>OY979635.1:15530202-16967974 GCA_963855885.1 Coenonympha glycerion
GGTACACGTTAAGATATTTATTGCTCTCATTGCTTCGTCGGCGCCGCTCCATATTCCATACCTACTGGCTACTTTAATACATTTCATATGCGGTTAGTACATTTAATAAATATACTAATAATGTACATTCATGATAATGATAACGGCCAGCTGTTTTAAAAGGCAGGCCAAGCGAGAATGAAGTAGGTAGCTCTCGTAAATGTACTTTTACAAAAAACGACGTGTGGCACTCGGAGACTGCCGCGGTAAAGCTATTGCATAGCATTTTTTATCAACTTCTAAGGGGGTGTTAGGTTATTTTCGTTACCGAATTCGATTTCGGTCTCCACGCTCAAGGCCCGCGATAGAAGCTATGCAATAGCTTAAAAGTTTTCATAAAAATTACTGACGACTTTCTACCAAGCGATTAAGCGTTCCGGTGCGATGCTGTGTATAGCAACCGTTAGGTACATAGGTGTTGCCGTGCGGTTACAACGGCTGCATCTTTATTAACAACAAGTGAGATTGTACTCAAGTCGGAACTTCTTTGGAGTAAAAATATATATCAACTTTAATATTATTATAATGTATATTTATTTTCTTTTTGAGTTTACTCATTGAATACCCGTTAGGTTATTGATAAAAATGTTGACTAACAACAACTTACGAGTCCTTGAACTAAATTCTAGAAGAATTCGATAAGCATTCATAATTATAATCGTTCCAATTAAAATCTGTGGTTCCAATGAATACAACGTATAATTATAGTTTTGGTTCTACGTAGGTATTATAGTTATCATCCCCATTTAAAAGCAAACATACGTTTTATTCATTTTTTCATTTATTTATTTTAGTTTTTTCGCTTACAACAAACAATAATGAGACGAGCAAGACTTTCACCATGTTATGTGACTCGCAAGCCCATGTCAGATACTTACAGTGCGTTCCATAATTTTGCATTGCAATATCATACGACACATTGCAGTGCGCGCATCATCCTGAGACATCAGTTGCTGGGTCTCATTTTGCCCAGTCATCACGTCGTGTACAGTTCCCTCCAAACCACTGCGGTGGTACCTACCCTGATGAACTGCGCAAGAAGTAAGAAGGAAAAAGTAACGGCTATAAACTCACTTCTATTTGGGTCAGGATCGCCCGACCACTTTCAGACCCATCAGGGATTCTTCTTCGGGGGCATTTGTCTGAGTCAGTATAACACGGGCGTCCCGCGCGTCAAATGCCCCTGAATACTTTTTTCTTCATATAATGTCCACTCACGGAAGTCTTAATTCTAATATATGCGCAAGAAGTCTTACCACCCAGTAAGAATAAATATATCAGGAAAATCACACACATTGCAATCTAGCCCCAAAGTACGCGATAGCTGTTGTTATGGGTACTAGATAACTGATAAATAAATAATATTTATTTAATATACATAAAAGCAATATATTGAAAAACACCCAGACACTTGGAACATTCACGCTCATCACACAAACATTTTTCAGCTGTGAGAATCGAACCTACGACCTCCAACACAGACAGCATGGCTCGATACCGCTACGCCATTCAGTCGTCTATTATCAAAGTAGGGATATTCCCCCACCACCTATGGCTTATCAATGTTGCGGTTATGGGGTCCGAATCACGGGAGGGCCGCCCGTTCGGTACTTACTCTTGGCGTGTTCTCGGGGTGCCTTCATTGACATTTGACTCCCTACAAATTGTTTCCTCTCGCTCTTTGTCCCTATGTTATTAGTCTATTATCAGAGTAATCAAAGTAAATCATTCTTTCACAGGCATGCCTTGAACAAGAGGCCCGAGTAGCAGAACTGCGCTCCCTAGCGGCGAGAGTGGCAACCGAGACTGGCTCCAGGGCTCTCCAGGCGGATGCCGACGCCTTGGCCCGGCGGCTGCAGCTCGTGGCAGGTGCAGTGCAGGCCCTGGCTGACCTGGGTGAAGCCAGGCAACTGGCCAGAGCAAAGGCGCAACACGCAAAGGAGATGTTCTGCGATATGAGACAGGTTCGTACCTAACAAAGATCTAACGTAACTATTTGCCTCAAAATAAGAACACAGCGGTTACACTTTTAGATCTTCTTGGGCTCCTTTGCTCCTAGTAGCACGTAGATGGCGTAGACCGTCTCCGATTATAATGTGCTCGCCACTGTCTAAATATTCCCGCAAAGAACAGCAGTACCTCCATAGCAGGGGTATACTTCAGCTCATGAGAGTTGAGATTACGCTTTCCCAGCATTTGGCTCCTTGGTTACTAAGGCAACATAACGCAGTATGTTTTGCAAAGGAGTTTCCTCTGCTTCATTAAAGAGACTAAAAATGTTTGTGTCCTGGAGCTTGAGGTTGAAGTATAATGTTTGTTGGTTCAAACCGCAGAACCGCAAACATTCAAATTTTATTTATCTAAATATATTTAATCGCGGGGACGGTTTGGTTTTTTACTCAGTGCCAAATTTTATCAGGATCGGTTCTAAGTTTGACTTTGAATAGTTATAATAATAAATTTATCAGTAGATACGATATAACATGAAATGGACGTTAGATTTCGTTTCGTTAAAAGATTACCTTTAAGTTAATAAAATGAAAAGGACTACTTAGATAATAATAAATGCTTTGGCAATATTTTAGCCAATGAACCAAAGTGAAGGTATAACGGTGTCCATAACTGTAGTAGGTATTATGGTGCCCAGTCACGCATTAAGCCTGAAATGGGCCCGGCCGTTCCATGCAGACGGGATATGACATGCCTTTTAGGGTGGACGAGTAAAGAGGATTAAATACGGTTTATTTATTAGCTTACGTAGGTATGAGTACCCATAAAGTACATACCTATGGGTAATTTAGAATCAAATTTGATGGTACTATTAATTGATGGATTCAAAATCTTGAACACACTCGACCAGTACGTTTTACGATACTTATCACACGATTACCTAAATTCTTAATAAGATCTAATCTTATTGATGAATCAAAGACATTTTGTCATCCAAACATCTTTGGTCATGCAAATCGATATTCAAACAACCAAAGCAATCGTATAATGCAAATAAGTTAATGAACTTAGTCGGGTGTGACGGATATAAATAAAACTACATTACTCCAAAGATAAAACTAATAGAAATATTTGTTGTTTCAGGATCTAACGCCAGTCCACGAAGATAGCGAAATAGTGGAGGACAAACTGATTGCTTTACGTGATAACCTTATCGCACTCGGAAAGAGCGAAGCGGACATTGCTCCTGCCAAAGCGGAACTACCGGACATTGATAGGGACGTATCGGATGAACACTCTATTGTCAGGATACTTGAACTATGGCAGGCGATGTTCAGAGACACCTTCCTCCACTATCACAGACTGTCAACCGCTTTAGTAAGATCCGGAGACGCTGCAACCGCTTTGAGGCTATGGAACGAGTATCTCTTGGACTTACAGTCATTCTTATCGGGCTCAGTACCAGCTGACTATGAAAACTTGACTGAGCACCGTCGTCTATGCCGGGTCCACAGGAATTTGTTGGCGTCACAGAGATCAGTCCTCATGAACGAGAACAAAGAAACCAAAAACCGCGACTTAGCCGATAAGTTTGATACTCTCACTAATCTCCACAACGAAACTCTAGCTCGAATAGTAGAAAGGCACGACGAAGTGTGCACGCGTATTGCAGCCTGGGATGAATACAGAGAAATTCACACAGAACTCCTGAGGTGGCTCAAAGAACTCGAAAGGGAAAAAGAAAAGTTACAGTTGAGGTATGTCCATATTAAGAGGATACACAAGGTCCTGGCAAAAATACAGAATCTCACAGATAAACTACCAGAGGGTAGAAAAATGACTGACAAATTGTTGAGTAACCTTAAAAAGGTTTTAGAGTTTACGGAAGATACGTATGGTGCTTCTGTAAGAATGGAATATGCGGGAACGGTGAAAAGGGTCGACAATTTACAAGCCAGTCTCGATACGTGGCGTGATTTCTTAACTCGAATACTTGGTCTCATTGGTGAATATGAAACGCTTACTGGTGACTTACAAAAATTATATACAAGAACACAAAATGAAGTAATGTCCTACTCTGATGAAGATCGTCTCTCTAGACCGCAGCTTAAGAAAGCAATTGATAGGTATAGTGAGTTGAGGAAAAAGATAGACAGGACTGAAACACAGATAGAAGCTCTAAGTGTTATTCAAGAACAATTAAAAGAATGCCTTAGTCCGCAGGATATAAGAATAGTCAATCAAAAGGTCTGGCAATTGCGACAGCAACGAGCGGATTTAGAGCATCAACTCTCTATTATAATTCACAGATTACAGGAGCGACTGGAAATATACGCAATATTTGACTCAAGACTAAGCCGTTTTAGTGAATGGATGACAATACTCGAATCTCGTCTCGAAACAACTTCGATTAGCGATATTGGAGCTTTAGACCCTCAAGATCTTATCAGAAGGATAAACTCGGACGTTCAAGCGGAAACTGCCATGAAAGAACGTGAGTTTGAGTGGCTTATTGAGACTGGTGGTAGTTTAGTTGAGTTATCTAAAAAGGATGAGAAATCGTACAGCAAAAATACATCAAAACATCTTAAAGACGTTCAGGAACGCTGGCAGAGACTGCAAGAAACGGGAAGAAGTCGAATAGCTAAAATCAATGAATTGCTCCAAACTATTACGCAACTTGAAGAGCGTTTGACAGAGATTAGGTTAAGGTTACATTCAATAGAAGCTAACTTATCGGCGTCAGTTGTATTAGAACACTTAACCGCAAAGGCTGTTGACAATAAATTCCAAGAACGCGATGAAATACACAAGGACATTGAAAATGAAAGTGGAGAAGTTGGGAAAACGCTAAATCTCTGCGAACTAATATTTAATGACCCTGATATACCTAAAGGCAATTTTGACCTCCGTAACTTACATACAGGAGTTGATATTGTTGACAAAAAATGGAAGAACATTTGCGAAATGTCTGAGCAGCGCAAGAAAGCGCTAAAAGAAATTCGCAAATCTGCAGAACTTGCCAACTCTCTCTTGCCTAAAGTGGAAAAGAAATTGGACGCTCTAGAAAGGAGAGTTGAGAAAATCGAGACACGAAAACAGCGAGGTGAACCTGAAGATGAAAGCGTTTCAAAGGCTGTGATCAAAGATTTGGATAATTTAGAAGGAGACGTGAAGAAGTTAGAAGACGCTTACAGTCGAGTTGCTTCCGCTAGAGGCATAGAGCTGAGAGGTTCAGGTGCTGATGATGCAGCTAGACTAAGGACCGCTGTGAGACGCTGGCAACAGCTTCGAGGAAGAGTGGATGCAGCTGGAGCCGATGCGCATAGGCAGTTCGTGGCTGCTCACGGTAAAGCAGTCGTGGCGTTGGCTGAGGCTGATGTCAGACTGACCAGAGCATTGCATCTCGCCCCTGCACCCACCGACAAAGTCGCTACTCTCAAGGAATTAGACGTAAGTGAAAAGCTTAGTTTGTTTTAAGAATCTATAATTTTATTGCTTTAAGTTATCAACAGTTTATAAAAACTATGTCTGACATAGTTTACTTTTTAACACGACGTGTTTAATAATGTACTTTTTATTAAATCGATTTATAAATGATAAATGCATTTATTTTGATATGGACACAGATAAATTATTCTTTATTATTCTTCATTTCCTACTTTCTCTGTATCTGTAAAATAAGATGCAACGTAATATATTGTTTTATCGATTTAAGCCATAACAGCAAATTGAATGGTAACTATTCCAAATTCGATTTAAACCATATAATTAAGTGGAAACGAAACCATTACAAATTCGTTTGTTTCTAATCTCATAATTTTTTTGTCCTAAATTATTAAATTTAAGCCCGTCAGTACTTGTTTAAAATTTTGTATGAAAATCTACTTGTTTAAAATTAAATTAATTTAAAATTAATTGTTTAAGAATCAAGTAGATATATCATCCTGCCAGCGTGCCTAGTTAAAAATTTAACTGTAAGTACGTTTTAATTTTCACCAGGGCGTTGAAGAAGATCTCCGTGAATGCGAGGCACTAGTGGACGAAGCCGACAGGCTGTCAATAGCCGTGACCACCGTGCCCGGCGTGGCCGACATGGTGGGCGAATACCGCGCTCTCTTTGCTGACGTCAGAACGAGATTAGAGTTAGCGAGAGCTGAGGTTGTGGGAGATGTGGACAGTGCTGTGCAGGTGAAATATTTATATTTTTTGACCCAACAACAGATTACTTTAATTGAATTCCACCTCCTGATTGTTGTTTCACTGAAATAAGTGATGCTGATGTCTGATCTTATGTATATGCAGTACAGACTCGAACCTAATTATATATTTATTCAACAGGTCGATACCTTGAAATGGGAAACAGACGCCGCCTTACAAGTGGACACACTCACATCCAAAGAGACCTACCGTGCTGAACTAGCAAATGCCGTCAAGGAAACATCCGAATCCTTGGAAGCTTTACGAACAACTTTACTCCATGAGATAAAAGAAAATGCCGGAGGCGATGAACTTGCTACAGCTGCTAAAGAAATCGCTAAAGCCGGCGCCAAACCTGAACAGACGTTAGAACTGGCTAAACATTTATCAGAACTCCTGCTGACAGAATGCGATGCTGACGAAGAAGAGGCTATGTTGAAAGAGGTTGAATCTCTATCGTTAAGATACGAAGATCTCTTGACTCAAGCTAAGAAACGGGAGCTACAGATCAACAATTTAAGGTAAGTCTTTAAAATTTCGTAGTCTACAAAATCAATGTGCCACCAGTTTGAATTTGTATTTTGTACCTACTTACTTATAATTTTACGGTCAAAGTCCGCAGGATGAAAATAATTGTGTTCAGTTACATTTAGCTAAACTCAAGATATATTTTAAAGCAAACTTAAGATATTGGCAGCTTTTTCAGGCACTGACAGTAAAATTAAGCAAGATCAATACCAAATCAATTTTAAGATGAAAAAACTTCAAGCATTTAGCACGACACTGCCTAGAGGTTATTGAAAGAAATAACGCTTTCTCTTGTACAGCCTTCGGACTTTGCCCATAATCAAAGAATATAGACACAAAACTTTGTATGCAAAAGGGAATTTAGCAAAGCTGTGTGTATGACAATGCAAAGTAGACGCACTAAGCACGTTTGGATTTGGTGGTGGGCTTTGTATTTCGTTCGTCAAGCCACTCTTAACTTTATGTAGCACTAATTTAATCAAACACTCAATAATATTTCTTTAACACTTTTAAAATAGTAAGATTGGTTCCGAAACAAGAAATTGTCTTGGTGGTCCAAAATCTTCAACGTTTATAAACCTAAACTCAACTTCTGGAGTTGATGGATTCCAAAAGTATTAAAATAAAATATAACTTTAATAATATAATACCTATTGTACCTTAAACTTCCAGTCCCTTTGAAGGTTTAGTTTAGTTTCAGTTTAACTATAATATTGTTAACTGCCAGTATCTGTTAACCTTATCGCAACTAATTTTTCTTACATATACAGTTTGTAAATATTATTTTCTCAAAAAATTAAAGCATAATATATTTCAATTTTGTTACTTTACTTTTAATACAATTATTGCATTCCTAATTCTTTTCTATTACAACAGTAAAACTCCTATTGCCTTTTTAACAAATATTTCTTGTAAAAATATCTATAGTATTTTTTCAAGTCTACTTAACACAGAAAATTAGGAAAGAACTTCAAAAAAACATTTACATACGTTTGCTTGATAGCATTGAAAGTTTACATTTTATTATAGTTACAGCGTTTATGCTGGGGACACAGTGTGACTGGGGACTACAATGTTTTTTTCTTTTAAATTCGAAGGATACCATCCTTCAACGTTGTCCGCAGAATTGCTTGCAAGCTAACAAGTAAACATCAGCAGGAATTATTACCAGCTTCATTTGTTTAGATCGTCTCCAAGACCAGTGTTATTTGCTTGTTAACCTGGCATGCGATATTAAACAGTCGTTTTTGGTCCTAGGTTGCCCCACTCAGCATCGTACGCTCTCACGTGCGAACAGTGAGTATAGCTTCCTAATTTTCTATATTAATAATAATATAATAATACCTAGATACTCTATAGAAATTCGCTCGCAACCTTCCCTTAGCTATCTATTACCCTAACTCAGTTTGTAAGTACAAGAAAAGCAGCAATATGTTTATTTTAATGAACAACAAAAACTCATCCCATGAGACATGGCATTTCATAGAACCTACTACAACTTGACTTTTTTTTGCTCCATGGATGAATTTATTAGTAATTTCATCATACTTCCTGCATCCTTCGATAAATTTAAAAATTGAGTTGTTTTGAGTCTGTGAGATGCCATACAGATTATCTTAATGTTGTCCTAGTAAAGCATAATTAAGTAGTTATGCTGGGGTATATCCAACTTATGAAAGTTATAGCTTCTATTAGCATCTGCATTCTTATTCAAAAATGAAAATGTTAAATGCCACCATCCATTATTCTGTGAACCAATGCAAAATATGGCTACCAAAACTAAGTTTATTGCTTGTTTATTTTTATCTTTATTTCGTAGATTGGTTGTTTATAACAAACGTTGCACATTCTTATGCCTGTTATACCTAGACTGGTTGTTAGCGAATTTCTTCTAGTACTCAAAATTTTGATGCACTGTATTTGTTACTAATATCTGTTGCACTTGTGCACCTATTATTATTTATATCTATTTAAACTTTTATTCCGTTCGCAATCTGAGATAAATCGTAACAAATAAAGTGTTCGTAAGTAGTATATTTTTCTGACAGTAGTAAGATCGATGTATTTTATAAATTAGTAGGTAGCTTTTTTATATAGCTTTTAATAAGTTAAGACAATGCATGAACAATTAATATATGTTATATTATGTGAACTTTAAATAATAATAAATAGGCAGGTAAGTATAATATGTAGTCTACTAATATTTGATTTTTAACACAAATTAAAATAATATGTTGTAGGTATATTATTTAGAGCTTTGTTTTATATGTAGCTATTTTGCTATACCTATAGCCTCCTATAGATACCAAATTTTCAATGGACGGTTTGATATGAATCTTATTTCTACAGATGTTTTCCTATCATTAATTTGAATAAGGCACTTAAAGGTTGAGTTGAAAATTAAACGAAATTGATGAGTTAATATTTAATAAAAATCTGGATAAACATTAAACACCATTTACAATAATTCACTTTCAGAATACCAGAGCAAAAAACTGATAAGACATACCTATTAATTCTGTCAGCTGTACCTATACAAAATCTCTAAATCAAACTGGGTCAAACGTAGGTAAATCTATAAGGTGGTTCCTAAATAGATGGTAAAACCTAAATAGGAGGATCCTGGTCCGACTCGGACCACCCTGGCTTTCCGATACAGATCAGGGAAGTCAGTTTATTTAGGATTTCATACATTATGATTAAGAGGTTCATACTAGTTGTGACTTGTGACATGTTTATAGCTGATTGACGATTTGCCCCAGTTTTCAGCATAAAGTGAAATTTCAATCATAATTTTGAAAATTCGAGACCACGCGAATATTTTTCACTGTATTTTTGCTCCTGCAGCGAGTCCGGTCGTCTGACGTGCCCTCTGTGCTCGGACCGCAACTGGAAGCAGCTGGACAATGACCTCTGGCGGCTGGAGCAATGGCTGCAATTCGCCGAAGCCACCGACGAAGCCAGGACCGACCCCCCGGAACAATACGACGCTCTTGAAGACGCTATCCAGGTAATAACCGTAACTGAGCCAGTATCTACTTGGGTTTGCCAAGAATCAGGAACTTTGCTCTTCACGCTAGCTACGCTTTCATCCTAGCCATTTACGTAAAGCGTCGGCTGCATTTCGTTTAATAATTGTCGCGGCATTCGCGTTTTAAGCAGTTTACACGTCGTGAATTTCAGGTTTTTACAAATCCCTCTGGAAATATGAATTTTCCGAGGTAAAGTAGGTATCATAAGTGTGAATCCAGGGTATAATCTATCTCTATTCCAAATTTTAACCAAATCGATTCAGTAGTTGCGGCGTGACCGAGTAACCAATGTAGGTACACATTAAAATTGTGGTATGTTGGTGAAATATCTAACGCCCCGTGATATTCTCAGGACCACCGCGAGTTCCTGCTCGACCTGGACTCGCACAAGGCGCTGGTGGTGTCTCTGAACGTGGTGGGGTCGCACGTGACGCGCCACGCGCAGTCGCCGGACGACGCGCGCCGCGTGCAGGAGCGCCTGGCCGCCGCCAACCAGCGCTGGGACCGCGCCTGCTCCACGGCGGCCGCGTGGCAGAGCCGCCTGCAGACCGCGCTCGTGCACAACAGAGAGTTCCATGATATCGGTGAGTTGTGCTACGGACAAGATGCATAAACTGTTGCTTGCCACTCTGCGACAGATATGGTCTCGAGTTCCTATAGCAAGTCTTTGATGCGTTTGAATTTTTTGTTGTTCGTCTTTTCAAATGCGTACTCATTCAGCTGAAGCTAAATGTTGTGGTCGTTTGAGAAACTCCATGGTTTCTCACGAATAAGAATGTCATTTGTCCGCAGTGATAGAGTTAGTCGCGCAGCTGGCGGCGGCGGAGCGCACGGTGCGCGCGCGGGAGCCGCTGCGCCTGACGCGGCCTCCGCACGAGCTCAGGAAGGACTTCCGCCGGTTCAGCGAGCTGCGGGACGAGCTGAGCAGAGCCGAGCCGAGAGTGCTCGCTCTGAGAGACGCCGCTCAGCTGCTCAAGGGCGCTGATGCTCAGGACGTGTGCAGGAGGTAAGTTTTTTTAACAAAAGGATCTTTGACTGGTTATGACCTCGTATCTGGTGTTATAGTCTGGGATCCCGCTATACAACGACATTCACCGAGCTGCTTATTCGATGAAAACTATTTTATATCCAATTAAATATGTCAATAAATATATCGCAAGTGGGTTGCCTAAAAAATTTCAGTCCAGGGTATGATTAATTAAGAATTAAAAAAAAAAAACATTGTAACATGGACTCCTATTTGTTACAGTTTGGTTGACATCGTAGTTCAAATTAGATTGGATGGTATAAATAGTGCTTTTTGCCAGAAATACTTTCCTGGCTGAGGAAAGTATTTCTTTTCTATATTTTTTAGCAAAAGAAAGTTAACGGATAATAAAATCATAGGTTTTATGCACAATTATGCACAATTGCAATTTGCGACCTGAATCGCTGATCCAATCTAATTTGAACTAAGATGTCAACGGAACTCTAACAAATAGGAGTTCATGTTACAATGGATTTTTTTTTAATTCTTAATTAATCATATCCTGGACTGAAATTTTTTAGGCAACCCACTTGCGATATATTTATTGACATATTTAATTGGATATAAAATAGTTTTCATCCAATAAGCAGCTCGGTGAAGGTCGTTGTATAGCGGGATCCTAGACCATTATGGCATGAAGCTGAAACTGTCGGGTTGCTATGTGATTCTCTCTGTATTACCAGAACTCAGCTACCTCGTTGGTCTAGTAGTGAGCATGTTCGACTGCATATCACGAGGCCCTGAGATCGATTGACGGGTCGGGCCACTAAAATATAGTTTAGTGGTGGGTTTTTCTATCAGGAAATTCTTAATACTAGCCCGAAGTTTGATAATTGACGGTGTTCCCCCCGTTCGTACCCCGTGCCGAGAGCACGTTAAGCCGTCGGAACTGACCCTGATTTATCTCCAGTCGTGCCGGAGCTGTGTTTGCGCACACTCTAAAATGACCTAATAGGCAGCCGGCAAATTGCCGTGAAGATTATCAGGTAATGGGCAACAGGCACTACAATGGAAACCTTATATTTCAGACTGGGCGAACTCCGCCTCCGCCTGCAGTCGCTCCGCAAGTTGTCGGGCGTGTACGCTCTGAAGTTAGGGGCGGCGCTCGCTCGCCACCCCGCGCCCTCGACCGGCGCGCTCGCCGCCGCCGCCGCAGCCGCCACCGCCGCCACGCAGGTGCGTAATTCGCGAACTTCACACACTCTTACTTGTTGTACACGGCCATACTGACATCGACCCCGTCCTCTCAACACCTGCCAGCCTGAAACTTTTTACAGGATAAAAAGCCCTAGTCTGCTGGCCAAGTGATTTACAAGTACTTTGAAAATATTATGGAAAACTCTTAAACATCGACGTTTCTGTAGTTCTTTTGTGTAAAATCTCTAAACCAATCTATTTAGAGGTGTCTAAAAAGAGTATCCTGTCAAAGGCAGCAATTCGAAAAAAAAAATCTTAGACGCGTCAAATTAATTTAGTTTAGAGATTCATCTGATTGGGATTCAGAGATGACGATCGATTAAGATAAGTACCATCAATTAAAAAATTTAACTTACCAAATCATACAAAAATCTTTCTTTGATAGTATGAGAGAAGATTTTAGATAAAATTTTGCTTATAATGACGTCTTCGCCTCAGTCACACTACATAATTAAAAAACATGAATGTCAATAAATTCTAATTGAGAACCTTACATAAAAATTATCTTTTGTTGCCCCAGCTTCTACACTGCTTTTAAAACACAGCACAAAAAATACCACCGACCAATCAACTGCGAGCTTTATTTTGTAGAAGATGTTTTGAGTATTTACCTTATACCAACACTATAAAAATATTCTACAAGAGATATAATGCAAACGAGCCTATTTTATTATATTGTAATGTGTAGGTATAAAATCCCACTAAAATTAAATAAACCTAGGTAGTATTAACTACCTAGGTTTAGAAAATTATATTTTACCTACTCGTAGGTACGTACTAATATAAAATTTTCCCTCTCTGGAATATAATCACTCATGTTATATACTTTTCAAACACTTTTTCTCAATCGCAACTCAGTGAATATAATATTCGGTGATCATTTAATAATTAAGATACGAATATAAATATGAGTGGTAATATTTTTATTAAATTATTTATCTTATTGAAAATACCGCCATATACACGTACAACGTTAGTTTTACTAAGTTCAACAATTTCGCAAGTATTTTAGCAAATAATTAAAAAATATATATATAAACTATAAATTATATACATATTTCAACATACATAACTAACGTTGTATAAATGACTACAAGTAATATAATAATATAATGTATGAAAAGTCCCTGTAATATAATAATATCACAGTACAGTAGTGGCTTCGCACCGTATGTTGACGTAATATTGTATTCCATAGCTAATGGAGGAGGAAGATCAGTTGCCGCCAATGAGCCTGCCACCTCTCGACGAGAATGAGTGAGTATTTAGTGACGTATTTAGTTCACACGACAACTGTAACACTTATTATTTTGTAGGTAGTTTGAAAAACGCGTAGGCCCTCTTTATCTAATAGTTCTTAAACTTATATATCTTATAGCTTATATACATGGTACTGGAGGTATATATACTTCGTCTCCCTCTCTCTTATGCGTAACATAAGAAAGAGACAAAATATATCAGCGACGTTATTCAAGGTCAAATTTTTGCACTATGTGCAGGTGAACTCCAGTTCCATAAATATTAAAATCCTGCTATAATCGTACGGTCTACTCTTATTGATTTTAATACGGTAATTATTTTCTAAAAAAAGTTACCTACTTTACTGTCAACTGTCATCCAAGAGTTTTCGGAAATTGCCCTTTGGTTTCATCTGCGATTTTGTCATATTCCTTATTTAATTACTTGGCAGTAACTTAAACGGTAAAATTTTGTATGATTTTTTTTCTTAACTGCGATTTGAAGAAATATGCAATACTAAGTAAATACTCTTTTTCTTACAGCGTCATTCTAAGCGAGGAGCGTGAAGAACAAGAATTAGGGCGCGTTCAGAGGGGCTTACGATTCGTCTGCCGCGTCGCCCGCGCCTCCCTTCCGTTCCAGGCCTTACTTTTACTACTACTGGGCGCTGCTGCTTTGGCCCCCCTGTCCCCTGGGGGTGACTGTAGGGGTCCCGCCCCTTCTTTACAACCCGTGCTGCGGTACCCCCATGGACCGCCGCCACTTTAAAATATTATGTATAAAACGACCTAGACTAGGCTGTTAAAAATGTCTAGAATTCGCAATGTAAGAAACCTCTTTTAAATGTGTAATCTGTCATAAATAACAAAAAGTAGGTATGTGGACCTTAATGGTAAAATGACTTGGCATCAAAACAATGAAGATGCCGAATTTACGTAATTCACTTTTAAGATAATGATGGAGAAAAGTTGCTTGCACGTACTCATGAATATCATAAAACTGCTCCGTGAGTCAATATTAGAAACTTCGCAAGCTATAACTATTCATGAGTACGCTTAACGATCTTAAAACGGAAGAAAATGTGTAGAGCTTTTATTCACTTGTGATTAAAAATGTTACAAAGAATGATTTACTTTTTGATTTGTGACATTTATAATTCTCTGAATAAATGCTGTACAAATGTGTCTGTATAAGTCCGAGAATGTACAAGTTTAGTAAGATTTAAGGTTACCATATCGATTATTATTTGATAGTGGTATCAGATTTAACGTCAACAAAAAGTTTCAGAATTCCAATAGACCTACATATGAATTACGCCCATT
Organism: Coenonympha glycerion; assembly: GCA_963855885.1. Lineage (NCBI taxonomy): Eukaryota > Metazoa > Arthropoda > Insecta > Lepidoptera > Nymphalidae > Coenonympha > Coenonympha glycerion. Next base: position 15,544,737 of record OY979635.1, read on the forward strand.
GAAACAGCTGGTGACAATAATATTTTACAGAAACCATAATAGTTCAGACATTTTGGCTACTAACCCACCTAGGAAAGGTTTGGGTATACAAAGTAGGTATTATACAAAAACCAACATTCCCAAAGACACGTAAAAAAAAAACAAAATTAATTCAGTCTGCCCCAAAGACACTCTATACTATAGACCTGGCGGACCGCACGAAAAAATGTCGCCAGTTTATGGGAGCAAGAATGACTATTTTCACCTCCCCTGGCGTCAGTAGTCAGTAGACCGCGGTCCCCGCCACAGATAATGACGCTAACAGCACGTTTCCATGGAGACGGTTTCCGCCATATTAGATTCTTAGTAGCGGGAAAATGGAATATAACTTAGTGGGAAATTTAAGTAAAAAACATCAAAATGCCTAATTGCATTGTAAAAGGCTGCAAAAATTGCAGTTTTAAATTTAAAAAGGAGCATGGGATAACGTATCATCGGTAAGTAACATCTAATATTACATGAATTTGTTGGAAATAAATTATTATGTACTTACCAATTGTAAATGGCAATCCAATAGCCACATAATAACCACATAAATATTATAAGATTACACATATTGTATTGTTCTTGCATATTAATAATATAAATAGTTATTTTAAAAAAGTTATTTTGATATTCAATAATTAGTACCGAACTGCCATTTCCGAAGTGACTTTGTAAAGACGTCATTTTTATTTGTTTTATTTTTGTCTCAGGAACTTAGATTAATTGTATTAAGTATACTAAATATATCTGCATGATTATTTTTATAGGCGTTCTTTTTATTTCTGTATTTATTAACAATCAGCTGTTGCTCGCTGTGAGGCTTTTTCAATGTTCCACGTTTTTCTTCAAAACAATATTAGTCGAAGAGAAGTAAGATTTAATATTAGACAAAATATAAAGTTAATAAGTCGTGGAACAAGCGCTATTAATTTTAATGACAGAAATACCCAACATTTTCCGTCCAAGAACATCTTGGTATTTTAGGTGCTTTTATAACTAAGAGATATAGGCAAACTCTATTAGGATACATGGAACCGATTTTAAATGTAAAAATATTTTATAGTTTTTTTTAGTCAAGCTTGAGTTCTGCACAAAAATCCATAGCATTTTTTTACTGTGAATCGACTAAGTTTTATATGTGCAAGCAACATACCTACATTGAAAAAGAATCCTGGCAGTGGAAGTTGGTCAAATTTCATAAAGTATTATTTTTCATAATTACTAACAAGCTGAATTCAATATGTGTAGTACTTGCTCGTGGTCAAAAGTTAAATCATTCAGAAATTATTATTACAGATTTCCAAGAGATCCCATACGTGAAAAGATTTGGAGTCGCATTATCAGGACACAAGAAAATCAGCCTTATTTTGAGCCCACTAAAAACACAAGAGTATGCTCTGCTCATTTTAGTGACGAGGATTTTGTTATCTCAAAAGCTGGACTGCGAAAGCTAAAAGAATCAGCTGTACCGCAATTTCATAATACCTATATACAGGTACTGACCTCATATAAACTCATCTATACTAAAAATAAAATGTATTTTAACATAAAAGTTTCTCATATTTTATTAAAGAAAATGTTTAGCGATCACTGATGAATTCTGAATTGTAAGTAAAAATACATTTAAATTATATCGGTATGCCACTAACTTTTTTACCACTAATTTATACGATTAAAACAGGAAGTACGTTCGATTCCCGAACAAGGTTACCTCTACAACCTGTGCAGCATTGCAGGCAAGGTGACCATAGACATAGATAAAAAAAAAGTTTTTCGCTGGAGTTTCCACAGATGGCGCAACATTTTCTTGTATGAAGGAGGTTTACGTAAAATGTTCGGATGGGCGTATCTTGATATTTGTATCTATTGTCTGCCCTCAGGACTGCGCCTAATTTTGTTTTTAATCTGTGCCTTTAAAATCTGTCAATACGACAGCTGTCACTGTCATCAGTATTACGGGCCAACGGCCTCGCCATTGCTTTTGTCCAAAACGCGATGTTTGAAGCCGGTTTGAAAAAATAAAATTGACATTCCAAAATCTCCTGTGGTGCTAGCCCCAGCCGTATGTAAATAAACGAGATTTTTGTATATTTGTTACGTTGGTATATAGAACGTTGTAAATTACCCGTACAAAGAAAGAATAGGTCTATTTGTATCTTGCTTGCACGCTCCGAAATGCAGTAGCGTGCGAGCGAGACGCAAACAAATCCGTTCTTCATCATATTATAAAAGGGTAGTGAGAATATAGAGTGCACGGGGCCGCGCCGCGAAGCGAATATTTAAAAATATATTATTTATATAATCTGTATTATTTAAAATATAAATGGCGCCGCACAAATCATAAACGACGGCTTGCTCGCATTCACGCATTGTTACTTAAAACTATTAGATTGTAAGGGAAACTGTTTACAATAAAAAGCAGATTAAAGCCTTGCATTGATTATCGTTTGTTTTATTTACAAATCAAAGTACCAATTTCACCAAGCATTTAAAGGTTTAAATGCTTGGTGAAATTGGTACTTTGATCGATTTTTGTCGATCAGATTTTTCTAAAGCACACAGTACATGGCTAAGGCCAGAAGGTCACGCAATTGGACTTCACAAGTAGGTAACAGTCGTTGAAAAAAATATTTCCTATACGAAAAAAATCTTGATTGTTTCTTACTTATCTTGAGATATATAGGTACTATATTTTTATCTGAAACAATATTATTTTTAACATTATTAATTAATAAGACATGAATTGCTATAAGAGGGATTGCTACTCGTAGGTAGGTAACTAAAAATATTACTAGCTACGAGTATACTCAGACTTAATTCGACTCGTAAAATGATGTTTCTAAATGTCATTCAGTATTTAAATAGTTACTTAAATAAGTTAAATAAAATATATAATCCAAGTATTTTTACACAAAATAACTTTGTTTAGAAAGCCTCGTGTCTTATTTTATAACATTTAAAGCTGTTAAAGTGAAATATAGCGATTTATTGGAGTTTAGAAAAATGCGAAACGTCATTTGACGAATCGAATTAAAAGTATAGGATAAATATTAAATAGTTCTGTCCGATGTCCCTTGAATCCAGAGTTTCTAAATTAAATAATGCCTAACTTTTCTCACTCCCTAAAACAAAAAAAATCGGACTTTACCACGAGAGGTATGGATAGCTGCGTGTACGCAATTTCCTCCTGGATCTTCGCTTACGCATCGACGTCAGTGCACAAGCGCCAACGCTTACTTCTGATTCCATGTTCTGTATAAAATAATATTTAGGTCTGTTTTTTAACAAAGTTTCAAAAACATTGAAATCTAAGGATGGCTTTAAAGATGTCCATGGATTCACTCTTGAGTCCTGAATCGACATAAATACCTACATGTAGCGAAAAAACTAAAATCGGGGGGTTATCTAGCGAAATTTTGTACTCAAAAAACTAACAAACATTCTCATACCAGAGTCCAGGTTCAATCTAGGTTCAAATCAAGAGACCCATTTTTGGGATTAGGCTAACCCGTTTTATGGATCTTGTACCTACTCATAAAGTTGTGCATATTTCTTCATCAACAATATCAATACTTAGAGCACATTTTCTTGAATCTAAACTAAGAGTCCTAAGGACACTCGTAATCAAGTTCACTTTCAATCAACAAACTAAATGTGATAAATTAAAATAGTTTCTTTCGCTTGAGGCCAATGATGCTACGGAATTATTTTTGCTCCTTTCATTTCTTGGGATCGAAATTTTTAAACTTACCGGCGCATCCATAACGTGGTGGTGTTCCGTCCAGTCACCTCTGGACACCGCCTCTAGTGCGCCCTTACAGACCAGGCACGTGAGGAAGACTATCACCATCTGACGCAAAAGTTGTGGTCTAAATAAAAGATGAAATGCATTCGATCGAAATAATTCTTCCTGATCAATTCTGCAGTATTAATCTCTCACTACTACTACTTTTCGTCGTTGAACTCCGTCAAGGAGTTTACTGCCTGTATTTATGTCGTCTTCCCTTAAGGAACTTTCTAAGACAACGACGTGTATATAGAAAATACTAACGATATTTAAAGCGACGTGATACAAGAGTAAACTATGTTGGTGCTTCAGCCTTTTCCGCAGTGCCAATTAAGCTGTCTTAAAAAAGGAAAGCTTTAGGAAAGGAAGTTACCCAGGCCCCAGCGTGAAACTATAATATTACTACGTAATTGTTAGGTCCGGAACTGCATAATAATCCAATACTTATTTGGGGTGGCAATTCGATAAGGCGGTTTCGAATTGTTAGCAGAAAAACTAAATAAAATTTGAATTTCGCGGGCTGGTAGGGCCGCAACACCTTAATCGTTAATCTGGAACTGGGTTATAGTATTTATCTATAGATCAGTGATAATAATGACGATTTTTGGATGATGAATTTTGGATCTAAATATCCGTTTGAGAAGACGTTTATGAAATTTGGAGCATTCTTAAGCAAATCTGATTATCAGATTTGCTATAATAAATCTTTAAAATAAATTAAATTAAATGAAAGTTAAATTAAATTAAACTATTACTTTTACAAAAATTGTTCAGTAGAATGAAAGACTTTTCAATTTACGATCTAATTATTTTATTATTATTAACTAGTATAGTGTCGGTTGTACAGTGGAAGCGCGAGCGAAGCTTATACTGACGCCATCTACATTTGCATTGTTGAACTAATTTTTGTATGAAGCGACAACCCAGAACCACAGAACTGAACTCCAACATTCGTACTGGATTGAGCACCCTGCATCAATCCAGCAGGCTACAAGCCAAGATGGGGAGGCCTTATACTCGTTTTCACCAACACTAGGGGGTGATGCAAAAAGGCAGCAGGAACTGTAAACACGAATGTAATTTAACATTGAAAATATCGTAGATCGAATCCCAATGAAGCCACAAAAAATGTGAGCTAAAGTAAACAAAAACCAACCAAAACAATTATAAATTTTCATAGTAAAGAATGTTACTTAGAATCGTTGCTGCATTTCCGCGCCCGCCGCGCTAACTTGATTACTGACGCCTCGCAAAAACACGCCAGCCATTACCCGCAGAGCGGTCGAGCGAAGTGTTATGTCACTTATATGCGAACTCATGGTCAGCACGGAGAATCAACCTTACAGCTGGACACAACTTCAATCTTTGTTGAAATGTTTAAAAACGTCGCGGCAAGCAGTCACATCTTTAAATGTAAACTAAACGTGATATTCAGGTCGTGAACTCACTCCTGCCGCCTTCCCCCTTCCTTGCTCACGCTTAAGTGGAAATGTGGTCAGAGAGACTTTTGAACATTAGGTTTTTTAGAAAACTATCGCTGTCGCTCTGCGACGTTGCCGTGTCCGGTCCGGCAGCCCTATCCATGTGTGTGTAAGTTGACAAAGTGTGCGTGTCCGCGATGCGCGTTGCCGCTTCGCGCGTGCAGTGGTGATCTAGTCACTACGCAGTCCGCAACTCCGCACTCGTTCCTGCTAATTTCTGGTGTTTGCATCGTTCTTTACTTACGCATTGAAACGCAAAGTGATTGATCTCTAATGGTTTTGGCTTGTTTATTGGAATTGTTCTCCCTGCTACGCTATTGATTCGGCTTATGTTTACTGGACCGTGTGTTTTATAAAACCCAAGAAGATACTACTACAAATACCTATTAAGGCCTGCAAAATCGGTCTAAAACCCTTAAATAGGTGGCGTAGTTTAATCAGAGATGAGCTCTACCACAGAGCTCTACGGGTGCATTTGCAAGATTCCAGAGGCTTCCAACATGTGCTGGTTACTAGGAAGTACAGCTAAAGAGTTTCAGTGAACCCTACATAATCCGAATCCAATGGAGATTCCGCTCGTAATAATAAATGGCTAGGTGATTACCTGCAGCAATATAATGAGTATACTAAATAGATGCAGGGCGAGCGTGGCGCGCGCGAGCGGCGCTCGCACCGCGTCCAAACATGCGCGAGCATTTAGCGAAGCCCCCGCCAGCGACCCACGCCACCATTCTTCCCGCCACTCGTACTGCACCACAGATAAACACAGAATAATTAAATGGAAAAATAAATACATATTTCATCCATCAGAAGGCATATTCAAAAGATACATATTCAAGAGCTGATGTTGAATTCACAATACGAGATTGTCCCTACAGTTGATACGAGAGAGTTAAAATGTCACAGTGTCGGGAATTACAAATTTTACATAAAAAAAATACAAAATAACCAGTAAAAATATATAAAATTAAACTTAGTAAATCAAGTTATTAAGAAAAAAAAAATAATTAAGTATACCTACAGGACATGTCATATTTTATAATAAAACTAGCAAACCCGGCGAACTCCGTTTCGCCACCAGATGGCTTTCCCGCTAAAAAGATTTTCCCGCTTTTCTGTTGAAATTTTTCCTGAACTTTCTTTGCTATAAACCTCACGGAGCCCGAGACCTTTCCAACGAATGCAAAACCGTGGAAATCGGTTCGTGCGTTCTGGAGTTATAGCGTCAGGAAGGAAAACCCGACTTATTTTTATATAGTAGATATAACATGTGTGTGGTGTGAATTGTGTGTGGTGTTGCATATTATGAGTGATGGCGACATTGCTTGCTTCGAATGTTTCGCTTTCGGCTTAAAAGGGTGCTCAATGGTTCAAGCCAGAGGGCTAGCCCACAAAATGAACAGTATCAATGAATCAGCGTAACTCAAACTTATTTTCTTAGTTGAGGCCGGGCCGTGTAACGGATATTTTCATTGCTCAGCAGACATTGGGATGACCGATGATTTGCAATAGTGTTGAAAAGATATAAGGCAATCAATGCGCGCGAGGCGCGAGCGAACATTCATCTCGAATGTATTTCTAATCAAGTGCCTTGATTCCTTTATGGATCTTTGTATGTCTCAAAATAGATAGCTATGTCTAAAAATTACATGCGTGCGTTACAAAAGACCAATGGTCGTCCATTACGGACAGCTATTCCTAGGCGCCTCCTAAAGATATCGCAAACAACCCCGAACTAGCGCTATCTGAAGAACTATCCAGAAATAAAGCTCTGCTGTAGAGTAGCGGATACTGACCTGCTGTAAGGGGTCATGGTAGCACGAGGACAGGACGTTGGGAGAGCAGCAGGAATAGGGCGACACGGGCGGCAGCACTTTGCCATCTGCACCCGCTATTCTGATGGATATTATGAATGTTTAAATTAGGTTTTCTAAAAGCCCAATCTCAAGCTTAATTGCCTAATCTTAGGCTCAATCGGTATAAGCCAGCAGCTAGCCATCAGCTACCTTCTTTCGATTTATTTGAATTAAAGTTTTGAACTTTGAATTGAATGATTTCTAAAAATTGTTTATTGAGACATTTTTGAAAAGAGCAAGTACCGAGTTTCTTGCCAGTTCTTCTCGGTGCAAACTTGCTTTCCGAACCTGGCGGTAGAGTCTTGACATATCATGAGAGCATATAAGCTTATAAGCTAAGCTTATGTGAAATAAAGAATTTCGTTTCATTTCATTTTCATCTCATTACATAAATTTGAACTGATGTTCAAATTATGTAATGAGATGAAAAAAAAATTACATAAAAACAACTGATGTATGTTTTGAAATATTTTTATTAATAAATCATTTTTTCATTTTTCATTTTTCATTTGTCGAGGAAATTTGACGTAAGTAACTAGGATTCATTTTTAGAAAATGCCGAATTTACAAACAAATATATGACTACCATCTATTGGTGAATATTAATACTACCGAACAAAGCTCGGTCACCCAGGTATTTGGCTTATAAATTGCGAAAAAAAAACAGATAAAATTAAGTGGGCGAGTAAAGGTGGTTGAAACTGAATAAGAAAATATTAACAAAACTTACTTCATAACCAAATCAGACTCTTCATTAAGAAAGTCTATATTAATCCACGGGATATCATGCCAGTCGCTCGGAGACTCCACACCGCAGCAGTTCAGTTCCACCTTGGATGTAAAAAACACCGTAAGCATCGTAGCGGATAGTGGATACCACATTATACTATTATGTTCTAAATACTCCTTTTTTTTGATTAGCGACCCAATGGATCATGATCTCTGATGACTAAGTATCCCTGACTCGATCCAATTTACACCAATCGGATCTACCGAGGGCTCACTAGATTTTGCATGTTACATCTCGACAGTTTTAGAGGATACTGCATATCTAGTCCGGCATAAAAGGAAAAGGCACAGTTACATGTTCTAAGTAACGTTGGCTGAAAGAGACGTACAGATTACTGCAAGCTCTAAAGCACAGCTTAGTAGCATCGTTTGGCTTGACGAAGCAGCGGCGTTTTGGCTCCTTGAGGTCAAGGAGCCAGCGATTGTGTTGACAAATTATTTACTGTACTGTATATATTGCACTGCGCTAAGTGCTCATATTTTTACCTGCATAGTATCTATGAGTCGCTTCCACATCGGTTCAGTGAGGTAGTGAGATATGCCAATGCGAAGAGACGACAATAGCTCCTTCATGAGGGACTGAAACCACAAAAATATATTATGCTTGTAATGATAAATGAAATGAGTGACATTTCATTCATTTGAATTTGCCGCGCTTCGCGTATCAGCTGTCTGTCGCGTACATTATGATATTGATCTGTGTCTATGATTTAAAATGGCGTGTGACGCTCAGAATGTTTTGTGCATTTTATAGTTATAAAAACTTATAGAAAGAATGTGATTGAGGACTCGATAAATAGTGAACTTTAAATGTCGTTTCTTTGTTATTTCAGGTGAGATAGAAGTGTAATTGTCGTAACTTGATAATAACTTGATAATTGTAAATATTTGTTAAATAAAACAAATCTTTGTTATTTCAGAGAAACAATTTGTTGTTTGTTTTTGGAGATCCTCAATGTCTTATAAAACGACATTTTTGTGAACTAAGAGAATATGGACCGGCTTCAGTTTGAGTTTACGATGATAGCCTCAAATGATGGCAAATCAAATGTATTAGCTATAACCTCAATATCTACTGAAGAAGGAAAATGTTATGTTTTACCCGAGGAACTGAAGCCGGTGAGTCATCATACATATATTGTTAAAACGAACACTTTCACAAAAGTAAAAAATAGCATTAAAAAAAGACACCAGAGTAGAAAAGTATGGATAAAGTTGGATGAAAATCTAAAGAAGACATATGTATGAGGAAGGTAATATGCAATTTTTAGATCAATATTTAGATGAAGTGAGCACAACACAAGCAAAGGACAAAAATGACACTTTGCAACAAATCTTGGAACAATTAATAGAAACTACAACTAAGAAAGAAAGTCAACATAACTTAAAACATATCTCAGAAAAATTTATTATTGAAAAATTCACAAGCAAAAATCCTAATGCGATGCAATGGATAGAAATTTTTGAAAAAGAGTGTGCGCGCTTTAATATAACAAAAGATGAGACAAAAATAGATATTTTGAGGTTATTTTTAGATAAACCTTGTTTGGATTGGTATAGCTCGATGATCATAAAACTAACAATAAATTCTGAATGGAGTGAATGGAAAGACAAGTTTTTAGAAACTTTTAAAAACCAAGGATGGGACATAGTCACATATGCTCTCGCATTTAGGTATAAAGAAGGACAGTTAATTGATTATGCCATAAAAAAAGAACGGCTTTTATTAGATATAAACAAATCTATAGATTCCAAAACAATGATAGATCTTATTGCAACTGGTTTACCTGGATTTATCTTAAATAAGTTAAACAGGGATGAACTCAACAACACTACTGACTTGTTCAACGAGATAAGAAAATATGAAGGCACGATGTATAAGAAAAACTCAACTAACATAAAGAGCAGTACATTTTATAATAAAAATAAAACTTATGAGAAGAAGTCATGTAAGACTTGTGAGTCTTTGGACAAAGGAATTAGATATCATCCGGAGGAGTCATGTTGGTTCAAGAAAAATAAAAATGAACCTGAAAAAGTTCTTAAAACTAAAAATGTAAACAATAACTCCATAATTGAAGTAGACATAAATACTGAGAAAAAAACTAGTAAGCACACCATTAATCAAAATCAAGCTTTTATTAGAAAATAAACTAGAAGTGAGTGGTATTTATGATTCAGGCTCACAGATTTCTATAATAAATTCAAGATTAATAAAAGTAAAAGAAAAAAAAGATGATGTGAACATAGCATACATGAAAACGGTTAATGGTGTGAAGAAGATGGATGGCTTGATAACAATAAAAATTAAAATATTTGATTTAGAAGAAGAGGTGGATGTATACATAGTAGAAAATGAAGATTTTGATGATTTCATAATCGGATTAGATATGATAAAGAAATTCAGATTAACCCAAAATGAGAACTTGCAGATAGAACAAAAGAAAATAACAAATAAAATAGACAGGATGTCTAAAGATAACAGAAATGAAGATAATAATATAAAAAAATATACAGTAAATTTCAATGAACACATAGAAACAGAGGAATTTATAAGTATGACAGACCATTTAGATAATCAAAAGAAAATTGAGATAGAGAAAATTATAAAGGAATATAAAACAATATTTGCTAAGGACAAGTATGATATAGGTTCAGTTAAAGATTATGAAGCTCGCATAGATTTACAAGTAAATAAATATTGTAGTAAAAGACCATACAGATGTACAATACAAGATAGATTAGAAATTGAAGAGCAAATATCGATGTTACTAAAGAACAATTTAATAGAAGAATCATACAGTCCTTTCGCTGCTCCAGTGACATTGGCGTTTAAAAAAGGTGAAAATAGAAAATCCCGTTTATGTGTAGATTTCAGAGAGTTAAACAAAATAGTTATACCACAAGCTCAACCATTTCCTTTGATAGATGATCTAATTATTAAAACTAGAAATTGCAAGTATTTTACTACACTAGATATAAACTCAGCATTTTGGGCAATACCATTACGGGTGGAAGACAGAAGTAAAACAGGATTTGTCACACAAGATGGCCACTTCCAGTGGACCTGCCTCCCTTTTGGCTTGAAAACATCACCAGCAATTTTCCAGAGAATCTTAAGCAATATTCTAAGAAAACACAATCTCACAGGATACTCGGTTAACTATATTGATGATATTTTGATATATTCGTCTACCTTTGAAGAACATATAAGGCACATTAGAAATGTATTAGAGGCAATAATTAAAGAAGGCTTTAGACTGAAGTTTAAGAAATGTACCTTTGCTTCAGACTCGGTAAAATACCTCGGCCATATAATTCAGAACAATTCAGTAAGACCACTAAAAGACAATTTGATTTCAATAAGGAACTTTCCAACTCCTAAGACGCAAAAGAACATCAGACAATTTTTGGGAAAAATAAACTTCTACCATGACTATATACCAAGAAGTGCAATTATCTTAGATCCATTACACAATTTATTACGAAAAAACGAGAAATTTGTATGGTCAGAGAAATGTGAAGAAGCATTCAATCTGATAAAAAGATATTTATGTTCGCAACCGGTCTTGGAAATATTCGACAAAGACTTACCAATCAAAATCTTTACCGATGCATCTTTGGAGGGCATTGGAGCAATATTAAAACAGACACAACTAGATGGTAAAGACAAACCGGTGGCATATTTCTCAAAAAAATTGAATGAACATCAAAAACGGAAAAAGGCTATATATTTAGAATGTCTTGCTATGAAAGAAGCTGTTAAATATTGGCAGCACTGGCTCATCGGAAAACAATTCACCATTTACTCAGATCACAAACCTCTAGAGAACATGAACATTAAATGCAGGACAGATGAAGAATTGGGTGATCTCACATACTACCTATCTCAGTATGACTTTACCGTAAAATATATACCTGGTAAAGAAAATGTAGAAGCAGACTGTTTGAGCCGAAACCCTGTATTAGAACCAGAAGATAACAGAGAGGAAACATTGAGAATAGTTAATTTATTACAAATAAAAGATATAGTTGAAGACCAAGAGAAAAATGAAACAATACGAGAAAAGAAACAAAATTTAATACTAAAAAATAATATCTATTATAAAAAAATAAAGAAACAGGAAAAGATTATCCTCTCAGAAGAATTTAGTAAAAAACTTATAAAAAAGGTGCATGAAGATTTATGCCATATTGGGATCAGACAACTGCAGAAAAAAATAAGTTCAATATATACGGCTATAAACCTAACAAAAAATATCATAAATATTTGTAAAACATGTGAAATATGCATAAAAAATAAATCAAGATGTCAAAAAAAAATTGGATTAATGTCACAACTGGGACCAGCTACCAAACCATTTGAAATAATGTCAATGGATACTATTGGTGGATTTGGAGGATCTAGGTCTACAAAGAAATATCTACACCTTTTAGTAGATCACTACACAAGATATGCATTTATTGCGACTTCGAAAACCCAGAATGCATGTGACTTTATAAATTTAACAAAGAAAGTACTAGAGACAGATGAGATTGGAATTATCCTGACAGATCAATATCCGGGCATAAATTCAAGAGAATTTAAACAATTTTTGCAGGAAAATAATATTAAACTAATTTTTACAGCCGTGAATACACCATTCTCGAACGGCTTGAATGAAAGATTAAACCAAACAATAGTGAATAAAATAAGGTGTAAAATGAATGAGAAAAATAATAAGAGAACATGGACAACACTGGCAAGAGAATGTATACAAAAATATAATGAAACAGAACACTCCGTTACAGGTTTTGCACCAAAATATTTACTGGATGGTACAAATGTCAGTATTCTACCAAATGAATTCAAAACGATGGAAAAGGAAGACAAGTGGATTGCTGATAGAAGATTGGCATTAGAGAATACAATAAAATCTCATGAGTATAACAAGAAAATATTTGATAGAAATAGAAAAATGCAAGAATTTAATGTAGGAGACAGTGTATATGTAGAAAATGGAAATAGACTGAATAGAAAGAAATTAGACGAATTAAAAATAGACCCTTTCAAAATAATAGAGAAAATATCGAATTCCATTTATAGGATTGATACAGGCAACAGAAAAACAGAATCAACATTATTTCATATAACAAAATTGCAACCTGTCATAACAGAGGCTGAAGAAGATGAAGGAGATGATAATGAATATGAAGATGACTTATAAGTACATTTTACAGATATATTGCTTAGAATTTTCGCTCTTAGGGGGGGAGATGTAATGAAATGAGTGACATTTCATTCATTTGAATTTGCCGCGCTTCGCGTATCAGCTGTCTGTCGCGTACATTATGATATTGATCTGTGTCTATGATTTAAAATGGCGTGTGACGCTCAGAATGTTTTGTGCATTTTATCGTTATAAAAACTTATAGAAAGAATGTGATTGAGGACTCGATAAATAGTGAACTTTAAATGTCGTTTCTTTGTTATTTCAGGTGAGATAGAAGTGTAATTGTCGTAACTTGATAATAACTTGATAATTGTAAATATTTGTTAAATAAAACAAATCTTTGTTATTTCAGAGAAACAATTTGTTGTTTGTTTTTGGAGATCCTCAATGTCTTATATGCTAACGATTACAGAACAAAATGAATCTGTCAGGTTTCAGGTGTGAGGAGTTTTCCTGAACTTTTGTGCCCATGACACCTGGTTCCCTACCTCTGTTCTCCTTTGCTTTTTAAAATAAATTTTATTTGACATTTACATTTGGTTTTTCGTCTGACAGTTTGGTTTGGTTGAAGTATAGTTGAGCACTTTAGTTGAGGTGGCCAACAAAATCCTATAAGCAAGATCTAGGACGTGTAGTGCAGCTTCGTGCAGTACTTACCCGAAGCGTGCTCTTACAAGCGGCGTGTACCAGCAACCCGTTGACCGCGACCAGTGAGCCGGCGATGTTCCACAGCCTGGTGACGGGCGCGGCTCGCGGCCAGTGCGGGCACCGCAGCAGCCACGACAGCAGGCGGAACCCGGACGTGTAGTGCAGCTTCGTGCAGTACTTACCTGCAGCGTGCTCTTACAAGCGGCGTGTACCAGCAACCCGTTGACCGCGACCAGTGAGCCGGCGATGTTCCACAGCCTGGTGACGGGCGCGGCTCGCGGCCAGTGCGGGCACCGCAGCAGCCACGACAGCAGGCGGAACCCGGACGTGTAGTGCAGCTTCGTGCAGTACTTACCTGCAGCGTGCTCTTACAAGCGGCGTGTACCAGCAACCCGTTGACCGCGACCAGTGAGCCGGCGATGTTCCACAGCCTGATGACGGGCGCGGCTCGCGGCCAGTGCGGGCACCGCAGCAGCCACGACAGCAGGCGGAACCCGGACGTGTAGTGCAGCTTCGTGCAGTACTTACCTGCAGCGTGCTCTTACAAGCGGCGTGTACCAGCAACCCGTTGACCGCGACCAGTGAGCCGGCGATGTTCCACAGCCTGGTGACGGGCGCGGCTCGCGGCCAGTGCGGGCACCGCAGCAGCCACGACAGCAGGCGGAACCCGGACGTGTAGTGCAACTTCATGCAGTAAGCCTGCAGGAGTATGAGGCCGTACAACAGGAACACTCTGTACTGTTAAGAGAATTTGAATCATATAGTTGTCTCAGTCTTCGTCTTGAAATTTTCACTCCCATAAAAAGAGCCCCGAAGGAACCGAAAAGTTCAAAACAATCTCTCTGCATCTATATGAGGTTCACTCACTGTCTCGGCTTACTTTATTTCGCTCCTTCTTCTGGCTTTCAAAAATACTTAAGTGGAAGATACGATAAAACTGTATTTTGTCTACTTGACTAGTCCGAGGTCGTTGTTTCAGGACCTTGTGTTCACAAGATATTATATGTGCCTCGGGCCAAAGATAACCCTGAATTACCGACTTTACACAAACTGACCAAAAGCAATGAAAATGTTAATAAACTTGCCCGATGTATGTGCTTCAAGAGCGACATGACCTTGAAGGTAACGTTGTAGCAGAAGATGACCATCACCAGCGAGACGACCAGCTGCGCGATGAGCAGAGCGCGCAGCACGCTCACCAGCCGTTGCCGCCCGTCCTTACTGTACGCGAAGCACCACGCCATCCGACCACATGGTGTGGCATGCTCGCTCCCGCTGCAACGCTTCAGTAGATTAAACGGAATTGACACAAACACAAACAATGTGCTATGCCTGGTGTAATGCTATGGGGTAAAAGTACCGATGTAGGAGATCTATTTAATATCATTATCAATGGAAATAGAAACAGAAAAAATATTTATTTCATTTAGGCCTAGCGGGGTCGCCATTCCGACCCCGCACGGGAAAGCGCAGTGTTGGCAGACCTCCGACCAGATGGACTGACGATTAAAAGAGACGCGGGAAGGCGCTGGACACAAGTGGCGCAGGACCGTGCGGGCTGGAAATCATTGCAGGAGACCTGTCCAGCAGTGGACGTCCGTCGGCTGAAACGAACGAACGAACGAATAGGCCTAGCATAAAAAGGCTCTTATGACACGTCGTTTTGTTTTACATGGATGGTACTAACCATTCACGACTTAAAACTAAGTCAATCATCATGATATCAGTCTGGGACGTGTGCATACGTCCACTGCTGGACCTGCAGCAGTGGACGCCTTCCCAATGGAAGCCTTGGAAGCCTTCCCAAGTGAGCAGTACCAAAATATCCTAAGCTTTCTTCATCCAGAGACTTCATGTCGTCTCGGATTTTAGTGAAGAGCCTACTAATTATTAATAATTGGTAATAGCGGCGGAATTAAGAATAAAAAATAAATATGTGTATTATAAGTACTCGTAGTTACTTGCTTACCTTTCCTGAAAAAACTAAGTTCCCAGTAGAATTATTGGAAATTTCTGAGAAAATTGAAAGTAAAACAACTTTCAGATATAGCCAAATGCAATGCCCTTTGTCACAAAGATTTAAATCGCTGTCATAATATTATGTTTAAGGTTTGGTCCTGTCATGTTTATCAAGTCACTATCATGTCATTTTGTGCAGGATATGCATAAATAACATAAAACCTATTTTATTATCAATTAAAGAACATGGGCAGAAATGTACACAAATAAAGTTTAGCGTCTAGATGTAATATTTATTACAAGACGATTCTAATAAATAACAGAATTTTTTCAAGGTATCACCAGTTATTGTGAAGGACGGGTCAAAAAATAAAATATTTAAAGAAATTCAATTGATTACTGCTGGGTTCCGTTTCCACATTCCTGACTGCTAGTGTTGCCGGATGCCAAACTTTTCCACTTTTATGCTCCATTTTTTTGACGATCAGTCCACTTTTGTACGAGAACAACATGTAACAGACTATACTAAAGAAAAACCTATTTTCAAGTACTACATTAATTCTTAGATCAGCATGTAGAATACAAGACAATAATAACTGTGTCGATCTCAAATCCCTCTTCAATAAAGATTAAAAAAAAACCTGTGTCGATTTCAATCGTTCTTTTTTTGCATTTTATTTTACTCGAATATATTTACATAAAAAGATTAAATTAGTTTAGGGTTTTCCATTGTAAAGTTCCATTTCCATTCCATTCCATTTGAGTAAAACTGAATATAATTTTTCCGTGTGAGCCAGTCTCACTTAAATAAACTGTTTGAATATTTGTGATTATTTGTCAGAAAACTACACCTATTAGTAATACTGAAATCTATTACAACCGATTATTTTGAGGATAGATTATTTTGTCTTGGTAGTTTAGCGTTTCCGAAATACCCTTGTGATTCTATATTAATTTATTAACTCAATTAGATTTTTCTTTCAGTCGATTGGAGTTTTTTAATTCCGGCATCTCGCAACATTGTCCGACAGCTACATGATGGCTACATGGTCTCAACTGTCGACAGTGACAAATTCTGGGACAAGTGACAAGTATTTATCAAAGCGTATATAGTGTATTGTCTATGCTCTCAGATGCTTCATGGCGGAGGTCGCAGTTGTTTTAATACTCAGATACAATATTTTGAAAATAAATATTAATTTTTCTCCACTTTTTTGTAAGAAAAATCTTTTAGTATTGAGTTCAGGCTTGCAGGCACAACCAAAAAAATATTTTTTCATTTATAGTTGCAATAGCGTAACGTGAGCGAAAGCGATGTATGGGCCCGCACCATTGTTCTTTCTCTAAAAACAAAGATGCGTCTTCTCAACTAGATAATATTATAGATCAATGCATAGAGTATATTGAATATAGGATCAATGGGATCAATACGTCTTCTGCTGGTTAAGGTTGTAACAGACCTGACCCAATTTAGAAATATTATAATTTCAAATAAGTTCGTTTGGGGATTTCTGGGAATTAAACCCGCGGCTTGCAACTCGAATCCAAGTCAACCCCACAAATTGCGTAAAGGAAATCGTCGATCTAGGGGTGGAATGTGGTATCTGGGTTACCATATTGATAAAATTTGCAGCATTTCTTGAAAATAACAAACCATTTGAGTCACGTAGACGTAGCTATCCGTGTTGCATTAAGCATTTACAATCAACGTAATAATATCCCGTAACCGTATTCATAGATCAGGTAAGATGTAGTTAGATGGTATTTAAAGAAGTTTTTTTCACTTAGAATGGACCTTAAAATTAAAGAAAGACAGAAGCACCTACCTGTCTTGCACCAAAATTACCATTTTTGTGTCTTTATTAGTTATCTAGATGCAAAATAATGTAAAAAGTATGAAAAAAATTGCATTTTCAAACTTTTATAATATTAAATGATAAAATCACAGACCAGGGAATAACTTTTTATATGTGGATAAAATCATGAAAAAATATAGGTATAGTTTTGAAGAGTTGTCAGTAAGACAAAAATTCGTAAGTCATTTGTTTTTTGCATACCTATCGATAAACATGGCTTGGAAAATGTTTCTAAATGCTAGCAATAGAAATAATTATTGAGCAATTTGTTAAAGTAAATCGAGTACTACAATAATCACTAAGTTGCTAATATAATTTCTAAGTTACAGTGATTTTTGTTAAGTTTTGAGCTTTGGCGTGCACAATAATGACCGTGCTCTTAACTTAAATTTGGACAAGATTTAAATCGATTTAAATCTTTAGTTTGGACGCAAAGATGGCTGGTATTAAAAGAAGAGTCAAAGTTACTTGGAGTGACGATCTGAGCCATAATTCTGAAGAGGAAAGAGGTAAGGCTTGACTAAGATAATCGTATAATGCGCTTTTCCTTATTTTTCAAGGGATCTTTTGTCTATTATCACTGCTATTATCAAAGCAATAGGATTCAATGTATGTAGGACTCCTGTAGAGTTCGAACGTTTCTAATCACAAGTCATTTAGCCTATATACCTATAATCATAGTTTAAGGGTTAAGTTTCGTCGAGGTTTTAAATGAACCAAAATGGCCACCAAATAAGTACCATGATTGTGCCGCATATGAAGCCAGCGGCTCTCTTGTTGCATCCTCCTTGAACCACCTAGTGGTCTGCCAACACTGCACTTTCTAGTGTGTGTCTCCTATGCCAGCTCCTTGGGTCCCCAGCGACCGTCGGTCCTACGAGCCACGTCCATTGCCACTTCAACTTGTAAAAGTTGAGAAATATCAGTCAAATTGATGTCATATTCAGTTTACTATCTCGTAAATTGGTACAAAAATAGCTAGACAATACATTATCTTTCAAACTCCACTACTTATAGAAAGGGAGCGTCTAGCCCAATTAGAGAAGGAACTAGCAGAGCAGCCAGTCAAACCCGTCTATGACCCCAAGGAGTTAAAGCAATTGGTTCACTTCATAAAGAGAATGACGACCCTCTACGACTTGAGAGAGGAAGACTGGAATAAAGAAGCCTTGCAGGTACCTAGACCTTTAAAATAACTAGCTTAGGTACGCCCACGGATTCTTTGCAAATCTCGCAGGGAAGGATTTTCCGGGATAAAGGGGAAAAACTATGGTTTATTTATGGTATAAGTAGGGGTCTCAAGTTAGCGGCGTGAATTAGTAACAAATAATATATGATTTTCGTTTAAATTAGTATTATACTATATAGTAGTATTATATGAGTGCGCGTAGTTACAACCTACAGCATTATCCCAAAGTATGGAGATCCTTTTCCTCTTCGTTTTTGAAACAATTATTAATTTTAAATAATATTCGAGGTTCGATGATAAATTTCTCAACGGACAATTACTTATAGAGATGCTAAGATGAGTGCAACGAAAAAAATTTTGACAATGTGTGGTCAAATCTCGTGGGGTTCATCTTAGGTCTTAAGTAGACCTACAGGACATCACACACAGGCCAGGGCCACTCACAATAAGTTTAATTCAATAATTCTGCTTTTAACCCACAGGGAATAGAAGATTGGATAACAGAGCCAAAGGATCTGATCCTCTGTGTGTACTTCAAAGGAGACAAACTCAAAGCCGCATCAGACATTCCCCTATCCCCCGTCTATGACCTCACTTACTTCCTACGACAACCGGATTTCGTGTTCAGAGCTGAGACATTCCATGACGACATTGTATTTGGTACCTTCGTAGACTCCGTTGAGGCTAACATGATACAGATTCTGGAGCTGATGTATGCGCCGTACTTTTTTGCTATCAACACTTGGCCCGATAGTGAGTAAACATTTCGATTTACATAAAACAGCTAAGCACGTACAGCTTAGCTATTACTATTACCTACATTCGTTATACATGTAACGTGTACAAAAACGTTTGGTTCATATATTCTCCCGTTTTAGGCGTAAAAAGTGAATTTTGCTCCCAACTGCACACATTTCTGGCGAAGCTCACGGATATGTACTACAAGATGCTGGGTCTAACTGTTCTGTATATACCGCGGGAAGGTCAGAACCTCTCGTTTGAGAAAGCGTCCCTTGACCGAGAGCTGGTGAAGAGGTTAGAGGGAGTGGTAGTGTATTGGACACATCAGATCAAGTCGTGTATTGAAGACCAGGCTTCTGTGGCTTCGCAGAAGGAACTTTTGTGTCCCAGTGACGAATATGATTTCTGGGTTTACAGACGTAAGTACAGTTTTCTTTTACGTTGGTATGATTTTGAGGACTATCCTATAAAATAGCCATAAGGTCAGAAAAAAAAGATTGCATAGTTTATCTACACAGGACTTCAGAGAGTAATGCCGTAGTCTATAACTTAACTTGGACTAAAATATAGGTACCCCATCCGTTGAGAATTGCAGATAGATGCAGACCTATCGGATAAAGGATTAAAAAATCTGATAAAGCTATCATCTTCATCAGAATCTTGTTTCTCATAAGCATGAGAATAATATAAGATGATAGCTTGATGATTCTGGAGAATTGAGTTATTTGTTAGAGCAAAGTTTTCATTTCAGATGAGAACCTAAACGCACTAGTGTACCAACTGAAGAATCCTGCAGTGAAACACATCACGAAGATACTCGTCACAACTCATTCTACATTCATCCACCAGTTCCAGTCGCTATGCGACGAAATTATGCTGAAGATTGAGGAAGCAACGTCAAATATTGAATACCTCCAAATCATCAAGCAACCGTGCGCAGTTCTGGAGTGTGTTGTAAATCCAGACGAAATATGCAAGCATATCCCAAACATCATAAACCTTTTCAGATTTATCTGGATGGAGTCCCCGTACTACAATTCCGAGACGCGTATAACAAATCTGTTCAAAGATCTGAGCAACCAAATCATTATCCTGTGTAGAAACTATATCAAACTGGAAGATCTCTTCAATGGACAGACTAAAAAGGCTTTAGGGGAGTTCACAGTTTGCATCGATTGTTGTAAGCAGTATCGAGAAATATACGATTTGATGCAGGAAGCGCATACCGAGCGGAATCCTGGTACTTGGAGCTTGGACACGGGATCTATATTCAACTATATCGATTCCTTCGTGCAAAGGTGTTTCGATATGCTGGATATCTGCAATTGCATGATCATATTTGGAAGGTAGATATTTTTAAGGATTTTATTCATCCTTCTTCTAGCTAGACGACACTGTAGTGTTTTTTTTTTGTAATTTGATAGTAAGTAAGTACAGCAGGAGTTCGAATAACGAATTGGTCTCTGTGTTGATGGATTCAAAACTCGTGCAAATAAGTATAATTTTACGGAAGACCGAAGGACGACTGAAGTGCAAAGTCCTAGCAACGGAGTGTATCTCGGCCCCTTTAGTTTATCCATATATATAAGGAATGTTTTAGCAACTATTTCCGTCGAATATTCCAGAATCGATGAACTAGAAGTAATAAACAAGCCAATGTTCGGTGGCGCCCGCGGGGACCAGTTCGAAGCCAAGTGTGATCAGATCGAGCACATGTTCCATGACGCTTTGGATAATATCAAAGCGGTCACGCCCAGTATACTCGACGTGCAGGCGCCTTCTTGGTACGATGATATACTGCAGTTTAGGACTGTCATCAAAGATATTGAGGTAAGGCCAAAAATAGATTTAAAGGTAGGTCTCAAGAACTTGATAAATCTAAGTATCGATGCAATAGATTTCTTATATTTCAGATTATAATAGAAAACCTGGTGGAGACAGTATTTGAAGGAGTCAACCACGTAGAGGAAGCCGTGGTTGCATTGTTCTCTCTTCACAATTATTCTAAGAGGAAGAACCTCCGACGCATTTTCAAAAGAAAAACTGCAGAAGTAAGATATTGGAACATATTTCACTATCACTCGATCACCGGATGCTCTTGAGATTTGCTTATTCTCTATTCCGATTTGGAATGCAATCAAATCAGAATTGGAGGTAATGGCATCAGTCGTTCGAAGTTTGCTTCATATGAAATTATGGGCCTTCGGAAACTGTAATGTTTCACAATAGATGGCGCTGGTTCTGCCTAAGGACCTCAACATTACGAATATTAATTTCATCGCGGAGGGATATGGCTCGTAAGTAGTATAGCTCAGCGGATAGAGCCAGATGGCATCAGGTAGCGCAGTTTTTGCAAACAAGTAGACAAAGTACTTGGATTTCAGTGGTTTAAGATCGTGGTGAATGATGATCCCTTCTCTTAGAACACCATATCATAGATAACGATAATTTTCGACCTTTGTCGCGTAACGCCTTATTCAAGTGAAGATAATCCTTCAGGTATGGGCGATGTTTAGCGAAGAAGTGCAAGAGGCTAAGAAGGAAACGGTATCGTCTCGCGGACTGTATCCCGCCGACCTGCCCTCATTCGCTGGAAGAGCTGCTCTTTTGAAGATGCGGAGAAACCGACTGGCTTATCTCAAAAAGGTATGGCTCATCTGACTATTATGTATTATCCTAGAGCATAGGACAATGAGACCTTCTATCGGATAAAGGTTTTTTGCACCCAACTTAACAAACTGACTCTAAATTGCCAGGAATCCAGGCTCAAAGTTTTCAGAGGAAAAAAAATGCCTCTCGAACAGTTGCCAAAAACTTTTGGGAGTGTAGTAACCAGAGTTTTTGCGCTGCGTTTAAAAGTTAGATGTGTTTCGCTGCATCTAAGCACTGCATAGCGTAAACGCACAATGTTCGCAGGTGATGACCGACGCATCAGTATGGCTGATGCCGTGCAGCAACTCCGAGGATGTCATCATGCACGTCAACAGACTAATGGGCGCCATCGACGTGGCAATTAGAGAGCTGTGGATCTCTTGGACTGTAAGAAAAATATATATATTTTTTAATTAAGCCACCATCCTGACTGCAGAAACATCTAGAAAATTGAATTCACTTGAACTCAGAGGCATCCACAGACCCACAGACTCACAGACCAGAGAAGTAAGTTTATGGAAGCACTTGTCACCTAATCTATCATCTCTTTTTGGTATTTTGTAGGGTAGTTGTTTCTAATCCATAACCCATACAAACGATATTATGTTTGGATTTTAACGGGGATGGATACCATCCGGGCGCGAAAATTCAAATTTTATTTAGTTTTTTGCGAATATAGGGCTAATTATACATCATAGGCTCATGGCAATGAGTTTTACGGTCACAACACTTATGCATCTACATGTTTTTAATAAAAACTCTGCTCAACAATAATCAATTACTTCATATTCGTTCCCGATATCTCGAAATCTGGGAAACTGCAAAAAATTATCTTTCGGGAAGCAGTATGAGATGAGTGGGAAAATATATGTATACGAGTAGATGCATAAATTTTATGCCCGCAAAATTCATTGGCCTAAACTTACCATGTTAAGTAATCTAATATTTGCGAAAAACTAAATAAAATTTGAATTTCGCGGGCTGGTAGGGCCGAAAAACCAATTTTTTTTAATGTAAGTTTTTAAAACAGAAATTGCGTTTTATTTCAGCACAACATAGACGAAAAATGCGCTGCTGGTTTAAACAAAACGCTAATGAGAAAGAGCGCTGAGAATCCTGGATTGATGGAATGTAATATTGATGTGTAAGTTAAGATTTTAACTTTTTAGAGACGCTTTTTTATTAAGTCTATTAATTTCCACTTTCCAGGCAGTTATACTATCATACTCATGTTATCAAATTTTACTTGTATATTTTACGATATTAATTTTACTTGTATATTTTATTACAGTAATATCTTAGAATTGTGCAAAGAAGCAAGCAACTGGGAAAACTTAGGTCTGGATATACCACTTCATGCCTATCAGGTTATTTCATATTTTCTTCTCTTCATTTTTTAGGGTTCCGTACCCAAAGGGTAAAAAAGGAACCCTATTACTGAGACTTCGCTGTGCGTCCGTTCGTCCGTCCGTCCGTCACCAGGCTGTATCTCTTGAACCGTGATAGTTACAGTCTTGAAATTTTCAAAGGTGATGTATATCCGTTGCCGCTATGAGAATACTAAAAAATAGAAGAAAACAAATATAGGGGGCTCCCATTCAACAAACGTCATTTTTGTTAGTATTTGAATTTGGTGGGCAGGGGTGCTTAGTTTACTATAAGGGCGATGGGTACCATCCGGGCGCGAAAATTCAAATTTTATTTAGTGTTTCGCTCATTGTGGACTAATTATACATCGAAGGCTAATGGCAATGAGTTTTGCGGGCCTACTTTTTATGCATCTACATGTTTTTAATAAAAACTCTGCTCAACAATACTCATTTACTTCACATTGGTTCCCGATAGCTTGAAATCTGGGAAACTGCAAAAAAATATCTTTCGGGAACCAAAATGAGATAAGTGGGAACTTTCGAGCAAAGTTTCTATTAAAAACATGTAGATGCATAAAAAGTAGGCCCGCAAAATGCATTGCCATTAATCTATAATGTGTAGTTAGTGTAATATTTGCGAAAAACGAAATAAAATTTGAATTTCGCGGGCCAAGAATGGGTCTTGATAGTGCGGACCCTCAGTGCGCAAGCACGACTCGCACTTGACCAATTATTTTATTTATTTCTTACACACTTTTTGTTTTAAGTCTAAGCGAGAAGAAGAATAGAAGATACAATTTACGCCTTTTTTGTATTAGGTATACATGAAAAGCAAGACGATATTTTACGTCTACGAAAGCGTATTAGCAGTGGTAAAAGGATACAACAAGATTCTGGATTCACTATCAGAAGAAGAGAGACTTCTTTTCAAACCACTCATATTGGTAAGCTGAATAATAAAATCATTTTACTATAAAAATATTTAAACATAATAATTTAATCAACTGTAATCAAGAAATGGTAACATTATTGAATAAATAAGAAATAAAATGAAACATTAAATTAACATATGACGCCTTGCAGTATCATGTTCGTTAAATGAACACTGCATGCCTTCAATAACAAATATACAAAATTAACTCAAACATATATCCAAATGACTATTCATATCATCCAGCTCAATCATTTTCATGCAACATGGACATGGAGATTTTGTTCCTGTAGCATTCAGCGTTAAGGACTCATCAAATATATCCTCATCATCATCTATAACTATTGCATCACTAACACTAGATGAAGCACCTTCTACAGGTACTGGTGTGTTGTTGTCAAAAAATGCCAAACACTCATCTAAATGATCATTCATTGATGTGTTAACCACTTTGCCACAGCATGGACATTGCTGTTCGTTTATTTCTATTAAATCTTTACTTTTACTAGAGCTGGGTTCTATTTTCATTTTTGGTTCATCTGTTTTTTCATTTTTAATATGTACATTTGCATTCCAATTGGTCAGTTCTGAAATTATTTCAGTTTTGGTGTTTTCAAACTTCAGATTTACATTCTCATTTTTTATATCAACACATTTTTCCTCATTATTATCTAAAATAATTTTTGAATTATAATTATTATTTTTATTATGTTCTGACTTAATATTTATCACAGTCTTGATGCCTCCATCCTCGTCATTTGTTATACTTTCAATTGCTTTTTCATTCAAACATTCATCTAAATGTCTATTTATCTCTTCACATCTTATTTTCTTATTACAAACGGGGCAGTCTATTAAACTCGCGTCTACTGGCACAACAGAGAATCTTTTATTACTACAATTCGTACTAGTTTCTTTGATTTCAAATTCTTGTCCATACAAATCTTTGAGTAATGAATTAGCAGTGCTTTTGAAATAATCATCAATCTTCCTAATTTTACTAGGGGGTGATAAGATATTACTGAAGGGATTAGCAGCCTTATTTTTATTTTTATTTGCTGTTACTATTATGCCATTTCTTTTTGACACTAGATCTTTATCAGGTAAAGTAGGTAATACTGATTGTTTATTGGCCCAAATATTTCTAACAGTTTCCAAAACATCTCCCGACTTTGTTTTGCTTTTACCACTTATAGTTTGACCTTTCCCGCTAAATGGTGATATTACCACAGGTGATTTTACATGAGGATTGTTAGAAACGTCGCTTATAGTAACAACATTTGTACTTCTATTATTCTTTTTTGTTATCAAATTAGATTTAACAGGTATGTTATTTGAATCTTTTAGTACTGGTTTTGAAACTTTATCAGTAGCAGTTGTGTTGATATATTTAGTGATATCACCTAGACTAGGTTTAGGAGGCACGGGCTTCTTTTTTCCAAAATTTTCCGGTTCCTTGAACTTTATAAATGTACCTCCACATTTCCTTTGATGATCTTTCCACCAGTAATCTGTTGGACCGGGGGCTTTGTTGCACGTACGACGAACAATTCCGAAATGAGGCCTTCTAGTTTGGCAAGGACCATTGCATCGCCACCAATGTGTTCTGTACAGTTCAACCTAAAAAAACAATTTTCTCAATTAGATTTGTCAAAATTAAAGTAGATATTTTATCCAAGGATGTAGGTAATAGGTATTTACTATTTGTGTAAGTAGTTTTATTTCTATCATTGTTACATTGAGCTACTTACTACTTTGCCAGTGCCAAATACGTGTATTTGTTTAATTTCTTAAGTCTACTGGGATTACATTATTATTTGACTACATTTTTTGCTAATGATGCCTGGAGCAAATATCTTGTGCAAATATCGAAGAGAAGTAGTGATTCAGTTCATGTAGTCACTAACATAGTGTATAAACCATCAAGCAAACACATATCAACATTATTGTATTGCTAGTATTTGGTTGCGCTAAGGAGGCTTTCAAAAAATTATAAAGACCAATGTCATTTGTTTATTAATGAACAATTACAAAACTAACCTCATCATGGAAGTCATGATAAATGCTGATATTTAATCCTGCAGCTTTATTGATCCTGTACATATGTTCTTTGAACATAGGTCCGTGGCCATCTCTGTCCTGATCCCGACCCGTTATAAACAGGTACGCATGGATCATTTCATGCAAGAGGGTCTCAACAAGGTCTTTACGAGGGCGTAGCTTAAGTAGTGGTTCGCTTAAGGCTATGTCGCAGAATCCTCTATTGTAACTGAAATTTGAAAAATATAAGAGATCATTACCAAATTCTTCTTTAATTGGACAAACACGTCCACTTTTTGACCGTGTAAGATTAACCATGAGGGAGCCCCTCAACCTCAAAAACCTTAGAAACTGCAGTCATATTTTATTTAGGGCCGATTTTTTATTCGCCAGATAAACAGGAATAAATATGACGTTGTGACAGATTTTGTATGGCATATGTTTCAAATTTATTCCTCAGATAGTTTATCTGGCAATTGAAAAATCAGCCCTTAAACAAAAAATTACATACTATCCATTCTTATTGTTGAAAGAGAGACCATTTAACGTTTGTCTCTCTCTGATTCCTCGCTATTGCTATATCTCTCTCATGTGTCAAAAAGAAAATAAAAGAATTGGTAGAGTACAGGTATCCTAAATTTGAAAATGGAAACCACATTCATAATTAGCAACCTGAAAAACCGAAGACAACCCAGGACCAACTAATAGGTATGCCTCGAAGACGACCATGCCCAATTATTGACAATTTTTCATTGGCAATTGCTTCATTGAAAGACCAAATGATTATCTACAGAGACTTGCGAATTACAATAGCTTCAATTACCTTACCTCACATTCACTGCTAAGTGCTAGTGAAAGGACAGATGGGGGTGAACCTTTGAATCGAGTTGCCTTCATTCGAAGCCGAGCTTTTAAGAGGGTTAAAGAAAAAGAGTGAACACTAAAGAGT
The DNA here is from genome assembly GCA_963855885.1 of Coenonympha glycerion. Classification (NCBI taxonomy): domain Eukaryota; kingdom Metazoa; phylum Arthropoda; class Insecta; order Lepidoptera; family Nymphalidae; genus Coenonympha; species Coenonympha glycerion. The sequence goes on from OY979635.1 coordinate 15,572,222, forward strand.
CAACCTCAAGCTATCACAAGGCCGAGGGCCTTATACCCGTTCGCAAAATTCCATTGTCATTAATAACTGAGAATACAAGAGCTAGATACTTTTGAGTGGTTATTTTCTTTTATGACCACCCAGAAATAGGAGCCCCGCAAAGCAGGGCTCCGTCGAACAAGCCTTGAAAAGTGTAAGGGAAAACTAAATTATTAACCTTAAAATTTTAAAACTTAAAAAAATTATTTCTCGAAAACTATTACGATTCTAAATATTTGCTTTGGGGGGGCGAAGTCACCTCTTCCCCCCCTTCCCCTCCCCCTACATCCACCCCCATCCGCCTTGTCACCCAATCTGGACCCCACCCCGGGCTTTTAAGAGGATTAAAGATATAAGAAATATCCGACCAAGGACCGATTTCAAAACAACTAATAAGCAACATTTGAACTATTGAAACAATGTTACATACCTGCAAATCCCTGCGCAGGAGTACATACGTTTACTCCATCGAACAGCGGATCTACTAACGAGCGTACTCCAGAAGAAAACTTGATCGAAATGCACAAACAGGCTGTGAACGTTCGGAGTGGGGTCCACTAATTCCAACTCCGGATCGCTCAGATTCATATTTGTTGGACATTATTTTCATTAGAAGGCAGCTAATAAACTACTTATTATTGTACTGTAAATGGCAAAAACTATTAAAATCTAATATTCAGGCAAAATACTCACAATTCTAAGAAAAAAAAAACATAAAGTTCCCAATTTCCTTTTCCCACAATTTTTTTAATTACCACCTATTTTATTTTGATAGATACATTTGACGTATTTTGACATTAAACAATTTAAATTTGACATTGACAAAGATGACAGCTGACATACCATATAGAACCACAGACGAATAGGTAAAAAAACGTCCGCTATTATGTTGCCTCAAGCAGTAATTTTTCTACCATTGAGTAACTTTTTAGGCTTGTGAAAAGAAAGTTCAGCCCGGGATTACGAAATTGACTTGGACTTCAACCATGTCCGATGCATATATTGCGGACTGCGTTTTACAAATTGGTGAGGTATGAAAATCCAATTTAATATCCCTATATTTGGTTTAATGACTAACGACATTTAAAACATAATAATATGATTAATTACTTCGTTTTAGCTACAAGATTTTGTAACAACTTACAAAAATTGTAACTTAAATTTGGTAAAGATAATGGAAAAAGTTTGTGACACACCACTTATTGAATTTGATATTTACAATGTTTTTGCCATAAAAGAACTTCGACACAAAATAAGAGCTATGGAAGAAGAAGCTGCCGCAAAAATATTGGAAATGTACAAGGAAATTATAACTTATATAATAATTGTATATGAAGGCTTTGAAGCACACATTAATCAGGTTTGAATATTTCATTAGATGAGACTATGGGAAAGAAAAGATGAAATCAAACATAACATTGTTAAAAACTCACACCTCTTTACTTTTAGATGGCAGAATACTGGGTTAAGTATGTCAGAAGATTTGACCAAATATTAGAGGATGCATTACGATTAACGATTAAAGCTACTATGCAGAACATGTACAAATGTGTGCATGGTGATGGTAAGGACTAATGAAAGTTAAATGAAAATCTTTCAATTGAACCATGCAAAAAATCATATTTTTTTAAATATTATATCAATGGCTTTACGTTTACTTTGTTAAAGGAACTATGGCACCTTCTCCTCTCATTAAAATGGATCTCTATTTATCTGAAAAGAATCGAATTATTTATGATCCTACGCGTCATGAGTTAGAAGACACATTTACTACAGTTTTGGAAGAGATAATTCATCTCTTAAGTACCGTTCCCAGGTTATACGAAAAATTTGTTTTGCCTGCTGGAGGCCTAAAAAAGTTCAAAGAAGTTGTAACAAGTGATCCCGACAGTAATAAATTGCAAAACCTAATTGATACCGGTAGGTATATAAGTATACGTGCAGGAATCTAAATAAATGCTCTTGAGAACTAATAGCTGTCTTTTGGATGTCAATGTTGGTTTGGTGGGAGGTGTGAACTAGTAAAGGACTGGCACCATGCAAATAGTACCTGCGGAATTGATCAGTCTTTTCCCACACATTAACCAAAATGATAGAAAAAAATACGCAGCTATTCATTGTACCTATAATAATAATTAAATTGTTCAATTTCAGAAATTGATTACAATCTTACCCTTGTTCATGAACATATACGCATGTGGGATCCTTATTCCCACATCTGGAGAGTGAACAAAGATGAATTTATGGTAAAATATAGGGAAGAAGGACATACAGCGGCAGACTTTGATGCACTGATTATCAACTATAGTAATCTTGCAAATACGGTGCAAATACAGGAAACAATAAACCAGGTTTTTTAAAAGTTTTATTTTAGGAATATCAAAAAGATAATATTTTACCATCAATAATGATGATTTATTTATTCTACTATGAATAATTTTCAGATTCACTTTATAACTCTGAATTCAAGTGAATTAAAGAAATCAATCATAACTCATTGCTTAGTGTGGCAAAATAAGTTAGGTGAGCTGTTGAAAAAAATAACAGAAGCAGATATTGAAACAGTTTATGCCTATATAGAAAAAAGCAGTAAAGAAGCGATGACTGTAAGTACTCGTAATAATGTATTTTTGACAATGTAATAAAATGAAATGTTAATGGGAGTAGTTATTATAAATTTGATTTTTCAGATGCCATCTACTTTGAAAGAATTAGCAACCTCAATGGAAAATTACGAACGTTTGGTCTCAGAAATACCAGTTTTTGAAAAAACTTTCCCACCTATAACAGATAAAATGATGACTCTCGGTAAATGTGTTATTTATTTATCATCCAATTTTAGAGACTTCTGCGAACTTTATTGGAGCTTTACTGCTGGCTAACCAAATTGGTTATCGTGAAGTAATGAATCGTTCGAAGGAAAAGAATTATAATCATAATCAGTTGATTGTATTTTAGCTAAATTTGAGGTTGAGCTTAGTTCTGAAATGGTGACTCGCCACGAAAATATCCCCACACAATGGGCAGAGTATTTAACTCTTCTTGAAGAAGCGAAGAAATTGCTAGAGATGAACAAAGATAAATTTAAAACCGAGCTCTTGGAACAAGCGGAGGTACCTTTTATTCACCTTCCAATAAAAAATTTTTTCATTGCAATATACCTACTTGTTTTCCCTATTATAGAGAAGCAGTATTGTATAGAGATGTATTTCAATTTTATTAGGTCTTTAAAGAACAAGCTAAAGAATTTTGTGAAGAGTTCTATAAAGCTGCTCCTATTAGCTCAGATATTAGCGGAAAAGATGCATTGTCGCAGTTGAAAGCTTTTAGAGAACACCTAAATGCATTACGAGCTCAAGAACAGGCAATAAGAGATGGATTAGCTGTGTTTAACTTAACGTAAATACAATAATTGTTGTCATGTCAAAATGATCATCTAAAACCCATAATATGATGTAGTTTATTGACTGTTGACACTCATTTACCCAGGAACATTGCATTAAAAATATTTAATCTTCAAAACAACAAAAAATGCATGTAAAAATTGCATACAACACTTTTGACAAAATTATCCCATCTGTAAAAGAAAATGCTACAAAAATCATCCTATGCCAGAAAAATTTAGTTTTAGCATTCATGATAGATGGATGAGATCATCACCACAAGCATTAGAAATACATTTTTGGTTCATAAAAATAGAGTCCTTTGGAATCCTAGAATTAATTTTACATTTTCCTTTTTTTATAAATTATTGCTGTTATCTTTAGCACTCCAGTGAACTTGGATCTTCAAAAGATGGAGAAAGAACTGGAAAGATTAGAAGAAGTTTGGGGACTAGTATTTCAATGGGAGGAGTCTTGGGAGAAATATAAAACGCAAACTTTTTGGGAAATGGAAACAGACGAAATGGAAGACAATGTAATGTTTCTGTTTAGGTATAATTTTATTAATATGACAAATAATTATTATTCCTTTAAACGCAAAATTAAGTGCCTTATTTTCTTTACAGAAATTTCAATCGCCTCTCTCGTCAACTGAAAGATAAAGGTTGGGACATTATTGATACGACTCGTGTTAAAGTTGATGCATTTCGACGAACCCTCCCTTTGATAGGAGATTTAAAAAACCCTTGTATGAGGGAACGTCACTGGGATAGAATCAGAACCCTTATGGGAGTGTTAGTATCAAATTGTATCTTGGCATTCATTGGCGTATATTTTGTATATATTTATGAATTTTAATATTTAATAAACGATTAGAATTGTTCAAATAAAGTAAGCCATCTCTTTTTTTATTTATGATTACTTTTAAGACAAAATCAACGACTCTGCCCGCGAAATTCAAAATTTTCATGGTTTTTTAAATTAGTTCGCTATTTACACATCAGAGGTTTATGGCAGTCAATTTGCGGGAATGGCAGTATCATTTTTACATGATTGTATCAAAATATTTGCATAAAAATGTGTATCCTAGGAAATTAGTCCGAGTATCGAGTTTTATGTGAGTATCTCGCAAATCTCGAACTAATCTCTTCTTGAACTTTTATATAAACACATGAAGATGATATTGGGATTCCCGCAATTTTACTGCCATAAGCCTATTATTAGCTTAAAAATCGCAAAAAAAACACAAAAAATTTGAATTTCGCGGGCACACTCGTGGTGTGCTCCTTAACATACGAGTAGTTTTAATTCAATTAACCTGTCCGTTTTTTAAATAGAAAATACACTCAATGAACAATCGTAATATTTAATTTTTATAATGTTAGAGATTTTGATCAAAATTCTGAAGACTTCAAGCTTGAGCTCATAATGCGACTAAATTTCCAAGCTTATGCTGACGAAATTTCTGAAATATCAAATGCTGCGACGATGGAATTAAATATTGAAAATGGTCTTAAAGCTATCCGAGAAGTGTGGAAGAATACGACGTATGAAATGCAACATCATAGAGGAGAAATGTATAGGATAAAGAATGTTGAAGAAGTTATGCAGGTGTGGTACGAGTATGAATCAATATCTTAATATATATAAATCTCGTGTCACAATGTTTGTCCTCAATGGACTCCTAAACTACTGCACCGATTTAGTTCAAACTTCGTAAATATCAGTCATTTGGTCCAACTTAAAAGATAGAATAGTTTTTATCCCACGTGGACGAAGTCGCGGGCATCAGCTAGTATTTTTATAAAAAGAACAACAACCTTATTACAGTAGATGCATATGATGTGAACATTCAACATACAATGTAAACATCTGAAGACTATGTTGCTCGACAGTAGATCGTGATACTAGTAACATTATATATTCGTTGGTGATACCAACCTCATGCAAATTGGCAACGCGCACGGTTATTGGTCAAATCAAATATCCAGAAACATGCTAGAAACCGAGAGGAAAGATGTTTCACATCAAATTTAATATATCTACGCATTTTTGAGAAAGGGTCGTAATTAATAATAATTGTATCGTATTATTTAGTTCTTGGAAGATCATCAAGTACAGCTGTCTTCAATGAAGTCAACAAAATACGTGGAACCATTTATTAAAGAGGTAGATTATTGGGAGAAATCTTTGGGCTACGTAGCCGAATGTATTGAGGTTAATTTATTTTAAATATTTAATTCGATAGTAATATTTAGTATTCGTTTTATAAGTATAATATAATATAAGTATAATATAATTACTCTATCTGTAGATTGCGTTACAAGTTCAGCGGCGGTATCTTTACCTTGAAAATATATTTAGTGGAGAAGACATTAGAAAGCAATTACCAAATGAAGTAAAAATATTTGATGCTTTAACTACTGATTGGACAGTAATTACTAGCAGGTAAACTTTAAAACACTTCCTCAAAGTAACACGGAATACCATAGGTATATAAATCTATGGATGAGGGGTGTAATACAAATTTCACGAAAAAAATGTCCCGAGAAAACCTATATAAAGAGGGTACATGAGTATTTTTATGAACAACCTAAAACATTGTAATTTATGTAGCCTAATTTTCAAACACGAGACTGAAGTGCGATTGTATGTCTTTTAACGTTTTGTATGTTATTCACTTCTGACACTTTTTAGCGCTGACCCCAACTCCTTAGTTAATAACTCAATGCGGAATACCTAATTCAGTCCAGTAAGAATATTTTTTTTACAGCATGTTTGCTGGTGTTAATGCAGTTGAAGCGTGCTTATATCAACCTGCTCCCTACCTATTCAATAAACTTAACAAGATGGTTGATAATTTAGATGGAATATTGAGAGCCTTAGAAAAGTACCTTGAGACGAAACGACAGCTGTTTCCACGATTTTATTTCATTTCAAACGACGACCTCCTAGAAATTTTAGGAAATTCAAAGAAGCCACAATTAATCCAAGTTCACTTGAAAAAGCTTTTTGATAATGTTAATAAAATTAAAATCATTAACGTAAGTTTTTCACATTTATTATTAACTGGTACATACATAATAGTAATATAATGCTGGCCAATTGAGCTAGACGAGGGTGTCGAGGAGGGTATAATGATTGGTATGTATCTTGGCTTGCGCGAGGTTTGGCCACAGTGTTGGTGCCCAACATGTAGAGCCAGTCCAGCCTTATGATGCTGGTAGAAAAAAAATGTGCTCAAACTGGCAACATACATATTTAATGTTCATGTGAGAGTTTCATGCAATGGTTTTATGCTAAGGTTTGCTTTAGGTTTGCTATGAGGCTATGGAGGTAACAGTAGAGAAAATCATTGATCTATAATATATTTTTGTGTATTTTCTCTACTGAAAAAGCATTTGACAGTTGACAGTAATATATATATATTTTAATAATCTATGATCTGTGTGTGTGTGACATGAAGTAAACCCCTTCGGTTCCTGGTCTGTGACCATGTCTGTGACCTAACCTAACCTACAAAATATTTGCAAAATATAATAGGTAATGGTTTCGTTTTACCGGGTAATAAATTTGTGTATCTACCTGATTAAATAAAATAAAATACCTTTGGGTTGCTAATCAGTGTAGTTTTTAAGTTTTAACTATAAACATGGAGGAAAAAGAAGACGTAATCAAAGCCCGCTACATTCCATTGTCGAGTTTGGTAAGTGCATGATAATTTGGTTTATATGATATTTTCTGTGAAATCGCTTTGATAATTAGGGTTCCATACCAATTTGGTAAAAATGGAACCTACTTGTAAATTTTACTCGTAAATTCATGAACAAAAGTGATTTTTTCAATGTTTTATTTCTTTTATGGTATGGAACCCTCGGTGCGCGAGTCCGACTCGCACTTGGCCGTTTTTTTTTGTTCTTGCCGCGGTTCGTTTTTAAATCTCCAGTTTATTAAGTGAAATTTTTCACTTGAAAGTTGCATCTGTAGGTGCTCCCCATGGACTATTATGAATTCATGCATTCTCCGCAAGCCCTTATTTCTTCCAAAATGTTTTCTTTACTACCCGTTCGCAGACGCTTTGCCGATGACTTTCCCTTCCACCTAAAACTACCGTGACCCACGCTCGACCGTTATCAGACGAATGCGGGCTGTGGGAGGGGAAGTCATGGGCCAAGCTTCTGCGAGTGGGTTATATAGCTGTAGTACTCTGGGTAATGGCTTTGAATCCGGTCCCCTTGAATATTTCTTATATCTCAAATCCTCTTAAAGGCACGATCGATTCGTCAGCTCTCCGTTAACTGAGTCGGGGTGCCCTCAAGTACTGAACTCACTTTGCTCGCTCTTGAATTCTAAGTTATTTGTGACAATAGAGTTTTGCGAATGGGTATAAGGCCCTCAGCCTTGTGATAGCTTGAGATTGACTCTTTAGTGTTCACTCTTTCTCTTTAACCCTCTTAAAAGCTCGGCTTGGAATGAAGGCAACTCGATTCAAAGCCTCACCTGTTCTCTGTGCTGTGGTAAAGACTAAAATTTCAGGTTGCACTGCCGTGGTGAGACTCTTTGAGCTTGAGTACATATTGCTTATCATTGTTTACTAGCCTAAGTACCTGAATTGTATCAAAATTAGTTTTAGACTCGTTCACATGTGAGGTATGGAACCCTAAAAAGCACAAAATTACAAAAAATTGAAGAACCTGCTTTCCTTGTGTGTGTAACTACATGAAGATCATTTCATACAGCTTCGTTATCTGCAGAATGGAAGTCTAGTTCTACCAAATGGGCAAGACAGGCAGTAATATTAGTGGCAGATTAGCAGACAGCACTTAAGGTGTTGCGGCCCTACCAGCCCGGGAAATTCAAATTTTATTTAGTTTTTCGCAAATATTAGACTAACTACACATTGTAGATATATGGCAATCCATTTTGCGGGCCTACTTTTTATGCATCTACATGTTTTTAATAGAAAATTTGCTCGAAAATTCCCACTCATCTCATATTGGTTCCCGAAAGATAATTCTTTGCAGTTTCCCAGATTTCGAGCTATGACCATTAAAACCAATATGAAGTAAATGAGTATTGTTGAGCTGAGTTTTTATTAAAAACATGTAGATGCATAAGTGTTGTGCCCGCAAAATTCATTGCCATTAGCCTTCGATGTAAAATTAGCCCACTATGAGCGAAAAACTAAATAAAATTTGAATTTTTGCACCCGGATGGTACCCATCCCCCTAAATATTCTTTCAGCGCCGAGCAGTCAGCCTTCTAGAAGCTCCAATCCGAGATAAAGATAAGCGATGCAAACGCAATCTTGCTGTACTACAACAAGACAAAGCTACGCCCGACTCGGAACTGCGTATCCACAGATGGAGGATTGTTTACCACAGAGCATTACGACGTGCTATATATGCCCACCAGTGGGGTCAGGTTGCTTATATTCTGAAGGCGTCACCAATTTGGGAGCATGATGTGAAAAATGATGAGCTACACACTTATGTTAGGGTAAGTATTTTAATTTTTTTCAAGATGTTTAGATAGTTCAATCCACGGAGACACCCGCTCTTAACAATTGCTTTAAGTTCCATGTGATTATGCAGGAGAAAGCAAGATGGTAGTATTGTTTTATGTGTGTGTGTGTGTGTATGGGGTGTGTCTTTGTGGATTGAACTATCTATACCTGTGCAGACTTTTGCCATTTTTGGTCAACTTAATTTCCACACACAATGGTTAAATAAAACATTGACTCTTTTACTTAAAAAGCTAAGATTAAATAGTCATACTCACATCATAAGTAAAGATCATCATATTAAAATTTATATATGGTGGTTCCCAATATTCATTCTATCCATGGCTCGCCTTACTAGAGAGAAAAATTTGACATAATGTATGTAGCTCATGTCACATTGATATGTCTAGTAGGGCAAATGGAAGATAGATAGAATATTGGGAACCAGCATATTTTGCTCAGATGTAGGTTCATAATCGAAACCCAGATCAGAGAGACTCAGATCTATGTGTACAGAGTTGGCACATAAATAGCTAGTAGATACATGATGCACAAGTACGAGTAATTAATGAAGGGGTGTCCATTTTTAAACTTAGAAAAAAAATACAAACAAATGCAACTAATTTACTAACGACCTCCGTGGCGCAGGGGACGCACGCTCGGATTCGAGTGTGAGGTCGCGGGTTCGATTCCCGCCACGGGCCACTTAGGAATTTTATAATTTCTAAATTGGCTCAGGTCTGGTCTGGTGGGAGGCTTTGGCCGTGGCTAGTTACCACCCTACCAGCAAAGACGTACCGCCAAGCGATTTAGCGTTCCGGTACGATGCTGTGTAGAAACCGCTTGGGGTCTCCAAGTTAGTACGCTAACATCTTCGGCTGCATCATCACTTACCATCAGGTGAGATTGCAGTCAAGTACTAACTTGTATAGCGTAAAAAAAAAAACATTTTGTTTTATTTCCAGGCTCTAACAATACTTTTAATGAATCATCCATCTGCAAAATCCCAGTCCCTGCTTAACGACTACACCCACATGGTACTCGCCTGCCGGTCGCTGCAAGACAAGAAGGCACTGTACAAGTCCATACTCTGTCTCACAAAGAAGCTTTATGGAAGACGGAATAGGGGTTAAAGATTTTAAATTTGTTGAAGAATAACAGAAGGTTGTTAAGACAGCTAAGTGGATGTGTTATATTCATACACACATGACACATATTTATTTATTGGCAAGTGACTACTATACATCCAAGAATCAAGATCCACTGATAGAATTAGTTTTATCAGGCAGTATCTACTGTAAAAACAAGTTCTGAAGTTCTGAGTTTGGTTTGCACATTCACATTAAGATATCTGTTCTGCTGTTCATCTCTCTCTGACTGATGTACTTTGCTTTTTAGGGTTCCATACCAAAATGGTAAAAATGGAACCCTTATGGTGAGACTTTCTCCGTCCGTCCGTCCGTCTGTCACACTCGATTATTTCAGTAACTATTCAAACTATCGACCTGAAATTTAGAATAGTTATAGGAAATAGTGACGCGACGTCATAGCAATCGTAAAAATTTGAAAATTGTTTTTATTTCTATTTAAAAAGGGGGGAAAACGGGGGTATTGAAATTTCATAATGAGATAACAATATTGAGTGGGGTATCTTAAGAAAGGGCGTTACTTGTGTAGTCTAAAACAGATTTTTATTTATTTTTATGCTCGATAGTTTTTGATTTATTGGTAAAACTGTCAAAAAAAATACCGTTCCCCCCCCCTTATCTCCGAAGTTTATCGGCCGAAAAATCTGAAATAATTACGATCAATAGGTATTAACGTATATTTTACAGGAAAAATAAAATCAACTCTCTAACTATTATACTTTTTTAGATAATAACAATAAACCGGCAAAAACAAAGTTATGTTTGCGGTTTGCCAACAAAGGTGTAGTAAGTACCTACATGTAAATTATACTCGTAAATTCATGAACCAAAGTGATTCTTTTAATGTTTAACTTCTTTTATGGTATGGAACCCTCGGTGCGCGAGTCCGACTCGTACTTGGCCGGTTTTTTAAAAGTGAATCTTATCTTTTGTTACATGTAAAACCAGACTAACGCCCGGTTTCTTCAACGACTTTTACTGAAAAGTAATAGTTAAATATGGAGGTCTGATCCTTATGTCTTTTGTGATAAGGGTCAGACAACCATATTTAACTTATACTTTTCAGTAAAAGTCGTTGAAGAAACCGGGCGTAAGTAATATAATTTATTTAACTTTAGTTGGATATTCACTTTTGATATTAAAATAATAAAGCACTAAGCTGTTGTTTCAATTGTTTAACTTTTGGTAAAATATTTAGTACCACTCTATAATAGTTAGCAAAATCTTTATTATAAAATGAATTATTTAATTGTCATTGAAATACAATGAGTCATTAAAAGAAGCCATTGTCATGAATATACCCAAACAGCAGTAGCCAAATTGAGCACATTACCACAGTGAGTAGATGTATTATAAATAATATCAGTATGGGAACTTCCAATCAGTGCTCTTATTTCCTGTAACATTGACTTTTGATGGGGGTTCAATTTAACCTGCAACTCTAAGGGCAGCTGTTTCCAAATTAACCTGGTGTGAACTGGAGTAACCAAAAAGATAAAGAACAGGGCACAAGTGGAACGGAATAAGTTCCATGAAAAACCACTTCCCCAGTAGCTTTAATACCTACTAAAACATTGAAGGTGACGGAAATTTTAGTCAACATAATCAACAACAAATGTCTCCTGATGACGAATTTTTGCTAAAATTTTTTTTAAACAGTCAGGGTCCTGAATTTATCATTCTGTTTCCTTCAGAACGCTTTAGGTACGCCTGTAGCGAAGGCCATGATGTCTGAAGACGGCGAGTGTATAGAGTGGAAGTATAACCTTGTGCTGGATGGACCGGCCGAAGAGTGGCTGTTGGGGCTGGAGCGCACCATGAGGGTTGTGCTGCGGGAAGTAAGGAACAGTATAGTTTTTTTTTCCATATGATGAAAATCTTTGTGTGCCCGACTTTGTGTGCTGGGAGAGGTCTACCCAACGATCTACAGACTAAAAAACCTGGCCATTCTTCCCGGAACCGCATAAAAAGTTAACGTTAATTTGGGAAAAGGGCTGTCTGATAGTTCTAAAGTTGCTGTGCTTGTTGCGTGTCCCAGTTGTCCTTTACCCTTCTCCCCATAATAGTCTGTAACATATTTGCTCCCTTGTCCCACCCATCTTTGCTGCTGAGCACCAACAGTTTGGTGGCACCAAGTTTTTATTTAAACCAGCAAAATATTAAGTCATACTTTAAAAACATGTTAATTTTCAGCAACTAATAGTTACAAAGGCAGCATTGAGAAAATGCAGGTATCAGAGAGAGCAGTGGATAAATGACCATCCAGGACAGCTCGGGATAACTTGCAGCAAGGTACCTACCTATTTCTTAACCTGTTTGCCTATCAAAGTCAAGGTCAAGTCAAAGCTATATTGCTATGTTACGTTTGCAGATTATACTGACTGAGAAATGTTCGTTCTCTTTGGGCTTCTTATGCTCTTGCACTTTCGTTTGAAAACGACATATTTTTTTATATAATTGATAGGTTTGTGTTTGACTGTGATGATGCCTGATAGGACATGCAATGATGCACAGGCAGGGAAATGGATAGAATGGGCGCGAATGCTTAGTAATTGTATAAATGAAAAGTGTATCAAAATTAACGCTACCAACGGGAACGGGGCTGACCGCGGAGCCATCTATTGGAAAACTACGGTTTCACCAACTCAAAGGCCCATATTACGAATGGAGCGAACTTTGAACGAGAGATGGCTACCTTGCCCATTTTACAATTTACTTTATTGTTATAGTGCGGTCAGCCTATGACTGAAAAAACAATGTGTATCGAAATTATCGTGCCAACGGTATTCGCTACACTAGCTCAGTGGAAGAGCGGTCACTCGCGACAGGTAGTGGTCACGGGTTCGAATCCCGTTGGTAGCGTTAATTTTGATACACTTTTCAATTATAAAATTATACCTAGTGTGTGAAGCACTATAACAATAAAGTAAATTGCTTAGAAATTGTTTAGTCGTTCTTCTCTTTAATGCACCAAGATACCTCTTGCCTGAGATTTGGGAACCACCACCTTAGCGACCGTATCAAAAACGTGGAAGAAAAACGTGTCGTTCGAGCTCACTGGGTTTCTACAATATAAGGATGCCACTTCGGCGTCACTCGGCGTCTTGCGGTAGAAAGGACAACGTTTGTATTTGTTTAGATACAATGGACCTCTGACTGCACCCGAACGCTCTGCCGCTGCGAAATTATGAAAGAAAAGAAACCCTTGAAGAAGCTGCGCAAGAAGCAAAACCAGATTCTGGCGACGCTCCAAATGATGTCCCGCAAGGAGATCACGAAGATCCTGCGCTGCAAAGTGAACGCGCTGTGCGTCATCGAGATACATTCGCGAGATACCGTGGACAGGATGTATAAAATGGGTGAGTGAGGCAGACCCTTACGGTAATAGAAGATTCACTCCGCAAAATGATTTAAATTCATAGCAACTCCTTCATACGACTTTATTAACTTAAATGTTGTGCTCTCTTTCTGTCGTGTTACTCTATCTCTCTCCGGCCTGCTACAGGGGTCCTGATAAGGGGTACTTGAGTCAAGAAGCCCGCAAACGTTCCTACCCTGCCACAACCCACAACAGCACACACGTTCAGTTTTTACTATCTGATGACTCGCCCCTGCTTCCCTCGAGTGATCGCGTTCTAGGAATTCTTTCTTTACCCTTGTCTTTTTTACCATTATTCTTTACCATTATAAATGGAACTTCTGATCAAAATTTCAGCTTTCTAGGTTCAGGGATTTGATTTGGGCAATGGGTCTTTATTTGATGACAACAGCTATGGTTAGAGTTTAGTGACGTCATTCTAAATTCAATAATATGGCGGAATCTTGAACATAGCGGATGGTTGGCATTTTAATGTATCAAGATAATGTGTATGTTGAGTGAAATGAGGTTGCAAAGGAAAGCTAAAATATTTTATACATTTTTTCTCAACAAAATTGTTATGGTTTACGGGCACAGGTTGCATGTCGGTGACCGCATTCGAGTGGTTCTCCCAGCTGAAGTTCTACTGGGACCGCGAGCGTGAAGACTGCTACATACGGCAGACTAACACCAACTCCGTTTACACTTATGAGTACATCGGAAATTCTGGCCGCCTTGTCATTACGCCTCTTACTGATAGGTGAGAGAACTTAATTACCTTATTTATATATTATACTTTTTCCATAGCTATATTGTCCATATCTACAGAGTCGATAATCAATCGGTTAATAGATGCATCCACCTGCTCGACAAATCTAAGACTTCTAAGGTATTGTGCTCAAACACAGGTGTACTTTCTAATCCTCACTCTTAATGAACACAAAGCACAACAGCTACCGCGCTTCCACGCGCGGAACCGACAGCTTATTTGGCTCCAGGCACGGGGGTCAAACATTGCCAATATCCAAACTCCGGGTTGCCAGCTAGTACCAAAAAATTCCTCATGGAAAAATCAAAGATTCCTTATTGGCCCGAACTCAGCTACTTTTGGGACCTCGAGAGTTGGGATTGAACCCTCGTGATCTGCAATCGAAAATGACCACCACACCACTAACGAGTCAGTTATAGCCACTTTATCGAAATTTTTATTCTTTGTTTTTCATCTGTTGGGCCAAAAATTATTGCACATTGTTTCTCTCAAGAAATTCTTAGTTAATCCCATTCCAAAATTACGTAATTGGCTATGTTGAATGTTCCATGAATTAATTGCAAGCGAAGCGACTACTCTGCACTTTCGGAAGAGGCCTGGTCCAGCAGTGGTACACAAATAGACTGAAGTGGAGGAGTAAGAAATATCTTAACCTGTGTCCACAGATGCTACATAACCCTCACCACGGCACTGCATCTGTACCGCGGCGGCAGTCCCCAAGGACCAGCCGGTACCGGCAAGACGGAAACCACTAAGGACCTCGGCAGGGCACTAGCCAGATGGGTGGTCGTCACCAATTGCTCTGATGGGCTCGATTATAAGTCTATGGCTAAGTGTTTTGCAGGTGAGGCGTTTTAGCGAGCTGATACGAGGCCAATTAAAAAAACAGGAGTTTCAGCCATATGACATTTAGACATGCGATCCAAAAGATGTATCTGAAATGGGACGAACGCCCCGTACACGTGATCAATTTAGCTAATCATACATTTCGTTTTAATTTCGTTCCATTTCCCTGTCATATGGCTACCAATTTGAAGAAGTTTTGTGAGTCTTCTTTGGCGTTTAATTTGGCGGAAAACGGCCAACCGATTGCTACCCGCAGTCAACGGATTTTTAACAAATACCGTCGAACGTGAATAACACAGTTGAGTTGTTCCACATTATAATATTAAAAGATTCCGACGAATTGAGAACCTCCTCCTTTTTTTGCAGTCGGTTAAAAATAGGATAGAATTTCCTAGCTCGATATTCTCTGCCAAAGGTCAAACTTTGGCAGATCTTATATATTTTAATTTTTAATCCTCCATAACTGTGATCTTACGACTTGAAATTCTGTCATTTATCGTATCGATTATAATGGTTATGTAAATGTTCGATGACTTCCGTTACACTAAGCTATTTTACATTTCATCTGAAAATGTTGGTCCTTCGAGCCGGATTTATTTTTTTAGGCATAGCTCAAAGCGGTTGCTGGGGTTGTTTCGACGAGTTCAACCGCATCAACATCGAGGTGCTGTCGGTGGTGGCGCAGCAAATCCTCGCGGTCCTTCTGGCGTTGTCTTTGAACCAGAAGCGGTTTATCTTCGAGGGTGCTGATATTAAATTGGACAGCAACTGCGGGATTTTCATTACTATGAACCCCGGGTAAGAAAAAAAATAATCGTTATAGTAGACTTTCGTATTGACTGATTAGAGATTTAACTAGTCGACGCAAGAGGTGTGTGGTGAAAACATAAAAAAATACCCGGCTGAGTTTGTTGTGGGCTCTTCTCAGCGGCAGGGCGCGTTTGGAACCCTCGTAAACTTAGTTTTAAGTCGACTTGTAGTTATCACCATTATTATGCAACAAATACCTTACCGACGCTTCGAAAGAGCCTGTATGTTAGGCCTATGTGAAATAAAGATATTTTGAGTTTGAGTTTGAGTGCATGCCCGAACCTTTGTCAGTTGGCGGGGATCCTTCGAACCCGAGATATGCAGGCAATACAATATCAAAGCATTAAAGATAAAGCATTTCTTCCACTTAAATATGACCCTTAAAAAGTGTTGATCGTCGCTTCATGGCGTGACTGTACAGTATCTATACAAGACGTTCTCATTTTCTTATAAAATATAATTAATTTATTTGGAACATAAATTAGGTCTTAAGCCTAATAAAATCTTATTCCAGGTATGCGGGTAGGACGGAACTGCCAGACAACTTGAAATCGATGTTCCGCCCGATAGCCATGTGTGTACCGGACTCGCTTATCATAGCTGAGAACACACTGTTCTCTGACGGGTTCACCGCGTATAAAATTAACGCGAAGAAGGTATACAAACTTTTGTCATACAACTCGTGTTTTCTAAGTTCGAAGCAGAAATTGACGCGTAGAAAAAAGGATTGTGTGGTTTTATGAAACCACGGTAAAAGTGAAACTGTTGTGGCCTTGGTTGCTCTGACGAGCGCCTTTCACTTTATCCCTACTCCGCGGCCGACCGTCACGCTACATGCAACACACAGACGAAAAAGTTTGAGACGATGTAATAAAAGTTTAAGTATGATGTACTATGATGTTCTGTATGATGGATCTCGAACAGGTGTTTATGGTTAACGAACAAGGATTGGTGCCTAATGACATGCTTATATGGCTCATGCCTCCTAGGGTCTAGCATGATTCAACCGAAAGCTTTGGAACAAGTAAATAATTTAGAAATAAAAAAAAACACGACTGCCCTGTAGTAAAATGAATTTTTCAAAAAATATATAGCCTATGTTACTCGGGATTATGTAAGGATTCTAACGATATCCCATATGTCCAAATCTGTTTAGCCGTCTTAAGTTGTGGTGGGATAAAGAAACCCACATACAATACGAGTACATACATGAACCCTAAAAACATAACCCTCCTTATTTGGGCAGTCGTCTAAAATACAAGAGTGAAATGATTCCAGGTGTTCGCTCTATATCAGCTGGCGATGCAGCAGCTGTCTAAACAAGACCACTACGACTTCGGCTTGCGTTCTATGGTGGCACTACTACGGTACGCTGGAGTGAAACGACGAGCCTACCCTAATTTACCTGAACAGGAGGTATGTTACTATTCCTCCTTTAATCTTTCTGTTTCCTCTGTTTTCCCCGCATGTTACGACCTGGGTGCTTTAAAAAAAACAGTGAATAGGCATCTTCTAGGTAAGTAGCGCACTTACCTAGAAGATGCCTATTCACTGTTCCATCTTCGACCACATCGACACTTTCCATCAGGTGAGATTGTGGTCACGCGTAAATGAGATTTTTTTATACTATATAGGTTTCTATATAGTATAAAAAAATCTCATATTGCCGTCTCTTAGAAGAGAAGAGTAAGAAAAAGAGCTGCTAAAGCTTGGTTTAGAATCCATGAAGGATAGGGTGGTTTACTCAAATCAAAATAATATTTAAGTATTTAATTCGTTTGTGAAATTATATTTATTAATAAATAAAATTTTTAAAAACTAATGAAATAGAGCTAATAACGAAAAAGTTATAAGCAATTTAATATTTTGGTCAGACAGAGATATCTTAATTGGTCAGTGACGTCACTGTTACTGCCCTAGTAGCTCTAAAGTCTAATCTCCATATTTCCATTTTGCAAGAATGAAGAAAATTTTAATTTCAAATTGGTCCTATTTTTAGAGGCGCTTAATTAAGAGACTCTAAAATAGGAGTGCTATTATTTTTAGATGGTGATCCTCGCAATGCGCGACATGAACGTGGCCCGTCTGACCGCGAAAGACGTGCCCCTGTTCGACGGCATCATGCGCGACATATTCCCCGACGTGGACATCCCCACGCTGGACTACGAGACGCTGGAGACGGCCATCACTGCTGAGATGAGGCTGCTGACCCTGCAGCCCACTAAAGCGGCCCTGCACAAAGTGATACAGACTTATGAGACCAAAGTAGGTGCTGATGATGTCCCCCAGACTAATCTATAAAATAGCAATGACGTGCCCCTGTTCGACGGGATCATGCGCGACATATTCCCCGACGTGGACATCCCCACGCTGGACTACGAGACGCTGGAGACGGCCATCACTGCTGAGATGAGGCTGCTGACCCTGCAGCCCACTAAAGCGGCCCTGCACAAAGTGATACAGACTTATGAGACCAAAGTAGGTGCTGATGATGTCCCCCAGACTAATCTATAAAATGACGCTGGAGACGGCCATCACTGCTGAGATGAGGCTGCTGACCCTGCAGCCCACTAAAGCGGCCCTGCACAAAGTGATACAGACTTATGAGACCAAAGTAGGTGCTGATGATGTCCCCCAGACTAATCTATAAAATGACGCTGGAGACGGCCATCACTGCTGAGATGAGGCTGCTGACCCTGCAGCCCACTAAAGCGGCCCTGCACAAAGTGATACAGACTTATGAGACCAAAGTAGGTGCTGATGATGTCCCCAGACTAATCTATAAAATAGCAATGACGTGCCCCTGTTCGACGGCATCATGCGCGACATATTCCCCGACGTGGACATCCCCACGCTGGACTACGAGACGCTGGAGACGGCCATCACTGCTGAGATGAGGCTGCTGACCCTGCAGCCCACTAAAGCGGCCCTGCACAAAGTGATACAGACTTATGAGACCAAAGTAGGTGCTGATGATGTCCCCCAGACTAATCTATAAAATGACGCTGGAGACGGCCATCACTGCTGAGATGAGGCTGCTGACCCTGCAGCCCACTAAAGCGGCCCTGCACAAAGTGATACAGACTTACGAGACCAAAGTAGGTGCTGATGTTGTCCCCCAGACTAATCTATAAAATAGCAATGGCGTGCCCCCGTACGACGGCATCATGCGCGACATATTCCCCGACGTGGACATCCCCACGCTGGACTACGAGACGCTGGAGACGGCCATCACTGCTGAGATGAGGCTGCTGACCCTGCAGCCCATTAAAGCGGCCCTGAACAAAGTGATACAGACTTATGAGACCAAAGTAGGTGCTGATGATGTCCCCCAGACTAATCTATAAAATAGCAATGACGTGCCTCTGTACGACGGCATCGTGCGCGACATATAATATGACTCCTGCTGCCATCTATTGGTGAATAGTAATACTATTATAAAGTCTAACATTAGAGGTCTGCCCACTAAATTCAAATTTTATTGGGCTTTTCGCAGTTTGTAAAAATTGCTGGAATAGAAGTATCATCCACATGTATACCAAAAAAATACCGAGCAAAGCTCGGCCACCCAGATATTTAACACTTAAGCTCAAAAAACAAAGTTATATATGTGCTTCGGTAAGAAAAGTAATTCTTATCGATTACTTTTTCTGTATTAGTACGAAACCGATTGCGCGAGTCCGACTCGCACTTGGCCGGTTTTATTTTAATATTCAATCATCATTGTTATTAAACATTTTTAGAACTCTCGCCACTCCAGCATCCTTCTCGGAGACACGAACACGGCGAAATCTGTATCCTGGAAAATGCTAGCGGCCACTATTAGTCGACTCCACCGCGAGAAGGTTCCCGGATTTGAGAACGTCCAGACTTACCCCATGAACCCAAAGGCCTTAACTCTGGGGGAACTGTATGGAGAGTATAACTTGGCCACAGGGGAATGGAAGGATGGCGTTCTGTCCTCAATAATGAGGACCACTTGTCAAGGTCAGTTTTATTAAGTAGTAAAAAACAAAACAAATTTTAGGTATATTTTCTTGCAAGAAGCATTTAGAGGAAACAAAAAAGAAAGGGATTAAAACATTCACTGGCGGGACTCGTATTTGTGGCATGTAGAGTTTATTGCCATAAATGTTAGTCTTGCTAGGGTGTGTTCACATGTTCATCAATGTCAGCTCAAGGCTCAAGCGGCAGTATCGAGCAAGAAGCATTTTGAGAAAAAAAGAGAAGAAATTAAGACTTACTGGGGAGATACCTTTTTATTGCATGTACAATTTATTGCCATATAAAGATTTCTCTCTAGGGTATCTTTACGTACAAAGAAGCATTTAGAAGAAAAGAGAAGACGACAAATGAAGACTCTTACTGGGGAAATACCTTTTTGTATCATGTATAATTATTGCCACAAAAGGTTTCTCTCCAGGATATATCGACGTTACCTCAAGACTAGCGGCATCTTTTGGTAAAAAGTATTGACTTAACTAGTAGAAAATATATTAATAAACCACAAATACAATAACTCACACGGATGGAAAACCTAAATCTTGTATGTACAAGTATGTGTCTTCATTTCATTAAGAAAAGTTTATTTATATTGTGTGATGATATGGTTTTTGTTCATGTGAAGCCTCGAGCGTCATTTTTTGGCAAGAAGAATTTCCAGAAAGAGAAGAAGAAAGGCGGTGAAACTCCCATTGGGGAGACACCCTTACATGCATGTTTCACATGGTTATTGCATGAAAAGGGTTTCTCTCTACTGTGTGTTTTTATGTTCATCAAGGTAGAAGTTTTTCGAGGAAACCGCCTCTTCTGGTCAGAACTTTGCAATTGTGCTTATTTACCTACGATTTTATTATCCGTTAACTTTCTTTTGCCAAAAAATATAGAGCAGAAATACTTTCCTCAGCCAGGAAATTATTTCTGGCAAAAAGCACTATTTATAATATCCAATCTAATTTGAACTACGATATCAACTAAACTGTAACAAATAGGAGTCCATGTTACAATGGTGTTTTTTTTAATTCTTAATTAATCATACCCAGGACTGAAATTTTTTAGGCAACACACTTGCGATATATTTATTGACATATTTAATTGGATATAAAATAGTTTTCATCCAATAAGCAGCTCGGTGAAGGTCGTTGTATGGCGGGATCTTAGACCATAACGTTTAGTTTGGACGACGATGGAAGGACGAATGCATTTGCTGTGTAACGTCATTCAAAATCCAACATGGCTGAACACCCAAGATGGCTGACTAGTTATTTTGGGTATCAAATAGAGTTTGCTGAGATAAACATGGGTAAATGTATACGTGAGAGTATAAACGGGTGTTTTTTAAAAATACTTTAAATGATAACTTATAGATTTCTAGGTCCAGAATCATGAGGTAGACGATACTCAGTCAGTAACTGAATGAATTATTGAAAGAGTTGAAACTTTTTCTTTATTTATATAGATGAGTCTCCGGACCAGAAGTGGATCATCTTCGACGGGCCGGTGGACGCGGTGTGGATAGAGAACCTGAACTCTGTGATGGATGACAACAAACTGCTCACCTTGGTCAACAGCGAGCGGATATCCATGCCTGCACAGGTTTATTGACATGTTCTGTTAGATTATATCTATGAGTCTCCAGATCAGAAGTGGATCATCATCGACAGGCCGGTGGACGCGGTGTGGATATAGAACCTCAACCCTGTTATGGATGACAGCAAACTTCTTACCTTGGTCAACTCTTTGTACTCACTTAGGGGTATGAAAAATATTTCTTATGTTTATAAAATCCATCAAGCAGTTTCGATATTTTTCCAAATTTCTGGTATAATTCAAAAGAGGTATTGCTTGCCAGGTATCACTACTCATAGAGACCCTGGACCTAGCAGTGGCGTCGCCTGCTACCGTGTCCCGCAACGGGATTGTGTACAACGACTACAAGGACTGGGGTTGGTGGCCCTTCGTCAACTCCTGGCTGGAGTCCGTCACCGACACAGAGTACAGGGAGAATGTAAGAAATGAGTACTTCTAATAGGCTTTAGCTAATGAGAAATGAAGAGATCCGTAGACGAACTTAGAGTCACCGACATAGCTCAACGTATCGCAGCTTAAGTGTTAGTAATGGATGGGGCACATAACTCGTAGAAGCGACGTACGTTGGGGAAATGCATAAAGGATATGCCCGCAAAACTCATTGCCATAAGCCTACTACGTATAATTAATTTACTTTTTCGAAAAACTAAATAGGATATGCGCGGCCAAGTGAATCAAAACCACCTTAACTCACTCACGATCGAATAAGTGAACATATTTCAAAAAACTATGAATCACGATGACGCGGCGGTTGCGCTAAACAAACGGCCCAAGAGAGACTGACTCTGGGCGAATTCAAGCATGACAGTTCCTTTCCATCCCCAGTTACGTCGTCACTTCCAAAACATCCTGACCCCGGTTCTGGAGCTGAAGCGCCTGCACCTCGTGGAAGGTCAGAGCGTCAAGGGCCAGGAGCTGACGGGCGTGCGCTCCATGTGCCGTCTGCTGAGCCTGCTGCCCGCGCCGCAGCCCCCCCTGCCGGACCAGGAGGACAACGAGGGCTTCTCCAAGATGCGGTTCCTCTTTGCGTTAGTCCCGCTTCAGCATGTTCTTAGTTATTGCAGCTGCAGCTGCAGCGGACCATTGCAGCAAACATAAAGAAGAAATTTATGGTGAAAATTAAAAAAAAGTGGCCAATTAGACAGGAATTTTAAAAATTAAACGCCTGAGGTAGTAAAACAAGCTGAAGGCGTTCACTAGTAAGAAAAAAATGTTTGAATCCTTGCAGCATGATCTGGTCTGTGTGCGCCACGCTGGAAGAAGAGTCGCGGCGCAAACTTGACAACTGGGTGCGCGAGCATGAGGGCATCTTTCCTCTGAAGGACACCGTGTACGACTACTACGTGGACGAGCGCCTGCGCCAGTTCCGCTCCTGGGACGAGAAGCTTCCCGATAACTGGAGATATAACCCTAAGTATGTTATTTCAAGCTTCTAAGTTTTACTCAACTTATGTGTAATGTATGTTTTTCGGGTAGAATCCTGCAACTAGATATCTTCCGCCGATTGAGCTGAAATATACGTTTAGTTTGGATAAAAGTGCTTGGGCCGTCAATCCAATATGGCGGACACTCAAGATGGCGGACTCGTTATTTTTATGAGTATTATTATTTCATAATGTGCTATCATTCTAAATCCAACATAGTGGACACTGAAGATGGCGGACTAGTTATTTTTATGGGTATTATTATTTCAGTTTGGGTTTCCACACTATCTTGGTCCCTACGGTGGAGTTTATCCGAGTACAAATGGTCGCATTGGAGGCGGTGCGCGCGGGTCACGGTATACTGGTCGGTGGTGCCACGGGCACCGGAAAAACATTCCTGCTTCAAGGAACTCTTGCCAGCCTTGACCCTGAAAGGTTATTTTAACTGCCTACTATCCCTAGTTACTTCTTTACCTTTGATTTCTTGACCGTTTGTCTCATTTAATACATAACAGTTTCTGCTTTAGAATTTATCCAAAGGTAAATTATTAATCAGGCTGCACTAAAAAACCAGCACAGTGACTTAAAATAAAACAAAACTTACTGAAAAATATTGCAATTCTTTTGTGAACTACAATGTCTCCATTCATTTAAAATAACAAATCATTAGTAATTCGTGCATATTTGGATCATGTTGTGGTGTTATTCGGATTCATATAGGATTAATCTATGCTCCTGGCCATATTTGGTTCGGAAATACATCTTTAAAACACAATAATGATCAATTTTCATCAAAATTTTTATAACTTTGGTCGAGTTCCGTAATACCAAAAATTATGAATGAAAACTTGTAACTTTCTTTATTAACTGGTGTTTTTCTTTAGCTGGACAATAAAAACTGTGCTCCTGAACTAATGCGACGTGAGATAGTGTTGTTTTTATTACAAAACAAATAAGCAGAAAACATGTCCTCTTTGACATAAAAATAAGCAAAACTAAATTCGTTTACAATTTCGTTTAACAAAAGTATTTCGGAACCAAATATGGCCAGGAGCATAGATTTTTACTATATGAACCCTAATAACACCACAACATGATCGAAAATTGCACGAATTACAAATGATTTTGGTATTACGTTCGTATGGGAGACACCGTGGGTCAGCAGACTCTTAATGAAAATACTTGGATCTTTTCAACAGGGGATCCCAAAAGTTAGGGGATCCTGGTGCACCATCTCTAATTTACGGGAATGCAAAGTTTTCAGTTGTTATCAACCTCATTTTCCACCCTTTTTAAGTCCTATTGTTCTCTCAGAATGGCAAGGATTTGGCCATTTGGCTGGCGGGCTTCTCATACTTTTAGAGATGGCATGCAGGATATTTATTCCATCTTTTTTCTTTAGCGCTAAGCAAGTGATATTATTATAGTTTCCACAAACGCACACAGAAATAACTAATATTGTAAAAGGTTAATCGTAACTACAGGTATAGCGCCCAAGTTATAAACATGTCCGCGCAAACCACAGCTGCCAATGTCCAAGATATAATCGAGGCAAGACTCGAGAAGAGGTCTAAAGGGAATTATGTACCCGCTGGAGGTAACTTGGTCCTTTTGAAATATTTACCGAAACGTCAATACTTACGGAAACACGATCTGGCCGAACAAGCAAAATAAACTACGAGTATATCTCAAGCCTTACTCCGATCAATTGAATTTCGTGAATGAGACTCTCACGAAACGTTTCTATGTTTTATTCCACGTTTTTGATACGAACCGCTAAGGTGGGGAACATCTCCAAACCTCCATGTTCTCAGTCAGTATACAATCTGCGTGCCTTGAAGATAAAGAGTGAATAGGTTTTGATAGGTAGTGCGCAACTTCTTGCCCGTTCTTCTCGGTGCAAAACAGCTTTCTGAACATGGCGGTAGGGTAGAGTCTGACATTTCATAAATGCCAGGTTTATGTGAATGAAAAAAGAGTTTGAATTTTTTGATAGGTAAGAGGATGATAGCGTTCATGGACGACATAAACATGCCGGTCCGCGACGAGTACGGGTCGCAGCCGCCGCTGGAGCTGGTGCGGCTGTGGTACGACTACGGGTACTGGTTCGATCGACAGAAGCAGTGGCGGAAGAATGTCAAGGTTAGTGTCCTGATGGAATAAGAAACACAACTATGAATGTCAGCACTTGATCAATTTGTAGATGTTATTAGCAAATGTCATTTCCATATATTCAAAAGAGAAATCTACAAGTTTCTATGACGATAGCAGATAATTAGGGATAACCCTCCATGTCCCATGGCTTAATCAACCTCGCGGTTATGGGCCGAAACACGGGAGGGCACTTGCTCTTTGCGCGCTTCCGGGGCGCCTGCTTGACTCCCTATAAGTTGTTTTCTCTCGCTCCTTGTCCCTATGTTCTCGCTCTCCCCATTCTGGAGCAGGATGATACAAATAGGGACTTGCCTCGTGTCGTCGCTGTTCGCAGGAAAGATCTGTTGTCTTCTCACTCTTAGCCGCTCCGCCTCTTATGTCACGCCACGCGTGCGCGAACTCCCTTAGCTGAAAGCAATCGATCGTGAACGGAGATAAGTCACAATGGCTAAGGGCACTTGTATTGTTGCTAGGACATGGTGCTATGCGGAGCGGCGGGGCCACCAGGCGGCGCTCGCTCCCCACTGCCGCCTCGTCTGCTGTCGTGCTTTCACGCCTTCTACCTGCCGCCGCCCACGCAGCAGCAGCTCGTCAAGATATTCGGCACCATGCTGTCGCAGCATCTGCAGGAGTTTGACGAGGAAACAAAAACTGTTGGTGAGAACCTAAATGCCTTTGGTCTTGTCTGATCAGCAGCACCTGGAGTCTATTTCCACGATTGCTATTGGAACAAAATGCAAAAAATGAATAAGAATAACAGTTGTCACTTTTCATCGATAAATAACGTAATCAATTTATCGATATAATAATTCCTATCGGATCGAAGACTAACATGTATTCGGTCGAAAGGTTGATCACGACGTATCGATGATAAGTATCACTTCCCTACATTTCAGTTTTGAGATTAGAATTTGTTTTTTTATAGACTAGCAAAAAACAATCCTCATTTAATTTGTAGGTAAAATAGTTCTCCAGGCGACCATTGATATGTTCAACCACATAGTGGCGAAGTTGTTGCCAACGCCTAGTAAAATGCACTACCTGTTTAATTTGAGAGACATATCCAAGATTTTTCAGGTGAGACACTTTATCATAATATTTTTAAGCCTAATTATGTAATGTGATCTATTATCACTTTTGCATTCCAATAGCTTTTATGAAGTAGGGAACAGGGATATGCTAAGAAAGGACTATTATGATGTATCATCATCATATGGCTGTTAAATAACGTATTACATGCAGGCAGCTGCTAAAAAATGTTTTTAGATAATTCAATCCCTATAATCCCATGTTAACCTGGGTTAGCGTGATTAACTCAAAGTAATGTGGTAATTCTGGGTTAAAATTTGATTTAATATGTAAGTGGGATTTAGAATAGATGTAACTCTAGCGAAGCAGGTAATCTGAAGCTTGTTTTAATTAAATTAGTTCGACCAAAAACAAAGTATTATTTTTTGAACAATATCGAAACCATCAATCAGCGACATCTGCAGCTACTTAAAATCTTTGTGGGATTAAAGGGCCTACTGAGGAGCAATAAAGACTACCAGAACACCAAGTCCCGTTTCCTTAGACTCTGGGTTCACGAGTGCTTCAGAGTATTTAGTGATCGTCTAACTGAAGAAAAGTAAGTATATTCCGTGGAATAAAATACTTAATAGGGTAAGACTAATTAGAGACCTAAGATATATTGAAGTATTTTACCTTCGTCTCTATTTATTTCTAATATATAAATTCTCTCGCCAATCTTTGTTACCGAACTTCTCCGAAACGGCTGGACCGATTGTTATGAAATTTTTTGGTTGTGATCGGTCGGTCGGTTGTGACCCCTAAACGGCAAAACAACGTTTGCCCGGTCAGCTAGTAAATAAATAAACAACTGTGCGGCCTTTCTTAAACGGCGGTCTTTTGTGTAGCGATGGTAAGAGACCCGACAGAATATTGTTGGTTACATGGAAGGGAAGGCCGTTAGTAAAGGACGCTACTTACGTTGGCACCAACTTTGGGTTAGTTGGTTAATAAAGCTGTTGCTGAATCCGCTTAAACCCTCATAGGTCGTATATCTGCCTGGATAGTGAGAAGTTGTATGAGACAAAACCATGGGACCGTGGGGAAATGGAGAGAAGAGCCGAACCCGAAATTTTTTAAACCGAAAGTTTTTAGCTGCTTGTAAATGCCTATATTCTTATACTATTTGTCCACATTTTTCAGGGATCGTGACTGGTTCATGAACCACGTAGCTGACATGCTGGGGAAGCATTTCGAGTTGACCTTCCACGCGCTCTGTCCGTCCAAGAGTCCGCCGATATTTGGACACTTCCTCAATCCATTCGAAGTTTATGACGATCTAAATGACCCGGTTGCGCTAAGGAAGTAAGCATTGCCATTAAATGCCATTAAACGTATTACATCATCATCACATCAGCCTGCGGACGTTCACTTAACCTTTTGACGTTGCATAAGCGAGCGTCACCATACTCTGTCCTCAGCCTTCCTCGTCCAGCCGCGAACCGCTTAGTTTTGTCGGTCCAACGAGCTAGAGGGCGCCCCACGCTACGCTTGTTTGTACGCAGTCTTCTATGGCACTGCAGGACTTTTCGGTTTCACCGGCCATCGCCCCTACGACCAGCGTGAATATATTGCCACAGAATATATTTTGGCGAGCGTGCTCGGAAACAATTTAATTTGGTTTTTCCGTCACCTTTTTACCATAGAACGACAAGACATCGAAAAGGCTCATAGTTGACGTACCAAAGAACGTACGAAGCGGTTTGATTTCTCTTTCCTGATACGCACTGCAAAGGTCTGGAATACACTTCCCTGGAAGGTACTGTCTTTCCCAACTCCGACAACTCGGGCGCCTTTAAATCAAGAGTGAATAGACATATCCTAGGATAAGGCGCGTTCCCATTTAGACTGTATCATCACTTTCCATCAGGTGTCATCACAGTCAAGCGCTAACTTCAGCTTGCTAATGGTTTGTGCTATCCCAGCGACTTGGATTTTTCTTTCTTTCAATGTCTTATCACTGATTGCTTCGCCAGATACATCGCCAACCAGATGGAGGAGTACAACAGCTGCCCGGGCGTGGTCAAACTGGACCTGGTGCTGTTCAAGGACGCGATCGAGCACATCTGCCGCATCGTGCGCGTCATATCACAGCCGCGGGGACACATGCTTTGCGTTGGTATTGGTAAGTAGATTGGTAAAGAAGTTTTCAGTTTCAATTGCGTCAATTAGAGCTATATGAAGGACAAAACCCAAGGCTATCCAAAAATTCGAGGAAAATCCTTATTATCTTCTCTTATTCTAGTTTCTTACTCTCAACGTATAAGCTCAATTTACACCTCGGCAGAATGGAATGGAATGGAAGCGACAATTTCGCCCCATGGTGCGAGAGAGAATTCGCTGGAATGCTCGAATATTCCAGCGAATTGTTTCGTAAACGCTGGGCACCGCAATGCTGTGACCGATGCAACTGACTCCTCTTTCGCGCCACTTCCATTTCACAGATGGCGCCGATGGATCTAGGGGAATTCTCGAGACTGCGCGAGGATTCCTCTGAAGACGCGCGACATTTTATTGCTCTTATTTAATTTGTATGTTATACAATTGACATAAAGTTCATTATGCTATGTACAATTTCGTTGCAAAATAGTATGTTTCATTACAAGTGCGGAAAGGCTGTTATTGCAAAGAGTTCCGACAAATGTCCACCCGAGCCGAGGCGCAGCCGAAAGCGAGGGTTGACAGTCGGAACAAGTTGCAATGACGGTTCCGCACGTGTACTGAACGATTATTTTTAATACAGTTGCGAAAAAATGAAGCAATTTAATAAAATAATAAAAACACAATAAACTCAACTAACTTAACATTTTCTAAAAAACTATTTGCTTTTTTCTCTTCTCTCCACGCAATAAATTCGTCGTATGTAGATATGTAGCGACTTTTTGACTTTTCCGGTAAAATGTTCTCCGAAGCATTTTGTGCAACAAACAACTAAACTCGCAAAGAAAATTTCTGAAAAATGGCGCCAACCGTAGAATATAAGCAGTTTTTTTTTCTTCACCCATTCTGGTGATTTAAAAAAAAAATAAAAAAAAAATTTGGTCATAGACTAAATAATATTCTGGTACGCAAAGGGAACTATGGCCATACAGCCAAGTCTTCAGTAGAATTTTTTTTATTGATATGAAATGAAAATGAAATTTAATGAGATGAAATGAAACCTAACCAAACTCATTCAATCAAATCTGATATTGAAACAAATTAGTAGCTTCTTTTTAGAAATAAGTATACGTATTTGCATGAATCATAAAAACTTCTATGAATTTTTTTAGTAAAAACTTCATGGTTGGTTTTTTTTTTAATAGACATTATTTTGACAGTTGGGAAAGATAACGCACGAGTTCGGGAAAGGTAAAAAAAACGCACGAGTATGTAATAGCCCACATCCCGAACGCTATACGTCCCTGCAATACGCCACTTTTTGAGCAACTGTATTAAAAAGGAAGTTTCCAGCGGCGGTGTAAATCGACCGTTATTGTCTTGCAGGTGGTTCTGGCAGGCAGAGTTTGACTCGAGTCGCGTCGTACATCTGTGAATGCAACTCTTACCAAGTTGTTGTGACAAAGACTTATGGTATCAAAGATTTCCGAGAGGATCTCAAGGTAAGGGGAATAATAACTTTGGGAAATCTCGATTTGTTTTATATAAATCTCGCCTGTGTTTATAACTACCTTATGCACAGTTCACCTGCGTTGATTTCGGGTTTTCACGAATTCTGTGGGAACCGTTAATTTTCCTGTGATAAAAATTACCTACTTATGTGTATATGTACTCTGGGGTATTTTAATTCTTAATTTGAGATAAATCAGTTTACTCGCAGACACTTGCCTGATTTTGACGACCTCCCTGGTGCATGGGACGCGCACTCGGATTCGAGTCGTGGGTTCGTTTACCGCCACGGGCCACTTTGCAATTTTATAATTTCTAAATTGGCTCAGGTCTGGTCTGGTGGGAGGTATCGGCCGTGGCTGGTTACCACCCTACCAGCAAAGACAAGCGATTTAGCATTCCAGTGCGATGCTGTGTAGAAACCGTTGGGGTGATTTTACTTACCCCTTCCAAGTTAGTGTACGTTAACATCTTCGGCTGCATCATCACTTACCATCAGGTGAGATCACAGTCAATTTGTAAAAAAAATTATAGGCGCTGTACACAAGCTGTGGGGTTGACACCAAGAAGACTACGTTCATATTCTGCGACACGCAAATAGTAGAGGAGACATTCACAGAGATCGTCAACAACCTTCTCAGTAGCGGGGAAGTCACTAACTTGTACAAGGCTGACGAATTTGAAGACGTTAGTATTATATAATGAGTTCAACCCAAGAAGAAACGCCCCACTCCATCCATGTGTGCTTCCATACGTAGGTATGGGACACACAGCATCATGCTGAGTTGGGGCCCATTTCTGGGTTGTGCCACGTGCAACAAGCGGTGCCTGCGGCTTCCATCGTTTAGGCAATTTTTTGTCTTGGTTGCCCAAGCGATGGAAGTTTCAGCCCCCGTTTTTAGTTTTAGTTACTTATAGTATGTGTTAGTAATAGCTTTAGTTATATAGTTATAGTGGCACAAAACAGAAATAAAGTTCTCATTCATTCATTCATTCATTCACTCGTTGCCAACTCCTTCCCAAAGGAGTGGGCGCGTCTTCGTGAATTGAACTACCTATACATGTTCTGAATTTTGAATAGAAGCAGGTGTTACTTTGCGGGAGTCCTTAATTAGCAAGAAAGCTAAAATTTTTATGCTATAATCCGCTGTCTCAAAAGAAGCTGTATGTTCCAACATCGGACATCCTTCATTGTCAAGTCAACATCTCTTGAGGCTGTCCCGCGCCCGTATTCTGTATCTCGGTGCCTATCAAAGAATGATAGCCACACACTTTTTTATCCATTGAAAGTTTGCTATGAAATAAAAATAACATTTCCTTAGCAAAACTTCAATGGATGAAAAACATTTGCTAGTGGCTATCATTCTTTGATAGGCACCGAGTTACAGAATAGGGCTACAGGTCTCGATTCCATACATGCATTTTTAGTGGATTAAAAGGTTTACGTTGTACTAGCTGTTGCCGCTGCTCCGCCCGCGTGATTTTTGATTTTTACATAGACGTAGGGTCACAGAATTTTTTAGAACTTTTAAACGAGAACAATTCCATCATACATGATTTTTGCGTAACTTTAAACCAGTGCTAATTGACCTCGAACGTATGTTCTTCACAGATAAAATCAGCCCTGGAGAAGCCAATGAAGAATGCAAACATAGTGCAGACCAATGAAACAGTTTACCTGTTCCTAGTGGATCGAGTGCGAGCCAATATGCACATTGTGCTCTGCTTTAGTCCGATTGGCGATGAGTTCAGGTAACCTCCTTTGGCCCTTTTCTATCGGATGCATACAATGACGAAATACGTTCCGCTAAAAAGACGGGAATGATGTGACATATGTTGAAGCCAAAAATTTCTCAAATATGGCGTGACGTCAATGCTGTTCCTTTAATATATTTAATCAATGGATGCATACGTAATAATTGCTAGCTCGATTCGTACTCTAGTTTGAGCTGTATTTTTCAACGGAAAGAATCATGACATGCGATTCGAAAAATATTTGACGACCTCCAATCGGCGTAATTGGTAGCGCTAAATCGGGCAAGGTCTGGGCTGGTCTGGTGGGCTTTGGCCACAGCTGGTTACCTCTCTACTGGCAACGATGCGTCGTCAAGCGATTTAATAACACCAGGGGGCCCACTACCGTGACTTTAAGCAATATTATTGTAATATTTTTTTGCAAAATTTTCATACAATGTCGGTATGGAAATTTTAAAACAAAATTACAATAATATTACTTTGCATTTCCTCTGGTGCTGCAAATGTCCATGGGCGGCGGTGATCGCTTACCATCAGGTGACCCAAACAGTGGTGGTGAAGCAAACGAGCGGGCGATCGTTTGCTTGCGTTGGTTATAAAAATAATAATAACAATTGCTAACATGGCGGCTCGTATCGGGTTATACTTCGCAAGAAGGGTACCAATAACTCTAGAATAAACTAAGAAACTACGATAATCAGGCATTCAGCATATCATTCATACATTATTTATTAGTGGCAATTTGTCACCAGGAATCGCATCCGTCAATACCCGGCGCTCATCAACGCCACAACCACCAACTGGTTCTTAGAGTGGCCACGGGAGGCGCTGTTGGAAGTCGCCTACAAATTTTTGGAAGGCGTTGAGTTGCTTGCCTCAATCACTGGGCCGAGGGTAAGACTGTTATATTTATCTAAGAACTGTTATTAATGAAGATATAATGTCTAACCTATGAAAATCTGTTTAGATCTTCATAAGATGATGATGATGTCGTACCTTAGTAAAGTTTCGTACAGCAGTCGCATAATGTGATGTGTAATATCTGTACACTATGTTGGCATCGTACCAACCTTTTGCAATATGGCACCGCGCGTGCTCATTGGTGATAGCAAAAAGTGGGCGCTTCCACGGTTACCTTTACACATTTCCGTTCCTTTTACAAAATTATTCGCAAAACAATATCCCGCTATCGATAGAAAAGATGGTACAAAAATCGTCGTAAAATACTTTTGGTTTATTATATCCCGTAACCTTAAATGGATAATTTTTACAAGATATAGTTTAATATTATTTATTTGCATATATAATATATTGCCCGCGGCAATTTTCGTTTTTATAATTTTTTCGAAATCCCTTGAGAACTGTGGTATTTTTCAAAATATAATGTAGACTATGTAGCCTTTCCAAAGTTCTAGTCTATCTCTGTACAAAATTGGTTGTGTTTAGCCGTGAAAGCGTAACAGACAGACAAAGTTACGTTCGCATTTTTATAATATTACTAGGGATAAACGGGAGTTTTCCCTATAGGTCCGCAGAAAAGAGTCGTTAGTGGAGAGTCGTGAAGACATAATGCGTGCGTCGGTGGCGTCCATAATGTCGCTCATCCACTCGTCAGTCGGCCGCTACTCCGTCAAGATGTGGCGCGAGATGCGCAGGACCAACTACGTCACGCCCACCAATTATCTGGAGCTCGTGTCTGGATATAAAGAGTTAGTTTTGAACGCACTAAAACCCAAATTCACGCAATAAATATGGTTTGGTTATAAATTCTTTGTATGTTTCTTTTCGAAAATCTGATATGAATACGGCATAAGATACCCAGGACCAATTGCGTTTCGACGACCAGCAATCTGCCTTGTCTGTTTTTCGCCTCTTTTCCACAAAGGCCTAACGTACCGCAGCTGTACTGTCCATATGACTTATCCATTCCATTCCATTTTTTTAAGATTGCGTTTAGCAATCGTAGCAATCTGTGGCACGAAATTCAAAACAACAGATCACATGACTTCCGCTCACACAACGTTCACAATTTTTAATTTCCTTAAGCGTAACGAAAAAATCTAATGGATTAGACCAGTCATATGATAAAGCTCCTGGTATGCTTTCCAAGATTTGAAGTAAAGCTAATCAATATTATGCAAACATTTAATCTTTACAGAATGTTAAAAGCTAAGAGGACTGAAATAGCACTGCAAGCTAACAAACTAAGGAATGGTTTGGGGAAAGTCGAGGAGACCACCAAACTTGTGGGACAGATGTCTGAGGAGTTGGCTACTGCGCAGGTATAAATATATCTAGTTTTTAGGATAGGGCATTTCTTTTAACACAGATCACTTTTCTATGCCTGCTGCAATAGATATTGATTTAGAAACAATAAAGCCCAAAAAACTAAATAAGTACAAATATTTGATAATTATGCGTACTAAAATAGAATATTGAGTGACAATAACGACTATAGAGTAGATTTTTACATTCATACGAACAATACAAAAGTGCTAGAAACCAGTACCAGTTTTGCTTTATGAAGATACTCATTTCGATACAGTTCCTATACAACTACCTGATTCAAAATGAGAAGCAAAATCGAAATGGGCCAATTTCGATTCTCTTGTCAAATTCGAAATTGGAACATGTCGATATCGAGTAGATAAATCAACTTGGGCCTGAACCGTATTGCATAATTCGATTCGATGTATGGAATCTCAATATGTCACGGCGGCTTCATATAACGTTAGAACAATTCCTTATTGATAAGTTTATGATTAAAGGTCCAAGTAGCAGAATACACGGAGCAATGTATCGAATACATGGGCGTTATCAACGTGCAACAACGCAATGCAGACGAGCAGCAGCGCAGCGTCGCAGCGAGGAGCAAGAAGACGCAGGAAGAAGAGGTCCAGTGCAAGAAACTAGCTGATGCAGCCATGAGGGACCTAGCTAGCGCGATGCCTGCCCTGGAAGAGGCTGTTAAAGTAAGTGTTACTTTTAAAATTACAGCAGTTTAGGTGTAGCGACACAAAATTAAGAAGACCAAAGAAGCGGGGGCGTAAGAAAAGAAACTTGCTGATGCTGCCATGAGGGACCTAGCTGGCGCGATTCCTGCATTGGAAAAGGCTGTTAAAGTAAGTGTTACTTTTAAAATTGTGGCAGTTTAGGAATAGAGGCACAAAATTAAGAAGACCAAAGAAGCGGGAGTTCAACAAAAGAAACTTGCTGATGCTGCCATGAGGGATCTATCTAGCACGATGACTGCTTTGGAAAGGGCTGTTTAAGTGAGTCTTTCTTTAGAAATAGCAGCAATATAGGAGTAGCCGAAAAAAATGAAGAAGAATAGGAAAAATCGTTAAAGTAATAAGATTTAGTATTGAAATTGCATTAATTTAGAATTGAAGAAAAAACGCAAATAATAAGACACAAGAAGGGATGCAAGAAATTAGATATAACAGCAAGATAGGCATTGCTTGATGAGAACTAGGAGCTCCATGTTAAAACGCCTTTTGGATAAATAATTCTTAAACAGCCTTTAAAAAGGCATTAAGATTTTACGTGAAAGGGAATACGAGTAGCCACATAATGGTTACCAAAAATATTTCTATGTTTGGTTCTTAATAAATATGTTTTTTTTCTAGGCATTAGACGCTTTGAACAAGAAAGACATAACAGAAGTAAAGTCCTACGCCAAGCCACCGTATAAAGTGGAAATGGTTATGGAGGCTGTGCTAATCCTACTGCAGGTTGGTTAGACTATTTACTTCCTATGGTAATTAGTGATACGACTACTTTTTAATTATTTGGATTAATTGTACACACAAGTAAAACGTTCTCTAAAGAGTTGAAATTCACTGTTTACTAAGCAACAAAAGCTCACAAAAAATTTGGTCAAAACTACTGATTTACTTCATATTGGTTCTCGATATCTCCTAATTTGATAAACTACAAAAAATAAAGTTTTGGGAACCAATATGAGGAGAAATTGGAAATTTTTGATCAAAGTTTTTACTGAAAACACGTAGATGCATAAACGTTATGTTCGCAAAATTCATTGCCATAAGCTGACGATGTATAATTGTTAGCCTACTTTTTGCGGAAAACTAAATCCAGTTTGAATTTCGCTGGCGACTTGGGCCGAAACCCCTTCACGAGCCTGGTTATATGGCTCTTTTTATTCTGAGAAAAATCTTAAAAAACCAGCTATCGGTTGCCACGATTCAAACGATTCTTTGGTACAGAAAGAGCCAACCTGGGCAGAAGCAAAAAGGCAACTCGGAGATCAGTACTTCCTAGATCGGCTGCGAGACTTCGATAAGGACAATATATCTGATAAGACATTAAAGAAGATCGGGACGTACACGTCCAAACCAGACTTTGATCCAGAGATTGTTGGTACCGTCTCTCTAGCTGCTAAGTCGCTGTGCCTATGGGTCAGAGCTATTGAGAAGTATGGGAAAGTTTACAAGTGAGCTATTTTTATCAAGTACAAACTCTTTACATAGAAACTCGAATAGGTACTAAGAACCACACAAAACCGGAAAACATTACTTCCAAAAAAAATGTTGTTCTCTTTATAGAAGCCCCAATAAACAACGTGGCAATTTTTTCGATCCATAATAGCGGTCATCTACGCAGGAACACAGCGCTTTGCCTTGCCTTCTTTGTGGATGATTGAGGACGTAAACAATTTCTAACACCTCTGTTATTGGTGTCCAGGATAGTAAAACCTAAGAAGGAGCGTCTAGAAGAAGCGCTGGAATCTCTGCGTATCAAGCAGCAGATTTTAGCGGAAGCTCGAGCCAAGCTGAAAGAGTTGAGCGAGATGATCGCCCGTCTACAGAAGGAGTATGATGAGAAGGTGGCGCAGAAGGAGGAGTTGGAGCGCAAGTCCAGGATGCTGCAACTGAAGTTGGAGCGGGCTGAGGCTCTGATTACTGGGCTGTCTGGTAAGTTCTACGAGTGAGATGATTGCCCGTCTGCAGAAAGAGTATGATGAGAAGGGGGCGCAGAAGGAGTAGTTGGAGGATGCTGCAAACGATATTTCGGTAATCATTGTGAAATTTTAATGGACAGGTGAACGCGAAAGATGGGAGATGACGGTGGAGCGACTTGACAAGGAGTTTGAGAACCTCCCGGGCGACTGCCTCATCGCTACCGGGTTCATCGCCTACCTGGGGCCTTTCGTATCCGAGTACCGGGAGGCGCTCATGTTAGATTGGTTCAACGAGGTATGTCTCAACACCTTTATATTATATCCTACTGTTAAGCATGGGTCTCCTGGTTAGGAGAACATGGTGGACGAAGCCCAGTATGAGCATTATGGCCTTAGCCCACAATGCTGATCACCTGCAGGTCGTCGAGATTCTCATACTTGTGGTGCACTCAACGTTTTTGTTATCCGTTACTAAGTGGTTCGCCTACCCATGTCCGATGTAGTGCATCCGAGAGCTTTGCGCTGAAATGTGTTGTATGAGTTGTATGATATTCATACTGCATGGCGGCCGTCATCCTGAGACATCTATTCTTGAGTCTTATTGTGGCCTACTACAGTGCCTCTAAACCTGAAACACAAATAGGCCGTTTGGCAGCCGCCACCGAGGTTGGGATTATTTCTTGCTGAGATTATGATCACGTGACGTCTAAAATTAGCAAATCATTTGCATGCAACTGTATAACATTTTATAATAAGTTACCACATCATGTATCTGAAATGTCACTTAATAAATTCAAAGGGTTTGTCAAGCCTAAACTCATTCAAAAGGCATACTTATTACAATATTAAGGACTATATTAGCGACCTAAACCCTTGGAATTGACTGATAAGGGGTAGATTGCTCTGTTGTCGTTGCTAGCCTATATTTTAGTATTTATACTTTGTTTGTTAAATGGTGATAACATAAAAATACCTGGCTGAGTTTGTTGTGGGCTTCTTCTCAGCGGCAGGGCGCGTTTGGAACCCTCGTAAACTTAGTTTTAAGTCGACTTGTAGTTATCACCATTCTTATGCAACAAATATCTTACCGACGCTTCGCAAGAGCCTGTATGTTAGGCCTATGTGAAATAAAGATATTTTGATTTTGATTTTTTTTTATTTTGACGGGCGTACCGTGTAAACACATTATAATATGTATGTATCACTACCTCGGGTCCTCTTCCCGTTCTCAGTAACTTTCTGGTAACGACTGGGATGGACAGCCTTTTGCTTCGCATTTACTGCTTCACGGAATTTCCGACTACAATATTTTCCATACAGGCGGATTCTGTAGTTTTCCACGACATATTTTATAGTTTCGCTATTAAGGGGCCTGTGAACTACAATGTCTCCATTCGTTCAAAATAACAAATCATCAGTAATTCGTGCATATTTGGATCATGTTGTGGTGTTATTCGGATTCATATAGTAATAATCTATGCTCCTGGCCATATTTGGTTCGGAAATACTTCTTTAAAACGAAATAATAATCAATTTTGATCAAAATGTTTGTAACTTTGGTCGAGTTCCGTAATACCAAAAATTATGAATGAAAACTTGTAACTTTCTTTATTAACTGGTGTTTTTCGCTGGACAATAAAAACTGTGCTCCTGAATTAATGCGACGTGAGATAGTGTTGTTTTTATTACAAAACAAATAAGTAGAAAACATGTCCTCTTTGACATCAAAATAAGTAAAACTAAATTCGTTTACATTTTCGTTTAACAAAAGTATTTCGGAACCAAATATGGCCAGGAGCATAGATTATTACTATATGAACTTGAATAACACCACAACATGATCGAAAATTGCACGAATTACAAATGATTTTGGTATTACGTTTGTATGGGAGACACCGTGGGTCAGCAGACTCTTAAACGTTACTTTCAAATTATGTTGAAGGTGATGAACGAAGCGCTGCCGGTCACCATGGACCTCAGTATGAAAGCGTTTCTACTAGACGATGCCACCTTGAGAGATTGGAACTACATGGGATTGCCGGGTATGAATCTATGAACCGAACTACTTGTGATACGATATTTTGTGATGATCCACGCCCGCTTTTTTTCACGACAAAAAAAAAGAGTGTAATGTTTTTAGGATTCATGTATGTATGTATGTGAGTTTCTTTATTCCACCATGAACGGCTGGATAGATTTGGACATATGGGGTATCGTTAGAATCCTTACATCAGTCCGAGTAATAAAATAAAATAAAAAAGCCATTTATTTCTATTACGTTACAATACATATTAGTAAAATTTCATATATCTCAAGAAGATTCAGATACTATTTTAAAGTGATCATAATATTTTACTGTATGTCAATCAAAGATGTCAATTAATATTAAAATTAGTAGTGTAAAAGTCAAAATTAATGTCACTTTGAGTTATTGTTCACGTAAAAGTCGCCTCTACGGCGTAGGCCTCCCCCAAATTACACCAGAGCTTTCTGTCACGAGCTTTTGTCATCCAGTCCGGGCCGCATCTCTGAGAGAATATATCTCTCCATCTCTTTCTCTGGCGACCTCTTTTCCTTTTCCTATCCCTAGGAACCCATTCCGTAACTATTTTCGTCCATCTTACATTATCTAATCTGCAAACATGTCCAGCCCATTTCCATTTTAATGTCCTTATTAGTTTTATTATGTCTGTTACTTTTGTCATTTTTCGAATACTTTCATTTCTAACCGATTATACTTTCATTTCTAACCGATTATACTTTCATTTCAGTCCGAGTAACATAGGCTATATTTTCTTGAAAAAAGTCGTTTAACCACAGGGCAGTCATGTTGTTTTTAATTTTTAAATTATTTACTTGTTGTTAATTTGTTTTGCAGATGATAACTTCAGCGCAGAGAACGGTATAATAGTGGTCCGCGCGACCAGGTGGCCTCTCGCCGTGGACCCGCAAGGACAGGCGCTCATTTGGATATCACGACTCGAGGAGAAGAACGACATCCAGGTGATGATGATATGTAATACTGTAGGTGATATATGCTAGTGCAACGATGTATACCGTGCATATGATGTGCAATAGAACAGGTGTTGTGGTAGTGCAGATGGTGTATAATAGTTCAGATAATGTGTAAAAGTGCAGATGATGTTTAATAGAGCAGGTGATGTAGTCATCAGATGATGTATAATAGTGGTGATGTATAATAGTGCAGATGCTATTGAATTTTTGAACATCTGCAATTCCCACCCTTAAATAAGGTATTGACAAAGTCGTCTTTGTCAATACCTTATTTAAGGCTTATAATAATATTTTAATAATATTATAAGGGTTATTATAAGGCTTATAATAATATTATAAGGGTTTATACCTTATTTAATATTTTTTGCACGAGATCCCAAACAGTAAATAGTGACTTGTATAATTTAAGTTCAATATCTGGGTGACCGAGCTTCGCTCGGTACTTTAACTACTGGCTAATAGATGGCAGCAGATATCATATTTTTATTTTTTTTGGTAAATTCGACATTTTCTAAAAATGAATCTTATCTAGATCGATTTATCGACCCCAAAACCCCCTGTATACTAAATTTTATGAAATTCGCTCGAGCCGTTCCCGAGATCCAGATTATATAGAAATATAT
Organism: Coenonympha glycerion; assembly: GCA_963855885.1. Taxonomy (NCBI): domain Eukaryota; kingdom Metazoa; phylum Arthropoda; class Insecta; order Lepidoptera; family Nymphalidae; genus Coenonympha; species Coenonympha glycerion. The sequence goes on from OY979635.1 coordinate 15,612,218, forward strand.
ATATACAAGAATTGCTCGTTTAAAGGTATAGGATTCGAACCTTTTCTTACTTAAAATTTTAAACTACAGATCGTCGACTTCGGTCAGCCCAACTACCTCAAAATAATGGAGACCTGCCTCTCCGCCGGCCAGCCAATCATAATTCAGAACGTGGGCGAAGTGCTCGACCCTTCCATTGCCCCTATCCTTGATAAGGCGATCGTCAAGATTGGGAACGACCTGGTCATCAAGTTCAACGATAAGATGGTGCCATACAATCCAGTTTTCAAGATGTATTTGACTACTAAACTAGGTAAAAATCACGTCTCTCGTGTCACGGTGTTTTCCCGATTTTTATGATTTTTTTTGTATATATTCGGTAGGTATGAAAATAGGACATTATTAACCATTTCATACTTTTAAATGAGAAACAATTTATAAGGCAGAAAAACGTTTGCCGGGCCAGATAGATAAATAAATAAATTATACAGGTGAATGTTTTTATAATCCTTTTTATGTTTGTTTGTTGCGTCTTCACACCAAAACTCCTGAAACAATTTGGTTGGTTTGTAATGGAGATAGATTATGCACTGGACTCGGATATTTTGTGAAAAATCCGGTCAACTATGCAATAAGACTATTTACAGACGATCATCCGAAATCCACGAATAGGATAAATAAATAATATTAATAAATTAAGAAATATCAGGACTCTACACACACCATAATTTAGCCCCAAAGTAAACGAATAGCTTGTGTTATGGGTACTAGTTTAGTGTGTTATTATATATTATATTTATGTGCATAAAATATTATATACATAATATTTTATGCACATAAATATAATATAATAATAACACAATGATAACACACAACCACTGGAAAACATTAATAATAAGAATCTCTGTCGCCAGGTAACCCGGTGTACACCCCGGAAACCCTGACCAAAACGACGATGGTCAACTTCGCGGTGAAGGAGCAAGGTCTGACGTCACAGCTGCTCAGCATCGTGGTGCGGAAGGAGAGGCCGCAGCTGGAGATCATGAAGGATAACCTGGTGCTTACTATTGCCAGGAACAAGAAAGTTTTGGTACGCATTATTTTAGTTCAGAGCTTTCATTATAAATGTATGTAATGTCATATTTAAACAATGTATGTTACGTTTTTACCGTCTTCATTAACAGACTTCAAAAAAAGGAGGTTTTGTATTCGACCCGTAGGTATGTTTGTATGTATGTATGTTTGTCCGCGATTATCCATTCCTCTAATACATATTCTTATTTTAAATTAAAGTAAGTAGATTTTTGACTAGATGTGCGGGCTTCGTGGCATGCTGTGGCAATTACGCAGGCACGCACGCACGCACGCACGCACGCACGCACGCACGCACGCACGAACGCACGCACGCACGCACACACGCACGCACGCGCAAACACACATACACACACACACAAACACATCACATACACACACACAAATACACCCCTCTGCGTCGGGGCATTAAAATATCGGTTTTATTTCTCAGGTGGACCTGGAAAACGACCTGCTGCGCATAATGTACGAGTCTCAAGTACCGCTGCTGGAGAACGAGGAGCTGTTCGTTACGCTGCAGACGTCGCAGCGCACCTCGCTCGAGGTGAAGGAGGCGCTCGCCACGTCGCAGATCACCGAGAAGGAGATCGACACGGCTAGACAGGTGTTTATTCGAAATCAAACTCAAAAAATCCCGTTCCTGCTGTGCTATTCTACGAAATGTCCATCTCTAAAATAGCTGCCAGACAGCTGCCCGAATATGGCATGCAAAATTGTACTCTATTACAACTGACAAATTCATAGATGCATAGATGTACGCTCGTCGCTGTTTTGCAGAATAGCACGGCTGCTTCCTATTCCAGCCTTTGTAAAGCCTGCTGAAACACAAGCGTTTGTGTTTTCAAATTTTTTTATCTCTTTATGCTGTTATCACACGCGTGGCGTGTCGCAAATACGCGGACGTGTAGCGAGCCGCATTTTTATTAAGTAGTAAAAATTGGCGCCAGTGTTAGCGCCGCAGGCAAAATGTTACGAAAGCTTGCTTAGTTAACCAACCTATCTATAGTTGTAGCTATATAGATTACTGAAGACAATTCGGGTTTTGTAACCCTTCGGGGATAAACAGTAGCCTATATTTGAATCCAAATTATAAGCTATTTCTTTTCCAAATTTTAGCCAATTCAGTAATTGTGGCGTGAAGGAGTAACAAATGTATACACACACTGCACATTTACACAAACTTTTGCTTTTATAATATTAGTGTGATAAGCCCTAACTTGCAGACATTTAGTCATTCCATTTTTCAATACCTCTACGAGTATAAGGCCCAGTTACAACCAATCAAGAGCGAAGACGAGTTACCACCATTTAACAGCAATGAGTATTAACAGGCTAGTTAAATCAGAACAATTCATTATCACTCACAAGCGTATATTTCGCTTGAAATTTGCAGGGCTACGTCCCAGTTGCAGTCCGTGCTTCAGTCCTCTTCTTCGCACTGAACGACCTGTCACGAATCGACCCCATGTACCAGTTCTCTCTTGACGCCTACATCGATCTGTTCACCTACTCCATCGATCGAAGTCCAAAAAGCTCTGAGCTGGAAGATCGAATCAACAACCTGAACGAGTTTCACACGTTTGCTGTGTATAAGTAAGTAGTTTTTTTTAATCCTAATAATCAAAATGATCTTTTACATGAGATGCTGCATTATAGCTGAGGAAAAATTTTGTGAGGAAAACAACATCTGAGTGTTCTCCAAGGCTTGTCATTTCGCCACTTGTCAAGCGTGGTGGCCGCGACACGATGTGGTCAGTAAAAAGGGGATTAGAGAAGAAAAATCCGATTATATTGCAGAATATTCTAAGTAAGATTTATTTGCAAAAATATCGTCCCCAAAAAATTTGGCCCATAACCTATTAAGTTCCAATGCGTCGTACAAGAGGTTGGTTGGTACATGGTGTTATGGTTTATTAATCCTGGAATGTTCCAGGAACACGTGTCGGGCCCTGTTCGAGCGTCACAAGCTGCTGCTGTCGTTCCACATGGTGTCGCGCATCCTGTTCCAGGCGGGCAAGATGAGCTTGCACGAGTACATGTTCCTGCTCAAGGGGGGCGTGGTGCTCGACCGCTCGGAGCAACCGGACAACCCCACCAGTTCGTTGACCCTCATTCACTTACTCATTGAATTATAACTGCTTCTTTGGTCTAGTGTAGACCACTATGTCCTGCAGCTGTGACATAGGACTTATTTGTTCCATTTCTTAGATTACTTTTGGCACGCTTATGGAACGAAATTTGAAAAAGTATGAGAATGACAGTTGTCTGAGTGGGAAAGTCATGTGCCAGTCACCTTTTTTGCGACCAGTGGGCTGATTCTGTACCGTTCAGTTTGCTAGTTAACAACCCTCACTGGGCTATTAACTTATAAAATGGAGGTAAAGATCCTTTTCTTTTGTATTCTTTTTGCGCAACTAACCTAACCTAACCTAATCTACGAGTAGGTTGGTAACTCGTGCGAAAGGAATGCAAAAATAGGATTTTCACCTCCGTTTTGTTAGTGATCAACCCAGAGAGGGTTGCTAACTAAAAAAAACGATCTGAAAAATCAGCCCACTGATAAGTCATCAGCTACTGAGCACCCAAATCGGATCGGTCCAGTAATAGTGTTGGGTTTTTCTATCAGGAAATTCTTAGTATCAAATTGGGCTTTGAAAAATGGGATTTCACCTCCCTGCCTCGGAGAGCATGTTAAGCCGTCAGCCCTGGTCGTGTCGGAGCTGTCGCCTGTCATCCCATCGTATTGAGAGTGCGGGAATAGAAGACACAGAAGACATTGTCCAAAATCAACGGGGAACCACGAAATTACGAATCCAACGTTTAAATTGTTGTCTCCAGATTGGTTGCCAGAAGACTGCTGGGATAATATCACTGAGATGGACAAGCTGCCAGGCTTCCACGGTATAGTGGACACCTTCGAGACCTTCTCCAAGGAGTGGAAGGAATGGTATTTGCATCCCGAACCGGAGACACTGCCGCTTATTGGTAAAGATACCGTATACTTCAGGAGGGAGCGCCGCGCTAGCCTGCCAATTTAAGGCGAACTCAACAGATCTGCCCGCGAAATTCAAAGTTTTCGTGGTTTTTGCAATTTGTACGCTAATTACACCAAATAGGCTTATGGCACTTATTTTGCGAGAATGGCAGTTACTTCTTTACATGTTTATATCAAAATTTTTGCATAAAAATTTCTATCCTAAGAAATTAGTCCGAGTAAAGAGTTTTAATTAAAGTGAGCAACTCGCAAATCTCGGATTAATTTTTTTTTAATTTCTTGAAAGTGTCCAAGCAGAGATTTTTATATAAATACGTGAAGATGATCTTGGGATTATCGCAATTTGGTTGCCAAAAGCCTATTACGTCTTATCAGCTTAAAAAATCGCGAAAAACCACAAAAAAATTGACCCCGTCGTGTGCTCCTTAAATTTTAAGTTTTTCGCAAATTATAAAAGAGTAAAACCCCAATTTCACTGAAAAATTAACATAGTCCATTAACATTTTTTAAGCCCAATGTTTATCTCTTCTTCATCTCAGTCGTTCTTGGCAGTGGTCGATAAGTTACGATGCTTCATGCAAGTTTGTATGGCGGGTTTTAGCGATTATCGTCCATCTACTTCTATTGGTATCATTGCGGGAACTTACGGTGAGGGAGGAATCATATCAGTCCCATCTTGTCGGGAGTAGAATGTTTATTTAAACGGGGTTAAATGCTTAGTCGAATTGGGGCTTACACTTTGTAGATTAGAGACAATATTAATAGCGTACAAACAATTGATAATAATAGTCAAGATAGGCCCTTCCGAACATTTTACGTAAACCTTCTTCATACAAGAAAATGTAGAGCCATGTGTCGAAACTCCTGCGAAATACTGCGTAGGCTTACAGCTTACTACTGACGCCGGAGGGGGTTTTGCTCCCATAAACTGGCGACATTTTTTTGCGCGGTCCGCCCCGTCTAGAGGTACAAACACAATGGTACAAACACAGTTCTGTAATATCAACATCATAGATGTTTTACAAGGAATAATGCTATAGATTGTTTTATTAAAGAGGTTTTAATTTATTTTTCTCGGTATCACACTGTATCAAAGAGCCCTCTTTAATTTCCTTTTATGTGAAACCAAGTCTGTACCCAGCTGTGGGTCGATAATCTAAGAAATGCCTGCCTGCGGCTCGGGCTGTTTGCTGTTGACCCTGCCCCGCTCCCCAGGCGAATGGAACGACATCTGCAGCGAGTTCCAGCGCATGCTGCTGGTGCGCTCGCTGCGCGTGGACCGCGTGTCCGCGTGCGTCACCACCTACATCGTCAACGTGCTCGGCCCGCGCTACGTGGAGCCGCCCGTTCTCGATATTAAGGTGACACTATCTCGCTGCCTGCGGTGCAATAAAATGAGGGAAAAGGTCGCTATTGCGCTCGCTGTCGCACTAACGGGCGACAGGCCTGCCGGGCGTGACTATAAAGCCTGGCGTCGACTACAGCAGAAACGCGTTGAATCGAATCGAGTCGCATTTATTCCTAGTGCGTCCATCTCTGAAGAATCGAATCGAATTGTTCATTCATCGCAACTTTTCAACGAGTTATGTCGTTTTTGCATCATGGATAGTTCGGATAAAGTGATGTTTTTACTTCAAATATTTTTGATGAAGAAGAGGAGAATAAGAAAAGGAAACGGTGTGCACTAAAATACAAATAAAACGCCTCCCTGGCGCAGGAGTGTGCGCTCGGATTCGAGTGGGAGGTTGCAGGTTCAATCCCCGCCACGTGCCACTTTGGAATTTTATAATTTCTAAATTGGTTCAAATCTGGTATAGTGGGCGGCTTTAACCGTGGCTAGTTACCACCCTACCAGCAAAGACGCACCGCCAAGCGATTTAGGGCCTGTTTCAGAATCACTAGATAAACTTTATCTGGCGAATATATTTGATGTTGTGACAATTTTTATATTGGGAATCAGTCAAAATGTAAAGTTATTCGTTAGATAAAGTATATCTGGCGGTTGTGAAACCGGCTCTTAGTGTTCCGGTGCGGTGCTGTATATAAACCGTTGGGATGAGTTTACTTACCCCTTCCAAGTTAGTACGTTAACATCTTGACCGTGAGATCGCAGTCAAGTACTAATTTGACTGCGATCTCACCTAAGTATAGGGGAAAAAAAAGTCCTTAGCAAGCAATGTACTGACAACGTGTTGTACTTGCAGGCAGCTTGGGAGGAGTCAACTTGGAAGACATCCCTCCTGTTCGTGCTGTCACCGGGGGTGGACCCCACGTCTTCGCTCATCCAACTGGCGGTAGACGTCAAGATGTTTGACAAGTTCCAGTCGCTCAGTCTCGGACAAGGCCAGGCGCCCGCTGCCACCAAGTACGCAACTATATTAAGCGGGGTATCATATGAAAGGGCGTTACTTGTGTATTCTAAAACCGATTTTTTTTTATATAATTGCCTTCCAGGATGCTCTCCCAGGGCATGACGGAAGGCGGCTGGGTGTTCCTCGCGAACTGCCACTTGGCGTGCGCGTGGCTGGGCGCGCTGCGGGGCCTGGACAACCCACGGATCCACCCCCGCTTCCGCCTGTGGCTCTCCTCCATGCCCGACGACAAGTTCCCGCTCAGTGTCCTCCAGAGGTCCATCAAAATGACTACTGAACCGCCGCAGGTACACATTATAAATAAAATATATATAGAGGACAACATCACACACATTGCTCCGATCCCATAGTAAGTAGCTTATGCACTTGTGTTATGGAAATCAGAAACAACGAAGGTACCACAACACCCAGACCCGAGACAATGTAGAAAAGTTATTTTTCTACATTGCCCCGGCCGGGGATCGAACCCGGAACCTCAGAGATGGCGGCGCCTTGAAAACCAGCACGCTAACCACTCAAACACGGAGGTCGTCATTGGTAAAGAAGAGTAGATAGACTTGAGACGAGAGAATGGGGTCTTACACTACTTTTGAATTTGATAAAAAATATTACTTTATTATAAACTAGGATAAAAATAATAACGTGCAGTGAAAGAAATATTAAAATCCAACGAAGATTTACAAAGTTACAGGCGTTTAAACTTTGGAGTGGGGGGATCTTCTATCCCTTTCTCGCAAAACGAAAATTTGTATGAAGCCGCACGAAGCTACTATGGCATTGGTAAGGTGTGACGTCACAATGTCATGTTGCTATCTCTGTCTAATCACAAATCTTTAAATGCTTATAACTTTTTTGTTATTTGATCGATTTAATTAGTTCTTTCAGTGCACGTCATTATTTTAATTCTACTTTATAATAAAGTAATAAAAAAATTGGAGTCAAATACCCTATTGTTCTTATTTTTCACAACCTTAACAATTTCGGAGAGCTATGCTCGTTTTCACCAACACTTTAAGAAACGCGTAAGCCCATAGGTGACAGTTTTCACGTCCAACAACTGTCATCTAAGGGCTTCTCTTAAAATGTTGGTGAAAACGAGCATTAAAGTTATGTTGGTGTCAAAAGTTATAAACCAGTAAACGAAGAGGGAAGGTAATCTTAATATAATATAATATGTCGGCGCAAATCTGGCTACGAGTTCTTAACGAGTAAAATATAACGATAATCGTACTTTGTACCAGCTCAATATTCCATAAATATTACGTTAAGATTTAAGCAACCATAATCTTAATGATTAACAGTTTAATAATTTATTAGTCAATGTAAAAAGTTCAACAGTTGAATGTGTCGGCGGAAGTCTGCCTATGACTTTTGAATAAATTAAATATCGCGATAATTGCATTCTGTACCAACTAAACAATCTGTTAATATTATGTAGTGATTTAAGCACTTATATTTGTATTGTTAGGCAGTTCAGTAACTTAATGATGACTGTCAAATGATAAACAATTTAATGTCAACAAACAGGGCGTCGGTGGACGACCTTCCTATAATTCTTAATTGGTAATAGTTAAATATTAATATCATTGTACAACTTCAATAATCGGTAAAGATTAAAAGATGATTTAAGAAACAATAGATTTGCAATTAAATGATTCTCTAAGAATAATTAAACTATTACTGATTCAACCTGAACTGCCGGTACTGCGCGAAGGCTACCGAACTGTCAATAGGCAATCTTTTATAGTGCTGAAAAAGAATGGTTATAAGTAGCTATGCGATTGTACAACACCAATAACTTGTAAATATTATAAGAGTAATTTAGCAATACCTAGAATAAGTTAAGATTATAATAAGCAATTAATAAGTAATTAAAAGTGTAAAACGTTAAGTTACGCTACCTGGAGCGCTAGAGGGCGCCAGGTAGTGTGGTTATAACCGTCTAGCTCGGAGACGAAAAGCTCTCTTTCGTTCCGGTGCTAAGCGGTGTCACCACGTAGCTGAAAATCTGAGCTAAGTATTCTGTTGTATTGTTTTATTGATAAAAATTAAAAATTAATTAATTAATTAACAAGTGTAACCGTTTTGAGGAATACATGTGATCATTTTTGAGTGTGTGTGTGTGTTATTGTTGATCCTCGTGTTCTAGTACAAAGATAGGTCATTAGAGCTACGTTCTGGTCTATAGGATAATTAATATGGGAAGTCAAAAGGGTGATGACGTCAGCTATGCTGACGTCAATCTTTTTAAAAACAGTTTAGGATCTTCTACTCCGTCATCAGAAGTGGGATCGAATGATCCCACAGCTGCGGTTCCCAGTACCCTCGGAAACGTAAGTTCCCAGCCCGCACAAATTGCAGCCGAGAACTCCTCACGCGACATCGCGGCTACATCCGAAAACGTGAGTACGCTACCGTTACAGTCAACCGCTGCATCCTCTAACATAGACATGCCAGCTAGTTTGATTATGAAAATGATGCAAACAATGAAGGAGATGTCTGAAAGATTGTCAGTACCGCCACCACCTGATAAGGTAAAAATTAATGACATATTCCTACCACCTTATGATCCCGACACTAACGTCGGCATTCGGGAATGGTGCAAACATGTCACGCAGGCGATTGAGTTGTATAACCTTAATGATTATGAGATCCGGATGAAGGTAGGTAGTCTTCTCAAAGGACGAGCCAAACTATGGGTTGATAACTGGCTCGTCACCACGTCAACATGGGCGGAACTCAGAGACAACCTCATTACGACGTTTGAGCCCGAGTCCAGGTATTCCCGTGATATAGTTAAATTCCGGGAACATAATTACGATGCTAATAAGGATATTGCTGAATTCCTATCTCAAGCGTGGGTTCTCTGGAAACGGATAACCAGAGATAAACTTGACAATGAGGATGCTGTTGAGGCGGTAATCGGTTGTATTAACGATGAGCGTCTTAGGATTGAGTTGTTAAATGCTAGGGCAAAATCAGTACCAGAATTAATATCGGTAGCTTCTACAATACGCGTTAAACGACCTAATAGCGGTGGTATCACACAAGGGCAAAGTAAGCGTCCGCGGATTAATGAAACTCAACCTACCCCTTTTTGTCGCATATGTAAGCGGAACAATCACCTGACACGTGACTGTAGACTTAAAAGAAGCGACACCCCACAAGCTTCGACTAGTGATACCAAAGACGTAACTAATAAAAACTTCGTACCCACTAATAAGTCGTGTACTTTTTGTGGTAAGACTAATCACACTTTTGAAACATGCTACCGACGTGAAAAGGCCGTTGTTTCTAATTTGTAAATAGGGAATACTAAAAACTAAACCACGGTAAAATCGTGATCTGTGATTTTAAGATCAAGGCTGTTTCAGATACCTGTTTGCTATTAATCTATGGGTAATAATAATAAATTAAAATTAAGCAGCTTTTAATTACTAAGTGTTACTTTTGGTTCAATTTTATCTTTCTGAAATAGGGGTAACTTAAAGAATTTATTATGAAAATTATTTCCGCGGCATTGGCTAAATTCAGGTACTAGTTACCGCTACTCAATTAATCATTGCGTGTATAATAAATTTCAATCAAACTCTCTTATGTTGTTCAAAAAGAAAAATGAATCTCATCCATTATTTTCGTAAGGATGAACTTAATTAACTCAACTCTATTTGATTCTGCCCTCAGTGTAACGGCAGAGGGTGTTTAACGGGAGTCAACTGTATGCAGTTTTAAAGTCAAACAAACTTCATTTTCTTTTTATTTTTGTAGATTAAACAAAAGAAGAATAATTAATAAAGTAAAAAGATTGGAATATTATTATTAGCTAATTAATGAGATGACTAAAGAAATAATTACATTTGATTCTTCTGGGCATAGTTCGGCATAAGTTAAAAAAAAATCCGGGTGATAAATCGATGAAAATCGGAACTCATGGTTTTAGCACCAGGAACTAAACTCAGTCTCTTGGGGGTTACGCTGATAATTAATGAGGATATTCAGGCACTTAAAGAGGCTGGCTTTCCTATTAATGTAGAGAAGTCTGCGTCTTTCGAGCGTGTTATCACAACTGTTATATTTACAGTAAAACAATCGAGTTAACCTTAAACAACGCTCAAGAAATCAAAGGTCTTGTGAAACCTTCAAGAATGTGAAACAAATTAGACAATTTAGTAATTGTCTAGTTTGTTATTTGTTGTATATTGTTTGGTTTCGCCGTTTCATTCCAAACGATCCTGATATAAAATAAATTTTATTTGAATAACCTAAAACGGTGCACGTTGGGAATGGAACGAGCGCGGATGCGCGTAATACTATAATTCAGTATACTACGTTCAACCTTATGGACTGTATTCCAGAAAGACGACCCCATCGAACCTCACACGGACTCAAATACATATATGGGAGTGTACTCACCTGGGCGGCTAACCTGTGCAGTGTGCAGACACGTCGTGACTCGCATAATCAAGCACACCACAGATACTAAGAGCCGATATCATTCGTAAGGGCTGAAAACTCTTACTGTGTATACACGCTATAGCGTTAGAACTCAGGAGTAAGCCGAGCAAACTGGCAAGTCGAACGAGCCATAAGCATACTGAAGAATACCTTAAATAATTGCCTGTCAAAGAAAAGTTATGAAACTGTGTCATGACTCACGGCACATCATTAATAATAAGCGACTGATTGCAGCTGGCCCTAAATGCACACTACTCAAACTACCCCGTAAATGCAAATACCACAACCATCTGAGCTGATTGGTCTGTCGTCAATCTTACAAGGTGTATAGAGTCATGGAAAACGACCACTTCCTGGGAAAAGAGTGTGGTAGGACAGAGCTGCGCCCATAAAATACTTAGACCATGACCTGTCGCACCGAACAACGCAGCCTGGTCAACAGCTGTCCGTGTCGGCGAGATGACAACACTATATGAAGACGAGAACACTATGGATGCGCTTAAAACCCTGCAGTGGTGTAGCAGCGTTCCACCAGCAGCGCGCCTGCGCACTACCAGCAGTGCGTCTGCGCACCACCAGCAGCGTGCCAGTGCACCACCAGCAGCGCGCCTGCGCACCACCACCAGCAGCGCGCCTGCGCACCAGCACCGCGCCTGCGCACCAGCACCAGCGCTCCTGCGCACCACCAGCCGCGCGCCTGCGCACCACCAGCCGCGCGCCTGCGCACCACCAGCAGCGCGCCTGCGCACCACCACCAGCGCTCCTGCGCACCACCAGCCGCGCGCCTGCGCACCACCACCAGCGCGCTTGCTGACCGCGAGATCGACGACGCCACGGCACTGGAGACTGGCAGCCACGAGCCCCAACCCTTGACGTCATATCACAGGGTATATGACTATGATGCCGAATGGATCCGCCCCATATCCGGTGAGTTCATTACATTATCATGTTACATAACAGTTCAAGTTTATAATTATCATGTTATTAAATACGCAAAAACTGGAGATGGTAAACGTGGCAATGGTTAATCACTACCTCCAATACTCTAAAGGATTATTACCATTTATTTTTATAAACTAAGGTTTCCTATTAACTCATACAATTATTATTTTTCAAATTAACATCCAGGTTACAAAGTTTTAACGAATAGACAAGTTGTATTTCATACTCAGTAAAATCTGTATGACAGGAAATATGTTTTGAACAAAAGTAACCTAAACTTGAAACCTAATTAGGTGCAACACAGTAAATATTTATGACTACCATAAGCATTAAAAAAAAAATGACGTAAAGACTAGTACGGTATTACTTAACGGTAGTAAGCCTATTTAGATTCACTTCTTTACGTTGTCCCTACGTTGGTGTTTTATTTCAGAGCCTCTGGGGACCACGGTCATAAAAATAAGGCCTAGACCCCAGCATCGTCCTTTATCCAATTCCTTTTAAACCGTTTTATTTCAGAGCCTCTGGGGACCACGGTCATAACAATTTGGCCCAGACTCCAGCATCGCCATTTCCATAATTCCTTTAGAGCCCCTGTGTACCACGGTGATATAACACCTAGAGCACAGCATCAACCTCATTGTTTCAGAGCCTCTGGGGACCACGGTCAATAAGGCCTAGACCCCAGCTTCGTCCTTGCCTATTCCTTTAGAGCCACTGTGTACCACGGCGCCAATACTGGTTAGCCTAGAGCACAGCATCGACCTTTCTACCTCTACAATATTGTCGTTGGCGTAGTGAGACGTACAGCGATATCAAAGACAAATAATAATAAAATAAAACTAACTGTATGGCTGCGTATTGAGACGTTCAGTCATACTCAACAAAAGGTTCCTATCCCTAACCTTACCTACGAATGTAATAACAATTTATCTATTGCTTGCGTAGTGAGACGTAAAGTAATATCAATACCAATACTTCTCATATGAAACAATCAATTATTATTATTATTCTCTACAAAATATTATGAATATCAGCACCTATCAATGTAGTGATTATATTATTGCTTGCGTAGTGAGACGTAAAATAATATCAACATCATAATATGAAACAATCAATTATTATTATTCTCTACAAAGTAATATCAATGTCAATGCTTCTCATATGAAACGAACAGTTATTATTCTCCACAAAATATTATGAATATTAGCATATATCAAAGTAATGATCACTATTACTATCATAGTAATATATAGAGCAGTATTCATAACACAGTTCCACTAAGTATATCGAAGCTCCTGGCTATACCTAAGCACTAATCCCTACGTGAATAAGTTTTATTCTCTATACATCAGTCAGATAAAATTATTCGTCAATAAATCTGACGACTATCTCAGTTGGACCTTTAAAGCTAATTTTAAGGCCCATCACGTATCTCAGATACGCATTTCATAGTTTCTATGTTTCTTTTCAGGATTGATTAAGTGCAGAGCGCGCACTTATCATCAAGACGGCCGTGTCGGCGCAAATCTGGCTACGAGTTCTTAACGAGTAAAATATAACGATAATCGTACTTTGTACCAGCTCAATATTCCATAAATATTACGTTAAGATTTAAGCAACCATAATCTTAATGATTAACAGTTTAATAATTTATTAGTCAATGTAAAAAGTTCAACAGTTGAATGTGTCGGCGGAAGTCTGCCTATGACTTTTGAATAAATTAAATATCGCGATAATTGCATTCTGTACCAACTAAACAATCTGTTAATATTATGTAGTGATTTAAGCACTTATATTTGTATTGTTAGGCAGTTCAGTAACTTAATGATGACTGTCAAATGATAAACAATTTAATGTCAACAAACAGGGCGTCGGTGGACGACCTTCCTATAATTCTTAATTGGTAATAGTTAAATATTAATATCATTGTACAACTTCAATAATCGGTAAAGATTAAAAGATGATTTAAGAAACAATAGATTTGCAATTAAATGATTCTCTAAGAATAATTAAACTATTACTGATTCAACCTGAACTGCCGGTACTGCGCGAAGGCTACCGAACTGTCAATAGGCAATCTTTTATAGTGCTGAAAAAGAATGGTTATAAGTAGCTATGCGATTGTACAACACCAATAACTTGTAAATATTATAAGAGTAATTTAGCAATACCTAGAATAAGTTAAGATTATAATAAGCAATTAATAAGTAATTAAAAGTGTAAAACGTTAAGTTACGCTACCTGGAGCGCTAGAGGGCGCCAGGTAGTGTGGTTATAACCGTCTAGCTCGGAGACGAAAAGCTCTCTTTCGTTCCGGTGCTAAGCGGTGTCACCACGTAGCTGAAAATCTGAGCTAAGTATTCTGTTGTATTGTTTTATTGATAAAAATTAAAAATTAATTAATTAATTAACAAGTGTAACCGTTTTGAGGAATACATGTGATCATTTTTGAGTGTGTGTGTGTGTTATTGTTGATCCTCGTGTTCTAGTACAAAGATAGGTCATTAGAGCTACGTTCTGGTCTATAGGATAATTAATATGGGAAGTCAAAAGGGTGATGACGTCAGCTATGCTGACGTCAATCTTTTTAAAAACAGTTTAGGATCTTCTACTCCGTCAAATATTATAAATTACCCGTCACGTTGTTTGTCCACGATTCACTCCAAAATTACTTAACCGATTTTAATCAAATTTGCACACAGTGTGCAATTGATCTAACTTAAAAGATAGGACAGCTTAAGGGCGATGGGTACCATCCGGGCGCGAAAATTCAAATTTTATTTAGTTTTTCGCTCATAGTGGGCTAATTATACATCGAAGCCTAATGGCAATGAGTTTTGCGGGCACAACATTTATGCATTTACATGTTTTTAATAAAAACTCTGCTCAACAATACTAATTTACTTCATATTGGTTCCCGATAGCTCGAAATCTGGGAAACTGCAAAAAATTATCTTTCGGGAACCAATATGAGATGAGTGGGAACTTTCGAGCAAAGTTTCTATTAAAAACATGTAGATGCATAAAAATTAGGCACGCAAAATGCATTGCCATAAATCTACAATGTGTAGTTAGTCTAATATTTGCGAAAAACTAAATAAAATTTGAATTTCGCGGGCTGGTAGGGCCGCAACACCTTAAATCTCAAATTATATTTATATCCCTAATGGCAAAACAACGTTTGCCAGGTCAGCTAGTATATTATATAATGTAATTTTCCATCCAGGGTCTAAAAGGCAACCTGGTGCGCTTGTTCGCGAACCTGAACGAGGATAAATTCGACGAGGCGACGCCCAAGTACCGTCGGCTGCTTTTCTGCGTGTCCTTCTTCCATTGCTCGCTGATCGCAAGGAAGCGCTTCCGCCAGCTCGGATACAATGCCGTGTACAGCTTCAATGATTCTGACTTTGAGGTTAGATACATGTTTTACTTGTGGCAAACTTTTGTGCAGTTGACCAAATAGATACCACTAAAGTTTCACGTTGTCATCTTACACACACAGCGACATAAGATATGGTGATATAGCGAGGTCTCATTTATTCTTTAAGGAAATGACATGGCCGGATTCTGCCCTCAAAAAAAAATATTCATGGCCATTGACAAACAGTACGTCATATTAAAGCTTATAATTATGTCTTTACAATCGTTTAGTTTTTATGATCAGAAAACTAGCGAGAGACATAATATCAGCAAAACAACTTGCAACAAAATGCGCCTATATATTTTTAATAGCAATGATTTTTTATTAAAAAATTGTTTTTCAAAATGTTTACTCGCATTTTCTAAGCTTTGTAATATGAAAAATTAATAAGTTCATAACCAATACGCATCATTTTTTAATAAAAAATCATTGCTATTTATGACGTATTGAAACAACAGATCCCGATAGCAGACTGGTTTATTCTTACTTTTATGTGACTACCTACAACTATACACATCATCATCCTCCTCTTATTCACAAATACATAAATATTAGAAACATCTATAAAGATTTACTTAATTACATGTTATAGGTATAAATATTTAGGAAATATTATAATATAGGCAAGGTCAACAGTATCTGCACTAAAGGTATATCTATGAGTAGGTACATAGTTATGAATACTTATGACATATTTTACAATTTTATATTTTTCCTTGCTGTTTTATTTTTTTAACACATTGTAGTGCCGCTTCCCGACGCGGGCGCCTATTTTCTTCGTTTTGTATATCAGGTGCATTTTGAGGAACTTTACTAAAGTTATCATCGACCTGCGAACCGTCCTCAATATCAGCTCGACAGTCCTCCCACTGTTCAGTCTCCTGAGTGTCGCTATTATTTGTGTGAGGGGCGTCTTCAGTCTCATCTCTAACCGGAGGCACTAGCGCTAAAGAGTGACGAGACTTTCGTTTGTTAGTGAGTATTTGATCAATATGACGTTTCTGTATTCGACCATCCTTAGCTTTTACGACGTAGGTCACCGGACTTTTACGTTCTAGAACCTCACCTTCGACCCATTTCGAACTATTCCGGCCGTAATCACGTAACAAGACCGCGTCCCCGGGGCGCGCCTCGCGCAGCGCGTGCGGCGGCGCAGCGCGCTCCGCGGCCGCCTGCTGCGTGACGCGGACGCGCTCGGCCGCGTCGGGCCGCAGCAGGTCGAGACGCCCGCGCAGCCGCCGCCCGAACATGGCCACCGCCGGCTCCCGCCCCGTGGTGCTGTGCTCCGTATTGCGATACGTAAAAAGAAATCTATTCAGCGCTGTTAAATCGTCTACTTTTTCGATAACGGCTTTTTTCAACACTCTCTTGATAGTACGCACTGCGTTTTCCGCGGCACCATTACTGCTCGGATGGTACGGAGCTATCAGAGTGTGCTTGATACCGTTCTTTTTTAAATACGAACTGAACTCGGCTGAAGAAAAAGGCGGCCCACCGTCACTAATGATCATTTTCGGCAGGCCGAATCTTGAGAACGTATGTCTTAAACGACCGATCACATTAGTAGCCGTTATACTCGTAAGCTTTTCTACTTCGATCCACTTCGAATGTGCGTCTACGATCACTAGATAGTACGCGTTATTAAATGGCCCTAAAAAGTCAACATTCAAACGAGCCCACGGCTCCGCGGGCCACGGCCACGAGTGCAGCGGGGCGGCGGGCGGCGCGACACGCTGCGACAAGCACGCCGCGCACTGCGCCGACACACGTTCGATGTCGGCGTCCAGGCCCTCCCAGAAAACATAATTGCGCGCGATCTGTTTCATTTTAACTATTCCCGGGTGTCCGTCGTGTATTTCTCTCAATACCATCTCGCGTAGTGTTTTCGGAACTATCACCCTGTAGCCCCAAATTAAACAACCTTGATCTATGTAAATATTGTCTTTTCTATTAAAATACGGTTTTTCGGCTTCAGTTCCTACTTTATTCGGCCAACCGAACATAACGTAACCATAGATTTTACTCAGTAAAGGATCCTTCGCGATTTCAGTTTTCACTTCTTTGAAACTGACCGGAAAATTTTCTTGAATAAAATTTAAGTAGCTGCATTTTTCAGCCTCGCTCCTGGCTCGACCACCAGTCGAGTTCAGGGGAAGCCGAGAGAGCGCATCGGCCTGACAATTTGCTGCGGACCTGACAAATTCAATTTCGAAATCATACGCACTGAGTTTTATCGCGTACCTTTGTAACCGGCTGGCCGCGGTCAACGGAATTCCCCGTTTTTCACCAAATATATAACTGAGAGCGCGATGATCACTACGGAGAATGAAATGTCGCCCGTATAAATACTGGTGATGTTTCGTTACACCAAATACAATAGCGAGCGCCTCTTTATCGACTTGAGAAAAAGAAGATTCGCTAGAAGTAAGCGTTCTGGATGCACAGCACACCAAGCGCTCCACGCCGTCTCCGTATCGCTGCAAAAGTGCGGAACCCAAACCGTAGCTACTACTGTCCACGGCTAATATGAGGGGGAGGTTCGGGTCGTAATGCGCCAGCACCGGGGAACTGCTCAGCACCTTTTTAATTCTATTAAATGCCTTCGAACAATTTTCGTCCCATTTCCATTTAACATTTTTCTTTAAAAGATTATACATGGGTTTTAGAATATCACTCATATTAATACAGAATTTTGAGTAAAAGTTTACTAAACCCATAAAGCTTTTTAACTGTGTTACATTCGTGGGAGGCGGTGCGGCAACTATCGCTTCAATTTTTTTATCATCAGTATGCAATCCGTGTTTATCTATTTTATATCCCAAGTATGTAACACTGTCTTTAAAAAATTGACATTTCGACCAATTGATTCTGAGACCGTTCTCTTTTAATCGCTGCAATACCGCTCTTAAGTTACTTAAATGGGTACTTTTATCTTTCCCTGTAACGCAAATATCATCGGCGAACACGGCCGTTGAGGGCAACCCGCTTAAGGTTTCTTCCATAATCTTCTGAAAATTTTCAGGTATACATTTAATTCCGAAAGGAACGCGCCTGTACACAAAAGTACCTACGTGAGTCGTGATTGCCGTCAACGGTTGTGAATCTTTTTCTAAAACACACTGTTGGAAAGCATTAGACAGGTCGAGCTTCGTGTACTGCTCGCCCCCGCGCAGGGCGGCGAACAGCTCCTCGATGCGCGGCAGCGGGTAGTGAAAGTCTTTGAGAATCGGGTTTATAGTGATTTTATAATCGCCACAGATGCGAATCGATCCATTAGACTTGACGACAGGTACTATAGGAGTTCCATAGTCCGATCGGTCGACTTTATAAATAACGCCTTCCCGCTGCAAGCGATCGAGCTCACGCTCGACTGGTTCTCGAAGTGCAAGCGGCAGCGAACGGGCCTTCACGAACACGGGCGTTCTGTCTTTTAAATGTAAACGAATTCGCGACTTGAATGTGCCGAGCCCCTCCGCGAACACTTCGGGAAATTCCTCCTTTAAATTATTTTCTCTACACTCACGAGTATTATAACATTGTATGACAGATAGTTTCAGTTCTTTTAGCCAAATTCGACCCATGAGAGGCGGGCCCCCATTCTCGATTACGTATAACTTTAATGAATTTGCCGATTTTGACCCACAGGCCACATTAACTAAAATATATCCCATAGTCTGAATGATGTCACCGGTATAAGATTTTAAGATTAAAGACTTCTTTTGCATAGAATATTTACTAAAAAATTTGTCGTAATACGATTTAGATATCGCCGAAATCCTACTGCCGGTGTCAATTTCAAACTTGTGGTCTATATTATCTACTTTTAAATTCGCGTAATAGGGGCCATCATCTCCGCCGCTTATCATATTAAAAAAATGGCAATCACTATCACTGCTTGTATCGGAATTATTAAAATAGATCTGACCTTTCTTTTGATGTCTCGTACCGACACTCACATCACTTTTGCTTTTCACCTTTTCACAGACACTTTTTAAATGGCCTTTTTCACCACAAAAATCACAAGAATAATACTTATATCTGCACCTGCCCGGGTGCACCCGGCCGCACGAATCACAAGACCGTCGCGCGCCGCCGCCGCTCGCACCGCTCGACCCCGCGCTCGCGCCGCTCGGCCCAGCGCTCGCACCGCTCGGTCCCGCCGAGCCGCCCGCGCCGCGACCGCTCGCCGGCCGCGCGCCGCGCACCGCGCCTACCCGGTGTAACCCGTCGTCATCCTGTGCGCCTGCCGTGGGGGTCTGCACGCTCGGGGCGCTCGTCGCGCATGCCGTGGATGCATGCCGTTCCGCCGCCTCGAGCGCAAGAGCGAGCTCGACTGCACGCCGATAGTCAATATTCTTTTCGGCAAAAAGCCTCGAACGCATCTCGTCGCTGATGAGACCCGACACGAATTGATCTCGCAGGTTCACCTCGAGTTGAGTTCCGAAACAGCACGTTTTAGCGAGATGTTTTAAGTTTTGTAGGTAAAATTTGATGCATTCGCCATGCTGTTGCTTTCTTTGCCGAAATATATGCCGCTCTGCTATCTCCGATCTCTCCGGTTCCAAGTGATCTTTCACCACCTTCACCAGCTGTTCGAACGTTTTGTCTTCGGGTTGCACAGGTGAACACAAATCACACATTAACGCGTAACAATCCGCGCCGACGAGAGTGACCAGCGTGGCAACGTGTAGGTTAGGTTCGATGTTATTTAGCGCGATAAACTGTTTAACGCGCCGCACGTACGCGTCCCAATCCTGTGTCCCGACATGAAAACTTTCCACTTTACCGAGTGGCATTATTAATTTCGGTATTTAACCCGAATTAATATTTTATTTAAGAACTCGTCGCCAGTGTGACGTATTGAAACAACAGATCCCGATAGCAGACTGGTTTATTCTTACTTTTATGTGACTACCTACAACTATACACATCACTATTAAAAATATATATGCGCATTTTGTTGCAAGTTGTTATGCTGATATTATGTCTATCGCTAGTTTTCTGATCATAAAAACTAAATGATTGTAAAGACATAATTATAAGCTTTAATATGACGTACTGTTTGTCGATGGCCATGAATATTTTTTTTTTGAGGGCACAGCTCCATACAAGTTTCGGCCATGTCCTTTGCACTTGCGTTCTCTGTCGCACAATCGCACACAACATCATGATGAGATCACTTACTCAGCATGTTTGAGGAAGTTTTCGACGTGTGTAGGCTTAGGGCGTATCAAGATTTAAATATTTGGGTACCACCAAAATTTCAGTTATGCTACCATGATTTGGACATTATTTATGGCCAAGTTGGCGGGCATCGCATATCTTTGGGAACTTTATATAGTGAACTCAGGACAAGGATTCTCAGACATGCAGTTTACCATATTTTCCGTTACCATTAAGCAAGTGTTATTAAGTTTCCTCAAACGCACATATTACCCCGAAAAATTAGCAGTGTATGCCCGACTCCCTGCCGCTTTGCTTTTAAAAGCCTAAGTCTAAAAAAACAAAGCGCCAGCTAACAGAGCATCAACATTACCTCATTATGGTAGTGTCCTCTACTTGAGAAGTTCCTTAATATATAGGGGGTAATTGAATGCAGGTGTCGGATAACTTGCTGGCCAACTACCTGGAGGAGTACGACGAGGTCCCGTGGGACGCGCTGCGCTACCTGTTCGCGATCATCAACTACGGCGGGCACATCACCGACGACTGGGACAAGCGCGTGCTGATCGCGTACATCAACCAGTTCTTCTGCGAGGAGGCGCTCGACACGCCGTTCTACAGGTATCTGGGTTCCCTCTACAGCTCCCCTTGTATTAAAAATTAAAAACAAGGGAGTTTTTTCTCCCCCCATATGCCCATGATAAGGGGGATGTACAAAAATGTGGTAAGGTATTAGATAGTGGTCCGTGGAATCACAAAATAAAGAAAACGTAATATCTAATTTGTTTTATTACTTGAACTAAGAACTAGTACAATGGCGGTAAATGACACTTGCAACTACTGGATTGTTCTGGTAGCGAGGCGGGGGAGCACCAAAAAAGAACGATTTTAAATTTGACGGGCTTTTTATAGCCAGCTGATTTTGACAACTCAAAATGGCGTCCGCCACAGATGGATGTATCGATTTTATACAGATTAACCAGCGTTTATGGTTTACTTGTGTACCGTTGCCACAGTATATAAATAATCTTTATAAACGCACCATACGGTTTCTAACATAAGGGATAAAATTTTGTCGTTTCCCCGGGGACAAAATTAGTCCCCTGCCCATGCTAGCTAGCACTGCTGCAAGTGTCGGAGGACTAAACCATTCTTCTTCGTCCTATTTCTATTTACTTGGAGTTGTTCTTCCTTATACTCTTCTTCCATTGAGCAAGGTTTTGTGTATTCAGTTGAGCATTGTTGACCATCGTCAACCAAGTGGCGGTCTTCCACGCGAGCTTCGTCACTGGCAGATCAAAGGCAAGCTTCACCATCTGTTATAGCATTTTCATACAATGTCAGTGTTACAATTTTAAAACAATAATACTGCTATAAGAGTTGGTGGTACGGCCCCAGGGTGTCTTTGTATGTGGCTATTTACCCGCAATCGTAACTGATTCATTGATGTGCATTAACTCAGCTAATAACCTGTGTTCATTACATTCGAGGCTGTCCAGCATCTCCGCGTACCACATCCCGCGGGACGGCAGCCTGGAGTCGTACCGGGACTTCCTGGACCTACTTCCGGCCTACGAGCGCGCCGAGTCCGTGGGCCAGCACGCCTCCGCAGATGTCGCTGCTTCGGCGCAGGTCATCATCATCACCTAAACATAAATAATAGCCAAACGTTGCTTTGTCATATGAATTATTTCTCACTAAGGGGTACGAAAAATAGTGTACGTCCTATTTTTAGCCCTACCAAATTTACACAAAAAATTTCATTATAATCCATCGACGAGTTGTATTACAAATACTGGTACACGAGAGTTATTATATCCAAAATCAACACGCCAGTAGAAGTTTTCGCTTCAATGTTATACAATCAATTACACACAGGGATTGTGGTAACAGGTTAAATAACATGACACTGTGTAGTAACTCTGTCGCCCTTTATTTAATGTAGTCTGAGCTTGCCGCGTGGTGAAGCTGTCGCGAATTCAATGGTTTATCCCATCTGAAAATGTTCAATGCGTCCAAAACATTTTTTACTTTATTAAGATTTTTCCTTTGGTTTTTTCCCGTGTGTATACATTTGATAATTTATGATAATATTTTCAGGACGCACGTATAATGTGCTCCACCTTGTTCGCGCTCGCGTCTACCGGGGGCGGCGGCGGCAGTGGGGGCGAGGATCAAAAGGTATAACTAACTCAAGCCTTCTACTTTAGTACCCTTTCAGAAAATGTATTATTATTTAATGTAAAAATTTAAAAAGGAATAGTTTAATATCTAGAATCTTTTTTTTTTAATTTTCTCGTATTTTTCTTGAATTTTGCCTTCTATGCACCGATAGGAAACCTCAAAATATGGGCATCCGAACGATTTACAGTACAGTATTTTACTACTGGATCTGTCAAAATTATATTGATATTTGCAGAGCGAACTATAGTCTGTCAAAAAAGTCATGACACAAAAAAGAGTAGAAAAATAATTATAAAAGTCAGAATAAAGTATATTTTTTGTATATAATTAAACTAGCAGTTGCCCGCGGCTCCGCCCGCGTGCAGTTCGTTTTTTTACAAAAATGTTTCCCGTGGAATTTCTTAATTTTTCCCAAGATAAATGAGTGGTCCCTGGGTTCGATGGACCCGTAAAGGAGTCTTCTTCCAATCTCTCCTGTCAACGTGCTATCTTCTTTCACACAATTTACCTATATCTTCTTTGGTCTTCCTCTACTTATACACTCTGTCGAAATCGCTGTCATCGTGGATTGTAATATCTATACTAACCAAACTTATCTTATTCTGAGATGATACCAACGCCCAGATATTGTAATTAAGCATTCTGATGCGCTGCTGTGTACGTGCAACCCGTTCCTGCTACGTACGGGTTATCTTGTATAGTTATACCTAGTTGCACGATCAAAAGGACGATTTAAACTGTCGATATTTCGACCTCGTTTTGATTGTGCTACGTAGATAAGTAGCTATAGGTTTTTTTTAAACATCCCACGGCTGCTCTCAAATTTTTCAGGATGAAAAGTATCTTAAATGTTGACCGGGCATATATATAAAGTAGGATCATAAAATTTCATTTAAATCCGTTACTTGAAAGACGCCTGCTTTGCCTGTTTTTGTAATGTTTTCTTTCCCGCGGGTACTCGATTGGATTAATAAGTTTTACTATATATATATATTTTGTTAAAGAGGCAACATAAGGTATCAGCATAACAAATTTTACTAAATTAAGTTCATTAGTTGTTGTTTACAAAGCAGTTAAATTAATTGCAGTTTTTTAACTATCCCACGGGAACTCTTTATTTTACCGGGATGAAAAGTATCCAATATGTTGACCAGGGACATAAGCTACCACCACACAAAATTTCATTGGAATCGGTCCAGCCGTTCCAAAGATTAGCCCGTACAAACAGACAGACAAACAGACAAACAGAGAAACAAAAAATTTGAAAAAAATTTAAATTAGTTCTATTTCACTTCTTACATCCCCCTGACTCCGTTTTTAGCATTTTTTTTATTTGTACAGAAATTCGACCTCTACAGATTTATTATATGTATTGATTGATGATGATGATTGATAATCAAAAATTATACATAATTCTTTTCAATATTATGAATGGACACATTTTTTAATCAGTCATATAAGGCACGGAACAATATTATTTCCGTGAATTAATTTCATGAATTTTTTGACGGACTATACATGCTTTCATTTCTGCCGGCAAACAGGTGGATGAACTAGCGTCGGAGATGCTATCGAAGCTTCCGCCCACGATCGACGCGGAGACCACGGAGCGGATGATGGGCGCGGAGGTCGTGATGCCCATGTGCGTGTCGCTACTGCAGGAGATCGGCTACTACAACGCGCTCATCACCGGCATCGTGGCTGGTCTCAAGGTCAGTTGCCCATGCACATCTATCTATCTATCTTTCTGTATATATAAAATTCAAAGTCCTGACTGACTGACTTAATACATCGCACAGCCCAAACCGATAGGTCTAGAGACACCAAATTCGGCACACAGGTTCCCTATAAGGTGTAGACGTACACTAAGGAAGGATTTT
Source organism: Coenonympha glycerion (assembly GCA_963855885.1). Classification (NCBI taxonomy): domain Eukaryota; kingdom Metazoa; phylum Arthropoda; class Insecta; order Lepidoptera; family Nymphalidae; genus Coenonympha; species Coenonympha glycerion. The sequence goes on from OY979635.1 coordinate 15,636,704, forward strand.
TCGAAATTCCACCCCTAAGAGGGTCAAACGGGGGCCCGAAGTTTGTATTTTACCAAGTTTAAATACTCCTTCACGCTGCAACTACTGAACCAATTTGGCTGATATTTGAAATGGAGATAGATAGTATCCTGGAATAATACATAGGTTACTTTTTATCCCAAAAAAATCGGTGGTTTCTTCGGGAATAGTGAAAACCAGATAAAAACGGGGGAGAAATACTCCTTCACTCTGATTCATCACTCATCACAAAAGATTTTTTGGCTTGTTTTTGCTAGATATTGATAACGCTAAGAGGTAGACGCTTAAAATTTTCACAGACTATTTAATAATGTATTTACTGTAGAAATAAATAATTAAATTAAAATAAAATAGAAAATTGAGGAGGGCTCCCATACAATAAACGTGATTTTTTGCTCTGTTTTGGGGTGTTTGGTTTACTTTTTTTTATTATTATTGATAGGCTTGCTCTTGACTACAATCATATCTGATGAACAGAAATGATGAGGTCTAGGATGGAGCGCGCTTGCCTAGAAAATGCCTATTCACTCTTCTCTTTAAGGCACCTAGGTTGTACTTGGCTGGGAACACAGAAGCTGGAAGGGTGTCTCTTGAAGGGTGCCACATCTTAGCGGTACGTATCAGAAACGTGGAAGAAAATCGAAATACTATTGAGATACTACTTTAATACTATTGAGATTGGCACTTGGCAATTAGCGAGCCCGACTCGAACTTGACCATTTTATTTTTATTTCAGGAACTCCGTCGCGCTATCGAAGGGCTCGTAGTGATGTCTGAGATGTTGGAGATCATGTACACCTGTATATTCGAGGGAAGAGTGCCGTCCTTCTGGCAAAAAGGTAACTTTGAATACAAAAAAAATTACGTGACATTCCGGGAGTGCCGATAGAAGTTACGCGAGGTGTCGTTACGGTAACAGAGTGCGGTGTTGGTTACGGTAACAGTTTCGCGGGTTGAATGGTCTTTTCCCATCTCAAAAAATTCCCAACGCGCCCAAAGAAGTTTTCACTTGAAAAAGTCAAATGGGCATTTTGGTAATTGGCATATTCATCATTTGTAATTTGGAAAATTTAATGTCTATTTAATTTCTGCTACACTGAATCTGATGCTGGAACCACACTTCGTTATTTGTTATTCGTTTTTCGCCTTATTCGGCCGCATACGACCAAGTGTGGGCGGTTCACTCGTCTATATTTGCTTTATTTGCACGAATAACGCATAAGCGCGATTAGCAGATATGCGTATCCGTCCTCTTGTCGATTTTGAACACACTTCGAAGGACACGTATTGGCAATATTTGGCACATAGCACCAAGTGTGGTGTGCGGTGTGGTACGCTGTATTTGTTGGTCGTATGCGGCCGAGTAAGGCGAATAACTAATAACAAATAACGAAGTGTGGTGCCACCATTAAATCATCGTGCGGAGTGAGCCTTCTGTACCGTTAGGTACTATTATGTTTATGATTGTTATGATGATGATGAGGAATGATGATGATGGTGGTGACGCTCCAGGTCGGCCGTCAATGAAGCCGCTGGGCGCGTGGTGCCGCGAGCTGTTCCTGCGCGGCTCGCACTTGGCCGCGTGGGCGAACGCGCCGCGCTCGCCGCCCACGCTCTGCTGGCTGCCGGCTTTGGTCGCGCCTACTGGCTTCCTCACCGCTGTCATGCAGGTACAATTACTACCCGAGTTTGTTACAGTGTGACAACGCTATTTTGGCGCGTGGCTAAAGTCTGAACTAACGCCGCTATCTTTTTTTTTTACGAAAGTACCTTAATGGTACTTTAGTTTTGCTACGATCTAGCCTAAAAGCTAATTAGTAACTTAATTTTAACTTAAACTAATATTAAAACCTATATCTAAGAATCTGTCCATTGACTTATCTTAGTCTCTATTGCAGTATTGTAGGCACTTTGTTCTTGTGACCTTGATGATGCACTACCACTAGCACTAAGCACAGCACTTCACTTTCACGCACACTTACACTAACTCAAAAGGCTTAGTCCTTTTGAGTCTTCTTATAAGGTCCGTAGTGTCGAGGAGCTGGATTGCCTCCACGATGATGATGATATCTACGAAGTCCATTCGAAGATAAAACGCCGCTATCTTGTGCTACTGTTTGATAGTTCGCTCTGTCAGTATATCACTATTGTAGGTTATGTTGTTTTTGCTTACTGTTAACTATTTTAAACTAAAATTGAGGTAAAATTGAGGAGATTTTATTGTATGGCTGCCTTTGTTTTGCAACAGCGCCCTCCTTCAAGTGCCAAGAGAGCCTTGTCGGACTGTACCTGAGAATGCATCTCTACTCTATAATCTTTTGCGTATTGAGCTCATACTTCACACCTACCATTTTTGTCGAGCAAACTAAAATTAAATTTCGGAAGAATTTTGTAAGGTTTTCGTCTGTTGAGCTAGCAGAGGTGCCAACTGACCGGACAAACGTCGTTTTGCCTGTATGCCTATGTTTTATCGGTGTATGAAAAATAGCGTACGACCAGACCTACCGAACACACACGGAAAATTTCATAACAATCGGTCGAGCCGATTCGGAGGAGTTTGGTTACAAAAATTGGCACGAGAAAAGAGAATGACCAAAGGTGGTATCAAGTTTTCTCACGAACCAAAACCAAAATAGTCTAGGAAAATAAAATAGGGTTTTTTGAGAACCATTGGCACTAAGAATTTGCTTTTCATATCCAGAATTTAATTTTCCATACAAAAAGTTAGTTTCTTTTCGATGCACATTTTGTGCCAAACTGATTTTACTAACAAGTACAACTTGTTTGTTTAGCTATAACTGTAGAATCCTGATAAGTAGTAGTCGTAGTCTATAAAAAACAAAGTTTAGGTTTGATTCAGCTTGATACGGGAATCCATACATCCATGGTCATTTTCCTTTATTCCCCTGCGACACGGAGGTCCTCATAATAATAATACTTGTGCAGACCACTGCCCGCGGTGAGGGCTGGCCCATTGACACTCTGTGTTGGGAGTTCACGGTCATGTCACTAGAAGAGAATGCCTTCGTACGACCGCCGAGAGATGGCGGAGTGTACATAAGGTAAATTTGTTTCCAGACGCCTTAGCATGAGCAGTGGATAACAAAAATATCCCCCAATTATACAGACAAGGAATAAAATTATTTTCACCACCGGTTAAGGCGAACTCAATATGTCTCCCCGCGAAATTCAAAATTTTCGTGGTTTTTTGCAATTTGTACGCTAATTACACATAATAAATAGGCTTATGGCAGTCATTTTGCGAGAATGGCAGTTACTTCTTTAGCAATACAGAGGGCAATAGGGAAATTTCCCTCCAGGCAGGTGTTGTGCCTGGGGACCGCTTGTGATCCGAGCGTGTGACGTCAGAAGTTGTATTTATAGAACGCTCGTCGAATGCTCCGTCAGCGTGTGCTATTGCGCGGGTTACGCCATCTGTCGTCAGCTACCGAAGGCCGCTACAATATCTAAATTTTTGCATAAAAATGTCTATCCTAGGAAATTAGTCCGAGTAAAGAGTTTTAAGTGAGCAACTTGCAAATCTCGGATTAATTTATTTAACTCGACACTTTCAAGCAGAGAATTTTATATAAATACGTGAAGATGATCTTGGGATTATCGCAATTTAACTGCCATAAGCCTATTACGTCTTATTAGCTTAAAAATCGCGAAAAACCACAAAAAATATTAATTTCGCGGGCGCACCAGGGGTGTGCTCCTTAAAGCAAAAGTGGAACAGATAAATCTTTTGTTTTATTTTTTCATCCCTGTGAAATATTATCTCCGTATATATACTCGTATATAACGTATTATATACCCGTTCTGCCATGCTCAGAAAATATAGATAAAATGTATGATAATGTGGCATGCACTATGTATGATTTTAGAGGCTTGTTCCTGGAAGGCGCGAGTTGGTACCGCAAGGACGGCCATCTTCAGGAGCCCCTGCCGATGCAGCTCGTCTTCCCCATGACGCCCATACACTTTAAACCCATTCGGGCAACTGGGAGACGTCTGAAAAGTAAATATTTTACGTTATTTTTAAATGTCTGTGTTTAATTTTTATTTTTCTATGGATGCTATAAAGTTGAAGACCTGGAGAAGATATGTGACATTGTTTATGCAGGAAAACAACAGCTCCCTACGTCGGCTCCAACTTTAAGTTTGTTCTAAATAGATGCCTTTTTCGCAGGGATTCTCAGTAAAATCCATCATATCGATATTCCTCTTTTAGAGCGGTTAGGCTGACAATCCACCGGAGCGGAGCGAGGCAGCGCAGCCGAGAAACGGAGAAATATTAACCAATAGGATTGCTCCACTTAAGAGGAGCGGAAATTTTGTGCAATCCTATTAGTTAATATTTCTCCGTTTCTTGGCTCCGCTGCGTCGATCCGCTCCGGTAGATTGGCAGTCTTAAGTTAGGGTTCTGTTGATGACCACTTGCTTCAATTATCTTTGTCGTTGTCCTCAGACCGCTACGTGTGTCCGTGCTACTACTACCCGCTGCGGAAGGGCGCATTCGTGGTAGCTGTAGAACTTCCCGCCGGCAAGCAGAACTCTGACTTCTGGGTCAAGCGTGGCACGGCGTTACTGTGCACCCTGGCTACGTAACTGCCACTATCGTCTTCTGTTCAGTGTATTACGTAGCTTTAATGTTACTAATTTTAATAAACACTTTATAATTGCTTTGTTTTTTTTCATACTCAACTCATACCACCGTCGATTCTTGGGTCTAAGCTCTGGTTATATCGCTTTAATTTCTCGTTGAAGACCAGATGCTAGCTTATTTAAAAACACGGAACATGGTATGAGGCGTATGCCAGTCTGTACCCTTGGTTCTACCGATTTGAATAACGAGCTTACTTCTTACCAGGGGATAAAAAATATTCCCCGATTATAGTCTCAGACAGAGAATAAAATTATTTTCCCCACAACTATAATAATATATTCATTTGTAAAATTCTGTGAATCAATGCTACTATAATGATAGTCTGATATGATCTAGCACAAGCAAAAGAACCTACGTTTTATCTACCTTCAAATATTATTCCAAACCATGCCAGCCCATGCTTAGAGAGTGGATAAAGCTGTAGGAGGGAAAAAAAATTTATCTAATCCCCATGGAAAAACATGGTGAGACCACGGTACTTTGCCCTACCTAAAGATTACAAAACGCAAGTAACTATGATAACTGACAATAATTAATCGATAATAACTATAATAATTGAGAGATAACGGTGTACCTAAGTGTGTAGGCACTGTCTCAGATTATAATAATTATATTGGTTAGATACTAGGTAATGTGCTAGATACAGCGGACATTGGGAATTGTTACTTATAATAACATAGCTGAATCTAACGAAAACCTATACTTACTTTGTTTCTGCTCAACCCACTTAGTAAATATAATATTATGATGAGTTAAAGTAGCTTTACACTCTCCGAGCATGGGCGCCGGATATAATATCCCGCAAGGATAAAATGAAGGGAAATTTCCTAAATAAAATTCTCCCCGAAATATGTCAATCCCATATGTTCTTTTTTGAAATAATACTTATTCAATATTCGTATTTAAAAGTGGGAATAAAATAGTTCTCAATTGTCAAAGGACGTAAACGAAACGCATCTAAGTATTACTACTTATTGTCTGAAAACGTCTGAATAATGAATAGAGATGCGTTTCGTAATTCGTTACACTCTGAAACTGATATTAATTAACACGTTCGCTGCGGGACCAAAACTGGCGTTTTTTTATGCAGTGCGTTAACTGGCCGATTGGCCTGGTACTCAAAGTTTACGCAGCGGCGATATGGGGCTCATAGACCTAGTAAGGTATCGGCAGATACAAATGACTATAACTATGCGAAAATGTAAAAATTTAGATACCTACCTATCAATATCGATGGTTGATGAGTTGTTGGTTATAGTGCTTGCTTCGCCCCGTTTTCCTACTATATACTTGAGAGATATATACAAGAATATATGTAAGGCCTTGAAACCCGATGCCGCACTGAATTATAGGTTTATTTCAGGAAGTATTAGTGATGGGAAGTAAGTTATCGACATATTATTTTTATGTAATTTATTATAGAAACAAAGATAATTATTTTTATGCTTAAAAACAAGACAGGCTATTTTTTACATTTTATATGAAAAATTAATTAATTTTACTTGAAAGTAGCAGTAGCAGTATCCTTTCTTACATTCTACACCATTGTGATATAATATAATACTGAGGATTTCGGGTCAGCGCTAAAAAGAGTCCGAATCTGAAGAAATCCAAAACGCGAAAAGAATTCTAATGTCACATAAGCAAAATAAGGCTGTGTATGGTTTAAGACATAAATTACAATGTTTTAGTTTCTTTATAAAAATACACATGTACCCTCGTTGTTTATAGGTGTTCTCGGGACACTTTTTTTGTGAATTTTGTATTACATCCGGAGTCCATAGATCTATATGCCAATAGCTATCGTATTAACGTCTATTCTCGTAAATAACGTCACAACACTAATTGGAAGTAACCAATTGTATCACCTACAACAGTGCGGGAACGGGTGGAGTGACCTTGTGATCTATGATGGGCCTTTCGGCCTATTACCCGCAAGGACACGAAAAAAATATTAGTCAGTGCGATATCAGGCCGAAAAACCTTAGGACAGTTTTCATGCTTTATTGAGCAGCCCTTGAAGTCCTAAATTCAAACCTATAATTGTCTCTTTTTTACATAAAGAAATTCATTATACACGCCCCGCACCAGGGGAAGTTCACAGCTTTTCGCCTCCGCACAGAGCGGGAGTACATCCATCGGGCATTTAAGCCTTATATCGCAGCGAACGTGTTAAAACTACGAAATTTTCGAATGCGTTTCCATTTACCTCTGTTTACATTTACCCACATTGACCCTAATTGGGGGAAAGAATGTCGTTTTTAGGGAGGACTAATTTAGGTGTACTCAAAGGTACTAAAACCTTCTCAATGCCACCTTTTGTCAATAGAATAATTGGTAGAGTTCAAGTTCATACGGAACTTACTCGTACGGAAGGCGCGCGTCACATATAATAACACTTGTAATATCAGTATTCAGTAGCCGCGAAGATGTTACCGTGTATAGTTGTTGTTTTTGCTGTGGTGGGGTCATCACTGGCTGAGCAGACGGAGTCGCGCACAGTGCGTATAGATTCAGGCCCCGTACGGGGTTACAAGGACCCCAATGATGACATCTTCGTGTTCTATAACGTTCCTTACGCAAAGGCTCCGACAGGACCTGATAGATTCAAGTTAAGTATTACATTTTTTTTCAGATTCAGATATATTTATTAATTATTTACATTCAAGGTATTTTAAATTAAAATAGGTTCTTTTAATACTAGGTATTTCTCTTAGTAAAATTAAATAACCATTTGGGTTATCAGGTTTAGCAATTTTTAGTGACCTACTGGTTGAAAACTATAAAGATAATCGCTTTTAAAGGAGAATGTCGATTCTTGTATGAAAATTGGGCTATAGGTACTTTCCGTCTTAACCAAATCATCGGTAAAACATTAGAAATATTCTCAATATTATGTAAAAAAAAATTAGTAAGATATTAACATGGAAATTGTAATAATCTGATTTTCTAAGTGGTTAACACGTTCACTGTCCCAAACTAAAAAAAAATTTAAGCCGCAAGCTCAACGGACTTTTTGCAAAATACTGTTGTTATGTTATCAGAAGAAAACACAAGTAAATAAAAAAATAAAAAAAAACTACTAGAAGTAGGTATTCTTTACTATATGATCGTCTTAGCAAGTCCCATGCAAATATTGTACCTACAGTACCGGCGCGCCCTGTAAAAATATTAGCCATAGAAACTGTATGCTTCCCCTGACACACATATGGCTCAGGAACGTATTAGTGTATAAAACACGCAAGTTTTTGAGCCATATGTGGTTCAGCGGACAGGAAACGTGTTTTCTAAGTTTTATAAGTGGCATGGCGGTTCCACATGTTTCGAAACGTTTAATTACTTTTTTTTTATAATATATTATAAAATGTGAAAAGGGGTTCAAGAGTACTCTTGCAGATTTGACTTGACGCAGAGTGAAGCAAATCTAGCCCATTTTTTGGGATTCTCCTTTAAACGTAACTATTTTGTCATTTTTATCTAAATCCGCTTTGAATATGAAACACGATTGGATAGTTTTTAGTAAGTAAGCAAAATATTTTTCAAAATATGTTCTTCCGCATCGCTTCTGTCGCAAGTACCTAACCCACCAAATACCAACCCACCAACCCAACGTATTCGTGAGAAATTGAAAAAATTAATGTATCACCTTAAAGCGTGAAATCGTCCATTGTATCAACACGCGAACGGTACGGAACTCTTCATGTGTGTCCGTCTCGGATTTGGTTATAGATTGTTAGGTACTTTTAAAATTAGTTTATTGATGATTGATCGGTTTGATGCGGTTCCCAATGAACTACCAGGGGTCTGCTTCCTGATTGCGTAAGAAAACTGAAAAACGTATTCATCGTTATCGTAAACGCTAGCGAATTCTGCCGCGATTGGCTGACGCAAATCAGGAACCCAATCAGCGGGCAGAATTAGGAAGCGATTAAGATAGCAATGAATACGTTTTTTACACAATCTAGGGGCTGTTTTCTACGATTTTCCCTACCAGAGATGAATCTTATCAATGTGACATAGCTTCGTACAAATTATGTTAAATATACTCAAATATCTATCTCTAGTAGGGCAAACCGTAGGGTGGATAGATAGAATACTGGGAACTGCCATAATTATGTAAGTATGTCTCTTGAGTGTTTTTTAACTAAAATCAAAGGTACAGGTCAAAGGACAGGGAGAATCAGGCTATAGGCATCTATTGATACAGATAGGCGATAGCTATTATGACGTAGGAATTCAATATCTGGGTGACCGAGCTTTGCTCGGTAATTTAACTACTGGCCAATAGATGGCGCCGCAGCAATCATTTTTTTTAAATAAAATAAATAAAAATAAATAAATGTCATTTATTCATTAAAAATGACATTTATTTATTTTTTTGGTAAATTCGACATTTTCCAAAAATGAATCCTAGCTAGATCGATTTATCGCCCCCAAAACCCCCTGTATACTAGTTTTCATGAAAATCGGTCGAGTCGTTTCCCAGATCCAGATCATATAGAAATATTGTATATACAAGAATTGCTCGTTTAATTAAAGGATTAAAGGATAGGATAACTTCGTACAAGCTATGTTAAATACTCAAATATCTATCTCTAGTAGGGCAAACCGTAGGGTGGATAGATAGAATAGTGGGAACTGCCATATGTAAGTATGTCTCTTGAGTGTTTTTTAACTAAAATCAAAGGTACAGGTCAAAGGACAGGGAGAATCAGGCTATAGGCATCTATTGATACAGATAGGCGATAGCTATTATGACGTAGGAATTCAATATCTGGGTGACCGAGCTTTGCTCGGTAATTTAACTACTGGCCAATAGATGGCGCCGCAGCAATCATTTTTTTTTAAATAAAATAAATAAAAATAAATAAATGTCATTTATTCATTAAAAATGACATTTATTTATTTTTTTGGTAAATTCGACATTTTCCAAAAATGAATCCTAGCTAGATCGATTTATCGCCCCCAAAACCCCCTGTATACTAGTTTTCATGAAAATCGGTCGAGTCGTTTCCCAGATCCAGATCATATAGAAATATTGTATATACAAGAATTGCTCGTTTAAAGGATTAAAGGATAGGATAACTTCGTACAAGCTATGTTAAATACTCAAATATCTATCTCTAGTAGGGCAAACCGTAGGGTGGATAGATAGAATAGTGGGAACTGCCATATGTAAGTATGTCTCTTGAGTGTTTTTTAACTAAAATCAAAGGTACAGGTCAAAGGACAGGGAGAATCAGGCTATAGGCATCTATTGATACAGATAGGCGATAGCTATTATGACGTAGGAATTCAATATCTGGGTGACCGAGCTTTGCTCGGTAATTTAACTACTGGCCAATAGATGGCGCCGCAGCAATCATTTTTTTTAAATAAAATAAATAAAAATAAATAAATGTCATATTTTATTCATTAAAAATGACATTTATTTATTTTTTTGGTAAATTCGACATTTTCCAAAAATGAATCCTAGCTAGATCGATTTATCGCCCCCAAAACCCCCTGTATACTAGTTTTCATGAAAATCGGTCGAGTCGTTTCCCAGATCCAGATCATATAGAAATATTGTATATACAAGAATTGCTCGTTTAAAGGATTAAAGGATAGGATAACTTCGTACAAGCTATGTTAAATACTCAAATATCTATCTCTAGTAGGGCAAACCGTAGGGTGGATAGATAGAATAGTGGGAACTGCCATATGTAAGTATGTCTCTTGAGTGTTTTTTAACTAAAATCAAAGGTACAGGTCAAAGGACAGGGAGAATCAGGCTATAGGCATCTATTGATACAGATAGGCGATAGCTATTATGACGTAGGAATTCAATATCTGGGTGACCGAGCTTTGCTCGGTAATTTAACTACTGGCCAATAGATGGCGCCGCAGCAATCATTTTTTTTTAAATAAATATATATAGCTCGATTACCACTCACTCACTGACTCATTGACATAATTGTTCTCCCAGAAGGAGACAGAAAACGATATGATGATGTACGGGAGATGTGTTCGGGTGCGGGAGTCGACTAGGGAAAAATTATGACATTTCAGAAAAACAAGATGGCGGCCGACGTGACTTTTGTATCTCTTTTGTTTTCCAACCGATTTCGGTCAAAGTCGCAGCACTCGAGGAAATGAAAAAATGGTTTTTAGAAAAATTGGAAAAATTTGGATAAACAAGATGGCGGCCGAGCTGTGGCGTTTTAAAATTTTTCATTTTTCGACCCCAAACCGCGGCGCCACAGATCATAAACGGGGCGGTTGAAGATGTCAATTTTTGCTTGATTCGCCCACAATTAACCTGAATTTTGACAAAATGTGAGTGATTTTTAAAAATCCAAGATGGCGGCTGCTCTGACGGCCAATCAGTCTGAGGTACGAAAAAACGCAATTTTAAAATTCAAATTTCACCCACTTGGCAACATCGGAGCGTTTCGACTTCTATGGGAAGATTGTGCGTTTCAACTTGAAGTATTGAGTGGGGAAAAAAAATTACCCCATTTCTCGGGAAATTCCGAGATTTTCCCCAAAACGTAAAAAATCTAAATACGGACTTTTTGCAAAATTCGAGTATGAGCAAACACGCGTCCTACTGGAACAAATAACATTTGAGTATTTTTGTCGCCAATGTCTGGCAACACTGGAATCTATCAAAGTTAAAGTGATTTTGGACATGGTCACTTTTCAGGGGCCATCATGTCGCCTGGGTGCGAGCGAGATGAAAAATTGTAACGTCATCAGGAGCGGTTAATCCTGTAGTTACTAGGAAGAATACGAAACTATGTAAAATATTTATGTGGAATGGGGTGGCGGCCATTTTGTTTTTATTTAATTTTTTTGAATATTTTGATCGTGTTTTTGGGGCACTTGGCAACATTTCGGAAAGTCGACATGTATGAACCGATTGTGTAACTCGACCGGCAGTATCGAGATATATAAGCTGTGTTGCCACATTTGGGGTAGTTTTCGAGATTTTCCCCAAAATGTCCTCCTGTAAAATTTTGTATGAACAATTTTATTTTCACTTATGGCTTCGTATAGAAGTCAGGAAATGACTCGGCGAAGAATATGGAGAGAGCTGATGATTGAGGATTTCGGAGACGGGTGAAGAGCACAGCCAGGGTATTGAAGATAGGTGGGGGGTGCTCGACCAAATGGCATTCGAAATCTCGTGCAATTGCCAATGCGCTGAAAAAATTTTCAAAATGGCGTAAAAAAGATGGCGGCCATACAAATTTCGTCGGAGTCTATCTCAGAAAGTATAAAAGATAGAAAGGTGGTTTCTTAGCAAAAGATGATAAGCACAAGGGCGTCTATTTATTGAAAAGAAAAAAAAAAGAAAATGGCGGAATATTTTTTTTCATACTAAATTGTATGGCGATTAGGAGCTAAAATAAAATTGTCAGTGTTCTCTTAGAAACAGACAGAAAACGATATATTGATGTATGGGAGATGTGTTTATGGGCAGGAGTAGAGTAGGGAAAAATTATGACATTTCAGAAAAACAAGATGGCGGCCGACGTGACTTTCGTAACTCTTTTGTTTTTCAGCCGATTTCGTTCAAACTCGCAGAACTCGAGGAACTGAGTAAATGATTTATAGAAAACATACGCATAGACTCGGAGTCTAGATTCGGGTACATAAAATTACCCCATTTTTCGGGAAAATCGAAATACGGACTACGAAGTTTGTTAAATCGGATTTATGAGCGACCACGTAAATTGCTCCAAGCAGTTACGCGGTCCGCTTTAGCGGGCCGCGCCCCCACGCGAAAAACTAGTTACTATATATATAGCTGCTTGTGCTGATTCACTCACTGACTCATTGATCACCTCTCCTGAACAATTTTGTATGAAAAATTTTTTTTTCAATGACCATTCCGTATAGAAGGGAAAAAATCATTAAGAACAAAAATATGGAGAGAGCTGATGATTGAGGATTTCGGAGACGAGTGAAGAGCACGGGGAGGGTAAGGTATCGAAGATAGGTGGGGGGTGCTCGACCAAATGTCATTTGAAACGTCATCCAATTGGCAGTGAGCTGAAAATTTTTTCAAAATCTTATAATCTTTTTTTTTTAATCTTATAATCTTTATTCATTCATAAACAGATAGTAGGTTTACAAACAATTGGAACCTTGCCTCCTGTGGTAGTAATAACTGTGTTACAGGAGCCAGTGTCTTCCCTTATTTTCTATGATCAAAATATCCTATTTGACAATAATAGTTAACGACTAATCAGATAACAGATACAGATTAAGTTATGGTTACAATATCATGGTATAAAGATGTGAGGATATGTGTGCGTGTATGTGTGTGTGTGTGTGTGTGTTAGTGCGTGTGTGTGTGTTATTGTGTATGTGTATGGGTGTGTGTGAATAAATGTATCAGAATTTCTCTTCAAAAATTTTTTCTGTACATTCATAATCATAGTTTTTAAGCCAAATTTTAATGTATGTTTTAATATTCCTTTTGGTCATGTTCCTAAGGGAACCTTTTTTTAATAATATATTGTATAAAAAGGGTGCTATAAAGTCGTAGTTTCTACGAGCAAAACTACTTTTTATTGCAGGAGTTGGACATCTGTCTATTCTTTTTGTATTTGGGGGTAGGAATGGTACAGTTTTGCTGTGATATCGTCTAATGGTTTGGTAAATAAAGAGCTTCCTCACTGACAATACCTCACAATTCTCATACAGTTGGGTCGTTGGAAATCTAAAAGGGTATTTCATCATTACTTTTAGTAAAGCGCGTTGAGCCCGTTCAACTTCCAACATATGAGTTTTGGAAGCCCCGCCCCACGCACATATGCAATAACTCATGATACATTCACCAAGTGTTTTATAAAGCTTAATTAGCATGTCCGTACTGCAAACTGCACGTAAGGTTTTAAATATGTATATAAGCCTTCTTATACGCTTGCTGGTATTCGATATGTGCGGAGCCCAGTTCATGTTGTCATCAATCAACACCCCAAGATATTTAACCGTATTTGTTTGCTGTAATAGATTACAGTTGCAGCAATTGTAGTCTATATTCTGATTACATGGGAAGCAGTGCGCACGAATACTGAAGTTAACCGGTGGCCGTCCCCTTTTATTTTTACTAAAACATATAAATTTGGTTTTACTGACATTAAGGGAAAGAAGATTGTGTTCTAACCATGAAATAACTGTGCTTAAGCCCATTTCTGCGTATTTATGAACTTCTTCCCACGTTGAACCGTAAAATAAGAGAACTGTATCATCAGCAAACATTATTATATCAGCGTTATTAATTTTAGAATTGCATAATTCGTTGATGTATAGAAGAAAGAGCGTAGGGCCTAGGGTACTGCCTTGTGGGACACCATAAGAGGAAGAGAACGTTTTACTTACGCTTCCTTCTACTCTTACTTGTTGGGTTCTATTAGTAAGGTAGTTGCAAAACCATTTATGTGCCAAACCTCTTATTCCAACGTTTTCTAAGCGAGATAATAAGATTGGAATAGAAACAGTATCAAAAGCCTTCTGTAGATCAAATGTCGGATTCAAAATGGCCGCCATTCGAATTTCGCCGATATCTCGGAAAGTATAAAAGATGGAAGAATGGCTTCTTGACAAGAACTGATCAGGACTCGAAGGTCTATTCGATGGATGGAAAAAAAAATCAAAATGGCGGAATTTATTTTTTCCATATAAAATGTATGGGGAATGTTGAAGAGACTAACAGTTGGTAACTATGCAAGGTTGTGATGCGGTTTTTCGGAGAGTTACTAGAGAAAAATATGGAGAGAGCTGATGATTGAGGATTTCGGAGACGGGTGAAGAGCACAGCCAGGGTATCGAAGATAGGTGGGGGGTGCTCGACCAAATGTAACTCGAAACGACATCCAATTGGCAGTTAGCTGAAAAAAAATCAAAATGGCGGATTCAAGATGGCCGCCATACAAACTTCATCGGTGTCCATCTCGAAGAGTATGAAAGATGGAAGAGTGGTTTCTTGACAAGAAGTAATCAGGACCCCATGGTCTATTTCATGGATAGAAAAAATAATCAAAATGGCGGAATTTATTTTTCCATAGAAAATGTATGTGGAATATTGAAGAGACTACGAGTTGTAAATCATGAAGTGCTTTGATGCGGTTTTTTGGAAGACTACCAGAGAAAAATATTGAATTAGGTGATGAATGAGGATTTTAAAGACAGTCAAGGAGCATGGACAAGGTATTATAGATAGGTGGGGACTGCTGAAACAAAAAATACTCGGAACTTCACGCAATTGGCAGTGAGCTGAAAAAAAACCAAACCATCTCGGAAAGTATAAAAGATAAGAGAGTGGTTTCTTAGCAAGAGGTGATCAGGATCTCAAGTTCTACGGGATGCATGGAAAATAATTCACTGTGGCGGAATTTATCTTTCCTTTGAAAATAAACATACTATGAGAAGAGACAATGATCTAGGATTTGGATGATGATTAAGGAGCACTGACATGGTTTTAAAGATAGTTAAGGGCTGTTCGAACAAAAAATACGCTGAACCTCATCCGATGAGGTTCAGCGTATTTTTTTTGTTCGAACTGCCCTTAACTATCTTAATTTAAAACCATGACAGTGCTCCTTGGTAATTTTTTCAGCTCACTGTCAATCGGATTCCAATGGGCGATGGAGATGACGGCGATACCGTTATGGGCGGGAAGACAGCACGCGGGCCACATGTGGCCCGCGCACCCACGCGCCCTACTAGTATATATATACAAGAATTGCTCGTTTAAAGGTATAAGATAGAATAACTTCGTACAAGTTAAGTACCTATGTCTCTTTAGTGTTTATTGAGTGGTACAGGTCAAACAGGGAGAATCAGGCTAGGCATCTATAGATACAGATAAGCGATAGCTATTATGACGTCGGCATTCATTCCCTAAGGAGGGATTTTAGAAAATTCTACCCCATTAGGGGGTTGACTAGAGGTTACACAAGCCGTGAGCATGTCGATTCTATAATAAATATCTGGGTGACCGAGCTTCGCTCGGTGGCCAATAGATGGCAGCAGTAGTCATATTTTTTTTTGGTAAATTTGACATTTTCTAAAAATGAATCCTAGCTAGATCGATTTATCGCCCCCAAAACCTCCTGTATACTAAATTTCATGAAAATCGTTCGAGCCGTTTCCGAGATCTAGATTATATAGAAATATATATACAAGAATTGCTCGTTTAAAGGTATAGGATAATTAGTCAATTGCGAGTCGGGCCGCGCACTGAAGCCTTGAAGGTTTTGTAAGACCAATTCCAACCAAAACACCTGTCAGTCTGCCCACTACATTCAAAAACGAGAAAAAAAATCACGTTTGTTGTATAGGAGTCCCCCTTAAATATTTTTTATTCTATTTTTAGTAAGTAGATATTTGTTGTTATAGCGGCAACACAAATATAGGTACATAATATCATCTATGAAAATTTCAAGAGTCTAAGTATCACCTGCGAAGTCTTAGTAATAGGGCCATAAACAGGCCCAGCCAAGCCAATAAACCCATTTACCCTTTTGGTTACGGACCCCTTATCAGAATACAGCTGCACTTATGAGTAAACATAATTTAATATTATTAGTATTATCCTATTACACATACCTACATAATTTGTTGTTAGTTCCTTATCGTATTTACACGTAGAGATATACACAGAGATATATAATATACCTACCTACATGATTATTATTTTGATTAGATATACTAATGAGAGATATAACTACAAGGTAGGTAACTGAATCCTTAAGAGTAAGAATAATTTATACAAGTTACTTATATCATCCGGAGAGATTCTCAGGAGAAATTACAAAGCACGATGATTATACTTTCTCGATACTTTGCAACTGATTCTGTAACTCATGTCAAAAACAATTCTGTACAGTACGCGCGGCGAAAGTTTGGCTTTGACCGTTATTGCGCAGAAATCAGAAATTGGGTATCAACGGGCAATTAGCGGGGTGTGGGGCGGGTGTGTAGGCGCACGCGGTGCTCTGATTGGCGCTCCAGTCGTTCCCTGCCTCTCGCACCGATACGACGTACCGCGCACTCCTGTTGTACAATCACGTTCACAAGTGCATTGCTATTTTCGTTAATTGTTTATTGTTGTCGATTGTTATTATTTGTTGAGTTTGTTTGTTTAAGTTTGTCAGTTAAGTTTTTTTTTGTTAAATATTAAAAAGTGATTTGAAAATGCGTAAAAAAACATTGTTTTAAAAAGGCAAGCACGGAAAATGATATATGACGTGAATTGCTTTTTAAAGAAAGAAGCTGACGAATGTGTCGATTCATTGAAGCAAATTCGAAGTCAGATTGAGGAAGTTGCTTCTTTACTCAGTCAGTCGGAGAATAACCAAACTGTACAGACTATGCAGGTAATGAAAACGGAAACTGTTTCTAAATTAAATTGTGTAATTATTTTAAGTTTTCTTTTGTTTGTATGTACCAATTTTACATGTATCTTGGAATAAATAATTTTATTAAAAAACAATTATTTAGAATTTTCATCGCTGTCTCTGTAAACTTTAAAGGAAATAAACATTTTATATACTTAAGTAAAATAACTATCAATAGTTTTAATAAATGAAGAAGTTTATCTATTTCGTATTATTTTCTAGCATTATTACCACTGTAAGTACATGAATTTTGACCCACTCAAATATCCAACCTGGTACATAAAAAAGGAAAAGTATTGTGTGCGTGACAGTACCCATGCGCAGTAATCCCCTCCACCCGAAGGTCAAAGCCAAACTCTCGCGGCGCGTACTGTAATACCCAAAACAACGTATAAGTAAGCTTTTGCGTTAATCTGGTTCAAAGATATTGTGAAACGAACAATAAATATTGTTTTTTGCCAGTACTTTCCTACCCTAACTGGTTGCAAGATTATAAACTAATTTAGAGAAACTCGGAATACGTTTTTCTGATTCTATTGAAATTCGTTGAAATACTAATAGTGTTTTTTGGAATTCGCGAAATGTTCAATAAATCGTTACCTACGTCGTTTTGGCAGTTCATAAAGGACCACATAGGACCACATTGTTATCCGATTTATCAAGAAAAACTATTTTTGATTTTTTTTCATTTACGTTCATGTTCTTATGCCGTGAAATATTTCTGTTTCTAGGCACCACTGCCGACGCCAACATGGAGTGAGCCGTTAGAAGCCGTGGACAAAAGAATAATATGCCCACAAATGGAAGCGTTCTTAAATTCTTCCCACCCCAAAACCATGCAAGAGGATTGCCTTATTGCAAACGTCTACCTACCAGCTACTAAGAAAACAAATATACCCGTAATGGTCTACGTGCATGGCGGAGGATTTTTAATGGGATTCGGAGATCTAATAACGCCAAAGAAAATGGTCGCTAGTGAAGAAGTTATCGTTGTAACTTTTAACTATAGACTCGGAGCGCACGGGTTCCTTTGTCTAGGCACAGAGGATATACCCGGCAATGCTGGGATAAAAGACCAGGTGGCGTTACTGCGTTGGGTAAACAGAAACATTGCAAGTTTTGGCGGCAACCCGAACGACGTTACAATTGCAGGCTACAGTGCCGGATCAGCCTCCGTAGATCTGCTGATGATATCAAAATTAACAAAAGGTTTGTTCACAAAGGTCATACCAGAGAGTGGCGCGAACTTGTCACCATTCAGCGTACAAGTTGATCCCGTACAAAACGCTAAGGAATACGGGAAGCTATTGAACTTTAATGACGATGATTTCCAAGCGTTAGAAGACTTTTATAAGACCGCTTCCTATGAAGTATTGCAATCGGGTTCAGGACACGCTGTGTTTAGAACCGATGCCCAGTTCCTGATGTCACCTTGCGTGGAGCGAGAGCATGAAGGAGAGAGATTCCTCGAAGAAAGCCCTTTCGATATACTGAGTAATGGTGAATTTGAAACAGTTCCGATGCTACACGGATTCGCAAACATGGAAGGATTACTCAGGATTCCTGCTTTTGAGCAGTGGAAGGAACAAATGAATGCGAACTTTGCTGATTTCCTACCAGCCGACTTACAATTTAAGAGCGACGAAGAGAGAATTGAAGTAGCCAATAAAGTAAGAAGGTTCTATTTCAAAGATGAACCTATAGATGAGAAAAATATTTTAGCGTTCGTCGATTTTATTTCGGATACTTATTTTACATGCCCTACGCTGAGGTCGATTAATCTTCAATTGAAAGCTGGCAACAAAAATATATACTTGTATGAGTATTCTTTTGTAGAAGACAGCACAGATTTCGTACCACATACTGAGGTGAAGGGAGCGGAGCATTGTTTTCAGACAATAGCTGTTTTAGATGGCATCAAATTAAACGTATTAGATGAGAGTGAAATGTCGAAAGATTTAAAGGAAATGAAGCAGATAATGAGGAGATTATGGACGACTTTTGCTAAACAAGGGTAAGAACTTTATTTTTCGTTGTTTTGCTCTTTTAAAATCAAAATAATATGCTCAACCTTTTATCCAAATAAAAAGAAAGGTGCCTACTTCAAGCAATATTTGTATGAGAGTAAATCATGCCTTGCATAGGCATGATTTACTACAGGGAAAATATCACGGAAGCTTCCAGTCGTTTTTGAATTATAGCGACACTGTCAAAAATATTGATTTTCATTACTTAGAAAACATTTAATACAATAAGCAGCAAAAGAAAATATAGGTACCTACAATATTATCCTTTATTATCCTTTGTTTTGCACTAGGACCTTAACTATCTCAGTTGAAGATAATGGTTTTAAATTAACAGAAAAAAAAAACTTTTAATCTCTTATGAAGCTTATTGTTAACTATTAGGATATTATGAAGATAGTTCTGTAGATAGATAAATAGAAGTCGTTATTGTACGCCATTGGTACGCCACATAAAATCAACTGAAAATATCCAAAACATACCTACATTAATAAAAAAATAAGGTACCTACTTATACGAGTACAACTTTGGTGGTCTAATCTTATCTCTAGTCAGCGATTGCTTTCAGGCATCCAAAGTCACAACTTCTTACCAGGCCCAATTCACGAATTCTCATCTTTCTGTGAAAATAACGAAGATAACATTTTCAGTCGCCCTGAAAGCCCTGGAGTCCCAGCCTGGCCCCCCGTCGGAGAAGGCATGTCTCCGTATATGGCCCTGAAGAAGAATCCACAACTCGGACAATCTTTGCTGAAGGAACGCTGCGCGTTCTGGGAGGAAATATACCAGGATCACTACAAAAACCCTATACCGCCCTATATACCACCACGTCCGATAAAAACTGAGTTATAACCTTATGATAACGACCAATTATTAATTGTAAATACCGCACTTGAAGTTGGTTTTTCAGTCAAACCTAGTATCAGCTATGGAATGCTAAGAAAGACGAGACAAGCAAGGACATTCACCTGATGTTTTAAGTGATGCATTGTGGAATAACCTTCCAACTTCCGTGTTCCCAGCCAAGTACAATATGGGTGCCTTCAAGAGGTATGAATAGGCATTTTCTAGGCAAGCGCGCTCCATCCTAGACCTCATCATTTCTTTCCATCAGACATGATTGTAGTCAATCAATAATTAAATAAAAGTCAGAGTCATCTAGAGACATCAGATGTTCATTAGGTCCATCAGGTGTTAGAAGGTGGTCTCTTTAAACCCAGTAATTTCTTTGATACAACCTACAGTTATAACATTCATATAAACTACAATTAATATTTATTGAGTAATACCTAAGTAAATTATTGTTTTTATGATTTTGTAGTTGTATTATTTATGGCCCTCATAGCCGACAGAAATGATTGGAGATTGTGTATCGAAAATGGGTGCACAGTGTAAGCTGTGCAGTCCGATATTTCACCCCTGAGAATTGGAAATATCAGTAATTCCTATAGATTTGTTATAAGACTTTGTTATTTGACTATTTGCCTCTATGTAGGTAAGTATGATGTACTCTTAAGCGCTGCCGTCACCGGTATGGCTCGAGACTCTAGAAACTGTTGACAGAGAGATCATTTTATGGCCTCAAACCTATACTACGAGTATTTTTTGGGATAGACACTAGACGAACATGCAAGAATGTTAGCCATATGAAATATTAGCCTAATATTTTTGTACCAGATACAAATGAAAAGCAGCTGCTTGGCTATGGAAATTTTGTATCTCCGAAAGAACTAGTCAGCAACAAGAAGGTAATCGCAGTCTCATTCAGGCACGGAGGATGCTCCTGGAAATGACTGTATGAAGGACCGACAGGGCTAGAATGCGCGCGAAGAGATATTGTATCTACTTTTGTCGCTCTCTTTTCTCTTTCTGATCCATACTAATAGACAGAGAAAAGAGAGCGTATAAACGTAGAGAGACAATTTATACATTATCTCTACGAGCGCATGATGCATAGGCTGGTCGCCCTTTTACGCTGGGTGAAGAGAAAATATCGCGAGCTTTAGAATAGAATAGAATAGAATAGAATAGAAAAATTCTTCATTTCATATAGGCCTAGCATACAAAGGCACTTATGACACGTCGTTTTGTTTTACATGGCTATATCTAATATTGCACAATATATCTAATATTGCAACCATTGATACTTTGCAGGCAATTCTGACGGTTCCGCTTCAAGTTTTGCTGATGATATCCAAAATAGCAAGCGAATTATATGGTCATAATATATTATACCAGAAAGCGACGAATCTATCACCCTTCTGAATTCAAGTAGATCCTTTATAAAACGCCATAAAAGCAAAGTTGTTGGAATACGACGATGGAGACGATCATTTCTCTAAACTGCACAATTTTTAAAAATTATTTTATTGTTATACAATTAAAAAAAAACAAATCAACATTAGAAAATCTTTATTTACAATTTAAAACTAAATTATAATTATTATTATTTATAAGTAGGCATAAATGACCAATACAAATATTATTATGCATTTGCCATAAAGACATTAAGAAAATATTATATTTCCTTATGAAATTGGGTACCAAATTACAGGCGCAGCATTAACTTTATAATTAATAATATGGCACTTATTAAATAGTGACTTCGTAAAATAATTCTACTGTTAGAGAATAATCTATGAGGAAAATATATTTTAGTAAAATATAAATATTATTATACTTACTTATTGTAATTCAACATAAGAAATTAGAATACGCTAACATCATAAATGATTCAGGGTTTATAGATAAAGGAATAATTCAATTAAACAATAATTATGATCAAGTAAATAGACTCTTAGAAATGGATCTCCGTTTGAAAAACGAAATACATTATGAACACTGATTACTAACCTCAAGATAAGGGCATCCGAACGATTTACGTAAACTTTTTTCATACAAGCAAACAGTAGCGCCAACTGTCAAAATACTATAGGTGGGCGCTGAGCGAACTACCGCGTGGCCTTACTGTTGGTACTACTAACACCGATAAACTGGCAACATTTTTTCATGCGGTTCGCCCTGTCTAGAGTATAGCTGTCATTTATTATGAACCAGCCCCTTGATTCTGACAAGTTTAGTTTGCACACTTATAAGCTTATTATGATGTAAATAACAATAATACCTTTTTATTCTTAACGTTTATAAATTACTAGCTGATTCCCGCGACTTCGTCCACGTGGGATAAAAACTATTCTATCTTTTAAGTTGGCCCAAATGACAGATATTCACAAAGTTTGAACTAAATCGGTTCAGTAGTTTAGGAGTCCATTGAGGACAAACATTGTGACACGAGATTTATATATATTAAGAAGATTACTAGGTACTATATTATCCTTTAAAATAAGGGTTCAAAGTATTGAAGATTTATTTTATGTCCATAAGACTTAGATAAGTACCTATTATTTTATTCTTTACCTCTTTTATTGACATAAATTATTATAGAAGAAATCGCGTTTTATATTGAGATGTACCTATATCTAATATTATTATTATATAATGTATTTATCTTAGTCTACTGCGAACTTCTAAAAAATTCGTTCCAGCTAATGACCCACCATTCCTCCTTATACACTTTTGTACTTATTCACTCCCAAAAATAGTTTTGTTAAAAAAGTGATGCGACAGTGAAATGGACAATAACGGCACAAGTTTGTGCATTGTACATTGTGAAGTTTGTAATGCATCGTTTCATCTATAATAATAATAGGTTTCCAGAAAATTACATAGTTTTTATAACCCTAGTTTTGTATAATTGCAGAATTTAAAAAAAAAACTTTAAAATTTTTTTAAAATCATGAAAGACACAATTTTTTACTTATTTAATTGATGTCAACTCCTTTGAGATACTCTTTTAATTTGTATTTAGCCATTATAAGTGGATTAGAACACCGTAGATCTAATTCCAACCTCAATTTTCAAGGTATGACAATGAGTGATCCCTAAATATTAAATACATCCAAGAAACCTTGCTCCTTGCTTAACATAATATGCTTTTATTCTTTCAAAAGTCTAAAACTTCTGATATAATATAGAGTCAGTGATACAAGGCAATATTGGCTAAAAAACCATACTGAACAACGTAAGTATGGCCGATCGGAAGAGTCTAGGTAGGTTGGAACTTGAATTTCTTTGGCTACCACGATCTTAATCTTGCCAATAGTAAAAAAAATACTGACGAGAACGCATTGATTAAAAGCAAATTTTGCTTTTCAAACACGCCTTCAAAATCCAACAGTATTTAATATTTAGGAATCACACCTCTTACGTGCGTGAAACACCATAATAAAATCAAAAATAGTTGATTGAAAAGGCTATTCAGACTTTATCATGATATCTCCTTGAGTGAAATCTTCTCTTGAACCGTCGGTACGGACATCTCCCAGAAGTCCTCTCATAGGGTCCGTATTCACAGCTAGGCATAGCGCAGTCCCCTTGGGCGAGGCATACTCTGTCCCTCAATCCGAAGTGCTCCTTCCCCCGTGCTAGAGAGAGACAGTCTCGCTTCCGCGTTATTTCATGCCAGTCACAGACGCAGGAACATACGCCATCTTTAATCCTATTTCGGAAGAGTGCTGGGCACGTGCATCTGTATTAAAAATTGTTGGCTTAGCTTCAGATTGTCTGCTTATAATAGGACTATGAAAGTGTTAAGCCTTGAAGAAAGTGTTGCAGTATTAATCTATTTTATACAATGTCTTTTAGATACCGACCCTTCTAAAAGTAGCAGCGGACTGTTAAATTAGGAACATTTTGACCAAAGGTGAGGGACTCTATCACTCTAAGGTTATTGTAATCAACGCTTCCCACTGGTTGGCACTGAGAATCTATCCACAAAAACATTTGTATCTGACAATAACACTGTTAAAATCGCTGCTAAACATGAAAGCTCAATGAGATAGATAAGGTACCTTGCCCTTCTTAGAGACAGAGCCTGAGACAGATGAGAGAACTCAAAACGATAAACGGGATTTCAAGAAGACGTAAGAAGGCTTACTTTTGCAATTGTGGAGGTGAAGTCTGCTCCTCATCTCTTTCTAACAATGGTTCTTCAGTGGGCGCCCTCCAGTCATTCTGTCTCTCTCTAAGAGCACTCTCTCTCCTGGCCAAGATCTCGTCTCTCCTCTCCTCTCTGAAGCCTACTTTAGCGCGAGCCGTACTTTCGTAGGAGTCTCTGTAGATACAGCTGCATCGCGTGTGGTTGAAAAACAGCATTCTAGCGACCGTCAGATTACGGTTGGCTTTTCCCAACTGAAAAAGAAAAAAGTCATTATAGAAGATGACGCGGAAGATGGAAAAGCATAAAAGTATACGCTTTGTAGAGTAAACGTTTTCTGAGGAAATGTACGTAGATAAATTTTTGGATGTTGTTAATATCAGTGATCATCATCTGCTTCTACAAATATGAAGAGATACAGGTTTTAGCACGTAGTCATGAGCTTTTCTAAGTTATTTGAGTCTGTGAAAACTTAACATACTTGCTTAGAGATGTCGACGGAAACATCGTAACGCAAGTTGGGTTTGTTTGAGAGTTCTTTACAATTTCTTCAATGATGTGTTTGAAGGCAATTCGCATTCGGCCAGTATGATGGGCTAAACGCAAACCCTTTGTACGTCCATTTTACTCAGCAGTGGTCACTGAAACGGGTAAGGCGGATGCACACTGCTGAGTATTCAAGAACTCACCGCCTACAAGCTCCCAGTTAAGGGATCCTAACCATCTACAAGCTTGTAGGTGGTGAGGACCTAGCTAGGGGGGCCGATTTTGTGAATATGTATCAAAAGAACTGTATCATTGTCAAAACATGCCTTTTGACCAATCAAAACAGTTGAAAATCACCTTTTGACATAGGTGCAGTTCTTTAATGATTGATACATTTTAACACCGCGCAGCGGTGCAGCTTCACGCATCTGTTACAGACCACCGCCTCAGGTAGGTGTTGATCTTGTGTCAGCTACTCACGTATACGGGTATGGCGACGTATTTGCCGTCGACGGGCGCGCACTCCTGCCGCTCGTCCTTGCAGCAGCAGGCGTCGGGCGCGCAGCGGTGCAGCTTCACGCATCTGTTACAGACCACCGCCTCAGGTAGGTGTTGATCTTGTGTCAGCTACTCACGTATACGGGTATGGCGACGTATTTGCCGTCGACGGGCGCGCACTCCTGCCGCTCGTCCTTGCAGCAGCAGGCGTCGGGCGCGCAGCGGTGCAGCTTCACGCATCTGTTACAGACCACCGCCTCAGGAAGGTGTTGATCTTGTGTCAGCTACTCACGTATACGGGTATGGCGACGTATTTGCCGTCGACGGGCGCGCACTCCTGCCGCTCGTCCTTGCAGCAGCAGGCGTCGGACGCGCAGCGGTGCAGCTTCACGCAGGGAGGCACGTACCTGAAATACATGCGGACTTTGGTATTGGCAGTTTTCATGTTCTACTGTTATAAGTTCCACGTGTCTGACTGATCTGATTGCGTAAGAAAAACGTATTTAATCGTAATCGTAATCGTTAGCGAATACTGCCCCCCGATTGGCTGACGTAAATCAGCGGACCAATCACCGGGAAAGATTTGTATCCGAATACGTTTGAGATGAATACGTTTTATTCGCACAATCTAAAGGGGTGATCAATTTGAAATTCAAGATGGCCACCACCACAAAACGGAAAATTGTGGTAAGAAGAATGACGACAAACTTAGTATCATGCAGTCGAACATTTTTCACCATCACCTATGAGGCAGTTAAGTAAGTTAGTTTCTTAGTGCAAGGTAAAGGAAGTGCCTCCAAGTCCAAGGATAGTTCCTGAGCAATCTCTTAAAAAAAGACGTGTGGCACTCGGAGACTGCCGCGGTAAAGCTATTGAATAGCATTTTTTATCAACTTCTAACACTCCGTGGGGAGTGTTAGGTTATTTTCGTTACGGAATTTCCTCCGGACGGATTAGGTCTCCACGCTTAAGGCCCGCGATAGAGCGGGTTGGTCGGAGTGGGGTGGTTTTAGGTTATTTACGTTACGGAATTTCTGGATTCGGTTTACATGCTCAAGGCCCGCGTATCTTCCTACTACTAACTACGCTTACAGAGTGTCGGCAGCGGGTGCAAGGTTCCTCAGGTACAGCCAGCGCGGCTGCGGCACGAGGCAGTCGTTAGATCGGAACACCTCGCCCACGTTCCTGAGGGCAGTCTTCCGTAGCGCCGTCCGCTCCTTCGGTGTGGCGTGCGCTGAAAGAAATGAAAATCTTAATATTATATACTAACTAGCAAACCCGGCGAACTCCGTTTCGCCACCAGATGGCTTCCCGCTAAAAAGATTTTCCCGCTTTTCTGTTGAAATTTTTCCTGAATTTTCTTTGCTATAAACCTCACGGAGCCCGAGACCTTTACAACGAATGCAAAACCGTGGAAATCGGTTCGTGCGTTCTGGAGTTATAGCGTCAGGAAGGAAAACCCGACTTATTTTTATATATGTAGTAGAAGTAGAAGTAGATTGTTGCCCGGGGCTTCACCCGCGTGAATTTCGGTTATTCTCTAATCTGGGAACGATGGATTTTCCGGGATAAAAAGAATCATATGTGTCAATTGAGGCTATAAGCTATCTATGTTCCAAATTCCAGCCAAATCGGTTCAGTAGTTGCGACGTGAAAACGTAACAAAAATCCACACATCCATACTTACAAACTTTCGCGATTATAAGTATTAGAATTTTTTTAAGCATCTACTATTAAAATTTCAATAGTTCCCCGCGACACTCGATTAACTACCAAAATCCCCCTATTGGCATTATTACCAATGGCCTTATGGCTAATGGCCTTATGGCACTGAGCTCTATCTATATCTCTGGAGCGCTGACTGTCAACGTAAAAATGAAGACACTTGATTTTCGCCATTTTGGCGCTGATTGTTGCGTAACCTGGCGTGAGCGTCCATGGAACTAAAATATAATGACATTCAAAATGGCGGTCACTACCAACAAATGTCAGTTTAGTACCGTGGACGTTCGGGGGCGGCGCTTCAAATCGGCACAAAAAATGAAATGGGTTTGCAAGTTGCAACTTACAGTCATCCAAAATCCTCGGCCTCTCATTGGTGGCAGCGATAGGGTCAATGAAATCGATAGGGTCTCTGTTGTCGAGCCTGGTGAACGCCGAGGGTGTGACGCCGACTATGGGACGACTCGTGGAACCCGCCTCGTCCTCAATGGGGTCCCACTCTTCACCTTCACCATCATTGTTATAGTCTTCTGTCTCTCGATCTTGTTCCTGGAATGAGAAAAGTGGACTTTTAGGTAATTTCCATAGAGGTTCAAGAGGCTACTTTCGACCTCAAAAGTGCGGCAAAATATACATTGCCTAAATTGGCAAACTCGCGCCGTCGCTGCTCAATTTTTCACGCACGCACTAACCTCCGCGCATCATACAAATTTCAAATTGACACACTCACACTACAAGAAAAAGTTGCCGCACTCACGGAGCTGTTGTTAGGAAGGGCTCTATCTAGTTCGAGCGCGAGCGACGATATTATAAATCTACTAGCTGACCTGGCAAACGTTGTTTTGCCCTTGGGGATTTAAAATATAGTTGAATTGAGATTTAAACTATCCTATCTCTCAAGTTGGATCGAACTGCACATGGTGTGCGAATTTTATTATAATCGGTTAAGTGGTTTAGGAGTCCATTGAGGACAAACATTGTGACACGAGATTTATATATATTACTAGCTGATGCCCGCGACTTCGTCCACGTGGGATAAAAACTATTCTATCTTTTAAGTTGGACCAAATGACAGATATTCACGAAGTTTGAACCAAATCGGTTCAGTAGTTTAGGAGTCCATTGTGGACAAACATTGTGACACGAGATTTATATATATTAAGATAAGATAAGATAAGAAAGATAAGATGGTATTTTCATTCCGACAGTATTATTTTTATCATAAAGTTGATAACTCAAACATAAACCAGGAAAACCACCATTTAAACCACTAACGATTAAAACAATAACGGTTTAACTGTAGCCAGTACAATCAGTGGCAGTGTAAATGGTCAAAAGCTAAGTCTGTATGGTAATGGTCACCGGCAAAAATTCCACTTAGCAGTTACAAATGGGGAAGGCAACGTGCCTCGAGAGAAATTCAAAACAATTCCGTGTAAGCACTGCCAGACGCGAGGAATGCTCCTAAAATAGCACCACCGACCACCGCGCCTGGTTCTTTTCTCGCCAATAAACCAATAAACCTATCGGTATTGACTTCGAGTGCTTTAGCTCTTGAGGATACGTCATTTCCTGTGTTAGAAAGTCTTTTATAGGTAGGCTACATAAATTATCGTAAAGTCCGACAAGGCTCTCTTGGCACTTGAATGAGGGCACTGTTATAGAACAAAGGCATCCAGAAAATAAAATCTCCTCAATTTTACTTCAATTTTAGTATAAAATAGTTGATAGTAAGCAAAAACACCACAACATACAATAGCGATATACTGACAGAGCCGACTATCAAACAGTATCACAAGATAGTGGTGTTAGTACCGATTTTGGGCACGCGCCAAAATAGCCTTGTTGCACTGTGTGTGTGTGTGTGTGTGTGTGTGTGTGTGTGTGTGTGTGTGTGTGTGTGTGTCACTTGTGTGTGTGTGTGTGTGTGTGACACTTGTGTGTGTGTGTGTGTGCGTGTGCGGGTGTGTGTGCGGGTGTTTTTCTCATAGGCCTAACTTATGTAAAAGTCAAATAGAGTTTGGACTTGGCAGTATAATGCCGAATTCGGAATGCAGGTTTGCATCGAGAAGACATGGCACGAAACTCGACACTTGCTGTATCATTCGGCTGGGGCTATCCTTAAACTCACAAAAAATCATGATTTTGAAAAACGGAATTTCATTACACGTAGTCAGAGAAGCAGCCAAAAATCTTGTGATAGGTAGGTGCAATACAACTCATTGCTAACTAATTATTATTATCTTCCAAGTCAAATCCTGCCGGTTAGAATGGTGACAAGACAATTGATCAGAAATTATTACTAGTGAAATGTGCTGCAGAATTGTTATTCAATAACATCAATGAACTTATTTATTTATTTAACATCAATGAACTCTAACTAAAATTTGATATACAATTTTTCTTGTAAATTGCAAGCTATTACGCCTGAGCTAGATACTACAATTAGTATATACCTATTACTTTATTTAGATAAAGGCCCATTTAATTGGTAGGGGGTATCAAAACTGACAATATTGCGTTTACTTAGTGCAATATGATGCAACTCCCGCGCTTTCGAGTCTGCCTAATTTGATAAGACCAATGGATTTCGAAAACTGTTTGTAGCTCTAACATAATCTACAGGCTTAATCTATTGGTGTTGACTCTATTGCACAGTTTCATAGCTTTTTTCTAGACTACGGCGTAAAAGGGTGATGCCGTGCCGTATTTCACATAGGTCTATGGTACAAGGCTCTTCTAAAACGTTACTAACTACAAGTCGACTTTAAGCTAAGTTTAGGAGGGTTCGAACACGCCCTCAACAAACTCAGTCGGATTTTGTTTTCTGTTATAAGCACTTCACAATGGCTTTTAAA
This sequence comes from Coenonympha glycerion, assembly GCA_963855885.1. Taxonomy (NCBI): domain Eukaryota; kingdom Metazoa; phylum Arthropoda; class Insecta; order Lepidoptera; family Nymphalidae; genus Coenonympha; species Coenonympha glycerion. Next base: position 15,666,370 of record OY979635.1, read on the forward strand.
ACTAGTTTATCTAGTAATAATAACAGCAGTTCATTCACTCCCAAGGATTTGATTAATGTAAATAATCCTCAATAGTATAGAGCTTTCGTTTCACAGCCACTTTGAATAATAAAATAATAGTCACTCGCGCTTAACAAAAGTATTTCGGAATCAGATATGGCCAGGAGCATAAATTATTACTATAATATGAACCCGAATAACACCACAACATGCTCAAAATTTGCACGAATTACAAATGATTTTGGTAAGTATTACGAATGTATGGGAGACACCGTGGGTCAGAAGACTCTTGACTAGTAAAAGTCATTTTAAGACAGTTTTATCATTTAATGCCAAATAATTGTCACATTTAGCAGTGTAGATAATAAATTAACTATTTATTATCCATTTATATTTTATTTACCTAACAGGTTAAAGGTACTCGATGTTATACCACGGAATACATAATGGTACCTAGTTATACTACGTCAATATCTAAATCTTATAAGATGTTAGAAAGTAGCCTCCAGTTGTTCCAAAGTCAATAAATATTACATGCAATGTACTCAGAGGTAGATAGTAACTTACATAAAATGCGTTACAATTTATTTTCTAGCTTTGATTCAAAAGTTCGAAGATTTTGGTCACCACGCCCCATGCCATGGAAATAATTATGATCAATAGGAGTTGACGTATATTTAACAGGAAAAATAAAATCAACTCTATAACTGTTATACTTTTTTTGATAATAACAATAAACCGCCAAAAACAAAGTTAGGTTTGCGGTTTGCCAACAAAAGTACCTACATGTAAATAAATTATACTCGTAAATTCATGAACTAAAGTGATTATTTTAATGTTTTACTTCTTTTATAGTATGGAACCCTCGGTGCGCGAGTCCGACTCGCACTTGGCCGGTTTTTTTGAAACATTTCACTTCAGCTATAATAATAAAAAATCGCTAGGCTGAAGCCTGAAACGCTAAGCACTTCTCGAGATCATAATATAGAGAAAATAGATTTTATCAGGCCTCAATCGGAAAATGCTGGTACTGCACAGTCTTTTAAACCCGGAATTCTTCCTTTATTCAACGGTATAATGAAGTCGATGTATTTGCAAACAAGATTTATTGGCAGAGATAGCTAAAGCCGCCACTGAAAGGCTCTAAAGTAGATAAGTGCAGAGGAGTAATTTCTTTGATCTTCGTCCGAGATCGCTTTTGAAACCTAAGTTCGTTTGAACGTGAGTTATTCGCTGTTTTAATAGCGGCTATTAACGTGGTTTGAATAGCACACAGGCGCTGTAGACTTTGACTATGTGATCCCGCTCCTGAGTTTGATTCCTGGGAAGTCATGGGTAAAGTCTAGTCGCAGTAGTAAGTATAGGTTAGGTAGTCCGGTTGAATTAACTGGTGGTATTTTATAATGAAAATTGCCCGGTTGTAAAAGTCCTGTCGAACTATTCTGAGACATACTGATTCATAAATGTGAGCGCTAACACAATGCAGTTAATGGGTACTTATCAATTTTCATCTCGAAAAAATCAACAACCTTGGGGAGTTTCTTAAAAACCCGAAATCCTTGCGGATTACCTAACTAAGTAGTAGGTAATAAGTAATAACTAGTTAATTGGGTTTATGAGGAACGAGTCAATCGAGTTGATCCCATAGGTGTATCGAGGTCTAACCGCGAAATCTAGAAATTATCCCGCTGTAAACCACACCACTAGGGCCTAACATAACCATCTAGAATTATTATTCTAGACGTCGCATTTTTTACTTAGGTACTCATGTAGAATGAAAATAATTTTTAGTATCTATCAATTTTAAAACTAAATCTACCCATAAATATATTCCAAATTATAATTTGGTAATTATAAATTGGTAATACCTATAGACAAAAGGACATTAGATATAACCGTCGTTCTAATTTTTAAAACCATTTTAAAACCAATTTTGAAAGTCATTTATCCAATTTGATATTTACTTTGGTGAGTGTGCTCAACAACTACCTCCTTCAACTTTCTACCATAATACCGCAAGACGCCGGGAGAAGTGGCATCCTTATGTGGTTGATGTCCAGCAAGCTCGGACAAAACGATTTTCTTCCACGTTTCTGATACGTACCGCTAAGGTGTGGAACACCCTTCCAGTTTCTGTGTTCCCAGCCAAGTACAACCTGGGTGCCTTCAAGAGAATAGTGAATAGGCATTTTCTAGGCAAGCGCGCTCCATCCTAGACTTCATCATTTCTGTCCATCAGATAATATGATTGTTGTCAAGCGCAAGCCTATCTATAATAAACAAAAATTCAATTCCGTCAGTCACGACGGAGCTCCCAGGGCCTGGCACAGGAACGTGATTCTTCGTAAAAGCTTTGGAGATTTACAGACCCAGAAAAGTTCTCGAGGGTCAATATTACGAATCGTCTCGCAAATAGGTTAGACGACATCCAGTCTCCCGTAAAAGCCAGATTGCAAAAATGCTTCGGTTTTGTCAAATTTTTGCTAAAATAAGCGTATTTCCAAACGTAGATTTGTATTTTTTACCTTCTTTGCCAATTTCACCAAAAATTCGCTGATGGGATTCCGATTTTCCTGGAAATGGAGATAGATTATTCCCTGGCTTAATACACGCCTAGACTATCTACTTTTTACTCTGGAAAAATAAAAAAAATCAGTTTCTTCGGGCTGAATTTGAAATAAACGGCGGCGTGGAATAAAGTTATAATTTTATGGTATTGGTGTCACTGTGTTATAATAGTAGTTTATGAAACGGATGCATAATGGGGGGTATTAAAACATGAGTGTGAGTTTAAAAAACGAGCCGCAGGCGAGTTTTTTAATAGTATCACACGAGTGTTTTAATACCTAATTATGTAGAGTTTCATACACTACTTTATCTACGCTGAAATTATCATAAATCCAAACCATAAAATCTTGCTAACGTTTGTCGTAAATCCTTCACTTTGTTGGTAAAAGATTGTGGGTCATTTTTGTTGCAATTACTAAAATGTCAGGTGGAGTTAAATTTTCTTTAGTAGGTTTCACTGCTAGACATTTTTCCGCGCTAAGTTTTGACTAAGTAACAAAAATATCACATTGAAATGTTAAAAGTTAGGTATGTCGCCAAAATTCAGTTGTAAACTGCGTATAGTCTGTTAAAAAAGTCATGAAACAAAAAAGAGTAGAAAAATATTTATACAAGTCAGATAAAGTATATTTTTAGTGGATAATTAAATAATTAAAATTTATACGTAATTCTTTTCAATATTCTGTATAAACACACTTTTTAATTAGGCATTTAAGGCAGGGAAAAATTATTGTTACCGTGAATTAATTGTTGTCTATGGTCGATCATGACTACCAACTAAATGTTGTCTGTGGACTCCTTATATAAAAAAAAAAAACAAAATTGAGGATTGGCTCTACACTCTCTTTTGGCTATGACGACCACAGAGAAAAGAAAGTTATTCCCTGGTCTGTGATGACGACACACAAAAATACAGGAACCCAGAGCCGCGTATCGTAATAGAATATATTCAACAATCTAGAGATATTTCCATAGTACAGCTATGTTATAATGAATAACTTTTTAATAATTATAGAAGTCTGTGCATAAAGTAGGTCAATATGTGACACATTTTGATTTCATAATTCGAACTTTAAGCAATGAGCGTAGATAAATTATAATAAAATACGAAAATCCCTTCAAGATTTATTGACACACAAATAAAATACCGTTATTAGATAAGTCAGCTGATGTATAACTTTGGGTCGACCTTTGCCGTCATTAAGCTTTAGTCACATATAACTTGTAAACATTATAATATGTATGTTAATTTGTAAGATTGATTACTACATTGACTTTGATATTAATTATGAGTGATTTATAACATGGTGACGTCACAGAAAAATCTTTAATTACGCCTACAGCCTGTGTAAGAAAAACATATTCATCGTCATGGTAATCGTTAACGAATTCTACGCGCTGATTGGTTCCCTGATTTACTTGTAAGACCACAACACACACAAAATTTCACCATTATAATATTAGTGTGATTAGTGTGACTATAATTAGAGGTACAGAAAATGGGTCACACACATTGGTCACACATAATATTTACGATCCTTGCGGCAATCTCCGAAAGCGTCGGACGTTTATTGGCATTTGGCAGTTTGTGTAATTGCAATTGCAAGGGCGTTTTAGCTTCGTTTTACGACGATCATACAATTGACGCGTAAGTACTTAGACATACCTAAACAATTATGTATGTATGTATTTCAAACCCTGTCGCAATTTTACAGAATCTTCATGTTAGCAGATGACGACATAATTAGGTCAAAGGTAAACCTGGGTTTTCCCGTAGCTTATTAAGTAGCTACAGCTTATTAATTTATTCGAAATAGTGTTTAAAAAAAATAATAATTATTACTATTTACCTTAAAAAGCTATAAATAAGTCTACTAATCTTTACTTTCTTCTGCATTCGTAACATCTTCACTTTCTTTACGATAAGCAAAATCTTGCAAGGTTAATAAACTTCAATAAACGAGTTATGTTTGACTAAAGTTTGTACCTATCTACCTTTGTCGAACCCTTTTTATACAAGTCGTTATTACTTATTAATAAAGATGTAAGCATGGTGATAATGATTTCTATTAATTTTAATCTATCACTCGACCTTAACCCGACCTATCTCGGAATTGATAAGAGATTGCAACGCTTACTTCTTTATGATCCATTGTAATTCCCTAAGAACGAATTTTCTAAGTTCTCTTTCTAAGAATTATTATACCTATATTATTTTCCTCAATTTTATATTCCGCAATTTCAGGTCAACCAGATAGGCATCCACCGAACTTAAAAGGTTCACTTATATTTCTATTGGAATGCAGTAGTAGTAAGTAGTAGTATTTACATTTTATCACAAGTTTAAACGCTTCGTGGAACGATGACATAATGGTGTTGTGTCATCCTCAAGATGCTGCAAGTGTATGCAATTATTTTAGTTAAGTACTTAGAAACTTATTTATTTAGGTACTTTGCTTATTCGCACCTATAACCCTAGAAAAGGAATTCTCGAGAGACGAATGAACTATTAGAGTTTGGCAGATATTAAACTTAAGAATCCTATACGATGTCTCCATACATTCGTAATAAGTACCAAAATCATTTGTAATTCGTGCATATTTCGATAATGTTGTGGTGTTATTCGGGTTCATATAGTAATAATCTATGCTTCTGGCCATATTTGGTTCGATACTTCTCTAAAACGAAATATAAATGAATTTCGATTTGCTTATTTTTGCGTCAAAAAGGACATATTTTCTGCTTATTTGTTTTGTAATAGAAACAACACTATCTCACATTGCATAAGTTATATTCAGGAGCACAGTTTTTGTTGTCCAGTTCTTAAATAGGTACTTTTTTTACCTAATAGCTATCAGAACATTATCCGATCGGCAAATTCATGAGGTGGCTTGTCGATGACAATTGTCATTCCCATATTTTTTTTCTAATTGCGTTCCATATAAATAAGTTGGGACCGATAAGTAGGTTAAATTGGCAATATTTTGGGCTGAAATGTGGCTTAAAATTGTTTTTTTTTCATTGGTATTTTCAGGTTTAAATTTGAAAACATGAAAAGTTTTAAAATAACCTGTGAAACTAAATATTGATTTTAAAAACTTATTACATTTACATTTGGTATTCAGTACCTATACCTACCTTACTTAATTATTACTAAGTGTAAGTTAAGTTTACTTAACCGCAAAGGTACCAGCACAATTATTATCGAATTAAGTCTAAATTATTGAGCCGATACCAGGTGCGCTGTCCAATTTAATTTGCATAACCGATTTAGTCATTATTTCTAAGTTTAAACCACTTAAATCTTAATGAATTACAGCGTTATTAGAAATCAAGTTCTACTAAATTCATGATGAATAAATATCGCATTTATCTTCCGCCTAAACTATACCTAAATTGTAGAGTTGAAGTTGATATTATTTGGTTGATAGGGTTTTTTATGAAATCCCGATTCAGCAAAGCAGAGCGAAACCGATTTTCCATACAAAACGATACATTCCTTAAAAAGTTATTGCAAGTTTTTCTTCAAAATTAAAAGGAGAATGCCATAAAATGGGCTAGATTTGCGTCACTCTGCGTCTGAAGCATGTACGCATGAAGAATCTACGTTTAAAATCTTAATATCGCATATATTTATTTTATTGAAATGTGAACCTAGGGGTTCAAAAATATTATAAAAAAAATTATTCAACGTTTCGAAACATGTGGAACCGCTATGCCACTTATAAAACTTAGAAAATTAACCACTTAGAAAATCAGATTGTTACAAATTCCCTGTTAATATCTTACTAATCTTTTATTTTTTTACTTAATATTGAGAATATTTATAATGTTTTACCGATGATTTGGTTAAGACGTAAAGTATAGCCCAATTTTCATACAAGAATCGGCATTCTCCTTTAAATACTAACGTGATTTTATTTGCTCGTTTTTGAATTTGGTAGGCAGGGGTGTTTAGTTTACTTTAATACCTACTATTGAGAATGGTGCTTGCTAGTACGGAACCCCCAGTGCGCGAGCCCGACCCGCACCTGACCAATTTTTAATCTAAAAGCCGCTGTTACGTAGACTAATGTGAAAAGGTACCAAGAAAATTTCATATTCAGGTTAGGATGTATCTGCCTAAGTTATTTAAATTCACAGAGCTCGCTCGACCGGACTAATTGGGTCTTACACTACTTTTGAATTTGATAAAAAATATTACTTTATTATAAACTAGGATAAAAATAATAACGTGCAGTGAAAGAAATATTAAAATCCAACGAAGATTTACAAAGTTACAGGCGTTTAAACTTTGGAGTGGGGGGATCTTCTATCCCTTTCTCGCAAAACGAAAATTTGTATGAAGCCGCACGAAGCTACTATGGCATTGGTAAGGTGTGACGTCACAATTTCATGTTGCTATCTCTGTCTAATCACAAATCTTTAAATGCTTATAACTTTTTTGTTATTTGATCGATTTAATTAGTTCTTTCAGTGCACGTCATTATTTTAATTCTACTTTATAATAAAGTAATAAAAAAATTGGAGTCAAATACCCTATTCCAACAAATTGTCTTGCGGTACACTGAGCGTACACACATAAATTATTTTGACAATAGGGTCAGGTACTCAGGTACTTACTACTTTTACTTACGGTATAATATTGTATTTAGTATGGGCCTTGAGATTAATTTTCGTAAGTTCGCGTATTATCATGGGCGTCACCCACGTCAGCCAGCATTAAGTTTGGGGGGGGTGTTTTCTAGAAAGTACATGAATATTTGAAGAAAATATATATAAATGTGAAAAAACACAGTAGGTATGTCTGACAGAAGGTCGTAAGCTATTTTTTATATCCCTAAATGACAATACAAAGTTTACCGGTCTGCTAGTATTTATATATCATTCTGAAGAAGGTTTCCACATTAAATTCTTGTAGGAATTTACATATTATTATACAAAAGGTAAACAACAAAATAGAAATAAACTAGTAAATAACGCGATGGCATACTCTTCTTTTGGTGCTTGTTTTGTTGTTACCTTAGCATCTGCTAAAAACCAGTAAGTAGAACCCACTAACGCCTTCTAATAAATAAGTCGTAAATTAATAAATCTCAAAGATTTACTTCGTAACATAATATTATAATGTCGGTTCTTGCTCCAGTATAGTTTTATAAGATGGATTAAAGATAAAACAGTTCACTCACCTGCCTAACAAGTAGCAACTCTTACAAGTTACACTTATCTAATTCGTATGTTGATATTTGTAATCTTGCAATATCATCAATTTACGAAATGAAATCGATCTCTGTGTCGTTGCGTGATTAAAAATTACATCATATTATGTAGGTACATGTACTTTAAGATCATGCAAGCATGTTAGTTTAGTTTTGCAAGAGCGTCCAAAAATTAAACTAATCATCTTCTATATACTTAATCTTATTATCTCTTATCTAATCTAATATATATTAAAATTCTCGTTTCACAGTGTTTGTAACAAAATTCCTCAGAAATGGCGTGACCGATTTTTATTAAATTTTTGTCTGTACATTCGATAAGTCATATTCAATCGACTAAACCATATTCGACAGTAAGAAGGACAAAAATAAAATCAATGTTGGACTTTAATTCAGAGACATCGCTATCTCAGTCAATTATAAGGTCCTTGATCGAGAGTTGTGCCTCGGGAGAACCCAAAGTCACGAGGTTCAGCTGATTGAATTGTAAATACGGTTACGTAGATGTGGACAAACGCAAGCTCGCAGGCTCCGACAGCAGGCGAACAACGGGACTGCGCTCTTTGACTTATGACCTCGGGTTGCTCCCCGCAGTTTAAGTACTGCTTCTGAGGGAACTTTACCAAGCCCTAAAATGCCCTTTGGTACTGCTTCTGAGGGAACTTTATCAAGCCCTAAAATGCCCTTTGGTACTGCTTCTGAGGGATCTTTATCAAGCCCTAAAATGCCCTTTGGTACTGCTTCTGAGGGAACTTTATCAAGCCCTAAAACGCCCTTTTATTTTTGATGACTTGCCTAATAGCTATCTGTAATAGGTAATGCAAAATATTTAGTCCTCGTCAAGTGGTTTGAGTCGACGTGCTTTTGTTACGAGTAGGCAGATCATATTTTAGACAGCCAGCTTTTCCTTTATCACAGGGTAGATGAGTCAAGTAGGATTAGCAGGCTGTACCTTGCAAGAATACTCAGCTAAACAATTTCGCATTGTAAAGTCAACGCCTTCGGATGTCCCTGTGATGTGCGTCAAAAGTAAGAGATTTGGTGTTGCATATGGGTGTTAGGAGCTTGACTTTCGTGCTCAAGTGGAAGAATGTTGTTACTGGATGTTGAACCATATATGATTTTTTTTAGTAGCAAAATATAACAAAATATGAATTTAATCCGTGTTGCTAATAACGCAAAGTAATAGGACAGATTAATTCGTTTTGCTATAATTCTAATCTGTGTGGTTTCAATATGCAGGAAACCGCCCACATGGAACACCACACACAGTTCTTCTAACACTTTCTTAGACGCAAAGAGACATCTACTCCAAAATAATCAGCTAAGTGTGCTAGGAGTGCTAAGACAGACGGCGTCCTTTCAATTCGCCAGTTGCCTTTTCCTTTTCCACAGAGATTTTTTTGCGGCTTTAGTGCCTTTAACACAACAGGCTGGTAGGCTGTAGGTACAAACTTGCCCGTACTCAGCTAAGTTTTCTAAGACCATCTCTACCCTGGTTAGTGCCTCACAAGTCACAGATTTGGGAGTTAATACCGTAGATAAAGAGGACGTGGTTGCGTGATATTTTCCCGTTACCGGCCCTTTGATGTGGTAATGTCCTTCCAAGCAACGCGCTCCCGCATACTAATGCACGCTTATGACTTAGCATAATAACCACAAGCTCGTTATGAACGGATATTTAGTCCGGCTCCGCCAGTTTATTGCCTTCGCGAGGCTAATGGATATAATAGGCTTGTGTTATATCCTTGTGGAGACCGCCAAAGACCGCTTTAAGCTATTGATAAAGGTTTGGGTAAGGTTTACCGAAATAAATAAAACTTAGGCTTAATAATTTGGGTGGTATATAAGAATTACATGCGTTCGAATTTGTTGCGGTCCCATAGAGTAAGGGGTTTTTGGCGATAGGATGGTAATCAAGCAGCTACTCTCCATAAATGATAATTTTGGAAAATTAATAACTTTATCCGTGTTGCCGACATGGCAAAAGTCGAGCTTGAGATCTCCACAAATAAGCCAACCAAACCAGACGGCGCAGGGCAAAATAAATCTCTGTCCATTTCTTCTTAATCTGTTTCACTGCTAACATCCTTCTAACCTCTTTCAATCCCTTTTTTAATGTCACAATGGTCTCTCTTTGTCACAGGTTTTGGCAAGATATGGTCATTTTCTATGCAAACGTTGTTTTGCTATATACGTATAATATATTCATATATATTTTTACACTATACAAGTTAGTACTTGACTGCGATCACACGCTGATGGTAAGTGATGATGCAGCCGAAGATGTTATCGTACTAACTTGGAAGGGGTAAGTGAACTCACCTCAACGGTTTCTACACAGCATCGCACCGGAACGCTTAATCGCTTGGCGGTGCGTCTTTGCTGGCAGGGTGGTAGCTAGCCAATTGAGCCAATTAAAAAATTATAAAATTCCAAAGTGGCCCGTGGCGGGAAACGAACCAGCGACCTCCCACTCGAATGCGAGCGTGCGCTCTTGCTGCGCCGGGGAGGTCGTCAAAAAATGGTATTTCTCAATTTGGGAATTGAAAAATACCGAGTAAGCACTCAAAAGCCATTTAGTAGGAATTTTATTGCAAACACGAGAATTTTGTATATTGATAGTTTAGTTGTCCGTAACTGTATCAATTAATATCCAAAACAGTTGACAGTAGGAATAATAACCGGCGCGCGCGCAAACACTCGCTGATCGCGGGTTGTAAATCATTCGATTGGTCGTTAGATAAAATTAACCGAGTCAGACCGCCTGGCGAACCAATGAACTGCCTGCCGCGGCATAGCCAACTGTTGAGTAATATATACCACCGCGCAGCAAACATGTAGTATGGGAATATGAGCAGAAAAAGCTGTCAGACACATCACACAATACGAACATTTTTTTTATTTTTCATTTTTTAAACTTCATTGTACCCCTTACAAAGAAAATGCAATAAGGTGGACTTAATGCAAATGAGCATTATCTGCCAATCGACCTTAGGACGTGCGAGAGAGACGTTGGTGGATGTAATAAATGAATATAATATATATTTATGTAAATATAAAAAACAAATGCATGCAATGTAAATATAAAATATAAATATAAATAATACCTATATTATGAAAAATTCCCTTAGGGCTGATTTTGCAATCGCAAGATAAACAATCAAAGGAATTAATTTCAAACAAATGCCATATAAAATTTGTCAAAACGCCATATTTATTCCTTATTTAAGGCGACTATATCCCAGCACTTTAGGTATTTGTCGCACACTCAGACTCGCTCTACGATACCTAGCGACCATTGTCGTGAGCCGAGAAGTTAGAATGAACTCCGTGAACCTATTCATAAATATTTGCGTCACAGTACTGTGCAGTAGTGTGCTGTTACAGTTGGACTATTTGTCATTATAATTCGCTTCACGAAATATATGCTGGAAGTTGCGTTTTTTACGTATATTTTGACTTTTTTATGGTAAACGATAATATCAACCGAGGTATTTATTTATAATAATTATGTATTACTAAAGTAGCAGGATCTGTAGAAATTTTTCTTGTACATATTAGGGAAATGAAGAGTTTTATATTTTTTTTAATCTTCTTTGCTACCGTCCGCATCTTTCTTTTCACAGTAGTAGTTTTGACACATTCTGTGATCACCATAAGAGTGCGGCATTGAGTTTAACAATATCGTTGTGCAGAACTGATATGGCAACGTTTTTAGGGTTCCCAGATATTTTGTGATATCTATACTAATATTATAAAAAGGTAGCGTAACGATGTTTGTGAGTTTGTGACGTTGTAAGGGGTAATCTCTGGATCTACTGAACCGATTTTCAAAATTCATTCACCAATACATTATCGTGGAGTGTCATAGGCTATAATAATTTCAAAAATAAACTTTGCATTGTTACTAAAACTTGAATAATGCAATCCAAGTCGCAAAAAAATTGCTTTCATCGCGTACGCTGCGATTGAGGATAGAACAAAACAAAATCAAAATCATCAAATCAGTATCAAAATCTGCAAAAAAGTCCGCAATAGCATATGCCTATCTCCTATGGGTAACTCGCAATAACTGCTTTTACTTTAAAATTGTGGATTAAAAATAAATAATTTTTGTGAAGCTTATTTAGCCCATATGGTATTAATTTATATCTTTGTAAATATGTTTTTTAGAACGGAAATTTAATGTAGAATAGTTCTGCCCCTTACTCTATACAGTTTAAATAAATATCTTCAAAGATATTAGCAAAACAAAAACGCGCGGTATGCAGGAGCGCGCCGCAGCCGCTTCGGTTGTTGCGTGGCGATAGGATAGGCATTTATCATTCATTTATCTGAATGCCTCGCGTCCAGCGCTGTGGGCTTTGGGTATAAGGCCCGTTTTCCACCACAGCGAAGCGGAGCGGAGCTGTATTTCAGTAACAAATCAGATTTCGTCATTTTGATATTTTTGAAACTGAGGGATGTCTAAATGATGAAATCTGGTTAGTTATCCAAACACAGCTCCGCTTCGCTCCGCTTTCGTGGAAACCGGGCCTTACGTGGGACAAAAATATTTCTAACGCGGAACGGAGTCCGCGGGCACTGCTAGTTTTATATATTTCACGATAGCTTTTCTCATTATCATAATTCTTATGTTGGTAAGTGTTTTTCGATGTCTCAGGGCATTTGTTTCTGCTGCCAGTCTGCGTAGTTTTTTACAAAAGTTGCGTAATATGTGATTGCGACACTCAATTTTTTCAACGCTTACATTTTGATTTTCATATGGTTTGGCATTGAGTATCCTTACATATGTCGAGTCGACATTTATCTCCAATCATTGTGTGATCTCCAATGTTGTAAATGAGACCGTTCATCGAAATAGAAGCCTTCTAAAAAAAATAATTTCAGTTTCAACAATTAAAAAACACGAATGCCCTGTTATAAAACGAAGTAATAACTCGTTTTTTACTTTTTAGTTCGTTTTATAACAGGGCACTCGTGTTTTTAGGGTTCCATACAAATTTGGTAAAAATGGAACCCTTATGGTGAGATTTTCTCCGTCCGCCCGTCCGTCCGTCGGCCGTCCGTCCGTCTGTCACACTCGATTATTTCAGCAACTATCAAAGCTATCGACTTGAAATTTGAAATAGTTTTAGGTAATAGTGACCCAACGCCAATGCAATTATAAAACATTGCAAATTGATTTTATTTTTATTTAAAAAGGGGGGAAAACCAGGGCTTTGAATTTTCAAAATGAGATAACAATATTGAGTGGGGTATGAAAGGACGTTACTTGTATATTCTAAAACCGATTTTTATTTATTTTTATGCCCGATAGTTTTTGATTTATTGAGCAAACTGTCGAAAAACATACCAGCCCCCCCCCCTTATCTCCAATGTTTATCAATCGAAAAATCTAAAATAAGTATGATCAATAGAAATTAACGTATATTTTACAGGAAAAATAAACTCAACTCCCTAACTTTTATAATTTTTTTGATAATAGCAATAAACCGCCGAAAACAAAGTTAGGTTTGCGGTTCGCCAACAAAAGTACCTAGGTACATGTAAATTATACTCGTAAATTCTTGAACAAAAGTGATTCTTTTAATGTTTTACTTCTTTTATAGTATGGAAGCGGTGCGCGACTCCGACTCGCACTTGGCCGGTTTTTTTTTATGTTTTTCATTCATTTTTTAATTACTTATTTTTATTTTATGTTTTTTACTGATGGTCAACAGTTATGTGAAGGTATTTTCTGTTACTACTCTCCAATACCTTCATTTTGATACCCATATTATGATAGTTGAAGAAAAAATTTTTTTTCCACTTTTGAAAATGGCGCCTCACATCCGCCATATTGATTTTTCCAAAAAAATATAGTCTTTGTTACTCGGGAGGATCCAAGGATTCTAACGATACCCCATATATCCAAATCTGTTCAGCCGTTCAGAAGTTATGGAGGAATAAAGAAACATCACATACATACATACATACATACATACATACAAACATACATACATACATACATACATACATACATACATACATACATACATACATACATACATACATACATACATACATACATACATACATACATACATACATACATACATACATACATACATACATACATACATACATACATACATACATACATACATACACACATACATACGTACATACATACATGAACCCTAAAAACATTACACTCCTTTTTTTGAGCAGTCGTGTAAAAAGTAAAAAACGAGTTATTTTAGTTGAACAGATAAACAGTAACAGTATTTAAACTGTGGTTACGCGTGATGGTATTTGCACGTGGTGGAATTTACACTACCTACCATAATTTTCTTAGTTCGTATCAGAGTTTCTTCGGAGCTTTTGAGGACTAGGTATTTTGATAAACTCAAGAAACACTTACTATATAATTTTTTTAAATTCTCCTTCGCTTCCTGTCAGATAGTTTTTTTTTCCAGCGCATTTAAAAAATAAATAATTTTAGCGCGAAAGGAGCGTGAGTCGTGAAAACTTGCGCAGGTCCGTCTCGTATGGAGGCTCGTGAGCCACTGAGTACATCGTTTATTCGGTGCGTTAGACCATTTTATGACTTCTGTTAGGCGAAATTTTGCAGCAATTTTTTTATTTAATATCTGTCTGCGCAATGGATAGGCAATACAATGAGCTTACTTTACGTATAATTTTTATGAAATTTAGTCCAAAGCTTTGGAAATACCATTAAAAAAATGAACAAAAACGACCTGTTTTCAAAAATTTTTATGATCGAGGCAAGTTTAACTTATCGTGTTTTCATGAGGCCATTATAGAGATAAAGCATGTATCTTTAATATGTATTTTTAACAGTGAAAAAAAAACAATTTTTTCATGACTTTGAATTGCTTTGAAAAGTGGCGTAGTCGCTAAAAACCGGGATAATGGGCCGTTAACGTTTATCTGCCAATTAAAAAATCAGCCCTTAGTGGTATAAAGTGCTCGTAAGAGTGAGGAGACCGGTCGAATCACGGAAACCAAGCCTTAGCAGAGACCTTTGCTATGATAAAGGCTATGAACACTGAACTGTGAACACCTATTTTATAGCGGAGGTGGGTACTGGGTGTGTGTGTGAAACAGTGCAGTATCAGGCGACACATCTGCTGCGTTATTTATAACTATTTACTTTACGACTGGAGCTACTAGATGGAGCGTGGGAAACCGTGGACAGTACATTCCGACCTAACACGATTATAATCATATTCATAAACAAAACTATTTTGAAAAACAATCTAGGTACACTCATCACATCACATTCGCCTGAACGTATCTCAGAGATAAATCAGTGTTTTTTTTTTTCAAAATAGGTAACGGGCTAACGGCCCTAAGGGTGTTGCACAAGAAAGCCTCCGGTGCGTTCGTATCAGATCCCGGAGGCTTCCGACTGAGAGGGTTTTAGTAGGTTGAAAGCCCACATAATCCAACTTAGTCAAAGGTTAGATATCTCAAAAGAGATTTCCCTCCAGGTAACAAAAAAAAGCTTACCGACTATACAATTACTATTTGATTATACTTTACTCCCACTTATAACTGCAGGCAACTACCACCATCCTGCAGCTACGGGTCATAACTCATAGCCTATAGTCCCGACCAAGGGACAGGGGACCTCATCTTCCCGAGACGAGAAGCCCTCAAGAAGCACGTCCTAGCTTTCGTAGAGATCCCGGAGCCTCCTAAATCCCAACATATTATGTAAAAGGTAGGTCGAGAGTAGGTTGTGTTTAAAATCCAACATAACACTTGTCCTGTACAGGAAATCGAATATGTCATAAGCACAGATTTTAGTCATAAGCAGCTGTAGCTGTTTATCTATTCCATTTTTAAGATCGCAAAATACTACAAGTTTCTTCCGCGCAGAGAACTGTTTTCATTGTTTGAATTTCGTACCAAAAGCAATCATTAGAACTAAATGGCATAGATAAATCATCTGACTACAGCTGGTGGAGCTATTGCCCCTATAATAGAATAAGGTAGAGCTGACTTTCCAAATAATAATAGTAGGGGATCCCAAGCAAGTCGACCTTCACCGAGCTGTTTATTGGATGAAAACTATTTTATATCCAATTAAATATGTCAATAAATATATCGCCAGTGGGTTGCCTAAAAAATTTCAGTCCAGGATATGATTAATTAAGAATTTAAAAAAATCCATCGTAACATGAACTCCTATTTGTTAGAGTTCCGTTGACATCTTAGTTCAAATTAGATTGGATGAGCGATTCAGGTCGCAAATTGCAATTGTGCTTATTTACCTACGATTTTATTATCCGTTAACTTTCTTTTGGCAAAAAATATAGAGCAGAAATACTTTCCTCATCCAGGAAAGTATTTCTGGCAAAAAGCACTATTTATAACATCCAATCTAATTTGAACTACGATGTCAACTAAACTGTAACAAATAGGAGTCCATGTTACAATGGTTTTTTTTAATTCTTAATTAATCATAACCTGGACTGAAATTTTTTAGGCAACCCACTTGCGATATTTTTATTTACATATTTAATTGGATATAAAATAGTTTTCATCCAATAAACAGCTCGGTGAAGGTCGTTGTATAGCGGGATCCTAGACTATAAACAACCACGAAGCACCACAATCAGTAAAGGCTGTGAAAATATGACGTCTAGGAATTTCATACCTTTAAAGGGCCTAGCAATTTGTAATACATAGCAAATACTATCTAATATATTCGTGAATCGTGACAGCCGACTAAGGACTATGACTGCATGACGCGTTCACTTGGAATTTTATCAAAATATAACTCTCGTAATAACTCATAGTAAATTTCAATTGAATGCAATTAAATAAGATTCAAACAGCCAATTTGCTGCATTAAAGTGTTACTGTCACTATTATTTAAGAGCGATTGAGCGAGAGAAATGATTCAACAGGACAATTTTAGAAGAGGCCCTTTTCAAAGACGTCAGATGTGTTGTTTGAGAGAGTGACAATTTTTACTAATAAGGGAGAAATTTTAAACAAATCTGAATATAATAATTAACTGATAGGTACCTTGACATTAAGGCTGTATGGTTAGTTTTTAATGTAACTTTGGAACTAAAAACAAATGTTAGTATCTCGTAGTTTTTAACATGAATAAAACAACTTGGTAGAGCAACAAATTCACTACTGTTTCCGGCAAAGATGCACTACCAAGCAATTAGCATTCCGGTGGGATGCGAACCCTTCCAAGATAGCACCTATGATAAAACTAATATCAGGATAAAATTGCAATCAAGTACTAAACTGTGTATGTAAAATAAATGTGTATAAATTAGCTGTAAGCGGTAAAACCACCAAGTCTTTACTAGAGTGACTATGTAGGTAAGTACATTTGATTAATTTCTAAATAAAATTATAAGCAAATATGAATACAACACACGTAGTACCTACTTAACACATTATGAATGAATGTAAACACATTGTTGCTTCGCAACACATCGCTAAGCTGCTTGAATATATTACCAATGTGCAATGGTTGAATAACTTAGGATTTAGGAATAACTAGGAAGTAATAAACTCAAACTTTAAATAAGTAATCCGTAAGTATATATCACTTATTACTTACACTGTTGGATCGGTTACAATATTTGTATGAGATGTTAATAATATTTTTCGCATTAAAACTGAGATCACGGGGGTTTCAACTCCCAACACGCTTTTCAGGGTTCCATACCAAAATGGTAAAAATGGAACCCTTATTTAGCCCGTGGTTACTTATATTTATTACAACTTAAGCACCTAAAAATATCGAGTATGATAATAATAATCATATTATTGAGTATATGCATACAAAAATGGGCCATGACACACTGAGAAAACCTGACTACTGTAGCCATTTGAAATGTGGTAATGTATGGTGATTGGTGACTTGACGTGATAAATCTCGCCTACTAAGCGATGAAGAAAAATATAATGAAGATAAGGACGAAGGACTTTTCTTCCTTCTTTCTTCTTTTGAGGGAGGCAGGAGGATTAGGAAGGAAGGGAGGTGGTTATATTGGTCACGGCCACAAAATATAAAAGAGAAAATAATTTGGTCGTCTACTCTTAGCTCTATCGCTCAAAATGACAATTAATACAGTTTGACTTTTCATGGACTTTTCAGGTAAAACTAAACTTAAAAAAAATGATTGTTTTGGATTTGAAAAAAAACGAGTTCTTACATGACATATCTTATGTAGTCCTAAATTATTCAATTATTCTGGAAAAATAATGAAATTTATATATAATATTTATGCATCTGTAAAAAATGAATGTTACAAAAGTATGGATGAAATTTTAATAATGCATCAATGTTCCGAAAAGTTTAATGACGGGCGGAGGCTTGTTATGAATCAAGAAGGTAATGACAAAAGAAAGCTTTCTCTACTGTTTTAAAATATTTTAAAAGCAGCCATAGTGTAAAGTTTTAAACCTTCGGATAACAAATGAATCATCATTAAGTGCCTACTTCACTTACAAGTTACACATAACTTACAGTTTCTTTACAAGATTTACGACGTAACTTACTACTACCACTTAAGAGCTATTGTGAGATATAAGTCTTTACCTATATATGTGAAACGTTCACTCTCACCAAGTTTATTTAAGCCTTACCTCATGTAGGTTCTTCTTATTCTACATGAGAAGAATCAAAAGTGGCAAAATGCAAATTGCCTATTTACCAACAGAACCAATTGAACATTCAAACAATAAGTTGCTAATCTGCAAAAATAATGTTGAAAGCAGTTGTGTACTTATGGCGTACGTAATTATTTCTTTAAAATAATCTCTTTTAAATATTCGTACCGCTAGACGATTTTCTATAAAAAGCTTAGGGTAAATCAGTAGGCGATGGAGATCTATGCTCAGAATCTCTAAGCAATCGATGCAGAAAAAAAAAGATTTCGACGAATTGAGAACCTCCTCCTTTTTTTGAATTCGGTTAATAACAGGTGATACACAGATGAACAGGAGTAACCGACATAGCTTCAACACTGAAGTCGCAATGACTGTGTTGAGCTTACGATTGATCAACGCTAAGAATCACCAGGGACGCAAATTTCTGGAATAGCAACCTCCCAAAAAACGACGTTGGCAGACCATGAATCAGGTGGATTGGTGAAATCAAAGGAGTCGCTGGTTCCAAGGAGCCCAATACGCATGTTGGAAATCAAAATTGTCCTATATCTTGCAATGAAATCCTACCGGCTGAAACTAACGAGACCTATTGGCGTATGAGTTGAAAGTCAGTGCGCATTGCATCTGCAATTAAAGCTTAACGAAGTTTCATCGTCATCACAGCTGAAAGTTATATGCAAAACATAGAAAACGAACAAACAAACAATACAATTTTATTAGATAAAAGCTGCTATATCTATAAATGTGTTCAGTCTCGAGTTAGAGACAATCAAGTATGCGGAGTGCGTAATAAAATGTGAATGACTGCAGACGCGAGACGGTCTCAACTCGATGCAACACTCGAAATAGACTAGCTACGCGTTTCCCATCGCTAAATCGGTGAACGATAGACAGACTTTTGTCTGTCTGTGTTTTATACGCGAGTTCGACCTCATGAGAAAGCTTGGAGTCGTTCAAGGAGCGATGTAGAGAGATACACTTGAAAAATTTTACTCTACCGAAATAGAAATCAGAAGATATTGGAGATCCGTAGAAGAAGCACACTTATAAGCGACCGGTTTAAGAATAGTTTATGAACCAAGATTAGCAAATAACCATATTCAGCAAATAAATCGCTGCATTTTATTTCGTTTCAATTTAGCGTACTTATAAAATTTATGGATGAAACGTGTGTTTTTATTTAAAGTAAGAGGCATAAATAAAGCTTTTATGAGTTTTTAATGATTTCTTGAAACTTTGCCCATTAAATTGCATCGTCGGCATGTCATAACCCTTCTGTTAATTATATATACGAGTGTAATCTTCATTAAACGAATTCTGAGTTGTCTAGTCAGAGTTATTTTGAATTTTTTTATCCTTAAAAAAGGTAAAACTAAGCTCTGAGATTCTCAAACATCTTGATTCTAGTAGAGAAGTTTACTTAGTTTTTAGTATAGGTCTTATAAAGAAAGTCTGTCATCTAAAGGTTATACATTATTAAATATTAAACGCATAACACTTAGTAAAACAATTTTTCAAAATCCACTAAAAACTAACAGTTGCATTAACCACACAATATCAATCAAATTATTTAAAACATCTTCTCTACAATATGTTATGAGAGATATATTATTATTATAAGAGAGATAACATTATATACGTATAGAAGTTAGAAAATAATTTTGTATTACTTATCGGTACATATAATTATGAAGATTTTAAAATTATGCAGGGACTCTTATATGGTATAATCTAGTTGTTCATTACAATACTACATCCTTGAACTATAACATTTACTTTAACAATGTCAACTGAACCTTTGGCAATGTTTATTTTATTGTGATGCACCGAGCTACATCGCTAATGATGTGTTATTTTAACGATTAAGCATCTCGTAAGTGGTAGTTAAGAACAGACTCCAAGTTAATGATTGACTCATCACATTCGACTTTATTTGTTGGAAAAGATGGCTGACTGGAAGAATCTGTTGAGTTCGTGCTTCGTACCTAATTTACGTTCATTTGTTTTCAATGAAGCATTATGACTTGTGACATGCGATTGAGCTTATAGGATTGAGTTTCGACTTTCTTCAGCGTTGTTGTATATCCGATCATATTTTATTTAGTATAGTAAAAGTAAGAGTTTACTTATTTTATATTAAAAAGGTTTACAAATAGCGCAGATAAGTATAACATTTAGACATAATATATTTAGAAAAGGATAACACAATTTTAAAAACCGTCAAAGTATCAGAGATTTGTTCAGAGAATTTATAACACCCTTTATGTGTTGTAATGATTAAAAATTTTGCCACGAGACAATTGTTAACGAATAACTGCCCAAAGTTGAAACTTAAAAAACTTAGAAATGAAGAAAATATAAATAGATGGTACAGAAATCCTTCCAAATGAAATATACGCGTACCTAAATTATATAGATCAAACTCAGGGCTAACTATTAAAATTATTGCATGTAAACAACTAAGAGTCTGCCAACTAATGCATTTCGAGGAAATTCATAGATAAAAAACAAAATGCCAAATGTCAAATGCAGTTTTTCAGATATTTTTCAGCTTTTCTCAACTAGTATATGCCTATGTGGAATACAAAGTATTTGAATCTATTTAGCTTTGTCTTCTTTCATTGGAATATCGTTTTAATTTCGATCACTTATCTGGACTTATTTCTAAAAATCTTTAAACTTTCTTCGTTCCTAGTAATTATCTATTTCCTATTCACTTTATTTGTCTCATTAGTCATGATATATTTTCTTCATATTAACGCAATTCTAGACTACGTATAATTGGATTTACGTCCTGTCAGTCGCCGTGTCAATTACTAGCTACGGCCTACGAGTAGTGTTTAAATTCCAAGCTGCTTTTTCATCCAAGTTGTTATTTAATCTTCCCAAGAATTAGCATTCATTTGATATTTGAAGTAAGTATCTTTAAATATATCGAAATAATTTTCCTTTTCTAAAAGTAAGAAAGGTGCTGATATAAAGCGAATCAATTCAGAAATCAGAATATAGGCAAATCATTTTTATTACAATTTTTGTTACTGGTTTGTTGTTTGGTTGATTTTAATAAAATGCCAATGTTAAGTTACAAACCACATTTATTTAACCACTTTTATTTATATATTGATGACCATGGTTCATCGTGGCATAACATACTCGTATCATATGGCATTCCAATAAGAATAAAGAAAGATCCCATCTGCGGATCACTTATTGAACCCCACAGCTGCATAGCGAAGAAATTGTTCTTCTTCATCAATCAAATTGGGTTCAATTTAGGGGTTTGATTCTGAAAAGAGCTTTCTTTGTGGGACCGATGGTGAATTTCTGGTCTTTACTCTTAAGTCTCAGAGAATTTAAGTTTCATACGCGATTTGTGTTTGCGGGACTATATACCTTTTATGCATCTTCACTAACGTGGCTGGTTTTATTTATTGTTAATACATATTACATTAAATAAACAAATCCACTATAGGTACTCACATCATCTGGCCAATCACCGTCGTATTCATCGCTCCGCTCATCATCCTTCATTTGCTGTATCTCCTGAACGAGACCCCTTAACTGTTCATCACTCATGGAACCCCACAGTTGCATCGCGGAGAGTAGCTCTTCATCATCATCACTCAAGTCGTGGTTGGGGGACAAACTGTTCAACCGATCGAGTTTAGCGTAGAGTTTGGAGGTGGCTGTTTTCGCGGGACCGATGGAGAATTTCTCGACTTTCTGGTAGAGTCTGTCGAGTCGGTCGGCGAAGGTTGGGGGGTCGGTCACGTACGCGGATCGTATGTGCGCGAGGAGTACGAGCATGAGGCAGGGACGCAGCATGGTGCGGCCGCGGCGGGAACACGACTGACCGGCGCGCGCGCAGACACATGGCCGGTAGCGCGCTCGCAGGGTAAACCCAGCGTTTTACGGGTCGCTGAGGTTGAGTTTATCAGTTTTATTAGTCGAGAATGTGATTGTTTTTAGAAGATTTAATGTCGGTTATGATATTTCTATTTTTGTTGGAACTTGTAAATAAGAATATGATAATTGCGATAAAAATAGAAATTTTTTCGTGTATCTGAGGAACAAACTTAAAACCGCTCTTTTAGTAATTTTATAGCATATCTGCAAGATAAGTACAGTAACCTTGTTTTCGATGTGTAACTAACATCTTTTGCTTTTGCAAAAAGGAATGGAAATATGTAACAGGAAACAGGAAAAACGCATGCTAGGTATTTGATTTAACCAATGAGCGCGCTTTGACATTTTGTGTAAAGTTGAGTGTTGTTGAGTAGTGTTGAGACTACTTAACTTGTAGAGCTCTTTCGTTTTAGGGTTCCGCACCCAAAGAATAAAACGGGACCCTATTACTAAAACTTCGCTGTCTGTCTGGCTCCAGTCTACCTATATCTCTTGAATAACATATCTGTCGAGTAGAAGATCGATAAATTTTACTGACCACGTTATTTCCTCGTAGACTACTATCCAATCAAACTCATACATTTTTTGAATTCGTTAGATTTTAGCATATATCGTACTAGTGGTCCGTCCTGGCTTCGCACGGGTGGATAATAGTTGGACAATGAACATATAGTAGGTATCGTGAAGTTCTTTGTAGATATTGAAATGTTCTTTAACATTGTAGTAGGTATATATTTTTGTCCAACCATCAATAGTTTCGTAAGTAAGATGTTTTGTGGCATTTTATTAACTGCAGGTCGGTAGGTTAGTGCGTTTACCCTACGCCGGCTTCCGATCTGTAGTTATAACGAGATATAAATAAATAAGAACCCGTCCGGCGCCCATTCATACCTTGTCTGGATTTCGGGTCGGGATCGATGCACGGCCGGTTAACTATCTCAATGTATTAATTACATGCTTACTTACAACAACACTTGACTATTCAGGTTTATGGGTTATTTTGCCATGAACATGAACGTAAGTACATACATAATAAAATGGTTGAAAATTATATTATCATCAGCTCCTTACGAAAAGAAAATTTCTTTGGTCACGACTCGCGTTGTGCATTTTTGAAATTGGTAAAAACCATTGAACTCGTTACCGTAATGACACCTCACACTGTTACTGTAACCAATATCTCCCACTGTTTTTAAGGGGGATGGCTACGTACCTACCATCCGGGCGCGAAAATTGAAAGGAGACAATTTTTTTAGGCCCACTAGAAATGGAAGCGTTTATTAATGAAATCTTACTTAAAATGACTAACAGTTTTTTTTTATACTAAACGGTGTTGATTTAATATAAAAATCTAACCGTATTAACTAAATCATAAAAAAGAGGTAATGTTTTGATATTCAATGTTCCTGTTCATCAGTTCTTGATTCTTGTCATGTTCAGTTATACTTCATCGTATCCAAAAAATTAAGCGTATATCGAAATGTTTTATTTTTTTTCGGCGGGGGCCTAACCGCCATACTAAAAAAAATTGTCTCCTTTTATTTAGTTTTTCGCTAATAGTGGGCTAATTAAATATTGCTGGGGGTAGATTGCTCTGTTTTCGTTGCTAGCCTATATTTTAGTATTTATACTTTGTTTGTTAAATGGTGGTAACATAAAAAAAAATACCCGGCTGAGTTTGTTGTGGGCTTCTTCTCAGCGGCAGGACGCGTTTGGAACCCTCGTAAACTTAGTTTTATGTCGACTTGTAGTTATCACCATTCTTATGCAATAAATATCTTACCGACGCTTTGCAAGAGCCTGTATGTTAGGCCTATGTGAAATAAAGATATTTTGTTTTTTTTTATTTTGATTGTAGGCACATTGTTTCCGTAATCGTTACCGACACATGTATATAAAAGTTTTCACTTGTCTCTGTTCTTTATGTCTCCCAGCTGGGTACCGGTCTTCTGTCAGAACTCAGAATAAGTGGGATTTGGACATACAAATGCGGATTGGCAGACTTCTCATGCATTTGTGAACATTGTGGTAAACTCTCAGGCATTCCTCACGATGTTTTCAGTCACCGCCATTATAGATGTGGACACCGCTAAGCAAGTAAAATCAAGCTTATAATAAAACTAATAAAACTATAAAAGGTATAATAAAACCTTTCGTTTTCATCCTAATTATGAAAATAGTCCCGACAAAAATAAAATATAAACTAACATGTTGTCGGTTTCACTAAACGTGTTAACTAATTATCACAAAAACTAAATTTTTTAGGATCCGTTGCGTTGCATTCCACCGAGGGTGCATTACAGTAAGGTGACCATGAATTTATATTAACTAAGTATAAATAAAATCTTAGCCTTTTTGTTAGCCTGTTAACTTTTTCGCTCTTACTTATGTATGGTGAATCTAAAACAATTTTTCCATTGTAAAATTATAGTTTTTACTAAAATCCTTGTCTTTTTTGAAATACAGAGCAACGCACCTGTATTCACAAATTCACAAAGCAAAAACATTAATTGTTGTTTCCGATAAAAATTTGAGTGCAGATTTTTGACCAGCATTTTGGTCTAGGATCCCGCTATACAACGACCTTCACCGAGCTGCTTATTGGATGAAAACTATTTTATATCCAATTAAATATGTCAATAAATATATCGCAAGTGGGTTGCCTAAATCAGTCCAGGATATGATTAATTAAGAATTAAAAAAATCCATTGTAACATGAACTCCTATTTGTTAGAGTTCCGTTGACATCTTAGTTCAAATTAGATTGGATAATGAGCGATTCAGGTCGCAAATTGCAATTGTGCATAATTGTGCATAAAACCTACGATTTTATTATCCGTTAACTTTCTTTTGCCAAAAAATATAGAACAGAAATACTTTCCTCAGCCAGGAAAGTATTTCTGGCAAAAAGCACTATTTATAACATCCAATCTAATTTGAACTACGATGTCAACTAAACTGTAACAAATAGGAGTCCATGTTACAATGGTTTTTTTTTAATTCTTAATTAATCATACCCTGGACTGAAATTTTTTAGGCAACCCACTTGCGATATATTTAATTGGATATAAAATAGTTTTCATCCAATAAGCAGCTCGGTGAAGGTCGTTGTATAGCGGGATCCTAGGCTATTTGGGAGAAATTTCAATCGAGACAATTTTGTCCAATCGTGTTGCTGATTCACAGCGAATTTAAATTAAAGATACAAAATATATGATGTTTAAATTTGAAAGTAATTACCTTTACTGCAGGCTACTAAAACTCGCTTAAAACGACCGTTTAGGCCATTAAAAACACCTTTCTCACAATGTATTAACGACATGGTCACTGCAGTCAGCTGAGATGTATTACAAACGATCTTGCATTACAGGGAGCGTGTGGGGTCTTAACTCTCTCGTCGCTACAAAAACTGTGTAATAATGGAGACCATTATAGTGCATTTATCTTATACAGTGGCGTGATGTTCCTTTCCCTAGTTGGCACGCTGTAGTATGAGGTCCGGAGGTACCAGATTCAATCCCAGTCTGGGAATTTGTTATTCATAAATTGGGTCACGTCTGCTTTTTGCCATTTAATGGAAATTTTCTTATTCGAGAACTTTACATTATAACACGATCGTTTAGCGACTGTTTAGCGACCTTTCTCACTATGTATTAACGACATGGTCACTGCAGTCAGCTGAGATGCATTACAAACGATCTTGCATTACAGGGAGCGTGTGGGGTCTCAACTCTCTCGCCGCTACAAAAACTGTGTAATAATGGGGACCATTATAGTGCATTTATCTTATATGTACATATAGTGGCGTGATGTTCTTTTACCTAGTTGGCACGATGGGATAAGAGGTTCGGAGATACCTACCAGATTCAATCCTAGTATGGGAATTTATAATTTACTAGCAAACCCGGCGAACTCCGTTACGCCACCAGATGGCTTTCCCGCTAAAAAGATTTTCCCGCTTTTCTGTTTTTTCCTGAATTTTCTTTGCTATAAACCTCCCGGAGCCCGAGACCTTTCCAACGAATGCAAAACCGTGGAAATCGGTTCGTGCGTTCTGGAGTTATAGCGTCAGGAAGGAAAACCCGACTTATTTTTTTTATAATTTATATATTGGGTCACGCCATTTGGACAAATTCTTATATATGTATTTAATTTGAATTTCGTTCCAAATTCCGAATGTTCGTCATGAAATGGACGATTTAAAAAAACCTAGAGGTTAACCTTTATGACGATTCCCATATGATGGATAAGTCATATGGCTAAGGTTGCTGATATGGCACCAGGATTTGACCGCAGCTGGAAACGTACTGCTGTTTAGCCTTGCGTGGCGATGCTGTGTAGTATGTAATCGATAGGGCATATCACCATAGTAGTATAGCACCATATACTTTCACCAAGTCAAGTCAATATACGAGAAAAAATTAATCTACAAACAACTGAATCGATCATTTGGTGTCATTAAACGAGCATATAAATTATTGTTGTAAACCTAACGGGACATAATAACTTCAAAAAAATTAGGTCAACTCAATTTTTACGAAAGCCAATAACGAGGAATATTGACATTACGATTGATTATTATACTTACTAAATTCACCAACCAACCATTCACTGCCTCAGTGCTACTTCGATGTTAGGATTAAGACCAACTTCATTCCTTAGAAAAAAGGCTGTAACCGTTGGTAAAAGTCTAATCAAAGAGCACACGGGCGATTTGTGCCGGAAGATGATATTAAAGAATGCAAATGAAAGACGAAATTGAGGCTTACAAACGACATATTGTTGTTGCCAACCGCAAACCGTATTCAAATGGTGACCACTGATCTCTATATGACACTGGATCGAACATTCTATCCCATTGACAGTTCATTTTTGGTGCCGATTTGAAGTGTCCCCCTGAAGGTCCACGGTACTAAATTGACATTTGTTGCTAGTGACCAATGACTTCTATGTAGTGACCGTCGATTTGAATGTCATTTTATTTTAGTTCCATGGACGCTCACGCCAGGGTACGCAACAATCAGCGCCAAAATGGCGACAATCAATTAGTGTCTACATTTTTACGTTATAGTCTGAGGTCCAGCGTATAATAGAGGTCAGTGTCTGTGACACATATGGCAAATACGCCGAATATAAAGACTGCACGCCTCACTGGAGACAAAGAGATGAACGCAATGTTTGCGGTGAAATCGACTGGCTTCTGCAAATACTCGGTGATGTTTGAGTAAGTTACCAATTTTGAACGTTCATAAAAAAGGAATGAGGAAGTGTTGACTTCGACCTCCCTGACAACCATATGACACATATTGCGTTTCCATGCGTGATATAGGTACCTACAACGTGTAGTTTAATTCGTATAGTGTGCCCGCAGCTAGCTTGATTTAGTGGGCAGGGGTGTTTAGTATACTTTAAAACTATGAAAATGGGAATATATTCTTAATAGTATGGAACCCTCAGTGCGCGAGCCCGACTCGCGCTTGACCAATTTTTGAATTGCGTTCCATTTCATACCATCCTTTGAATCGTAATAATATGTTTTTTTTACGCTATACAAGTTAGTACTTGACTGCGATCTCACCTGATGGTAAGTGATGATGCAGTCGAAGGTGTCAGCGTACTAACTTGGAAGGGGTAAGTTGGGGTGACCCCAACGGTTTCTACACAGCATCGTACCGGAACGCTAAATCGCTTGGCGGTACGTC
The DNA here is from genome assembly GCA_963855885.1 of Coenonympha glycerion. Taxonomy (NCBI): domain Eukaryota; kingdom Metazoa; phylum Arthropoda; class Insecta; order Lepidoptera; family Nymphalidae; genus Coenonympha; species Coenonympha glycerion. The sequence continues at coordinate 15,694,424 of OY979635.1, forward strand.
TTTGCTGGTAGGGTTGTAACTAGCCACGGCCAAAGCCTCCCACCAGACCAGACCTGAGCCAATTTAGAAATAATAAAATTCCAAAGTGGCCCGTGGCGGGAGTCGAACCCGCGACCTCCCGCTCGAATCCGAGCGTGTGTCCCCTGCGCCACGGAGGTCGTCAAAACTGTCATACGGCATCTATCGATATGAAAACTATCCTGGATATGAAAACCTACGTCAAAAATGCGTTTCAGTGCCTATGCCATCCCTATCGGTGGCTATCACCGAGATTAGTGCATATGACGTCATCTCAGTTGAAAACTCAGACAGCGAATACAAAATGTGCAAACTGACAGCTCTTTGTTGGAAACTGATTATAGTGTACTACTAAAATTCATAGGCACTGAAATAGAGAATAAGCCCGCAGGCCACTCTATCTTAGGCCCCTGACCGTCATGCTCCGTGCTGCCATGGCATGAAAGAAGCTCAGCCCTTCTTTCATATAAAGGCAGCGTTACAGCGTACTCATCTAGTTATTCTTTTCCGTTAAAATGATCTGAGTAAAACCCATGTCAAAAAAAGCTCTTTCATGAAACTTACGTGATATATACTCATAGTTTTAATTTTATTCATTCAGGCCGTAAATAGTTGTACAACGTACGCAAACCTGACCCGGTTGCGTACACCAGATTATGCAGCCCACAGATAAGATACCACCACGTGTAGGTACACAATTACACATGCCACTTCTGAATAATGTCGTCCTGAATCATTACTTCACTTTCAAGTGTCTTCAAGTTTCAGTTTTAAGCCCATTGTCGGCCTACGACTGAACTGTGATGGTAATCTGGTCAACTCTGTGATCAATAAAATAAATTATTGTCCAAACGAAGTACATAACACTAACTAACTAACATCGGAGCACCAGATAGTACAATCTGTACCAAGTACAATCTGGGTGCCTTCAAGAGAAGAGTGAATAGGCATTTTCTAGGCAAGCGCGCTCCATCCTAGACCTCATCATTGCTGCCCATCGGACATGATTGTGGTCAAGCGTAAGCCTATCAATCGTAAAAAAAAGATAACTTTTTAATAGTTAACGCGAGCAAACGAATGGGCGGGTCACTTGATGGTAAGCGATCATCGCCACCCATGGACATTTGCAGCATCAGAGGAATGCGTTGCCGGCTCGGCGAAATTTGTTTATCCACCCCTTGAATAAACCCTTGTTATAGTTTTGAGGGAACACTATTCTGCCCTGCTAAGCCGAAAAGCGCTATCTCTGAGATACGCCCTTTTAGGTTTTTTTATACCATTCAATAGCTAGAATAATTTCGCATCTAATGGTATAAGCCAAATAGCGATATCTAATTTAAAACATTAAAATAAACCACTAAGAAGCTTTTTTATATCTCAATTTTTCCTTAAATTACTAAGAGATTTGACGGCATGTCGTTTTTATGAAGCCAAATAGCCTTATATTGCATAGGCAAGAAACGCTTAAAAATGTTAATCGAAAACTGAATTAAATTTTTAAGCCAATAAGCGGTAAGTTCATCTTTCTAAAAAGTTCCGGAGTTAGCGCTTTTGCGCTAAGTAAATGTGGGTATTATTAGTTCGCTAAGGATTGAGATACGGCTATACCTAAGTATTATACTTAGGTATGTAGACCGTAATTAAAATTGACTTTAATATCTTTAGTAATAAGGATTACACTCACTTACATTTCACAGTAGAGCGTGTCGTGACATGAAGATAAACATTAGTAACGTCCTGCGCTGCCATTTGGCAACTTTGGTTGCCATTTTGGCAACATTTGACCCTTCGTGGCAACCAAATGGCAACCGAGCTCAAATGGCAACTTTTTGGCAACTTTTTGACTTGTCGCGCGATCATCGGTAAAAAAAATATCGAATATATTTCGCAGATGAACTGAACTCATCGAATTGAACAAAATCAAAATCTTAAACGCATTTTTATTCCCAAATGAAAACAATACTTATATAATAGACAAACAAATTGTACCCATATTTCTATCTGCAAAAGGTCTATTTTGGTGAAGCTAGAGATAAAAGTAATTTTATAGAAACTTTGTGCCCACAGAGCAGATAATTAATACGTAGTGTTTTAAATAAATTCTTTGTGTGTGACTGTGTGCACTGTGTAGTGCGATGCAAAGGAAATTTTTTCGTGGTTTTCTAATTCTTTTGTTTTTAAATGTATTGGTAAGTCCTCTTTATTGTTTTAATCGAAGAAGCTACCTATTATTGTTCTGCTCAAAATAAAAACTGGACGTTTTTTTCGTTTTTAATCTACGTTATAAATTCGGATCAGATCAACGCAGAAAAGATTATTGTTAAATACTTCGAAGCCGGACACACATTTATGTCTGCAGACTCTTTTCACCATAGAGTCGAATTGGCGATGAAGCGAATGAAAAATAAAATATATGACTTTGATGACTTTTGCGAAGCTGTAAACAGTGCTGGAAAAAATGTAAATATCAAAAAAATGACAATAGATGATTTTTATGAGTGGCAAGACTATACGACCCAATACAAACTTTCCCGGTTGTCACCACGACCTTACATTAGTGACATTGTTGAAGTGGAAGTTAACAGAGGCAGTTTTGACATTAGGTACAGAACTGGTTTCGATAATGAATTCATTACGGCTAGCATAATAGGTACAAAGTTCTTAAAATTAGACAAACTTCCATCCCCAACTAAAAAAACAGTACCAGCAGGAATATCTCAAACAAAAAAAAAATAATATTTTAAAATCTCTTTCCAGTTTAATACCTGCTAATAGAATGTCTTTTTGGCGGGGACTACCAACTTTTGAATAATTTTATTTCATAGAAAGCAAATAAATTGCTTTAACTTTTTTTTGTAATTTGCTGCTACATTCAATAAAGTTGTTAATAAAATATTAAATGAAGTTTTATTACAAATTTATTCCGTATTTTCATCAAATATGAAAAAAAATCATTTTGTATGGAACTTTCTATGAGCAGAATAAGACTAAAAGCAGTATCTCAATTTTTGAAGCCTTTCTTTTTAATCAAAATAGCGGTATCTCACAAAATAGGTATAATGGTGCCTTTTATGGATAATTGATGATTAAACGAACTTACCTTAAGTGAAGTTCTATCATAATTTTGTGAATTCCTGTATGAAGATATTAACATGAACACTTATTAGGTATTTACGCCAAGTGATAGCCATTCAGACACTAAAGTTGAGAGAAAAAATAAAAAATTTCAACATTTTTCATTACGATATCTCACGCTAGCAACACTGTGTCTGTCCTTTCATTTAGTTCAGAGTAATTATTATAAGAGTGCCTTTGTGCTTCGATAAGCTCGTCTTGGTAGGAGCACTACAGAGCACCCAAATATGTATCATATACCTAATATATACATAACTACACAATATTATACATAACCACACAATATTATATATGTAAATATAATAATATATATATATATGTGGGTTATGTTGTCTTCAATAAATATTTATTATTATTGTAATATGTACATTTTTTATTTACAAATTCATACATGGGTTTTTCCACAAAACAGGGGCGGGAGGGTGTTAATATCTTCATACAGGAATTCACAAAATTATGATAGAACTTCACTTAAGGTAAGTTCGTTTAATCATCAATTTTGATTCATTCCTGTATTCGATATTAACATGAACACTTATTAGGTAGATGTTTAGAGCCATGACATTTGTAAATAAGAAATGCTTTTAAATTAATAGAATAATAAGCATAATCGCTTAATATTGAGCAAAAAAATAAAAATAACAACTTAAGTTGATATTCAAAGCAAATTAATAATTAATGGCATAATTTTGTAGAAATATTAAAACTATAATAGATAGTAAATCAATATTATTAGTATAATATATTAATAATAATATATGTACAAAAACATATATTTTTATATGTGCGAATACCAAGGGTATATTAAGACTATATTCTAGCAGTACTGCTCGTATGTAGTCTTGACGATTAAAAGAGGTTTTAAACCTCTTTCAACAAGCTTGAAAATATTTGTATCAGTTAAAACTTTTAAATGCAACACTTGATTAATCGTAATAAATTGAGCTGTTAATATGTAACCATGAAAAATATATTTTAAACAGTAAATTGATCACGAATATATTTTTATAAACTTGAGTAGAATAAATATTACCGAGACATATTATTTTTGGAAAGAAAAAAAATAAGATCAATTTATTAATATATAAGATTAATAAATCTATGGGTTGCAGAGAACTAGTTCGTAAATTTTTGTTCATCTTGACTTCACTTTACGAAAATACAGGAGTAGGCATTAGTATTTTCGTAAAGTGTTGTTTAATTTTATTCATAGCTTTTTAGAGTTATTTCTATTAAAGGAGTTAACAATGATATTTTTATTTAATTTCCATAATAATATTGTTATTTGGGTTTTGGTGTAGGTACAGCTTTAATAAGGTCATTAAGATTTAAAGTGACCTTAAATTATATTTTTAACTGAATAGGGTGAAGTAAGAATATTCTCAAGAGATTTTGAAAAAAGCCATAGAGAAATCATCTTATAAGCCTATTTTAAAGTTGATTCTGAGACAAAGGCTGATGAAGTAACTGTATCTACTGTTTATTCCTGAGTTCTAATGAAGATAACTGTATCTACTGTTTATTCCTGAGATCTTAAAGTGATAACAATAGAAACTTAAGATAGTCTGAAAAAAGCATGTTTTCTAATATTGTCAGACAGTAAACATCTTATACAATATAGTATGTAAAACCGTGTTGAGTTTCTCATTTCACATAATATTAAAATTTTAACTAAAGGCATAATTGTTATTCTTATTCATGTTATAATAATGTTGTTTAATATCATTAATTGTTATTTTAACAGTCACCCCAACACTACTATCGCTGTTGTACTGGTTAGTTGTAAACAAAAAACCACATATACAATTGGAATACAAATATTAGACAATACTTTTTAAGTTCTTCAGTTTCTGCATCAAGACCATTTTTTAATTTAGCAGTCTTTCAGTTTAAAAATGTGATCTGATTTTTCCAAGTTGATAATCGCAAAAATCAACGAGCAAATATAACATGTAAATAGGTAGACATGTCGAAATATTATTCGCGATTGTTCGCGATTAATGCTTTATAGACTTGTTGCGACGATGAAAAAAAAAATTTTTTTTTTTTTTTTTTTTTAAATTACCCAATAATTCCACTGTCATCACAGGAGATAAGTCTCTAATCTTCGTTTAATAATAATCAGTTAATTACATACCACAGCTGAAGTACTACTGTACTGGTATTCAAGTTCCTAGTGAAGCAGTGATGACCCAATTTTCAATTATCATTTGACCTTGGTCAGTCATCATCGAGAGCTAAATCCTTGCAGCGGCGTCATCCATCGGCATGAAAGTTAAACAAAATATTAGACTTATTTAATAATGATTAAATACAGAAAAAGGCTATGTATCAACTCTAAAAGAACAAAAAAAAATATGATACATGCAAGCCAAAATTATGAACCATCATTGTTCATATTATCATAAATCCAATGAAGTATTTAATGATTCTATGATCTTATATATATATTGGTAATTTCCAAATCCTTTAACATTTTTGATGCATAGATAACCATTAGTTAATTAGCGGCGCGATCGCCTGAAAATAAAAATATTTGATCTAGCAAAAATTAATTTGGTCTTTAAATATATTTTCCATTGCGTTACGTTATTCCTAGGTATGGATACCGATATTCCTGTAGATACAGGCACAAGGATACCTAAAATAAATTTAAATAAACATATCATCGATTGTTTTATAAGGACTCTACATTTTCCATATTTAATATTCATTTAAGAAATTTAAGAAATAGTCAATTATAGAAACTATAAATAACTTTGATATTCAAAAATATTGCATTCTTTTAAAAGCATGCATCCTAACTCAGTTAAAGCATTGATAAATTTGATGTAATATCTAATACATCGAGTTACGATGAAAGAATGGTTGTATTAAAAACATGTATTTGTAATGGAATAACAAAAAAAAATTAAGTATGTTATCGAATAGGTTGTCTCATATTCAACTGTATGTGAACAGAATATAATAGCCGAGTTTTTTGCCAGACCTTCTCAGCGCAAACCCGTTTTTCAGATTCAAGCTTTCATAAAAGCCTGTAAATCAAGCCCATTTGAAAAAAAAATCATTTTCATTTTTAATTACTTAAACATGAAAACTAACTGTAATGTTAGTGGTTCAATAGTTTATAAATCTTCATAATATAAAACCTTTTGTATAAAAGTAAATTATTATGAATGAAACTAGGATAGTACCTAGATATCTAAAGTGTCATTGCACTACACATGCGAACTAAAGAAGAGAAAAAAAAAATACACATTAAATTCTGTTCATTGTTTTGAGAACATAAAGAGAGAAAAAATAAATTTTCCACTCATATTTAAGCACGATAAAATAATATCATCAGGCTCGAATATTTTATGAATGCGGTTATTCTATAAGCTAAGCGGCAAACGTACGAGTAAGTAGGTGTCGTTTATTGCCCGTGGTACCCCCGATGGTCCCCCCGGGGTACCACGGGTTGCCTTCTTACCCCGACCCGACTATATGCGAACATGCGCGAGTCCGCACGAGGTTCGAAACAGCGCAACGCTCCGCCAGCACTCTGATCGGCGGCCGCGCGGCGCCTGACATGACAGGTCGACGGAAATGTCAAAAGAGGACATCGATAAGTACTTGCAAGGCTGTTTTGCTCCTGGTGCTGTTCTTGTGGGGAAATCAAGACTCTTCTGTCCTGGGTAAATCTTCGAGAAAAGTCGTCGCAAGAGACGAGTGCTGTCCTGCGATTTGGCCCGTGGGTCCACCATGGACCGACAGGTGGATTGCTCAGATATTCCTCCAGTGCCAGTTAATATTGAATCTTGATTAACTGTATTTCATATTATTGATAAAAGACATAATATACACAGAAGTTATTAGAATATTATATTATCAAATAAAATTTTTGTGTCTCACTCGTACATTTCAAATTTTGAGTAGTACCTATTACTAGTTGATTTTGTAAGACGTTGTCAATGGACTTTTTATTGATGTATCTATAAATAATGACCACAACAAGAAACGATTCGTGCGGAAGACTAAAATAATTGTAAATAGTGCATTTGATTGCGGGTACTTTTCAGACCTGGTCTAGTAAAGTAATCTTGGTTCATTTAAATTAGCAGACAGTAAAAGAAAATATTGATATGAGGGTATATCGAAATAGTTTCTAAAGGTAATCGTTTTGATCCTTTATATCATTCCAATACAGTTGGTGATAAAAAAAAAACAGCATCGCGCGGTGTTCCCAGGTGGTCACCCATCCAAGTATTAACTGCGCCCGATGTTGCTTAATTTCGGTGATCGGACGAGAACCGTCAACCGGTGTTTTCAACATGGTATTGGGGCGTTTAAGCACCAATTTGCTATTTTGGAAGTTGCTTACAAGATAATCTTGTCATTTTTGGGAATGATTAATCCATAGGCGTTGTCCCAATAACCATCCTCAATGTATATTGTCGTGAAGGTCACACTCTCTAATGAAGTGTACCCAACACTGAAGCATAGACTGCAGAATATATTATGTTGATTGACTTTTTTGCAATTATTACCTAATATAGAGACGATAATCTTATTAACTCACCCTCATATGTATGTCGTCGTGATGATCACATCCTTTTATGCAGTGTCTTCAACATAGATGCTTTGCAATTATTTTTTGCAATTATTAATACAAAGGCGATAGTCCTCAGGTTTTTCACCTACCAACTACCCTCAATGTATGTTGTCGTGAAGGTCACACCCTCTTAATGAAGTGTACCCATCACCGAAGAATGCATCTTGATTAGCTCCTCTTGCAGTAATTAAAACAAAGGCGATAGTCCTTCCAACTACCCTCAATGTATACTGCTGTGAACGTAACACCCTCTAAGAGGTGTACCCAACACTGGAGCAATATGGATTTTCTGAACCAATAATAACAATTCCGTAGATTTCACAATTCGTTTTGACGATGAATCCGATTATTTTGAATATTTCTTTTCGGATACTTTGATTTCCGCAAGAAATACTTATAATCACTCACTTTTTTATACGAGTTTAATAATGTTGTGTTGAACGGCCGAGCACTAGAACGCTAATGAAAGGACAGACACAGTGTTGCTAGCGTGAGATATCGTAATGAAAAATGTTGAAATTTTTTATTTTTTCTCTCAACTTTAGTGTCTGAATGGCTATCACTTGGCGTAAATACCTAATAAGTGTTCATGTTAATATCGAATACAGGAATGAATCAAAATTTAGGTATGTCAGTTATATCTAGGGTCAAAAATACGTTTATATAAGTTTTAACAGTTTTAAAAATATTAGTTTTAACCCCCGTTTGAAGGTGGGAAAAATCCATTAACAAAAAGTCGTTTTTCTCAAAACTTACTCTGATTGAGTTAGCGCTTTTCGGCTTATCAGGGCAGTATTGCTGGTAGCTGATTCTATAGTTTGCATGTACGTGGAAAGAATGATCTGGCATACCGGGTGGTCGTAGATTACCAACCATCCAGATGGAATGGATAGAACATGTTTCGACGCCAGAGAGTATGCACAGAGAATTTGGAAGGAGGAATCACTTCAAACAGCTCTTCAGAGCACTCCGCATTGAAAAACCGATAGAACCCACATAGAGAGCTCACGTGTCTACCATGTGTTTCATCTTCCTCAGGCTGTAACATTCTCACCAACAATTATCTACATTTCTTACAATGTGTGAAAGTTTAAACCGCAATTGGCTTGCGTGGGTTTCTGATGGTCGATTCTGAGAATAAATAAAATAAGATATTTTTTATTCAGTCAATAGAAGAGCATAGAACTAAATCAGATTAGGTGTTTTTTTAAATTTAATATCATTATATTTCTATCTTTTTAGCGTAAGTACCCTAAAATGCCATAATATAAATAGACTGCTAGAGGTCTAGCTGCTCTATTGAACTCTATGACCTATGCAGGTATTCGAGGTTACCACTGCTGCATTTGGTATTCACCGTGTAATATTATATTGTGTTTAAAGGTAACTGGACACTGTCATAGCTCGTAAATCGAAGGAGTAAAGTATTGGACCACCGTGAAATTGGCAATGAAACTGCAAAATTCAAAGGTCGTTGAACCCGCTTCTGAGAAGTTGTCTCTTTTATACTGAAACCCTCGAAACGCGATAGAGCCTGTGTTTTGAAGTTTACTAGGTGTTGCCCGCGGCTTCGCCCGCATCGATTTCGGTTTTTAATCCTGTTATAATGAGTTAATCTTAAAACTTAAACATACAGTCGGACAATTTATAGAACTTTTAAACAAAGTACAATCTCGTCATGTACACGATTTTTGCGTAACCAGCACACGAAACGGAAACTTTCCAAAAGTAACAAATTTTCCCGTTTCCCAAACATTTTTCATCGATTCTCCGCTTCTATTGGTCATAGCGTGATGTTTCATAGCCTATAACCTTCCATAAAAAATTGTTTTCATTTCGGATCAGTAGTTCCAGAGATTTACACGTTCAAACAAACACTCTTCAGCTTAATAATATTATACTCGTAGTATAGAATCTTATTGGTCAGCTCTATAGATACCATAGATTTCGAAGGATTTACCATTTGCATCTTAAAAATCCGATTTGACAACTTAAAAATCCGGCTTCAGGGCAGAGCCTAAAAGTATATGCGTGACGTCACTAAGGGCTCATCCTTTATGTAACATCCATGGAGTCTATCCATTAGGTAACTAAGTACAGTGTTTATGAAACGGAACAAAAAAAAATATAAGAATGACAGTTGTTTACGCGGAAATCACATGATCAATTACCAATCATCCTCATACATTTTTAGGGTTCCATACCAAAATGGTAAAAATGGAACCCTTATGGTGAGGCTTTGGTCACCGTCGGTCCGTCCGTCCGTCCGTCTGTCACACTCGATTATTTTAAATTTCGTTCCATTTGAGCGATCGACTGGTTTCTGCTGTGATCGCAAATACCTATATCACTTGGCTTCAGCTTCTGAAAGCAAACATTTCGGTAGCAACTCGTAAATTAGTGGTATAAGCCCTCTGCGCAGGCGTCCCACATTCGGCACATTTCCGCAACTAATAAACGATTTACAACTTTAGCGCGAAACGTGCTTTGACGCGCGTTAAATTTGCGCTCCGTCGAAGGGTCCAATATCCGCGAATAGTTTGTGTATGTTTTAATATGATAAACATTGTTAGCTTACAAAATGATGCTGAGTTTCGTAAATACCAACAAGAAAGCTTCTAAAGAAAATATTTTACCAATTTTACCAAAGACACGTACGGAGCGGTTTGATTCCTCGTTCCTGATACCCACTGTAATGGTTTAGATTATAGAAAACCCTCCGAGCCACCGCCTTTTCCACAAATTACCTACAACTGGGGTAATTTAAAATATAAGTGAATAAAATTGATATTAACAATAGTCGTGGATAAGCATTTCCTCAACAAGCGCGCTCCACCTTAGACTGTATCATCACTTTCCATCAGGTGTGATAATAGTCAAGCCTTATTAGTCAAAAAAAATGTAGAAAATGTTTGACTCACGTGCTCATTCACTCACTGAGTCATCATCAGCTGTGCTATTCTTGGAATTGTACCTACACCCTGAAACAGCTGTCAGACACCTGCCATACCGAAGATGGCATGCAAAATTGAATTCTATTACACCTGACGAATTAAAAGATATATATATGTACGCTCTTTGCAGAATAGCACGGCTGATTCATCCTGCCCAACCCAAACCCTAGGTCCTAAAAAGCTATTTTTCTTGCTCATAAAGTGGCTCTAATATCGCCGCAATTAGGCACATAATGACACCTATAATCGCATACTGTGACTTTTTCATTACCATTATTCACTAGTGAATTAGACAGTTTTTTTATTTATTTTATTTTTAGTATTATTTTATTCACAAGTGTGTTGAAAACCTCGTATGATACACGTGAGTATTGATGATTACCGTCCTCGCCTATCTTAGGACCCTCACCGAACGGCTCGGGTCTCAATGGCGCCTCAGTGGTAATCACCAACTTTACTCACTTGTACCAAAAAGTACTATTATTGTAGAGGCGAGGAATAAGAAACATTTGCGTAACTTCATCTTATCAGCTAACAAAGTCCCTAGCTGCAAACTCGGTCACGAGGAAATTGTTGTAATTTCCCTAATCAAATCACAACCAAGAGCAGTCACGCCCGCTGTCAATTCTACAAATTAAACAGAATGGAGACATCACAATTGCCTCGTGCCAATCGAGACAATCACGTCACACCCACAATTACGGCCTCAAGCCTAAGGTTAGAGGTGAAGTAGACAAGCGCTCTCTTATCTAGGGCCTGCGGTAAATGCCTTCAGGGCTAAGGAATAGACATATGCACAGAACCCGGCAACCTGCGCAAAAAATGTCGTCAGTTTACTGGTGTCAAAAATGTTTGCATTGACACCAACGACGCCAGTAGTAAACCGACTTCAGTATTGTTGATGGACCTCAGACCACGCCACAGATCACTATCATGTCAAAATTTACGATTTCCGACGGCACATAAAACAGTAATGAGTTTAATTATTGATTTGATGATTGACATCATATTATTTGGCATTTCATAATCTAGTTTTTGTCTGAAAAATATTTGAAAATATATGTATAATTTTCTCATATTGCAGCGCAAATGGCGCTACTTCCTTGTTTGAAGAAAGTTGACGTAAAATGTTCCGATGGGCTTATCCTCAGGTTTATATCATTGGGCTGAGATGTGAGGTAATTTTCTTATCGATTACAGATTAGCCTGCGCCTTTGAACTATTTGATTTAACTCATGTATTTGCTTACGAACTTGTAAAGCTGGATGCAAAAGAACCCATAGAGTCTGCGGTACTACTTACTGGGCCAATACAAAATGGAAATATGCTTTTATTTGTGGATGGGCTTGGGGACATACTCCTTTAAGTCAGTGATCAGGGATGAGATGGACTTATTTCCTATTTTATTATTTTTCAGTTAATTTCATGCTGATAATTTAACTGCCTATATTTTTAACTGCGCTATTTTCTTTTCCCGGTCTTCACCCGTCCTCTTACATTATAATAATTAAGTCTTGTTTACTTTTTTATTTTTATCTCTATAGAGGTAGACAGCTTCAAGGACCTATGATTGATTGACCTAAGTACGTCCTCGGTTTTAGAATCCTGACACCGCATCATAGAAAAATAGAGTAGGTACTGTAATAGTGTTCAAGGCATAGTTCAAGGCAGACCCTTATGTGGACGGAGGTGGACTTTCTACTGAATACTGCAAAATGTTGTGAAACCTTTTACCTTCCTATGTCTATTACGACACAAATCAACGCAGCGTCACGTCTCTTCTGTTTGAACAGTGACACAAAGACTAATAAATTATTTGCCTCTAACATAAAAGCGAAATATTCTACAATGCTGTGAACGACGCAATAGCTCCGGCACCGATCCCGACCAGGGTTACCGGATGCATAAATGAAAAGTGCGGAGAAAAGTCCCGATTTCCTGTGAAAACAGTCTGAAAATTTCAATCAAACGTATAAAATAAATCAAAAACTATCAGGCATAAAAATAAATAAAAATTGGTTTTAGAATACATAAGTGACGCCCTTTCATTTGATACCCCACTCAATATTGTTATCTCATTTTGAAATTTCGACGACCCGGTTTTCCCCCTTTTTAAATAAAAATAAAAAATATTTTCATCTTTTTATGAATGCAATGACGGCGCGCCGCAATTACCTACAACTATTCCAAATTTCAGGTTAATAGCTTAGTAGTTAGTAGTTACTGTAATAATCGGGTGTGACAGACGGACGGACGGACGGACGGACGGAGAAAGTCTCACCATAAGGGTTCCAATTTTACCAATTTGGTATGGAACCCTAATTAACCAAAGAATGATTATTTTAGAATTGTCCAACTCTTTATGTAACTTTTATTTTATTGGTTCTTAAAATCCTGAGTTTTTATTGGATTTGCAAAATTCGGCCACATTCCTGAGAAGAGTCCAAAAATCTTCAAAATATCTCGGGATAATTCCTGAAATATGGTAACCCTAATTACGACATATGTGCGGAACCTGTCACCCATCTCATGGAGATAACTAATTGATTGACGCACGAATAGAATCACCTACTTTTCATTTTTTTGTATTTTGGTTTATTTCGGAGGATTACGCAATTAGAACAGAGTGTTAGTTTTATGATCGAGCTTCTTCATCATTGTTCAACGATATTTTTCGTACATTTTGAAAAATTAAGTTGAACCTAAGGATGCCCATCTGAACATTTTAGGTAAAACTTCTTTATACGAGTACGAGAAAAAAGTAGTGCCATCTGTATATTTTCGGATATGGCGTTTATGGAATATGGCGGAAACCGCCCCTGTGGAAATGCGCGGTATAGTATATCTGTGGCGTGGACCGCGATAGATCAATGGGTCCTGCTACTGATGCTCTTGGTGTCAACTCAAACATTTTGACACCATTAAACTGGTGACATTTTTTTGCACGATTCGCCGGGTCCTTTGTAGGTACTTACAGGTATACCTATTACGCCTATTATTTCGATCCATTTCCACATTCTTATTGTATCGTAAAATCGATACTAATATTAAAAAGAGTTTGTTTGTTTGTTTGCTTAAATGCGCTAATCTCTTGAACTGCTAGTCCGAATTGAAAAATTATTATTGTGTTGGACAGTCCATTAATTTATCGAGGAAGGCTATACATACATATAACATCACGATTCATGCTATGACCAACAAGAGCGGAGCATAATGAATTTTCAGCATATATACTTATCACGTAGGGAGGTCGTCAAATGGTTTTAGTATTCTCAGTTCTTAGGAATGGAAGACAGTCGGTTTATGCACAACAGTGTAGAGTTAGACTACAGTGCTACAGTGTTGCAGTTCTGAGAACGGATGCATTAGCACTTAACTCTTTGTGGAACTGCAGTACAGTACCAGTCAACAGGGTATTCTTAAAAGCCCTTGTTGATACGCACGGAAATATCCTGCCTATAAGATCCTTCAGAACTCAGAATAATAATAATTCAGAATAATAATAATTAATCATCAATAGTGGACAACATCACATACATTGCTCCGATCCCTTAGTAAGTAGCTTATGCACTAGTGTTATGGAAATCAGAAACAACGAAGGTACCACAATACCCAGACCCGAAACAATGTAGAAAACTTATTTCTACATTGCCCCGACCGGGGATCGAACCCGGAACCTCAAAAATGGCGGCGCCTTGAAAACCGGCACGCTAACCACTCAACCACGGAGGTCGTCCGAGGTAATTTGTAATAACAGGCCAAGTGCGAGCCAGACTCGCTCACGAAGTGTTCTGTACCATTATCTATTTAGAGTAGTAAGACGATTATCCAGAAGGATATATGACTTCAAGTATAGTAGTAGTAGGTGGATCATCGACCAAAAAAATCACGTTTGTTGTATGGGAGCCCCGATAAATATTTATTTTATTCTAGTTTTTAGTATTTGTTGTTATAGCGGCACCAGAAATACATCATGTGTAAAAATTTCAAGTTTGCAGCTGTCACAGTTCAAGAGATGCAACCTGGTGACAGACGGATTGACGGATGGACGGACAGCGAAGTCTCCGTAATAGGGTTCCTTTTTTACCCTTTGAGTATGGAACCCTAAAAAAGCACAAGTTTCCACGGAACGCGGACGAAGCTGCGAGCAACAGCTAGTTCGTAGTTACCATTTAAAAACCTAAACAATCCGCCGTCTAGTCTGCCAGGAACTTTAAAACCACATTTTCGGAGCCCTGGGATGTGCTATTTTCAGTTCTATCTTTCAGATCATAGCGGTGATGAAGGGCGCAGGAGAAAGTTGGTAGAAAGTGTGTCGACCCGAGCATATGGCGATCAAGTGACGTGGTTTGTCATGCTCGGTGAATTCCCATCCGTGAGCTGGACTATAATACTATAGTCTAGATTTATCGTAATGCTAATAGGACTCACGGCCTTATTGAGGCACTCGGGATATAAATGGTAATAGATTCAATTGCGTAGCATGTTTTGAGTTGCGGGAGAAAGCATTTTATCCGATAATGTGAAGTATATTGGCTGTTTATACTGGTGGACAGGTCTCAATAGGTATAGTCCTGATATTGTCCTGCTTTGGCGAAGTAGGGCACGGTCGAATTTGAGCGGGAGGTCTCGGGTTCGATTACTGACACTTCTAACTGAGATGAAGTCCGGTCTGGCAGAGCCAAATGGCAACTAGTCAATAAGGAAAGACGCACCCTAGCGGTGCGTCTTTCCTTATTGACAAGTTGTCTATCGTCTTGTAAGATGACGCGTTAAGGGTAACTTACAGCTTTCCCACGTGACATTAGCGAAGTACTCATGGTTTGGCACAAATAAATGTCTTAAAAGCTTCTATGGATATTCTGGACGCTTCCCAGTCTCCCACATTCCCATATTTCCATACGTGTTTCCGAGCGGGATACGTAGACGCATTCCCCAGCGTAAGAAAAATACCTCTTGCTTGAATGCTTTTTTTATTATTATTGATAGGCTTACGCTTGACAACAATCAGGCTTTATGAGATCTAGGATGGGACGCGCTTGCCTAGAAAAAGCCTACTCATTTCTCTTGAAGGCACCCAGATTACACTGGCTGAGAACACGGACTCTAAAAGGGGGTTTTATCATAAGGGAAACATGGACGGTGAAGTACAAATACATAGATGCAACAGAAACAACGTATAATTTAGTTGTTGCTGCTGACGGGGGGGCTGGGCAGCTTGAGCCGCGCGGCCAGCTCCTGCGGCACGTCCAGGTAGCAGCGCTCCAGCCCCACGGTGAGGATGAGCGCGCGCAGGCGCTCCACCTCGATGGGGTCACCCTCGCTGGCCCACACCGTCATCGACGAGTTCATGGTCTTCGTCTCTCGGAGCAGGTCGAGCACCACGGGCTGGCTGTTCGAGGCCAGGCCCGCGCGGAGCTGGAAATGCAAATGTCATCGGAATAGTCTTTCAGTCACAAATATTTCGGTTTAGGCACCTGAAGATTTGGGCATCTGAAAGATTTACGTAAAGGTTGCTGAGCGAACTACATCGTGGCTTGTGACCGTGGCCTAACTGCTTGTGACAGATTAAGATTTTGGTACCGATACGTTATTTTTTCGCCCCATCCACCCTACCAATATGTGTATTGGTTTAGGATAATTTGAAGAACACCCAAGAATTTGCAACCAGTATATTCTGCAAGTAACCTAGGATCAGAACGTGTGGTTTCTCTCACATTCTGTGCTTTCCGAAGATTTCATAAACAGATCACCAACTTTAATCGTGCTTACGGAAAAATTTACTGTAGGTTTGTTATGATTTTACTATAACCTGCTATAACCTGCTAATACCCTTTTTGTATTATTCTGTATGGAATAACATATTACAGCAGGTATGATGTATGTATGTAATGGTCATTCCACCGACTAAGGGTGTTTTGAGACCAGCTGCAGGAGCTTTGTATGCATTTAATGGAAATGTGGACTGGTCCGATGCTCATTGCTGTACCTACATATTATCATGGTTCCGATGTATATCCCGTTCTGATTAATTGACAGGGATTTCTGTGGCATTCCGAGTGAAGGTTTTTTTTAAGCCAACTGCGGGAACTTGTTTGCACTTACCGGAAAAGTGACGGTCTGGTTGATCCGATGCTCGTTGACCAAGCGGATCATGGCACCGATCTGGTCCCTGCTGTACTCGCCCTCGGTGTTGTTCCCGGCGATGGCTGTGGTCCAGCCGAGGGACAGCACCGCGCGCGGGTGCTTAGAGCCCAGTTTTAGGAACTAGTCTGCACTTACCGGAAAAGTGACGGTCTGGTTGATCCGATGCTCATTGACCAAGCGGATCATGGCACCGATCTGGTCCCTGCTGTACTCGCCCTCGGTGTTGTTCCCGGCGATGGCTGTGGTCCAGCCGAGGGACAGCACCGCGCGCGGGTGCTTAGAGCCCAGTTGCAGGAACTTATCTGCACTTACCGGAAAAGTGACAGTCTGGTTGATCCGATGCTCGTTGACCAAACAGATCATGGCACCGATCTGGTCCCTGCTGTACTCGCCCTCGGTGTTGTTCCCGGCGATGGCTGTGGTCCAGCCGAGGGACAGCACCGCGCGCGGGTGCTTAGAGCCCAGTTGCAGGAACTTATCTGCACTTACCGGAAAAGTGACAGTCTGGTTGATCCGATGCTCGTTGACCAAGCGGATCATGGCACCGATCTGGTCCCTGCTGTACTCGCCCTCGGTGTTGTTCCCGGCGATGGCTGTGGTCCAGCCGAGGGACAGCACCGCGCGCGGGTGCTTAGAGCCCAGTTGCAGGAACTTATCTGCACTTACCGGAAAAGTGACAGTCTGGTTGATCCGATGCTCGTTGACCAAACGGATCATGGCACCGATCTGGTCCCTGCTGTACTCGCCCTCGGTGTTGTTCCCGGCGATGGCTGTGGTCCAGCCGAGGGACAGCACCGCGCGCGGGTGCTTAGAGCCCAGTTGCAGGAACTTATCTGCACTTACCGGAAAAGTGACAGTCTGGTTGATCCGATGCTCGTTGACCAAGCGGATCATGGCACCGATCTGGTCCCTGCTGTACTCGCCCTCGGTGTTGTTCCCGGCGATGGCTGTGGTCCAGCCGAGGGACAGCACCGCGCGGGGGTGCTTAGAGCCAAGTTGCAGGAACTTGTCCGGGTCCACTGGCTTGGTGGTCGCTTTGATTGGTCCGGGGAGGATGTCCGCGTTGAGCCAAAGTGGGAAGGTTACCTGGAAAGAGTATTAAGTTACCATGTTCAAAGGGCTTATAATGGTTTGGGTAAACTGCATTTTACAAGCTTTTATTCAACTTGCAATGTATGTTTGTTCGGGTGGCATCTTGCAACTCTTTAACCGATTGAGTTGTATTTAATGTGGATGATAAATACAAATCCATTCCAAATTTCCATTCTAAATCGAACATGGTAGACTAGTTATTTTTAAGGGACTCCTGCAATATTAGTATCAAATGAAAGGGTTTTCTGAGAAAAATACGAATACCTAATTTTTTTTTTTTCTTATAATATAATTATGAATATTTTTTGTACACCCAATAGTTTTCAATATTCTACTTCTAAATAATAGGTATGTTGAGAAAACAAAATTGGGTCTCTATGTTAAAGACGGTTTGTCAAACAGTTTTAACAACATAACAAGCATAGAAGGGATCTGGGAATTGAACACTTTGCCAAAAGGAGTGGAAATCCCAGGTTTACCACTCTACCGAATAGATCAAACTAAAACTTCGTATGAGTGAGTATTCAAAATTATTTTCCGTGCATACCTACCGTGTCAGTTACCGAACAACAAACTTTGAGCGTGGTACAATTTTAGTAAAGAAATCAGGTCTCTTTTCCTCTCCTGTTGGCTTGTATACTCATAGGACCCGAAGGACGGGATGAGACGAAAAAAATCATAATTCACACGCTGCATCACGATGTCTATATATTGAACGTTAATGGAAATTCAACTATAAGTAACTTATATAGAGTTGGATTTCCTTTGCAACATAATACGGAAGAGTTATTTTTTGGACCTACACTTATGGTAAAAGCGATTAGGTCCATTTTCCCTTGCGTCGGCCTCCTCAATGTCAAGTCACGTTTGATGGTAAGCTGATTTTAATTGCCCAAATGTGTTCGGAGCAATTTGAGCTTAACGAGCTTATTTATGCGATGACTCACGGATTAGTCGGTTTAGATGTTTAGGGTTTTACAGGGCTTCATAAATATAAATTGATGGTGAACGGTTAACAAATATGGGTTACGGGGTTAATATGCATTTTTATATTGTGTAAGATAAAGTGGTTCTTATTTTTTATTTAAATTATTATCTGCTACTTTCTACTAGAATATGTGGTACTGAGTGGTCGAATTTAACTTTTTCACGAACCGGAACGCTATACCTTCAGTGCTTCTATTATTTTTTTTTGACTTTTTTACTAACCGGAACGCTATCCCTTCACAGAACTCCTATTCATTTTTTTAATATTAGGTCTTTTAACTATTTGGAGAAAGTATTTCTTATCTATTGGAAGAGCCACAACTTTGCAATAAAAATGTACGATCTCAATTATTTAAAAACCAGTGTTCGGAATGCTCTGAGAATAATTTTCACGAAACGGAACGCTGATTTCACGAACCGGAACGCCGTTCCGGTGCGTTCCGGTCCAATTCGAGCACTGTCGGCCCCGGTCCTTTGAGCTCTCCACTTAACTAGGTTGAACACGACTTTACCTTAATTTTCTAAAGTTCGCATTATAAAGGTATCTGCCTATACTAGAGAATACAGTGCGATACGTTAAAAAAAACACGACTTAACCAGGTTAACACGATTCCCGCCGGCTTGCCTAGGAGATGGTAAAGGCCGTAATGGAAAAAAGAGCGCATGAGACGGCGTTCTTCTTGTTTTACTGTCACATGTGTAGCGAGTTCGAATTTCATAACAAAAATCTATGGTTTTCGCGGGATTGCAGATAGAAACAATTTTCACGCGGCCAGCGGTACCGCGGACATAGGTATTTGTAGCAATTGTAATGTTACAGAATTTATGAAATGCCAGAGGATCTTACAAAGAAAGCTGATGCATTACCGGCATTTAAAACCCGACACCGTGGATGTGGATGAGTATTGCTATACTCCTCAAACCTTAGGCAAGCTAGACAGTCTCTTCGGCTTCTGGAGGAAGCTGGACTGGCTCAAATTATCCAACAAGGATCCATATCAGATGATCCAGCAGGGACATCAGGGCCTCCACGCACAACAGAGGAAAACTTCAAGAACGGAAGAGGTTCAATACCGGCATTTAAAACTCGACACCGTGGATGTACGAGTGAGTATAAATGGCAGCTACACTCCTTCAAGTCCTAGGCGACCTATGCAGTCTTTTCAGCTTCTGGAGGGAGCTGAACTGGCTCAAATAATCCAGCAAGGCCCATATCAGATGATCGAGACGGGATATCAGGGCCACCACGCACGACAGAGGAAAAGTTCAAGAACAGAAAAGGTGCAGGCAAAAGATGAAGATGTGAGATGAAGATGATGAAGATTTCTCAAATAATCAACTCACCTCAGGCTTGCTGAACCGCGCGATGATCTCCTGGGACTTCTCGAAGGCGTCGATGCTCTTAAAGTCCAGCTTCACTCCCTTCTGCTTGGAGTTGACGTTGTTGTACTGGGCCACAGCCGTCAAGAAGTCCGCCAGGGTGAGGTCGGACGTGGTGGCAGGGGGGTGCGCCATGATGGGCACCGGGGGCCCATCTTTGCCGGTCACGTGGCCCAAGACGATATCCGCTTCTAACATTGACACTTCGCCTTAAATAAGAAGGAAAAAATAAGAAGGAAATGTTTTTCAGGGATACACTTCGCCTTAAATAAGAATGTAATGTTTTTCAAGGATACACTTTTCCTTAAGTAAGAAGGTAATGTTCTTCAAGGATACACTTCGCCTTAAATAATAAGGATTTTTTAATGGATTTCAGTAACTGCCTCTGATAGTCTCCCTATAGGTCTTATACATATATGCATAAGGGCAGAACCTCTAGACATTTGCGAATGCAATATGCTAAAAATATAGAAATGGAACTAAATTGAAATGATGGCTAAATGATGATTGCAAAATTAGTCACGTGACTAGCCCTCCCACACATTCTTATATTTTTTTTTAATTTCGTTCGAATGCGATGCAATCACAGATTTTAGATGCAATAGCAATCTTAAAAAAAACCGGCCAAGTGCGAGTCGGACTCGCGCACCGAGGGTTCCATACCAAAAAAGAAGTAAAACATTAAAAGAATCACTTTTGTTCATGAATTTGGGAGTTATATTTTACATAATATAAGTAGGTACTTTTGTTGGCCAACCGCAAACCTAACTTTGTTTTTGGTGGTTCATTGTTATTATCAAAAAAAGGATAAAAGTTGAAATTATTTTTCCTGTAAAATATACATTACCTTCTATTGATCATAATTATTTCAGATTTTTCGATTGTTAAACTTCGGAGATAAGGAGGGGGGAACGGTATTTTTTTCGTCAGCTTGCCCAATAAATCAAAAACTATCAGGCATTAAAATAAATAAAAATTGGTTTTAGAATACACAAGTAACGCCCTTTCATATGATACCCAACTCAATATTGTTATCTTATTTTCAAATATCGACAACCCAGTTTTCCCCCCTTTTTAAATAAAAATAAAAAAGATTTTCAATTTTTAATGATTGAAATGACGGCGCGCCACGATTACCTACAACTACTCTAAATTTCAGGTCGATAGCTTCAAAGTTACTGAAATAATCGAGTGTGACAGACGGACGGACGGAGAAAGTCTCACCATAAGGGTTCCATTTTTACCATTTTGATATGGAACCCTAAAAACACATGGATTGGCCATCGGTATGTTTCATTATTAAATTCTTCGGTCTCAACATGAATTGGAGTAACCAGCACCTTTTTAGCCATGTACGATCGTCATAGGAACCTGTAGGAATTATGAATTTCAATTGGAACAGTTTTCGACTGACAAACATCAACATTAATTACATATATGGGTAACCAAATTAAACAAACAAAGGAAACACAATTGTTGGGTGTTATTGTTGATGATGATCTCAATTGGAGAGCACAAGTTGAAAAAATTTGCAATAAATTAAGTAAATTCTCCTATGCTCTTTATAAGTTAAATAGAATTGCTAATGAGCAGACACTACGCATAGCCTACTTTGGCTCCTTCTTGCCGGATCTCTGCCATGGGATCTTGAGGCGAAAGCCCTCGCTTCAATATACGAACGGAGCGGGGGGCTGCGAAGACGAGGCGAGCGACCGCTGCCGCGTGTGTACGCGCAGTGTCGCTCCCAGGTTCGTAGTATCCTATTGGCAGAATGGAGGGAGCGACTGGAAAACCCCAGCGCAGGGCACGCCACTATAGCAGCGGTAAGACCCGTCATGGAGGATTGGCTGGGGCGTCAGCATGGCGCCCTAACCTTCCGGCTAACGCAGATACTTACTGGGCACGGTTGCTTCGGTAAGTATCTGCATCGCATAGGTCGGGAGCAATCGCCCGGTTGTCACCACTGCGGAAACCGCCTCGTGGACACGGCGCAGCATACACTGGAGGAGTGCCCAGCTTGGGCGCAGCAGCGCCGCGTACTCGATGCAGCAGTCGGTGGCCTCTCGCTCCCAAACATCGTTCAGGTGAAGGTTGGGAGCGAGACAGCGTGGAATGCCGTCGCCACCTTTTGCGAGGAAGTGATGTCAGCAAAGGAGGCGGCGGAGCGCGAGAGAGAAAATCAGGCAGCACATTCCTCTCGCAGGAGACGCACCGGGCGCCGGAGGGTAAATGACCTCCGGCCTCCATGAGTTGCCGGCCTGCGGGTGACGGGCGTTAGGGGCCGTCCGTCGCCCAAAACATAGACAGGCCAGGAGGTGAGGTGAGACCAGACAGGGGCACCTTTAAGGAAGTTTCGGCAGCGGCCAGGCTGCCGACGATGATGTGACTCGCTGCTGCGGTGGCTGGTCGAGACCTGGCGGGAACGCGGTGAATGCGAAAGTGAATCCCGTGCTTCCGCCAGCGGGTCCGTCGTGGAAACAGACAGTTTTTAGTGGGTGCGAGCCCCACATAACCCTTCCGTTTCCCCTGACGGAAGGGTATGCGTTAGGCATTTTCTGTCTATAAAAAAAAAAAAAAGCCTACTTTGGCTACGCTGAAGCAACCCTTAGGTATGGGATAATGTTTTGGGGAAATTCGGTCGAAAGTGAAAAGGCTTTTAAGGCACAAAAAAAGTGCATCAGAGCAATTCGTAACCTCCAGTGGACGGACACATGCCAGCCCCATTTTAAAGAATTGAAAATACTTACGTTACGTTCCCGTCACTTTACATTTATGAGACAGCTGTGTTTGTCCACAGTCATATGTCGTTATTTGATAATTTAAACAATAGGAGATATCCTTTGAGGTTGCGGGTCCGACCTTCTAGGACGACAAAGAAGCAAAAAAGTGTAATTTGCATTTCGATCATTATTTACAATAATTTACCGGATGACATAAAAAAAATAGAAGATTTAATCAAATTTAAAAAAATCCCTTAAACTGTATCTTATTAATAAAAGTTATTACTCAATAAAAGAATATTTTGATGACAGACATAAATAGGTTTCAATTATGTACGAATTCCATAGTTACTTGACATATTATATTAAGTTATTTAGCCTTTACGACATTTTATTTATATGAGATATTATATTATGACGAGAAGGCGTCATTAGATGATTTGTTATTAATAACTATTTTTTCTTTTCTGCGTAATACGGGGCCATTTAAGTAAAAAGTCACTGCATATTGTTTCTTCCATAATTACATAATATTATTATAGTTGTAGGGTGATATTATAAATATTGTAACTTATAATATTGCATGCCGTAAGGTAGAACTTGTTCGAACTTGACAATCTCTATAAGATCTATGTAAACCAAGTTTCGAAATAAATATTATTGAATTGAATTGAATTGAATTGTAAAAAGCCATCGCTTCTTCCTAATCTAAATAGAATGAAATTAAAAAAAATGTATCCAGGAATGACATACTATCCAATCGACTACTGATCACTTAACTTATCGAACATTACTTCGACTTGTTTCATACATTTTTTTTAATTTCGTTCCTTATTGTTATGGAATGAACAATGAACAGATTTCTGTGATAATGCTGCAGAAATGAGAACTAGTAAATGAGAATTAAAGGTAGGTTTTTAGGTCGAAGTCTGGCAATCTTTCTTTATACTAAACATTTGAAGTGGTATTTTTACAGATGCCATGAATTAGTTTAGTGAATATAAATGAAGTCAGCTTCAATGAGCAATTAAGACTGGAAAGTGTCGGTTACGAGTGCAATTGAAATTAACTGGTGGTTCTAAGAACACATCGTTAAACGTGGTTAAACTGGCAACTGGTTCGGAATCCGACCGTCTAGCTGTTAATTCGTTTAATTTGTTTTCTTGTAAACTAACTGTTAAGTATTTTACATATCTTTACAGTATATCTACGTATCTTTTACTAGCGTTTATGGGTGTATAAAATTTTAATAAACACGCATTTTAAAGAATGTCGTTTTTAATTTTTCGTGGAAGGAGTCATAAATAAAGAACACAAACTGCCTGTACGCTTTGATCAAAAAAATGTATGGATGACATCATCATAGATCGTGATCAACCAACCGACGGGATATGTTATTCATACAAACTTTGAGAGTTTTTATTGTTTAAACATAACATAATTGCGGGTGCGTAAAACCTTTTGTTTTGTTCAGTTTAGTAACTTACAGACAAAATGTTGGTGTTGTTGTATTGCTTAACTCAAAAGCTATCGATTTACTACAAAAAAATATGGTCTTAGCGATCCCGTTTCTGCAAAATTTACCAATAACTTCATGTTTAAATTTTTTTTGGGCAATGTTTTTTTAGTTTCAGGCATTTTTGGCTGTGTTATTTTAACGTTTTACATTATTATTAGATCGGAGATTATTCTACCCAGTCGAATGAAACCATATGAGAACATGTGAATCAACAGACTTTCAAGTTATTACTGATATTATTGTGTGCACATACCCAAAAAACACATACAACATTGAAATGGCTCTCACGGGGAGGGGGTGAGGGGGCGCCCCCCCCCCCCTTTATAGGAAATTTTTTGCTTGTGGTGAGCCATAGAACACTCCCTTAAATTATCGCTAGTTCGATCCCGGACACACTGTATACAATAGATTTCAAACTGATATGGATTCTATTTCTCAAAAATAGAATAGATAAATAAAATTAATATAATATGACTGTGGCTGGATTTTCGTAAGTCATTGATTAAACATAGAAACTATAAAGGATCAGCACTTAGTGACGTTACGCATGTATTTTTAGGCTCCGCCCTGAAGCATCATTTTTAATTTGTCAAAACTGTAAAATGGCGCTAATGTAAGCGACCGACAGCGGTATGTGCTGTCAGCGCTACCGAACTGTACGACACGCGACGTCATATTTGAGAAATTTTTGGCTTCAACATACGTCACATCTTTCCCGTCCTCTTATAGCTCGGAAACTTCGTGCGGGACCCTCCTGCGGGGTGACAGACGGCCGGAGGACGCGGTACCGCGCAGAGAAGTGTCCACTTCCCCGCTACGCCGCCCGCTAACCGCTGACATCGAAGTTCCTTGCCTCCCCCACCGTCTGTCACACCGCAAGAGGGTCCCGCACGAAGTTGCCAAGCTATAGCGTATATTAACGTATATTTTCGTCATTGTCGTAAGTACTTACTAGCTAAAACTGCTTCGAGGTACGTCTTGTTGTTGACCGCATGCGCCCATGTTACCAGTGACAGGTTCTTCATTATTTCCTCATCTGCGTACCCTAGAGCTGCTGCAACAGAAAAGTTTTATTTTATTAAGGGCGATGGGCTAGGCGCGAAAATTCAAATTTTATTTAGTGTTTAATTTCGCTTATAGTGGGCTAATTATACATCGAAGGCTAATCGCAATGAGTTTTGCGGGCACAACATTTATGCATCTACATGTTTTTAATAAAAACTCTGCTCAACAATACTCATTTACTTCATATTGGTTCCCGATAGCTCGAAATCTGGGAAACTGCAAAAAATTATCTTTCGGGAACCAATATGAGATGAGTGGGAACTTTCGAGAAAAATTTCTATTAAAAACATGTAGATGCATAAAAAGTAGGCCCGCAAAATGCATTGCCATAAATCTACAATGTGTAGTTAGTGTAATATTTACGAAAAACTAAATACTGCAGCCATGTGTACAGTGATTCTGTAAAATACGGCTCAATAGCTCTTGACTTAGACAGTCACTACCCTTCCTCACCACCTGCTTATAATGTTTGTAGGTATGCCTTTGAAATCAAGAATGGCAATATCTTTTATGTAACCAAGCGCCATCTATGAAAACTTGAAAAGGCGCTTTTATTTTTCCAAGTGAAAAGGTACAAATACTACGAGATTGATGCAATAAAATGACGTTCCGTATCATTAATCCTCCTATAAAATTTCACAAAAATAACTTAAAATTGTATAAAATAAAGAGAAGACCTTCAAAACAAAATAATACTTATTTATGTGAAATACTTTGATTATAGATATATGTATATATTTTGTTTATTTAATTAATCAAATGACAGTTTGAAATGTCAGTTTACTGCACCGAATTAAAAGTCGCAATACGGTGTATATAAACAATAAATATACATAACATCAGTTATCATTTGTTATATTATACATGTTATAATATATTACTTATTTAGTAGTTTTTGAAATTACTATATGGCAACATTCACGTAGGTAAATGTCACAAATGGCATCTGTCATGTACCAACTGTCACTTGTCAGTTGCTAGTAGGTAACGAATGGAATCACTTGAGATAATTTAATAATAATGATGGTTTTACTTACAGATTACAATGTGTACACCCCGTTAATATTTAATAGACAAAGTTATTTTTAACTAGAAACTATTATTTACACTAGAATAATATGAATTATCTATAAAATCTTAGGATTATTTGCAATGTACCAATTCAAGGTCACTTATCAACTATCAATGACGTCAGAACTCAGGGTTACCAGCAAAGGAAATATTTTTCCCCACAGCAATATAGTCATGTATTATATTCTGCCTTTTAGAAATCCTAATAAGTAAAGTAAGTTATCAGATTGGCTAGATAATATATTTGCAGCTCAAGGAAAAATTTGCTGCAACGATTTATCACGCCAATATCTTGTGACGAAAAAACTCGTCATCTCTTAAATATGAATAGTTAAATCATAATTCATAAATCACACGCTACCTAACTAACGCAGGTTTTTAAATTGTCAATTTTTTTCTTTGACAGTGATATTCATTTTCCCAATCGCACGAGAGTTCCGTAAATAAAGAATCTTAAAATCTTAACCAATAAAGTATTAACAAATCAATAGTGAATGGGCAACGATCGCGCTTCACCTTAGACCGTATCATGTCTTTCCATCAGGTATAAATGTCAAGCATTAGCCAAAAAAATAAATGAATGTTAACTTAATGAAAAAAATAATCTTTTTTCTGGCAGCCGCAGCCTACACAACAAAGCACCGGCCGATCTCCTGTACAATGCAACGGTGAGTTGACATCATTAATTATGCAGCGGGAAGGAAGTGACCACAAGTTACAACACACTAAAAACAAAAGCTGATGGCATGCAAAATGCGAATGGAGAGGCCTTAGTTCAGCAGTGAACTGAAATAGGCTGATGATGAAGATGATGATTATAATTAATCTTTTTCCTGAAACAAGTGCGACGCCGCTTGAACTGGCAACTTTTCAGATTAAACCATCACAGTCATTTTCTCAGTGTAGCAACTAGATGGAGTTAGTTGTACATAAGCTTGCTGAACGTTTTATAAAATATGTATTTTCCGGAAATCATATAATATCACACTTGCAAACCCGGCGAACTCCGTTTTGCCACCAGACGGCTTCCTTTTATGTAACATTTTTTAATTTTAATTTTTTTTTAAACCTTTCCTGAATTTTCTTTGCTATAAACTTCACGGAGCCCGCGACCTTTTCAACGAATGCAAAACCGTGGAAATCGGTTCGTGCATTCTGGAGTTATAGCGTCAGGAAGGAAAACCCGACTTATTTTTATATAGTAGATTTTCCGCTATGTACCACAATGTAATATGAACTTCTTTGAAAATTAGATTGACTATAATAATAATATATCTTAAGCAACGTATTTTCAACTAGTTGGTGACCTAAAATCCAATTTTGTTGTATTCTAGATTTCTCAAATCACTTTTTGAAAATGATAATAAAAATCTTTATTTTTCTCTCTAATGAAAAGTCATAGCTCTACCGCCAGGTTCGGAAAGGAGGTTTGTACCGAGAAGAACTGGCAAGAAACTCGGCACGTTCTTTTTTCAAACATGTCATAATTTATACAAATTTTTATTAAATAATATGAAAAACTTGTTACATAACTGTGTTTCCGTAAGTACTGCTTTATTCAGTGTTTGATTGAAGTCTGTAATAGTAAAGGAAAAGATGTGTAATGAATATTGATTAATTGATTATCTACCTAACGGTAGAGATTGTATGAGGCGGATGCATATTGTCGAGTTATTATTAGAGTCAGTTGCAGATCCCTCTTACAAGTTATTACTAGATATTACAGGAATATCCTCTCGAGAAACTTTATAACCAAGCAAAGTAGATCCTATACGCATTTGCTGCGATGATGTTCAGAAGTCGTCCTTATTTATGCATTGATATATTAGATACACTGTAGGTATAACCCGTTCGCAGAAGCTTTGGAAGAGCGGGACCTCTAAAACAGGGGCAATTTTAGTGCCCTTAAAAGAAAGTCCCATCTAAAAAAAGACTTCCTCTCTCACTTGATACTACTGCGACCCGCGATTGTCCTTTATCAGACGAATGCGGGTCGCATGAGGTGTGAGGCGAAGTCATCAGCAAAGCTTTTGCAAACGGGTAGTACATAGGAGATTCTTATTGTTATTTGAAAAGGTTGACGAGCATCTATTCACCTGTTGTTACGTGTTTGTGACGCCTATCCGTTCACAACCTAGATCACGTGACTTCTGCACAGACAAGTGTCATAATATATATTTTTTTTATTTCGTTCCATAAGCGTTCGAAAATATCTTAGGAATGGATTAGATAAGTCAAACACCTGCATTATTTTATAGCTGTTGAAGATTGAAGCCATCCAGAAACATTACCCGGCACTACGATTCTCTGGAACAAGGAAACTAGCTCACCCCATTAGCTACTAAGACCAGAGTTCTATACCCCATACACGCTACCCCTTTTTAACTGGTGACAAAATTGTAATTTTTTGAATAGAGATAGGTAATGGGATTGGGAGGTCGAGACCGCCCGTGCTCCCTCAGGTATATTTTATATACCAGGGGTATTTTAAATGACACACTTAATGCTGTCTGCTCACAAGATGCTATTTAAGAAGAAGAAGATCGGATGTATTATTTAAAATCAAATTGTAAAAAGAGCAAATGCCGTGTGTCTTGCAAGTTCTTCTCGGCGCAAACCTGTTTTTTGTGTCTGGCATGTCATACTTGTAAGTGCCTGTAAGTTGAGCCTATGTGAGGGTATAAATAATTTGATTTTTTTATTTACTCGTATTAACTATAAAAAAACCGGCCAAGTGCGAGTAGGACTCGCGCACCGAGGGTTCCATACCATAAAAGAAGTTAAACATTAAAAGAATCACTTTGGTTCATGAATTTACGAGTATAATTTGCATGTAGGTACTTTTGTTGGCAAACCGCAAACATAACTTTGTTTTTGCCGGTTTATTGTTATTATCAAAAAAAGTATAATAGTTAGAGAGTTGATTTTACTTTTCCTGTAAAATATACGTTTACTTCTATTGATCATAATTATTTCAGATTTTTCGATCGGTAATCTTCGGAGATAAGGGGGGGGGGGGACGGTATTTTTTTCGACAGTTTGCCCAATAAATCGAAAACTATCAGGCATAAAAATAAATAAAAATCAGTTTTAGAATACACAAGTAACGCCCTTTCATATGATACCCTACTCAATAAACAAAATAAACACAATTTTCAAATTTTTACGGTTGTTATGACGTCGGGTCACTATTACCTATAACTATTCTAAATTTCAAGTCGATAGCTTGAATAGTTACTGAAATAATCGAGTGTGACAGACGGACGGACGGACGGACGGACGGACGGACGGACGGAGAAAGTCTCACCATAAGGGTTCCATTTTTACCATTTTGGTATGGAACCCTAAAAACAGTAATTATATCAATAGGTACCTGCGGCAGCGACGGCGATGAGCACGACGAGCATGGCGGCGCGGCGCGGAGTGCGCGGCGCCGGCGCGACATTGCGCGACCGACGCCTGTGATTGGACAATCGCCCAATCGTCCAATTGTGGCGCTGATTGTGATTGTCGCGAATAAGAAAATTGGTGACACTTCAAGGACTGGGGTCTCCAGCCGTCTTATCTACGCGCGCTCTGCGACTATGTTTCAAGATACTTCGTATTTTGCATGGATTGTAGTGATCATAAGGTGGGTGTACCATGGAAGGCCACTCTAACAAATAAACAGTTATTATTCGTTTATTTACTGGATAAATCATACGAACAAATAATTAAGTAATACTTTGTTTTATTACGTAACATATAAACCACTTTTTTTAAATTTCAGATTTGATCAATATTGATTAAACTTAAGTTTCATTGAACTCTCCCAAATGGCCTTGCTAGGAACAAGGCTCCTTAGAAGGCCATTATAATAAATCAGTCATTTAACACTAAAAGTTAATAAATAGCGATTAAATCCACAATAAAAAGAAGTGGTTTATAGTCCAGTCATATTAGGGCTTTCACCTCGGAATGAAAGATAATAAGCTGCAAATTGGTATGAACCTTTGTTTTGTCATTCTAAATGTTGTCTCAAAAGTCACAATCGTTATCGTGTCCGCGTCGCAAGATATTCAAGGTCAAAGGTCACAAAAATCGGTTTTTCGCGAATATCTGGCTTCCTATCGGTTAAATGAGATTTGCATTTATTATAAAAGTTGTAGGCTATAAAATTCCCTACAACTTTTGTTTAAACTTTTTTTTCATACGACCAACCGTTTTGAAGGTAGAGCGCGAAGTGCACATTGTACAGTCATATACGGCCTAATGCAAGGTCAAGCGTGAGTTATGGTTATCAGTACGTTATAAAGTCAATTATTTACTTGGAAATTATAATTATTAAGCAATGCCTATTATTTATGTACTAACTATTAATTATTTATATTTAATTAAAGTAAGTAACTTGATTATTAATATATAATTATTCATATTTAACTATTTAAGTATAAAATATTATTAATTCTGGATTATATATTTTAGTTACCTTATTACATGTAAAAAGGTTTTAGGGCATTTGTAACTTATTCAAACTGGCTATCTCCGAAACTATCGGTCGTAGCATTTATTCGGTTTTACCTATCGATAGAGCGGAAAAAAATAAGTATAACTGCATTTTTAACTCAATTCAGCCAAAAAGTGCATTTATAATGTTTTACCCGTAAACCGACGATTTGTTAGTTTCATTTATCCTGTAAATAGATGAATAATAACTATTTATTTGTTAGAGTGGCCTTCTATGGTACACCCACCTTATTTTAACGTCGCCGATTTCCGATATCAATGAAATGAGGGACCGTACTGCCAAAATAGTGTCGCGAGCGATTCGCCGCCGCGTCTGTGATTTCTACTTGTAAAATTATTCGGATTTCGGGATTGGGAAAAATTAAAAGACTTTATTTTAAATTGAGAACGATGTCTTTACTTCGGCAGCCATTGATAATAAGGAATGAGATAGTACCACAGATTTATTACATTGATTAAGTATTACATCTGTCATAGATTAATAACTTCCCATCACAGACTTGTGTTCTGTGACCACAGAGTACATTCACATAATATTAGTTGTCTAATATTAGTTGTTGAAGGAATTTGTCATCACATGGCAATAACTAAGAAATTTTAATAATTGGCCTTCGAAGGAGCATGGCCTTCCATGGTCCACCCACCTTATATTAGGCATCGCCGCAAGGTGGCCAGCCTGACGGTTTTTATAAGATATATTTCGAGGAGTGTGCTCAGGAGCCATTTGACCTGGTCCTACGGCTTACCCTCTCCACTGGACACCGGGTGGATTCGCTTGTTCAGTTTTAGTTCCATGGTTTGGAATGCTCCCCCAAAATCTGTTTCCCGCGTCTACCTACCTACGTTTAAAACAAGAGTGAATAGGCAACTTATAGGTAGGTAAGCGCGCTTCATCTTCGACCACATCTTCACTTTCCATCAGGTGAGATTGTGGTCAAGCGTAAGCGTATATCGAATTAAAAAAATATTATCCTCCGGCTAGTCTCTGGCCTCTGCCGAGATTTTCCAGCAGCGCGGGACAATAATTACCTAAGTGTACAAGTGTGCGTGCAAACACAGCTTACTCTCTATTCCCTTTCTTTTTAATCCGATGGGACAACAGTTCTAACACGATCGGAGAGAGATCAGGTGCAGGACCGACGTCTTAACGTGGTCTCCGAGGCACGGGGTGAAACACCACCAATTTTTATACTCCTTGTCCTAGTACTAAGAATTTCATGAAAAATCCAATAATACTTACTATTGGGTATTTCATTGGTATTTTCCAGTCATCTGGGGTCAGTCATATTTTTCAGAGCTGCAGATTATGAGGTACCTAATAATTGAGTATCTTTAATTAAAAATGTAATTAAAAACAAACAAACATTATATTATTATCAATATATATCCGACATCGTCGCATGTAAGGTGTATGAATGTACTCGTATCTACACATGTAGGTAGGTCGTATGTAATCATACTGAATCCTTGTGATCTTCACGATTCGATTGAATGGGAGACCTTTAGCGAGACTACTATGACGTCGATGGACCTGACAATATAGCTCAATTATGGACCCTGACCGATATATCGAGAATCATCGCAACTGCTTCGACAAGAGCGACTTCTGTCGGATGCAGCTGGGAGCTTAATTGGTAGAAATTGTTATATTGAAAGCTCAGATTGACAATACAAAATCCGAGCGGCCACTACATGCTTACTTACTCGTACCCCATTGAGTTAATGGAAAATACAGTATCTCCAAGAAAAGTAAAGCTAAAATATAAAAATTAGTCTGCTGAGGCTCAGCTTAGCAGGTTATTTGCAGTGAAAATATAAATGGTAGAATAACGTAAAAAAACATTAAAGCGAGCCGGCAGACCAATTAACATTTAAAGAAGTTCATTAACTCGTAAAGTTAAATCTAAAGGCATCTGAAAGTCGTAGAAATGTGGACCAACATCGAGTTGCAGGATAAAACCAAGTTCTGGTGAGATCTTTTCACAGCAAACAACCTACCAAGTTGGGCCTCGGCAGACAAAGTTTTTTCTAAACTAGGTATTTTTTCATTTACTTGATGAGGTTTACATTGGTAGTATAATATTATATTTTAACGGGTGATATGACCATATTGCAGACTGATGGGTTTGGTATTCTTCTTTGTAGCAGTAATTGTGAAGCAATACTGTTTTTTGGTTTAGCTGGCGAAATTACAGAGCATACTCAGAAGGCCGAGCGCAGAGCAAGTGCGTATTAAGTTGACATGAAATGCAATAATCCTTGGACTGAGTATCTTCGGACGTTTTGAAAACACAGTTCATCAGCGCAGTTTGATGGATTCGAGTGGGAGGTCCCAGGTTCGATAACCGGCACGGGAAACTTTGGAGTGTTATACTTTCTAAAGCTCAGGGACCGTACCACCATCTCTTAAAGCCGAGGACTCTAACTCCTTTACTCCTCTCATCAGTATATTCAGTAGATATTATGTATATCATTATGTTTGACGACCTCCGTGGCGCAGAAGACCCACGCTCGGATTCGAGCGGGAGGTCGCGGGTTCGATTCCCGCCACGAGCCACTTTGGAATTTTATAATTTCTAAATTGGCTCAGGTCTGGTCTGGTGGGAGGCTTTGGCCGTGGCTAGTTACCACCCTACCAGCAAAGACGTACCGCCAAGCGATTTAGCGTTCCGGTATGATGCTGTGTAGAAACCGTTAGGGTGACATAACTCACCCCTTCCAAGTCAGTACGCTAACATCTGCATCATCACTTACCATCAAGTGAGATCGCAGTCAAGTACTAACTTGTATAGCGTAAAAAAAATGCTACCACTCCATAAGGCCAAGCGGTAGTTCGGTCAGCGGCGGCAGCGGTACCTACTTTGACAGTTGGCGCTACTGTCTGCTTGTATGAAAAAGATTTACGTACCTAAATACACTCGGCGTCAAAAAAATCGCACCTTTCAATAAATCTACTTCAAACAACTTTAAACCTTATTTGACATCAATAATGACGGTCATGTTGGATATCATTTGAAAGGCGATGAAATGGAGAGCACAAAAACAATTCAATTTATTATTTTTCTTTTATTGGAAAAGCACAAAAAAAGAAGTATATAAAACAGTAAAAATCCTTAATTAAGCCTTAATTTAAAACAGATTAATTACA
Source organism: Coenonympha glycerion (assembly GCA_963855885.1). Taxonomy (NCBI): domain Eukaryota; kingdom Metazoa; phylum Arthropoda; class Insecta; order Lepidoptera; family Nymphalidae; genus Coenonympha; species Coenonympha glycerion. Next base: position 15,728,760 of record OY979635.1, read on the forward strand.
CAAAAAAGAATACAAAAATGATCTTAAAACTAATCTAAAATCTAGTGTTACCCCCCCTTGCCCTGATGACGGCTTCCATACGATCCCTCATGGATCTTACCAATTTTAAAATTTCTTCTTGAGGGATAGTGTCCCATTCCTCAATAACGGCATCTTTGAGTTCCTGGAGACTCGTAGGTGCGGGATCACGAGACCGAACCTTGCGTTTTAAATGGTCCCATAGGTGCTCAATCGGGTTCAGGTCTGGACTTCTCGCTGGCCACTGCATGACAGAGATCCCAACATCTTGAAGGTAGTCGCGCACAATAATTGCAGTGTGAGCGCGAGCGTTGTCATGCATCAACGTGAACCCCTCGCCAACAAAACTGGCATAGGGGACCACATGGTCTTCCAGGATCTCTGTGATGTACCGGTGAGCAGTCAGCGACCCTTGCCCGCGAGCACCTCGAGCCCGGGAGACGCAAACAAGGTCGGTTTTGCCGTCGGCAGACATGCCGCCCCAGAACATACAAGAACCGCCTCCATATTCCACCGTCTCCTGGATGCAGGCTTGGGCGAAACGTTCACCCTGTCTTCTGTACACTCTTTTGCGTCTGTCGTTGCAGAAAAGGCACACTCTCGTCTCGTCTGAGAAGAGAACAGCTTTCCATTGTTCGAGGGTCCAATTGACGTGTTCGCGAGCGAATTGCAAGCGGGCTCGCCGATGCTCTGCGGTCAATTTTGGACCCGTAGCAGCTCTTTGCGCCGCTATTTTCCTCTCCCCCAGCCTTCGTCTAACCGTAGACACACTCACGGTTCTTCTGTTAGCTGTCTGGAGCTGCTGTCGCAACTCAACAGCATTTAAGAAGCGATTTCTCAAAGATGTCGATACGATGAATCGGTCGTCTCTCTACGAGGTGCAGCGACGTCTACCAGACCCATGTCTTCGGACGTAGCCACCGGTCTCCAGGAAACGCTGGTACACTCTTCGAACCGAAAAACGGCTCAAGTTGAGTTGCCGAGCGACATCACACTGCCGCATGCCTGATTGCAGTAGTGCAATCACTTGGGCGGCCTCATCGACAGTGGTATCCATCTTCAAGGGTATTTTTCTTGGGAATGAGCTTCTCGTGTGTCCACTTCAACGGTTGGATAGCGAATGATCCCGATTGAACCTGTATTGACCCTTTTATACCTGCAAAAGGTAGCGCAACTAGCGGCTGTTTAAGGAGCAAAATTGTAAGTGTTTTCTTCTTCTTTTTTTGTGCTCTTCCAGTAAAAGAAAAATAATCAATTGAATTGTTTTTGTACACTCCATTTCACACCTTTCAAATGATATGCAACTTGACCCTCATTATTGATGTCAAATAAGGTCTAAAGTTGTTTGAAGTAGATTTTTTGAAAGGTGCGATTTTTTTGACGCCGAGTGTAGTTCGGATGGACATATCTTGAGGTAAGTAATCAGTGTACCACTCCCAGTTTTTAAAAACTGGCCAAGTGCGAGTTCAATTCAGTCAAATTTTTATGATTGCAATGACATTGGGTCACTTTACCTATAACTACTATTTATTCCAAATTTCAGGTCGATAGCTTTTATAGTTACCTTAATACTGAAATAACCAAGTGTGTGTAGCCTGTGAGAGAGGGACGGAGAAAAGTAATGGCTCATTTTCACTAGGCGACATATCGCAGATACTTGTCGCTCGACATTCACGTAGTTGTCTCTGCAAAAGTTGTGGGACAATGTCCCGCGACATACGACTCATTCACATTGTCAGTATGTCGCCCGAGGAAGTAGTGTTGTTCAGTGCAGTTTACCACACCACTTCCATGCATGCCATTTTCGGAACACAACGCGACACACGTTCTCACTGTCCGGCGACTGTCGAGGGACACGAATGTCGCTCGACGCTCGCAGACCGTCGAGCGACATGTTGTGCGACCCGTAAATGTCCCGAGCGACGTCGGGCGATGTCGGGCGACATCGCGCGGGACACGTGAATTTCGTGTCGAGCGACAGAGTCGCGCATCAAATGTCGCCTAGTGAAAATGCGGCTTAAGGGTTCAAATAAAACCTTTATTTCACGGTTTTGTGGGTTTTGGTTTGTTTAGAATGATCGTCAATCAAACACATGTGATAAATTACAAAATGTTTAATAATATCCATTTATGGCAGCAAGATACACTTCACCATTTTTTAACAATGTTTATTTTATGTTTTTATTTTACAAAATGTTTGTATTGATTATTAAAATATCACTTATACGCAAAAAAACGTCGAGAATATTATGTATGTAAAGAGGCCGTACCTACCAATGCGTAGGTACTTAATGTGTAGTAGGTACTATTTAACCGACTTCATTTTATATTTTCATAGAAACATGAGTATGAAAGTTTCAAAATAATACTACAACAGAGATGGTGGTAAGTACGGCCCCTGATGACAAGTATAGGATCCTTTATTCTTATCATTATTCTTATCACTGACTTAAAATAAAATAAGACAGTACCTTTAAGAGTCTGCTGACCCACGGTGTCTCCCATACAAACGTAATACCAAAATCATTTGTAATTCGTGCAATTTTCGATCATGTTGTGGTGTTATTCGGGTTCATATAGTAATAATCTATGCTCCTGGCCATATTTGGTTCCGAAATACTTTTGTTAAACGAAAATGTAAACGAATTTAGTTTAGCTTATTTTTATGTCAAAGACAAAAAGTGGACATGTTTTCTACTTATTTGTTTTGTAATAAAAACAACACTATCTCACGTCGCTTTCGTTCAGGAGCAAAGTTTTAATGTCCAGCTAAAGAAAAACAGCAGTTAATAAAAAAGTTACAAGTTTTCATTGATAATTTTTGGTATTACGGAACTCAACCAAAGTTATAAGAATTTTGATCAAAATTGATTGTTATTTCGTTTTAAAGAAGTATTTCCGAACCAAATATGGCCAGGAGCATAGATTATTACCTACTAAATGAATCCGAATAACACCACAACATGATCCAAATTATGCACGAATTACTAATGATTTGAATGATTTTGAATGAATGGAGACATTATAGTTCACAGGCCCCTTAATACTGAAATTATCAAGTGTGTGGAGCCTGTGAGAGACGGACGGAGAAAAGTAAGGGTTCAAATAAAACCTTGATTTCACGGTTTTGTGGGTTTCGGTTTGTTTAGAATGGTCAGGTCAATCAAACACAATGTGATAAATTACAAAATGTTTAATAATATCCATTTATGGCAGCAAGATACACTTCACCATTTTTTAACAATGTTTATTTTATGTTTTTATTTTACAAAATGTTTGTATTGATTATTAAAATATCACTTATACGCAAAAAAACGTCGAGAATATTATGTATGTAAAGAGGCCGTACCTACCAATGCGTAGGTAGGTACTTAATGTCTTCATTTTATATTTTCATAGAAACATATAGTATGAAAGTTTCAAAATAATACTACAACAGAGATGGTGGTACGGCCCCTGATGACAGGTATAGGATCCTATATTCTTATCATGACTTAAAATAAAATTAGACGGTAGCTTTAATGGGATGCTGATTGAGCTGAGTATTACTTAAGTATGGCGTAATCTAATTTAGTAAGATTAGTATTACTTATAGGACAGCTGATGAATTTGTTCTGCTATAATCCGCTACTTGAAAAGATACTGTATGGTACAATGTGCATAATCGTAGAGTGACTCGACTCTACGATTTCGCATTGCGAAGTCAACATCTCCTGAGGATGTTCTGCTGTCGGGACGAAACGTGCATCGAAGAAAGTAGTGGAAAATTATGTGTGATGTTTTATGTGGGCAGTGTTCCTGCATATTGTACTTTTCAAGTAGCGAATTGTAGCAACACAAATTCATCTGTCCTCTTAATTATGGATGCTTCCATTCAATATTCAGGGAATGATGTCAGGCAACAAGGGTAAGAGACCAGGAACATTTGAACTGGAAAAGCTGAGCCTGGAGTGTAAAGGAGAGTCCAAAGTTCAGGTTGCTGCTGCATCTGTAGAAAGGACACATAAATAGGAGGGAACATTATATAGGGAACATTAAGTATATTCCCCTGGTGCAGTGCATAGTGGAATGTCTCGGGTTCCTCTTATCAAGGGTCTGTTTGAAATTTTATAATTGAAAAACTGGGGTCTGATTGCATAAGATCGTTTGCAAATTCTGCCCCCTATTGACTTGCGTAAATCAGAGAACGTCATTATGACTAAGGTCTTGACTTCGGTCGCGGCTGGTTACCTACCATCTAATTAACCGATTGCTGTTTTAAAAAGAGATAGCTTCTACCTTACCTTCCATAAAATCCTATAAAAATTACGAGTCCCGCAGACTTTGTTGAAAATAGCAAATGTCAAAAATTTTGACCTAGGAGGTAACTATAAAAAAAAGCTTGGAAATAATATGCCTTAGAAAAGTTGTTAAGCAAAGCGGCAGATGCAGTCTTTGCCCAGCTGTGGGACGTAGGATGTTAATATGGGCTTACGCATTTGCTTGAAGTGCGAAGCATTTTTGTCCATAAATAGCATTATACTGAGTATTTACATTGGGTAGGTTAAGTATAATGAAACAATGTAGCTACACTAACAATAAATATCAAATATACTTTTATAACACAAATACAAAAACGATTGAGCGTAAAATAAATAAATATTAATTCCAATTCAATTTATTTAAACTATCTCTAAATTGGTCCGCTTCCATGGAAAGGCGGGGCGTAATGCGTTGCGTATAGCATTATTATTTACTGTCATGGAATTAGTACCTACCTATAATAAGGAAAATGCATATAAAAGTTATTATGTTTGTTCCTCCTTCGAGCCATAATTTATAAACCAATGTAACTGGAATGAAGGGGGCTGAATAAATAAGTATGAGGTGCAATGTAGGCAACGGTTTTTGAATACGAAAAATATCACGGGTTTTGAAAACACTGCAAGCACGCAAACTTTGCAGGTGTTTTTTTTTCTTTGTTTTCGATGAAACACAAAATGAATATAAGCGTTCTGTTAAATAATTAATTTAGCATGAACGCTGTCCTTATGCTACAGTTGTGTAGTACAACTTTGACATACTATGTTATGGTTTGACTCTACTGCTATACCGCTCCACGCTTATCCCCGCTTCTTCATGGAAGATGCCTTTGATAAATTTAAAGCACGATACACACTGGAGACTTAGATATTGCCAGTAAGGTTAGTACCTATACCTACTTCAAATACAGACCACCGCTTTCGTGTTGCGTATATAATTTATAGATCAGTTATTTAAAAAAATATTATTATTATACTTAATATTATATTATAATAATCAGTTTGTGATTTCACGTTGTCATTTTGAAATGCAATTTCCTCTGTGCCATACAGTAAAATTAATTGCATTCAAGTCAAATAGAATTTTCCAATTTACCCTTTACACCATCCGATCTATCGTACACCTAATAAACATTAACGACATTCAAGTTTCAATTATAAATAAATATGTCTACATAAACTCGTATTAAATTATTCTGTTGGAAATTTCTATTTAACCAGCTGTAGCCATACGACATATTTGCGATTGATACAAAAATCTGACGATCGCTCATATGGATCTAAAGTCAAAAAAAATTTATGACAATTGAGATATGTCATACAGCTACGGCAAACTATTACAACACCGATTTATATTGTACGTCGGTGTATTACAATTACAAATGATTGTACCTACTAATAATAAACAACATAACTGAAAGATACAAATTAATTTAAAAAAGCCTTATAAGGTAAATCAAACACATGCTATGTCACACACGTAACTTGTATGCCTACATAATAATAATAATATAATAGTTTTATATACATTAATCGAGTCATTTTTACACCTATCCACACTTTAATTTTGGAAAATACATAATATTATGAATACCAATATTATACCAATATTATAAGGTTTCATGTTATTTGCATGAAATTTTAGTAAATAGCGTAAAATGTACAGCTGCTTCTTTACAATCTGCGATCCGAAAAATACGAAACACTATCAAAATCAGTAATTAAATAATTACACTACTATTTAGTTATTTATTATGGAAAAAATATATGATTTATACAGTACTATTTAGATATTGCAGTAAGGCCAGCACGCAAGAAAATTAACTTTTGAAAAGCAAGAAACTGCTTAGTTTTTAATTTTCGAAAGTTAATATTTTTCGTGCTTGTCCTATAAGAGTTAAAAAGAGCAGAACGTATTTTATCGGATTCGAATCGGGCTAAGATAAATGAGTTATTTGCATGATTTTTTTTTATTTACAGCATGTCGAATGTAAGGAAGCAACTCACGTCGGGTTTTTGTCGGCGTATGTCCGACTAATTTTGGACAGCGGTCGACGCTGCCTGGACTGATCCTGTCGGTTTCCTTCGCCGCACACGTTTGCGCCGAGCAGGCCTGGGGACAGTTCAATGTGCTGTGTAGTGGTTTACGCACTACGACTAGTGACAACAGCAGTAAACTTGTCGGACATACGCCGACAGAAAATAATGGAATATTAAATTAACAAATATGATGAGTATTCACATTAGTTTTAAACCTCAAAAACCCGATAAAAAATTATTCACCGACAAAAACTTTAAACACTTTTGATACCTACATTTTATTTCACTGTTTGTTGTTACCTGCCTATAAATACTAGCTGCTAAACATAATCTCGGACGTAAGCTTTAAAATACACAAAAAGCTACTCTTGGAATTCATATCCTTGATCTTCCACTATCAGCTAAAACATAAAGGGTCAGGAAAACGATTCCAACATTCCAATGGTAGATTTAGTCTCTAAATTTTCGCGTCCGAAAACGACTATCCTTTTCACAAAAGGGATGACAATAAGTTTTTAGAAATAGTATTTTCCTATTTCCCATCGTACAATGCTCTTCTTCTTACCTACGTTATCGAATCTAAAACCTGTAGGCCAAATTTCATAGCCCGATCCATTCAAAGGTTTGAGTTTTGCATTGCTAGATCAGTCAGTCAGTCAATCAGTCACCTTTTTCACACGTAAACATTCAACGTATTAGGTCGGGATCTAGCATTTTCAATTCGCAACACAGCCGTCCGTATAAAACTAAACAAAATGGCCACCCGAATAATAATAATAAAAAAAACACTTAATTACAAATCAGTCGTAAATTTACATAGAGTTCAACTTCATTTCCGCCTCATCTTTGGGCTTTTCGCAGATGATCATCTCCTGAGGCCTGGAGTACTGAGATTTCTTGGTGCAGCACGTGGCCACGGTGACGATGCTTGCGAACACGATCGCTGCGCACGCGCACACCGTGCCGCCCCAATCCAAGATGGCGCGCACCGCTCGCAGCTCGGAGAACACCGGCTCGCTGACTGTCACGCGTTGCTCCACCCAGAATATCGGGAACAGCATTCTGGGCACGTTTTCGTAGAGACTGGAACGGTGTTTTTGTTATAGGTCATTTTTTTATGCGACATTTTGGTTATCGTTTGCGCGGATAGGTAGCTCACAGCAAACACAATATATGATGGATGAAAGTTGTATTGCATAGATCACATAATTAATTACAAGAGAACGTGAAAGCGCGTTACATGGGCGCTGCAGTAATTCGCCATATCAGAATTCTGTCCGGGGTTCACACGCAACACGAAAGTCGAATAGGGATTGGATGGTGATGCATCTTATGTCCTTTTCACACTAACTACATACACCTCAGGTTGGAGCGTCGCGAACAGTTATTTTTCTTTAGTTTTACAAAAGGCACTCTTTAAGGGTAAATGGAGACCTATCGTCTGCGAAGTGAGTATCGCAATTGACGGCCACTGTAACAAGTGTGACCCAGTCTCAAAAAAATAAAATGATACTAGAATGCAAGCTTAAAAACTAAGTACATTGTTTAAAGATAGGATGAGTTACTCACGCAATATTAGGATTCGGTTCAATGAATACGTTGAACTGGAATCTTCCCGCGACGTCGAGAGGAACGCCCAATCTCTGCAACAACAGTCAAGGATTTTCAGGTTCATCCACTTTTTTACTTTTTTAAGCATCAGTGGGGACTCTATAATACTTTCTGACAACAGCATCCGGACCACCGAAGCAAAACCTCCACCGCAAGAGAGTCGAGTAATTCTCAGCATTTTCACATCGGAAGTAGACGGAGTGCAGGTCCGGGTCGGGCTGCATTCCTCGCACGCACTCGGGGCACCGTACAGGAAGTGCGGCAGCGAGAGGAAGGACGGGCTGCCGAAGCGGCACGTTAACACGTCACTCACAGGCTCCACAGCGAAGTAGAAGGAGTGCAGGTCCGGGTCGGGCTGCATTCCTCGCACGCGCTCGGGGCACCGTGCAGGAAGTGCGGCAGCGAGAGGAAGGACGGGCTGCCGAAGCGGCACGTTGACATGTCACTCACAGGCTCCACAGCGAAGTAGAAGGAGTGCAGCTCCGGGTCGGGCTGCATTCCTCGCACGCGCTCGGGGCACCGTGCAGGAAGTGCGGCAGCGAGAGGAAGGACGGGCTGCCGAAGCGGCACGTTGACATGTCACTCACAGGCTCCACAGCGAAGTAGAAGGAGTGCAGCTCCGGGTCGGGCTGCATTCCTCGCACGCGCTCGGGGCACCGTGCAGGAAGTGCGGCAGCGAGAGGAAGGACGGGCTGCCGAAGCGGCACGTTGACACGTCACTCACAGGCTCCACAGCGAAGTAGAAGGAGTGCAGGTCCGGGTCGGGCTGCATTCCTCGCACGCGCTCGGGGCACCGTGCAGGAAGTGCGGCAGCGAGAGGAAGGACGGGCTGCCGAAGCGGCACGTTGACATGTCACTCACAGGCTCCACAGCGAAGTAGAAGGAGTGCAGCTCCGGGTCGGGCTGCATTCCTCGCACGCGCTCGGGGCACCGTGCAGGAAGTGCGGCAGCGAGAGGAAGGACGGGCTGCCGAAGCGGCACGTTGACACGTCACTCACAGGCTCCACAGCGAAGTAGAAGGAGTGCAGCTCCGGGTCGGGCTGCATTCCTCGCACGCGCTCACGCAGCTCGGGATCGCCGTGCAGGAAGTGCGGCAGCGAGAGGAAGGACGGGCTGCCGAAGCGGCACGTTGACATGTCACTCACAGGCTCCACAGCGAAATAAAAGGAGTGCAGGTCCGGGTCGGGCTGCATTCCTCGCACGCGCTCGCGCAGCTCGGGGTCGCCGTGCAGGAAGTGCGGCAGCGAGAGGAAGGACGGGCTGCCGAAGCGGCACGTTGACACGTCACTCACAGGCTCCACAGCGAAGTAGAAGGAGTGCAGGTCCGGGTCGGGCTGCATTCCTCGCACGCGCTCGCGCAGCTCGGGGTCGCCGTGCAGGAAGTGCGGCAGCGAGAGGAAGGACGGGCTGCCGAAGCGGCACGTTGACACGTCACTCACAGGCTCCACAGCGAAGTAGAAGGAGTGCAGGTCCGGGTCGGGCTGCATTCCTCGCACGCGCTCGCGCAGCTCGGGGTCGCCGTGCAGGAAGTGCGGCAGCGAGAGGAAGGACGGGCTGCCGAAGCGGCACGTTGACACGTCACTCACAGGCTCCACAGCGAAGTAGAAGGAGTGCAGGTCCGGGTCGGGCTGCATTCCACGCACGCGCTCGCGCAGCTCGGGGTCGCCGTGCAGGAAGTGCGGCAGTGAGAGGAAGGACGGGCTGCCGAAGCGGCACGTTGACACGTCACTCACAGGCTCCACAGCGAAGTAGAAGGAGTGCAGGTCCGGGTCTGGCTGCATTCCTCGCACGCGCTCGCGCAGCTCGGGGTCGCCGTGCAGGAAGTGCGGCAGCGAGAGGAAGGAGGGGCTGCCGAAGCGGCACGCCGACACGTTCATAACGCCGCCCCAATCGCACTCGCCGTTGCAGAAACACGAGTTCACCGGCGATCTCGTCGCTGAAAGAAAATTCCGTCATAGAATACGTTGTCCTTTTACAGCTGTGCGAAATATTGCAGGAAATGCATTAACTAATCTTTAAATAAAACATTTATCCCCTTAAAGAAGTGTGTCTCCTGAGAAGCACTTTATAAATTATATTTGAAGCATGTTTTAATTACTTACAATTAGCTGAAGATGAAACGAGGAATATCTGGGTAGTGCCTAATTTACCTGAAAAACTTCTGAGCATTGACTTTATAAATGAGAAGTTAAATGTCTTACAATTGTCGAAGCTGATGTCCGTCATGGCATACTTGTTGTAGGGCAGGCCGCCGAGCTGCCCGCTGCTATCGAACTCCAGGTGCACGGTGCGACACAGGTCCGGCATAAAGATGGTGAGAGGCTCGTCTTCCGTGAGGTTGTGGGGCATGAATTCACCTCCGCTGCCAGTTATCTGGAATACGAGAACAGTTGTTGCAGTCTCCGATAGATTACGTAAATAATCTTTTAGCACACATCACACCCTTACGAATTTTTCGTCGGGCGTTCTTCAAATACTCACGTCCATAAACCTTGTCCACTAGATCTGCTTGGATTTTTTTATCACTTTCAACAGCGGCAAACGATCAATCCAATATTGAAATGAATTCAATAGTCATAGCTCATACGAGTGAGTAATGGTAATATATCCCATTCTTTCAGAAGTCTCCCACGCATTTCAAGGGTTTGAATCTCGAGCAAGCACGATTTATCGGAGCTACGTGCGTTTGTGGAAACTAATATTCATTTGCATAGCGGTTAAGGAAAAGATTGTAAGAAATTTTCAGCTGGAGACTTCAAGAAATCCACAAATCCCGCTAACCCTCACTTTGCCAGCATGGTGGATTATGGCCATTGTGAGAGGAGAGCCATGCCGACAGTGGGACCTATAAAGGGAGAATTTATTATATTATGACAAACATACCTTGGCACACTCTCCCTCATACCAAGGCAGACTCTTGTGGTAGTCCCACGACAGGATCTGCCCCGGAAGCGTCCCGCTGTCGCCCGTGGTAACTTCCACCAGACCTTCGGTGTCCATCGAATTGTTTCTCTGAAAAAAAAATATATATTTATTATCACTAAGCAAAAAAGTATCACCCCGGGACTGCCGTAAGAAATGAAAACATTAACACTACAGATACTTAAACATTAAAAGGTGTCGGTAAAAGGGTCACGAGTTCAATGGTTTTTCCCATCTCAAAAAATGCGCCTAAAGAAGTTCTCACTACAAAAAACAGCACGAACATCACCCATACTAAAATTATTAAAAAAGGCGAATTTTGTAAGTTTGATAGTCCTTTACGCAAAAATGTTTCTATCGATCTATCTAATTTTCGAATCGTATCTAATTTAACCGATTTCTGATCTAAAATTTGGAAAAGAAATAAATCATAACTTCGATTAACATATAGGTCACTTTTTATCCCGGAAAAATCCATCGTTCCCATGGGATTACTGAATTTCGAAAAATAATAATTCTTCCCACAATACTCAAGACTGCTCTAGTAGCATGTAGGTATCAACGCAACATAGTTTATGTAAAATTAATATGAAATTTCTTAATGACAAAGGATTATTATTGGAAACCTTGCTAGCTAATCGGCCCCACTTACATTTGCTTACAAGATAATTATAATTTATACAACTGCAAATAGACCCAGCGTTAATCTAGGTCCTACTACAATTTATTTCCCTGCTAGTCATGACGTTTTGAATAGAGCCCTTCAATGTCTTTCTTTCTTTTCCATTGATATATAATACGAAGGATTTGTGAAGTGTCCGAACCCAAAGAAATCCAAAAAGCGAAAAGAGTTCCAATCACACTCAAGCAAAATTAGGCTGACTTTTTCCGATTACGTTAGATTGTCGATGTTTTCGTATTCCCTGTCATAAAGAGAACCTCAGTGCAAAATGTTAGCTTTCTAGGACCAAGGTTTGGATTGGGTATAGAGAGTCAGTGAACGAATGAATGCCTGATTTGAGTAAGAGATATATTTTTAATACCTTGGGATGTTCACTTGGGTTATTTTCAGTAAATACTGCAATAAATTGTCTATTAATATCAGAGTAGGCATCGTTTTGAAATACGTTCGAGTACACACATTTATTACAGTATATTATAAGGTATATAGACACGGTTAAATTACTGAAGTGGGTACTCCAAAGAGACGCAAATTAGTTTCGCCGTCAATTACTTGACCAATTGTCTGGACCAATCACCACTGATGCAGACGTCCGTTACAGAAAAACACTTACATTTTATTGATACTTAAAACTAAAATCTGTGACTAAGAGCAATATCGAAAACGAACACGAAGTAACACTACGCTGGATCAGAGGTCACCGTGGTAATGTAGGTAACGATGCGGCGGATGATCAAGCACGACGCGCTGCAACAACGACGGTAATGGGACCTGAACCCATCGTCCCTATACCGTTTTGCGAATACAAATCTTGGCTACATAAAAACACATATCAGGCACACGCTCTAATATGGGAACGCGCTACAGACTGTAGACAAGCGAAAACAGCACTAACACATATAGACAAACACCTAACAGAAAAATTTCTACGACTTATAGTAAAGTCAAACTAATATTAGTCGTAGGTATGATAACAGGACATTGTCCACTAAACAAGCACTTTTCCACTCTAGGAATCACGGATAGTCCTCTGTGCAGAGCATGCATGATGGAGGACGAAACACCGGCACACGTGCTGCTAAGGTGCACTGAAGTGTCGGACCAACGCGAGACCTACTTGGGCTCCTCAGCAACACTCCAAGATATCCTGTGCGACCTGGGAGGCCTCTTTGGATTCTGGAGTGAGCTCGGCTGGCTGGAGTGATCCGGCGAGGACCCGCATCAGCGACTTCACGCGCAACGGACGAATTCGGCCAAACGCGGAAAAGTCCCAGGAACAGAAGAAGAAGAAGAAGAAGAACTAAAATCTGTGCTTAAAACCTAGGTAGTTGTTTGCTGCAAAGATTCGTAATGGTTTATTATACACCCCTAAACATTAGTTAATATGGACCTGCATTAGTTGATATGGTTCCTCGTTCCAGCTACGCACAACAAAGGCCTGGAATACTCTCAGGGCCTCCGTCTTTCCAACCATCTGGACAAATCCCGTAGGAACCGTGTATAAACAGCCTATTTTTCCTGGATAAGTAGCCTATATGGTAATACAGATAGCCTTAAAAAAATTAATACGCTCTCACTTCGCTCAAATAGCGCGTTTGCAATATTTATAGCATGATAGTTATAATAAGCAAACTTGAAGTTGGTTGCAATATTTCATACAAGCTAAATATAATAATAATAATAATAATAAAGCCTTTTATGACTGAACATTTTACAATTTTTCTTGACATCTATAAACTCTGCTTAAGAAATACTTAGTGAACTTACTTATGAAATAAATACTAAACTACTTATTGTCTAGGTAGTATTACTTACAGGCTAGGATTATTATTTATCTAGTTAGCGTTATTTATTATACTTTATACATCATATTTCTGTACTAGACAGAACCTTATTTAATGATTGTGGATAGAGTACAATGGTATGGTAAGTATACCTAACATTACAACATTCAAAAAAGTTAAGTTACTAAAGTGACTCAGTATAATGTTGTATGTATAAGAGTAAAGATTTTGATGTAATAAATGTAGGTATTTATAGTTTACAGTCCAGTTTTAACAGTTATCTTGAGTTTTAATATTTTAAATTATGATATTTTTACTATATTTAAGTTGTTAATGGCTTAATTTCTCTTATAACGATATCCATAAAATGACTACATATTATAACACCTTGTACAAGCTTTTTTTATTTCCTGAATTTATTAGTATTTTTATGTGTACATGATACTATTAAAGTGTCTACTTACATAGAAATTACACCGAATTATTCAATTTTACAAAAATAACTATATTTTTACATTTTGTTCTACTAGACTACTGAAATGAATATAAGTTTATGAAATTTTTCATTTTTACATTTTATTCTACTAGACTGCTTAAATAATTTTTTTTTAGGTAGGTAGGTGGTTATAGCAATAATAATAGAAGATATTATATTTTTCCAATTTATCCTAGAAATACCACAATATAAAATTTGTTAACACTTCTAATCCTGTTATTACCTTACATAGGTTCTTTTTGTATTTAAAAAAGTACCAACTGAAAAAGAATCTAAATTAAAATTAAATCGAAACTAATTTAAAAAAGGAGTGAAAAAAAAATAACAATAAGAACTACAATTTTATTTTAAGCGTCAAAGTATTCCTCCGAATCGGTGTCAACTGGAAAAGTGCCTAGAAGGCTGGCAGTATTGCCACGCTGGATGGCAATGCTTATCCTCTGACCTAAGAAAAGGCCAGCCCTCTGGTCACGAGAGGCGTCGATTAAACGCTTTGATAGATCTCTGAAGAAGAAGCGAGTACTCGGACCCCACGGACCCAGCGTCTCGACCCCAAACGGCTCAAATACGTAATCTCCAACGAGATTACTGTATTTGCGCCGCTTGAGGGACTCTGCTGATGCAGCAGCAGCGCCCGCACAACCCATCGTGCTAGGAAGATGAGAAGGCGCAAGGGTGTCCACGCAAGTTGCGTCCCACACCAAAGGCCTACCCATCTTCCATGGCATCAATGACATGCCGTCCGGTCTCCTACCATCGTCACGCGCCAAGCCATTTGGTTCTAAAACGGCTGGCACGCCGGCGGCGGCAAGAGCGCGACGGATGATGCCATTGATGCTAGCGTGGCGCGGAATACGACCGGCGCTCCTACTGCAAGAAAGACCGTGGTGTCCGAGCTTATCGACTGCCTCTCCACAGATACACCGATGCGGAGAAACACAAGGAGCACCTATGCGGAGGCAAAAAAGATTTAAGGTTGTATCATCATTTGCCACCGATATACTAACCATTGACACCACGGACCGGTTTGCGTCCTAACTCCTACGGGACAAAACTTTAGACGCTCTCGGTTTCTTACTTTACTAAACTACTGTTCAGCGATACCCTTTCTGAGCGCTCCTTTGAAATGAAATGAAATGAAAATGAAATGAAAATTTATTTCACCATATGTATATCATTTAACAATGGTTTTTGGGGATCCTGGAGTAAGTTTATTATATAAAACCTGTGTCCCAGGATCCCCGCTCTTCCTGTTAGTATACAGCTATACTTATACATATATAGTTTTAATTAGTATGCGTGTTTATGTGTGTGTGTGTGTGTTGTGTGTGTGTGTGTGTGTGTGTGTGTGTGTGTGTGTGTGTGTGTGTGTGTGTGTACCTATGTTTTACAATTTCTTATAATTGATCAAAATGTAATTTTAGTAGTTTTTCGGTGTCATCGTAATTTAGACTGTGTAACCAAGTTGTTAGTATTTGTTTGCATTGGAGTAGTGGCTTGTCATAAATATTCAGTGTTTTATTAACTGTCTTATAGATAAAAATTGAATTGGCCTTATGCTGACGTTTAGCGAACTCAGTGTTGCATGGAATAGCGTTAAGGACAGTAAGTTTACGTCTTTTGTCTTGATTGGGTTTAATGTATTGGGTACTACGGTGAACCCTTAGAATACTTTGGAGTATGTACAATTGCCTTATAGTTAATAGTTTGGCTGATGCATATAAACTATGTGTTGGGTATCTGTATGGTCTAAAATACATTACTTTCAGGAGGGATCTTTGCGCTCTTTCCAACTGAAGAAGTTCTGTTTTGCATGCACCGCCCCACGCAGAAATACAGTACATTAGGTTTGACTGGGCAAGAGCCAAGTAAATGTTCTTTAATAAATCAGGTGGCATAACGTGACGTAGTTTTTTGAAGATCCATATAAGGTTTCTTGTTCTATTTATCAAATTATTAATTTGTTTATACCAATTTAGATGCTGGTCGATGAATACACCTAGATATTTGTACTCAGTCACTTTATCGATACAGTTACAGGTTACAGGTTTCTGAAAGTGAAGCTGGGCAAGAGTGGCATTTCAGAGTAAAGTTGTTGGGAGGTTGAGTGGATTTCCGGATCGAAAAAGTCATGAATTTTGTTTTAGAAACATTTAATGTTAAGACATTTCTGTTTAGCCAATTGATAACGTGTTTCAAGTCTTTCTCCGCGTTTAATTTGGTTTCTTCCCAAGTGTTGCCATGAAAAACAAGGGCAGTGTCGTCTGCATATGAGTATATCTTGCATGTTGTATTCCTTTCAATAATTAAATTTATTTTCCATGTACCTAAGTCTAAGTACCGTGGTTTTGGGCTATCAATCTCTACTTTTATAATTAAGTTCATTTTATCAAATTACTGACAGATAAAAAACAAAGCAACTTTACCACCGATATGAACCTTGTGGTTAACTCGGAAACCTCGCTTGGTTTGTTCATTGTAATACAATCTAGGTACGTGCTGATTATAGGAAGAATATTTATAATTCTCGCGTGATTACCTGAGCGTATTACCTGTTTTTAAGCCGAAACTATGCCATGTAGGGTATTCTGGATTACCATGTAGACTTAAGACTACTGGTCCAGAAAAAACAGGCTGCTTATCCACGGTTCCTACAGGATTTGACAGAAACTGAAATTCGCAAGTAGTAGCCATGGGAAACAACTAGAATGATAGCTTTATGTTAGTAATATTCAAAATGTATTATTAGATTCAGCATTGAATGTCGTTTTACTGGACAACATACAATTTTCCATAAAAGTCGTAACTGGATAACCGTAGCAATTATACCGCAATTTACAAGTTTGGTATGCAAAGAGTGATCAGTTAATCAGACCGGTTAGGAGATAATCAACTAAATAGTCTTTGATTAGTCGAGTCCTTTAATAACTGTCAAGTTTATGAAAATCACCACAATATCGCCAAACTAACATGGCAATTGAGTTAGCAAAAACCGCAGCACAATTTTACGTGTATATCCACGGAATACCATAATATTACCTGTCTTACTAAAACGATATCCTCAAAATAAAATTTTTATCGGAAGATACTAATTTATAATCACAATTAATAATAATGTATGGTACGTTATTATTGAGATTATAATTTAGTTAAATCAACCTTAAAGAAAAATATCAAGTTTTCTCATGAACTAAAACCAAAGTATTCTAGTATAAAAAAAACTGGCCAAGTGCGAGTCGGACTCGCGCACCGAGGGTTCCATACCATAAAAGAAGTAAAACATTAAAAGAATCACTTTTGTTAATGATTTTACGAGTTTAATTTACATATAAGTCATCTCAACATCTCCTGAGGATGTCCCGGTGTCGGAACGAAACGTGCATCGAAGAAAGTGATAGAAAATTGTGTGTAGTGTTTCATGTGGGTAGTGTTCCTGCATATTGCACCATACAGAATCCTTTCAAGTAGCGGATAATAGCAAAACAAATTAATCTGTCCTGTATACCGGTGAAAAATAAATGGTTTTCGATGTGAGGCGAGGTGAATCGCTATTCGCAGTACTTTAAATTTTTGCAATTTATTTTGACCCCAGTAGTAAAATGAAATTTTTTTTTTCGAGAAATTTTGTTTTCAAAAATTCGCAAACCAGTAGTAGTACGAGTAGGTACCGCACGCCGAGCTCGCGGCGTGCGGTACCTACTACTCTACACGCCAAGTACCGCGTAGCCACTACTATTGGTTATCACATTTTCGAGTTTATCTCCATTATTTTTTTTGCAATAAAAATAAAAATGCTTACTTTTCCGAAACAGTGTAGGTAATTCGATAGTACTGCTGATAATGATTCACCCTGCTTAGTATCAAAAACCATAAATTTTTCACCTTGTATAATATGGTCAGAGGTGCCGGTGATGAGTTTAGTAGCATATATGTTAAAACTATGTGTTCGGTGATAGGTATATTGTAGAGGCAGCATTCCCCCTCCCTTACAGTAATCAACCTCGTGGCTAACAGTTTGTACTTACTCCGTAAAACAATCCAAATCTGTCAACCTGGGGCGCGCCGCCCGTGGCGCTGGGCGGCAAGTTCTTGGCCATGTCCAACAGCGGGTCCTCGAAGCCTTCGAACATCAGCTCGCCGGCCAGCCTGGACGTGGTCATCCCGTGCCCGAACATGGCCAACGCCATCGACAAGCCCTTCTGTCTGAGGAAACCCCAGTGGCGCGAGCGGTAGATTGCTGACTGGAAAGTGAATAAGTCGTATATCAATAAAAATTAATAACGCACTTCGTACATATTCTCGTCATCTCAAATCGAGATATTTATATAGAACCTGACCATTAAATATTTCCACCAAAGATAATGGATACTACCAGCACCTCCTAGTTGGGTCCATCTTCTAGGGTTACCAGAAAAGGCCTGATTTGAATTGTAAGTATAAGATAAGTATTTCCGAACCAAATATGGCCAGGATCATAGATATTTTATTTTATAGATATTATTTATTATTATTACTTTAATATGAACCCGAATAACGCCACAACATGATCGAAATATGCACGAATTATAAATGATTTGGTATTTCGAATGAATGGAGACATCGTTGTTCACGGGACTCTTAAAATCCTGTGATTACATGAGATTCGCAAAATCCAGCAGCAATCCTGAGAAGAGTCCTGACATCTCAGGACTAATCCCTATCTTACCCTACGTCCTCTATCAGTTATCTCGGACTGGCTGCCATATTCAATTTAGAATGACTCCATTTAGCTACCACCCCCACTCATTCTGAATTTAGCGTGTCTAAAAATCTTCTACCCCTTTCGGAACTGTACCTATATGTATATGAAAAAGTATATCCTAGTCTTTAAAAATTCTGCTATCTTTTTCCAACAGAAATTGTTGCAGGGATTACAGATTTTAGACGCGCTGAATTTAGAGACTCTAAAATAGAATCAGTACTATAATATCATCCAAACAAATTTAGCAAAATCAGTTCAGGATGACTGCTTTAAAATTAATTTGCAAGTTTTGATTCAAACATCTAAATTGACACAAAATCTTGTAAAAAGTGGAATATCACGATATCGCCTCATCTTAATTATGTAAATAATAATTAATATGTTCTTTGTGTAGTAATAAAAATATACTTATCACGTGTGTCAGTTTGTCACAATAACGAAACACGCTGCGCTAGTTTAATGAATGGTTTATCATCATCACCTCATTTCACTTAGGTCCACTTGCGCGAAACTGTGGGTAAAATATTTACAAGCTTTTATTTAGTTTTACCTGTCCCAAGTTTGTTTGTCTGTAATCAAATTTTTCAAGTAAAATTTGAGCCACTTCCCGGTTACCGATTGAATTGAAGTTTTGCACGCATATGTAAATAGGATGACAATGCAAATTTATAATAACACTAGCTGATGCCCGCGACTTCGTCCACGTGGGATAAAAACTATTCTATCTTTTAAGTTGGACCAAATGACAGATATTCACGAAGTTTGAACTAAATCGGTTCAGTAGTTTAGGAGTCCATTGAGGACAAACATTGTGACACGAGATTTATATATATGTAATGAAATGAGTGACATTTCATTCATTTGAATTTGCCGCGCTTCGCGTATCAGCTGTCGCGTATCTATGATATTGATCTGTGTCGATGATTTAAAATGGCGAGGGACGCTGAAATTGTTGTGTGCATTTTTGTCGTAATAAAAACTCATAGAAAGAATGTGATTGAGGACTCGAGATATAGTGAACTTTAAATGTCGTTTCTTTGTTATTTCAGGTGAGATAGAAGTGTAATTGTCGTAACTTGATAATAACTAGATAATTGTAAAATAAAACAAAACTTGTAATAAAACAAATCTTTGTTATTTCAGGGAAACAATTTGTGTTTAATTTTGGAGATCCTCAATGTCTTATAAAACGACATTTTTGTGAACTAAAAGAAGATGGACCGGCTTCAATTTGAGTTTACAATAATAGCCTCAAATGATGGCAAATCAAATGTATTAGCTATAACCTCAATATCTACTGAAGAAGGAAAATGTTATGTTTTACCCGAGGAACTGAAGCCGGTGAGTCATCATACATATATTGTTAAAACGAACACTTTCACAAAAGTAAAAAATAGCATTAAAAAAAGACACCAGAGTAGAAAAGTATGGATAAAGTTGGATGAAAATCTAAAGAAGACATATGTAGATGAGGAAGGTAATATGCAATTTTTAGATCAATATTTAGATGAAGTGAGCACAACACAAGCAAAGGACAAAAATGACACTTTGCAACAAATCTTGGAACAATTAATAGAAACTACAACTAAAAAAGAAAGTCAACATAACTTAAAACATATCTCAGAAAAATTTATTATTGAAAAATTCACAAGCAAAAATCCTAATGCGATGCAATGGATAGAAATTTTTGAAAAAGAGTGTGCGCGCTTTAATATAACAAAAGATGAGACAAAAATAGATATTTTGAGGTTATTTTTAGATAAACCTTGTTTGGATTGGTATAGCTCGATGATCATAAAACTAACAATAAATTCTGAATGGAGTGAATGGAAAGACAAGTTTTTAGAAACTTTTAAAAACCAAGGATGGGACATAGTCACATATGCTCTCGCATTTAGGTATAAAGAAGGACAGTTAATTGATTATGCCATAAAAAAAGAACGGCTTTTATTAGATATAAACAAATCTATAGATTCCAAAACAATGATAGATCTTATTGCAACTGGTTTACCTGGATTTATCTTAAATAAGTTAAACAGGGATGAACTCAACAACACTACTGACTTGTTCAACGAGATAAGAAAATATGAAGGCACGATGTATAAGAAAAACTCAACTAACATAAAGAGCAGTACATTTTATAATAAAAATAAAACTTATGAGAAGAAGTCATGTAAGACTTGTGAGTCTTTGGACAAAGGGATTAGATATCATCCGGAGGAGTCATGTTGGTTCAAGAAAAATAAAAATGAACCTGAAAAAGATCTTAAAACTAAAAATGTAAACAATAACTCCATAATTGAAGTAGACATAAATACTGAGAAAAAACTAGTAAGCACACCATTAATCAAAATCAAGCTTTTATTAGAAAATAAACTAGAAGTGAGTGGTATTTATGATTCAGGCTCACAGATTTCTATAATAAATTCAAGATTAATAAAAGTAAAAGAAAAAAAAGATGATGTGAACATAGCATACATGAGAACGGTTAATGGTGTGAAGAAGATGGATGGCTTGATAACAATAAAAATTAAAATATTTGATTTAGAAGAAGAGGTGGATGTATACATAGTAGAAAATGAAGATTTTGATGATTTCATAATCGGATTAGATATGATAAAGAAATTCAGATTAACCCAAAATGAGAACTTGCAGATAGAACAAAAGAAAATAACAAATAAAATAGACAGGATGTCTAAAGATAACAGAAATGAAGATAATAATATAAAAAAATATACAGTAAATTTCAATGAACACATACAAACAGAGGAATTTATAAGTATGACAGACCATTTAGATAATCAAAAGAAAATTGAGATAGAGAAAATTATAAAGGAATATAAAACAATATTTGCTAAGGACAAGTATGATATAGGTTCAGTTAAAGATTATGAAGCTCGCATAGATTTACAAGTAAATAAATATTGTAGTAAAAGACCATACAGATGTACAATACAAGATAGATTAGAAATTGAAGAGCAAATATCGATGTTACTAAAGAACAATTTAATAGAAGAATCATACAGTCCTTTCGCTGCTCCAGTGACATTGGCGTTTAAAAAAGGTGAAAATAGAAAATCCCGTTTATGTGTAGATTTCAGAGAGTTAAACAAAATAGTTATACCACAAGCTCAACCATTTCCTTTGATAGATGATCTAATTATTAAAACTAGAAATTGCAAGTATTTTACTACACTAGATATAAACTCAGCATTTTGGGCAATACCATTACGGGTGGAAGACAGAAGTAAAACAGGATTTGTCACACAAGATGGCCACTTCCAGTGGACCTGCCTCCCTTTTGGCTTGAAAACATCACCAGCAATTTTCCAGAGAATCTTAAGCAATATTCTAAGAAAACACAATCTCACAGGATACTCTGTTAACTATATCGATGATATTTTGATATACTCGTCTACCTTTGAAGAACATATAAGGCACATTAGAAATGTATTAGAGGCAATAATTAAAGAAGGCTTTAGACTGAAGTTTAAGAAATGTACCTTTGCTTCAGACTCAGTAAAATACCTCGGCCATATAATTCAGAACAATTCAGTAAGACCACTAAAAGACAATTTGATTTCAATAAGGAACTTTCCAACTCCTAAGACGCAAAAGAACATCAGACAATTTTTGGGAAAAATAAACTTCTACCATGACTATATACCAAGAAGTGCAATTATTTTAGATCCATTACACAATTTATTACGAAAAAACGAGAAATTTGTATGGTCAGAGAAATGTGAAGAAGCATTCAATCTGATAAAAAGATATTTATGTTCGCAACCGGTCTTGGAAATATTCGACAAAGACTTACCAATCAAAATCTTTACCGATGCATCTTTGGAGGGCATTGGAGCAATATTAAAACAGACACAACTAGATGGTAAAGACAAACCGGTGGCATATTTCTCAAAAAAATTGAATGAACATCAAAAACGGAAAAAGGCTATATATTTAGAATGTCTTGCTATGAAAGAAGCTGTTAAATATTGGCAGCACTGGCTCATCGGAAAACAATTCACCATTTACTCAGATCACAAACCTCTAGAGAACATGAACATTAAATGCAGGACAGATGAAGAATTGGGTGATCTCACATACTACCTATCTCAGTATGACTTTACCGTAAAATATATACCTGGTAAAGAAAATGTAGAAGCAGACTGTTTGAGCCGAAACCCTGTATTAGAACCAGAAGATAACAGAGAGGAAACATTGAGAATAGTTAATTTAATACAAATAAAAGATATAGTTGGAGACCAAGAGAAAAATGAAACAATAAGAGAAAAGAAACAAAATTTAATACTAAAAAATAATATCTATTATAAAAAAATAAAGAAACAGGAAAAGATTATCCTCTCAGAAGAATTTAGTAAAAAACTTATAAAAAAGGTGCATGAAGATTTATGCCATATTGGGATCAGACAACTGCAGAAAAAAATAAGTTCAATATATACGGCTATAAACCTAACAAAAAATATCATAAATATTTGTAAAACATGTGAAATATGCATAAAAAATAAATCAAGATGTCAAAAAAAAATTGGATTAATGTCACAACTGGGACCAGCTACCAAACCATTTGAAATAATGTCAATGGATACTATTGGTGGATTTGGAGGATCTAGGTCTACAAAGAAATATCTACACCTTTTAGTAGATCACTACACAAGATATGCATTTATTGCGACTTCGAAAACCCAGAATGCATGTGACTTTATAAATTTAACAAAGAAAGTACTAGAGACAGATGAGATTGGAATTATCCTGACAGATCAATATCCGGGCATAAATTCAAGAGAATTTAAACAATTTTTGCAGGAAAATAATATTAAACTAATTTTTACAGCCGTGAATACACCATTCTCGAACGGCTTGAATGAAAGATT
Organism: Coenonympha glycerion; assembly: GCA_963855885.1. NCBI lineage: Eukaryota > Metazoa > Arthropoda > Insecta > Lepidoptera > Nymphalidae > Coenonympha > Coenonympha glycerion. The sequence goes on from OY979635.1 coordinate 15,752,247, forward strand.
AAACCAAACAATAGTAAATAAAATAAGGTGTAAAATGAATGAGAAAAATAATAAGAGAACATGGACAACACTGGCAAGAGAATGTATACAAAAATATAATGAAACAGAACACTCCGTTACAGGTTTTGCACCAAAATATTTACTGGATGGTACAAATGTCAGTATTCTACCAAATGAATTCAAAACGATGGAAAAGGAAGACAAGTGGATTGCTGATAGAAGATTGGCATTAGAGAATACAATAAAATCTCATGAGTATAACAAGAAAATATTTGATAGAAATAGAAAAATGCAAGAATTTAATGTAGGAGACAGTGTATATGTAGAAAATGGAAATAGACTGAATAGAAAGAAATTAGACGAATTAAAAATAGGCCCTTTCAAAATAATAGAGAAAATATCGAATTCCATTTATAGGATTGATACAGGCAACAGAAAAACAGAATCAACATTATTTCATATAACAAAATTGCAACCTGTCATAACAGAGGCTGAAGAAGATGAAGGAGATGATAATGAATATGAAGATGACTTATAAGTACATTTTACAGATATATTGCTTAGAATTTTCGCTCTTAGGGGGGGAGATGTAATGAAATGAGTGACATTTCATTCATTTGAATTTGCCGCGCTTCGCGTATCAGCTGTCGCGTATCTATGATATTGATCTGTGTCGATGATTTAAAATGGCGAGGGACGCTGAAATTGTTGTGTGAATTTTTGTCGTAATAAAAACTCATAGAAAGAATGTGATTGAGGACTCGAGATATAGTGAACTTTAAATGTCGTTTCTTTGTTATTTCAGGTGAGATAGAAGTGTAATTGTCGTAACTTGATAATAACTAGATAATTGTAAAATAAAACAAAACTTGTAATAAAACAAATCTTTGTTATTTCAGGGAAACAATTTGTGTTTAATTTTGGAGATCCTCAATGTCTTATATATATTAGAGAATAGAATAGAGCCTGATCCGATAAATAATAATAGAGCCAGAAGGCGGCCACAGGAACTCGGTAGTTAAAAGACGTAAGTAGCCCTATCGAGTTTTGACTAGTTTAATGAGTCTTGATAGGTACTTTAATGCTAGATGGTAACCAGGGCCAGGAGATGAGAAGAATACGAATGAAACGTATAAAAGCTAGTTTTAAAAAAATATTATTTTTATGATACCTGTTTATACTAGATTCTGCTATTGGGCATTTTTGACAACTTCACCCTGGGTTACCGTGTTAGCGGGTTAGTGCAAGAGGGCCTTAGAATCCCATAAAGAGCCGATTCAGCCCATTAAAACGTGGTGTTCTTTTTCTTATTGAAACATCGAACACAAATTGAGTCGGAAGTAAATCTTGTTAGCGGCATTAGCGGATTGGAGAGAGCTGTAACAAAGCTTTGCGCAGTCAGAGAGATTAACTGGCTGCAAAAAACGGATAAAGGATTGTGTGGATAGTAAAAATATTATTATAATAACAGTGTGGATTTTATAATAATAAATGAAGAGTTAGTAATGATAGAGAAAAAAATACAAAATTTTGGATTTTGTGTTTAGTTGGTTAGTTGAGCCATATTATCCGTGTTCCTCACACAAGTTTTTACTTTTTTTACGTTTACATGGAACGCTATAATAGCGTATTTCGTCATTGTATAACCAGGCCCGTGACACTCAGTACAAATTACATGACTTAACTACCTACACTACTACTAAAATGCCGGCCCTAGAAGCATTCATTTCTATGTGTGAGTAAACGTCATCGTAGCCCGTTAGGGCTGGCAAAATTCGACGTGTATGTAGCGAGTTTGCGACGACGCGACCGATGCACAGTGACAACTTGCAGCCCACTGTAAAACATTAGAATTGCGGTACAAATGCAATACTTTGATTAGTTATTTCATGAAAACTAATTATATTTCATTATGTTTATCTATAATTTTATTAATTTCTAAGGATAAAATTAAAACAGAAATATATATTTATTTTCATAAGCTTTTTTCCGCGGCTTCACTGACCTGAATTTTGGAGTTTCACAAATTCCGTATGGACTATGGATTTTTAGGGATAAAAGGATAGTAATTTGTTAATGAAAGTTAATATATCTTCAATCCAATTTGCAGCCAAATCGGTACAGTACGTACCTAGTTGCGGCATGAAAGAGTTACAAACATCCAAACCCACAAGCTTTCATATAATTCATGTTCATTAAACAATAGGATATTATAATCGGATACCTATAAAAATCACTGCAAAAATATTTAATTACAGTTCCTTGCCCACATGATTTTTTCATTTGTCAAGCACAATCTGAGAAAACTTTATTAATCCTCCGGTTTTTTTCATAAATTTTACTAATAAAAAAATTGACATCTAAAAAGGTATGCTTTTATTTACAATCAGTAGCCCTATGATGATAAAGTTATGAATTTGTGGCAAACCTATTGAAATACAAGACAGCGCCCACGCGTACCACCCGACGCGTCGCGCTCGCCGCTCTGGGGTAATACATTGACGGGAGGGTGTGAATGTCCCTTCTTTACGTTAGTAATAATATCTGGGAGACCGAGCTTCGCTCGGTAGTTTAAGGTGTTGCGGCCCTACCAGCCCGCGAAATTCAAATTTTATTTAGTTTTTCGCAAATCTTAGACAAACTACACATTGAAGATTTATGACTATGCATTTTGCGGGCCTATTTTTAATGCATCTACATGTTTTTAATAGAAACTTTGCTCGAAAGTTCCCACTCATCTTGGTTCCCGAAAGATAATTTTTTGCAGTTTCAAAGATTTCGAGCTATCGGGAACCAATATGAAGTAAATGAGTATTGTTGAGCAGTTTTTGTTAAAAACATGTAGATGCATAAACGTTGTGCCCGCAAAACACATTGCCATTAGCCTTGAATGTATAATTAGCCCACTATGAGCGAAAAACTAAATAAAATTTGAATTTTCGCGCCCAGATGGTACCCATCGCCCTTAACTACTGGCTAATAGATGGCAGCTGCAGGAGTGCTTCGCTCGGTAGTTTAACTACTGGCTAATAGATGGCAGCAGAAATCATATTTTATTATTTTTTTGGTAAATTCGACATCTTATAAAAATGAATCCTAGCTAGATCGATTTATCGCCCCCAAAACCCCCTGTATACTAAATTTCATGAAAATCGTTGGAGCCGTTGCCGAGATCCAGATTATATAGAAATATATATACAAGAATTGCTCGTTTAATTAAAGGTATAGGATTATATATTCGTTGGTATAACCACGTCTACTCGTCTATTTTTATTTATCTCTCTATTTATTTAGTTTGTAGATTTGACTGTCAGCATATCAACGGAACGCCAAGAAAGTCGCGGGGAAACAGTTACTTTATTTTATAAGTCGTTCAAAAGTCGTGGTCGTAGCACTCGTATTTGAGAAAGTAAAAATAAATGTATCAAAGCATAGAAATGAATTTAAAAAATAAATTATATTCTTAATAATTCCAACAATTTATGCGAACGACCTTTAGCTCCGCAGGTAGGCTGGGCGATCTGACAAAATTTGCATCAAAAAATCCTAAGTATTTTTTCTACTTAATAAGGTTGTTTTAATTCTGTTATGCAAATTGCAATTTAATACGCTGTTGCGAACAGCCTAACAGCACCGAATATGTAATATTACTAATTAAAAGATTGACATTTTTATTTTTGAATAACCTGTCTTCAAAACCCATGCCTAGATAAGACCTAAAGAATTTTTCATCGCGTGAGTCTATTATCCTTTTTTTTTTCAAGTTATTAGTTTAAATATAGCTATCATATTAATAGTCTGAGGAGATATTTTATCATAAAAAAAAAAAAAACAAAAAAAAAAAACGTGAGGTTGACGTGAAGAGCAATTAGATTGATAAACAGATCGACGCTCGCTGTGCTTTAAGTAGCATACTTACTTAATGCACCAATATCATTGATAGTGATAGTGTTTTGCACAATTCCATTGCTGATTTTGACGCCGAACGCGTTGCTATTGTAAAGTACATTAGGTTGAAGTGAAGAGCATTAGATTGCTAAACAGATTAGCGCTCGCTTACGCTTTTGGTAGCATACTTACTTACTGCAGCTATATCGAGGGATCCATTGACGTCGTCGCCGATCCCTTCATGTTGTAGAACGCACGTAGAGATTAGACAGCATTGGATTGATAAAAATCTTCGTGCTCGCTACGCTTTCGGTTATGGTGATGAATGAATGACGTCCTCCATGACGTATCCGTCAACGTCGACCTTATATTTTGATATAATCATGTGAATATGATACTGCCATTCTCGCAAATTGACTGCCATAAACCTCTGATGTGTAATTAGCGAACAAATTGCAAAAATCCGTGAAAATTTTGAATTTCGCGGGCAGAGTCGTTGATTTCGCCTAAAGTTTTAGCGTGCGCACGGATGTGGCTGGCAGGTTTTAAAACCCGTGTCGCACGCGCGGCAGTACAGCTGACCACTGCTGTAAAAGGTGTAGTTGTAGGAGGATTTTGGCTACACCCGTGCCGCAGGAGGCGCCATGGGGACCAGAAGAAGGCGTTATGCGCATCTTCTCCCTCCGTGAACAACAACTAACGAGGAAACAACGCCGGGGCGTCATAGTAGCATGCGAAAGCGATCCTGTGGCGTTCCATTAAAGCGCAGAGGGCTCCGCTGGGGTTAGTGGGTATTCTGGCCGCCTCTCGGCCAGCGAGTCCCACATGCCCGCCCCATTGCACTGCCCGGGGCGGAATGCGTAAATGCATTCCCCAGCGATAAAAAAAAAAGGATTTTGGCTTTACGACGCTTAGAGTGAAGATTGTTTTGGCGAAAATTTTCAAATACACTCACAGCAGCAATAACGTTGAGTATGGTGATGTTGTCCTGCAGAGTGCCGTTGCTCGCCTCATCGTCGAAGTACCAGCTTCGCTGGGTGCGGTACGACACCGACCCGTTGCCGGGGTGGAACGTCACGTTCACATGCTTCCGAAGCTCCTTAAACCGGTACGGACCTGGGGAGAAACAGTACTAGTAAAATATTTTTCAATTTACTTTATTGTTATAGTGCTTCACACACTAGGTATAATTTGGCCTATGACTGGAAAAACATCGTGCCAACAGTATTCGCTACCATAGCTCAGTTGGAAGAGCGTCCACTCGCGACAGGTGGTGGTCACGGGTTCGAATCCCGTTGGCAGCGTTAATTTTGATACACTTTTCATAAATAAAAATATTTTTGAGGTAAAATCCTTTTAAAATTATAAATGTGACAGTTTGTAGGTTAGCGGGAGAACACGACAGAGAAATAACGTTTTACGGTTTACCAAATGACTAAACTAAAATACTAATACTAATGGTCATTAGTATCCCTATAGTTTAAGGGACACCTAAGCTCTGAGGGGACAGTAGTTGTTTGCCAGAGATGGTGGCAGTAGGGAAATCGCTTGTGGTCCTAGCGTATGACGTCAGAACTTCTATTAGAATGCTCCGTCAGCGTGTTCTATTGCGCTGGTTACGCCATCTATCGTCAGCTATTGAAGACTGCTACATTGTCCCTTAAAATTTAGCGAACGTCGGCGAAAACGAGCGTAAACCGGATAAAAAAATTTTAAACTTATCACTGCCGACACGAATAAATAAAAAATACACGTGTACTTATTGTAGTTTCCGACAAAATTCAAAAAATGAAGATATTCGAGCGACTTTTGAAAAAAAAAACTTCTATCGGGAATGTTTTTCCTATTATGTTTCTGCTTCTGAGCGAATTAAGATTTTAATTACCTTTTTAGTGTTTAACCTGTAGGTCACTAAAAATCGCTAAAACAATCGTTCAGCCCGTTAACAATAGAGCTCTATAAATATAATTAGGTACGCTGTTCGTGAAATGATTCTTAAGTCTTAACCCTAGTCTTACTTACACTTAGCAGGTTTTTCTTTTAATTAAAACGTAAAAGTCATCGATCTCGACAGTATGCAGTTTAAAGGCCAGGGGCCGTACCACCAACTCTTATAGCAGTATTATTGTAATATTGTTTTAAAATTTTCATGACATTGTATGAAAATGCCAAAACAATATTAATACTGCTATAAGAGTTGGTGGTACGGCCCCGTTATAACAATAAAAAAAAAAAAAAAAACAGAAAAAGGACCCTGGCGTAGAATTTCCGCGCTACCAATGCCGACAGACAGACAGATCGAGTCAGGGTTAAATTATCTCTGTGGACAGGGTCAATCTGATTGGAGCAACACTTTCGCATAAGTACTCTATTTTTGTACGCGAGACGAATAATGAATAATTTAGTCTTTGATTATCTTTTAGTGTATCGAGTGAATTTGCATTTTCCTACAGTCCGTCATCAGAGCTTTATAACTTCCTGAATCAAATACATTTCCCATTTATTATTCCCAGCATCTTATCTATCTATATAATATATACTTATAATAAAACTGTAAAGGGTCGAATTCTGTACATTGAAGATATTTTGAAAATTTTTGTTGGAGGACACTATTTAGTCGATACTGAAGCCAAAACTGTAATTTGTTTCATTTTTGTCTGTCTGTCTGTCTGTTTCACGACCGCGCATCACGGCTAATCCGCTGGATGGATTTAAATGAAACTTGACATGATTATAGTTCATACCCCGAGGTAGGACATAGGATACTTTTTGTTCCGAAATTCATCATGGTTTCCCTGGAAGACGGCATCAAAGTCCAAACGTTTTTTAGTTATAATTCATTAACGCGTTGTCCGATTCCATTCATTCTTTTTTTGTTAGAAAGTAGGTTCTTTAAAGATTATTCCATACAAATCTTATCATCATCACTTTTGTAGTTCAGAAATTACAGACATCAGAACCTTTAAGTTCAAGTAGGTAGGTGACATTGAAACTCGGAATGCACAAAGAACCTAGGGCTAGGACGTAGGGCTCAAGTAAGACTGGAGTACCCTTACAGCCGTAAATAAATAGGCTTAGCAGGAGATTTTGTATGGTTTAAAATTATTCACTTTTAGGGTGAACAAAAACCATGTAACTGGCGTTATCGCTACGTTATACCGTATAGCGCCTTCTCTACAATTTATGTGGAACTTGAATGTAAAACTCTGAGATAGGTACTACCGAATTTTTTTTAATAAAAATTAACTGTCATGTTATTTACTGTTTCCTGACTTTATATTAAGATGGCACTGTTAACACATGAACAGATTTAAACTTTATCATCCGCAATATGGAAAGGGTAAGATAATGGTTCACAAATATTTTTAACTCTTAGGTCTTATCGATCCTAACCGACTGACTGTCATCTAAGGTCTTTTTATACGTAAAGAAATATATAGCCATTGTCCATTCTGATCTTTTGGATTGTATTGAGATGAAGCAAAGATTTTTAAAAGACTCTTATATTATGTTGGGCTGGGGAATATTGTTGTAGAGTAATTTATCCCAGTGGTACCTACCCGGCCGAACTCTGAAAGAAGAGTTCTACCACCAGTACAACTTTTCACATGGTTTAATAATATTTGACATATTTCGTGGTTTCAGAATAAAAATCACAATGAAAAGGACGATTTTAACTGTCGATATTTCGATACATTGGTACAAGTCGTGGTCACGTAGTGACCACGAGCTGTGCCACTGGGTCGAAATATCGACAGTTAAAATCGTCCTTTTGATCTTTCAACTACGTATTGAAACTTTATATTATTATTAAGAAAAAGGAGTTTTCAAAATCACCACAAGATAACCCGTGCAAAGTAAGAACAGGTTTCTGATCAACATCACACCAGAATCCCGCGAAAAATCAAGGAATTCCAGTAGGAAGGTATATTATGTAAAAAAATCGTAATTCACGCGGGCGGAGCCGCGGGCAACAGCTAGTCTACTCATAAAACTGAAATTAGACAAAATTAATCTGTAATTAAATTAAGTTGAATTAAAAATTATACTCTGCATAAAACAAATTAATTATTTCATACCCGGAATAACAAAAGTAGTTTTAGCAGTTCTCATATCACGCGCACGAATTATTTTTTTTTTCGATGCGCATATTTTTTCAATACATATTTGTATGGTGAGGTCAGTAACGTGCACTTGATGAGAAGAAATATTTTAGATACAGACTATAATATGTAAAATTTAATACTGTAAGAAATAACAAAAACTTAAGAGTCCACTAACCCACGATGTCTCCCATACAAACGTAATACCAAAATCATTTGTACCTAATTCGTGCATATTCGATCATGTTGTGGTGTTATTCGGGTTCATATAGTAATAATCTATGCTCCTGGCCATATCTGGTTCCGAAATACTTTTGTTAAACGAACTTGTAAACGAATTTAGTTTTGCTTATTTTTATGTCAAGGAGGACATGTTTTCTGCTTATTTGTTTTGTAATAAAAACAACACTATCTCACGTCGCATTAGTTCAGAAGCACAGTTTTTATTATCTAGACAAAGAAAAACACCAGTTAATAAAGAAAGTTACAAGTTTTCATTCATAATTCTTGGTATTACGGAACTCGACCAAAGTTATAAAAATTTTGAACAAAATTGATTATTATTTCGTTTTAAAGAAGTATTTCCGAACCAAATATGGCCAGGAGCATAGATTATTACTATATGAATCCGAATAACACCACAACATGATCGAAATATGCACGAATTACAAATGATTTGGTATTTTGAATGTATGGACAAAACGAAGGTCAGTGCATTCTTAAAAGTCAAGATACAAATTGCAAAAAAAAGGTCTACAATAATTGATTTCTATGCCAATGTCTACAATGTCTACTTATCACTATGGGTTTTTTATGCTACATACTCGGAATATTTAAAAACGATACCTTTAAGCCTCATGTGACGCTTTTTTTGAAGGAATCTCACCTATCTGTTCTAGGTTCGGTTTGTCCTGGGGAAAGCTGTCGGAGTTGGTCCAGTTGAAGAGGTACACGTCGAACAGCAGCGGCACAGTGGGCGCCACCCAGTCCTTGTAGGCGCGCGAGTGTGGAGACAGCTTTATTTGCTGGAACAAGCATGCACGCAGTTTTTTCTACAAGTTCAGAAGCACCTCTAGCCTTAAAGTCCGGTCAACATACACATTTGAAATACCAAAAATTCCCACAGAGCCAAATATTGGTGGAGAGCTAGGGTTTACAATTAAGTATTGTATGTAAGGTTTCGAAAATCCCCATCGATCCTATGTGTGGACTGTGGTACAAAAGTTATTCGGGGTCAAAGGATAATGCCGATTCTTGTATGAAAATTGGGCTATACCTTGCGCCTTTACCAAATTATCGGTAAAACATTAGAAGTATTCTCAATATTATGTAAAAAAAGATTTAGTAAGATACTAATAATCTGATTTTCTAATTGGTTAATTTTCTAAGTGACTTGGCGGTTTCACAAGTTTCAAAACGTTTAATTACTTTTTTTTATAATACTTTTAAACCCCTGTACACATTCCACTACAATAAATATATATGCGATATTAAAATTTGAAAGAAGATTCTTCATGCCTACGTGCTTCAGACGCAGAGTGACGCAAATATAGCCCATTTTGTGTCATTCTCATTTGAGTTTTTTATTAAGATTTTTCTCGAAAACGACAAGTTTTGCCAAAATCACATCAGGGAAATCATAAAGACCATTTTTGTAAGAAAATTTAGACCTACAACATTACTGAGGTTTATTTTGGTAAAACTTACCGTTATCGACAAAAAAATCCAAATAACCTCAAATTTTGACCTTTGAATCCGCATAACTTTTGTAGCACACATAGGATTGATAAGGGATAAACATATCAAGCCTTCAAGGTAAGTTCAGTGACTCTAAATAATGTACTATTTAAATCATTGACGCGTTTCGATGGATGCCGTTGATTAAAAGGTCCAAAGTCCCATTCCTGAAACTCCACGTGTAAAACATTGATAATGATTAGTTGATTACGGATCAATAACAAGCGGGAATGCAATAATCGATCGATCTTAATGCGCGGGTCAGTCATCAGGACCTTGTCACGATTTGCACTTACTATTATCGTTTGGCGCAAACTGTGACGCTTGATGAAATGACATTGCGCAGGAGTTTAGGAGGAATTGAGATTTGTCACTATAAAGTATAAAGTCATCCTGAATAGGTCCTGTTTATCAGAAGTATCAATCAATCAATCAATCGATATCTTTATTTGCGAATTTGGGTCAGTTACAAAAAGATAGGTAATAACTAGGCATATGTATGAACGTATACTTTGACAAACTTTTTCAATAAAAGTAATGGGTGGAGCTATATCAACTATACAAATACAATACTGTATCGATTTTTGATTATTTCTAATCATTAAAGCTATCTTGTTTGCATAAACCATTGTCATATTTATTTTATCAAAAATGTTATGACTCAGGAACATGGCATCTACTACGTAGTAATGAGAACGGCCCGTAGTCGTACAAGTAGATTTTATAAATATTAACCTCATAATACACGTCATAATATTATTATTATTAGTCTAGTTAGTATTATGTTATATTATTATTATTAGGCTATATATATTCCTGAGACAGTCTCACCCTCAGGAGTTCACTGACTGATATGAAAACTGATTCGCGGCCGCGAGAACGGAGCACAGGACACTCACCGAGTTGAAGGTCAACTCGAAGATGGGGTTCCACCAGAGCGCAGTCGCAAGAACGGAGCACAGAACAGTTAGATGTAGTTCTAACAGAGCGCGGCCGCGAAAACGAAGCACAGAACACTTAACGAGTTGAGGTCCGACTCGAAGATGGAGTTCCAGCACAGTGCAGTCGAAAGAACGTAGCACAGAACGCTCACCGAGATTGAGAGTCAACTCGAAGATGGAGATCCAGCAGAGCGCAGTCGCGTGAATGGAGCACAGAACACTCACCGAGCTTAGGGCCTACTCCAAGATATAGTTCTAACTGAGCGCTGCTGCGAAAACGAAGCCTAGAACAGCAGAGTGAACGGAGCACAGAACACTCACCGAGTTGAGGGCCGACTCGAAGATGGAGTTCCAGCAGAGCGCGGCCGCGAGCGCTGCGGCGGCGAAGACCGCGGCTGCGCCAAGTGCCAGCCGCCGCCACAGCGGTGCGCGGCCGCGCATCCCGCACCTGAGCCCGATGGCGGCAGACCTGGGGACAACAAGATAAAAAGTTAGTACTTGACTGCGATCTCACCTGATGGTAAGTGATGATGCAGCCGAAGTTGTTAATGTACTAACTTGTATAAGGGGTAAGTAAAGTCACACCAACGGTTTCTACACAGCATCGCACCGGAACGCTAAATTGCTTGGCGCGAAGCGAAGCCTCCCACCAGAGCAGACCTGAGCCAATTTAGCAATTACAAAATTCCAAAGTGGGCCCCGTGGCGGGAATCGAACCCGCGACCTCCCACTCGAATCCGAGCGCGCGTCCCCTGCGCCAGGGAAGTCAAATTTACTCAATCAATTCAGGTGGTCAATTTTGCTGCTGACAGTAAGACTGATGTACCTAAACACGGTTAACGGGCAGGCTCAATCGGCTCTACGGAAGGTGGAACCAGCGTCAAATTTACTCAATCAATTCAGGTGGTCAATTTTACTGCTGACAGTAAGACTGATGTACCTAAACACGGTTAACGGGCAGGCTCAATCGGCTCTACGGAAGGCGGAACCAGCGTCAAATTTACTCAATCAATTCAGGTGGTCAATTTTACTGCTGACAGTAAGACTGATGTACCTAAACACGGTTAACGGGCAGGCTCAATCGGCTCTACGGAAGGCGGAACCAGCGTACTGTGAGAGCGCTGGGAAAAATCTGTAAACTTGAAACCCTCAAAGCTACGGAGAACACACGGCAAAGACAACGTGAACACGAGCTATGGAGGCCGGGGGCTAGCGGAAAATACCACAACTTATAATTTTAAAGATCAGATCAGAAGAAGGTCTAAACTTACATTAACGACCTATGATTTCGCTTTGGTCTCGTCCTGAAAAACCTCATTATAATATTAATGAATTCTCTCAGAGAATTCCTGTTTGCTATGTAAATTTTTTATGCAAATAGATACTGACCTAAAGTCTCAAAGTGATGGCTGGTGATATATTATGATAAGAAAAACCAACGCTCGCTTTACTATCATAGTGCTTATGCTTGCTAAGCACTTTGATGGTCTTAAAAGCTTACTAATATCTGGGTGACCGAGCTTTGCCCGGTAGTATTATAGCTACTCACCAATAGATGGCAGCAGGAGTTTACTGTAATAGTTTCACTTTTTGCCAATAGATGTCAGGTATAGAGTTATATTTTTTTTGGTAAATACGACATTTTCTAAAAATGAATCCTAGCTAGATCAATTTATCGCCCCCAAAACCTATTGTATCCTAAATTTCATGAAAATCGTTCGAGCCGTTTCCGAGATTCAGATTATATAGAAATATATATATATATACAAGAATTGCTCGTTTAAAGGTATAGGATTATATAAAGAAACTTTTTTATACAACTAACTTACAAGTTAATACTAGACTTAAGACTGCAACCTCACTTGATGGTTGGTGACTATGCAGCCGAAGATATGATCATACTGACTTGGAAGGGGTATAGTAACCCCTATTGGCTACACAGCAAGAACAAAATTACTTCAATGATTTGGTTACTTCAATCGATAAGTCGACATTAACTAACACTAATAAATTGGTTAATCAAAAGCCTTTTATCCTGACGACCTTACTCTTTCCTCCAGGGAATCGGATGGCCATGACAGAAACAATAGCTCTCTGGGGGAATAAGCACAGCATAACACCCGAATGCCACGGTAAAACGCCATTGTATAATTAAATTGTATAATTTAATTAACTATAGAAAAATCTTACTTGTCTAGTTTTTTGGGTTATGCAGGGGATATCAACCCAATGGAGAACTGGCGTTAAAAAACAAGATTTTATTATAAACTTTCCGTTCTTTTACAGACAACTAGCAAACCCGGCGAACTCCGTTTCGCCACCAGATGGCTTTCCCGCTAAAAAGATTTTCCTGCTTTTCTGTTGAAATTTTTCCTGAATTTTCTTTGCTATAAACCTCACGGAGCCCGAGATCTTTTCAACGAATGCAAAACCGTTGAAATCGGTTCGTGCGTTCTGGAGTTATAGCGTCAGGAAGGAAAACCCGACTTATTTTTATATAGTAGAAGACAGACAAAGACAATTCTTGTAATAAATAAAAATTGATCTAGACTCTAGAGTGTGTCAATTCTCAATAGTGTGAAAGTAAACTATACATCCAAATACAAAATATAGCAAAAAATCACATTTGTTGTATCAGAGACCCCCTTAAATATTTTTTTTATTTGAATTTATCTACTGATTTCTAAAGTGAATATACAATCAAATATTCAGTTCTTATTTTTTATAGCGGCAACAGAAATACATCTATGTAATTTACAAGTATATCACGGTTCAAGAGATACAGCCAGGTGACAGTGGTGAGTGGTGACAGACGGATGGACGGACGGACGGACAGCGAAGTTTTAGTAATAGAGTCCCATTTTTACGCTTCGAGTACGGAACCCTAAAAATGATAAAATATTGTGGCACTTGGTTACTACTACTAGTTACTACAAAATTAATGTTAGCTGCGTGCTATTCCATGATTAATCACAATAACAATCTTTCTCACAAATCACGATCATGGAGTACCTTCTCTCTGTGACAAGCGATCTCACAGAGGTTACCGTGGCAGATGGGAATTTTCCCCGTCTGCTCCGGTACCGGGGTAGATGGAACCAACCCAATATGTATGTGAACTCGTCCTTACTCCACCTCGCAAGTTAAATGCGGATTGGCATTTCGCAAACATTTGAAGCAGTGATAGCTCAGTGGTTCTGACCTCTGCCTCGCATGAGGAGGTCGCGGGTTCGAATCCTGGGCACCTCAGGCTTTTTCGAGTTATATGTGCGTTTTTAGTAAACTAAATATTACTTGCTTAGCGGTGAAGGAAAACATCGTAAGGAAACCTGCATGCCTTAGAGTTCACAAAAACGTTCTCGAAGGCGTGTGAAGCCCGCCAAAGCACTCTTGGCCAACGTGGTGGGCTATGGCCAAACCCCTCTCAGTCTGAGAGGAGCCCAGAAGTGGTACATAAAAAGGGGTTGAGACTTGAGATGAAACATTGTGCAACTCATAGATGCAGATTTCCGCAAATTATTTCCGTCATCGCTAACGACGCGATATTTACTGGCGACAAAAAAGATATAAAATTACCTACCACAATAAATAATTGCAAAATATGACGAAATAAATTTTGCATATAGAAAAAGTCGTTGCTACGTACTTTTTTGTTGCTACTTATGATATTTTTTTTTCATTGTTATCTTTCTGTTTTAACTCAAGTCATAAGTCATAACAGTAATACTAATTGAAGTTGGCGTGTCATATAAATAACAAGTTTTTTCGTGTTTTTCATCGATCCAGTGATGGTCTCGTAAGAGTCCATCCACACAGACTGGCTCAGAGAGGAACACAGATTTTCATCGCGATTACATTTTTTATTGGATAGGTAATTGAAACAAGTTTTATTTTTATATTTCAGCTCTTTTGTTATTGAGCGTACCGCAACGCAAGCTGGACGCGCTTAGTATGAAAAATAATAGGAGCCGACCAAAGACTTCCATGTATAGACGCGCTGTGTGGTACTAAATAATTGCTCACTGAGTTGCGGTGCATGTCCCGCAATTCGTTTAGTCCACTGCGAGCTAGCGAGGAGATCAATGCACTGTTATGTGAGCCGTGAACGTGGTTTTTACAGGGAGTGACCAATAAAACAGTGAATATTATTTATGTAAGTAGTTTTTCTACGTATTTTGAAGTTGTCAGTATAATTTATTTCGTTTTTGTCTAAAAACAAATATTATCGTAAATAAATACACAACTCACATCATGATTATCCATCACGCTTACTCGTTAGTAGAAATACGCGAGAGCGAATGGTACTACCGACACGTTGACAAAGATTATGAGAATTATTTGAACAGATATGTTAAGTGACAAAGGGTATATACCAGTAGGAAAATAATTTCGATTGGTATATAATTAAGTACTTAATTATATTTTTTGTGTTTTAGATACATATTGGATGGACTTAAGAAAATTCCGAATTGCATACTAAGGTATTGCAAAAATTCTTCCAGAAAACTTATAAAATCTGACGGCGTAACTTTTCATCAGTAAGTTTATATTACATATATATTTTTTATTATAATATAATTTTTCATAAGTATTTTTACGTAGCCTTATTTGAGACTTTATTGCACTGCCTTTTTATCCGATTGCGGCGAAATCCAAAAGGAAAGTTATTATATGCTATTAATTATTATTCAGGTTGTCTTTGACTTGTATGTGTGTATGTCACTTTGTATGTCACTCGTAAATTAGTAAGGACTAAGTTTTTGCGGCGTATGTCTATCTTTTCCTAATCTGATGTCTATCAGTGTATGTAAATAAAAATACCTAGACCAACAATAAGGTTTATGTAACATACATTATAGAATTGGTTGATTTCAATGACAAGTTGTTTTAAGGTTCATACACACGCTGTGGCCTGTGACATATCGGCGTATAAGCGGGAATTAAGTGATTTTGTGAGTTTGTTTTTAGGGTTCCGTACTCAAAGGCAAAAAAACGGGACCCTATTACTAAGACTGCGCTGTCCGTCCGTCCATCCGTCCGTCCGTCTGTCACCACGCTGTATCTCGCGAACCGTGATAGCTATAGACATGAAATTTTCACAGATGATGTATTTTTGTTTCCGTAATAACAAAAAATACTAAAAATAGAATAAAATAACAATTTATGGGGGGCTCCCATTCAACAAACATGATTTTTCAGCTTGTTTTTGTTCGATGTTGATAACGGTAACAGGCAGACTTAAAAAAATTTCACAGCATATTTAGTTATATATATTACGTTACGAATATAAATACGTTATATGTTACGAATATAAATATATTATAACTTATGTGTGTTTTCTTTTAATTATACATTATAACGCACTGTCAAAACCATATAGTTGTGTATATTTCTTACCAGACATGTTAAGATATTTGTATAAATAAAAATAAATATAAACAATCAATGCAAGATTATCTGCGTTTAATTTAATACTTCCTTTATAATTTAACACTTCCTTCATACACATTCATACAATATCAAATGTTTTTAAGGTTTTTTGCAAAGTTCATAATAACTATAACATTCACATAAAAAATTAAGCAAACTCGGAAAAGTTATTGTCTAAAAATCGTAAAGACGTCAGCTCAGAAATGAAACAGTTTTTAATTTTTTATTATTCAAGTTTCATTATGTGAAATATTAAAAACTATTTTAATTCTGGTAATTTATCCTTAAAATGTTATTTATCATAATTTAAAATATCAATGTTAAATGATGTGTAGGTATAAATTATTGCAAGCGACGGCCATATCTTTTGCAATTAATCTTTGACCATACGACCACTCATCGACGTGACGTCATACTTTTGCAAGCAAGTTCCCGCTTTCCAGACTAGATGGCGTTATCAGGTTTGGAGCACAGTTTTTGTTCAACATTGCTTGTCTAGTAGGGATACCTACATAGAAGTCTTTGGAGCCGACTGAATCCATCCGGCTCCAAGCACAGCCGCTTTATCAGTGGTCTGCGGTAAGCAGATTTTGATCGTGATTCAAATAGAGCTAAAAGCCCTTCACATCAAAAGACTGTGTGAAACTGAAGGTTCCGAGAGCATCCGTCCGGCTTCGATAGATCCGCTTTAACGGCGTAGAAGCCGTATTTACGCGACCTTTAGTGAAGTTTTGTTTAAAAACTATAAAGACAATGACTTTTAAATTTAAACGTCATGTATTTTGGGTCTTTAATCTAAAATCGTTGAGAAGCAGAAACACGATTAGATAAAATTTCCTCGATAGAAAGTTCTCCCAAAAGTTGCTCTACAATCTCAATTTTTCTCGTTTTTATCGGAAACTGAAATGGATGTTATTGTAATTTTTGTTTTAATGTGAAAATAAAAACGTTGAGAAACAGATTTTTGATAACTGGCTTAGTTTTTGAGTAATTTGGTAAAAGGTCGTTTTTCTGTCATATTCTTCCGCGACGCTGCATGTCGCACCCATCAACGTATCCGTGAGAGTGACAAAGACAAAAATAAATTCAATAAATCCCCTCAACAGTTCAGCTTTCGCTTAACCAAGCTGTTTCCAACCATAAGACTTATGTGAAACAGCTTGGTTGTCTCCGGCCAGTTACAAGCGTTATACTCGTAATACGCGCTGGTTTGAGTGAAAAGAACAGCGTTGTAGCGCCATCCTGTGTCCTGTGTGAACGGACACTTATTTCAACACACAAATTATTAATTATGAACATTTATTACATTAGTGTTTTGTTACTGTTATCATAGGTCAAACCAATTACGGTTGTCGAGGAGATAGCTTATAGCATAACGCCACCCGGCCTATTCATATTTTTTGTAGGTATAGACATTATTTACCTATTACCATTCTACTCGACATCGGCTCATGTCAGGTGCAGAGCTTTGCGATGCAATATCTTACAACGCACTGTACTGCGTAATCGTCCTGAGTTCCTGACACGTGTCCTGGTATTTCGCCACCTACACTGTAGTACTTAGTGGTTTTTAAATCGAATCACAGTCAAACACTAAGGCTCGGTTGCTTGACTTGACTTTAACCGAAACGTTATAGTTAAATATGGCGGTCTGACTCTTATGTCTTTCGAAATAAGGGCCAGGCCGCCATATTTAACTATAACGTTTCGGTTAAAGTCAAGTCAAGCAACCGAGCCTAAGAGTTCTATCACTGTAACTTCTGTCCTAACCTCTGTTCTTTTGCATTTATTTTCTGAATTTATGCTTCTTCTATGTTCTTCTGCATATATTTTGTTTTATTTGGTGGCTCTTTATTGTATTTCTCCTCCAGGTAGTCATACTGTGATGTTTATTTAGAGTTTATGCATACACATTGTACACTGTACAATTTCTGCCTTTTAACAGAGTTATTTTATTTTTTCCTCCGAAGATGTTATCGTACTTACTGTACTTGTAGTGTGTACATGGAAGATTTAGTAACTCTTTCTACACAGCATCACTTACGAAATCTTACATTCTCTGTTTGTATTGAATGGAAGCAGGCGTTAAATTGCGGAAATCCATAATTATTAGGACTGATTAATTTGTTAATAATTTGCTGTTAATTTGTTATTAATTTGTTAATAATATGAACACACAACACACAATTTTCCAACACTTTCTTCGACGCACGTTTCGTCCCGACACCGGGTCATCCTCAGGAGGTATTGACTTCACAATGCGAAATCGTATTCTGTTTGTTTTTTTTGTGAAAAGTCATTTCTCCTATACCTTTAAACGAGCAGTTCTTGTATATATATTTCTATATAATCTGGATCTCGGAAACGGCTCGAACGATTTTCATGAAATTTAGTATACAGGGGGTTTTGGGGGCGATAACTCGATCTAGCTAGGATTCATTTTTAGAAAATGTCGAATTCACCAAAAAAAATAAAAATATGACTCCTGCTGCCATCTTTTAGCCAGTAGCTATACTACCGAGCGAAGCTCGGTCACCCAGATATTTTATATTTATTACAAAAATAGCAAATAGGTTGAATCACACGAAGTGGGTCGATCCCACCAGCGGCACTAGCAGCGATAAGGGTGGTAAACTGGTAACGTCTGGAGGTCGCTGCACTCTGTTATCGGAAGCGTGAACGTTTCGTTTAGTTTATCGTTAAGCTCCAACTTAAAGTAACTGGGCTGATAGCGTGAAGGTCCAGTCAAGAGGTCATTGCAGTTGTGACAATGTTGGAAAACAAGTTAATAATTTAAAAATTAAAAACACGACTGTACCACCTGTACGCCCTGTAGTAAAACGACTTTTTCCAAAAAAAAAATAGCCTATGTTACTCAGATTGATGTAAGGATTGTATTGTACTGTAAGTATAATATTATAACTAGGTAAATATTCTAAAAAAATCTAAAAAAAATCTTCCTATTACCGTTATCAATATCGAGCAAAAACAAGCATAAAATACGTTTGTTGTATGGGAGCGCCCTTACGGTAGATAATTTATTCTAATTTTTAGTATGCCAGTTTTAGTAGCAGCCTGGTGACAGACGGACGGACGGACGGATGGACAGAGAAGTCTTAGTAACAGAGTCCAGTTTTTACCCTTAGGTTACGGAACCCTAAAAAAGGAGCGAAGGTATAGTCAATAGAAGACAAACACTCTTTCCCGGTAATGCAACGAAGTTAGCATAGAACAGAATAGAAAATACTTTTCATTTATGTGTGAATAAAGTAGGTCAGTATGTGACACATTTTGACTTCATAATTCGAATTTTAAGCGATGAGCGTAGATAAATAATTATAAGTAATACCTATTACATAAGCGACTGATAAAGTAATACATATACACAAATGTTATTAGTATTACAGATAATATCTATCGGGTCTCGCCACAAGATTAACCGAGGAATCGAGTTTCAAGCGCAAGTAGGTTTATAGCAAAATATCCTTCGATATATGGAAGGTCGAAGACAATATCCAAACATCTGGGTAACAGATAAATTCATATGGCAGTCGGGGACCTTTTAGAATAGGTGTTCCTCAGAACAGCCCCCCGACTGCCACATGAATTTATCTGTTCAACTAAAATAACTTGTTTCTTAGTTTTTAGTACGTTTTTTAACAGGGCAGTCGTGTTTTTTTAATTTTTTAATTAGGTAGGTACTTATTTTTATTTTATATTTTTTAGTGATGGTCAGCAGTTAGATGAAGCAAGGAATTAACAATAACCCATAATAATATGTCCAAATGTCTTTAGTCATTCAG
This sequence comes from Coenonympha glycerion, assembly GCA_963855885.1. NCBI lineage: Eukaryota > Metazoa > Arthropoda > Insecta > Lepidoptera > Nymphalidae > Coenonympha > Coenonympha glycerion. The sequence goes on from OY979635.1 coordinate 15,772,149, forward strand.
AAGTTTTGGTAAATGGAAATAAACTTACCTACATACATACAATCTTTTTTGGACAGTTGTATGAAAAAGGTTTTTTTGGGTGAACATCCTTACCTATGTAAAATTATATATTATGTATATATTATGTATATTCTTCTATATATTCATCCTTACCTATGTAAAATTATATATTATGTATATATTATGTATATTTTCTGTTACTACTCTCCAATACCTTCATTTTGATACTCATATTGTGATAGTTGAAGAAAAAATTTTGTTTTCCACTTTTGAAAATGGCGCCTCACATCCGCCATATTGTTTTTTTCTAAAAAAAACTCCTTTTTTTGGGCAGTCGTGTAAAAAGGTACCCTATTACGGAGACTTTGCTGTCCATCCGTCCGTCTGTCCGTCACCAGGCTGTATTTCTTGAACCGTGACAGCAGCTTAACAAATACTAAAAAGTAGAATAAAACATATATAAATGGGGCCTCCAATACAACAAATAAGTAGTGTGATATTTTTAAATGCAGTGGAAATATTCTGCTGATAGTACGGAACATTGCGCGAGCCCGACTCGTACTTGGCCGATTTTTTTTATTTTACAGATATCTTTATAGCCAATGCACACGTGATGCGACAAAATCGGCAACGTAATCACGATGGTATGACAACATCGTGGAAACTGCCGCGTTTACTTTAGTGCATCATATAGGTAATCATTACCTGTATGATAATAAATAATAATATCGATAATTTTTGCATTGCTGTTCGAACTAAGTGTTGGGACACACTTGCATAATTCACATCGTCGAAAGTTCGGCAGCTGAATGTCCGTATTATTACTACCTATTCGGTTAGCCTTAGTCATTCCAAGGGATTAGGAAATACATGTAAGACCGTTAACTCAGGTGATTGGAAAGTACGCAAGTGTACCACCACACTAACTTTATAAGTTCAGACGATTTCAAAGGTTCAAAGGATTTCAAATTTGCTACGTAGATTCGTAGTGTTGTGGCTTAGGCCCGGACCGGGACTTGAAAGTTAATTGAAACAAAAAACTAAAGTCAATTGAAAATTATAAATCGGTTTCACCTGGCAGTAAGTGATGATGCAGCCGAAGATGTTATCGTACCAACTTATGCTTATGAAGGGGTTGCTACACAACATCGCACCGGAACGCTAAACGATAAAAGTTTGTTTGCAAAGACGCTCTGATAATATTAACGATGGCAGTAGAGAAGCAGGAGAGACGTGTTCAAGGTTCCTCTATCTACAGAGAAAACTAACGTTCGTTTTCACCGCGATATAAATCTTTGTTTTCACCAACATTTTAAAAGTCACCTAAGCCCTTAGGTGACAGTTTTCACTTACAACAACTGTCACCTAAGGGCTAAGGTGATTCTTAAAATGTTGGTGATAACGAGCAATAGGGATTGGCTCAACTTGCATCACTGAAGATGGGCTCCGAATCTTTTCTACTCAAGCGTCACTCGAGGCCAAAGATCAGACTAATAAAATTTCATGGCCACAACACGTGTAGGCAAAGGCTAAGTGCTTTGTAATATTTTTGAAAAGAAATAGAGCCAAAGACTGATGCGTAATGCATTATTGGTTATGCAGGATTAATTTAAAATTTCCAATTAAAACGATACTATCTAAATCGTAAAAAAAAAACTACGATAAGAATTATATTATCTGTAGACAATAGTGAGTAGACCCAACAAAAACATATTTTATCAGTACGTTATACAATTTGCATGAAGTGGCTAAAATATAATATCGTGTTGCATGGAAAAATCTAAAGTAGGAACACTACCTATACTTTAACATTTTATTATGCAATACAAGATTGATTATTATTATCGGTTCTTGTTTCTAGGTAAATCAATTTGACATTAACAACAGTCATATAGCCCTGGACAGGGCCGACGCGACGGCGCGAAAAAATGTCGCCAATTTATCGGTGTCAAAAACGCGTGTTTTGCCATCAACAGTAAGGCAACGCTGTAGTACTTACTATTTTATATTATTATGCAATACAAGATTGGTTATTATTATCGCATACATGGTTCTTGTTTCTAGGTAAGTAAATCAATTTGACATTAACAACAGTCATATAACCTGGACAAACCGACGGCGCGAAAAAATTTCGCCAGTTTATCGTTGTCAAAAATGCGTCTTTTGCCACCAACAGCGGCAGCGGCAACGCTTAGCGGCCACCTATAGAATTTTGACGGATGGTGCTACTGTTTGCTTGTACGAAAAATATTACTTAAATCGTTCGGATGCCCATATCCTTAGTTTTCTTATCAGTGAGATTAACACTATAATCATTTATTATTGTTATATATGCACAATATTAATCTTAACACGCATCTGGATATTATATTGCATTCGTCTGATATTTTCTTTATAGATTAAAAGATTATTCGTTCTCGCATTGAATAATTACAATAATGCCACAGAATATTGCACAAATAAAATTTGCATTTCCAGTTTCGTGCATAATAGATTGCAGTTTATCTATTATATTTTAGCACATTTTATTGGTGGGAATATAATTGCATAGATAAATAAATGAAAAACAAAACCATAAATTAATTTAATAGGTACCTAAATTAGAAAATAGAAATTATTTTAAATATTTATGAAAATGCAATTCGTAGATAAAATTGCGAGTTTGTTTGAGTGTATTTGTTGTTTGAGAATATATGGCCTCATAGGAAAGTTTATGGTCACTCAACGGGAGATGAAGAAAAGTAAACTACAGGCGAACGACTCAGAGCGTCTTCTTTAGGTCTCTAATGCAATCAAAAAGCGATTCACGTAAATCGTCGACTATATTTCGTTAACTGAAATGTTTAACACGTTCACTGCGACATTATTATATTTTTGATGGACTTTCAGCCAGTGCGAATGAGGTCTTTTCGAGGCAAAGTTGAACTTTTTTACAGTGCGATTGAGAGCTTTTTGGCCTCATAAAATATTGTTTCTAAAAACACCTTAAATATAGCTCAAAATTGAAAATAATTGCTTGAAACTTTACCATTATAAACTTAAATAGTTTTTCAACTTGAATCTGGTTTCGCCCGCAGTTGTGACATTTTGGTATAGAATAAAAGAAAAAAATATTTTTGTCATCGGTTCTGCCTCACATCGCACTAAAAAGAAGTTCGATTTGTGTCTCTACTAGTGATGGACATAAAAGAGAAATGCAGGTGCTACGATATAACATTTATTTTTATAAAAGATTAATAATCAAAATGTTTTGCATTGAAGAAAGGCTCACATTGCACACAGAAAGTAACAATTTGTTTTAGTTTTTTTTGCAGCTTGAATGCTGTTTATGCTTAACTTTAATTTATCGTAGCAACCTACGAAGCGCTTGCGTTGCCTACCTTTTTAAACCGCATGTTTAGCACATATTATGCCGCTAGGAAATCCTGAAATGAAACACTTAAATTAGGATTCTAAAGTACTAAAGCTACCACACATACCATTTTCAGTTTTTAAGTATATATTTTATACTTCCTCACCTAAAGGAATCTGTAATTGTATACCGGAAATATAAACTAAACAGAAGTTAAAAATACGGGTAGCTTTTTTTTTCTCTTTGTGTTTACACAGATAAGTCAATGTCAGGTTATAGGATGATAAAAGTTAGGGAAACAATTTTATTTAGAAAAAGGATTCAAATTGGAATTCCAAAGAAAAAGGAAAGGGTTTTTTTTTTTAATATATATACAAATATTATTTTAACTTTTTTACATACATACATGCATTGAGCTATAACTTAGGGTTGCTATTTATACGCCAAAACCCAGTAGTAGTAGTAGTTACAGTAATAGTAAAAATCGAGCGAGTCGCGTGTACGAAAAGCGTGCTTTCCTATCGAAACTTTTCCCATCACTACGCGGCGCCCGCGCCGCCCGCGCTTCACTCCGTGCGTCTATGAGGCCTACAACTTTTGAGACAGATTAGACCTCACTTCGCACAGTAGCGTAATTATTTCTATTCAGTGCGTATGAGTGCTCTTCGACCTCATATATTTTTTTCTTGATTTACTTCACTCAGTGAAACGTGAAAACGTTATCGCCCCCCAGAATAGGTATAGTATACTGGATACACGTGACTTATATGCTCATGACGTGATGTTAATCTTAGTAAGGTTTTAACACTAAATTAAAAAATATTACCGAGCATAACTAAAAGTATTTAATTGGCACCAATTATTTGAGTCGATTGACAAAATTAGCATTTCCTATAAAAACTTAGATAAAAGCTAAAAATTTCTTCTGTAAACTTATTATACATCGGTCTGCGATTTCAAATAACCACGCCCATTTATATTGAAGTGAACCAAGAAATCATTGGTCATTGATGAAGAAGTTTATTTTTACAATCATTTATTAAAATATTTTTCTGGGAATCTTTTAGGAGGTTGTGTAACTTTTAACAATCGCTTAGTATGCTATTTTTCTGTAAATCTGTCTGCGTGAAATTATCAGCTAGCAGATAGGCATAGAGACGTCGAGTGGTCTATCTGGGGACACGGTAGTGTCCCCGCCAAGACGAGCCAAGCGAAGCGCGAGGGCACTACCTATCTTTTCTCGAAGTGTTTCGCCGTATTTTTAAACCCTTATAACTTAGGCCTGAATTATTTCAGATAATCAAAATTCTCGGAAAATGATGTCGCCAGTGAACTTATTAAACCTATAAAGTTTCAATTGTATAGGTCTTATAATTTAGATTTTATTGACGTCTAAAAAACCCAAATTTCGTCACTGACTGACTGACTGACTGACTGACTGACTGACTGACTCACTGATGATCATCAAAATTCCTAGGTACTTCCTGAAGACCTAGAAAGCTGAAATTTGGTATATAAGCTAGTATTAGCACACAACCAACAAAAAAATTCCAAAAGTTGGAAATTTAACCCCCCAACCCCTTAAAATAGGGGATGGAAGTTTGTATGAAATTACCGCAAATATTGATGCTAGAGGTCTCAAAATTGATATAGGGACTCTTTGTAATAAACAATTAAATACGTGTTTCAGGATTTTTAGTTAATCACCCCACATCCATAAAATTAGGGGGTTGGAAGTTCGTATGGGGTTTCCCATAAGTATATAGGTATAATAGAAACTTAATTTCATGTTAGATATCTGCTAGTAATGCTAGTAAACATATGAAAAACACGTAAATTTTTCCACTGATTCCAGTGCCCAAGCGGCCAAGCGTCCAAGTGCCCAGTGCCACGTGCCCAGTAATATTACACGTTTCAAGCCCAAGTTCCAAACATTTCATGTTTAACGAGCCGAGTTTCACTGCACGTCGAGTGACCATGATCCAGTGCTCAGTGACAAAAACCCACATTGGGCCGAGTGCCCAGTGCCCAGCGTGAGCTGTCGAACGTGCCAAGCGTCAAATCTGATTTTGAATAGCGTTATATAGCGCTCAAATACCTGCTTAGTGCCCAAACGCACGCATTTAATTTAATCCGATGCTTAAAAGTGGGTTAAAATCACGTTCAAAAATTTCGTTACATACCTACCTACGTAGAACTACAAGAACCAAGTAGGCAGGTACTAAGTTCTCTCATTTAAATGGCAGACTGCACTCGGACAAAACTTACAGAGCTGGGAATTTTGTTCTTGAAATATTGCTCCGGGTGATTTTGCAATGACCTTGGGCCAATAACGCCGACATCTATTTCCATGTAGATAGCGTAAGTAGGTAGGTAGTTGCTGAAATATTCTATTGTTTGTGATAGACGGACGGACGGACGGACGGAGGAAGTCTCAACATAAAGTTTGCATTTTTAACATCAATACATATAATAAATTTGTAGAGGTCGAATTTCTGTACAAATAAAAAAAATGCTAAAAACGGAGTCAGGGGGATGTAAGAAGTGAAATAGAACTAATTTAATTTTTTTTCAAATTTTTTGTTTCTTTGTTTGTCTGTTTATCTGTTTGTCTGTTTGTCTGTCTGTTTGTACGGGCTAATCTTTGGAATGGCTGGACCGATTCCAATGAAATTTTGTGTGGTGGTAGCTTATGGTCCCTGGTCAACATATAGGATACTTTTCATCCCGGTAAAATAAAGAGTTCCCGTGGGATAGTTAAAAAACTGCAATTAATTTAACAGCTTTGTAAACAACAACTAATGAACTTAATTTAGTAAAATTTGTTATGCTGATGCCTTATGTTGCCTCTTTAACAAAATATATATATAGTAAAACTTATTAGTCCAATCGAGTTCCCGCGGGAAAGAAAACATTACAAAAACAGTTAGCAGGCGTCTTTCAAGTAACGGATTTAAATGAAATTTTATGATCCTACTTTATATATATATGCCCGGTCAACATTCAAGATACTTTTCATCCTGAAAAATTTGAGAGCACCCGTGGGATGTTTAAAAAAACCTATAGCTACTTATTTACTTAGCACAATCAAAACGGGGTCGAAATATCGATAGTTTAAATCGTCCTTTTGATTTTGCAACTAGGTATAACTATAACAAGATAACCCGTACGTAGCAGGAACGGGTTGCTACGTACACAGCAGCGCATCAGAATGCTTGATTGCAATATCTGGGCGTTGGTATCATCTCAGAATAAGATAAGTTTGGTTAGTATAGATATTACAATCCACGATGACACGCCCCACTCTGTCTTACTCCATGCGAATTGAGTAACATAAGCGATTTCGACAGAGTGTATAAGTAGAGGAAGACCAAAGAAGATATAGGTAAATTGTGTGTGTAAGTACGTTGACAGGAGAGATTGGAAGAAGACTCCTTTACGGGTCCATCGAACCCAGGGATCACTCATTTATCTTGGGAAAAATTAAGAAATTCCACGGGAAACATTTTTGTAAAAAAAAAACGAACTGCACGCGGGCGGAGCCGCGGGCAACAGCTAGTTTTAATATACGGGTAGAACTCTAAAAAAAGGGCCACGCGCAGTCATACATTATAAAGTATAAATATATGACACTGTAGGTATGCATCTTGTATTTGATAAATATTTTCCATGGAATTATAACGAAATTCTTACTATTTTCAAGTATATTTTATAAGTTAAGGCCAATACTCGTTAACTCGTTACTTAACCGTGATAGTTTTCCTTAGTTGAACTTCAATAGCACCCCAGACCAAACTAAAAAAAGATTGTTGAAGGGTTGACGTTATAGAATTAAAGATTTCTTCAATGTTAATTATTGTGGTACTTTATTTGTGTACAATATGTGCGGACTGTAGTAACGCGTGGCTTTGGAGCCCGCCGTGCCGTGAATGCCGTCCCACGCCGTCTTGAGCCGTGTGCGTGTCGCCCCCGCACCGCTCCGCGCCAGGCCCCGGCGCGTTCAGTAATCAAGTACTGAACATCCTGCCCGGGGGTTGAAGGTTAAGATGATGGCAATGGGCAGATGTTGTTGAATGCCCGAGTGATGACTCCTTTCTTAGTCTTGATGTCAGCCACTCGAACAACGCCGTCCTTGCCAGGATGAACTCCCACAACTCTTCCCAGCTGCCAAAGGAGTGGTGGCTGCTGTTGGTCCCTGATGATCACCATTGTGCCCAGTTGCAGGTCTTGATCGGATGTTGTTTTCCACTTCGTGCGCTGTTGGAGGAGATTAACATATTCGTTTGAAAAGCGCTTCCAAAAATGCTGTTTTAGGGCCTCTATTCGTTTGTATCGATCCATGGCGGTGATGTTTGCATCGCTAACATTTGGATGAGGAACCGACAAGAGTGAGCGTCCAATAAGGAAATGAGCTGGAGTGAGGCAAGTAAGGTCGGATGGGTCAGAAGAAAGAGGTGTAAGTGGTCTGGAATTCAGGATGGCTTCTATCTGAATCAGACATGTTGCCATCTCTTCGTAGGTTAAATGTGTTAAATTTAAGATTCGTTTTAAATGGAATTTTACTGATTTGACTGATGATTCCCACAAACCTCCGAAATGAGCTGAATAAACTGGTATTCTAGAAAATACAATATCTCTATTGCCTAGATCTGCTTTGATGTCGTCTGAGTAGTTTGAGAAAAATGATGCGATTTCATTACTAGCTCCGACGAAAGTCGTTGAGTTGTCAGATGTTACAGAGGCTGGCTTACCACGGCGCGAAGTGAACCTTAAAAAGGCTGATATAAATGCCTCCTTTGTCAAGTCTGTGACGAGTTCCAGGTGCAAGGCTTTGACTGCAAAACAGACAAAAATGCAAATATAAGACTTTTCTAATCTAGCACCCCTGCCCTTACGGTTTGCGATCAGGATCGGACCTGCGTAATCCATACCTGTGTGCAAAAATGGAAATTCTAAGCGTGTTCTATCAGTAGGTAATTCACCCATAATAGGTTGTATTTGCTTTGGTTTAAACCTGCAGCAACGAACGCAACTATGTACGACGCGTCTAGCGAGGTTCCTCCCCCCAGTGGCCAATATTTTTGTCTTATGGAAGACAAAAGGAGTTGAGGACCCGCATGCATTAATGATATGTGTTCTTTTCGAAAAAGGATTTGTGTGAGATGATGCTTGCTACATAAGAGTATTGGGTGTTTGACGTCAAAAGTATAATGTGAATTTTTAAGTCGACCTCCTACTCTTATGAGTTCATCAGAATGAATAAAAGGTGCTAACGAAACTAATCTATTTTTGTTCGATAGAGGTTTTCCAGATTTTAATAAAATGTACTCGTCTGGGAACATTTGAAGTTGCACGAATTTTAATATGTGATTCTCCGAATTATTTAATTCTGTTGTAGATAATGTGTTTGTATATTTATTTTTAGGATTTTTACAATTGTGAATAAATCTTTGTACATAAGCAAATGATCTAATTAAATGTGTGTAACTTGATGTTTTATTAATGAGTTTATGTATTGTGTTTGTGTCTTTGTTTTCTGTTGTTGTTTGTGTTGTTGTGTGTAAAACTATTTCAGATGCTGCCTGCGTCTGTGTGCTTGTTAAATCATGTTGTGTGTTTGGTGTGATCGGAAACTGAATGTTTTTTGATTTAAGAAAATCTGGACCAGACCACCACAGTTCGCATGAGCTATTGCTATTCGCTGTGACCCCGCGTGAGACTAAATCGGCAGGATTTTCCTTCGATGGAACGTAGCTCCATCTGTGACCGGCTGTAGTATCCTGAATCTCACCTACTCGAGTCCGAACAAATGTTTTTAATTGGTTTGGCTGAGTTTTTAACCATGCTAACACGATTGTGGAATCAGTCCAAAAATAAGAATCATGTACCTTAATGGTTAATGAAGACATTACTTTAGCGTGTAGTCTAGTAGCAAGGAGCGCACCACAAAGCTCCAGCCTGGGGATTGTGGTAGGCTTTAAAGGCGCTACTTTGTTCCTAGAAGCAAGGAGACGAACCTGTACCGTGCCATTTGCGTCGACCGCTCTTACGAAGATACATGCACCGTAAGCGCGTTCCGATGAATCTGAAAATGTGTGTAGTTCTAATCGCGTTACGTTGTTTGTGCCAATCCAACGCGGAATACGTAGTGCTTTTAGTGAAATTAGCGAAATTATAAAATTTAAGAAAATCTTTTGTACATCTTTCGGCACTTCTTCATCCCAACTGCATTTATTAATCCACAGTTGTTGCATGAGAATTTTCGCCTGTACAGTATAAATTCCCAAAAGACCTAGGGGATCAAAGATTTGACTTATTATTGATAGGATTTTACGTTTTGTTATTTTATTTGTTTTTGGATCCAAATTAATTGTGAACAATAAGTTGTCTGCCTTGCAATCCCACTCCAGACCAAGTGTTTTGGAAGGCAATGTGTCATCTAGTGTTAAGGTTTTATTACTGTTAATTTGTTCTAATAAATTGTGATCATTTGTTAGTGATTTTAAAATTTCTGAATTATTTGATTGCCATTTACGTAGCTTAAATTGGGCTGACAGTAAGGTTTTATTAACATTATTACAAAGTTCAATGACAGATTCTATAGAATTACCACCGCTAAGAAAATCGTCCACATAGAAGTCTCTGGAAATAGCGATTTTTGCGTTAGGATCTGAACATTGTTCTGCCAACGAAACTAAGCATTTAGTTGCTAGGTACGGTGCAGATGCTGTACCGTAAGTAACAGTGTTTAACGTGAACGGCCTTATAGGTTCACTCGGATCAAATCTAAATAAAATTTGTTGAAGTGAACGTTGTGTGGGTTCGACTAAAATAGCACGATACATTTTCTCAATGTCTCCCGACACAACATATTTATGCTGTCGAAAGCGCAATAGAATAGAAAGTAAGTCGTCTTGGACGACAGGACCGACCATTTGAATATTATTAAATGATTTTCCTTTATTTGAGAGTGACGCAGAAGCATTAAATACGACACGACATTTTGTCGTGCTAGAATTTTCTCGAATAATCGGAAAATGGGGCAAGTAATACCGGTTTTGAGAAATAGATTCAGTAGATTTTGGATTGTCAGTCATGTGACCTTAATCCCTATATTCAGTCATAAAATCGTAGTATCTCTTTTTTAAGACTGGATTGCGTTGAAATCTACGCTCAAGTGCTAGTAATTGATTTTTAGCTGAGTGATAATTATCGCCGAGAACATCGGGTGACTCTTTTAAGGGTATAGTAACAATGAATCGACCATCAGTATCACGTCGAGTGTTCTCTGCAAAACTCTTTTCACAAGCCTGCTCTTCTAGCGTTAGGTTATATTTAGGAGAAACTGACTCCAATTCCCAAAATCGTGTTAACAAGGCATCATCGCGCTCAGTGAAGAAGCAAGACGATTGATGTGCTTGTTTTGTATGTGATTGTGTGTGATTCTTGACTGTGCCGGAAACCAGCCAACCAAGTTTTGTTTTTTGCAATTTTGGACATTGCTTACCGAGATCGATGAAATCTGAACATATGATGTCCCAGAAAACATCGGCACCTACCAAGATGTCGATAGGTGCAGAGATGTGGAAAGATGGATCAGCTAATCGAATATGACGCGGTAATTTTAAGGACCCGATATCGATGCTGCATGAAGGTAATGTATTGGTTATCTGAGGTAAAACGTGACACTCAAGAGTAACCTTGTAATCTCCCAAATATGACTCGAGAGGTAAGATGCAAGACTCCGTAATTATTGATGACTGATTGTTAATACCTGTCACAGTGGAGCTTACGTTTTGACGTTCCAAACCCAGCTTCTCACACAGGTGACGGGTGACATAATGTCCAGTTGCGGCGTTGTCTAGAAGAGCGCGAGCAGGATGTAGTTTCCCGTCAGCGCCGACCACGTTCACCAATGCTGTGGAAAGCAATGTAAGAGGTTTGTCACTAGTCTGAAGACTGGAAGATAAAGCAACTGTGGTGTGCTGCTCAGTGTCTCTGTGCAAAAGTGTACTGTGTTTTGAGGGACAGTATTTGCAGTGTGTCAAAACACATTGGCTGTGGCGATGCCCAGGTCGTAAACAATTTTGACAGACGCTAAAATTCTTAACTTTTTCTAAGCGTGCATCTACGTCTAGTTTTCTGAATTCAGGACAACTGAATAAAAAGTGACCTTGTGTGCACAGAGGACAAGAAATGTTTTGTGTATGTTTTTCTTTTGTATAAGTGTTTTTTGATTGTGTTTTGTTTGTATTATTAGAATTATTATGTGTATTATTAGAATTATTGTGTGTATTATTAGAATTATTGTTCTGTGTGTGTGTATTTCTTTGTAATTCATCTATTTTTATTGTGTCTAATAAATCGGCTCTATTTGTGAGAAATTCTGTAAATTGTTTTAATGTTGGACACGTTGTAATGCTGTTCCTATGCTCTTCCCACTCTCGAAACGTGACAATGTCCAATTTGCGACACATAATATGGATAATTAATGTGTCCCAATGGTCAGTGGGTTGCCCTAATGTGTTTAATGCACATAAATTGCGGTTGATTGTGTCTACTAATGTTCTTATTGCTTTGCCTGATTCTTTAGAAATGGTTGTAAAATTTAATAAGGAATTGACGTGAATGTTTACTAATAAACGTTCATTGTCATATCTACTTGATAGTAGTTGCCAAGCTTTGTCATAATTTGTGGAAGTAAATTCTAAATTTTTAATTACAGTTAACGCACTGCCTTTAAGTGCAGCTCTTAAATAATGAAATTTATTTATGTTTCCTAGTTTATTATTAGTGTGGATTAAAGAAAGATACGTATCTCTAAATTCAAGCCATTGCGTCATCTTCTCTCCGTCGAAAGAGGGAAGCGATATTTTAGGCAGTCGGACAAAGTCATGATATCCCCCGTCTCTGCTCATGCTACCTTCACTCGCCTCAGACTCGACAGATAATCTCCTTTGTAGATGACGTTTGCTCTTATTGATGATGGTACGAGCTTCGGCCACAAGTGAAAAATATTTTGACTCGAATTCTTCCCGTTCAGTAAGCAGCTGACTCGTATCATCCGACAAAATCTCGAGCTCCGTCTGAAATTTATCAAAATCATTGTGTAAGCTATCAATTCTACTCAAACGACATTCAAGCTCGTTAAATTGTGTTTCCGAGATATGTTCTAAGCCATCTAAGCTGTTTAAAAAATTTTGAAATATAGTTAATTTTCCTTTTATGCTCCCACGTAGTTTTATTAATTCTTTACTCCGCGGGTCACTCATTTTTAAGCAAAATGATCAATATATGTTAAGCAAAAGTCTATAGACAAAAGTTGAATGTGAAAAAATAAATAAAGTGAAAGAAAAATGCAAAATAATTTAAGCGTAAGAAAGTTATAACTCGCGGCAATACCTACAGTTTTACGGAGTGCACATTGATGCACACCGAGCAGCGGCTACCCGCGCGCCGAGATAAGAACCGGTTCGAACAATAGGTAGGCTCGGAGCGATGTCGTTATCTCGTGCTCGGTTTTAAGCAATGAGAATGGATGTGTAATTATATTAATACGAATGTGAATAATTAATGAATCAGCAATATCTTAGCGTATAAAATCTATTAGCTTATAATGATTTCATAGCAATTTATGTGTTGTATGTTTATCCTAGCAATTTATGGGCTTTAAATATTTACCTAAACGAAATTATAATAGTAATTAGGTAGGTATTAAAAGGCGAAAGAGCAATAATCATTAGCCGTATGTGATTATTATTACGATGAACGATTTATTGATTTACGTAATTATGATTAACAAAGTTACTTTATAAGATTATGGGATTGTGAAATAATTACGTAATTATGGATAAAATTATTTGTGTAAACCAATGAACTGCGAAGAGATCACAATGTCTGATCCAGAAGAAAGCAAGAAAGACGGAAAAATAAGAAAGGAATTGGAACGAACTCACTCAAGGTCACGTCCTTGTCCTTTTGTTTCCGCGATGCAATTCTTCTCGCAGTTTCCACCGGCGCTTGATTCACGGTGTGGGCACTGGGCTCCCTTTTCACGGGAGAAGGACCATATGTTGAAGGGTTGACGTTATAGAATTAAAGATTTCTTCAATGTTAATTATTGTGGTACTTTATTTGTGTACAATATGTGCGGACTGTAGTAACGCGTGGCTTTGGAGCCCGCCGTGCCGTGAATGCCGTCCCACGCCGTCTTGAGCCGTGTGCGTGTCGCCCCCGCACCGCTCCGCGCCAGGCCCCGGCGCGTTCAGTAATCAAGTACTGAACAAGATAAACGAGAAGATAGGTAGTGTGGGCTATAAAAAAGGCACCTTTGATGCGCAAGAAATATAATACATATTCTACAAATAAGGAAAAAATAAACTAGGTGAACCAAGGAGGGTTCCCTCATTTAAATGATAGAGGGGGGGGGGATACTTGATTCGGACAAATATCCACCTTGCAATGATATTCAAGAAATACACCAAAGAAAAGGAAATTAACCAAATAAAAAATATAGTCGTAAACAACTTACAAAAAGAAGTGAAATCCCAGCAAAAACATTTTCATGTAAAATGTTGCCAAGACGAGAATATGTGGCTCACGCTATCAAAAAGTTATCAGATCTCATGTAGAGCAAGACTTCTAACTCTACACGCCCTAACTCTATAAATCCTAACTTTATAAACTCTACACTTTAGTCAAAATATATTATGTCTTGGCTGTTTCGTTACTGCCACATGGGTGTAAAGTAAAAATATTATTCACTGACTTTGTACTTTTCTGATATACAATACCTAGTTTCTGTAGTAACGATTATTTATTAGATAGGTATTGAGTCTCCTCAGAAACTGCACTTAGGTTTTACTAACTGCATTGGTTTCAAATACTTCATCACACTTTGCAAAAGTGTGTTCCTTTGCTTTAGAGGATATTTTTAATAAATGGAAGTTTTTTCCCATAACAATGGTGATACCATTTCATTGTAATGTGAAATTTCTTGAATTTTGCATGATCCATTATGCCACTTGCAAAACTCTATTAGAAAAGTACAGCTGTGCTATTCTACAAAATGAAATAGCTGCCAGACAGCTGCCAACCGAATATGACATGAAAAATTGTACTCTATTACAACTGACAAATTCATAGATGCAGAGATGTACGCTCGTCGCTGTTTTGCAGAATAGCACGGCTGAACAGTGAATAAATTCTTCACTTTACGCCCATGTGACGGTACCGAAACAGCCAAGACATAATATATTTTGACTAAAGTGTAGAGTTTATAAAGTTAGGATTTATAGAGTTAGGGCGTGTAGAGTTAGAAGTCTTGCTCTACATGAGATCTGATAACTTTTTGATAGCGTGAGCCACATATTCTCGTCTTGGCAACATTTTACATGAAAATGTTTTTGCTGGGATATTTATTTTTGCATCAATTTAGCACGGCAGTGCCACTTACACTATCATGATATTATAATAAGAATTATAAAAAAAAACTTTTTAAAAGAAATAATAACTTATTGATCAAAGTACATTTTTTTCTGTAAATTTTTATGGAATCGCTATTTTGCAGCGTAAATAACATTATTAATACACGAATAAAACTAAAATGTTTTTGTGATATTTATGTAAGTATTATAATTTAAATTAATAAATGCCGCAATTAATTATTATTTTTCGCCAATGTATTAAAAACCAAATCGCAAATAATATGTGTAATGAGAAAAAGAAATATCTGAGTGACCGAGCTTCGCTCTCCAATATACCTATGGCATGGCAGCAGAAGTCATATTTTTATTTTTTTTGGTAAATTCGACATTTTCTAAAAATGAATCCTAGCTAGATCGATTTATCGCCCCCAAAACCCCCCGTATACTTTTTTTACCGTTTGAGAATTTTTTGAAGTCAGTTAAAAAGGTAACAGTTAATAAATTAAGCAATAACGAAACACGATGTTTAAACAATGAAAATAAAGGGAGATTAACATAGTTTTGGCATACTAGCGAAAAAAAACGACACGTGGAATAAATAAATGTTCGTAAAATAATATAATAATTAATTAATTAAAGCATTGTCAGATATCAGAAGGCGTGCGTGAATTTGCGTAAATTAGCAACTTAAAGTAAGCACCCGGTAGGCCTTGTATTGTGAATTGTGACATCTAGATGTAGTGCCATTTAAGGAGGTCTAAATATAGAAGCTGTTCGACATATTATTATCGTGTAAAAGTACTAAAATAGACTTGTCTAGTCTAGCTTGTACAGACGCCCACATAGTCAGTTACCAACTAAAATAATAAATTCCACTATTTGTTACCTACTGAGGATCCTACACCTAGTTGTAAAGTTATGCGTGATAATACGTTAAACTAAATAATTAATTATTATTAGGTTAAATCGATGGATCTTCAGAATTCTATATCAGGGGGGTATTCATGTAGGTAACGCGTCGGCCACAATTCGTCAAGTGAAATGTTTAAATTTTTTTTTTTGCAAACATTGACCTCGGCTCCACACGCTCGCCGAGTCGAGTCAAGCGGCTGCGAGTGTGATCGAGAAGTTAGTACCTAGGCTCACTCACATTCGCAGCCACTCGCCTCGCCACGGCGAGCGTGTGGGGCCGAGGTTACAAATTAATTTTACGACTGACATAGAGCGTAAAATTGAATGCAGTTCAAAACGCAACATGGTCGATGATCGTGAAATTAAATTTACTTATCGCGATAGGGTTGAAACATTGTATTTTCTATGTTGAAATACTTTCAATTTTACACTCTAAAGTCTAAATAAATAGACGAAGTTAATTTTCCAGTGTTAGTTTTTAATTTTATTTCTTGATTCAACTTTTTCTTTCTTCATTCAACAAACTGATCTCTACTGACTACTGACATTTGATAAACCTACTATGTGAAAAATAAAGATTTTCATTCTCAAATAAGTTACAGCTTTTTTGCGTAGTAAACCCGGGTAAAAAATGAAAATCACTATGGTCTTTAAAGAATTTCCTTCTCATAAATAAAATGACCTGCCTTAATCTCATTCAATATTTTTGGATGACATCCTAGTCCTAGACACATAAGATAAATAAAATAGAAGATATTAATTAACCTATTCTGTCTCATTTATCAATTTAACTAAATTGTAAAGATAATGTCATGAATAACTTACTACTTCTACTTAAATAATAATGTAGCTTAATACGAATTTGGGTCATATAGTCTGTGTATATAGTTATATTGGTTATAACAATAGGAAGGTTTTATAAAAATACTAGCTGACCTGGCAAACGTTGTTTTGCCCTTGGGGATTTAAAAAATAGTTGAATTGAGATTTAAACTATCCTATCTCTCAAGTTGGATCGAACTGCACATGGTGTGCGAATTTTATTATAATCGGTTAAGTGGTTTAGGAGTCCATTGAGGACAAACATTGTGACACGAGATTTATATATATTAAGATGGCAGGATGTAGAGCTAAAACTTTATAATAAACGTTAATTACCTAAATGACAAAAAAAAACCGACTTCAACTCTCATCAAACTACTGTTGAATACATTCATTCCGATTAAAAATTAAAGATTTGGGTATATGGCTTTCTCAAAGTGCCAAAAAATTCCTTCGAGAGCTTTCCCCGCGGTTAAAAGCCTCAACTGGTGACAGAAGGGCTGGCTCATTTTTTGCGCAACGTATCAGCCTAGCTGTTCAACGCGGAAATGCAGCCAGTATTCTTGGCACCATTCCACGCGGGCAAGATTTGTATAGTAATTAGAATAAGCTATTAATAAGTTTTATTGTAACATTTTAATAAAAAAAAATATTCATGTATCACCATTGTTCTACAATTAATCAGAAAATAAAGTATCTGCTTTCTCATAGATATCATTATCAGAACAGCGCTCGTATTCTATATCTCGGTGCCTATCAAAGAATGATAGCCACTGGCATATGTCTTTTATCCATTGAAAGTTTGCTATGAAATAAAAATAACATTTCCTTAGCAAAACTTCAATGGATGCAAAGATGTGCTAGTGGCTATCATTCTTTGATAGGCACTGAGTTACAGAATAGGGCTACTGGACTAAATTAAAACTGGAGCACACGGGAAGCGTCAGCTTTGTAATAAAAAAAAAGAATCATCAATATCGATTCATCCAGTCAAAAGTTATGAGGCAACAAACATAAAAAAACAATCGAATTGAAAACCTCCTCGATTTTTGAAGCCGGTTATTGTGTGTGTGTGTTGTGTGTGTGTGTGTGTGTGGGGTGTGTGTGTGTGTGTGTGTGTGTGTGTGTCTGTTGTGTGTGCAAAGCTGTATTATAATACAGGACCGTTATACCAAAATACCATTGAAAAGGAGAATGTCACAAAATGGGCTATATTTGTGTCACTCTGCGTCTGAAGCATGTATTGCATGAAGAATTTTCTTTCGAATTGTAGTGTCGCATATATTTATTTTAGTGAAATGTGATCAGGGGTTTAAAAGTATTAATAAAAAGTCTTTAAGGAGCACACACGGGTGTGCCCGCGAAATTCAAATTTTTCGTGGTTTTTCGCTATTTTTAAGCTAATAAGACAAAATAGGCTTATGGCCGTCAAATTGCGATAATCTCAATATCTTCTTCACGTTTTTATATAAAAATCTCTGCTCGAAAATGTCGAGTTAAAGAAATTAGTCCGAGATTTGCGAGTTACTCACATAAAACTCGATACTCGGACTAATTTCCTAGGATACACATTTTTATGCAAAGATTTTGATATAATCAAGTAAAGTTGATACTGCCATTCTCGCAAATTGATTGCCATAAGCCTATCATGTCTAATTAGCGTACAAATTGCAAAAAACCACGAAAATTTTGAATTTCGCGGGCAGACCCGTTGATTTCACGTTAAACGTTTCGAAACATGTGGAACCGCCATGCCACTTAAAAAACTTAGAAAATGAACCACTTAGAAAATCAGATTATTAGAAATTACCTGTTATTATCTTACAAAATTTTTTTTTTACATAGGTAATATTGGGAATATTTCTAATGTTTTACCGATGATTTGGTTAAGACGCAAGGTATAGCCCAATTTTCATACAAGAATCGGCACTATCCTTTGGACAGTGTCTGTTTGTGCATATTGAGAAGTGTCTAAGTCTCAGATCACTCAAACACAGGTCTAACTCCTCATGACTGCAAACCAGGGGCCTTATTCTGTATCGTTCACTTAGTTAGTTAGTAACCCTAACTGGGTTATTAACTAAGAAAACGAAGGCAAAAATCCTATTTTTGCACAAATTACCAACCTATGTCGGTATGGTATCATATCAGTATACCATGCTAGTTGCTATCTCGTACAAAAAGAATACAAAAGTAGGATTTTTGCCTCCGTTTTCTTAGTTAATAACCCAGTTTGGGTTACTAACTAACTAAGTGAACGATACAGAATCAGCACACTGAGTGGAATGAAAGACGTTATTAGATACAAGTTGTCGAGATTAGTGACTGTTTTATGCATAATGTTTTATGTTACTCAACAGTCAACACGTGCTACTGCGATTTGTGCGCAATAAATTATACTAAAGCGCAATAATTATTGTCTCACTTTTGGCGCGATGAGCGTTCCTCGGGGCAGAGATCTTAGAAGCGCCAGACATACTTTTACAGAGCTTGACCAAATCAGTTTGCGATATTGGCATTAGCAAGCTATTTTGCAAAAGCAATGGATTTTGGAGGAAATAAACATGGACGAAAGGTATTCATTAGGTTTAAACAAAAAAAATTGTCGGATTTTGAAACAAATTGAAACTAATTCAATCAGTCTTAGGTAGTTGGTGCTCTATCTATCAGAACGGAACATCAAAGAGTTCTTTCATTCCACTATGGGACATCCTGTATTGCAAAAGAGGTTTGACATAGGTTTAATACCTGTAGCGGTCTTCGATAGCGGTCTTCGGTAGCTGACGACAGATGGCGTAACTCGCGCAATAGCACACGCTGACGGAGCATTCGACGAGCGTTCTATAAATACAACTTCTGACGTCACACGCTCGGATCACAAGCGGTCCCCAGGCACAACACCTGCCTGGAGGGAAATTTCCCTATTGCCCTCTGCACCTGCTAAAGTGGTGACCCCGACGTGATTTGACCATTCACCACCAGAGGGCACACAACAACTGAAGAACACGCAACAAGAACAACGCAACCGCAACTGCAACAACCGCATCCGCAAGAACCACATCAACCGCTACAATATTGAAGAAGCAACCGCAAACCTCATTCCTCGCATCAGACTCAGTCTTCGCCGACCGACTCACTGGTCGCCGCGACACGTCATTCACCGCCGATCGACTCACTGATCGCGCCGCCGCATCATCAACGGACTCCCGGTTCGAAGGTCACTCACACCTCGCCGGCACGCAGTCCACCCAAGTCAACCCGGTATCGCTGACGCACTTCCACGATGCTGCACGCTGTTGACACGCACCAGATGCACCACGACGACACACGACTTAACAGTCTCAGAGGGGAGTGATTGTAGCGGTCTTCGATAGCGGTCTTCGGTAGCTGACGACAGATGGCGTAACTCGCGCAATAGCACACGCTGACGGAGCATTCGACGAGCGTTCTATAAATACAACTTCTGACGTCACACGCTCGGATCACAAGCGGTCCCCAGGCACAACACCTGCCTGGAGGGAAATTTCCCTATTGCCCTCTGCACCTGCTAAAGTGGTGACCCCGACGTGATTTGACCATTCACCACCAGAGGGCACACAACAACTGAAGAACACGCAACAAGAACAACGCAACCGCAACTGCAACAACCGCATCCGCAAGAACCACATCAACCGCTACAATATTGAAGAAGCAACCGCAAACCTCATTCCTCGCATCAGACTCAGTCTTCGCCGACCGACTCACTGGTCGCCGCGACACGTCATTCACCGCCGATCGACTCACTGATCGCGCCGCCGCATCATCAACGGACTCCCGGTTCGAAGGTCACTCACACCTCGCCGGCACGCAGTCCACCCAAGTCAACCCGGTATCGCTGACGCACTTCCACGATGCTGCACGCTGTTGACACGCACCAGATGCACCACGACGACACACGACTTAACAGTCTCAGAGGGGAGTGATTGTAGCGGTCTTCGATAGCGGTCTTCGGTAGCTGACGACAGATGGCGTAACTCGCGCAATAGCACACGCTGACGGAGCATTCGACGAGCGTTCTATAAATACAACTTCTGACGTCACACGCTCGGATCACAAGCGGTCCCCAGGCACAACACCTGCCTGGAGGGAAATTTCCCTATTGCCCTCTGCACCTGCTATGTTTTATTCGTTTGATAAGGTTCATGTTGTATAATATCTAAAGTAAAATTATAATTTATATGCATATTATTACAAATTCAAGTTAAATAGAGGACTCTGATAATACCGAACAGGTTCCTTATGGGAAAATCTCATCACTGTTTATTTACACTCTACAAGAACGTGATGGCGATCACACCCCATGGTAAGTGATGAGGCAGCCGAAGATGTTGTCATACTACCTTGAAAGGGTCAACTTTAAAGGGTTTAAGGGCTAAGGGTTTACTCACCCCAATCGATTTCTACATAGCATTGCACTAAAACGCTAATCCACAATTAGCCACGGCTCTAGCCTCCCACCAGACCAGAGCTGAGCCAAAATAAAAATCTAAGGGTCGCTGCACAGTGCACACGGCCTCTACCATAAAACGTTTCATTACATTCTATATGGACTCTCCGCAAACGGTTGACGCCTACAATTGTACAGGAAATATACCGTTGGCGGTGTTTTGTGGTTGTGGCCAGCCGTGCTATTCTGCAAAAATACTTAAAGCAGCGACGAGCGTACATCTATGCATCTATGAATTCGTCAGTTGTAATAGAGTACAATTTTGCATGGCATCTTCGGCTTGACAGCTGTCTGGCAGCTGTTTCAGAGATGGACATTTTGTAGAATAGCACTGCAGTTGCGCTAGCTGCGACAGGTGCTGAGAAGTTCGTCAAAGGAGGTGTTACCGTAAGTCGGGCAGTCACGCAGACCGTAACAATCTCGTAGCCTTGGCAGTGAGCGCACGCGCATGGCATCAATGGCTGATTCATGGATCATGGCCCACTTCGCTTCGATCACTGCGATATGGGCAACATTGTTAGTTTACTATTTCTATTGTTTACTCTATTACTCAAATGTTTACTCCATTACACGTGGCATATTTTAAATATTACGTAATAAGTAACGATATTATTTTTTCTCTTTTTTATATCACTTGAACTAAACACATAAATCTATGGACGACGGGTGTAATAAAAAATTCACGAAAAAAAGTGTCCCGAGCAAAACCTATATTAACGAGGGTACATGAGTATTTTTATAAACGAACTGATACATTGTAATTTATATCTTAAACCATTACTATACAGCCTAATTTTCAAACACGAGACTGAAGTGCGATTATACCTATGTCTTTTCGCGTTTGTAATTCGGTTCGGACACTTTTTAGCACTGACCCCAAATCCTAAGTTTATAAATCAATGCTTGAACCAATCGAAATAAAGATTAAGGGTACATGCAAGCCACCTTTTCGAACATTCAAAAAAATCATCGTAATCAATAAAGTAACATGGTTACAAATACTGAGTTCAACACAACTACGACGTCTCATTACTCTGTTTATCAGACGAGTATGACTAAAATAACAAATCGACAAAAAATAACATTTTTTTTCATTTTTATGAAGCCCATAACAGGTACAGTAAAAACTAGATCAATGCGACATTACCATAACAAAAATTTTGATCGCTCGAATAAAACAAAACTTCCTCTTGAACATTTACACAACCTCTGTGCAATCCTGAATTCCTGACAAAAAAGCTCTCGAGTTACGTCGGAGCTCTACCACTGAATACGATTTTATGTATTTGAATTCTAAAACATAAAATTAGTATTGGGACTAAATTAAGAGTAGGGACACACTTGCGTACAACAAGTTACTCATACGCCGTTGAAAGTTTTGCTCAATAAGTCGCTCGCACTTTTAATCAACCAACAAACGTAAAATCAGCCGAAACTACCTTGTGTTAGCACCGAAGCTTCCATCAATTGAATTATTTCCACCCCACTTTTTTCTCTACCTCTTTGTTCTATCATAGACTATTAACGTCATAACATTGACCAACGTATTTATGAACTCATGTGTCTTTTGCGTCGTTTTATGCTGCCTCGTTCATATTATATCCATTCGTTTCATGGACAAATAATTATACAGAAATTCCATAGCAGCACGTATGAGTTGTGACGCTACTTATTTCTGGCAAATTGTTTGTACTGTAGTTGTGCATACACATTGCACATCCACTGCTTCTTGCGAACGATAGTTCGATTTTACGGAAAGTGCGTCCCGACACTTAGAACTAAGGAGACATCATGAATAAACATCAGTACGCAATCATTTATTTAATTTAAAGATGATTTAAAAGTAATCCTACAGAAGAACAACATGTTTTAGTTTTTATTGATTTTATGATCTAGACCAGATTTAAATTTATAATTTGAGAAAATTTAATTACATCATATACTGTCTGGGATTGAACATACAAGTTAATCTACAATGGCCGCTTTTTTGCATAATATTCGTGTTGCCTTTTATTTATTTTATAATACTAATTGGTGTTAAGTACTTATTTGTTTTTATTGTACTCGATTTTTTATTCAGGAAGTTTGCACAATATTAAATTACGAGTATGTAATTTTTTTATGTAAAATTTACTATTATTAGAGATATATATAAAGTTGTTTATAAAATTCTCATGTCCCAGTAACTTTTTTCGTAAACAAAACAACGTTCGTAGGGTCAGCTCGTTATTATAATATTATTGTAGGACTGATGAATATAGGATCTTTATTTCATAACATTTTGTTATATGGCCTATATAGATCCTTTGTATTGCGTGAATATTATTGCAATACTATACGACCAATAAATTAATTATGCAAATCATCAACAATGCTATTAAACAATATTTGTATTTCGCAGTTTTTATAAATGCTAAAGTTCGAGGATCTTGAGGCTGATTCATCATCATCACTATCAACCAAAACCTAACACGGAACAGTAGTCGTGATGCCATAGATTTTTTGTTGGCTTAGCTTTCTTGTTCCGAAAACTATTTATTTTTTCCTGAGGTTGACCCATAAAAGTAAATACGTAGTAAGAATAATATTATTTATTTGTAATTTACATAATAAAATCAAAAACCGCGTCAAAGTGTTTAAATTATTTATATTTTTATGCTATTGTGAATTTTATTAATTAATAACTATTATGTGCACCGAAATAGAAAATAATAGAGAGTTTTAACTACCAATAAAACTTACCTATTATTTTTTCAAAACAGTATCCGGAATCCATCTCGAGTCAAGCGTTGCGTTTTCTTGCCCGAAACCAGCTTATATCTTACCCCTCCGTGCATAGCGCCCTCTGATGCATCCTGTTTAACTTGCATAAGCACCGTGTAATCTTTCGTCATTATAGAACTCGAGATGCACCAGGTAGACCTTACCTGGATTCCGGATACTGTTTTGAAAAAATAATAGGTAAGTTTTATTGGTAGTTAAAACTCTCTATTATTTGTTTCGTGACAGTATCCGGAATCCATCTTGAGTGATGTGTTTGTTATCACCTGGTGCTGCGAAGCGGGCGCTATAATGTGTGTTACTTAGAATGAAGTAATGATGATCAGTATAATCTAATTTAGCATTAATAATAATATTACTTATTGTTTAGATATAACTTTATAATACAGCATTGAAATCTATGATAAGAACAAAATATTACGATTAAAATAGTTATCATTAGCTTAGGGAGTATTGAATTGATTCCCAAAACGAATAATTTTAGGCGAAACCAATAAATAAGGTTGCCAAATTATTAATAGACTATTTAGAGTGTGGTGTAAGAGGTCAGTTTATGGTATGAATAATCCTTCGGCAGCTGTAGGTTGTAATATTGCATTGAAAACCGACTAAAGCTAATAATTTTCAAGCTACTAATTTCGCAAAGTTTAGTCTCTTAATTAGAAAATGATATTGGTTGTGAGACCATTTGCGATGTTGAAGCTGACGCTGCGACAGCATTTAGCACATTAGCCCCGACAGGGACATTGCGTGGTGTTTAACGTCCCATACTATGCCGAGAAACTCGAGGCATTGCGGCGGATCCTGCACAGATGTTTCGAAAATTTGATTTGAAGTTGTGCAATGCTATAGCTGTGGCTGAAATGCCTTGCGTAATGCATGGCACTAAGGCTCCAAGAATGACTTGTGTAGCGTTTCGCGTCTCATCTAATTCTAATGAGTTTGGACTCACGTTGCGTCGGAGTTAGAAAGATGTCTTGAAGTCGACATTCTAGCCCAATCTTTGATGAACTTATCAGATGCAGACCCACAAGCTGAACACAGAATATTTAAAGTGTAACAAGCTTGATAACGAAACAAGATAAAATCCTCTTTACTGTAGTATTTAAGAGAATGAATAATTTAAGTGTTAACTGTATGTAAATTATTATTTTTAAATGATCAGTTGTAAAACAATACGGACTAAAATTAAAATCTGACGTGATTAAGAACTAATCAACTGCATGCAAAGGTACTATATTCTTGTAATATAATCTTGTAACAGTTTAAGATTGAAAATGAATATGAATATGAGGTCATCAATGACCTGAAGTTAACAGTAAAAACCGACAGCGAAGCCTACCTCTTCAAGTTACGAACGTCGCAAAGCTTTGTCTCACCGTTAGAGATTGAAGTTGCTTGAGAGATCCCTGTTGCGATGCGTAGCTGTATAAGTATTGTAATGTACATGTCAGTCATTGTCTAAGACAGAAATTGTTTTTAATAGAATATCGTTAAATAAAAGGTTTTGATGATGAATCAGCGTTACTTTGTCAAATATGCTGCTCCTGCGCCTAGTCGGATTTTGAATATTGACATTTTATAGACGGTTTTTGCGAAGCTGCGGCACATAGCGTGCAATTTGATTGTAGTATTCGCTAGTTTGACAATAACAGCTCCTGCTCCTATTCGGTTCCATGTGTGCAGGATTCACAATCGTGTACAGGGGCTGTAAGGCTCTGTTTTGATCATCTGCTTTCCTAAACACTGTCCCATTTCGGAGCAATTATTATGTAACTTCCGCTGCTCAAGTAGCTGAGCATTAGCATGCAGCTCTTTCGGTGGTAAAATGTGTTATGGTGTTGAACGTTCTGATCATCCATTGAGACGTACCTTTGTACCCCATAAGCTGTTTTCGGCGCAAAGAGGTCTATCTCTGGCTTGCCCCTGATCTGAAATATGACTACTGTAAGTGCTGTATAGTTTCAGATGCCACGCTGTGTAAACCTTCTGCTGAGACAGAACGTCCACTTCCGCTTCGTTTCTGTGCTTGGAAGTATTGAGCTATAAGATGCACGTTATTTTAACCAGAAATGATAAAAGTCGATGCATTTGCTGGAGGAACTTAGGCGAAGACTGTGCGGATGCCTGCTTGAAGGAGTATCTGGGCTTTTTGCAGCTGATTTTGCTAGTGTAGTATCGCTGCGTACTGTCCAGGATCCAGTAATTTGTACGTAACCGAACTGCTCTGCTCGGACAGAATTGTAAGCCTTCATCGTTCTCCTATGGGCTCGAACCACTACTCAAATTCTGAGCTCGCTAGTAGGGTAATGAATAGTCTGCGAATGACTGGAATGTAGTAATGGTTAATCGGCAGATGTCGGCTGTAGTTTTGCAGTGCTCGACAATGAAGCCTACCTCTTCAAGTTATGAATTTCGCAAAGTTAAGTCTCAGCATGAGAGATTGATGTTGCTTTAGAGACCACTGATGCGATGTGTAGCTGTTGTTATGCCTTGCGATAGCGTTTAGGCACTTCGGCTCCGACAGGGACATTGCGTTGCGTTTTGAGTCCCAGGCAATACCGAGTAACTCGAGGCATTACGCCGGAGCCAGCACAGACTTGAGATTGTTCAGCCCAATAATTGCAGTCTTGATAGTGAAAGTAATCTCGACTCGTAATAGATTGTTATTGAGTGATTGCGTTGGAATGTAGTAGTGATCATTCGTCAGCCGTCGGCTATAGTATTGCAGTGCGCGACAGCGAAGCCTAACTTTTCAAGTTACGAACGTCGCAAAGTTTAGTCTCACCATTAGAGATTGATATTGCTTGAGAGACCACTGTTGCGATGCGTTGTTGCTGCTGAAATGCCTTGCGATAGCGTTATGGCACTTCGGTTCCAACAGGGACACTGCGTTTGCGTTTTGTGTCCCAGGCAATACCGAGAAACTCGAGGCATTGCGTCGGAGTTCAGTCCAGGAACCACGTCGTAGAAGATATGCTCTACCCGAATTGATAATGACGCAATCGTCTTGAGTGCTGGTGCAAGATCGAACGGTTAAACAAGTCCTCCGAAGTAGGCGATGTTTGTGCGAACTTCGATGTTAATTGATTGAAATCAGCGATGCGGAGCTATGTATGTACGCGAAAATAGGTTTGACTCAAATCTGTATTCGCCATCTAGTAGTCTTAAGAAAAGCTCAGTACATGAAAGCGACTAAAGAAACTAAACAACTTTACTAGTTTGTTGAATTGCCTCAGGTTGAGCAAGATGTCTGGTCTGGTTTGAGCACCAGAGAGAATGTTGAGAGTAAGTGGGGGTGCTCCTGCTCCAGTACTGTTGCCTCCAATATCTTGTTTAATTTGTAAAGACACATTGCGAGTAGTTTTAGTGTCTATCACAATATTAACGAATTGGAAAAAGGACCAGTGATAATATCAGCGGCGGCTTTAGAATAAATGGAATACGCGCGTAGTTAACGGTTTGATACGTTTTTAACTCTGCACTAGAATTAGTCAAAAACACTTGATTTCGTTTATAAAGCAGCCTCCGTAAAATGACCGTTAGCCATTGCTTTCAAGTAAAAATTTTTTTTGACAAGGGATCGTTTACTAGTATAGTAGTAGTAGTAGTAGTTTAGGGTTAGAGTAGAAGTAGGTTTGGTTACGCGTCTTAGGAGATGGGCGCAAAGAAAAAGTTACTTTGACTGCCCCCTCCCCCTCCTCTTTTCACAAAAGCTTTGGACTGGACTAATGCTTACATATAGATTGCAAAGTATTAGGTATTTAATACGAAAATTAACTTCGATGAAAATTCTTAGCAGTATGATTTAAAATACGTTTACGGCGTTAAATGATAAGATCAGTTTTCATGCCGCATACCAGTTACAATTACTTGTTAATTATTTTAATGTAGGTACACAAAGAAATAGCATTTGAACCTTGTCAATCAAGAAATACGGACTCAAGGATTCTTCGGAATCACTGTCCAAATATACTAAAATAATATGCTAAGATTTTTGACGAAGCAACGATTTCTTTTTAGAGTCGCGGCCACAAACCTTTAATTATTTTACTTAAAGTTATCCGAATCCGGGGTAGTACAATATTTTAGGAGAACGAAACGATTTGGTACCCATAATGAAACATGTTTATCATTTTTGTAAAGTACCCTCCAGTTGGCCGCTAAGCCAGAACGTATCCATTACGTAAATTTTAATTTCTATGTACCGTTTCTATATGTTTTTTGATACTGGTTAAACACAATGCCGGTTATCGAATAGATTTTGAAATATACGTAACTCACGGTTCGCGAATCCCTCGATGTCTTCCACTCCAACACTCACCTCCGCCACTGGAACTCGGTTATGGAGAACGCACACGTATTTTTAGGATTCACTTCTTGACATACACTTTGGTTCTCCATTTACGGAGAGGTTAAATATACAAATTTAAAACATTTAAATAAGTAATTATAAAAATAATTATTAATTATTAATTATTAAATTAAAATAAATTTAAGTTTTTCGCAAAGGAATATTAAAACTGCTGGCATATGAACGGCGCGAAAAACGACGCTATAATGACGAAAGATTACACGGTGCTTATGCAAGTTAAACAGGATGCATCAGAGGGCGCTATGCACGGAGGGGTAAGATATAAGCTGGTTTCGGGCAAGAAAACGCAACGCTTGACTCGAGATGGATTCCGGATACTGTCACGAAACAAATAATATCAATTTAGTATGATTTAGAATTTTAGACCATTATTTAGACACAATAATAGTTATATTATCAGAATGAAGCCAACTATAACTTCATTATTGGCCCCAGAATAGATACTTGTCACAATTTATTTGACAAATATTACCTAAATAAAAAATAGGATGTAGATTTAGTTTAGTATTATAAGACATTCGATTTTATTAATTTACATACCAGAATTTAATTCTCAAATAAATCTTAAGTTAAATGAACAAGGATAAAAATAAATTGGAATTATCACAATCAGCCTCGAACAAAGACGTCACAGGATTCATAAAATCTATACAGAAAACATGGGCCTCATAAGAAGGCTCAGAGTCACTCAGCGGGCGATGGAGAGAGCTATGCTCGGAGTTTCTCTGCGGGATCAAATCAGAAATGAGGAGATCCGTAGACGAGCCAGAGTCACCGACATAGCTTAACGTATCGCGAAGCTGAAGTGGCAATGGGCGGGACACATAGCTCGTAGGACCGACGGACGTTGGGGACCCAAAGTGCTGGAATGGCGACCCCGCACGGGTAAGCGCAGTGTTGGCAGGCCTCCGACCAGATGGACTGACGACATCAAAAGAGTCGCGGGAAGGCGCTGGATACAGTTAGCGCAGGACCGTGCGGGCTGGAAATCGTTGCAGGAGGCCTTTGTCCAGCAGTGGACGTCCGTCGGCTGAAACGAACGATACAGAAAACAAAACACGGCTGAGTTTGTTGTGGGCTTCTTCTCATTACAGGGTGCGTTGGAACCCTCGTAAACTTAGCTTTAAGTCGACTTGTGGTTATCACCACACGCGGCAAATATCACTATGATGTTTTACAAGAGCCTGTTCGTTAGGCTTATGTGAAATAAAGATTTTTTGAATTTTTAACGACCTCCGTGGTTGAGTGGTTAGCGCAGGGGGGGTCAACTTACTTAAGGAACAATGGGTCCGTTTGTGGGGGTTACAAAGTGCGAGGGAGAAAGAAAATTGTGTTGCTATTTAATAAAATAATAATATTTTTAATTATTAGACTAGCAACCCAGTCATCAAATTTTACTTATAATTCATTTTTTAAGATTTTTTACATTATATGTATTACTTAGAAATAAAATACAATCTAAGTATACAACGAAAATAAATAAAAAAGGGCTGTGAAAAAAATTGAACTTATCAATTATCTGTGGTTTTCAGAAAATTTCAAAAAAGTTTTAGTCTATGTTTTACTCTACTTGTCTATCATTTCAATATGGCCGATTTCTATTTTTTTTTGCTTGATTGTGTCGTATATTTTCTTTTTTTACGGTTTTTTTGTAATAATCTACACTTATTTTAAACAGACTAAATTCCGCCGAGTCGAGCATTTTGTATTTGTAATAGTGTTCACGTTCAGAAGTGATGTAATATTCAGTAAGAGAAGAACTCAGTTTTTTTCTTTTACTAATAAAGAAAATGAGAGACAATTTCAAGTGTGGAAGTGCCCGTTATGATAAATATTGTACTCTGTGACCTCTGTGTGGACGGTTCTCCTGCTAATGATCCAAACATTGCATCGTTTCCCCATACCTGGGAGAATTCGTTTCCTGAGTCCTGACAATAGTTTGTTCTTCAAGACATACCATAGGTAAATCTTAATTTTAATTTTGTTTGTATCATAATCATGTACTATGTAATAATAATCATTGTTATAATATTGTGGTTCAAATAAATTATTTAACACACAATTAATTATCTTTTTTTTTCAGTCCCTAAATCGATTCCTGTTATAAGGCGTAATTGCAAAAGTAGTTTATGAATGAAAAAATGCAATATAATTTTATGTTGTATTTTCTTCATTCATGAACTACTTTTGAAATTGCGCTTTACTATTTTTTCAAAAATAAATATAAAACAGGTGATTTAAAATTCCCGCTCAAAGAAGTTTCTGGGGGGGTAAAGATAGATGGCGTTCATATTACGTGGCCCCATTGTCTGTGTATGAAGTTGGTATTCTTCCCGGCTAGGGTAATAATGTTCTGTGGGTTAGCGTGCCGGGTTTCAAGGCGCCGCCATCTCTGAGGTTCCGGGTTCGATCCCCGGCCGGGGCAATGTAGAAAAATAAGTTTTCTACATCGTCTCGGGTCTGGGTGTTGTGGTACCTTCGTTGTTTCTGATTTCCTTAACACAAGTGCATAAGCTACTTACTATTGGATCGGAGCAATGTATGTGATGTTGTCCTCTATTTATCCTAATCCTAATAATATTATAAAGGCGAAAGTTTGTGTGTGTGTTTGTTACTCCTTCACGGCTCAACTACTGAACCGATTTAGCTGAAATTTGGAACATAGGTAGCTTATAACCCGGATTAAAACATAGGCTACTTTTTATCCCGGAAAAATCCGTAGTTCCCGTGGGATACTCAAAATACCAACTTTTCTAGAGCAATCTATAGCTCTACATCTATAGATAGATTGTTCAAGCGAACTTGCTTGAAAGCATGTTTAAAGGTTGGAATAGGGAACGATAACGGGAAAATGACGTTTCCCTTAGGATTCATGAAAAAGCGAATTTGACGGGGCCGGGCCGCGGGCAAAAACTGAATCTATTATCACTGTAAATGTGAAAATGGCCACTATGTAGGTTCTGAACATAGCACTGTACGCATCGATATAATATGTTACACTAGATCTGTAATTATCGCGCCGAAGCGTAGCCAGTGAAGATGGGTCCACAGACATACTCGTAGCTAACGTCAGTTTAGTGTTCGATGTGACGCCAAACGAGCTGAAACGAGTGACGCGCGAGAAAAAATAATTCAAAATGGGTAAATGTATAGTGAAAGAGTGCGATTCAAGAACACAAAAACTTAACAAATCAACTGGAATTACGTTCCACAGGCAAGTTTATTATTTCTCAGTTGTATCAATAAAAAAAAAGAAATTTAAGAAATAAAGTGAAAATAAAATGAATAAAAAAAAAATTGGTTCAGTGTTACCATGAAAAACTTAGTTTTAGTTTCCCACATTTATGGGAGAATTTTTAATTGAGTATGGAGTAAGAGATTTTGTTTTAAGATTTTAATAATAATCACAACGTTGCAGAGTGCCTAAAGATGCAGCACTACAAAAAATACCGTTCCCCCCGCCCCCCGTATCTCTGAAGTGTATTGTTCGAAAAATCTGAAATAATTATGATCAATAGGAATAAATGCAAAAAATTTACAGGAAAAATAAAATCAACTCTCTAACTATTATACTTTTTAATAATAACAATAAACCGCCAAAAACAAAGATAATTTGCGGTTCGCAACAAAAGTACCTACTTGTAAATTATACTCGTAACATGACATGAACGTCGTGACATAACCGGCACGCTAACCACTCAACCACGGAGGTCGTCAAACTGAAGAAACGGTGCAATTGATGGAAGAATAAAAAAAAACCTTCAAAAAGAAACGGACTTTTTTTGCGACGCAATTGCCTACAACTTTAGTAGTTAGTGAAATAATCGAGTGTGACAGACGAACAGACGGACGGACGGATGGACGGACGGGCGGAGAAAGTCTCACCATAAGGGTTCCATTTTTACCATTTTGGTATGGAACCATAAAAAGGAGTGATGTCCTTTGTATATAGATGTAAATAGATATACATTTTCAATATAAAATATAAAAAAGGTAATGTCTTAGTTATTTCATTAATTATAGACGTCTAATACATCCATTAAGCAATTCTTCAAATATTTTAATTATTTAAATTATTTCAAAGTTATTTTGATTGCCGCATTATTTGGCTTCAAAAATTGGGTAAAATTTCGCATGGGTGGGTATCCCCATCCCGCGCCATTGTGTAATTTATTGCGGTCTTTGTTTTTTTAAGCGACGGAATTGTTTTAGCGCCTTGTGTAAGTGAGACAGATATATGTTTACCTGTTTACCTTCAAATGTTTAGAGGTTTCAAAGCTACGTCGTCACGTTTAAAAAGTGGCTACACGTATTTAGACGTATTTTAATGAGGTTTGTTTCTCTATGTATTTATCTCGATGACTGTACGCATTTAACAAGTGTGTTTTAGTTGAACAAGGGGATATGGGATAATAATACTATAAATAATAATCCCATAGTGCTAAAAATAATGCAAAGTGCGATAAATGTGAAAATGGGTACCTGTATTATAGGTTCCGACATTACAACTGTTTCGCTATTAGCATTTTGTGTTTTAGTTGAGCAATGAGATACAGGTTAATAATATTATAACTATTAAAACGGGTACCTATATGATATAGGTTCTGAACTAACATCTGTTTCGTTACTGACAATGTATGATTTAGTTGAGCTATGGGATATGGTATAGTAATAAGTAATGCTATAAATGTGGAAATGGGTACCTACCCATAAAGGTTCTGAAAGTACAATTGTTTCGCTATTTATAATGTGTGTTTTGGTTAAGCAATGGGATACAGGTTAATAATGCTAAAAAGGTGTTCCTGTATAGTTTCTGATATTAGAACTGTTTCGCTATTAAAAATATGTGTTTTAGTTGAGCAATAGAATATGTGATAGTAATTATGCTATAAATGCGAAAATGGGTACTTATGAGGTAAAGGTTCTGAAATTATTTCACTCTTAAGCGGATACGTTGATTTTATTTTCGTCCTTCTCACTCTTATGAATACACGTTGGTGGGTTAGGTTGGGTTTTTGGGAATTATTTTTTACCGATAAATTAAAACAAAAATGATAATTATGTCCATCATAGTTTTCGATGGAAATTAGAAAAATGGAGATTTTGGAGCAAGTTTTGGGAGAACTTTTTGGCGATAAATTTTTATCCAATCGTGTTTCTGAAGTTAGGTTAACACATATGCTGTTTTTTCCCCAGAAAATCCAGGACTCCCACGGGATTTGTAAAACCCCGAAATTCACGCGGGCGAAGCCGCGGGCAAAAGCTAGTTTATTTATATGTTTACAAAATATACTTTCTTAATAAGTATTTCTTTATAATTTCATCTGAGCAAAGCACGGGCGCATCATCTGGGTAGTTTAACTACTGGCCAATAGATGGCAGCAGAAGTCATATTTTTTTTTTTTGGTAAATTCGACATTTTATAAAAATATTTCCTAGCTAGATCAATTTATCGCCCTCAAAACTTATAATTTATTATATTTATTATATAATTATATAATACCTATATATGTATATATATATATATAAGACATTGAGGATCTCCAAAATTAAACACAAATTGTTTCCCTGAAATAACAAAGTTTTGTTTTATTACAAGTTTTGTTTTATTTTACAATTATCTAGTTATTATCAAGTTACGACAATTACACTTCTATCTCACCTGAAATAACAAAGAAACGACATTTAAAGTTCACTATATCTCGAGTCCTCAATCACATTCTTTCTATGAGTTTTTATTACGACAAAAATGCACACAACAATTTTAGCGTCCCTCGCCATTTTAAATCATCGACACAGATCAATATCATAGATACGCGACAGCTGATACGCGAAGCGCGGCAAATTCAAATGAATGAAATGTCACTCATTTCATTACATCTCCCCCCCTAAGAGCGAAAATTCTAAGCAATATATCTGTAAAATGTACTTATAAGTCATCTTCATATTCATTATCATCTCCTTCATCTTCTTCAGCCTCTGTTATGACAGGTTGCAATTTTGTTATATGAAATAATGTTGATTCTGTTTTTCTGTTGCCTGTATCAATCCTATAAATGGAATTCGATATTTTCTCTATTATTTTGAAAGGGCCTATTTTTAATTCGTCTAATTTCTTTCTATTCAGTCTATTTCCATTTTCTACATATACACTGTCTCCTACATTAAATTCTTGCATTTTTCTATTTCTATCAAATATTTTCTTGTTATACTCATGAGATTTTATTGTATTCTCTAATGCCAATCTTCTATCAGCAATCCACTTGTCTTCCTTTTCCATCGTTTTGAATTCATTTGGTAGAATACTGACATTTGTACCATCCAGTAAATATTTTGGTGCAAAACCTGTAACGGAGTGTTCTGTTTCATTATATTTTTGTATACATTCTCTTGCCAGTGTTGTCCATGTTCTCTTATTATTTTTCTCATTCATTTTACACCTTATTTTATTTACTATTGTTTGGTTTAATCTTTCATTCAAGCCGTTCGAGAATGGTGTATTCACGGCTGTAAAAATTAGTTTAATATTATTTTCCTGCAAAAATTGTTTAAATTCTCTTGAATTTATGCCCGGATATTGATCTGTCAGGATAATTCCAATCTCATCTGTCTCTAGTACTTTCTTTGTTAAATTTATAAAGTCACATGCATTCTGGGTTTTCGAAGTCGCAATAAATGCATATCTTGTGTAGTGATCTACTAAAAGGTGTAGATATTTCTTTGTAGACCTAGATCCTCCAAATCCACCAATAGTATCCATTGACATTATTTCAAATGGTTTGGTAGCTGGTCCCAGTTGTGACATTAATCCAATTTTTTTTTGACATCTTGATTTATTTTTTATGCATATTTCACATGTTTTACAAATATTTATGATATTTTTTGTTAGGTTTATAGCCGTATATATTGAACTTATTTTTTTCTGCAGTTGTCTGATCCCAATATGGCATAAATCTTCATGCACCTTTTTTATAAGTTTTTTACTAAATTCTTCTGAGAGGATAATCTTTTCCTGTTTCTTTATTTTTTTATAATAGATATTATTTTTTAGTATTAAATTTTGTTTCTTTTCTCTTATTGTTTCATTTTTCTCTTGGTCTCCAACTATATCTTTTATTTGTATTAAATTAACTATTCTCAATGTTTCCTCTCTGTTATCTTCTGGTTCTAATACAGGGTTTCGGCTCAAACAGTCTGCTTCTACATTTTCTTTACCAGGTATATATTTTACGGTAAAGTCATACTGAGATAGGTAGTATGTGAGATCACCCAATTCTTCATCTGTCCTGCATTTAATGTTCATGTTCTCTAGAGGTTTGTGATCTGAGTAAATGGTGAATTGTTTTCCGATGAGCCAGTGCTGCCAATATTTAACAGCTTCTTTCATAGCAAGACATTCTAAATATATAGCCTTTTTCCGTTTTTGATGTTCATTCAATTTTTTTGAGAAATATGCCACCGGTTTGTCTTTACCATCTAGTTGTGTCTGTTTTAATATTGCTCCAATGCCCTCCAAAGATGCATCGGTAAAGATTTTGATTGGTAAGTCTTTGTCGAATATTTCCAAGACCGGTTGCGAACATAAATATCTTTTTATCAGATTGAATGCTTCTTCACATTTCTCTGACCATACAAATTTCTCGTTTTTTCGTAATAAATTGTGTAATGGATCTAAAATAATTGCACTTCTTGGTATATAGTCATGGTAGAAGTTTATTTTTCCCAAAAATTGTCTGATGTTCTTTTGCGTCTTAGGAGTTGGAAAGTTCCTTATTGAAATCAAATTGTCTTTTAGTGGTCTTACTGAATTGTTCTGAATTATATGGCCGAGGTATTTTACTGAGTCTGAAGCAAAGGTACATTTCTTAAACTTCAGTCTAAAGCCTTCTTTAATTATTGCCTCTAATACATTTCTAATGTGCCTTATATGTTCTTCAAAGGTAGACGAGTATATCAAAATATCATCGATATAGTTAACAGAGTATCCTGTGAGATTGTGTTTTCTTAGAATATTGCTTAAGATTCTCTGGAAAATTGCTGGTGATGTTTTCAAGCCAAAAGGGAGGCAGGTCCACTGGAAGTGGCCATCTTGTGTGACAAATCCTGTTTTACTTCTGTCTTCCACCCGTAATGGTATTGCCCAAAATGCTGAGTTTATATCTAGTGTAGTAAAATACTTGCAATTTCTAGTTTTAATAATTAGATCATCTATCAAAGGAAATGGTTGAGCTTGTGGTATAACTATTTTGTTTAACTCTCTGAAATCTACACATAAACGGGATTTTCTATTTTCACCTTTTTTAAACGCCAATGTCACTGGAGCAGCGAAAGGACTGTATGATTCTTCTATTAAATTGTTCTTTAGTAACATCGATATTTGCTCTTCAATTTCTAATCTATCTTGTATTGTACATCTGTATGGTCTTTTACTACAATATTTATTTACTTGTAAATCTATGCGAGCTTCATAATCTTTAACTGAACCTATATCATACTTGTCCTTAGCAAATATTGTTTTATATTCCTTTATAATTTTCTCTATCTCAATTTTCTTTTGATTATCTAAATGGTCTGTCATACTTATAAATTCCTCTGTTTGTATGTGTTCATTGAAATTTACTGTATATTTTTTTATATTATTATCTTCATTTCTGTTATCTTTAGACATCCTGTCTATTTTATTTGTTATTTTCTTTTGTTCTATCTGCAAGTTCTCATTTTGGGTTAATCTGAATTTCTTTATCATATCTAATCCGATTATGAAATCATCAAAATCTTCATTTTCTACTATGTATACATCCACCTCTTCTTCTAAATCAAATATTTTAATTTTTATTGTTATCAAGCCATCCATCTTCTTCACACCATTAACCGTTCTCATGTATGCTATGTTCACATCATCTTTTTTTTCTTTTACTTTTATTAATCTTGAATTTATTATAGAAATCTGTGAGCCTGAATCATAAATACCACTCACTTCTAGTTTATTTTCTAATAAAAGCTTGATTTTGATTAATGGTGTGCTTACTAGTTTTTTTCTCAGTATTTATGTCTACTTCAATTATGGAGTTATTGTTTACATTTTTAGTTTTAAGATCTTTTTCAGGTTCATTTTTATTTTTCTTGAACCAACATGACTCCTCCGGATGATATCTAATCCCTTTGTCCAAAGACTCACAAGTCTTACATGACTTCTTCTCATAAGTTTTATTTTTATTATAAAATGTACTGCTCTTTATGTTAGTTGAGTTTTTCTTATACATCGTGCCTTCATATTTTCTTATCTCGTTGAACAAGTCAGTAGTGTTGTTGAGTTCATCCCTGTTTAACTTATTTAAGATAAATCCAGGTAAACCAGTTGCAATAAGATCTATCATTGTTTTGGAATCTATAGATTTGTTTATATCTAATAAAAGCCGTTCTTTTTTTATGGCATAATCAATTAACTGTCCTTCTTTATACCTAAATGCGAGAGCATATGTGACTATGTCCCATCCTTGGTTTTTAAAAGTTTCTAAAAACTTGTCTTTCCATTCACTCCATTCAGAATTTATTGTTAGTTTTATGATCATCGAGCTATACCAATCCAAACAAGGTTTATCTAAAAATAACCTCAAAATATCTATTTTTGTCTCATCTTTTGTTATATTAAAGCGCGCACACTCTTTTTCAAAAATTTCTATCCATTGCATCGCATTAGGATTTTTGCTTGTGAATTTTTCAATAATAAATTTTTCTGAGATATGTTTTAAGTTATGTTGACTTTCTTTCTTAGTTGTAGTTTCTATTAATTGTTCCAAGATTTGTTGCAAAGTGTCATTTTTGTCCTTTGCTTGTGTTGTGCTCACTTCATCTAAATATTGATCTAAAAATTGCATATTACCTTCCTCATCTACATATGTCTTCTTTAGATTTTCATCCAACTTTATCCATACTTTTCTACTCTGGTGTCTTTTTTTAATGCTATTTTTTACTTTTGTGAAAGTGTTCGTTTTAACAATATATGTATGATGACTCACCGGCTTCAGTTCCTCGGGTAAAACATAACATTTTCCTTCTTCAGTAGATATTGAGGTTATAGCTAATACATTTGATTTGCCATCATTTGAGGCTATTATTGTAAACTCAAATTGAAGCCGGTCCATCTTCTTTTAGTTCACAAAAATGTCGTTTTATAAGACATTGAGGATCTCCAAAATTAAACACAAATTGTTTCCCTGAAATAACAAAGTTTTGTTTTATTACAAGTTTTGTTTTATTTTACAATTATCTAGTTATTATCAAGTTACGACAATTACACTTCTATCTCACCTGAAATAACAAAGAAACGACATTTAAAGTTCACTATATCTCGAGTCCTCAATCACATTCTTTCTATGAGTTTTTATTACGACAAAAATGCACACAACAATTTCAGCGTCCCTCGCCATTTTAAATCATCGACACAGATCAATATCATAGATACGCGACAGCTGATACGCGAAGCGCGGCAAATTCAAATGAATGAAATGTCACTCATTTCATTACATATATATATATATATATATATATATATATAGGTATTAGGATTGCGTTCAAAAAGCTGCGCCTACGCACCGGACGCGTCAATTCTGTCTATAGCGGGTCCTCTCATCACTCAAGTATGCTTTCATTGGGAAATTGCTCCGATTAATAGGTTTAACGTGAACTCAACGGGTCTGCCCGCGAAATTCGAAATTTTCGTGGTTTTTTGCAATTTGTACGCTAATTAGACATGATAGGCTTATGGCAATCAATTTGCGAGAATGGCAGTATCATCTTTACATGATTATATCAAAATCTTTGCATAAAAATGTGTATCCTAGGAAATTAATCCGAGTATCGAGTTTTATGAGAGTAACTCGCAAATCTTGGACTATTTTCTTTAACTCGACACTTTCGAGCAGAGATTTTTATATAAACACGTGAAGAAGATATTGGGATTATCGCAATTTGACGGCCATAAGCCTATTATATCTTATTAGCTTAAAAATCGCGAAAAACCACGAAAAATTTGAATTTCGCGGGCACAGCCGTGGTGTGCTCCTTAATGACAATTCAAGTTACTAATGACCAGCCGTGCTATTCTGCAAAACAGCGACGAGCGTACATCTCTGCATCTATGAATTTGTCAGTTGTAATAGAGTACAATTTTGCATGCCATATTCGGGTTGGCAGCTGTCTGGCAGCTATTTCATTTTGTAGAATAGCACAGCAGTCAATAAAGATGTCTTTTTGCTAACGCTAACTGAATAAGCCTGAATTTACAAAGTTGTGCACAGTTTAAAAATCTGATGACTTAACTTACTTATCTGACTTCAAGTTTTTGTACCTATAAAAAAAATTGGTGATGGTGTTTAGCGACCAATAGTAGTTATTCCCCCCTTTTTAGTTAGTACAATAACGCCTTCGGTGAATCTTCGAGGTTTTATCCTATAAGAATAGATAAAAATAGTAAAGATAGGCCGATCCGAACATTTACGAACGCGTAAACCTTCTTCATAGAGGAAAACAGTATCGTCATCTATGAAAATACCCGCCGCCGCCGCTCACCGAACTACCGCGTGGCCTTTAATACTGTTGGTACCCACGGCCAACTCAAATAGGAATTGTTGAATATCTACTATTTAGGAGATTGCAGTCAAGTACCAACTATGGTTTGTAAACTAAGCAGTAAGATGATGAGGTGAAGATCGGAAAGACCTCATGATCTTTGTCAGATGTACCCGAAGATACTTAACCCACTGCCAATTAAAATAGCAAAACTCAAGTGTATGTGATCTAGTGCGATAGAAGTGTGTCGGTTTTTTTTACAAAAAAAAACAGCCAAGCTGTCAGTAGTTGTCATTGTAGGAAAAAACTAACATGATAGATGTTCCTTTGTATAGAGGTTCTTGCGCTGAGACTTTCAAGTTATAAACACCTGATTTAACATTTACATGCCATAATGTTGATCACAAATGGTAAGCTGTGACACAGATCTCTATCTTCTCAGGTACAGTTCATTCATGATTGATGATGTTACCTACATGCCTAGATCTCCCGATATAACCGTTAATTGCTGCTATTTGCAACAGAATATTATAATAATATTAATTATTTTTATTCATATAAAACGAAAACGAAAGCATGTTACGATAGCTAACGCTATGAAATAACCTAGTTTAATTTTTAAGTATACTTACGAATATTTATTAGCCTGTTAAGTAGTGCGATAGAGAGCGCAACAGACGGTTTCCCTCCCATTTTATTGCAACGCCGGCAGCGAGAGATTGCACCCACAATAGTTAATTTAATATCTCACCCAAACATATAACGCTAAAAGAAGCCATAAGTCAGCTTACTTACCCAACAAACGTATAATGGGGGTAAAGTTTGGAAGTAGGGGTTTTAAATGAAATTCAAAGGAACTTGGAAACTTTTCAAAATAAATGTTTATTTTTGTTAAATTTTAAAGTACAATATTACTCTTTGTGTAAAAATGCTTGCAGCATTTATCAATTCAAGGTTTTTACATCATCGCAATTACGTATAACAATTTTTCGGGTTTTCCGAATAACAACTTTTTGTGCATAATTATCTATTAACTACTAGTTCCATAATGTTACCTAGTTGCATAACGTTTATTCTTTTTGCTGACGTGATGCTCCTGACTTAGTAGCTTCCGTTCAAGGTACATTAAATACGATGCATAATCTAAGTAAAAATATTATAGTGTCACAGTGATTGTAACGAAACGGCTTTATGAAATTTACGGCGATTTTTATGAAATTTTCGTCTACATTTGGTAGGTTTTAAGCTATTTTTATTCCCTTAAATAGCAACACAACGTTTGCAGGCTCAGCTAGTTAATACAAATAAGAGTACCTAATAAATATATAGCAGGTAGAGCTAAAACGCCTTTTCAAACTTGCGACAAGTTTAGCCATAAAATACTATTATGGAATTGCGTTTTTGGCGGCTTTTCTTTCCTTGCGTAACGGTGGCTTCTCTCCGTTTAAATCAGTGCGCTGTCAAATTAATCTACCTCCCTAGCATATGCTGGGGATAAAATTCTATTCCCACTATTTTATCCTTTTAACGAGGAGAAAATTATTGCTATAGCATGGCCAAAGGGGGAAGAATTTTATCCCGGTTTGACATTTCACATAGACATAAACCACCCGGGAATAATCAAAGTCAGAAATTTTAAATTTGTATAGGTGGGTTTAAACTTCAATTGTTACTATTACAGGTCAATATTATCCCTGACAAAACCAAGAGAGTTTTTCTCCACCCATGCGTCCATGTTCTGGGAGAATAATAAAAACGTAGAAGAAGATAAAATGTTGTCCTTTACCGGGGAGAAAATAGTCCCTTGCCCAAGCTGCCCAACTGACGTCGTCTGCGTAACGTTCCGTATATTTTCTCACACAATCAGGGAGCAAATCTTCAAACAGTACAAAATTCGAACCTCCTCAGTATATAAGGTCCGATGTGTTCAGCAGTTAACAGAATGAGCTAAAGTGGATAATGCATA
Organism: Coenonympha glycerion; assembly: GCA_963855885.1. Taxonomy (NCBI): domain Eukaryota; kingdom Metazoa; phylum Arthropoda; class Insecta; order Lepidoptera; family Nymphalidae; genus Coenonympha; species Coenonympha glycerion. The sequence goes on from OY979635.1 coordinate 15,813,840, forward strand.
TATCCGGCCCGCTCTGGGAAGACGGACAATGCCGGACCAATCGTATACAATCATACTGTACATATTTGTATTATGTCCCGTGACACGATGACTGGGTAGTGTTGGGACAGTTTAGGTTAGGTACATCACTTCAATGATATTAGGAGCAGCTGAGCGTGGGCATAGCTGAGGCTATGTTAGCCTTTTTTTTTATCCACAGGCATGCCTGACGCATACCCCTCCGTCAGGGGAAACGGAGGGGTTATGTGGGGCTTGCACCTTCGAAACCTGTGCTTTGCCACGACGGGCCACGTTGGCGGGAGTACGGGATTCACTTGCGTATTCACCACGCTCCCGCCAGGCCTCAACCCGCCACCAGAGCGGCAGGTCCTGTCACTGCTGCCGGCAGCCTGGCCGCTGCCGACCCTCCTGGGAGGCGCGTCCCGAACAGGTCGCGCCGCCTCCTCGGCCTGATAGTGGAATTCGGGTGACGGTCGCCAGAGCCCCTTACGTCCGTCACCCGCACGCCGGCACCGGTCGCCGGAGGAAGGTCTACGCACTCGAGCAACCGGTGCGTTTAACCAGAGGCTATTTTAGCCTAAGATATACCCACGCTCAGGATTTTTAAGCCATTTTTAGTGACAGATTAAAAACTATAAAGACAACTGCTGTCAAATTTAAACATCATGTATTTTGGGTCTAAATTTTATCGTTAGCAGAAATACGATCGGAAGAAAATTTCTCGATAGAAAATTTTTCCGACAGTTGCTCCAAAATCTTAATTTTTCTTATCAGAAATTATGGTTCGATGGATGTATATGTATTTTTTTCAATTTGTTGCGGCAGTGATAATTAGTTCTAAAACCGATTTTTATAATAACTGGCTTAGTTTTTTGTAATTAGGTAAAACGTTGTTTTTCTGTGATATTTTCCCGCGATGTCGCACCCACTAAAGTATTCATAAGAGCGAGGAAGACAACCGTCAGACTAGATAGATAGAAGATTCTTGTACAATCTGAACTCTGTATGGAGTATGGAAAGCAGTGATAGCTCAGCGATTCTGATAAGGAGGCCTCTCATAAGGAGGTCGCGAGTTCGAATCCTGGGCCTCTGACTCTGACTTCTGACTTTTCCGAGTTATGTGCGTTTTTAGGAAACTAAATAATATCATTTGCTTAGCGGTGAAGGAAAACATCGCGAGGAAACCTGCATGCCTGAGAGTTCACAAAAAATGATCTCGAAGGTGTGTGAAGCCCGCCAACCCGCACTTGGCCAGCGTGGTGGGCTATGGCCAAACCCCTCTCAGTCTGAGAGGAAACCCGTGCCCAGCAGTGGGACATAAAAAGGGGTTGAGATGATGATGATGGAATGGACATCAGCATGAATCCACCCATAATTACTAAGGTAACAATATTTTAGGCATCCGCAACTCCATATCACGGCAGTCTACGATTATCTTTATGTTCGTCAGATTCGTCAGAGAAAACCTGTCTTTTTCGTGCGCGACCTTCCGCCGGAATATTTTGTAAACACGTGACTGAAGTTTTATACATCAATTAATTGAGTTAACCAATTAAACACGCGTTGATTTGGCTTCATAGCGAAATGATGGATTGTTACGAAAATTAGGTACTTAGGTAACCTATACTACCTATCCATATCAACACTTCTATGCAAAAATTATAAAGCTGAAGAGTTTGTTTGTTTGTATGTTTGTTTGTTTACTTATTTATTTGTTTGTTTGTTCGCTTGTTGGTTTGTTTATTTGTTTGTTTGTTTGAACTCCCTAATCTCTGGATTAGTTCCAGAATCAGTTGAATCAATAAAACGGGATATGTCGAACCCGACATTCATGCAGGCGAGGTCGCGCGTAAAAGCTAGTCTAAATAAATGTATAAAGAAAAAACTGACTGACTGCCTGACTAACTGACAAACCAACGCACAGCCCAAACCGCGATGAAATGATTTGTGGAAAACCGAATTTCACGCGGGAGGAGCCGCGGGTAAAAGCTTATCTTGAAGGAAGTTCGTAGGTTTTTTACTCGCTACGGGGTACTTTAAAATTATATAATTTCTAAATTAGCTTATGTCTGGTCGGTGGGAGCATTCGGCAAACTAGGCCCACACCATTAATTAAACATATTAGAGGATCAGCACTTTCTAACGTCAAAACTGTAAAATGGCGCTAATATATGCGACCGACAGCGGTATGTGCTGTCAGCGGTACCGAAATACGCACGACGCCATATTTGACAATTTTTTGGCTTCAACATAAGTCACATTTTCCCGTCCTCTTAGCGTAGCGTATTTCGTCATTGGCCCATAACGACTTAAAACTATATTTTGCAAAGACAGACGTTATTAACAGATTTAAATTTTTTATTCATTGTAGCATATTTTTTATTCCAAAGAAGTAAGTAGGTAGATAAACGAGAGTCTCTATAGAAAATAGAGAGTCAGCTTCAACATTAATTTATTAATTTAGATCTTCCATTTTTCAGAATTGGAAGCGATTTCAAAATACTCTACCACTTTGAAGTTCCCTTAGTTAAGTTCATTCCACTTTTCAGACATGAATGAAATAAACTTTAAACTCTTTGCAAGGATTCCTTTTGTGTTTTAAAAAACAACAAATATTATTTCCGTTCCAAATGTTTTTGTGTTTTCGCAATTATTTTCCAAGGAGGACTTCGTGATATTTGGAAAAGTGTATTTTTAGAGCAGAAAAGTTTACAAGTGTATATTTAAGAGAAAGAAATTGAATTGTGTATTTGAGTGTGTATATGTGTGTGTGTGTGTGTGTGTGTGTGTGTGTGTGTGTGTGCGTGTGTGTGTGAGTGAGTGTGTGTGTGCTGTTTAATAGCGCTGCAGATTTTGACGTGTTCATGTCTAATTGAGGAGGAGCTAAAGTTATGTAGTACGACTACGTAGTCGGTAGTAGGTTAATAATATTAGTTCAATCTGCCTCTAAAAATGCATTAAATTATGATGTAAAGTAGTTGGTAGTTTTAAAATTTAATTAAAAAATATAACGTTGCACAAGGAATATAAATAATAATAATTAAATGCTCATGAGCCGTATATGGACAATATAAAAGGACACGATTGTATGTGTTTTAACTTTCAAGCACAGATTTTATTCAACTGTTTGTAGTTATTACGTAAGGTAGAGCCTTGGATCAGGTTTTTTGAAATATTAAAATTAATAATGACAATACAGGAACCGCCACCAAAATAAAGAAAAATTACTGTAACCTAAATTGAACCGAGAATAAAACCAGAAACCTCCAATGATGAGGACGTAAAATATGACAGGGTTTTCAACAGAAACATGAACTAATTTTCTTGTTCCTTACATAATATTATACTATTAGCGGTAAGACAACATTTGACCTTTGTACAAATATTAGGTACAAACGGAAGTACAAAATGTTTTAGAAACCTAAATAAGGTCATGTCAAGATTTTAAGCATAGAGGAAATAAAGACGTGTGTCACTCGGAGACTGCCGCGGTAAAGCTATTTGCACAGCATTTTTTATCAACTTTTTTTTTATCAACTTCTAACACCCCTTCGTGTTAGGTAATTTTCGTTACGGAATTTCTGGATTCGGTCTCCGCGCTCAAGGCCCGCGATAGAAGCTATGCAATAGCTTAAAAAATCCTGACAAGCATTTTAGTATTTTATTGAAAGTCCTAACTACCAGTTTATAATGACAATTATTATGTTATTGTGTTAAATCAATGAATTTTGCCTCTTGCCTGTCATTCGAAAGACGCTTTAAGACACATGTTTGGCGTAAGGCCCGGTTTCCACCGAAACGGAGTTGAGCGGAGCTGTGTTTGAGTAACTAGTTAGATTTCGTCATTTCGACATCTCCGAAACTGAGGGGAGAGGTGATGTTGAAATGACAACATCTGATTACTCAAACACAGCTCCGCAATCCGCTCCGCTCCGCTTTGGTGGAAACCGGGCCTAAAGCGTGGTCCATCCAGCTTCGTGCCCTACGCCATTGGCATATAAATCTATAGACCCCGGGTGTAATACAAAATTCACGTAAAAAGAGTCCCGAGAAAACCTATATATAAACGAGGGTACCTATATTGTGTATTTTTATAAACAAACTAAACAGCTTAATTTTGCTTAAGTGCGATTGGAACTCTTTTCGCGTTTTGGAATTCATTAGGTTCGGACACTTTTTAGCGCTGACCCGAAATTCTTAGTTTATATATCAATGCCCTACGCCTTATTTTTGGTCCAGGGTAGAGATTCTCGTTTTCACATACTGTTACAATTTTCGATTTTATCGCTTTATTATTTTTATTTATTTAATTTTACAATTTTCGACCATGTTGTGTTTTGAAATACATTCAGTTGCTGTTAAATGACGTAATTTTTCAGTGTTCTCAGAAAATATTTTGGTATTATTCTTGTACGTTTATACTAAGTCCATAACATAATAAATACGATAATAATTCTGATATTTTTGGCATGCTTCAAAAAATGAAGTCCGTTTTCTGTAGTTAAACAACGGTTAGGCCCGGTTTCCACCAAAGCGCTTTGGTGGAAACCGGGCCTTACCGTCTCTTCTTAGCCCCGTCACAAAAATCTAATCTGTAGGTATAGGTTACAATAAGGTTAAAATATATATTATTAATCTTAATTGTATCGGTATATCTTTAACAATGTTTCAATAAAGTAATAAAAACACCTTTAAAAATAATATTATTAATATGTTTTTATCTATGTTTTCACATTCAACCATAATGGTAATTGGTTTATACTAATTAATTGATTATATTTTATTAACCTGAACAAAATGATATATTTGTTTATATACCAATTCTAGCTGGGTGGTTTGATATATTATATTGTGTCGGTGACCGGTGTCACGGTTATAAAATAATATAAGAAACAAAGAAATAAAAATAATATAAATCAATCTGACGAACAGTATAAAAGTTACCATTATATATAGTTATATTATTATCATGTAGGTAAAAGTCATTTACCTACATGATAATAATATGCTGATGCAACTTGCAAAGTTCATCAGCTCTATAAAAATACGTCTAATTAATTACTTCTCACAATAGAATCGTATAACTACCGTATTATTAGAGTTCTATACCAAAATGGTTAAAATGAAAGCCTTATAGTGAGTCTTTTTCAGTCCATCTGTCCGTCCTAATCGATTATTTCAGTATTAAAGCTTTCGACTTGGAATTAGAATAATTAATTATTTAAAAATAGTTTAGTAATATTATACAGGGTTATAGAAAAAATATCGGAAACCTCTCGACACCTAAATGATATCATTAAAAGTAACAACTTTTGTTCTACAACTTTTGTTTTAACTCGATATTTTGAGAAATATCACTTCTTCAATATTTTGCATACATTCTTTCTTTGTAACTACTCTGTAGTCTACTACGTTATATCGGCGACGTCGCAGCGGTTTGGCAACAGGGATAGTCATAATCGCTGATTACCTGTATTTCGTTTCACAGTGTAATGTCACTTTACAGAAATAACATAATTTATTAAATTTTTGTATGACACAAATTAATACGAAATTTTGGAAAGTTATAGAACAAAAGTTTTTAGTTATAATGATATCATTTAGGTGCCGAGAGGTTTCCGATATTTTTTCTATAACCCTGTATATTCGTTGGTAATGGCCCAACTTCATTCCAATAATAAAAAATTGAAAATAGTTTTTATTTTTATTTATCAAGGCGGGAAAACAGTGGCTTTCTAAATTCACATTGAGATTACTATAGAGTGGGGTATTCACAATATAAAAGAGTGTTACTTGTGTACATTCCAAATCAGATTTTTATTTATTTAAGTAAGTACCTATTCAGGATAATTTTTGATTTATTGGGAAAACTGTCGAAAAAATACGGTTAATTATTTCCATAAATCAAAATATCTATAATACTAGTATGATCTATAGGAATTAATGTATATTTTACTCCATATTTATTTCCTTTTCTGCCCAGTGGAGAAAAAAGTACCTATAGATATTTAAAACCACGATGACGCTCCCCACTCTGTCAAACTTCATACGAATCGAATGAAACATAAGCCATTTTGACGAAGTGGGACGCGTCTTAGTGGATTGAAATTTCTATATTCTGCCTATGCTAGATCTACTGACACGGTACTGCTCGTTTTCACCAATATTTTAAGAGTCACCTAAGCCCTTAGGTGACAGTTTTCACATACAACAACAGCTGTCACCTAAGGGCTTAGGTGACTCCACAGACTTGTATACTAAGGACAGGGCGAATAGCGCGAAAAAATGTCGCCAGTTTAAGGGAGCAAGAACGACTATTTTGCACCCCCCCGGCAGTAGTCAGTATGGTTAGATAGGTGAAGATCTATTTCTTTTATTTTGTATTAATAATAATATTGCAGGCAAGGTGACCACAGACACATAGATAAAAAAAATATAAAAAAATAAACATGTATTTTGCAGGAGTTTGACAGATGGCGCTACATTTTCTTGTATGAAGAACGTTTACGTAAAATGTTCGGATTGGCCTATCTTGACATTTTTTATCTTTGGGTGACTCTTAAAATGTTGGTGAAAACGAGCATCGTCTTTGCCAGCCGATGCTGAAACCGATTACAAGAAATTAAAAATCTCAATCAATCAAGTCGGAATCTGGCACCTCCTGTGCTCACTTATATTAATATTATTTAAGTATTTAGAGATTATTTTAATTAGAATACAAATTTACCTATGTAAATTATAAGCACCAAGAGATATCGACTTTCTTAGAAAAAAATATTTATTTTACTAAAGTAAAGAATACTGTGTCTAACTTGTTTCTATGTTATTAAATGATATCGAGCTATGAATTAATTACTCCAACTCTATATAATGTCTAATCTATGTTAATGTGGTAATTAATTGATAATATTGAAATGCTTGCGCGCGAATTGGAAGACGTCTCGACTCTCGTAGTATGTGCGTCAGAACTAAACAACTTAGAACGCTTTAAACTAAGTAGTAAAAAAAGACATGTGGCAGACTGCTGCGGTAAGATATTGCATAGCATTTAAAGCTATTTTTAGTTTTTAGTTTTGCCATCTATCGATGAATAACAGAACTTTTAATGACTTTTTAAAATATCACTGCGTAACCCCGATACAACCATTGCCACCTATAGGCGATTTGCAGAACTAAAGAGACGCGTGATATTTCAAAAAGTTATTAAAATTTCTGCTATTCATCGATAGATGGCAAAACTAAAAACTAAAAAGTTTGTGAAGGTGCGCTCTCCTGCATTCATGGTACCTTAATTGGTACCATAAAATCTCTACTTTAGGGGTGTTAGGTCATTTTCGTTACGGAATTTCTGGATTTGGTCTCTACTCTCAAAGTCCGCGATTGAAGCTATGCAATAGCTTAAAAACATACAGTCCGAATTGAGAACCTCCTCCTTCTTTTGTTTTTCGAAGTCGGTTGAAAATCAAATAGTATTATAATATAATATTCGGAGTATTATAATATAATCCGGTCAGCTAGTAGGTATTATAATATAAATATTCAGATTATTTGGAACAAACATTCTCCGGAACGACTGATGTCTCTGAAAATTTTTTGTGGGTCGATATAGGTCTGAAAATATAGTCGCAAGCATGTCGTTAGCTATTTTTCAAACCCCAAAGAGAGAAATCATGTGAGAGAAATGATAGAAAAACTCACAGACAATGGAAAATACTCGAGGTCATCACACAAAAAATCCAGTTATGGGAATCGAAGCCACGACCTGCGACGCAAAAGACAGGACTACTAACAACTGCGCCCATCGGTCTTTAATAATTATTTTATTATTTACAAGCGGTTACTCGCACATAATTTTATAAAAAACCTGAATAACCGTTTGAATAATGGTATTTTTTTGGAATTTATAATTCAAGCATTAATCACTTCCATTTATTTTAGAATTAGATAATAAGAATAACGAATTTCACACAGCTGTGTCCCATGACCTCATTCGTGTGGCTTTCAGTTTTTTTTTTGAAAACCGTAACCAAAATTCAAATTTCAGTTAAATCAATGCAGCAGCAGCTGTTTCAAAATGCATAATAATCTATCATCATCATCTCAACCCCTTTTTATGTCCCACTGCTGGGCACGGGTCTCCTCACAGACTGAGAGGGGTTTGGCCATAGCCCAACACGCGGGTTAAGTGCGGGTTGGCGGGCTTCAAACACCTTCGAGAACATTTTTGTGAACTCTCAGGCATTCAGGCTTCCTCACAATGTTTTACTTCGCCGCTAAGCAAGTGATATTTACTTAGTTTCCTAAGAAAACGCACTTACGAGTAATTCGGAAAAGTCAGAGGTGCGTGCCCAGGATTCGAACCCGCGACCTCCTTATGCGAGGCAGAGGTCAGAACCACTGAGCTATCACTGCTATATATAATAGACACAGGGGATCAAAATTTGTATCGCTGTGCCCTGACAGGGTTTTATGTGCACTGTATTGCATGTACTGGTACACATGATGCAATGTATAAATTAATAAATAATATCTGTATATAATGTAATATATGTTGCAATTTGTACCGACAGAGTATATCATTTTACGTAGGTTTATCTCCTTGTAAATGTAACCGACCCTAAATCACACGATTCCAGACGTAAGATTTTGTCCATTTCTTTTGAAGAAATAAACTTTACTCTTTATTTATTTTATATCCCGAGATACGGATGTTAAAGGTAAATTAAAGCGTATAATAATAACAATTACATTATTAAATAATATTTTGACGACCTCCGTGGCGCAGGGGACGCACGCTCGGATTCGAGTGGGAGATCGCGGGTTCGATTCCCGCCACGGGCCACTTTGGAATTTTATAATTTCTAAATTGGCTCAGGTCTGGTCTGGTGGGAGGCTTTGGCCGTGGCTAGTTACCACCCTACCAGCAAAGACGTACCGCCAAGCGATTTAGCGTTCCGGTACGATGCTGTGTAGAAACCGTTGGGGTGACATAACTTACCCCTTCCAAGTTAGTACGCTAACATCTTCGGCTGCATCTTCACTTACCATCAGGTGAGATCGCAGTCAAGTACTAACTTGTATTGCGTAAAAAAAAAAAATTAATCAATCTATCTTTACAATTCCTAGACAACTCTAAAGTGCGTAGATGATGCGTCGTCTTTAGGCACTGACTAAACAATCAACGACCAAAGCGTCCATTTATTAATAACTAATAATGAACTAACAAAGACTCGTACGGTCAAGGTTTTGTTCTCGTATAAACAAACAAACTTGTGCGGTTTTCGCACGATGTTACTTTGAAGTGACGACAGCCCCGGAACCGAACTAGCAAATAAACTTACATAACCACGCAAAACAAATCACTTAGCGATTTTTTGCGACAAATACCTACATACTGGCACGTGTCTTATATATCGCGCCATCACACGATATCGCGTTGACTTCGGTCGGCTATGCGGCGGAACACGCGATATCGCGTGATGGTCTCATACTGACCTCTATGAGCCACTGAGGAAGGGTCCAATATAAATAGACTTTATCTACGCTCATTGCTTAAAGTTCAAATTATGAAATCAAAATGTGTCACATATTGACCTACTTTATTCACAGACTTCTATAATTATTAAAAAGTTATTCATTATAACATCGCTGTTCTATGGAAATATCTCTAGATAGTTGAATAATTTCCATTACGATACTCGGCTCTGGGTTCCTGTATTTTTATGTGTCGTCATCACAGACCAACTTTCTTTTCTCTGTGGTCGTCATAGCCAAAAGAGAATGTAGAGCCAATCCTCAATTTTGGTTTTTTATATATGGAGTCCACAGACAACATTTAGTTGGTAGTCATGGGATGGACCATAGTCGACCATAGACAACAATTAATTCACGGAAACAATAATTTTTCCCTGCCTTATATGACTGATTAAAAAGTGTGTTCATACAGAATATTGAAAAGAATTATGTATAATTTTTGATTTTTTAATTATCCACTAAAAATATACTTTATCTGACTTGTATAAATATTTTTCTACACTTTTTTGTTTCATGACTTTTTTAACAGACTATACGCAGTTTACAACTGAATTTTGGCGCCATACCTAACTCTTAACATTTCAATGTGTTATTTTTGTTACTTAGTCAAAACTTAGCGCGGAAAAATGTCTAGCAGTGAAACCTACTAAAGAAAACTTAACTCCACCTGACATTTTAGTAATTGCAACAAAAATGACCCACAATCTTTTACCAACAAAGTGAAGGATTTACGACAAACGTCAGCAATATTTTATGGTTTAGATTTATGATAGTTTGAGCGTAGATAAAGTAGTGTATGAAACTCTACATAATTAGGTATTAAAACACTCGTGTGATACTATTAAAAAACTCGCCTGCGGCTCGTTTTTTAAACTCACACTCATGTTTTAATACCCCCCATTATGCATCCGTTTCATAAACTACTATTTTTTCACTGGCAAAGAGTTGAAAATCCCGTTTAGCGAGATATATACAAAATATACAGAGTATAACAAAATAAATACAAAACCATTTAGTAAGATTAGTCGTTTATTCGGATATCCAGAGCAAGTTCCAAGTGGGTATCCTCCCACGTTTTGACCAAATTGACCAAAAAAAAAACCTTCCTAACTACCTCTTTATAATATTAGTAGTCATATGTTTTATTGAAAACCCAAACTCTACTACTTTATTTATCTGTGTAATACTAATTATCCAACTACGTATTCTAACTTCAAAAATAAAAAGTTGATCATGAAGAGTAGGCAGATTTGTCTCTACACCATCTCATATTTCCCTTTTGTCTACTAAATAAAGAAAAAAAATTAAAATTTGCAAAAATCAAGTTGGTATTTTGTATGTTTTCCTATGATCAGAAAAATGACGTAGACTGCATAATTATACGGCAGTAATAATTTATAGAACCGAGGAAATAATTTAGAAATCCTACGTGATATAAGTTTATACTCGAAGTAAAAATATAATGTAGGCACCTACCTAATTTCTGACTTTAGGTTTCAATGGTCTAACTACGCCGTAGCGTGGCGTACCTAAGTTTTGACTTTGGATTCCAATGACCTAGCTACGCCGTAGCTTGTTGCTACTCCGGTAGAATGAAATATGTTACGTTTGTATTTTTAAGGTAGTAGAGTAGGCATTTTTCGACTTAAGAAAATGTGTAAGTTTCATACAAATCGATGCTCTGACTTGTATCTTTTTGGCCACATTCCTTTTAAAAAGCCTTTTATTTTTCCGACACTAATTGTAATTTAAAACTTGTAATTTAATAATGTAGTGATAATAATTAATTTTTAGAACCTATATAGGTAGGTACCCATTTCCACATTTATAGCATAGGACAATTTTTTAGGGTTCCAGACCAAAATGGTAAAAATGGAACCCTTATGGTGAGACTTTCTCCGTCCGTTATCCGTCTGTCACACTCGATTATTTCAGTAACTATCAAAGCTATCGACTTGAAATTTGGAATAGTTTTCGGTAATAGTGACTCAACATCATTGCAATCATAAAAATTTGAAAATCATTTCTATTTTTATTTAAAAGGGGGAGTAAACCACGTTGTTGAAATTTCAAAATGAGATAACAATATTGAGTGCAATCATATGAAAGGGCGTTACTTGTGTATTCTAAAACCGATTTTTATTTATTTTTATGCCTGATAGTTTTTGATTTATTGGGCAAACTGTCGGAAAAAATTTCGTCCCCCACTCCTTATCTCCGAAGTTTATCGACCGAAAAATCTGAAATAATTATGATCAATAGAAATAAACGTATATTTTACAGGAAAAATAAAATCAACTCTGTATAAGTATTATACTTTTTTTGATAATTTCAATAAACCGCCAAAATAAATTTAGGTTTGCGGTTCGCCAACAAATGTACCTACATGTAAATTATATCGTAAATTCATGAACAATTCTTTTAAGGATTTACTTCTTTTATAGTATGGAACCCTCGGTGCGCGAGTCCGACTCGCACTTAACCGGTTTATTTATTATGACGTATCATACAACAATTAATAATTAATAGTATTGAAATTAACATGTAACTGTCATCAGATGTCCTGTTTTTTTTTAAATAATACTAGATAAGTTTTTTCACATTATTTTACTCGGAAAACCCCTCGAGTGTCAAGGCCTCCCCCAGAGACTGCCACCGTTGTCTGTCTCTTGCTATAGTTATCCTATTGATTCCTATTTCCTACATAATTGCAAGTAATTACAAAACAGCTGACCAATACACATAGAAGTATTGTTTCCACAAACGACGATCGAATAGAAAATTCGTCAAAAACACGAGGCCTACATTGTTCAAAATAAAATTAATAATAAATGACCCACTGTCTTCAATAACAGCAATTTATTTCTACATAACAATATTACATGTAAGTATTTTTTCACAAATGACATAAAAGCAAAAGTATGACCTACGATAACTGGTCATTATCAAATAAATTCAACTCACCTTCCCAAACCGAAGATAGCCCGACAAAAATATTGATAACGTGTAATAACGAGCACAAAACTGATCACGATTAATTTAATACACTAGAATTAACACTAATACTATTTATCATCGTTTTATTTATTACGATAAATTTACGCGCGTGTAAAAAACGGTGTTTTTCGAGAGCACCGGACACACGCACGCCTGTCGCTAGTTTATATATGACTGATTGTAGTTCGGGTCCGGAGGTCTATTTGGTGATAAGTAATCTAATAAATAAACAGCTCCTGCCACAGCTGGTCTGAAGTCATGAGCAACATTGTCCTCTTATATGACCGAATGACTTTTCTTTTAAAGTGATCGTTCTCGTAATTCCTCGCGAATCTGTTCTGCCCACCTTAAATTCGATTTTCAATCAATTCCGCGGACACCGGATATTTCTTTGATAAAAAGTAGCTTGTGTGATAATTCTAGCTATCTCCATTACCAGCCCTATTGTAATCAAACGTTGTTTTGCTATTAGGTATATAAAAATAGCTTAAGACTTATTACTCTCAGACTCAGACTCTCTACCAAACATGCACGGACATAACAATCAGTCGAACCGTTTCGGAGGACTTTGATAACAAAAATTAACCCGAGAATTTTAAATATTAAAAAGAAGGATATAATTTAATAACTTCATTTCTCTATCAATGCATTGATTGGACATTGAACATTGATTGATCAAGGATTGGACATTGAAATCCTATTCTACTCATAAAATTTTAAAGTATATAAATCTGAAAGCTTGTCAGTTTGGGAATTTGGAAGTTTGTCACGCCGCTACTACTGAACCGATTTGGCTGAAATTTAAAACAGCTCAAGTTTATAATCTAGATTAACCCAGCCTACTTTTTATATCCCGGAAAAATCCATGGCTCCAACGGGATTTGTGAAAACTGAAGTTGACGCGGCGTCCACAAGTGTCTAGTATTCCAATAAATTCTTATTTATGAGCTTTCGTCTAACAAAAGCTTTGTAATAATTTAATGACATGTTAAAAAACTACACAGGATACGGGAATATCAGCCTTATATGTTCTGTTTATCCATTCCAGATTCCAGGACATTATTTTTTTCCAAGACAGTAGTATTCTCAGACGTGGTGTTTCGGCCATACCAGCCCGCGAAATTCAAATTTTATTTTATTTCGCGGGCTATTATTTAATTAAATAATCGCAAATATTTGATTAACTACACATTGTTGGTTTATGACTATCAATTTTGCTGGCTTAATATTTATGCATCTTACTTGTACTTTGCTCGAAAGTTCCTTCTTACCTGCACCTCATATTGGTTCCCGAAAGATAATTTTTTGCCCAGACTTCGATCTATCTGGAACCAATTTGAAGTAAATGAGCAATGTTGAGCGGAGTTTTTATTAAAAACATGTAAATGCATACATTTTGTGCCCGCAAAACTCATTGCCATAAGCCTACGATGTCACTATTAGCGACAAATTAATAAAATTGAATTTTTGCGTCCGGATGGTACCCATCTTAACTGAATGCAGATTTGCAGTCATTGCAAAATGTTTTTAAAGAGAAAGATATCTGTGGTGATTGCAAAATGTTTTGTAAATAAAATCAACACAGCAATGAAGCAGGAAATTCCTTTAATTACCCATGTTCGTTAAAAATCGAACAATGCGACAAAACTCGATGGCCTCTTATAGTACCAACACAATTATTTTAAAAATAGCAATGTATGAAAAATAACATTAAAAGTGAATAAACATTGAGAAACAATTCTGGTTTTTAAATGAAATGCCTTACCCAATTATTCACTTAAGATATATTTTTTTCCAAAAATAACTATAGCCACTTTGAGATCAGCGGGATTTCGCTACAGTCGATCGGTCAGTCCTAAAGAGAGCGTGCAAACCGCAAACGTAATTTTGTTTTTGGCGGATTATTGTTATTATCAAAAAAAGTATATTAGTCAGCGAGTTGATTTTATTTTTCCTGTAAAATATACATTAACTTCTATTGATCATAATTATTTCAGATATTTTGATTGGTTAACTTCGGAGATAAGGGGGGGAACGGTATTTTTTTCGACAGTTTGCCCAATAAATCAAAAACTAACAGGCATAAAAATAAATAAAAATTAGTGTCAGAATACACAAGTAACGCCCTTTCATATGATACCCCACTCAATATTGTTATCTCATTTTGAAATTTTGTCGACCCGGTTTTCTCCCCTTTTTAAATAAAAATAAAAACAATTTTCAAATTTTTACGATTGTTGTGACGTCGGGTCACTAATACCTATAACTATTCTAAATTTCAAGCCGATAGCTTGAATAGTTACTGAAATAATCGAGTGTGACAGACAGACGGACGGACGGACGGACGGAGAAAGTCTCACCATAAGGGTTCCATTTTTACCATTTTGGTATGGAACCCTAAAAATGGTCAAGTGCAAGTAGTTCCGTTTCATGAACATCACAGAAAACTTTATTTTACTTTTTATTATTTGTTAATTTGTAACGGTCATAATTGCAAGTGGCAACTAACTCCATATTCTGATAAAATAATCTATGCTTGTAATCTCCATCCCACATAGGTCATCTGTTTTGTAAAAAAGCATAAAATATTTATGGTCATATTCTTTTGATTGGTTTGACAACGAGGCTAGAACTTTTTATACCATCTAGGAATGTAGTAGAACTACGATAATATTACGATAGAAGCAGTGCTAGAATTGGACCGGAACGCACCGGAATGGCGTTCCGGTTCGTGAAATCACCGTTCCGGTTCGTGAAATCAGCGTTCCGTTTCGTGAAAATTATTCTCAGAGCGTTCCGAACACTGGTTGTTAAATAATTGAGATCGTACATTTTTATTGCAAAGTTGTGGCTCTTCCAATAGATAAAAAATACTTTCTCCAAATAGTTAAAAGACCTAATATTTTAAAAAAATGAATAGGAGTACTGTGAAGGGATAGCGTTCCGGTTCGTGAAAAAGCGAATAGAAGTAAGAACATAAGCCTAAAGTGACCTATCAGGCGGACAAACGACAAATACATTATACAACGGCATGGAACCCTAAAAAGTAATCGATTGCTACCTGGTAAGATCCACCAGCCGTGTCCGAAACTTTGCTGAACTTAATCAGAAAAAAAAAACCAAACTGGGAACATCCTGGAAATCGAACCCAAGCCCTCTCACAGAAGGAGCACAATTCCATACTAGTGGCGCAGTTACATATTTTTTTTTACTACTAGTACCATCTATTGAGAACTTGAGTAAGCAATAAGTAAGGTTCGTTCTGTTGAAAACAATTACTAAGATCGTTGTAAAGTACCTACCACTTTACAACGATCACGTAAAATTAACGTAGTTTGTAGTTCTTAGAGTTTTACAAAGATGGCGTTCAATAATAAATAAATAATTCGAAATTCAAAAGAGTAAGTTTTGATATTGATAATTGAACCCTGGAATTGTATAAAACTATAGATTTTGTGTCGCATGCGTTAAATTAAATGAAGAAATATTAAAGTTGGAAGGGTAAACGTCGATTTTCCCTTTCCGGAACTTCCCTCCATTTCAATTTTAATTTTACCCCTCCTTAGGGGTTGAAATTTATGCCTCGAATACCTAAGTCTATGATAATAACATCAAGATGAGCCCATCCGAACATTTTACGTAAACCTTCTTCATATAAGAAAATGTAGCGCCATGTGTCGAAACTCCTGCGAAATAATGCGTAGGCTTACAGCTTGCTACTGACGCCGGAGGGGATTTTGCTCCCATAAACTGGCGACATTTTTTCGCGCGGTCCGCCGGGTCTATAGTATAGGTGTCTTTGACCTAAGTACAGTATGATAAAGTATAAACGATCCTGCCACTGTGGGACACGTGCTAAAAGGTTTGACCTAATGGTCTTCACGAAATATGTAGATTTGGAGCAATCCGAGTGGTGACATAAAATCAAGAAATGAAGCATTGCCGAGTTTCTTGCCAGTTCTTCTCGGTGCTAACCTGCTTTCCGAACCTGGTGGTAGAGTCATGGTAGAGTCTTGACTTTTCATGGGTGCCTATTATTTAGGCCTATGTGAAAAATAAAGATTGTCATTTTATTTTCATTGTCCATATAGTAGTGCAATTAGCTCAAAAAAAACGACCGAACCCAGACATCGAAAGTGAAAGTATTATTGCAATGCCAGATTTTTCTATGCAGTCCATATAAAATAAAATCATTACTTAACAAAATTGTAAATGATTTTATTTTCGTTATGAAAAAATCTTGTATGAACAGAACGTTGCTAAACACTTCAATTATCGTAGTATCTCATTTTCATATTCGGCAAGCCTCGTATCAGAAATCAGCCCTCGAATTAAAATGACGCTCATTACTATGCAGTTACATAAATTGCTATTATAAGTTTATCACAGATCAGGAAAAATATCTTTATGCTCTATGTCATAAGTATCGTGACCATACGTCTCGCTTTGGGCGGGATTGTCCCGCTTTCAGGCTGTTTCTGCTGTCCTCAGCGAGAACAAAAACGTCCCGCTTCCCCAAACTTGAACCTTTATATACGTTCAAGGAAAAGATAATCTCCTTTCTCACAAAAAGAGAATGAATGAATTCGGTCATGAATTATAACTAAATACACATTTTGACTTTGATGCCGTCTTCCAGGGAAACCATGATGAATTTCAGGACAAAAAGTATCCTATGTCCTACCTCGGAGTATGAACTATATTCATGTCAAGCTTCATTTAAATTCATCCAGCGGATTAGCCGTAATGCGCGGCCTTGAAACAGACAGACAGATAGACAGACAGACAGACAAAAATTGAAACAAATTACAGTTTTGGCTTCAGTATCGACTAAATAGTGTCCTCCAACAAAAATTTTCAAAATATCTTCAATGTACAGAATTCGACCCTTTACAGTTTTATTATAAGTATAGAGATATAGATAGATTTACTAACAATAGTTATTTGTTATGCAAGGGCGCAAAGTGGATTTTTGGGCCGAGTGTCAAATTTGAATGCTGAGCGGCGAAGGATTCTAGGGTTGAACCCTGAGCGCAGCGAGGGGTTCAAAGAATAGAATTCTGAGCATAGCGAGGCATTCAAAGACACGAGACCCAAAAAAAATTTGCGCCCGAACATAACACAAAATTTTTCATCTCACCACAGCGAGGAAAATCACCAGAAGAACACTTTAGATCGCCATTGCGAGTTATGTTAAATGTTGTTTTTGGTAACTGTGAATAATTTCACTTCACACTCACCTTATTTCAAAATTAAAACAAAAAAATAATGAATAAAGCAATAAAATATTAGGTATTTTCATTTAATCACGATTGGAAACATAGACAACTAACACTAGACTAGAAAAAAAAATTGAGAAACTTTTTTTTTACTTTTTTTTTGAATGCGTTCTATGTGTTGTATGAATTTCTAAGAACCAAAGATAATATAAAATTTTATAAATATTTTAACAATAATTTCATAAACAACGAGGAAAAATCATGGATTTAATTAGATTTCTTTTATAATTAATAAAACGAAATAGGAGTTATTATATTTATTGATATTCTAAGAAAAAATAAAAATAAAAAAAAACTAATGTACCTACCTATACAAACTCTAAGGTCGAACTTTTTTACTGAACGTATGTGTTATTAGAAAAAAAAGAAGTCTTCAGCTTTGACATTGACATGACACGTAATACGAGTTTGAAGTTGGAAATGCTTTTCGGCCCAAGGGCCGGAAAGGATTTTCATACTACTTTGTCTCCCTTGGGAAAAATGAAAATGCTTTGGCGGCCTAGGGAATATAATAGCATTTCCCGCCCGCATTTCGGGCATTAAAAAACGCTTTTCCGAGCGGGTGAGATGAAAATACTTTTTTCGAGTATTTTACTCTTTAAAACTGTTTTTATATATATAGGTACAAAATTCGGAAAACGTCCCGCTTTGCCACGATAAGTAAATGTTCACGTTAGTCATACCTCATTACATTAACGAGCAAATAAGTAAGTATCACATCAGCATAAAAAGTCATAGTGACGAATGTATGAAAAGTCCACACACTATGCTAAAGCATCAAACATATTATTGACTCTACCGATAAAAGATCAATATACGTCTCTAATCTATTCCACAATTGACCAAATTGAACTGGTAAAATACTTACATAGAACTACTGTATAATGAACTTTCAACGTTGCAGTCTGCGCCCATGGCTGATATGTCTTTTCTACCACCGCCATCCATAGACATCTGTCGATCGCTCATTCCATACTTACCTATAATAAGGAAATTAAAAAAAAAATATATCGGAATGATACATAGAATATCGACAAAATAATCATGATGTGCCTTAATGAAGGCAACTGTAATTCTCATAAATTTTTTGAACTTCGCTCCGTATAGAAAGAGCTGCCGACTGGATTCTAGATTATAATCACAGATAGATTGAAAACAAAGCTTTGAAAATTATTTGTTAGCTTTACCAAATCTCGTGAAAATCTCGAGCGCGATATTTTCACGAGATTTGGTTGAAATGCGAAAATCCATAATTAGCAGGACAGATTAATCTACTACTTGAAAAAACAATAATATGTAAGTATGGTCTAATATGCAGGAACACCACCCAGATTAAACACCACACACAATTCTTTCTAACCAACTTTCTTCGATCCAAGTTTCATCCCAACATCGGGACATCCTTAGGAGATATTGACTTCACGATTCGAAATCGTAGAGACTCTATGATTTGCTTGCTCTTGATATGCGTATGGAATTAAATTAAAAAAATATATGAGAATGAAAGTTATTAGCATAACATTCCCATATTTTTTTTTTATTAATTTCCATAGCAAAAGCAATGTTAGAAATGGAATAGATTAGCCAGCTGCTTGTCGCCTTTTCATGACTTGACACGGAACTCTTAATGTCAGAAGCCGGCTCGCACTTGACTGTTTTTTTGTGTCACGTATCGACTGTCAAGGGTAACGATGAGTTCAGACAGAGTTTAGAGCTCTGGAGGTAAGCGCCTTCAGACTCAGAATCGCGTCCGTGTTGCAAGTATTCGTTGCGTGTACGTAATTAACTTTCAGTGCGTGTACCTAGACCCTTCTTTGCGTGTACGTAAGCCATTAGTGCGTGTATATAGACCCAGGTACATACCTCATACAGTGCGACAAGGCTATTTTGGCGCGTGGCCAAAGTCTGAACTAACGCCGCTATCTTGTGTTACTGTTTGATAGTTCGCTCTGTCAGTATATCTAATATCACTATTGTATGTTGTTGTTTTTGCTTACTATTAACTATTTTAAACTACAATTTAAGTAAAATTGAGGAGATTTTGTTTTATGGCTGCCTTTGTTTTGCAACAGCGCCCTCCTTCAAGCCTTGTCGGACTGTATTTACGGCGTACCTCCCGGATACTAGTCCTTGGTTATATTGAACCGTACAGACCCGAGTATCGGTAAGTGAGCCCTTGCTATTAAAAATAAAATCGGCCAAGTGCGAGCCGGACTCTCGCACCGAGGGGTCTGTACTACTACAGAAAAAGCATGCCAATTTTCTTAATATCAAACCGAAAACTTAACTTTATTTTGTAGGATCCCGTAACGTACCCGAAGTTTAAAAAAGGAACCCTATTACTGAGACTTCGCCGTCCGTCGGTCCGTACGTCTGTCACCAGGCTGTATCTCTTGAACCGTAATAGATGTAGGTACACTTGAAATTTTCACAGATTATGTTTTTGTGTTGCCGCTATAACAAAATATACTAAAAATAAGAATAAAATAAATATTTAAGGGGGCTCCAATACAACAAACGTGACTTTTTACCTTGTTTTTGCTCCGGTAGACGCTACAAATTTTCACAGATTATTTAGTTATAATATACTTACTGTAGAAACAAATAGTGAAATTAAAGTAAAATAAAAATTTACCGGGGCTCTCATACACTAAAACGTGATTTTTATGCTCGTTTTTGATTTAGTGGGCAGCGGTGATTAGTTTACTTTAATACTTCCTTTAGAGTTTTACTTTTAGTACGGAACCCTCAGTGTGCGAGCCCAATTCGCACTTGACCAATTTTTTGTCACTAAAACTTCACAAAAAGAAAAGATAGAGAGAAAAGAAATTCTCCGTGGATTTAAATTTAAAAATTTTAATTATTCTTCAAGTCTAATACATATTATAAAGTATATGTTCGTCATAAAATAATATTATTTATTGGCAATATATCATCAGTAGGAGCATAATAATAAAGTTGTAATTTGTTGTAATAACTTATTGCAATAATCGGTTCGGTGACCCAAGAACTTAGACCCTTCGATAAAAAAATTTCGAGGTCGCGGGTTCGATTCCCGCCACGGGCACTTAAGATTATATAATTTCTAATTTGGCTTAGCAAACCGTCAGATACTATACGGACAGAAACACGCAGGTATACGCATGTTTCTTGGATCTGTCTAAAGCTTTTGACCGAGTCTCATATGACGTCCTATGGAATAAGCTCAAATATGAGACGACCTTAAGGCCTGAACTGGTGTCGTTGTTAGGGTACTGACTGGTATGGTAACCAATCGAATGTAGTTAGGTGGGGTAATGGTTACAGTGACCCATACAGGCTGGAGAGTGGAGTGAGACAGGGAAGGCTGGCGTCACCGAGGCTGTTCAATTTATATGTAAACCAACTGATCGGGAGGCTCAGCAGTGCAGGTGTCGGCTGCTCGATAGATGGAGTCAGCATTAACAATATCAGCTATGCAGACGACATGGTATTGCTGATCCCTTCGGTTAGTGGCCTTAATAATTTGCTACGTCTCTGCGAAGAATATTCCGGGGAACATGGACTCAGTTACAACACAAAGAAAAGTGAGTTTCTTGTTTTCAGGGGGAGAAACAAAATGGACAAATTGTGTCCTATTATACGACTGTGCGGGGCCCCCCTGAAGCAGGTGACTGAGTTCAAGTACCTCGGACACGTAGTAACAGAGCGCCTCGATGACGACAGCGACATGGAACGGGAGCGTAGGGCGCTGTCAGTTCGCGGCAATATGTTGGCTCGCAGATTTGCACGTTGTAGGTACTACGTCCTTTTACACGTGCAGTCTGTGGACGGACTTTACGCGGCGGAGCTACAGCGCCTTGCGCGTTCAGTACAACAATGTGCTGAGGGCGGTTTTGGGGATGCCGCGGCGCTGCAGCGCGTCAGCGATGTTTGCGGATGCTCGCTTAGACGACTTTTATGCGATCATGCGCAAACGCGCTGCGTCGATGATGAGCAGAATGGTGAGTAGTACCATCACCCTCCTCAGCACATTGGCTTGTAGACTGGACAGCCCGTTCTGGAAGTCCTGGGACGGTGCACATGCCAGTGGTAGGGGGCGAAGATAGGTAGAAATTACAATTAGTACTAACATAGGTTTAAGTGCATGTGTATACTAACAATAGAGTTTAGTTTTTATCATTATAGGAACTAACATAGGTTTAAGAGCATGTGTATACTAACAATAGAGTTTAGTTTTCAAGATTAGGAACTAACATAGGTTTAAGATTACTGTTACTAACAAAATTCTATGGAGTTTTTGCTCTGAAATAAAAGTTTTATTTATTTATTTATTTAGGTCTCATCTGGTAGGAGACTTCATAGCCTAGGATCCCGCTATACAACGACCTTCACCGAGCTGCTTATTGGATTAAAACTATTTTATATCCAATTAAATATGTCAATAAATATATCACAAGTAGGTTGCCTAAAAAATTTAAAAATTTTAAATTTTTTCTTAATTAATCATATCCTGCAGGGTATGATTAATTAAGAATTAAAAAAAAAACCATTGTAACATGGACTCCTATTTGTAACAGTTTAGTTGACATCGTAGTTCAAATTAGATTGGATGTTATAAATAGTGCTTTTTGCCAGAAATACTTTCCTGGCTGAGGAAAGTATTTCTGTTCTATATTTTTTGGCAAAAGAAAGTTAACGGATAATAAAATCGTAGGTTTTATGCACAATTATGCACAATTGCAATTTGCGACCTGAATCGCTCATCCAGTCTAATTTGAACTAAGATGTCAACGGAACTCTAACAAATAGGAGTTCATGTTACAATGGATTTTTTTTTAATTCTTAATTAATCATATCCTGGACTGAAATTTTTTAGGTAACCCACTTGCGATATATTTATTGACATATTTAATTGGATATAAAATAGTTTTCATCCAATAAGCAGCTCGGTGAAGGTCGTTGTATAGCGGGATCCTAGACCATCAGCAGTGGCTAGTTACCACCCAGTCAAAAAGTCGCACCGCCAATCTATTTATTGTTTCGGCGCGGCGTGATGCTGTGTAACCGTTATAGACATTATTTACTCCTTCTAAGTTAGTGCTATAACGTTTTCGGCGGGATTTTCACTTACCACTAGGTGAGATCGCAGTCAAGTAATACTTAAAACTAGTATATCTATGACAGAAGTCATCGCGGACATATTCGCACAGGTCACAAAAGTTAAGGTACTACGATAGAAGAACACTTAACGCACGGTTTTTTGCCCATATCTCGGCCACTATGACCATCCAAATTTCACCAAAAACTATACAGCTCCTCGGGTTGGATAGAAAAAAAACCGAATTCTATATGTTGTTTGCAAGTTGAGTTATCGCTCCGACTAACTTGCTTGCTTGCTTGCTTGACTCATGTTTTTTGAGGTTTTCTCGTGACTGAAAGCACCAATTTTTATTCGAGTAGACGTGAAATTCCAAGCACAAGCAACCTATAAATATCGATATTTATAGGTCTAGGCGTCTAGCGATTAACCCTGGTCTGTCAGGTCAAAAAACTCTTTCCGAAATTCAACCAAAAGCAATAATATATTCACTCCGGAACGGTGTGAATATGAAAAGTTGTTTTACATTACTTAAGAGCTGCGGAGGGCTTGTGGGTCATGGAAGACCCCTTAACTCATTCAATTGCCTGGCGTAATGAACCAAAGAGGAATTTACTTTTTTAACCGACTTCAAAAAAAGGAGGAGGTTCTCAATTCGTCGAAATCTTTTTTTTTTGTTGTAGTGCTTCACACACGAGGTATTATGCATTTAAACCCGTACCGTATGCATATAATATTGATAATATATAATTTAGAACCAAAGAGGATTTCAGTTTCCGATAAACTCTAGGAGCTCATGTCTGATACCTACCGCTTTATACGAAGAGGCTCTATTTTTTAGCTCTATTGAGTTTGTGCATACCTATCCATTAAATATAAATATATAAATATATAGAGGATAACATGACATACATTGCATCGATCCCATAGTAGGTAAGTAGCTTATGCACTTGTGTTATGGAAATCAGGAACAACGAAGGTACCACAACACCCAGACCCGAGACAATGTAGAAAAGTTATTTTTCTACATTGCCCCGACCGGGGATCGAACCCGGAACCTCAGAGATGGCGGCGCCTTGAAAACCGGCACGCTAACCACTCAACCACGGAGGTCGTCATCCATTGACTTGGACTTGTGATTATATAGTCACTATGGTTATACAACAGGCGTTACTGTATGTCATATTATTTAGATTCGATGGATGGCACACACAGACCAGGGAATTACTTTTAAATATTGACTAAATGGAACGTAATTTGAAAAATGTAAGAGAATTGCCGATTTGAGCATCACGCCACCAATTAACGGTAATTCTCATATTTTTTTTAATTTCGTTCCATCCTGTTCCATCATCAAATCGAAATTTGTCATATTATGGCTCAGACCCAAGTTCTCTTTTCGAATGCGTTTTCTGGAAATGAACACAAATAAAAATGATTGACCTAAAATCTGTGGATTGAAAATAGATAATAATAGTCAAGATAGGCCCATCCGAACATTTTACGTAAACGTTCTTCATACAAGAAAATGTAGCGCCATCTTTCGAAACTTCTGCGAAATACATGTTTATTTTTATATTTTTTTATATACTTTGCCTGCAATATTATTATTAATTAAAAAAAAAAAAAGAAATAGGTCTTTACCTATCTACCTATACTGACTACTGACGGGGGAGGGTGCAAAATCAATCTTGCCCCCATAAACTGGCGACATTTTTTCGCGCTGTTCGCCCTGTCTTCAGTATACAAGTCTGTGGGATTGACCTTATTAATTGACAATTCTTTGGACACTTGAGGATCATTTAATTACTCATTAATTTTAGAGGTCGCCGAAATACGAACTCCATTATCCGGATTTTAATTATTGATCGCAATGAAGTCACGAAACTTAATGCATTTTGGTCATATTTTGGATGACAGAGACGTACTATTGTCCAAGCTTCAAGGCCATAGTCATGATGTGTGGGTGCTCGAATATTGCGAAAGGACTCAGGAGGCCAGATTGAAATTTTATGATTTCTTCAGTCCAGTCTGGTGAGAACAGTGGTACAAAAATATGCACCGGCTTGCGAATAAACGTTTCAATGCGATGCTGTGTTTCTATCTTTTATCATCACATAAGACTGCAATCAAGTAACTTATAGTGTGTTATGAAATTCTATAATCCCATAGCTTGAGGTAATATGCCACTCTAGCAAATATAATAGTTACTGGGCTCTAGTTTATTCTCCAACGCCCGGTGAGTTTCCTGTTAGAGGGATGCATCGAGAAAGTATCCCCCTCAAAAGGCGTACCCGCCCATTTCGGTAATTTTCAATTTTCTCTAAGTGAATCCCCTTTTCCCGAAGAGACTTCTTGTTTCCTAAAAGTGGGGTTGTAGGTATTTACTATTTAACCTTCGCAAATATTGACGTTTCCCCACTGTGAACTTCGCTTATTATTAGAGAAATATGTAAAGTACACCTATAATTCATCACGCTTTATTAGCCGTCTGTGGACTATATTATCACACAAAGAGAAGCCATTATTAACCGACATTACAAGAGAGCAACCACCCAAGTGCTAGCTGGAAAATTTTGTAATTTTCCCACCTCCCAAGCAGTGAATAAAGGTAACTAAAGATAATGGGAGAAATATTTAAAATTTATTAATGACAAACAAATTTAAGATATTTCGCTTATTTGTTTTTGCATCATCTTATCAGGTGTTATAACTTTAATTACCATTTAATTAAAAAATATTGTTTTCATTTATTGATTTGAAACTGTTTAGGGTTATAGTTCGAATTAAACGCTATGTTTTTATCAATCGCTATGTTATTGACACCTTATATTATCATACAAGCGGGCACTCGGCTTCGCTCATGTATATTTTGACTTCTTAGATAAACCTATACGAATTGGACCACCCGGCGCCCTCCCAAATAGTAAGTTTTGTTTTTCAGAAATAATCAATTATTTTTAAAGCTCGATTTGCGTGTATATTATTATCAGGTGTTATTACAAAATTTAAATACCATTTTAAAATAAGTTGTGAATTTATTTGCGTTTATGTTGGTCATGATACCACGGGACGGCCACCTATCAATTGCTGTGATATCCACAAGCTTTATTTCGTACAAGCAGTCGGCCGTGGCTCCTCTCTATTGTTAGCCAAACTAGGTAGCATTCAATCACTCCAGAGGGGTTGAATTTGCGGGGATGAATATGTAATAATACTGTATGCCAAAACTCAATCTGCCAAAGTGGTTTCACCACCATGGTTTCAATCCATAAGTCAATCGGTCATTGTGACCGACATAATATTACTTATTATTTCATTTGAAAATACTACCTCGTTAAAAAAATCACAGAAGGTGAAGTGGTTGATATCACTTGCCGAGAGGGATAATATGTCGTCAGCGCATCCCTCTCGCAGGAGACGAGCCGAGTGCCAGAGGGCGAACATTTTCCTACGGTGTCCGTGAGCGCCGTCGCGCCCAAAGAGTGTATAATCACTAGTCGCGCCGGCCGCGGCTGCGGGAAATGGATGTGCCGAAAGTTCGGTTCAATACACTTTCAATTTTTTTAGGTTACCTATGATACATCTTCTGAATATCTGACGCGTTCGGTGTAGCGCCATACCTTCCGTTGGGCGTTTACTTCGGCTAGAAAGCATTTAATACTTATAAGAAGGGTAACATCCGTCGCCACTCCACTTAATTCAAAGTAAAAAGAAGCAGGAAGTAGAATCACAAGTTATTATATGCGGTTATATCATGGGTAAGCTTTTTTTATCCGGGAAAGCTTTCGAGAAAAAATAGGAAGTTTTTGGGTCAGCGCGAATTTACGGTACCTACCTGTAATCTAATCTAGGTATACGCACGCAAAACGCGATGGTCCCATCTCGCCCGGTGCCTCGGCCCTATACCGGGCCAGATGGTAAAAAATCCCATCCTGCCCGTTTTGCACCGTGCAATTTGCATGGCCAGATGGGAAAATGAACAAGTTGTTGACAGATATTATATAAATTGTGATGTCATTAGGTTTTAGATTGTAACATTGTATAGGTAACCTAAATGTGTAATTCTGAAACCACGGAATTGATAGAAATCTGTAATACCTACCTATATTTGTTATCTGATAAGCGTTGCACTGCACCAAGTCCCACACTTGCAAAGTTTATCTATTTAATTGTTATTGTGCGTTTAAATCCTGTACAAGCTCTAAATGTGAATGATAGGTGTATTTGTATGTTTGTTACTCCTTCACACCACTACAATTTAACTTGGATGAAATGTGAATTGAAGAGAGCATTTTCTTTCGGCCTTTTCGAAAAGCTACTTATGATAAATTTTCGAAATGTGGTCGAAAAATTGCATTTTATTTTTTTAGACTGCAAAAATAATTTCGAAATTAAAACATGAAGAGCTCTAGGGTCTAAAGCAACCCCCCCGATGGATTCCAATCTTGTCGCGATGGGGGGGCTCAGTAGCCGTGGTTGGGCCCCACGGTGAAGCCAAAAGGAATCCAGGAGGGGACGCTCGGAGTGGGCCTGGAGATGGGCCCGCTCTGGATGCGTCCAAGAGGGGTGCGGGGGACAGAGTTTTCTGTCTCCTGCAGCCAGGAGGGGTCGCGGGAGGAGAGGCGTGTCGGTGTGTCGTTGCCGCTCGCCCTATCTCCCGCGACCAAACGGTGGCGCACCGTTAGATGCGTCGGCGGCGGGGCCGCAGGGGAAGAGGAGTGTCGGTGTGTCGTTGCCGTTCTCCCTGTCCTCTGCGACCGTTTGGTGGTTTGCGGCGGAGCCAAAGATCAGATCCGCCGCGGGGTATGGGAGGTCGATGCCTGCGAAGTGCAGGAGCAAGCTTCGCAGGCATCGACAAGCAAGCAGGCAAGCTCCATGCTCCACCTCGTGGAGGGGCTGCGCAAGCGGCTGGGCACCGGCGGGTTCGCGGAGGTTTGCGCAAGCGTTCCCGTGTTCCCGTCATACGGTGCGAGGAGGAAACACCGTGGGGTTTAGTCGGTAAGAGTCCGGCATAACCCAGCCGCTCCCCCGGGCGACTGGGTATCCATGAGGATTCCCCACGATAAAAAAAAAAAAAAAAAAAAAAGGGTCTAAAGCAAAAAAATATACAATGACAAAATCAGGAACAAAGTTCGTCCAGAATATAGCTTGTATGACTGTAAACTTTATGTAAGTCATTTGGTACATTTTTTTATAATACAAGAGTAAATCCATCTCGCTTCGCTCGTGTTATGTGGTTATATTATATATTTATTATATAAACAATTTTAAATTCCTAAAATACTTTTAATTAAGTATAAGTAATGTAATATAGAGCATAGACTGACAGTCTTTTACAGGTCTACCCTTTCAAAGTATTTGCTTCTAAATTGGAAATAAATGGCACGAGCGAAATATTATTATTATATTATTATTAAATAAATGAATATCATAATCAGTCTGATATGTATTATTATTTGATTGGAGTTGAAGATAAACTCAATTTATACGATTGGTTTATCAGATCTTCATAATAATCTTAATAAAAATTTTGTTACCCGTCATCAATTCGGTCAATGGATGTGCATTGTGCATCAATGATGTAGGTACGTACCTACAACTTACGAAGTAATATTTTGCTAACGAAATATTATAGGTACAAACGTATCATAACTATTATGCCCTCTACCTAACGTGGCTAACGTAATATTTTTTTAGCAGGGCGCTTTCAGAATTTTGTAAAAAGAAAAATCATACAATATTTCACGGGAAAGTTGATCACTCGGTCAGTCAGTGCATCAGCACAAGTAACTATTGGTACTTGCCTTAATATTATATTTTTGATAATGCTAAAAAATCAATTTACAGTTTAGGTTATCATTCAATTATATTTATAACCGCATAAATCAGTAATATGCATTGATAAGTGAATTAATACATGCATTCTTATATAACGCGAATATTTATAATACGCTTTAGTACTGAATAGTCTTGACGAGAGAATTTAGCCTTATTTGGTCAAGATCTTGTATTTGCTGAACCGAAATTGCAGAACAACGTCTGGGACGCCAGTTAGATGTCTACAAATTCGATTCGTATTTTTTCATTTTAGATTCAATGTATGTTTACTAAATTCTTCGATATTGCCAAAGACACCTATACGATAGACCCGGCGGACCGCGCGAAAAAATGTCGCCAGTTTATGGGAGCAACCCCCTCCGGCGTTAGTAGTAAGCTGCCGTGCTATTCTGCAAAACAGCGACGAGCGTACATCTCTGCATCTATGAATTTGTCAGTTGTAATAGAGTACAATTTTGCATGCCATATTCGGGTTGGCAGCTGTCTGGCAGCTATTTCATTTTGTAGAATATCACAGCTGTAAGCCTACGCATTATTTTCAATTTTGCAGGAGTTTCGACACATGGCTCTACATTTTCTTGTATGAAGAAGGTTTACGTAAAATGTTCGGATGGGCTCATCTTGATGTTATTATCATAGGATATTGCCTACGAATTTGCATGATACTTTCTTGATCGATAACGAATTCTAGATGTGGGAATCGAACCCACCAACTCTGACGCAGAGAGAGCATTCTTATACCAATGGTCCGATAATATACTGTCCAAGTTTAATTATTTGAGCCGATAACCTTAGAGCTTGATGAGGTTAGATTAGAGAACCTTCTAAAAGATTCGTCAGTTTACTTTTGCCCTTAGTTCACAATATTATCGGCAAAATCATCAAATCTTATCGCTTGTAATCAGATCATATAAGTCTGCACTTCAACGATCAACGTGTCCGTCGTTTGACGTCCCACTGCCCTAATGCACTTTAATTCCCGTTAACTGAAATAACCTAGACAGTTAAACGACCATTTTGAAAAATGTAAATTAACATTTTCGGTGTTTTTTTTTTAATATTTCCATTTTCGGTGTTTGTTTTGAAGATTTCCATTTTTTGTGTTAATTATAATTTGATGTTAAAATTGAAAATTTCCATTTTTTGGCGTTAATTTTCATAATTTCCGATTTCTGCTTTGGTTTCAATTGTTTGCGTGTAAATAACTAGATGTGCTATAAAAGTGCAATAAAAAGTAAAAATAAATTGGACCAAGTGGCATGACCACTTTTGTTGTGCCCGTGTGATCAAGAATATACTTCCATAACAATTTATAGCATAAAAGGTAGGTCATCTTATGGTTTTACTCTCTTTTATTAAATACACATTTTTTAATTCCAATTGAAGTGTATTATTGAAATTGACTGCTTCGTATTCTGATACTGGTAATTGGATTAGATTTATAATATTTTGTAATATAAATTGCTTCTCAATAAATTATTTTTCTCGTAGGGATAATATGAAAAATGGGAAATGCTTTCCAAAAAACCAACTTCAAATGCCACTACAAAGAGTGAAATAATTTTTAATGTAGGTACCTACACCAATTCGAAGTCGGGCAATGTTTCATACAATCCCTAATAGTCCTTCTTACTTACTTGATGTGCGAAGAAATGACGAAGTCATAGACAATCGCCCGACTTCGAATTGGTGTAGGTACCTACATTAAAAATTATTTCACTCTTTGTAGTGGCATTTGAAGTTGGTTTTTTGGAAAGCATTTCCCATTTTTATTTTTTTTCTTTTTAGTGGAAAACTATAAGACGCACAAAGATCCCTCAATTTCACCAAGATCCCATCATCAGACCCTGACTTGATGACTTTAGTCATCAAATCAGTATCTGCTAGCAAATGCACCAGTAACTATAAAAAATACCCAACTCGCTTCAAGTATACTAGCAAAATTTGAAGAGTTCCCTCGATTTCACCAAGATCCCATGATCAGATCCTGACTTGATGACTTTAGTCATCAAATCAGTATCTGCTAGCAAATGCACCAGTAACTATAAAAAATACCCCACTCGCTTCAAGTATACTAGCAAAATTTGAAGAGTTCCCTCGATTTCACCAAGATCCCATGATCAGATCCTGACTTGATGACTTTAGTCATCAAATCAGTATCTGCTAGCAAATGCACCAGTAACTATAAAAAATACCCCACTCGCTTCAAGTATACTAGCAAAATTTGAAGAGTTCCCTCGATTTCACCAAGATCCCATCATCACACCCTGACTTGATGACTTTATTCATCAAATCAGTATCTGCTAGTAAATGTACCAGTAACTATAAAAAATACCCAACTCGCTTCAAGTATACTAGCAAAATTTGAAGAGTTCCCTCGATTTCACCAAGATCCTATAATCGGATCCTGACCTAATGACCATAGGACAACTTGGAAAATATTATTCTTTCAAATAATATCCAAATTGTTACATGTGTCCATATAAAATTTGAAGAGTTTCCTCGATTTCTCCAGGATCCCATCATCAGATCCTGACCTGATTAAAATGGGACCATCTGGGAACAAAACCCTCTGAAACAAAAAAAGAATTTTTCAAATCGGTCCACGCGTCTTCGAGTAATCGGTGAACATACATAGAAAAAAAAAAAAAAAAAAAGATTCCGACGAATTGAGAACCTCCTCCTTTTTTTGAAGTCGGTTAAAAAAAAGTTTACGTCTTATTCTCAGAACTACCGAATATAATACGCAAAAAAATCATAAAAATCGTTACGGAAGAATTTTGTAGCAACAACCACAGTTTTCAACAGTTAACAGTAGAGTTTTCAATATTAGATTTTTCCTTTTCTCGATTTATTTTCGTCTATAAATTCAACAAATCTTGACCATTTTTTAAAAAAGATACTCGTAGTACGAAAATGGAATCCTCGATGTTATTAAGATTTTTTTTCTAACCGACCCAAGAAAGATATATAGGTAACTTCAAAGAATTTGGGCTCTTAAAAAAGATACCAAATCTTTTTTTTTTTTAAATAATTGGATGAAGATCTCTCTACTGGTTGTTTTAGATGTTAGTCCAAAACTGCTCTATTCTAAAATTCATTTGGATAAAACTTTCAGAATGGCTTGAACTTGATTTTTCCTTGATTTTTTCCTCATCTTACATAAAACCTTAGCTATAATCATGTTGTAACAGTTGCAGGAATAGCTATTATGATTTTTCCGCAACTATTTCGTTACAAATTAAAGTAAGTATATCTATGAACACAATTTTAATAAGCGCTAACTTTTTCCATCCTGATAAGTCTACAGTTTTCCCCAAATCTGATCGTGCCCCTCACACTTTAAGAGATTTAACTTTCAGTCTGATGACTTTTTTCATATCTCAAATCATACAGTTCTGAATGAAGATTATTTACTTAGGTCTAGCAAAGTTATAATTGAATGAGAATATGAGTGAATAATTTTTTTTTGTGAGTATGAAAAAAGCATTGCCGAGATTTTGAGAAAACTGAATGAGGAAGCTTTTGTGAAAGTGTGAGAAAAGTGACTGAGAAAAATTTTGTAGTGAGTAGTGACTGGGAGAAAAGTGACAGAGCAAAGCTTTAGTTTGACTTGTAACTGAGAGTAAAGTGACAGAGGAGAGCTTTGGTGTGGCTTGTGGTTGTGAGTGAGAGAAAAGTGACTTGAGAATAACTATGTATGTTATGACTTGTAACCTCATTGGAATACCAAGTGGAGTTTCGCTGTTTTATTATATAACAAAGATTTAAGGAGAAAGTAAATTTGTCTCCCGAACATATAACGCTAAACGTATTTCTTCCACACAAACTTATATTATGAACCTGAAGCCAGCTGATTAGCTAGCTGAAGTGGCAGTGGGCGGGGCATATCTGTCGCAGAACCGACGGCCGTTGGGGCAGACGTGTTCTGGAGTGGAGACCGCGTACCTACTGGTAAGGACGACCTACTGCCCGCTGGACCGACGACCTGGAAAAGGTCGCTGATGGTAACGGGTGGATGAGGAAGGCGGAGGACCGTGTGTGGTGGCGCGTTCTCAGAAAGTCCTATGTCCAGCAATGGAAGTCCATACTTATATACTGTTCGATGGCAATTCAGCACGGGTCAAAGCGACTTAACAAAAGGAGTTGTCCTTGTCAGCAGGAGCGATGGTGGTCAGCAAGAGGAGCATGTGGCTGATCAGCAGCGGGATGCTCTTCATCGGGCTAGGAGTGCTGCTTAGCGCCACGTGGCCGCAGATATTCCATGCCAAAATTAAGCAGGTTAGCTATAAAGGAAATTACTTGTCATGAGATATAGAGTGCAAAGTATACTCTCCGAAGCACGATGGTGTGTCAATTGTCACCGCCTAACTTACAAACTCCGGAAGAAGAATTTTTTTAATGAAAATCTCTAAACTATGCGACCCTGGGATCGAACCCAGGACATCGTGATCTGCAGACGAGAATACTCACCACTAGACCAACAAAGCAGTTAGTAGAGATCGTTGGTTATAGTGGTCAGAACAAATGTAACGAGTGCGGTATGTAGTCACCAAATAGGAATATCTTGAGGGCAATGAAAAGGGGTTGCATGGCCGTATCTGATTGCGCTAGGAATACGAATTAGCAGGTTTTTAATATCGTTGTTAAATGTTAAAGTCAAAATAAAAAATGATGTATTCAAATAGGCAATCAATCAATACATATAATAAATCTGTAGAGGTCGAATTTCTGTACAAATAAAAAAAATGCTAAAAACGGAGTCAGGGGATGTGAGAAGTGAAATAGAACTAATTTTAATTTTTTTCAAATTTTTTGTTTCTCTGTTTGTCTGTTTATCTGTTTGTCTGTTTGTCTGTTTGTCTGTCTGTTTGTACGGGCTAATCTTTGGAACGGCTGGACCGATTCCAATGAAATTTTGTGTGGTGGTAGCTTATGTCCCTGGTCAACATATAGGATACTTTTCATCCCGGTAAAATAAAGAGTTCCCGTGGGATACTTAAAAAACTGCAATTAATTTAACAGCTTTGTAAACAACAACTAATGAACTTAATTTAGTAAAATTTGTTATGCTGATACCTTATGTTGCCTCTTTAACAAAATATATATATAGTAAAACTTATTAATCCAATCGAGTTTCCGCGGGAAAGAAAACATTACAAAAACAGTTAGCAGGCGTCTTTCAAGTAACGGATTTAAATGAAATTTTATGATCCTACTTTATATATATGCCCGGTCAACATTTAAGATACTTTTCATCCTGAAAAATTTGAGAGCACCGGTGGGATGTTTAAAAAACCCTATAGCTACTTATCTACGTAGCACAATCAAAACGGGGTTGAAATATCGACAGTTTAAATCGTCCTTTTGATCGTGCAACTAGGTATAACTATACAAGATAACCCGTACGTAGCAGGAACTGGTTGCTATGTACACAATAGCGCATCAGAATGCTTAATTACAATATCTGGGCGTTGGTATCATCTCAGAATAAGATAAGTTTGGTTAGTATAGATATTACAATCCACGATGACACGCCCCACTCTGTCTTACTCCATGCGAATTGAGTAACATAAGCGATTTCGACAGAGTGTTATAAGTAGAGGAAGACCAAAGAAGATATAGGAACATTGTGTGAAAGAAGATAGCACGTTGACAGGAGAGATTGGAAGAAGACTCCTTTACGGGTCCATCGAACCCAGGGACCACTCATTTATCTTGGGAAAAATTAAGAAATTCTACGGGAAACATTTATGTAAAAAAAACGAACTGCACGCGGGCGGAGCCGCGGGCAACAGCTAGTTTGAGACTAATAAGATATTAATTAGTATAAATAATTTTACCCAAAAAGGACGCTAGAGTCTTTGTTTGAGTCAAGACTAGATTTTGTAAACGAGTCTGTTTCCAGATGATGGTCCTCAGCAACGGTTCCACATCATACGACATCTGGAAGGCACTGCCGATCCCTATCTTCATGGAATGCTTCTTGTTCAACATCACCAACGTGGATGACCTGCTCGCCGGCAGGGCTGAGAAGATCCAGCTGCAGGAACTCGGACCTTACGTGTTCAGGGAGATTAATCGGAAAGTGAGTTTTGCCTGGTCTAACGAAAAGAAAGGTTTTTTTCAAGCAACAGAATGACAAGACAAGAAAGACATCATATAGACACAGTGCATCCCAGTCCTTTGATTCTGCAAAAAATCTTATAACATCGACGAGCTAACATCTATGCGCTAATTGGTTAAGGGGATTTATTGAATTTATTTTTGTCTTTGTCACTCTCACGAATAAGTTGAAGGGTGCGACGTGCAGCGTCGCGGAAGAATATAACAGAAAAACGTTAACCTTTTACCTAATTTCTCTAAAACTAAGCTAGCTATTAAAAATATGTTTCTCAACGTTTTTAGATATTATTATTACCGACACATTAAAACAAAAATTACAATTACATCCATTGTAGTTTCGGAAAAAAGAAGAAAAACTGAGATTTTGGAGCAACTTTTGGGAGAACTTTCTATCGAGAAAATTTTACAAAACTTCAGCATGAAATCGTAAAAACTATCAGGTGATAGGTGATATCATATGATAGTATCTTCGTTGTGAGTAGTAATAGTTGTAACTTGTAATACCGTTATCGCTGCTATCAATCTAGTATCAATGAAAACATTCATCAGAGCGCCTTTCAGTCAAACTGATAAAGCCAAAGTGTGTGGTACAATTTGTGGAGCTCAAGGTTGTTAAGGTTAAATTTTAGGGTACCGTAACTAAAATGGAAAAACGCAACCCTTGTAAGATCACTTTGTTGTCCGTCCGTGTGTCTGTCACGTCGATGTATTAACGTGAACTCAACGGGTCTGCCCGCGAAATTCAAAATTTTCGTGGTTTTTTGCAATTTGTACGCTAATTAGACATGATAGGCTTATGGCAATCAATTTGCGAGAATGGCAGTATCATCTTTACATGATTATATCAAAATCATTGCATAAAAATGTGTATCCTAGGAAATTAGTCCGAGTATCGAGTTTTATGTGAGTAGCTCGCAAATCTCGGACTAATTTCTTTAACTCGACACTTTCGAGCAGAGATTTTTATACAAACGCGTGAAGAAGATATTGAGATTATCGCAATTTGACGGCCATAAGCCTATTATGTCTTATTAGCTTAAAAATCGCGAAAAACCACGAAAAATTTGAATTTCGCGGGCACACCCGTGGTGTGCTCCTTAAGGAAAAGCATGGAGTTAAAATGATAAAAAATATTTTTTTATACACTAAATTATTAAAGTTAATAAAAGCGTATAATATGTGCCTACCTATTTTAAAACAAATAGGTATCTACTCTTCATTAAAATTTCTCCCAAAAAAGTGGTTGCATTGCAATTAATTTTTTTTTTTGCCAAAGAAGATATACAATGAAGGAAGAGATATTCACAAAATTGTAGCGTAGGTACATGATAAGTATTTTAATAGTATTCTTTGTAATCATTGTTCGGGGTGACACACCACATATTGATTACAAAAAAGGCGTTCCTTGGCTTTTTCAGGAATTGCTTATTCATTTTTGTTAAATATTTCATGTATGAATATATTCTATATGTACGTAGATAATATTTTATCACGAACCCAGTATTAGGTAGGTGCTAGCAGTTGCTCGTGACTTTGCCACCGTTTATTTTTGTTTTTATGCTTGTTAAAATCGAATAAAATAGAGATTTTCTATGATTAAAATTGCAGTTGTCGCCACTTCCGCTGCATTTGACTCTACCCATTTCTACCTCACTCGCGGCTCGTAGGCACATGTCTTTTTCTTTCGCTTTGCACTAATATATGTATTATAAATGTATTTTTTTTTTCGTATGCCGCCCTTTCGTATGCTGCCGTGGGGGGGCATGGCCTCCCAGCCCCCCTGGCCCCCCCTCCCCCCATGCTACGCCACTGTGTCACCCCTTTTTCTCTATACAGGTTTATATTAAAAATACTAAATTCGCAACAGTGTAATGTCACTTTACAGAAATAACATTTTTTAATGCATGAAATGAATTTATACTGAATTTTCGCTGAAAAGTCTGAGAAATCGGCCCGAGAGCGATTCGGTATTTTTTTAAATAGCCCTGTATATTAATTGGAGTCCTAGTTCCTAAATTACTATAATACAATAATATATTGGGTACTTTCTAATCAAATATTGAAGGCATTGTAGGCAAGTGCTATTTTACGCAAATTCAAGTGAATTGTGACAACACTGATAACAGTCAAGTGCTTGTCTTTAAATTATACTCGTACTTATTAAAAATACCTACTTAAAACTAAGAGATCGGTTACAGAGACACATGATTAAGTTTGCAATATCTATATGACGAAAATAATAATATAATAATAAATAAAATATTATTATTCTTTGGCAAAAAAAAATTAATTGCAATGCAACCACTTTTTTGGGAGAAATTTTAATGAAGAGTAGATACCTATTTGTTTTAAAATAGGTAGGCACATATTGTACGCTTTTATTAACTTGAAGCGTCCGTGGCCTGGCTGCGCTTTGGTGACCTCTTTGGGGAAACCGAAGGGTTTGTTTGTGCAATTATGGACGAGGTCATGATGACGAACAATTACAGAAAATACATTGTGAAGGATGGAACGGTAGACATATGTCGGGCATGTCGCCGTCCTGGAGAAACTATCCGTCACATTGTTTCTGGTTGTTCTCATCTAGCTAACGGCGAATACTTACACAGACATAACCAAGTGGCCAGGATTATCCACCAGCAACTTGCCTTGAAATACAATCTTGTGGAATCGGAGGTACCGTACTACAAGTATGTGCCCGACCCAGTTCTTGAAAATGGTCATATCACACTATACTGGGATCGGTCTATCATTACAGACAGGACTATTGTAGCCAATAAGCTTGACATAGTGGTGATAGATCGATCAGAGCGCCGTGCAATGATTGTTGATGTTGCTGTTCCGCATGACGAGAACCTCGTGAAAGCTGAGAAAGAGAAACTCACCAAGTATCTCGACTTGGCGCACGAGGTTGTCGCTATGTGGAATGTAGACTCAGCAATCATTGTACCGATAGTCATTACTGCTAATGGTCTTATAGCCAAGAGCCTCGACCAACATCTTTCGAGGCTCTCGTTGGGTAGCTGGGTCAAGGGCCAGATCCAGAAGGCTGTACTCCTAGACACGGCTCGCATCGTCAGGAGGTTCCTCTCTCTGGGGCCCTGACCGCCGGTTGCTTGGACCCTGTTCCCGAAGCCGGTGGACCGCTATTTTTTATATTTTCAAATGTTTTTTTTTTTTAAGTTTTGTAATGAAATATTTAAAAATGTAGAAAATATGAATTAATATGAATATAAAGAATAATAATAAAATATCTATCTACGTGATAGAGAAAATTTTAAACTGACGTTCCAATTAACGGATATTAAACAATTTGAAAAACAATAACGACAATCAAGTTCTAATTGTTACCTATTATCATTCATTTGATTAATCGGTCGATGGATGGCGTAGTCTGCTTTTGTAGTTTGTAATTGGAACGGCAAGTTTAGCCTAGGCTTAGTTAGTTAGTAATATGTTTAGGTACAACACTGTAGTCTGAGGTTTACAATAACTATTTGTTTTTCAAACCTTGCTTCCCTATACAAATTTAAAATTGACACACTCACTACGAGAAAAAGTTGCTGCACTCACGGAGCTGTCGCTAGTCGGAGTGCGAGCGACGACCTATTATAAATCTATTATGCTTCTTGACTACATTGTAAACGAATGAACACTCGGGGAAATATCATTATGGTGTTCTAAAATTAAAAACGTAAGTACCTAGTATTAGGTTTGTAGGTACCTATTCGATGGTATAAAGGTCAAGAGCCAAGACAGATTAGATAATGGTTGCCGTATTTCATGACCTACCCAATGTCGTTTGAATTGATTGGATTAAGTAGGTGAATGTTAATCCCATTAATATAATTTTAGCTACAGTCATGCTCAAGCAAGTCCCCAATGATTACTCCAACTTTCAATAATGTTCTGTGTGTTCTGATGTAAGTAAGTGGTTTTATTAGGGTTCCATACCAAAATGGTAAAAATGGAACCCTTATGGTGAGACTTTCTCCGTCCGTCCGTCCGTCTGTCACACTCGATTATTTCAGTAACTATCGAAGCTATTGAACTGAAATTTGGAATAGTTGTAGGTAATTGCGGCGCGCCGCCATTGCAATCATAAAAAATTGAAAATCTATTTTATTTTTATTTAAAAAGGGGGGAAAACCGGTTCGTCAAAATTTCAAAATGAGATAACAATATTGAGTGGGGTATCATATGAAAGGGCGTGACTTGTGTATTCTAAAACTAATTTTTATTTATTTTTATGCCTAATAGTTTTTGAGTTATTGAGCAAACTGTCGAAAAAAATACCGTTCCCCCCCCTTATCTCCGAAGTTTACCAATCAAAAAATCTGAAATAATTATGATCAATAGGAATTAACGTATATTTTACAGGAAAAATAAAATCAACTCTCTAACTATTATACTTTTTTTGATAATATAAATAAACCACCAAAAACAAAGTTACGTTTGCGGTTTGCCAACAAAAGTACCTAAATGTAAATTATACTCGTAAATTTATGAACAAAAGTGATTCTTTGAATGTTTTACTTCTTTTATGGTATGGAACCCTCGGTGCGCGAGTCCGACTCGCACTTGGCCGGTTTTTTTTATATGATAGTGACATTTAATTGTGACGTCATACCTTACTAATGCGATAGTAGCTTCGTGCGGTTTCATACAAATTTTCGTTTCGCGAGAAAGATTATATAGAAAACCCTCCCACTCCAAAATTAAAATGCCTGTTACTTTGGAAATCTGCGCTGGATTCCAATGTTTTTTTTAGTCTACGTAATTATTTTTATACCAGTTTATATTAAAGTAATAATTTTTTATCAAATTCAAATACTTACCAAATTGCGGAAAGCAATGGAGACACGACCAGTGACACGACCCCACCCTCAGGATCCAAGCCAAGATGGCGCGTCTTTATTCCCTAAAGATCCACCCCGAGGTTGTAAAACGTAAGGGCATTAACCTTGAGGACCATAGGACGAAGGGCTATCACAGTCGACGGGGAAGGCCTCGCTGCAACTGGTTATAATAAGTCCCGCCACAAGTACTCTTTTTCAAGGGGTGCGTTAAGGGCGATGGGTACCATCCGGGCGCGAAAATTCAAATTTTATTTAGTTTTTCGCTCATAGTAAGCTAATTATACATTGAAGGTTAAAGGTAACGTGTTTTGCGGGCACAACGTTTATGCATCTAAATGTTTTTAATAAAAACTCTGCTCAATAATACTTATTTACTTCATATTGGTTCCCGATAGCTCGAAATCTGGGAAACTGCAAAAAATTATCTGTCGGGAACCAATATGAGATGAGTGGGAACTTTCGAGCAAAGTTTCTATTAAAAACATGTAGACGCATAAAAAGTAGGCCCGCAAAATGCATTTCCATAAAATTACAATGTGTAGTTAGTTTAATATTTGCGAAAAACTAAATAAAATTTGAATTTCGCGGGCTGGTAGGGCCGCAACACCTTAAGTAAAGCAACGTTGAATCGGGCTAGTAGCACGTTGGAGGAAATAGGGTACATTCCCTCCAGGCAGGCGTTGTGCCCGGGGACCGCTTGTGATCCGAGCGTATGACGCCAAAAGTTGTATTTATAGAACGCTCGTCGAAAACTCCGTCAGCGTATGCTAAGGGACTGGTTACGCCATCTATCGTCAGCTATCGAAGGCCGCTACACACTCATTTGTTTTCTGTCCCAGGTGAACATCACGTGGAACGCCAACGGCACGGTGACTTTCAGGAACCAACGCTTCTGGTACTTCCAGCCCGAGATGTCCAACGGGAGCCTGTCGGACAGCGTCACTTCTGTCAATCCCATCATAGCGGTAAAACATCACTAAAGTAATTCGATTAATTATGTGTCTCTGTATCTTTGGTTGTTTACCATGCTCACAAGATCCCGGACAAAGACTATTAATTGTGTTGGCGCCAAAGTTGGCGCTCATTTTTAGGGTCCTCAAAAGAAAAAAAAACGGAACCCTTATACCCTGACAGTGACACCACTGTTTATTTCAGTAAACATTTTGAAATTTTTACGCCCCGGTTTTCGCCCCTTTTTAAATAAAAATAAAATCGATTTTCAATTTTCTGTAATTGCATTTACTGTGCACCACTATTACCTATAGGCTACAGCCACTCCAGTCTCCATGTCGACTAACGGAGGTTTTCAATATCCTATCTATCCATGGTTTCCCTTACTAGTGATAGAAATTTGACATAACTTGTATGGAGCTTATGTCAAATTTCTATCTCTAGTAAGGTAAACCATGGATAGATAGGATATTGAAAACGGCCGTAAGTATATAAGCGACAGAGTGATAGAGCGACAACAAAGTGATCTTATAAGGGTTCCGTTTTATTTTTTAGTTTTTGAGGTAAGGACCTGTAGTGTTATACACTACTGTAGTGTTATCTTACTCAATCAACCCTTCAGTAACCCCAACCTATAAACTGACAATCAGTTGCCTCGTCTGTAGCCTACGCCCACCTTCAAACCCCAAAGCACGTCACTAGATAATAAATCGGAAAAAGGCACGTCACTAACGAGACGTAGCCAACAGTCAGTCAGTCGCTCTCGGACAACCGATTCTCTCGGACGCGTTCAGTCCCTCCAATTTAAAACGGCTCACTAGGCCGCTATGTGAAGCCGCATCAGGGCTCCAGACTTCCCCTGGAGTGAGCACAAGTTTGCTGGTCGCTTCGCGACTGCCTTAAAATGGGCATCTAAGCCCCCCTCGCTCGCGCATCGCGACTGGCGCGAGCGACATCTTTTTCAACATGGCTGGTCACGCCGCGTGATCGCCATATTTTTTTATATAGTCGGCGCTTTGGCGAACGTTCGTTTTAGCTCTGGAATCCTACCGCTGATGTAAAGTAACAATAAGTGAAGCAGTGTGGTGAAGTGAAGTGATTGTCGAAAAAAGTGACGCCCTCGGGCGGACGAGCACGCCGCACCCGGTCGAACACGTGGTCGGGAGCACGACCATCAGCCCCGCTCCGGATGGTACAGCAGTGAGACGCCAGCGCGTACCCCGTACGCCCCTGCTGGTCGGCCGGACACCCAAAACCAATTCTTCACGACGCGCGCACCTCGGGACACCGGACAATCCGTATCGTAAACCCCTTTTTTCTGTGGACTTTCACCTAC
This sequence comes from Coenonympha glycerion, assembly GCA_963855885.1. Taxonomy (NCBI): domain Eukaryota; kingdom Metazoa; phylum Arthropoda; class Insecta; order Lepidoptera; family Nymphalidae; genus Coenonympha; species Coenonympha glycerion. The sequence goes on from OY979635.1 coordinate 15,855,843, forward strand.
CCTTTTTTTTTCGCGAGCGCTTCTTATTAGAGTACTTCGTCACGCAATTATCGTCAAGAACGGGAATAACTCGGCCTCGACTTCTAGACTATTCGCCTAGCACTTTAGCCAGTAAGCCAAACGCATGTACTACTAACCCAATTTAAATTCTGAATATAATTGTGAATGATTTTCTGGTCAATCTCTTTGTTTAATTTAATTCCCGACGACCCTGAAGTTGCAGCCTCGACGAGCGACGGATACACGAACGGCCCTTGACCCGTAAAGGTTCAAGCTGGACACCGACCGAGCTATCTTCTTTCTATTTAATAATCAGCGTAGTTAGTGGCGTTGATCGGTCATCCTGGCCGACCGTAGACCGCGAACGCGAGTTAGTACCCCGCCACGCTACACAGATGGCGCCCGAAAGATAAGTATCATCTGTCACTCGCTTGTCTAGCAACCTCAGAGGTTAGTCGAACTTCATACAACTAAAATCTGCGAAAATATTAATCTGTGTAATCTAATGTCATTCTGTGTCTATGCCATGTCTATGCTTAAGTCACACTGACGTTTCAACTCCATTCATAACAAACTGACTTTGACTTACGTCAACAGGTCACTTTAATGACAAGCAAACGTCAATTGAATTTGACATTGTCATTATTTATGACAAAACGTCAATCGAGTTTTTTAATTGTTTATTCCAATAACCAAAAATTGGATCTTATCGATTTCTTTGATGTTTAATTAATAAACAAACACTTAAATCTTTGTTAATACCAGTTACCTAATAAAGCAATCGAGTGAAACGCCTGAGTGACAATTTAATATCAATACTAGACAATAATAGATTAAATTAGTGATAACAGCGGATTCCAACCCATATTTGTGATAGCAACGAACGATCACCAGGCCAACCGCGTCTCTTCGAAAAACAAATACATTTAAGGTAACCCCTATTCTATTATTTACAAAATTTTATTCAAATCTTTGAACTTAAAGACCGAAAAATGAGTCAAAACAATGATTCCACCGGTAACCCGGAGACCAAAACAACTACTTCTACCACTGGTCCAACAGCGAGAACTATGACCATCCCAACCTCTCAGCTCCCACCCCAATCATATGTCAACACTCGAAAACGACATCCACACACAGGTACTCAAGTTACCTACTTAATCTCAAAACTCTTACTAAAACCAAAAAATATTCTGGTTAATTTTGGAGCAATCCGAGAGATTCACTCCTCTTTTGCAGTCATTCTTGACCGCTTCCTTTTAATAAAAACTGACTACTTAGCAAAGAGTCATTTTTTGTTTTTGCAGTCAAAAGCCACTGCCTTTCTTTTAATAAATAGTAACTACACATTGTAGAGTTTACACACTGTAAAACTCATTACAAAAACATGAATACTTTTCAGGTAAAAATTAAAACCAAGTTTTTACAATTAACAAATATTTATTCAAGGGAACTTCCTTGTTCACTGTGGATATATACCCCCCTGTCCACAGTAATTATAACCTCCCACTATAAATATACTTCCCCTGGCTACTGTAAATATAAATTCCCTATCTATAATGTAAATAGAACACTAATTTAAGCTTTTGCAACACATAAAACTTAATTATAGTTCAACGAGAAGTGTCGACATATTTAACTAAATAACGACCTTTTCTTCAAACAAAAATGCATGCCGTAGGTAATAACAATAATTTAAAAAAAAAAAACTTATCTTAGTCTACTTAATTCTATTCAGTAAAACAGGCAAGAAAGAGAGGTGATCGACTTTACCCACATCTCTTTCCAACAAGTTACTAAGTACATGATTTTGGAAAACTCAGAATTTCCAAAAACAAATTACACATTCAGTAACTACATATTACACTGAATCATAATATATCAATATAATATTAATATGTAATATACTATTCAAATAAAAATTAAAATTAAGTTTTTTTTCCCCTAATTCAAATACTAACATAAAATATTTAAAATAATTTTGTTTCCAATCCTATGAGGTACCTCAACCATTTAGAACTTAACAAGTACGCTAGATATGATGAATGATAAAGTAGAGTGATAGAGTCTTATTCAAAATTAAAAGGGCCCACAATCCAATTTAAATAAATTACCAGAATGCATGAGTAGATTAGCACAAAAGGAACAGTTCCATTTAGTTTAGATAATCACATAGGAAACCTAACACTACCCAAAAACAAAAACTAATACATAAACCAAGTTATAATTAAATAACCCACTACTCACATAACACACTCAACTACAAACTCTACTATAGAGTCATCCTCTTTTTTACCACTGACCGGCCTGTCCGATAGCCTTGCTATCTTTCTCCAAAAAACGGGGTATTGTAGTGTTATACACTACTGTAGTGTTATCTTACTCAATCAACCCTTCAGTAACCCCAACCTATAAACTGACAATCAGTTGCCTCGTCTGTAGCCTACGCCCACCTTCAAACCCCAAAGCACGTCACTAGATAATAAATCGGAAAAAGGCACGTCACTAACGAGACGTAGCCAACAGTCAGTCAGTCGCTCTCGGACAACCGATTCTCTCGGACGCGTTCAGTCCCTCCAATTTAAAACGGCTCACTAGGCCGCTATGTGAAGCCGCATCAGGGCTCCAGACTTCCCCTGGAGTGAGCACAAGTTTGCTGGTCGCTTCGCGACTGCCTTAAAATGGGCATCTAAGCCCCCCTCGCTCGCGCATCGCGACTGGCGCGAGCGACATCTTTTTCAACATGGCTGGTCACGCCGCGTGATCGCCATATTTTTTTATATAGTCGGCGCTTTGGCGAACGTTCGTTTTAGCTCTGGAATCCTACCGCTGATGTAAAGTAACAATAAGTGAAGCAGTGTGGTGAAGTGAAGTGATTGTCGAAAAAAGTGACGCCCTCGGGCGGACGAGCACGCCGCACCCGGTCGAACACGTGGTCGGGAGCACGACCATCAGCCCCGCTCCGGATGGTACAGCAGTGAGACGCCAGCGCGTACCCCGTACGCCCCTGCTGGTCGGCCGGACACCCAAAACCAATTCTTCACGACGCGCGCACCTCGGGACACCGGACAATCCGTATCGTAAACCCCTTTTTTCTGTGGACTTTCACCTACCCTTTTTTTTTCGCGAGCGCTTCTTATTAGAGTACTTCGTCACGCAATTATCGTCAAGAACGGGAATAACTCGGCCTCGACTTCTAGACTATTCGCCTAGCACTTTAGCCAGTAAGCCAAACGCATGTACTACTAACCCAATTTAAATTCTGAATATAATTGTGAATGATTTTCTGGTCAATCTCTTTGTTTAATTTAATTCCCGACGACCCTGAAGTTGCAGCCTCGACGAGCGACGGATACACGAACGGCCCTTGACCCGTAAAGGTTCAAGCTGGACACCGACCGAGCTATCTTCTTTCTATTTAATAATCAGCGTAGTTAGTGGCGTTGATCGGTCATCCTGGCCGACCGTAGACCGCGAACGCGAGTTAGTACCCCGCCACGCTACAGACCCTAAAAATGGAGATTTTGGAGACACTTAAGGGAGATCTTTCTATCAAGAAAATTTTATCAAATCGTATTTCTGCTTCACAGCAATTTTAGATTAAACTACCTACCCAAAATACAATATGATGTTTAAATTAGAAAGTATGTAATTGTCTTTATAATAGCAGTTAGCAGGTACAAAAACATAAATAACTAGCGGACCCGACAGACTTCGTCCTGTCAAAAAGATTTTTATTGTGGCAGTTATTAAATCATCATCATATAAATAATATTTGATAGATATGATTGAATTTGAACTTTGTAAAGCGGTAATAAAGTGCAAATTGACTCTTTGCTGACGACATACACACCTACATATTATGATTGCTTAGACAACTAATATGAACTTCATGCAATAGCAATAAAACTCAAATTGACTCTACGTTTTAGTAAGAAAACGATTGTATGGGAAAAAGTAAATGGCTTTTTTTAAGGTTTTTGCAGAGATTATTCGAATTTTTGTCGCCGTAAAAACCATGCTTAAACTTCAACGAACATTAAAAAAAAGGAATTGGCCAAATTGGTCCAGGCGTTGTTGAGTTATGCGCTTACCAACACATTCATCGCGATTCATACTATACCTTTAAACGAGCAATGCTTGTATATATATATATATATATATATATATATATATATATATATATATATATACTAGCTGATGCCCGCGACTTCGTCCACGTGGGATAAAAACTATTCTATCTTTTAAGTTGGACCAAATGACAGATATTCACGAAGTTTGAACTAAATCGGTTCAGTAGTTTAGGAGTCCATTGAGGACGAACATTGTGACACGAGATTTATATATATTAAGAAGATATATATGTATTTCTATATAGTCTGGATCTCGGAAACGGCTCGAACGAATTTCGTGAAATTTAGTATACAGGGGGTTTTGGGGGCGATAAATCGATCTAGCTTGGATTCATTTTTATAAAATGTCGAATTTACCAAAAAAAAATAAAAAATATGACTCCTGCTGCCATCTATTAGCCAGTAGTTAAACTACCGAGCGAATCTCGGTCACCCAGATATTTTTAATATTATAGACAATGTTTTGCAGACGATCGCATACACAGTGCGCAACGAGCGCATGATGCTCAAGATGTTCGTGGACGTGGTGCTGCGGATGTACCACTCCAGCATGTTCCGCACGGCGCGCGCCGGCGCCTGGCTGTTCGACGGCGTGCCGGACCCCGTGCTGGACCTGGTGGACAGCATCCCCGGCCTGCCCTACAAGATACCTTTCGACAGGTTCGGATGGTTCTATAAGGTGAATAATTTAAAAATTAAAAAACACGATTGCCCTATGATAAAAATACTTTTCCCAAAAAAATATAGCCTACTAGCAAACCCGGCGAACTCCGCTTCGCCACCAGATGGCTTTCCCGCTAAAAAGATTTTCCCGCTTTTCTGTTGAAATCTTTCCTGAAATTTCTTTGCTATAAACCTCACGGAGCCTGAGACCTTTCCAACGAATGCAAAACCGTGGAAATCGGTTCTTGCGTTCTGGAGTTATAGCGTCAGGAAGGAAAACCCGACTTGTTTTTATATAGTAGAGATGTTATTCGGCATGATGTAAGGATTCCAACGATACCCCATAGGTCCAAATCTATTCAGCCATTAAGAAGTTATGGTGCAATAAAGAAACTCACAATAGGTACATATTTTACATACTTACATGGACCCTATAAACATAACACTCCTTTTTTGGGAAGCCGTGTAAAAAGAAGAAATGCTGATATTTTACAGTAGAATATTTGTATTCTGTACCCAAAGAGTGAAACGGAGCCCGATTATTAAGACTTCGCCGTGCGTCCGTGTCTGTATGTCACTAGGCTGTATCCCATGAACCGTAAATGTTAGACAGTTGAAATTTTCACAGATGATATTATCTTTTGCCGCTATAATAGCAAATACCTAGTAAAAAAAGCGAATATTTGATTGAGCGCACGACGCATCAGTTACGTGATCAGGGGCCGTCTCACCAGTCGTATTGTTTCAGTCACAATGAGATGGGGGTACGGCCCCTGAGCTTCAATTTAGCGATTGTTCGTATACATTTCGTGAATTTTGTTCCATTTCTAATTTCTATATACCACGCGTAGTAGGTATCTCTCTTCGTCACTTGGTTCAAGGGGTACATTCTTTATTTCCATCTTGCAGAGAAATGGCTCCATAGACGCCGATGGCCTTTTCAACATCAACACCGGCAGCAAAGACTTCAGCAAGCTGAGCAAGATGGAGCGCTGGCAGAACTCCAACACATCAGTGTACAGGGGCCAGTGCGGCCGCATCCAGGGCTCGGCAGGAGAACTGTGGAACTTGGAGAAGGATCAACAGGAGATCAGCATTTTTGCTGCTGACCTTTGCACGTAAGTCTTTTCGTTAAACTGCCTTAGTTCAACTCAGACGCCAACGGCCTTTTCAACATCAACACCGGCAGAAATGACTTAAGCAAGCTGAGCAAGATGACCCGAATGGAGTGCAGTGTTGAGTCTTTTTCCCACATATTGTTTGTTCCATGGACATTAACCTACTTGTATACAAATGAACTTACCTGTAGCACATAAGTAGAGACAAGGAACGAGAGGAAACAATTTGTAGGGAGTCAAGAAGGAGCGCCAGGAACACGCCAAGAGCAAGTGCCGAACGGGCGCCCTCCCGCGCGCCCCCATAACCGCGAGGTTGATTGAGCTAAGGGAAATGGAAGGTAGTTCCTACACCATTGCAGCATACGAGGCAATGTAGCATATCTATGGGGAAACCGACCACCAGTTGCGATCTCTGTCAGGCCTGTTTGCTACAGAAGTACAGAAATGGGTATTATTTAAGTACATTACAGAATTCACAGAAGCAAGTTTATATCCACTTTGTTGCAGACAAATGACGTTTCCATATTCGGGGAAAGTTGTAAAGCATGGCATCGAGGGAGTCGAGTTTACAGCCAACGATTCACTCTTCGACAACGGCCATAAATATCCTAATCAGGTAAACTACACTCGTCATCATATTTTAAGCCTGCAAAGTGCAAATAATGGGTGTGGATCTGCGGGCCTAGACAAAGTGATGAAAAACCATGTGACCACTAGTAGAAAACATATGAAAGCAGAACCGACTCTATGCTTAGCGTTGCTCACTGCTGCACGCGCAGTATGCTACAGTTATCTGCAAGTCTGCGAGAACGCCAGGGAGCGTTCAAATTGTCGTACCTACTCGATTTTCAAAAACCGCGTGTTTTCCTCTATTCGGTCACGCAGTTTTTCTACAGTTACGTGGTTTGTCCATACATTTTTGTCTACTGTCGTGAACGCTAAACGACTGTTACTTTGTCTAGTCCCGCTGATGTTCATCTAATGTTATAGTGATTCGCCTGCGGCCTATCCATATCAGATGCAGCGCGCCCCAGCATTGCATTGCAATGTCATTCGAAACACTGCCCTGCGCTCGTCACCCGGAGACAATATTTAAGACAAATAACAGTATGTCCTGTAATTTCGTTAGCTAATGTGCCTATTGGCAGCATCTCTTGACCCTGCAAAAAGTCCTACAACCGATTCAGAGACAAAAGGTCTCTAAACTTTAGGACAAGGCTATGCACGAAGTGTCAATAGTTAAATCAATGAAGACGCACGCGCCCCACTCCTTGTTAACTTAAGAATCGCATGAAACATAAGCGATTGCGGAGTGGGCGCATCTTCATGTATTTGAACTTCCTGTATGAAATGTCAGACTCTACTGCCAAGTTCGAAACAACTACAGATACACATGATTATAAAAAGCATGCCATTAAAGCATGCTCACAATGATTTTCATGCGGAATAAGCATGTTCATTTATACTACACTTCGTACACATGCTAGTAGCATGCGCTTAGGCGTTCCGACGTAGCATGTGTGTAATGTGTATCTGTCCTTTTTCCAGGCGTGCTACTGCGAGGAAGTGCGTGACAAAGACTGCATGCCGGCCGGCGCGTTCAACGTGTCGGCGTGCAAGTACGGCGCGCCCGCTGTAGTCAGTCTGCCGCACTTGCTGGGCATGGGCCCATACTACCCCAGCAAGATTGAAGGGCTTAGGCCAACCGAGTAAGAATATGAAATGAATTAAAAAAAATAATTAAAAAACCCCTACGCGTACCAGCGTGATGCTACAAACGCCATACATTTGAAAAAGAAGAGGAAAAGAGCTGATACCCTTACACTGCTGGACCGATATTAAACAATCATAGCTAAGAACCACCGCAAGGAAACTGGGCTTTCAAAAGAAAAAACTGCATCGAAATCGGTGCACCTGTTAGAGAGCTACAGATAGATATACACAGACAGACATCGACGTCAAACTTAACTTATAACTAGGTACCCTCTTTTTACGTCGAGGGCATGAGGGTTAAAAATAATGTCCTCCAAGGCCACACAGTACACAATGTGTGCGGAAACTCAAGTGCGCTCTCTTTTTACTTTCTCTTATAATCTGATGGGACGACAGCTCCGACACAGCCGAGAAGAGATCAGGTGCAGGACCGACGGCCTAACGTTATCCAGAGGCACGGGGATGAAACATCGCCAATTTCGTGCTAATAACTCCCTGATAGCATATATTTTACTGGTCCGATTCAGGGATTGAGCCCAGGATCTCGTGAGCAGTTAAACTTGCCCACCACTAGACCAACAAGGCAGAGATGAGAACTCTATCTATAGGTACTTACTTAGTTAAGTAGGTAGCACATTATCGTTTTAGTTCACAACCACGTGAAAATCCAAATGAATATGGGTGATATTGGTAAAAACAAAGAGCAGTATAAGGAGTGATAGCAGAAAATGCAATGATGGTTGACCAACTAGAGAAACAAGAGGTCAGGTGTCGAAGTTGCATGAATCTCTTAAATTGACAGAGCAATTACGAGCTTTTGTATAGAAACAGCGGTGAAAGAAATCGTTGATTCGAAGACGACCGACAGTGCCAAACCATTGATCCTATTTTCTTGACGTTTTCCCCTCATTATTGGATTAAAAAGTTATCTTGTGTCAAATAACTTTTTGGTTTCAGGAAGCATAGGTTCAGGATGTCCATCGAGCCCGTGACGGGCATGCCGCTCGCCATCTCCGCGCAGCTGCAAGCCAACGCGCTCATCAGACACGTGCCCGGGATCAGGTTCGTTTACCTCATCCATTCTTATGCACCTTTAGTGTTACTGTAGTCTTTACTCCGACCTACAGCAATGTTAGTATTATGATAATTGGAGAATTAGATACAAGCCTAAAACCCGAACTTTCCGAAATCACTCAAACAAATTGCAGAGATTTTTTCGAGTATGGACCTAGTGGATAGCTCCAATGAAATGAAATAAAATGAAATTCTTTATTTAATTTTTTTCACATAGGCCTAAATAATAGGCGCCCATGAAAAGTTAACTCTACCGCCAAGTTCGGAATGCAGGTTTGCACCGAGAAGAACTGGCAAGAAACTCGGCCCTTGCTCTTTTCAAAAATGTCATGATATACAATCATTAATATAACGTTTAGGATATCTCATGAGGAGATGGAAATATCGTATCATTCCAAGAATCTTTGTCATTGATAGTACCTAACCCTGATTTATGAGATGTTTCTTGACAGTGGCTTTAAAACTGTGTAAAGGTAAGTCCAAAACAGACTTCGGGATCATATTGTAGAAGCGTACACTCAACCCCGTAAAGGACTTCTTTCTGTACCTTACGCAAACGGTGTGGCACTACAACTTACTTGTGTCCTCCATTTCTAAATGGACGGTTAGGTATACTTATATCTATACGTTGCCTAATAAGTCGCATGGCTTAAAACTCTCATGTCATTGCAGTCTAAACAACCAGCTGCCAGACCCGGACACGCTTCTTCCGATGTTCTGGTTCAGAGAGGACATCGAGGTAGATGGAGAGTACGTGGACTTCGCGAAGGCGGCTCTCGGGGTACGATACGGGCTGCCGTATGGACTTTACGCGTTTATTGTGAGTAAAGACAGAGCTTTTTCTACAGCCCACTAGTTACTGGATAGAGATCTGATCTGTGTGACTAAAGAATTAGAAGGATTTAACAGCTCACCCAGTTTCACACCATCTGTCCCGCCTTTGTCAAAGGTAGCCATTAGGTACAGAATACTTATCTTTGGAGACTTATTGCCAACGTGTCACAAGTCATTATGCTACTTACTGCCAAATGATGACCAAGACCACTCTTACAAGAACGTGTACCTAGTGAAGAAGAAGACGTAGGCTCACCCACTTGAACTCTTGGTTTGCAAGCAATTCAAATTTTCACAGAGTGGTTACTTTTTTTCTAAGTATATAGGCTAGCGCTTGATTGTAATCAGTAATCACACCTGATGGAAAGTAATGATACAGTCTTAGGTGGAGCGCGTTTGCCTAGGAGATGCCTATTCACTCTTGATTTTAAGGCGCCCAAGTTTTAGGTAGTGGGAAAGACAGTGCCTGGGCCTGGTAGGGTATTCCAGACTTTTGCAGTAGGTACGTATCAAGAACAATGAAACCGCTTCGGAGCTCTAAATCGACAAAAAATTAATTATTTATTGGTTTCGATTGACGACTTAAACCGACTAATAAGTACCTAATGTTATTTTCAGATAGTTGGTGTTGCTCTTATCGTGAGTGGGCTGTTCAAGATAAGAAGGTTTGCGATGCCGCCACAGAAGACAGCAGATATCGACGCTTCCAAGAAGTTCCTGAATGGCCAAACTAGCTGATAGGAACTGATAAGAACTAGCTGATAGGTTAAAAGGAGGCTAATTAAGGTAAAGGCCACGCAAATTGTCGCCACGAGTAGATTAATCAGCCTGTTTTATAAACCTTGTAGTTGGGCTCGTGGAGGTAATAGAAAATTTCCCTCCAGGCAGGAGTTGTACCTGGAGATGGGGACCGCGTGTGAGTAGAATATGCATCGAAAACTTTGTAAGCGTGTACAAATTGACTGAAGGCACAATCTATCAGAGCCCGCTACAATCTTTTAGGGGGTGATGGGGGTTTTATGGGATCGGAAATAGTAGCACGCTAGTAGATTCTGTTTCATTTTTTTTTTCACTTACCCGTTAGTACGATAACATCTTCGGCTGCATCATCACATACCATTTGGTGAGATCGCATTCAAGTACTAACCTGTATAGTGTAATAAAATCTCCAACAGCGGGCTAATTAATTATTTAATTAGTATACATAATATCGGAGGCTAATTAGTGGTAATGTGTTTTGCGATCATAACATTTACCAACCCATTAGTTTTTTTTTTTAAATAGCCTACTATGGGTTAGAGAAGCACAAAGAAACCATGTAGTAAGGAGCTACCTGTGAGGGCATGTCCAGACAATGAGGACTGTACTATTTACTGACTTCGGCCAGTCAAGAAGACCCCATTGTCGGCCTAGCATCTAGGTTACAACCACAAGACTGTAGTTTTAAGTTTTAACCCCTGTTGGTGAATTTCTTTGGCACAGTGGCGCCAATTAAGTGCCCGTCGTAATTAGGTAACTTGTGGCTCAGACATTTAAGTTGTTTTAAGTTGAATACTAACTTTATTAATTTAACTTTATATAATACCCCTATACGGGTAGGGGTATTGCAATGTTGTGATATGACAAAGGGATCTTACAAGGATTCTTATACTATTTTAAAATGTTTTCGATGGGCTTAGGGCGCGACTGCGCGCTCCACTAGGAGTTTGGTAGTACCTAAGTAAACAAGGAACGCTCAGTTTCTCCATGTCAGACCGTCTGATTAGCTCAGCGATTGTTATCCTTATTTTTCTTACTTTCAGTATACTTATACTGCTAGCTAACCCGGTAAACATTGTTTTGCTACCAGGGATATAAACAAATAGCTTACGACTTACCGATCATACACAGAAAATGTCTTGACAATCGGTCGAGCCGCTTCGGAGGAAATTGGTAACAAACACAAGAGACGAGAATGTTATTAATTATTAGATAAGCTGATGTGGCAAATGTTTTTTTGCCATTAGGGCAAAGTCAACCATACTATAGACCCGGCGGACCGCGCGAAAAAATGTCGCCAGTTTATGGGAGCAAACCACCACCGAAGACATATAATACCCAAAGACAATCGGTATAAGTTAACCAAATTATTGTTAATGTAGAAAATAAAATATGAGAAGAATTTTGTACATTATAATATACAGTATTATAAGGGTTTAATTAAAAATACTGAAGGGCTCTCGATCGGCAGTGTTAAAACTTCGAAGTACAAAAGTTACTTTTAATTTAGATAATATTACTTATATGATAGTAATCAAAATATGATTTATTTTATAGAGGGCTAATTTACAGGATATATATTTATGAATAGTCAGTAAAATATGATCCATACATATATATATAATTAATGATAACTATTTCACGACTTATTTTTAAGTTTACGACCGTCTTATGCGCCCCGAACTGAGAAGTAGGTACACAACAAACTCAGCCAAGTATTATTTTTTGTTATCACTATTTCGCAAAATATTTGAACGAGGTACTACTTAATTGAAGAATTAATTCACTATTTCGCCCATGCCATCATTGCCCATTGGCATACCTACATGCCATGGGTTATTTTCATTTACCTAAGTAATCTTTTTTACAATATAATCAATAATAGTAATCTTTTTTGTAATATGCAAGATACCCCTATATTCAATATACTCTATGATGCAAGACTTTCGGCTTGATAAAAGCTTAACTGTCGAATACATTGAGTTTATTTAAAATCTAATACAAATAAGTACATGAAAAGAATTACTTATTTTGGTTAGTCGCGTGCTATAGCGAACCAGTTTGATGTTGCTTCTAAAGTTAATGTTATAAAGGTCACATTTCTTTCTAAATATACTAATAATAATTAACTGAACTAAGTCTGATATTTGTAAAGAAAAAAATTAAGTTTGTAATATTTTAATTATGTATTAAATTTGATATTGGTTTAATTTGTTATACTTTTAATATTAAAACACTTAGTATGTATATGTAAATTATGCCCTAAAATGCATTAAAAATAGGTTTTACTTTCTTACTATAATTTTCATAAAAATAAATAAATACCTACGAACGTTGTTTTATTATTGCTTGTTATTTGTCGTGGTTATTAATTTGATTATCTATGCCTGTTTTCTGGTACTCTTCTCTCTCTTTCTAGCTATATATAAAACTAGTAGGGCGCGTGTGTGCGCGGGCCACATGTGGCCCGCGTGCAGTCTTCCCCCCCATAAAGGTATCGCCATCATCTCCATCGCCATAAAAATAGGTACCTATACTACAAAAATACGCTGAACCTCATCAGATGAGGTTCAGCGTATTTTTGTTCAAAGAGCCCTTAACTATCTTTAAAATCATGACCGTGCTCCTCCATCATCATCCAAATCCAAGATCTTCATCTCTTCTCATATTTTCCTCTGGCAGTTCTCTGAAGAATTGTGTCAATGCCTTAGAAAGTTCCCTACTTATTGTAGCATTCACATCTTCCATGGAAAAATAAATTCAACCACTTTGATTTTTTTGCATTCATCCCGTAGACCCTGAGATTCTAATCACGTCTTGCAAAGAAACCACTCTCTTATCTTTTATACTTTCCGAGATAGAACAACACGAAATTTGTATGGCGGCCATCTTGAATCCGCCATTTTGATTTTTTTTTTCAGCTAACTGCCAATTGGATGACGTTTCGAGTTACATTTGGTCGAGCAGCTTCCACCTATCTTCGATACCCTGGCTGTGCTCTTCACCCGTCTCCGAAATCTTCAATCATCAGCTCTCTCCATATTTTTCTCTAGTAACTCTCTGAAAAACCGCATCACAACCTTGCATAATTACCAACTGTTAGTCTCTTCAACATTCCCCATACATTTTCTATGGAAAAATAAATTCCGCCATTTTGAATTTTTTTTCTATCCATCAAATAGACCTTCGGGTCCTGATCACTTCTTGTCAAGAAACCACTGTTCCATCTTTAATACTTTCCGACATATTGACGAAATTCAAATGGCGGCCATTTTGAATCCGCCATTTTGAATTTTTTTTCAGCTCACTGCCAATTGGATGACATTTCAAATGACATTTGGTCGAGCACCCCCCACCTATCTCCAATACCCTTGGCTGTGCTCTTCATCTGTCTTCGATATCCTCAATCATCAGCTCTCTCCGTATTTTTCCTCCGAATGAATTTTTTTCTTCTATACGACCCCATCCATGAAAAAAAAAATTTTCATACAAAATTGTTCAGGAGAGGTGATCAATGAGTCAGTGAATCAGCACGAGCAGCTATATAATATACTAGTAGGGCGCGTGGGAGCGCGGGCCACATGTGGCCCGCGGGCTGTCTTCTCTCCTATAAAAGAATCGCCGTCTTCTCCATCGCCAATTGGAATCCGATTGGCAGTGGGCTAAAAGAATTACCTCGGAGCACGGTCATGGATTTAAAGATAGTTAAGGGCTGTGTGAATAAACAATACACTGAACCTCATCAGATGAGGTTCAGTGTATTTTTTAATCAAACAGCCCTTAACTATCTTTAAATCCATGACCGTGCTCCTCAATCATCATCCAAATCGTAGACCATCATCGCTTCTTATACTTTTCATAGTTTTTCATAGGCCTTTGGGTTTATTGTAGCATTCACATTTTCCATGGAAAAATAAATTCAACCACTTTGATTTTTTTTCATTCATCCCGTAGACCTTGAGATTCTAATCACTGCATCTTGCAAAGAAACCACTCTCTTATCTTTTATACTTTCCGAGATAGAACAACACGAAATTTGTATGGCGGCCATCTTGAATCCGCCATTTTGAATTTTTTTCAGCTAACTGCCAATTGGATGACGTTTCGAGTTACATTTGGTCGAGCACCCCCACCTATCTTCGTTACCCTGGCTGTGCTCTTCACCCGTCTCCGAAATCCTCAATCATCAGCTCTCTCCATATTTTTCTCTAGTAACTCTCCGAAAAACCGCATCACAACCTTGCATAATTACCAACTGTTAGTCTCTTCAACATTCCCCATACATTTTCTATGGAAAAATAAATTCCGCCATTTTGATTTTTTTTTTCTAGCCATCAAATAGACCTTTTTGTCCTGATCAACTCTTGTCAAGAAACCGTTCTTCCATCTTTTATACTTTCCGAGAAATCGACGAAATTCGTATGGCGGCCATTTTGAATCCGCCATTTTGAATTTTTTTTCAGCTAACTGCCAATTGGACGACATTTCAAATGACATTTGGTCGAGCACCCCCCACCTATCTTCAATAACCTTGGCTGTGCTCTTTACCCGTCTTCGAAATCCTCAATCATCAGCTCTCTCCGTATTTTTCCTCCGAATGAATTTTTCTCTTCTATACGAAATGGTCATTGAAAAAAAAAATTTTCATACAAAATTGTTCAGGAGAGGTGATCAATGAGTCAGTCAGTGAATCAGCACGAGTAGCTATATATATATTAACTAGTAGGTCGCGTGAGGGCGCGGGCCACATGTGGCCCGCGTGCCGTCTTCCCCCCCATTCACCTTCCAACTTTTAGTCTCTTCAATATCCGCCATACATTTTCTATGGAAAAACGAATTCCGCCATTTTGATTTTTTTTCTATCTATCGAATAGACCTTCGGGTCTTGATCACTTCTTGTCAAGAAACCACTCTTCCATCTTTTATACTTTCCGTGATATCGGCGAAATTCGAATGGCGGCCATTTTGAATCCGCCATTTTGAAAAATTTTGTAGCTCACTGCCAATTGGATGACGTTTCAAATGACATTTGGTCGAGCACCTCCCACCTATCTCCAATACCCTTGGCTGTGCTCTTCATCCGTCTCCGAAATCCTCAATCATCAGCTCTCTCCGTATTTTTCCTCCGAATGAATTTTTCTCCTCTATACGAAATGGTAATTGAAAAAAAAATTTTTCATACAAAATTGTTCAGGAGAGGTGATCAATGAGTCAATGAATCAGCACAAGCAGCTATATATATAGTAACTAGTAGGGCGCGTGAGTGCGCGGGCCACATGTGGCCCGCGTGCAGTCTTCCCGCTTATAAAGGTATCGCCGTCATCTCCATCGCCCATTGGAATCCGATTGGCAGTGAGCTGAATAAATTACCAAGAAGCACTGTCATGGTTTTAAAGATAGTTACGGGCAGTTCGAAGAAAAAAATACGCTGAACCTCATCGGATGAGGTTCAGCGTATTTTTTGTTCGAACAGCCCTTAACTATCTTTAAAACCATGACAGTGCTCCTCAATCATCATCCAAATCCTAGATCATTGTCTCTTCTTATAGTATGTACAATTTCCATGGAAAGATAAATTCCGCCACAGTGAATTATTTTCCATGCATCCCGTAGAACTTGAGATCCTGATCACCTCTTGCTAAGAAACCACCCTCTTACCTTTTATACTTTCCGAGATACAACAACACGAAATTTGTATGGCGGCAATATTGAATCTACCATTTTGGATTTTTTTCAGCTCAGTGCCAATTGCATGACGTTCCGAGTATTTTTTGTTTCAGCAGTCCTCACCGAACTTTAATACCTTACCCATGCTCGTCGACTGTCTTCAAAACCCTCAATCATCATCTCATTCCATATTTTTCTCTGGTAGTCATCCAAAAATCCGCATAAAAGCACTTCATGTTTTACAACTCGAAGTCTCTTCGATATTCCCCATACATTTTCTATGGAAAACTAAATTCCGCCATTTTGATTTTTTTTTCTATCCATCGAATAGGCCTTCGGGTCCTGATCATTTCTCGCCAAGAAACCACTCTTCCAACTTTTATACTTTTCGAGATGAACGCCGATGAAGTTTGTATGGCGGCCATCTTTTTTCCGCCATTTTGAACTTTTTTTCAGCTAACTGCCAATTGCATGACATTTCGAATGACATTTGGTCGAGCACCCCCCACCTATCTTCAATACCCTCCCCGTGCTGTTCACCCGTCTTCGAAATCCTCAATCATCAGCTCTCTCCGTATTTTTCCTCTGAATGAATTTTTCTCTTTTATACGAAAAGATTAGTAAAAAAAATTTTTTCCATACAAAATTGTTCAGGAGAGGTGATCAATGAGTCAGTGGCCAATCAGCACGAGCAGCTATATATATATTAATAGTAATAAAGTATGATGCAATTATATGCTAAATAAAATGATATTAATTAATTTAAGTAAAATATGATTTCATTTGTTTTCATTTATAAAGTTATACATACTCGTTCATAGTAGGTAAAAATATGATAAAATAAAACGGCGTAGATAAAAAAGTACATGTTTTATTAAAATTTAACAATAACAACGTGTATTAAGAATATAATACATCATTATAAAAAGTTATATTTTTCTGTACATAATATAACAAAATGTTTAGGTATATGTGTGTTTGTAGAAATGTCTGCAGGAATGGAAATCGAGCCCTTAAAAATATTATAAGTAAGTACATACCTATTTAAACATCAATGTTCAACTAATTAGAAACTTAATTAAAATTTTAATCATTCATATTTCATTTATTAATTATTACGTCCTTGGTTTAATGAAAAAGACATTTCAAATCTAAATAATTTTAAGTAATAATAAATAGTAACTAACGCTTATTGTAGTATACCATTTTTGTGACACAAAATAAAGTTAAAGATTGACTAAAACCGGACCTATTATGAAACTTAACTGCTATCTCACCTGATGGTTAGTGGCGATGCAGCCGAAGATGCTATCGTACCAACTCCGAACTTCCAGTCCACTCTCAAAATCCGACGACCTCCGTGGCGCAGGGGACGCACGCTCGGATTCGAGTGGGAGGTCGCGGGTTTGATTCCCGCCACGGGCCACTTTGGAATTTTATAATTTCTAAATTGGCTCAGGTCTGGTCTGGTATGAGGCCTTGGCTGTGGCTAGTTACCACCCTACCAGCAAAGACGTACCGCCAAGCGATTTAGCGTTCCGATACGATGCTGTGTAGAAACCGTTGGGGTGACGTAACTTACCCCTTCCAAGTTAGTTCGCTAACATCTTCGGCTGCATCATCACTTACCATCAGGTGAGATCGCAGTCAAGTATTAAATTGTATAGCATTAAAAAAAAAACATGAGGCGATTAGCGGCACAGCAGCTTTTGGACAGACTAACCAAGTCTAGCTAATCTAGTCAACGCCAAGCTTTGACACTTATAATACTTCTCGCAAACTAAGTGAAAAGTATTGTGTACACCTCGGCATACCCATAATATTATTTTATGCCCTTCTTAGGCTGCCAATCCACAGGAGCGGAGCGAGACAGCGGAGCGGACGGAGAAATAGTAACCAATAGCATTGCTCCACTTAAAGACTTGAAGAGGTGGCAAACTGGCTGTTTAGTATGATGTTTAGGTAAAACTGTTTAAATCATCATCATCTGATCATCGAATCTTGAAAGAAATATATGTAACGGAAAATAAGGGTTTAATGAACAATCTATGTTGACATGAAATTGAATTTAGTCGAACCTCATATCTATGGTCAAACCATCTTTCATAAAAAAAATATCAAAAAGCATCTAATTTTGTCATACTTTGAAAATTGTCTGCAAAACGGCACAAGCTTTTTAAATAATTCTTGCACACAAAAAAGTACATAAAAATTGCAATAACTTATGTAGAGAGTTTTATTTTTAGGCCTTCTAACATTCGTGCAAAGTAATATTTCTCCGAAATTTAAGTAAATCAGTGAGAACGCGACTGCTCCGTCGCCCATAGTCAATGTCATTTGGCCTTCTTATCCCCTTAAGAGGAGCGCAGATTTCGTGCAATCCTATTGGTTAATATTTCTCCGTCTAATATTTCTCTAATAATCTACTATTCTACTGTTTCCGACTTTTGCTGACGCTGCGCACAATCTCTAATCTTACTGTAAGTTCATATATACGATTGTGACCAAATTACTTAAAAAATAACTAAAAATATGAATGGCAACAGTATATTATAAAGTATTCAATCATTGAATAAAATAAACAAGTAATATTGTACTGTTCAATATTGTGATGTTCAGTGCAGTCAATTTTTAACGCTTAATGCATCATAACAGAATTTAAATCCTTGCAAAAGTAAAGTTTATTAGCACTTTCTAACACAATTAAGCTTGTTACCTCAAAAACATAAATCACATATTTAGCAGCAGACTCTTTAAAAATGTTGATATTATTACCTGTGGTAAAAAATAAAATAGTCTCTAATAAACTCTACGATTTCGCATTGTGAAGTCAACATCTCCTGAGGATGTCCCGGTGTCGGGACGAAACGTGCGTCGAAGAAAGTGATAGAAAATTGTGTGTGGTGTTTCATGTGGATGGTGTTCCTGCATATTGCACCATACAGAATCCTTTCAAGTAGCGGATAATAGCAAAACAAATTAATCAGTCCTGCTAAATAAAATAGTGATAAACAAAAATATAAGCTAATTAAAAAGTCCCTCATCATACTGGAATGCTAAGCAGTCTAACTTGAAGGATATTTTGATTATAACACTGGACTAGACTTTAGAATACTTAAAAAATAAAAAAATACCATCTGTATTGTGTGAGCGAGAGCGGAATATGAATTGAAACTTGATTTATGGCCACGTTGGCAACGAGCCATTGTATCTAGTCTACTATTTAAAAATAAGTCGGGTTTTCCTTCCTGACGCTATAACTCCAGAACGCACGAACCGATTTCCACGGTTTTGCATTCGTTGGAAAGGTCTCGGGCTCCGTGAGGTTTATAGCAAAGAAAATTCAGGAAAAATGAAAAAAATAAAATAAAAAATGTTACATAAAACGAAGCGATCTGGTGGCGAAACGTAGTTCGCCGGGATTGCTAGTAAAGTATAGAAAATAGCTATCATCCATTCTAAAGCTCATGAATCATGATGCATCCAAATATAAATAATAAAATAATATATAAATAATAAAATAATATATAAATAATAAAATAATATACAACAAGACGTGGTACAAAAAACGTATATACATAGGTGTTATTTTCATTCAGTTAATGTGTTCGTGTTTATACCCGTCTTAAAAGTGTCCAATTCATATATTTCAAGGTAACATAACTAGACTTTTATCGAAGTAAAGTTGGAAGTTGTAACTTGTAAGCAATGTAAAAGGAAGACATGATATTATAAAATAATCGCGGACAAACATACATACACGCAAGCATACGAATACAGAACCTCCTTTTTTAAGTCGGTTAACAAAAGGCAAGCACCGAGCACGGCCGCGTCACTTTCTTAATCAATATTACTACCCACAAAAGGGTTAATAGAAGAAAAATATTACAAGCTACTAAAATTATTAAAAATAGACTTATTATGACATTATTTTCTTTTATAATGACCCAAACTAAAATAAGTCTAACTAAAAACTATTGTACAATCATAATTAAAACTATATTTTTATGTACATGGTAATTTTAATACATATATTAAGTAAGTATAATTTATCAACAGAAAATGTATAGCACCATTTCGTTATTATTCACTTAATTATCTAACTCTCTTCCCAAAATAGCTGGTATCATCTTTTCAGGTCAACAAACTAAGGCCAATCATTACAAAAGTCGACGCAATTTGTTTCTAACTAATATCACTGATTAAAAAAATTTAATAATAACAATTTTATAACATTATATTACTACTCTTAAGTGGCCACGCATATGGGCCACAAGCACAAAACGCGGCCACTGATATATTTCCTGTAGTTTCCAACTTTTCATAGATTTTATATGAACTCGCCGCACACGGTTGACGCCAGAGGCCGCCACACGCTACAAATCACCGTTGCTCGCCTCTTGTGGCCCGCACCGGACACTAAACGCCGATACAAAACGCCACTCGGGCGATTTTCGCAATTAATTATTATAGTAGGGGATCCCAAGTAAGGTCGACCTTCACCGAGCTGCTTATTGGATGAAAACTATTTTATATCCAATTGAATATGTCAATAAATATATCGCAAGTGGGTTGCCTAAAAAAATTTCAGTCCAGGGTATGATTAATTAAGAATTTAAATAAATATTTTTTTAAAAAAATTGAACCGACTTCAAAACCACAAATAGGCACTCAAAAGCGAAAAATAAATTAATGTAATTATTATAACCGCTACTACCCACTCATCTATTTTGAAGTCGGTGCCAGCGAAGCTTACTACTACTACATACTATGGATGTAGTTTTGCACTATTATAAAGATTTACTTATCTATTTGAATTGGCTGGCACCGACTTCAAAATAGATGAGTGGGTAGTAGCGGTTATAATAATTACATTAATTTATTTTTCGCTTTTGAGTGCCTTTGTGGTTTTGAAGTCGGTTCAATTTTTTAAAAAAATAATTTATTTTACCCTTTTTAGTGCAAAAAAGTTTTTAAAGACAAGCTTTTATGATCTAGTTGCCACGTTTTAACCAAATTTAAAACGGACTATCACAATAAAATGCATGTACAATAATCACGGAAAATCCTAAATACCGATATAGGGATTAAACAGAGAACCTCTTTTTTTGACGTCGGTCAATTAAAACATATATTTCAGTCAACTTGAGAATCTCCTTCTCTTTTGAAGTCCGATAAAATCTACACTGTACACTATTATACCGATCGCAAGCGATTTACTATTTTCCGTTGAGGAGTTCCGCTCTCCATCTCCGAAGATATTCATTAAATCTCGACGAAATTAAAACGAGTCTACCTGTGATGTATGGCCTATCTAACAAAAAAAGAATCATCTAAATCCGTTTTGCCGAACTCGAGATAATCGCGAACAAACTTAAATACAAATATGTTGATCAAACTAAGAACCTCTTATTTTTTTAAGTCGGTTAATATACTAAAACCTTCTCCAGAATGTAACAAATACTTTCCTGAAAACCGCATAAAAATCGGTTCAGCCAAACGTGAAATAATCGCGGACAAACATACATACATACATACACACCCACATACATACATACATACATACATATGGGTCGAATACAGAACCTCTTTCTTTTTTTGAAGTCGGTTAAAAAAATCCATCGTAACATGAACTCCGCTTTGTTAGAGTTCCGTTGACATCTTAGTTCAATTTGAACTAAGATGTCAACGGAACTCTAACGATTGGATGAGCGATTCAGATCGCAAATTGCAATTGTGCATAAAACCTACGATTTTATTATCCGTTAACTTTCTTTTGCCAAAAAATATAGAGCAGAAATACTTTCCTCAGCCAGGAAATTATTTCTGGCAAAAAGCACTATTTATAACATCCAATCTAATTTGAACTACGATGTCAACTAAACTGTAACAAATAGGAGTCCATGTTACAATGGTTTTTTTTTAAATCTTATTTAATCATACCCTGGACTGAAATTGTTTAGGCAACCCACTTGCGATATATTTATTGACATATTTAATTGGATATAAAATAGTTTTCATCCAATAAGCAGCTCGGTGAAGGTCGTTGTATGGCGGGATCTTAGACAATTAATTCTCCTTCGTCAGAGTTCATTATGATTCTGCGCGCAATAAAATGTTTTAACCCATGCGCGCAAAATCATAATACACATACTAGTATCATAGTACATGGTGGTAGCCACATCTAGTAGCTGTTGCGCGCTTCAATAACCATTGTGGCCGCTTCTAGCTTCTAATAGCGTGCGGCCCGCGTGCGGCGACACTAAGAATATAATCGTTCACATCAAGCGTCATATTAAAATTATAACATTATGCCCGCCATAGACCAACCATTCTATAGCCAAATTGGCATGATGATCGTCTGCTCCAATCAGCAGTTCGTCTATATACATCCACACACGATTAATTTAAACTATCCAATCGGCAGCGACCTTCAGTTGAAGCTTATATTGCGTCACCAATGGCAAATAGCGGACGACGACGTCTACTACCGACACAATCGGCATGATCAACCCAAAAGAATTGAAATAAAATTAATCGACGTACCAATACCACCCCCTAGATTGTGTAAGGACAACATATTCACCGCTATTGTAATCGTTTACAAATTCTGCCCGCTGATTGGTTCAGCCGAGTATCAACAGTTAGAACAGCCCCTAAATTGTGCATTTTACACAATTCAGGGGCTGTCCTAACTGATCAAAATTCAAAATTCAAAATTTTTATTCTTTCACATAGGCCTAACTTACAGGCTCTTGCGAAACGTTAAGACTCTACCGCCTCGTTCGGAAAGTAGCACTGCACCGAGAAGAACGGGCAAGAATCTTGGCACTTGCTTTTTTTAAAAATAATCACATCGGTAGTATAGCGTCATACATGGACGATAGAATGGATGGTCTATGACCATCCTTAGTCGCTAGCGCGCCCGTCACTGCACCTCGCTTGTCTGCGGCGCCAGGATTGCCTCGTCGGTGGACCTCAGCAGCTTGCGTATCAGGATGGTTATGCCGGCTATGAGGAGGATGACTCCAATAGCCTGGAAAATAAGGAAGTTAGTTAGTCAGATCCCATGCCTGAGAGTTCACAAAATGTTCTCGAAGGTGTATGAAGCCCGCCAACCCGCACTTGGCCAGCGTGGTGGGCTATGTCAAAACCCCTCTCAGTCTGAGAGGAGACCCGTGCCCAGCAGTGGGACATAAAAAAGGGTTGAGAAGAGAGAAGAAGAGAATCAGATCCCTTCATCAACTAGAAAAGAGATGATGATCTTCAAACGGCTGAACAGATTTTCATGAAACATAGCTACAAAGAACATTCTGGATACAATAAAAATAAAAATTGGTTTGTCCGTTTGAGAGATACTATAATACGTTTGGGAGACAGAACACCCCTCTCATTTTGTGTTGGGGGCTAATAACAAGATTCGACATAAATCATAATATCTGGTTACTGTATTACTGATTAATTACAATGATTCTTGAAATGATAAGGATATGCTTCTCCTCACGAGGTAACATAAAAATCATTATTGTGTAAAAAAAAATGTGATGGCATTTGGAAAAGCGATAAGGAGAGGGGGAACCCCCAACTGTTTTCCCCCCCTCCACGCGAGCCGTAAGAAGTGGTCACGAATCGTCATTTATTACTGGAACCAGAACATCGATACCAGGCAATACCATGACATCAGAATCCGCCAGGTGTTTGGTAATCCACAGGTACAGTGCGACAAGGCTGTTTTGGCGCGTGGCCAAAGTCTGAACTAACGCCGCTATCTTGTGCTACTGTTTGATAGTTCGCTCTGTCAGTATATCACTATTGTTTGTTATGTTGTTTTTGCTTACTATTAACTATTTTAAACTAAAATTGATGTGAAATTGAGGAGATTTTATTTTATGGCTGCCTTTGTTTTGCAACAGCCCTCCTTCAAGTGCCAAGAGACCCTTGTCGGACTGAAGCTGGTATTTTTTTTTTAATTTATTGGTCAAGATATGTAATCACAATTTATAAAATTTTCATTATATATGCCATCCTCAGGAAACTTGTCGTTTATTTTGGGGATGGCGAGTTCGCTAGATAAACTTACAAAAAGTTATAAACACTAATTCATACAATCCTATTATATTATTATACCTTTAAACGAGCAATTCTTGTATATATATATATTTCTATATAATCTGGATCTCGGGAACGGCTTTAACGATTTTCATGAAATTTAGCATACAGGGGGTTTTGGGGGCGATAAATCGATCTAGCTAGGATTCATTTTTATAAAATGTCGAATTTACCAAAAAAATAAAAATATAACTACTGCTGCCATCTATTGGCCACCGAGTGAAACTCGGTCACCCAGATATTATATATAATATGGCAAATCTATGTAAATATATCATAAATAACTTAATAAATATTTTTTAGATTTCCGAATATAAATGTGTTTTTTATCATTAATAGTTTGCAAGGACAATGGAAAATTTTCAATGATTTTAGGAAGCATGTATTTATAATTTCTTTTGCCATATGCATTATTAGTATTAGGTACAATAAACTTTTTATAGCTAGCTAATTTACGTAATGTACGTACGGTGACCGCGTAAAAGCCGTAGGGCATGCCGCTGCGCAAGTTGAGCGCGAACCTCGCCAGCCGCGAGTAGTGGTCGTCCATCATCACCTCCTGCCGGAACCAGAACATCGGTACCAGGACGTCAGGGTCGGGAAGCTGGTTGTTCAGTCTGCAACATACAATAATTTTCGAAATAGGAATGGTGCAGTTATGCCATGGTAAATGGATGATCGAGTCTTAGCCGATGATTTTTGTTTAGTAACGAATGCCACTGGATGAGTGGATATCCAGTTTTTTCTAGGCAAGAATTTGGTATAGGAAATCCTTTAGACTCAAGAACGAATTTAACTTTTTTTGCTGAAACAATCGTGTAAGCGTTTTTAGAGAGACTCCAGTCTCTTTGACTCTATACTTGAGCTCCACAAAGAGCAGACAAAAAAATGAGGATAAATAAAGAGTCGCGCCGGAACGCTAAAATCCTTGGCGGTGCGTGCGTATTTGCTGGTTGGGTGCTGCTAGTTAGCCACTGCCGAAGCCTCCCAACAGACAAAATTGACAATGACGTAATTTTAATGTAATAAACTCACGGCATCCCGTCCACGTGCCTGACCAGCAAGTTGATCTGAAGTTGCGCCATCACCTGCAGCGGCATGCCCGTGTACATCTCC
The DNA here is from genome assembly GCA_963855885.1 of Coenonympha glycerion. Lineage (NCBI taxonomy): Eukaryota > Metazoa > Arthropoda > Insecta > Lepidoptera > Nymphalidae > Coenonympha > Coenonympha glycerion. Next base: position 15,881,029 of record OY979635.1, read on the forward strand.
AGCGCGAGCTTGAAGTTCATGTCCCTGCAACGATAACAAGGTATGATATATATAAAAATAAACAAAAAAACTCACTCTCATATAAAAAAAAAACTCAAACTGACGGACCATGGTTCATAACATTAAAACGAACACATTCTGTGACCCTAAGGCCGTGTATGCAAGGTAGTAACTATGAACTCACTCTGTGGGCTTAAGGCTCTGTAACTTGCCGAGGTAGTAACTATGAACTCACTCTGTGGGCGTAAGGCTCTGTAACTTGCCGAGGTAGTAACTATTAACTCACTCTGTGGATTTAAGGTCCTGTAACTTGGCGAGGTAGTAACTATGAACTCACTCAGTGGGCTTAAGGTCCTGTAACTTGGCGAGGTAGTAACTATGAACTCACTCTGTGGGCTTAAGGTCCTGTAACTTGGCGAGGTAGTAACTATGAACTCACTCTGTGGGCTTAAGGCTCTCTAACTTGCCGACGTAGTAACTATGAACTCACTCTATAGGCTTAAGGCCCTGTAACTTGGCGAGGTAGTAACTATGAATTCACTCTGCGGATTTAAGGTCCTGTAACTTGGCGAGGTAGTAACTATGACTCACTCTGTGGATTTAAGGTCCTGTAACTTGGCGAGGTAGTACACTATGAACTCACTCTGTGGGCTTAAGGCTCTCTAATTTGCCGACGTAGTAACTATTAACTCACTCAGTGGGCTTAAGGTCCTTTAACTTGGCGAGGTAGTAACTATGAACTCACTCTGTGGATTTAAGGTCCTGTAACTTGGCGAGGTAGTAACTATGAACTCACTCTGTGGGCTTAAGGCTCTCTAATTTGCCGACGTAGTAACTATTAACTCACTCAGTGGGCTTAAGGTCCTTTAACTTGGCGAGGTAGTAACTATGAACTCACTCTGTGGATTTAAGGTCCTGTAACTTGGCGAGGTAGTAACATGAACTCACTCTGTGGGCTTGAGGCCCTGTATCTTGGAGGGGTAGTAGGGGTCCATGTTGTAGAAGTGCGGCTGCGACACGAAGGCCGGGGACCCGTACCGACACGCGGACACGTTGAGCGCGCCCGCGGGGAGGCAGTTCTCGTCCCGGACTTCGTCGCAGTAACAAGCCTGTAATGAAAGCAGACAAAATATGTGATTTCTATTTGCCATACTAGATAGACGCCCAGTAGCCAGATGGGCCGATGAGCTAGTGGCGTTAGCAGGACAAAGTTGGATGGCCGCTCCCATCGACAAAGAAAAATGGAAGTCCTTGGAGGAGACTTTTACCCGAAGGGGGTCCATACGGATAAATTAATTTAAATATTCTTTTATGATATGCATGTAATTTTTCTTATCTCTGTATGGAATTAAATAAAGCTTATGTTATCTTATATACTAGATATCAATGTGACAAGAAGCTCCATTGTCAAATTTCTATCTCTAATAAGGCAAACCCTGAATAGATAGGATATTGGGAACCGCCAATAGGGGCTGAGCCATTTGGTACTTGACTAAAATTTCGTGCGATAGTGAGGATCGTTAGATAACATATTTAAATATCAATTTGAATCTGTCTAAATACAGCTCGTTTGTCTATAGTAGTTGCCAGAGAAATTATAACCTAAACTGACTAGCCTTCCCCATTCAGACGACCGCGTCCTGCATTCGTCTTGCTGACCAGGCGAGCGCGGAACGCGATCGGTTCATCGGCAAACCTTCTGCGCATGGGTTATACTTTGTATAATATACTTACGACTTAACAACTGATGATTCAGGATGACAAATGCAGTGCAATGCGTCATTCTGACACGTGACAATGTATCCTTTACTTTTAAGTAAGAAAGAATTACCATATGAGGATACTTGTGTCCGTTGTCAAACAATGAGTCGTTGGCCGCGAACAGCACTCCGTCGATGCCCTGCACCCTGATTGGCCCGCTCTCGGGCAGGACCATGTATCTGTGGACAAACGAAGAGTGGAAATATAAAAGATACAAATAGTCAAGATAGGCCCATCCGAACATTTTACGTAAACTTTCTTCATACAAGAAAATGTAGCGCCATCTGTCGAAACTCCTGCAAAATACATGTTTATTTTTTTTTATCCATGTTTCTGTGGTCACCTTGTCTGCAATATTATTATTAATTCAAAAAAAAAACAAATAGGTCTTAACCTATCTACCTATACTGACTAATGACGGGGGAGGGTGCAATGGGAGTCATTCTTGCTCCCTTAAACTGCTGACATTTTTTCGCGCTGTTCGCCGTGTCTTTAGTATACAAGTCTTTGGGAAATATACAAAATACCTACCTAATCGTATAAATTGAAATAAATCGTAAAAGAATAAGATGACTAACAATTGATAAGTGGACATTGTGCAGATTGTACATTATAACACTATCCGGCTGAAATTTAAGTTATTCATTTCAGTCGTATAGTGTCCAGATTTGCCCTATCAGAGACAGGAAATATTCGTGAGCACCATACAAGTTTCTATCTCTACATCTAATTACGATAACTTATTACTTTTGTCCGATTGTGATGCAGGTTTACAAACGTAATACAGGCTCTCAAAGACGGCTCTCACGATTCAAATGATCAAGAATATTTATTAATTTTTCCATGTTGAAACCTATTTAGCAAAATAATTATAAACGAGTAATAGAGAACGCCTCATTCATCCCGAAACGCTATAGTGTTCGAGAACCAGAGAGACCAAATACAAATAAAAATGCGAGAGTCGGACGTGCGCGTGAATGTATATTTCGCAGCCGTAGATTTCTGATCGTAATATAGAAAGTTATTCCTTGGTCTGTGGCAATAACCGCTGAAATAACGCCCTCTATTAAGCGGCTGAATGGTTATATTATATACTGTCAAACACGCCATCTGTTAGTATGTCGCTGAACGATTATGTGCGCAGGAAACCCACGTGGTTTTGATATGTACTTTGATAATATTTTAATTTTATATGTTGTCATTTACCTATTTTATTAAAACTTCGGTTTATTATTTTATAAAAAAATGAGAAAATTAAGAAATATTATTTTTAATTATTATAAAAATTAAGAAATTTAGTTGGTCGAAGATCTATGAGTAAATACCTCGCTGCTCGCGATGCAATAAAAAGGGGAAACAGGACGTCGCCTGTTGCCCTGCAGGTTGAAGACGATAATTTATTATTATTATTACAAGCTTTTATTTAGTTTCACATGTCCCGATGTTTGTTTGTTTGCCAAATTGTTGTAACTAATCAAAAATCCACTTCATGGCTACCGATAAATCGGTAAATCGAGTGACAATGCGAAATTATAAAGACAATGCGACGACCTCCGTGGCGCAGGGGACGCATGCTCGGATTCGAGTGGGAGGTCGCGGGTTCGATCCCGCCACGGGCCACTTTGGAATTTTATATTTTTAGGGTTCCATACCAAAATGGTAAAAATGGAACCCTTATGGTGAGACTTTCTCCGTCCGTCCGTCCGTCCGTCTGTCACACTCGATTATTTCAGTAACTATTCAAGCTATCGACTTGAAATTTAGAATAGTTATAGGAAATAGTGACCCGACGTCATAACAATCGTAAAAATTTGAAAATTGTTTTTATTTTTATTTAAAAAGGGGGGAAAACCGGGTCGGCAAAATTTCAAAATGAGATAACAATATTGAGTGGGGTATCGTATGAAAGGGCGTTACTTGTGTATCTAAAACTGATTTTTATTTATTTTTATGCCTGATAGTTTTTGATTTATTGGGCAAACTGGCGAAAAAAATACCGTTTCCCCCCCTTATCTCCGAAGATTACCAATCGAAAAATCTGAAATAATTATGATCAATAAAAATAAACGTATATTTTACAGGAAAAATAAAATCAACTCCGTAACTATTATACTTTTTTTGATAATAACAATAAACCGCCAAAAACAAAGTTACGTTTGCGGTTTGCCAACAAAAGTACCTACATGTAAATTATACTCGTAAAATCATGAACAAAAGTGATTCTTTCAATGTTTTACTTCTTCTATGGTATGGAACCCTCGGTGCGCGAGTCCGACTCGCACTTGGCCGGTTTTTCTAAATTGGCTCAGGTTTGGTCTGGTGGGAGGCTTCGGCCGTGGCTAGTTACCACCCTACCAGCAAAGACGTACCGCCAAGCGATTTAGCGGTCCTGTACGATGCTGTGTAGAAACTGTTGGGGTGACTTTACTTACCCCTTCCTAGTTAGTACACTAACATCTTCGACTGCATCATCACTTACCATCAGGTGAGATCGCAGTCAAGTACTAACTTGTATAGCGTAAAAAAAACCGGCCAAGTGCGAGTCGGACTCGCGCACCGAGGGTTCCATACCATAAAAGAAGTAAAACATTGAAAGAATCACTTTTATTCATGAATTTACGAGTAAAATTTACATGTAGGTACTTTTGTTGGCAAACCGCAAACGTAACTTTGTTTTTGGCGGATTATTGTTATTATCAAAAAAGTATATTAGTCAGTGAGTTGATTTTATTTTTCCTGTAAAATATACATTAATTTCTATTGATCATAAGTATTTCAGATTTTTCGATTGGTAAACTTCGGAGATAAGGGGGGGGGGACGGTATTTTTTTCGACAGTTTGCTCAATAAATCAAAAACTATCGGACATAAAAATAAATAAAAATCGGTTTTAGACTACACAAGTAACGCCCTTTCATATGATACCCCACTCAATATTGTTATCTCATTTTGAAAAATCGAAGCCCCGGTTTTCCCCCTTTTTAAATAAAAATAAAAATAATTTTCAAATTTTTACGATTGTTATGACGTCGCGTCACTATTACCTATAACTATTCCAAATTTCAAGTCGATAGCTTTGATAGTTACTGAAATAATCGAGTGTGACAGACGGACGGACGGACGGACGGATGGAGAAAGTCTCACCATAAGGGTTCCATTTTTACCATTTTGGTATGGAACCCTAAAAATAAGGAAATCAGTAGGTACCTACGACGCGCCCCGGTCTGTCAAAATCGCTTATGTTTATTCGATTCGTCTTCGTGGAGTGAAATTATATCTATATACCTACCAAATTTATTATTATTTGCACAATCAGCTTAAACTTCAATCACGTACCTACTTTTAAAGTATTGTATTCTTTCCGCGCCATCTATAGGCATTAGTGATAGTTTTTTTTACGTATTAATACCGCTTTCTGCCGTTGTGCTAGTGTTCGTATGTAAAAGTACCGAAATTCGCCGCATATTGCCAAACGGCGTGCTATATTGAAGCCACGCCCCCTTTTTCTGAAGTACTCATAAAAACTGAAATGAGTTTTTTTCAATGTAAGGCCTTAACCACTAAAAGCCAAAGGCTCATTGCCTAGGTTATGCTCGTTTTCACCAACATTTTAAGAGACACCTAAGCCCTTAGGTGACAGTTGTTGTAAGTAAAAACTGTCACCTATCGGCTTAGGCGTTTCTTAAAGTGTTGGTGAAAACGAGCACTAAACCCCTATCACCTGATAAGGGACACAGATCTAAACTAAGGCGGCTATCATTAGATGGATAAGTACCAGGGCATCATAACTCACGTGCAGATATCAGGAGCGAAGATCGTGACCTCGGGCTGTCCAACCTCCGGCGCCCACAGCTCGCCTGAAGACCCTCTGACTTCGCCGCATTCGTCCCTGAACACCGTGGTATTGGAGAACTTCCACTTCTCCACATTCCCCAGTTGGGAGAAGTCTCTCGCGCCCGTGTTCATAAGGAATATGCCGTCGAATTCCATGGAGAAGTTGCGCTGGAAAGACAATTGGGTCTTACACTACTTTTTAATTTGATAAAAAATATTACTTTGTTGTAAACTAGGATAAAAATAATAACGTGCAGTGAAAGAAATATCAACATCCAACGAAGATTTACAAAGTTACAGGTGTTTAAATTTTGGAGTGGGAGGATCTTCTATCCCTTTCTCGCAAAACGAAAATTTGTATGAAGCCGCACGAAGCTACTATGGCATTGGTAAGGTGTGACGTCACAATTTAATGTTGCTATCTCTGTCTAATCACAAATCTTTAAATGCCTATAACTTTTTTGTTATTTGATCAATTTAATTAGTTTTTTCAGTGCACGTCATTATTTTAATTCTAGTTTATAATAAAGTAATAAAAAAATTGGAGTCAAATACCCAATTATTCGTATTAACAAACTTAGAACACTATAATAGAAAGTACAAGGTTTTTTCTCTCTTTAAACCTGACCTTCATTTCATTATCAGGTATTATTGAAACCGCAAGTGATTCAGCAAGGGCGATTTTACCATATAATTCAAAGTAAGTCCGACTAGGAAAACACACAATATTCACTGAGAAAAAGCATATAAAACAATTCGACAGAAATTCTTCTTTTCTTTCTAACCGTTTCATTTTAAAAGAGATACCTAGTAGATATTTACCACGCCAAATTTAGCAATTATTATAAGACAGAATCGCTACCAATATGAAAAATCTATTATTTATTATTTATTTAAAAATAATTATACATATACAAATTACAATTTAACAAATTTCGCACAGTGTCACAAAAACCTTACGGTTCATCCGTACACTGGCCTTCCACGTGTACCGCTCGAGAATTCCTAAAACTAATAATATTATATAAAACAAAACATATTTCAGATCAAACACAATATATACGCAGATTATACATAAAATGTGGGTAGTTTGGAGTTAATGCGATTACCTCAGCGTGAGTAAAAAAGTTATAATAAGGCTTATGTAAATTATGCTTATGTATGTATATTATAAACTATTATTCTGATTGTGACCATTTTTTTATTCAGGTTATATTAAAAAAGACTGATTACTATTCCAGATATGGATTATTGTATGAAGCAACTTTTAGATTATCACTTGTTGATTGGCACCAGTAATTTAAAGCCAAGGTCATGATTAAAAACAAAAAATTCACGGACACAAGGTCGTATGTATATGAGACCAGTAATCTGCACAATCATATTATGATAATTGAGCTAGCAACAGCGAAAGACTCGTATGTAAGTATTGTATAACAAGCGATGTAAGTGCAAACTTATTCATTAGGAGAAAGTTGGACGTTCCTTGTACTAATTGCGTTATTGCGCTGCCTAATGCAGCAACAACTATGGCGCATCGAATAAACATCCGCTAGACAAATATAGATCGTATACTTAATCTAAAAAAAATGTAATAACGATGAGCCAGTAAAACACACCATTGTTCCAAATTTCATGTCGATACCTTTTATAGTACTTAACTGAAATAAACAAGTGTGGCAGACAGAGGACGGATGGAGAAAGTCTATTTTACCATTTTGTATGGAACCCTAATCAACGCCTTTCCACGTTGTTACGCTAACACGTTGAAGGAATAATGAAGTGGAAAGACGTTCATTTTTTAATTAGCCGGTATAGCTGCAGAAAACACTCGCTTCCCAAGAGTCAGTAAAAAGGTAAAACAGGACAAATCCCGTAAGTGGAACAGATATCGCAACAGGCGAATCGTTTCTTCATCCCATAGCCCCCCAATCGTAACGGCAAGAAGCTTTAGAAGTCATAGAATCAGGCTGTAACTCAAAAAGAAACTATATAATATTTTCATCATACCAACCGGTTTTCGAATAAACCGAAAATTGACTTCAGAGGAGAGCGAGGGCAAAATTTGTTCCTAATAGATGTTGCGCTTTCTCTCTTCAGATTGGTTTGTGTTGTTGAGTGAAAAATAGTGTGCGTCACTCGGGGCTAAACATTTTTGCTCTGCTCTGGTGTGCGTCACTCGGGGCTAAACATTTTTGCTCTCAGGAGTCGAAGATTGAATTCTTAGGGGTCTAATAGGTGTATGGTCGATGCTCTGGCGTAATCTCTCTAATCATACTCTCCACACGCACTATCGTTAAAACTAATGACACGGAAGGATATGAACCATACGTAACTAAAGATTTATACATTTTACTTGTATCTAACTTTTGCTCCAGATTTCACTAACGCGAGTTTTGGACGTGATTCAAACATCTTTCAGTTTGCTCCCATAGTGGCTTCTAGCACTAATAGTTTTTGAGCTAAACCCCGCACAGACGGACTAAAATAGTTCCATGTTTACAAAGGGACCCAAAAAACCTTATAATAGTGTATGACAGTAACAAACAAAAATAAACACAATTACCCATTATCCGTAAGAAAATACTTGCAAATTAATTATTACGAATCTAATTAATAATTCAAAAAACAAGTATTGCAACTTGCAAGATAAATAATAAAAGGTTGTCAAAAGACAATGCTACTCGTAAAATCTGTGGCTACTCGATTTGGAACGATCGACTGCAGCTGATTTACCGGTTTTATTAAGGATAAAAAACCTAAATATACCATAAGAATTTTCAAACCAGTTTTATATTTCCGTAAATGTTTATGCTAAGTACCTAAAGATCATATTATAATATCAATTATAAATTCCTTTTTTAACACGCATCATGTTTTTACATGTTTGAAAATTTTATAACAAGGTGCACCGAAAATATTTTCAAACTGGCTGGTAATAAGAATTTCGATACAAAATCCAATGACCAACTACCTACTGTCTAGTCACTAGTGTAAGGTAAGGAAGGGCAAAGTACGGCCCGGCGGGTAAACTCTGGCCTATCGAGGCCATCTCCGGCCTGCTAACAGTCGGCATATTAGTTACATCATTATTATTCTTTATACCTCTTTGATAAGTTGGCAACAATACGTTCAAAGTAGCAAAATGTTATCATCGAACGCGACTGAATCATTATTAGTTATTACTATCAATGAATCATTTATTTGCACTATGACCTCTTTATGTATGTCGTATTACTATACTATTACAACAAAGCTGTTGAATATGTATGTTTGTCTGAAAGGGCTAATCCCTCGAACTACTTCGAATACTCTTGACTTTATTGGTCGTATATCTCGCTGCACGCGCTGCAATAAAATAGGGATTGGGACCAACTGTCGCACATACTTTACAGCAGGCCTGGCACGATAATGGCACCCTTCTTTTTCTCATTTTATTGCCCCATGCGCAGCGAGATACTGCGACCAGTAAGTATAATAGCGTGTTTCAATTGTACAGCTAAAAGACCCGGGAAAAAAACGCAAATGAAGTCGCAGGGTACAACTATATTATTATCCACAACCATATTTATAGGGCACCTCATTTTATGAAATGATCGTTATTATTAATTTCAAAAGTAGTTCATGGTCTTCTTTGTAAAAATAAGTAATTTTTATGAATTATTTATGTATTAAAAATACGAATAATCTCTAATCAATCTTGAATTCCATACCTGTAGATAAGAATCGCACACTCTAGAGTCTAGAATAACATTTTGTTATGCTTCAATCCTCTTTTGCAAAGGCTAAATAGATATACGAATATTTAAAATTGAACCCTAATTATCCGGGTGAACTTACTTTGTAAAACCAACCGAACTTGTCGAACGGTATATATTGATGGGGAGGTCCGGGAAGTGCTCCACGATGTTCAGGACGGGGTCTTCGATGCCGTCAAGCAGCCAGGACGACACGTCGGCTGTGAGAAACATGTTCCTTGGAACGTCCGGGTGAACTTACTTTGTAAAACCACCCGAACTTGTCGAACGGTATGTTGATGGGTAGATCCGGAAAGTGTTCCACAATGTTCAAGATGGGGTATCTTCGATGCCGTCGAACAGCCAGGACGACACGTTCGCCGTGAGAAACATGTTCCGTGGAACATCCGGGTGAACTTACTTTGTAAAACCATCCGAACTTGTCGAACGGTATGTTGATGGGTAGTTTCGGGAAGTGTTCCACGATGTTTAGAAAGGGGTTTTCGATGCCGTCGAGCAGCCAGGACGACACGTTGGCTGTGAGGAACATGTTCCGTGGAACGTCCGGGTGAACTTACTTTGTAAAACCACCCGAACTTGTCGAACGGTATGTTGATGGGTAGTTTCGGGAAGTGTTCCACGATGTTTAGAAAGGGATTTTCGATGCCGTCGAGCAGCCAGGACGACACGTTGGCCGTGAGGAACATGTTCCGTGGAACGTCCGGGTGAACTTACTTTGTAAAACCATCCGAACTTGTCGAACGGTATGTTGATGGGTAGTTTCGGGAAGTGTTCCACGATGTTTAGAAAGGGGTTTTCGATGCCGTCGAGCAGCCAGGACGACACGTTGGCCGTGAGGAACATGTTCCGTGGAACGTCCGGGTGAACTTACTTTGTAAAACCAACCGAACTTGTCGAACGGTATGTTGATGGGTAGTTTCGGGAAGTGTTCCACGATGTTTAGAAAGGGGTTTTCGATGCCGTCGAGCAGCCAGGACGACACGTTGGCTGTGAGGAACATGTTCCGTGGAACGTCCGGGTGAACTTACTTTGTAAAACCATCCGAACTTGTCGAACGGTATGTTGATGGGTAGTTTCGGGAAGTGTTCCACGATGTTTAGAAAGGGGTTTTCGATGCCGTCGAGCAGCCAGGACGACACGTTGGCCGTGAGGAACATGTTCCGTGGAACGTCCGGGTGAACTTACTTTGTAAAACCATCCGAACTTGTCGAACGGTATGTTGATGGGTAGTTTCGGGAAGTGTTCCACGATGTTTAGAAAGGGGTTTTCGATGCCGTCGAGCAGCCAGGACGACACGTTGGCCGTGAGGAACATGTTCCGTGGAACGTCCGGGTGAACTTACTTTGTAAAACCATCCGAACTTGTCGAACGGTATGTTGATGGGTAGTTTCGGGAAGTGTTCCACGATGTTTAGAAAGGGGTTTTCGATGCCGTCGAGCAGCCAGGACGACACGTTGGCCGTGAGGAACATGTTCCGTGGAACGTCCGGGTGAACTTACTTTGTAAAACCAACCGAACTTGTCGAACGGTATGTTGATGGGGAGGTCCGGGAAGTGTTCCACGATGTTCAGGACGGGGTCTTCGATGCCGTCGAACAGCCAGGACGACACGTTCGCCGTGAGGAACATGTTCCGTGGAACGTCCGGGTGGACTTACTTTGTAAAACCATCCGAACTTGTCGAACGGTATGTTGATGGGGAGGTCCGGGAAGTGTTCCACGATGTTCAGGACGGGGTCTTCGATGCCGTCGAACAGCCAGGACGACACGTTCGCCGTGAGGAACATGTTCTCGTGGAACATCCGGAAGAACACATCCACCGTTAGTCTGACGACGCGCGGCTGATGGCGCATTGTGTAGGCCACCGTCTGGGGAAGAATTAGTCAAACTTTGTAAGAGGTAATTTGTTGACACACCTCATAGCTGAGCGTTCCGTAAAACAACTTTAGGTAATATTTTTTGTTTAAGTTATAAAACCTTGCTCTTGCCTCACAATTCTAGGTCATCTGGAAACAACAAGGACGCGAAGTTGAGCAAAAATCAATTTCTTCAAAATTCAATAATCGAAACTTATCGGTTGGGTTTACTTCGAGGGTGAAGTTTTTACACCAAGAAACCACAAACTTTGTACCAGGTGTAAATGACACAAATAAAACAAGTTAATGGTTCCAGATATTGCCATTTTTGTCGTACACAATGAATTATGTTCGACACGATGACACCATGTAAAAAAATGTAAAAATTCATGAACAAAAAATTTCACAATTATGTCCTGAATCCTTTTTTTAATCGTAAAATAGAAAAAAAATCCTTCAAATTGTTGGTCTTACCGCGACGATGGGGTTAATGCTGGTGATCTGATCGGACAGGCTGCCGTTGGACATGTCGGGCTGGAAGACCCAGTGGCGCTCATTGTAGAACGACACTGTACTGTTGTCGTGCCAGGTTATGTTCTCCTGTGAGTAAAGTATTATACTGTAATACCCAGTTCCACAAACCTTTATTACGAAAATCTTAATATATATAAATCTCGTGTCACAATGTTTGTCCTCAATGGACTCCTAAACCACTTAACCGATTATAATAAAATTCGCACACCATGTGCAGTTCGATCCAACTTGAGAGATAGGATAGTTTAAATCTCAAATTATAGTCGCAATTTTAATTAAAAAAAAATCGTAATTCACGCGGGCGGAGCCGCGGGAAACAGCTAGTTGGCTTATAAATCTATGGACCGTGGGTGTAATACAAAATTCACGAAAAAAGTGTCCCGAGAAAATCTATATAAACGAAGGTTCATGTGTATTTCACATAAAAGTAGTGTCTGAATTATTGGTTTCACTTTTGGACTAGACCTTATATTTTATGAATGTTTTTATATATTCGTAGAGATACTCCGAGCATAGCTCTATGCTTCATACAAATACAATCAAAAATGAGGAGATCCGGTAACGAACCTATGTCACCGACATAGCTCAACAAGTTGCAAGGCTGAAGTGGCAATGTTTCATTTTCATGCTTCTTAGTTGAATACGCATAGATTGCGCTATACAGCGAGTACATACAGGGTTATGATTGCGTAAGAAAAACGTATTCATCGCTATCGTAATCGTTAGCGAATTGTGCCCTACGATTGGCTGACGCAAATCAGGAACCCAATCAGCGAGCAGAATTAGTAACCGATTACCATAACGATGAACAGGTATGTTTTTCTTAGACAATCTAGGGGCTGATTGGCAACGGTTTAGACAAGCCCATCACCACGACTGGTTTCCCACTTAACAGAGACTCCCCAGAGACTCTCCGCGATGTAGAGAATGGGCGGGGCACATATTATGACGCAGGACCCTTAAGGGGCCTGTGAACTACAATGTCTCCATTCGTTCAAAATACCAAATCATTAATAATTCGTGCATATTTGAATCATGCTGTGGTATTATTCGGATTCATATAGTAATAATCTATGCTCCTGGCCATATTTTGTTTGGAAATACTTCTTTAAAACGAAATAATAATCAATATTCATCAAAATTTTTATAACTTTGGTCGAGTTCCGTAATACCAAAAATTATGAATGAAAACTTGTAACTTTCTTTATTAACTGGTGTTTTTCTTTATCTGGACAATAAAAACTGTGCTCCTGAACTAATGCGACGTGAGATATTGTTGTTTTTATTACAAAACAAATAAGCAGAAAACATGTCCTCTTTGACATAAAAATAAGCAAAACTAAATTCGTTTACAATTTCGTTTAACAAAAGTATTTCGGAACCAGATATGGCCAGGAGCATAGATTATTACTATATAAACCCGAATAGCACCACAACATGATCGAAAATTGCACGAATTACAAATGATTTTGGTATTACGTTTGTATGGGAGACACCGTGGGTCAAAAGACTCTTAAGGCAGGACTGATAGACGTTGGGGACCTAATGTGCTGGAATGGCGACCCCGCAAGTAGAAAACGATTCTAGTAGCTATGCTACAGAACCCTGGCAAGCAAGTAAGGTTCGCGCACGACCGTTTTAATTTAATTCTTAATCATTAATTAGTACATTTAAACACATTTTTATCGTTCTGTTTATCGTTGTGAATCCACTTAATTATATTTTCGGCGTTGTTTTCCCTTAGTTACACTGCAATCTATCAGAATGCAGACACCTGTTCTGATTACCAAAATACTTAAATACTTACTGAATGTATTAATCTATAGGAATTAAGAGATATAACAGGAATTACTAACAACTGAGAGGCCCACGAATATATTGTAAGCAAACCAAAAGATATGTGAGCGAGGAAGTGAGGAGTGCACTTATTGAATTTTCGCACGAACATTCACTAGCAGTTATCTGGTCTGATGTAATAATTTATAGTAAATATACAAACATACTGTCTTAAAGTGTAAATATAAATATTATTGCAAAACTTATTATAAAGTCGTCCATGTTATTATTATGAACGTCAAGTGAGTTTGTATGTATGCATTTACATGTGTTCCGCAATCACGCCGCAACTGCTTAACCGACTTGGCTGTAATTTGGAACATAGACAGTTTATGTATAGCATTATACATTACGTACCTATTTGATAAATTAGTTCCTTAAAGTAGGTATAAAATTTAGAAAAGGGAGCAGGATCGGGAACACTTATTTTCCCGGGAAAATCCACGATTTGTAGAATCTGAAATTAAATTGGACGGGAAAGACCAATTATTTCCTAAAAAAATGGGAAATGCTTTCCAAAAAACCAACTTCAAATGCCACTACAAAGAGTGAAATAATTTTTATTTAAATTTTAGGTACCTACACCAATTCGAAGTCGGGCAATGTTTCATACAATCCCTAACTTACTTCATGTGCGAAGAAATGACGAAGTCATAGGCAATCGCCCGACTTCGAATTGGTGTAGGTACCTAAAATTTAAATAAAAATTATTTCACTCTTTGTAGTGGCATTTGAAGTTGGTTTTTTGGAAAGCATTTCCCATTTTTATTTTATACTTTTTAGTGGAAAACAATAAAATGCACAAGGCGTTGTAAAAATACCCAAATCGCTTGAGAAGTGTTCATAAACTCTGAAGAGATACCTAAAATTCACCAAGATCCCATCATCAGACCCTGACTTGATGACTTTAGCCATCAAATCAGTATCTGCTAGCAAATGCACCATTAACTATAAAAAATACCCAACTCGTTTCAAGTATACTAGCAAAATTTGAAGAGTTCCCTCGATTTCACCAAGATCCCATCATCAGACCCTGACTTGATGACTTTAGTCATCAAATCAGTATCTGCTAGCATATGCACCAGTAACTATAAAAAATACCCAACTCGCTTTAAGTATACCAGCAAAATTCCCTCGATTTCACCAAGATCCCATCATCAGACCCTGACTTAAAGACTTTAGTCATCAAATCAGTATCTGCTAGCATATGCACCAGTAACTATAAAAAATACCCAACTCGCTTTGAGTATACTAGCAAAGTTTGAAGAGTTCCCTCGATTTCACCATGATCCCATGATCAGATCCTGACCTGATGACCATAGGACAACTTGGAAAATATTACTCTTTCTAATAATACTCAAATAGTTTCATGTGTCCATATAAAATTTGAAGAGTTCCCTCGATTTCTCCAGGATCCCATCATCAGATCCTGACCTGATTAAAATGGGACCACCTGGAAACAAAACCCTCTTAAACAAAAAAAGAATTTTTCAAATCGGTCCACGCGTCTTCGAGAAATCGGTGAACATACATAGAAAAAAAAAAAAAAAAAAAAGATTCCGACGAATTGAGAACCTCCTCCTTTTTTTGAAGTCGGTTAAAAAACACTTAAGTATGTGTGAGGAGTGAGGGCGAATGTAAATATTTCGTTGTATGTATTACTGTTTTACAGTAATGTGAATGTCCTCTGTACAGCAACTATAAATAAACATAATTTTCTCTTTTTTATCATTGACGGACGTGGCATACATGTTTTATCTATTTGTGCAGGCGAGTTCATTACAAAATGTATATATTTCATACTGATCGTATCTGTGTTTTACTTGCGTATACAATTGGGTCTTACACTACTTTTGAATTTGATAAAAAATATTACTTTATTATAAACTAGGATAAAAATAATAACGTGCAGTGAAAGAAATATTAAAATCCAACGAAGATTTACAAAGTTACAGGCGTTTAAACTTTGGAGTGGGGGGATCTTCTATCCCTTTCTCGCAAAACGAAAATTTGTATGAAGCCGCACGAAGCTACTATGGCATTGGTAAGGTGTGACGTCACAATTTCATGTTGCTATCTCTGTCTAATCACAAATCTTTAAATGCTTATAACTTTTTTGTTATTTGATCGCTTTAATTAGTTCTTTCAATGCACGTCATTATTTTAATTCTTCTTTATAATAAAGTAATAAAAAAATTGGAGTCAAATACCCTATTCAATAATGCAATTATTAGGTACATTTTATGTTTGTTTAGGGGGCCCACTATTGCATTTATTGATGATGTCCTCCACGACTTTAAGTCACGGTTGTGGCTGGCCTACCATATTTGGGTGAATTTTATCTCTGACATATTTACGGGGATTGCCATGCGCCCATGCTCTAAATTTTTACATTTGACGTCACACAGCCTGAGCCAATGACTGTGCGCATCGCTGCCTGCTCGCCAATCACATAGTGAGAGTAAATATTGTGCCATCGTCTGCCAGCCAATCATGGTTACTGCTACTTACTCAGCGACCTTGACCGAAGCCACGAGCCACTGAGGGGAAAATAATCCCCATGCCCATGCCAGCACTACCACGGAATACATAATAGTACCTAACGGTACAGAAGGCTCACTCCGCAAGATGATTTAAAAGAATAGCGACTCTAGCGCGGACACAAAAAGTGCATTTCAGTTCGCAATTGCGCCTGGCCATGCCTCTGGAAAGAACACGCAACAAACGCAAAGTTGTGGTATCTTTCTATCTCATTCGTACTAAGCACGTTGCCTCGCACGCAGCGCGTGAAATAGATCATACAAGAACTAACACGAGCAAAGAATCCGGTGCGCGGCGGCCCTCTGAAATTAGTACGTCGAGACGGCTACCTGTAGTTTCTCGATCGCGTGATAAGTGGACCTGGCCTGGCACTACTGAAGTGTTTCGCCGTTGGGAAGTCGAACTAACCTTCGTATGAAACTCCCTGTACACGTAAGGGCCCAGCTGCTCCAGCTGCAGAGAGACGTTCTTCCCAGCCAGGATGTCGTCCAGGTTGGTGATGTTGAACATGAAGCACTCCAGGTACATGGGGATCGGGATCTCGCGCCAGATGCCGAACGATGTGGACGTGGGGCTCAGAACCATCATCTGGAAATACGCACCCGATGAGAAACTGTTGCTCGTTTTCACCAACATTTTAAGAGTCACCTAAGCCCTAAGCTGAAAGTTGTTGTAGGTGAAAACTGACACCTATCGGCTTAAGCATTCGATTTAGGCGTTTCCTAGGTTTAGTGAAAACGGCTGCTAGCCTTTGAACCTATTATTTGTTCTGTGCTTTAACACACGACACTTTAGGACCTACTGGGCCAAGAACCTTTCTAAAATTACAGGGGATTAGCCACAAGGGGTTAAGGGGTTTAGGGGCCCACTATAGCTAAGTGGCCAGTGCAGGTTGGTAAGCTGTGTTTTTGTAGCGTGTACAGTTAGATTATTAGGATTATTTCTATGATTTTATTGCACGCGGGGAAATAAAATGGAAGCGGAAATCCCGAATTTACTGTCCCATATTTTCAATTTCGTGCCATTCTATTCTACGTATCGAATTCAAATTAAAAAAAGTCTTTAGCGTGATGTAGGTACACCTATTACAAAGGGTGCCTGCGCCTTTCGATGCAGTTTCGACATCCGCGTTTGACATTATGGAGTAGTATGCAGATTGTAGAGTAAATACCACGTGGAACTTACTCTTCTCAGCTGCGCGAAGAACATCGTCGGCCAGAAGATCACCATGATCGCTCCAGAGACCACCATGAAGGCACCAAAGCCCATGAGCAGGCCGCTCTTCATCTGAGTAGACACCATTGCGATGTCTTTGTCACCTGGAAACAGAGGAGCTATAATGGAACGGCAAAACAAGAGACGGCATTATTATGTCCAATGGTGGTGCAAAAAGCCGAGGTTTCAGTTTTCTAGCTGGATCTGTCCCGCACTGCGTACTTGAGTGTCCTCTAGGAGTCAACCTTCAATTCGGCATCAAGGGACCACTTCTGTGTGGCTTTTGGACTGCCACCCTTTTGTTTGTCTTAGCTCTGCCATTTGAAAGACTCTTGTGGGATACTCGATGTCCGGCGTAAAGCGTGACCTATCCAGTTTCATTTCCTCCGCTTTATTTTGGTCCAGGATGAGTAATCCTTGGCTAGCGTCCAAAGATTCGAAATCGTGTCACGATTTCCGACATGGATCTTTTGGCCCAAAAGGCATTAAAGATATGTTAATGGGAAGGCATTCTTAATTCTTATTAAGGTTCTATGCCTTTTGGCTTTTGGGTAAAATGGAACCCTTATGGACTTTTTAGGTCCGCCCGTCTGTTTGTCTGTCACACGGGTAAGATCGCAGTCAAGTACTAACTTGCAGAGGAAAAAAAGAGTTTCTGTACAAGATGCCAGACGTGATCGAAAACTGTGTTGCCCTGTAGACAAGGAACTTACTGGGATCTGGTTATGGTGGTTACATACTTAGTGTAAAACTATTCACTCACTCTCGTTATCCGAAAAACGACAGTTCCGGAGAGATCCGTGGACTTAATGCAAGGTGCTGGATAAACGATACCAAGCTCGATTTGGTTTCGCCATACAAACTATTAGCGAGAGCCGAGAAATAACCGAAAACGTTTATCGCTGTCGAATTCTAAGCATTATTGTATCTTGTGCTAGCTCTGCTGCACTACAGGCGCACTCGCGGTACACTAGACTTTCATATGCCTACTGCAGATAATTACAATAATCCATCAACATTTTTATCAATCGAAGCCTAAAAATTAACACGTGACACCTTTTTATTATAATTTTATTATGATAACTAAATATTTTTATTTTTTACCCAGAGATAAAAGATAAATTTTAATCTTTTACAGATAAACTGTTATGCCTTTTAATTAGTAGCTAATCTAAATTATGCAATAACTCTGTGATTTAAATATCTGCTGCTGGTATAGGTATGTTTGAGTCATTAAAATAACCAAAATCCCAGACACGTGTAAGCTTTATCAGCTCATCAAAGTCCAGCGCTAGATATACCTAGACCTCTCCTAGAGCGCACCACCACACAATATGGCGATTCGACTATCGCTATCTGCGACCTTTTTATTAGGGTTCCATACCAATTTGGTAAAAATGGAACCCTTATGGTGAGACTTTCTCCGTCCGTCCGTCCGTCCGTCTGTCACACTCGATTATTTCATTAACTATCGAAGCTATCGACTTGAAATTTAGAATAGTTTTTGGTAATAGTGACCCAACGCCATTGCAATCATAAAACATTAAAAATTGTTTTTATTTTTATTTAAAAAGGGGGGAAAACCGGGGCTTCGAATTTATAAAATGAAATAACAATATTGAGTGGGGTATCATATGAAAGGGCGTTACTTGTGTACTAGTATAGTATTATATTATCTGTGCTTGTGTATTCTAAAACCAATTTTTATTTATTTTTATGCCTGATAGTGTTGGATTTATTGAGCACTGTCGAAAAAAATACCGTTCCCCCCCCTTATCTCCGAAGTTTATCAATCGAAAAATCTGAAATAATTATGATCAATACAAGTAAACGTATATTTTACAGGAAAAATAAAATCAACTCCCTAACTATTATGCTTTTCTTGATAATAACAATAAACCACCAAAAACAAAGTTAGGTTTGCGGTTCGCCAACAAAAGTACCTACATGTAAATTATACTCGTAAAGTCATGAACAAAAGTGATTATTTCAATGTTTTACTTCTTTTATGGTATGGAACCCTCGGTGCGCGAGTCCGACTCGCACTTGGCCGGTTTTCATTTCATTTCATTTTAAATTATAATTAGTGCCATATTCATTACTGGAGGTCAAGAACTCACACTATCAGACAATAATGGCTTAACATGCTCTAATCTGCTAGTTTCGGAAGAGGCAGTTAGCTTGGTAACTACTTAAAACAAGAAATAACTTTAATGATGGATGATATAAGTACACTATGCACTGAGCAGTGCGTAATGGCGCAGACGGCGCGGTAAAAGTATGTGTAAGACCACTAAATTGCATTTTACATAACATTCACTAATAACTATAGTATTATACATGGTCCCCAATGGCTATATTGCATGAAGAAGTGCCTTAAATATCGTAGATAGATCATTATGATAAAGCTGCAAGTTTTTTAATAGGGTTCCATATCCAAAGAGTAAAATAGGAACCCTGTAACTGAGACTTCACTGTCCGTCCGTCCATCTGTCACCAGGCTGTATATTCTCTTGAACCGTCATAGGTACATACTTGGAATTTTCATAGATATGTATTACTGTTGCCCCTATAGGTAGACACTTCAAATTTTTAAGATAGGGAATTTCTAATAATCCGATTTTCTAAGTGGTTCATTTTCTAAGTTTTATAAGTGGCTTGGTGGTTCCACATGTTTCGAAACGTTTAATTACTTTATTTTATAATACTTTTAAACCCCTGTTCACATTTCACTAAAATAAATATAATTAAAATTTTAAAGAGGATTCTTCTTGCATACATGTTTCAGATGCAGAGTGACGCAAATATAGCCTATTTTCTGGCATTCTCCTTTTATTATTAATTCTCAGATATGGACATGACATAATATTTTCTCCAGCAAGAAAATATCAATTTTAGAAGAGAGAAACAGATCCAGAGTATCTACATTCCAAATCAGATTAGCATTTGTGAGGTGAAGGTGTAAATAACAAGTAAACATGCAAATCTTACAACTTTCAGATTTGAAATATTACTTAGGGCGAACTCAACAGGTCTGCCCGCGAACTTCAAAATTTTCGTGGTTTTTTTGCAATTTGTACGCTAATTACACATAATAGGCTTATGGCAGTCATTTTTGCGAGAAAGGCAGTTACTTCTTTACATGTTTATATCAAAATTTTTGCATAAAAATGTCTATCCTAGGAAATTAGTCCGTAAAGTAAAGAGTTTTAAGTGAGCAACTCGCAAATCTTGGATTAATTTCTTAAACTCGACACTTTCAAGCAGAGATTTTTATACTCATAATATACGTGAACATGATCTTGGGATTATCGCAATTTGACTGCCAAAAGCCTATTACGTCTTATCAGCTTAAAAATCGCGAAAAACCACAAAAAATTTGAATTTTGCAAGCACACCCGTGGTGTGCTCTTTAAATAGGAATCAGCATATTGTTTGGTAGACCAATTTCATTACTAAATGTTTAAATAATTAAGCCTAAAACTTTTGAAATACATAAATGTAACACACATTTTATTTTTTAACTTGGTTGATGTAAAAAGGAACGCTGCTAAAAATAAACAAAGAGTTTCTGATAAAAGATAAGAATTAAAATTACTTACGGATAAAAATTCTTTTGTACTTTTAGAAATATTTAGCAATATTCAAATAATGTTTATCCAAACATAATTGAAAGTATTTTAATCATTAATCCTCCGTCCTCTCAATCCTATTCATAGTTTATATTATACACTTTACGGGACCAGTCCGCACTTACGAATATCAATTTAATTTTTATTTAAAAATTAATAAACACAACACCGACCTCCCCGAACAAAATATTTTTAAAAACTCATTGACAAATGACAAGTGACAACTCACAACTGTCAATTTTTTTATGACATTGACTATATCCTTATCACTACGAGGAACGAAACGAAACGAAACTAATGGAGCGACTGTAGTTTTCTGCACACACATATGCGTTTATATGTTGCGTGAAATCGACTTAGCTATAACAAACATCACATTGTCTCTTTCTTACTAATTCAGAATAGTTTACGTTATACGAGATAGCAACATTTTTGGTTTTTCTGATTACGGCAACACTGAAGTTGTGACGTCACGAAAAAATAGCCGGGTGGCCAATTTCTCTTGTTTTTTGAAATATTAGACAGTCATATTATTATTCTAATTTGCGTGCGGATTATAATTATTATTCAGGTGTGAAAATGCCTACTCAGTGTTTTGTTGTGCAGTGCAGATCGCGGAAAAACAAAAATAGGCCACATTTAACATTTCATAGGTCAGTATTCGATTTCATTAATAATATCGGTAAATCGTGAAAAATTATGTGTTATGATCATATTACATGCACTTATATAATGTGTAAAAGAAGAAATATTTCTTTAGGATTGAAATAAATTCGATTTAATTTTTGTTGTTATGTTAACAAAACAAAAACAAAGTACTAATGATGCGACCGCTGTTATACCGATATCGATAAAATTCATATATGTAATATGTAAAGTTAAATGTTGATAGGTGAGTAGGGCTCCTAATATCACTACCTTCTATTTGGACCTCGAGGTTTTACACCTTTGACTTCTCGTAGTTATTTCCGCTTTAAGAAAACGGGCCACGGATGCGAACGTTTACTATAGGTACAATCACTCGTATCAAATGTAGTTTGGTCTCGCGGGATAAGTTAAAAAATCCTAATCCGGAAATATAATATGCACCGATAGCAAAACCTAGTTTTACTATAAATTAATTTTTAATAGTAATAATTCATTCATTTTTGCTCTTAAATATTTAATTACTAACCACAAACTACATCGATAATATTTCCATATCGATAGATAGCTAGAGCAGCCCTTCTAATCAGCTGACTGGTGCCTATCTGTGATTGGCTGATAGCTGTGATTGGCTATTTTTGATGCGACACAAGATGCCGGAAATGCCCTGCCAAAAAGACTCACTAGGTACTTCGTGTCCATTACTTCTTTAGTCATTGTTATCATTTACAACAATGACAGTGTTGTTTGATGACAGCGGAAGTATCTACGCTGCCGCAAGTCGGTAACCATAGACAACTAGCACTATAGGGATATTTTTCATCAATTTTTATTTTGATTTCCATAATCGAGATACCTATTTCAATCCACAATGAAGCGCCCCAGTGCTCAAACTCCATACGAATCGAAATATATATTTTGTACATGCTATATACCTACCTAATCAAAGATCGAATGAAACGTAAGCGATGGGGCGCGTCTTCATGGATTATCTAATGGGAGCCATTCAAAGCCCGCTGACTACTCACTCAACCTTCACTAATCCTATTCTTGTATGTATATATATTTTTATATAATCTGAATCTCGGAAACGGTTCGAACGATTTTCATGAAAGAACAATGGTGCGGGCCCATACATCGCTCTCGCTCACGTTACGCTATTGCAACTGTAAATGAAAAAATATTTTTATTTGGTTGGGCCTGCAAGCCTGAACTCAATTCTAAAAGATTTTTCTTACAAAAAAGTGGAGAAAAATTAATATTTATTTTCAAAATATTGTATCTGAGTATTAAAACAACTGCGACCTCCGCCATGAAGCATCTGAGAGCATAGACAATACACTATATACGCTTTGATAAATACTTGTCACTTTTCCCAGAATTTGTCACTGTCGACAGTTGAGACCATGTAGCCATCATGTAGCTGTCGGATAATGTTGCGAGATGCCGGAATTAAAAAACTCCAATCGACTGAAAGAAAAATCTAATTGAGTTAATAAATTAATATAGAATTACAAGGGTATTTCGGAAACGCTAAACTACCAAGACAAAATCATCTATCCTCAAAATAATCGGTTGTAATAGATTTCAGTATTACTAATAGATATAGTTTTATGACAAATAATCACAAATATTCAAACAGTTTATTTAAGTGAGACTGGCTCACACTGAAAAATAATATTCAGTTTTACTCAAATGGAATGGAATGGAAATGGAACTTTACAATGGAAAACCCTAAACTAATTTAATCTTTTTATGTAAATATATTTGAGTAAAATAAAATGCAAAAAAAGAACGATTGAAATCGACACAGTTTTTTTTTATCTTTATTGAAGAGGGGTTTGAAATCGACACAGTTATTATTGTCGTGTAGATATTTTACATTCTGATCTAAGAATTAACGTAGTACTTGAAAATAGGTTTTTCTTTAGTATAGTCTGTTACATGTTGTTCTCGTACAAAGTGGACCGATCGTCAAAAAGATGGAGCATAAAAGTGGAAAAGTTTGGCATCCGGCAACACTAGCAGTCAGGAATGTGGAAACGGAACCTATCAGTAATCAATTGAATTTCTTTAAATATTTTATTTTTTGACCCGTCCTTTACAATAACTGGTGATACCTTGAAAAAATTATGTTATTTATTAGAATCGTCTTGTAATAAATATTACATCTAGACGCTAAACTTTATTTGTGTACATTTCTGCCCATGTTCTTTAGTATGCAGCGGGTTTTGGGGACGATAAATCGATATAGCTAGATCCATTTTTAGAAAATGTCGAATTTACCAAAAATAAAATAAAAATATGACTCCTGCTGCCATCTATTGGCCGACCATAATACTACCGAGCGAAGCTCGGTCAACCAGATATTTTTCAGTAAAACAAACACCGACAATATACGTCGATGAAAACAAAAAACAGAGATTATTTCTTTAAAATACATAAATCTGTATAGCATATTAGAATTTGGAGAATGGCAAAAAATACTCTTAAATTATTATGTGAAAACATGAGGACAAACAAAAAAACAACGTGCCTACACTATTTGTTTATTGAATAAATTACAAAAATCGCACAGACAGGCTGTATACTCGCATAATAGTTATCATTTCAAATTAACATTGAATAAATCGTAAAAGTAACCGGTATAAAACTATAATTATTAATTTACTACATAGGAGCCTTTGCACATTTTGGATACAGCTAAAGGTTCAAGAGCAAGACTGCTTTCGAATGTGCAGGGTTTAAAAGTAGAACATTAGGACAATCACTGGATTTTCTTCTCTCTCACACACTTATTTTATGAGAATAGTGCGAGCGAGAAGTAAATATATTGACAGTGTTACTCTATTTTAATATGCATTGCAAAGGCTCAGCCTTTTTAGTTTCATAAATATAATAATCCATTAACAAACAAAATGATGGAACCCTTACATATTATTATTAAAACGTTGAAGCATACTTTGGAATGGTTTATACTTTACACAATACTAGCGCAAGAAAAGCTGTTTTTTTTATGTTTAAACTGTGTAGACAATCAACCCTAAGCCTTATAGCATAACATCATTGCCTTTTAAAACAACAGAATTTTACTTCAAACTGTAATATATAAAAATACCAATAATACTACCAAACTTTGCAACTATTACCTATCTACATCAAGCATTGTATAAATTGATATCGTTTATATAATTGTTTGTAGGTTTTACAATTCACGGAGGTATCAACATATTTTTCGTTTTTAACCACAAAAACCTGGAGACCGCACTCAGAGACATCATCAGTCAACTTCAACTTTCATTGTGCCAGAAATAAACAATGGCACCACTTGGTTGAGTCTAGTTCAATAATATTTTGTGAAATTGTACAAACAAGAAAAAACAATAATAATAATAATAGTTTGATGTGGGCTTCTTCTCAGTTCAGCCCCCTGATTGCATAAGACAAACGTATTCATCGTTATCGTAACGCTGATTGGGTTCCTGATTTGTGTCAGCCAATCGCGGCGCAGAATTCGCTAGCGTTTACGATAACGATGAATACGTTTTTCTTACGCAATCAGGGGGCATGGCGCGTTTGAACCCTCGTAAACTTAGTTTTTAAGCGGTAAAATATAGTTATCACTAATAATATACTGACTATTCACAAGAGCCACCAAGTAAGGTCTGTATTAAATAAATAAATACTTTGAGTATCCTTGAATTTCAAAAGTGAAATTGCAATATGAGTAAAATTTGACGACCTCCGTGGTTGAGTGGTTTGCGTGCCGGTTTTCAAGGCGCCGCCATCTCTGAGGTTCCGGGTTCGATCCCCGGTCGGGGCAATGTAGAAAAATAACTTTTCTACATTGTCTCGGGTCTGGGTGTTGTGGTACCTTCGTTGTTTCTGATTTCCATCACAAAGTGCATAAGCTACTTACTATGGGATCGGAGCAATGTATGTGTTGTTGTCCCCTATATATTCATTTATTTTATTTATTTAATTGGATGAGTAAGTCTCTGAGGGCGGTCTCAAGTGTCTGCGAGTGAAATCTGAGTGAGAGAAGTGAGCAGATTTTTTATAAGCAATAATTGTCGAACCAATTGTACACGTTACAGTTCCCGTAAATTGTAAATACTGCTGTAGAATATAATGAAGTCGGTTAATAACTTCAAAATCGCTTAAAATAAATCAAACCGATAAAATTGGTGTATAGTAGGCGCATATTATATTTACCATTAAAATACATTCTAATATTAAATGAGAAAACTTTATCCAACTGGGATTGTAACGGTATTTCAGATGCCTACCATAAAATTAACTATGCAAAATATTATTCATTTTTTTATTTTATAAACATGTTCTTTAGACTTCATCTTTGTAGTAAAATTACTGTATATGTTGATACTAACTACATAAATTATAGAAAATACATTAATACATCTCGATAATAATAATAAAAAAAACCATAGCATAAACTTTTGTTTTTTTTTATTATTTCAAAAACAATACTAATCTACCAAAATCAATCCCATTTGGATATTTCCTAAGGGCACATACCAAGGGTTTAGTTTATTTGGCAGTATTTTGTTTGCATTCCTACCCTCACCGTACGATATTAAATGATAAAAATAAATTTTTATTAAAAGTAACGTCTTAAACCTTGAAAATTGAGCATGACACTACTTTTGAGTTTGAAAATACTTTTATCTACGCTCATTGCTTAAAGTTCGAATTATGAAATCAAAATTAGTCACATATTGACCTACTTTATTCACAGACTTCTTTAATTATTAAAAAGTTATTCATTATAACATCGCTGTACTATGGAAATATCTCCAGATAGTTGAATAATTTCCATTACGATACTCGGCTCTGGGTTCCTGTATTTTTATGTGTTGGCATCACAGACCACGGAATAACTTTCTTTTCTCTGTGGTCGTCATAGCCAAAAGAGAGTGTAGAGCCAATCCACAATTTTGTTTTTTTTTTTTTTTTTATATATGGAGTCCACAGACAACATTTAGTTGGTAGTCATGGAATTGGCCATGATCGACCATAGACAACAATTAATTCACGGAAACAATAATTTTTCCCTGCCTTATATGACTGATTAAAAAGTGTGTTCATACAGAATATTGAAAAGAATTATGTATAATTTTTGATTATTTAATTATCCACTAAAAATATACTTTATCGGACTTGCATAAATATTTTTCTACTCTTTTTTTGTTTCATGACTTTTTTAACAGACTATACGCAGTTTGCAACTGAATTTTGGCGCTATACCTAACTTTTAACATTTCAATGTGTTATTTTTGTTACTTAGTCAACACTTAGCGCGGAAAAATGTCTAGTAGTGAAACCTACTAAAGAAAATTTAACTCCACCTGACATTTTAGTAATTGCAACAAAAATGACCCACAATCTTTTACCAACAAAGTGAAGGATTTACGACCAACGTTAGCAAGATTTTATGGTTTGGATTTATGATAATTTAAGCGTAGATAAAGTAGTGTATGAAACTCTACATAATTAGGTATTAAAACACTCGTGTGATACTATTAAAAAACTCGCCTGCGGCTCGTTTTTTAAACTCACACTCATATTTTAATACCCCCCATTATGCATCCGTTTCATAAACTACTATTACTTTAAACTAGGATAAACATTACATTATGACATACACTGAAAAAATATTAAAATACAATCTTTATCAATTCAAAATCAGGTTTTCTTCCCTTTCCCGAAAAACGAGAATTAGTATAAAGCTCCTACGAAACTACAATGGCGTTATTGCTGCGTGACGTCACAATCCACTATAGCTATCTGTCTTAACTTTTTTAATTACATAAAACTTTTTTATTATTTGTTCGAATTCATAAGTTTTTTTTCTCATCATTTAATTTTAATCAGAATATTGTTTTTTAAATTAATTCTTGAGTTATCTCAAACAAAAAAAAGAATATTCTGATAGGTGTGTAATTTATACTGCCCAATTATGCTGCATAATGGGGTCTTACACTACTTTTGAAGTTGATAAAAAATATTACTTTATTATAAACTAGGATAAAAATAATAACGTGCAGTGAAAGAAATATTAAAATAATAATTAAATCCAACGAAGATTTACAAAGTTACAGGCGTTTAAACTTTGGAGTGGAAAATCTTCTATCCCTTTCTCTCAAAACGAAAATTTGTATGAAGCCGCACGAAGCTACTATGGCATTGGTAAGGTGTGACGTCACAATGTCATGTTGCTATCTCTGTCTAATCACAAATCTTTAAATGCTTATAACTTTTTTGTTATTTGCTCGATTTAATTAGTTCTTTTAGTGCACGTCATTATTTTAATTCTACTTTATAATAAAGTAATAAAAAAATTGGAGTCAAATACCCTATTGCATTCCTTAACCACAGCAGACAAACGTACATAAACTAAACCCTAGATACATGGCCGGGCTCCCCAACTCTCGAGACGGCGTTAGTGGATAGCTATCAGGCCAGACTCGAGTAGCTTCTGTATCTTGGCAGCGATCTCCGGGTTCTTGAGATGGTCCTGCAACGCGTGCGGGTCCTGCTGCATTTGCTCCAGGATGCAGCGCATCGCCGGGTCCCGAAGGATCGCCTGCACTTCTGGATCGCCCATTGCTCGTTTGCGGACCTGGAAGATTATTTTAACTCGGTTCAAAACTATGCCTTATCAGGGGATCGGGGGTTTGAGCCTGGGAGTTTTTGTACTTGACTGCAATCTCACGTGATGGTAAAAGTCAAAACCCAAAATATCTTTATTTCACATAGCACATAAAGGCACACAAGTCGATATGACATTTGTTGCAGGTGATAACTACAAGTCGACTTAAAACTAATTTTACTAAAATACTAATACTATTATTTTAACTCTGTTCAAAACTATGCCTTATCAGGGGATCGGGGGTTTGAGCCTGGGAGTTTTTGTACTTGACTGAAATCTCACGTGATGGTAAAAGTCAAAACTCAAAATATCTTTATTTCACATAGGCCTAATATAAAGGCACACAAGTCAATATGACATTTGTTGCAGGTGATAACTACAAGTCGACTTAAAACTAATTTTACTAAAATACTAATACTAAGGGTTATAGTTAGGTAATACTGAGAAGAAGCCCACAACCAACTCAGCCGGGTAAGTGATGATGCAGCCGAAGATGTTAATGTACTAACTTGGAAGGGGTGAGTAAAGTCACCCCAACGGATTCTACGTCTTTGTTGGTAGGGTGGTAACTAGCCACGGCCGAAGGCTCCCACTAGACCAGACCTGAGCCAATTTAGAAATTATAAATCACAGCGGCAGGGCTCGTTTGTGAACCCTCGTAAACTTAATTTTAAGTCGACTTGTAGTTATCACCATACTTATGCAACAAATATCATACCGACTTTTTACAAGTGCCTGTATGTTAGGCCTATGTGAAATAAAGATTTTTTGAGTGTTATAATTCCAAAAGTGGACTCCGTGGCGGGAATCGAACCCGCTACCCTCCACTCGAATTCGAGTGCGCGTCCTCTGCGCCATGGAGGTCCTCAAAAATTTTGTTACCTCCTCCGGGTTGGAGTTGAGTTGTGTGGAGCACGCGCGGTAGCCCTCCAACGCCTCTGCATTGCTGGGGTCCAACTCGAGAGCCTTCTGGTACGCCATCTGCGCCTTGGCGTGTTGCTGCATGCCCTGCGACAAATACAAACTCACTTGTTCATCTCGCTCTGCTCAAAAATTACTTCCACTGCATACACTTCTGAAGCACTGAGGACTGAATTGACACATGAACAACCTGATATTAAGGGGATACAGATATGTGCAAACTCTGTAATGAGTTGGTGGAAACGCCAATGCACATGATCTGTTCCTGCCTAGCACTGATGCACAAGCGTAGCAATATTCTGGAGAAATATATACTGGATCCTAACGATGGTAAACTTCTATAAGCCAAGAAGTTGCTCCTGTTCCTGATGGCAACAAGCATTGGCTGGGAACTGAAGATGGCGGCGTCACAATATATCGGGGACGGTCAACGTGTCACCAGAGATCGTGGACACCTGAAGCGTTAAGAGTGTATGACGTTTATGTACTTGTGTTTAAAGAACGCTCGTCAAAAAAACTGTCAACGTATGCTAAGTTTACGCCATCTAACGTCAGTTATCAAAGACCGCTAAACACTTGTTTCAACTTAAGTTATCATCCCCGCGCTGGGCGGTGACACGATGTTCACTGACCGCGCGGGGCCACCAGACCCAATGTACCATCAGGCCACAAGCCAAGAAGGTGAGGCCTTAGCCCCTTACCGGGGCTAAAAGAACAACACCGGGGGAGCGCAGCTCCCCTGCGACACAACGCCCGGGTAAGGAGGCAAGCCTCGAGGCTCGTACCCCCGTCGGGACTTGTTCCCCATGGAGACGACACAACCCCCCACAACACAACTTAAGTTCATTATAGTACCAGTAGCTTTAGCCATAAGACTTATTTACTATCTTGTGTTCATTGCTCATTCCAAAAGTATGAGTCATCAAAAAACGCAATGAAACTAACAATAACAATGTACGAAAACATGACACGACATACAAGGATGACAATAACATAATAGTTATAGTGCCACCAATTTATCTGCAAACTTAAGGAGGTGGCTAGCGACTTTATAATACAGAGTTCCTAAACTAAATTTATTATAGTTGTGTTATCGCTGCAAAATCGGTCGTAAATCATAATCGGACTAGGGATGTGCGCTACTTGCGCGCGCGCAAGGCCGTTATCGATAACTCTGTTGAAAATTGGCAAAAATGTGTGGAGCATCCAGATAGCTTGAATTACGATGAGTCAGTATTAGTTTTATATATACGTCTTTTTTGTTTACAAAAAAATCTAAATCAAAATAAACGTGTTTTTATTTCTATCGCTCATTTATAAAGATACAAAGAAAACAACCATCGATATCACTCATCTACTGCACTAATTCACAGAAGCCGGGCCATAGGAAACAATAGAATGATTTACGACCGACTCTGCAGCGACATAAAAGCACAATTATAACAAGCAAATGATGTCCTAAGAAGACAGCTCTAGTTCCACTTTTCGCCACTTCACAGATTAGTAGGTTGTAAAATCATAGGCTCTATGGACGATGGGTGTAATACAAAATTCACGAAAAAAGTGTCCCGAGAAAACCTATATAAAAGAGGGTACATGAGTATTTTTAAAAACAAATTAAAAAATTGTAATTTATGTCTTAAACCATTACTATACAGCCTAATTTTCAAACACGAGACTGAAGTGCGATTGTATGTCTTTTCGCGTTTTGTATGTCATTCGGTTCGGACACTTTTTAGCGCTGACCCTAACTCCTTAGTTTATAACTCAATGGTTGTACAGGTCGCGCGATGGTTTAAGATCGCTCGGTGAAACTAGTGGGGGTAATCTGCGCATGTGTACAATCGCGCACAAAAATGCTAAGGGAAATAATTTATAATAATTTCGTATATGTATTAGTAATTGAGCAAATAAAAACGCTAGAGTTTGCTTGCGATTTATCAGCAACATTGGTTGATCGATTTGCAATCAGTTGTAAACGATTTATAGGTGCTACCAATATTTTCTCTAATGATGTCGCGGCTTCTGCACTTGCTTTTTTTACTTGCTTTAGCATACCCACGATTTCATCAGTTTCCTTTTTCACGTAACAATTCACGTCATAAACAATTTTTCGGGCTTGCCGTGTTAAAACTTTATTTTCAGGCATTTTTTCAACTAAGCAATCTGTGCGCAACTGTACTCAAGACACACAGAGACGCGCGAACACAGCACGGGAAGTGAACTAACCAATGACGTGGCGCCGCTCAGGCGCACCCGCCCCGCAAACTCACTCACCCCTCACCCCTCCGTTTAGACCTAAGAATTGAATACTGCGCATACCCCTTCTACTTTTACCGAGCGATCTTAAATCACTGCGCGACCTGTAATGCACTAAAACCCCTCGCACCTGCAGGATCTTGCCCTTCCGTATCCAGCCCTTGATGAACTTGGGGTCCAGCTTGCAGCACGTATCGCAGTCCCGAAGGCCCAGGTCGAAGGCGGCCAGCTTGGTGTAGCAGGCGGCGCGGTTGGAGTACAGTTTGGGGTCATCAGGGTTGCGCTTGATCGCTTCTGTGTAGTGCTTCATTGCAGTACTGTAGTCTCCTGAAAATTGTGTAACACCAATAGATAAAAATAGTCAAGATAGGCTCATCCGAACATTTTAAGTAAACGTTCTTCATACAAGAAAATGTAGAGACAGCTGTCTCAACTCCTGCGAAATACATGTTTATTTTTTATATATTTTTTTATCTATGTGTCTGTGGTCACCTTGCCTGAAATATTATTATAACCTATATTCTGGCTCCCTTAAACTGGCGACTTTTTTTGCGCTGTTCGCCCTGTCTTTAGTATACAAGTCTGTGGTAACACCATCTTGTTACGGCAATGAGCAATTGATCTCAGTAACTGTATGTTTTCATGAAAAACATGAAAAATTTCCAATCAACTGTGTCAATACAACTAGGTATAGAAAAATATGTAGTTTTCAACATTTTTTTTCAGTGGAAACGCACTATACATATTGTGGTCTGAACTGACAACGTAAGGCTCGGTTACCAACAAAGCAAAGCTGAGGAGCTGAGGGTAGCTGTGTTTGAGTAATGAGTAACCAATCAGATTTTGTCATTTCGACAACTCTTGTCCTCTCGTGAATGTCAAAATGACAAAATCTCATTGATTACTCAAACACAACTCTGCTCCGCTCCGCTTTGGTGGAAAACGGGCCTTATGCAGTAATTTGGTAGTTGACTGAAGTCAAAACATTTTGAAACTAAAATTATCAAAAAGTAAGGTGGTAAAAAACTGAAGTAATAAATCAAATAATGAAAAAGTTTCGAGCATTTTAATATTTCTTAGGTTTAAACAGGACAGGTGTATTAGACCGTCATCAAAGTGTGGTCATGCCATGGTAGTTTATAAGTCATGGCCCTATAAAATTACTACTCAATTGATATGCTTGTGACAGTACAATAAAAGTCTCACTTTAATAAATCTTACCCTTTTTAAAGTACTCGTTCCCTAACTCCTTCTCCTGTTCTGCCTTCACCGGGTCGATGTAGGCCTTCTTCTCTTCCTCAACTATTTTCTTCTCCACCTCACTGAGAAGTGTCTTGATCTCCGGCGTGCGGTGCTCTGACATCGACTTCTCGTAGTAGGTCTTTGCTAGCTTCCATTGCTCCATTTTCTTATACGCATTACCTGTGTGATAAACCATTGTATGTACTACTTCATATTTAAAGTCAAAATATTATACACTGGCCTGCAAAAGAAAGTATCACACTTTGTATCAATTTAATTTAAAAAGTGTGACACTTACTTTTGCAGGCCATTTGTTGGTAAATCAAATGGATTTTAAGACACACAGATAACCCGATTTTTATCTAATTAAATTCTTTTAAGATTAGAGTTTATAAAATTAAAGAATCTCCTGTTACTGCCATAAGACAAATCTATAAAACGTCGTAATAAACAATCAATACAACAGAATGTGCCAAAACCTAAGACAAACATAATATTATTGTATTGATGTGGGAAAAGCACAATAAAATAATTAACTTGAAAACATTGATTTTCTTGTCATGGTGAAAATAATAAAGTGCTTAAAAATAAAAATTCTGACAAACTGAGGAACTGCTCCTTTTTTTAAGTCGGTTAAAAATGCTTAAAACTTGCCTTTTTACATTTCTATTGAGAGCAGCTAAATATTATAAGAGGCAGGAAACATAGGCACTGGCATTTTAACCATTCATTATGAAATACTATACAACTAGCTTTTGCCCGCGGCTCCGCCCGCGTTGAATTCGATTTTTCACTAATCCCGAAAAAAACTTGAATTTCCTCAATGATCTTTACACCTACTTTTAAGAAAGTTTATTTATTATCAAATTAATCAACCTATGTCTGTAGCTATAGATTGCCTTAGAAAATTTAAGTTATTTTAAAATCTATGTTTCAATGAATGTACCTATGTGTGAAGGAGTATTTCCCCGCATGAATTTCGTTTTCACAAATCCCGCAGAAACCATGGCTTTTCCGAGATAAAAAGTAGCTTAGGTAGTATATCCTCTATTTATTTATATTTATATTATATTTAAATATTAATTCCCGGATATCGTCCATATCTACTGATCCAAATTTCAATCAAATCATTTAGTAGTTGCAGCATGAAGGCGTATTCCTGACGCGTGATTTTTTCATATATCCCGCAGAATCCATTAATTTTACTGGATCAAAAGTAGCTTATATATCAATTCAGGTACAGTCTATCTCCATTTTAAATTCGAGCCAAATCGATTCAATAGTTGCGGCGTGAAAGAGTACCAACTTCCCCCGAGTGAACTTCAATGATTCACAAATTCTGCGGTGAACATGGATTTTCTGGGATAATAAGTAACCTATGTAATAATTCAGGATATGGTCTAGCTCTACTCCAATTTTCAACCAAATCGGTCAAGTAGTTGTGGCGCGAAAAAGAAACAAACATCCAACCTCAAAAAATTACAAACTACGAAATTTACCTATAATATTTATTAGATTAGATAAGATTATAATAGTATCTTATATCCCATTGCTTAACAAAAACACACGTCAATAGGCAGTGAAACAGTTGTTAGTTCTGGAGTCAGGGACTATATAGGTACCCGTTTTCACAGTTATAATATTATTATTAGTAATCCACATCCCCTTGCTCAACTAAAACACAAAAAGTGATAATTTCAGAACCAACAAAGTGCCCATTTTCACATTTATAGTAACAATCATTAGCTTTCGCCCGCGGCCCCGCTCGCGTTAAATTCAACTTTAAAGACATCCCAATTCCCATGATATTCTCGTTCTCATTCCCATAACCTAACTATCTGTCTACTAATACCTACTTTCACGGAAGTCTCCTAAAGCAATTTACCTATAGAGGTAGCTATAGATTTCTATAGAAATTTAGGGTTTTTTCAACATCCCACGGGAACTGTGGATTTTTCCAGGATAAAAAGTAGCCTATGTTTTAATCCAGGTTATAAGCTATCTATGTTCCAAATTTCAGCCAAATCGGTTCAGTAGTTGCGGCGTGAAGGAGTAACAAACACACACAAACTTTCGCCTTTATAATATTATTAGGATTATACTCACCAATCCTTGTGAAAGCTTTTGCGATTAACTTAAAGTCAGCTCTATTTTCTCTACCAATCTCAATGGCCTTCTCGCACTCTTTTATACATTTTTCGTACTCTTTCTGCTCAAAGTACACAGCAGCCATGTTTGTGTAGAAAGTAATATCTGTAGGATCATGTTCTATTGCCTTACTGTAGTGTTTGAGTGCATTATCAAAATCTTTCTTCTTATAACAATCATTGCCTAAGTCTTTCTCTTGTAGTGCTAATCTACGATTTTCAGGTAATTCCTCATATTTTGGTTTTGGTGGTTCCTCAGTTTTTGGTTTTGGGGTGGGTTTGGGCTCAGGAGCAGGCGGGTCTACATCCATTGGGGATCCTAAGTCCAATCCGAGCATAACACTTAGTGTTGCCAGCATACGCTTGTCTTCCATTTTGGAATCTAGGGCTCTATAGTCATATGGGTTGAGATTCTGTAATAAATTTTAATAAAAATTTTATTTAAGCATGCATATTGTAATAGTAGAATTAAATTGTAAAGCAGTTGGGCATAAAGATAGGGTATTTTACTAAATTGATTATAAAGGCTCATGTTGTTTCCTTATCCTTTAACTTTACTATCAGTGTTATATTATATTATGTAGAATATATAATAATCAATACATAGACAATAAATACCAAATATAACTATGTTTAACGTTGATATTATCTTTTCACAGAAAATATAATGCACAAATATGAAGATCTATGTTGTGTCCCACAAGAACTATTGATTTGTCCAAAAAATTAATTGATGTAGCCTGGATTAACACAAGCTTTTTTCATCCATCCAAAGTTCAGTTATATTGGTTAAGTAGTTAATTGTGGTGTCAATGAGTGACAAATATCTCAAACTCCTGACTCATTTATTTATCAACACCTAGCCTTAACAATTGGGCCTAGAAAACTAAAATTACTAAAATAAATTAGACTATTAGATAAAACTTTTAACTGTTGGCAAAAATCTCAGTGGTTTATGTGGTTGACACCACTGTCATCCACATTAACCACATTTATGTTGTTGTTTGTGAACCTGAAGAAATAAATAAGTATTCCACATTCAGCTGGTAAGTAAGCAAATTTAAAGCTTTCAGTTTGAGAATAAAACTGTAGAAAATTTTCCTAATACATACCTTAACCATTTCAACATATTCTGGATCCTTCAACCACTCTCTAGTCTGGGGGTTAGCTCTAAGCTTCTCAAACAATGCCTCCGTTCTTAGCCTAGCCTCTTCCGCTTGCTTCTTAACTTCGGCCAAGCCTGATGCCAGTTGCTGATTACCAGGCTCGAGTTCCAAGCCCTTCTCGTAAGCCGCAATCGCCTCTTCGTGCCTACCCAAGTACGCTAACGCACTCCCCTTTCTGGAGTATCCCTTACTCCAACTCGGATTGAGCGACACTGTTTTGCTAGCGTCTTCCAGAGCAGCCACATAATTCCCAGCCTTTGCATGAGCCGCCGATCGGTTGCTATACAAAACGTGGTTTTTTGGGTCCAATTCTATAGCAGCGGTGTAACTTCTGATAGCCTCCACATAATTCCCGGACGAGAGCGCCGCATTACCTTTCTCTTTCAACTGATTAACCTGTAAATTAGGGTATTTTAGAGTCTAATCATGTTTGAAACTTGAAAACAGCTGAAATCGGCATAACCTTACCTGCTCCATGACTGAC
Source organism: Coenonympha glycerion (assembly GCA_963855885.1). NCBI lineage: Eukaryota > Metazoa > Arthropoda > Insecta > Lepidoptera > Nymphalidae > Coenonympha > Coenonympha glycerion. Next base: position 15,917,530 of record OY979635.1, read on the forward strand.
GCAAATTTTTAAAGTTCACTTTGATAACTATAACACTTCGCACGGGGAGCTCACTATGATTCAGCGATTGTCTTGCTTTGTTCTGAACTGAAATCCTATTGCAGTATTGCAGCCTTTCAACAACTAGAGAAATTCACGTAAATTCGCTCGTGAATGAAACTGAACAATCGAGAGTCGCTATGGAGAGTCGAGACGGCAGATAGAGGTAGGTACCTAAAAATTACTACTACTGACACTTCTGACTTCAAATTCGAGAATTTTCTGGTAATTCAACACAGAAAATGGCTACTAATGGCAACAAATAAAATGGCTAGAATCCAAATCGTTTCAAATATATTTTTGGTCTGAGTAGTGGTCTGAGTAAAGACCCAAGTGTTAGTCAGTCTCGAGAAACTCCGGAACAAGGTTCCTTGTATGAAATTCCTAACCTTTTTTAGCCAACATTCAGAAATTATGCCAGAATTGACAATTGACCAACATTGACCACCACAAGCATGAATTCAATATGTCGGCATGTCGGCCGCCATTTGTCAGCTGCCATTTGTGATGAGAATTTTGAGTTGATTGCTGTTTCTATTTTGTTGTTTTTAGTTTTTACGTTCGAAATTTCATCATAATTAAATGTGTGTGACTCGCTGTTTATCGTCATTCGTCGTGTTGAGCCATTGTTCCTCCGATTCCTCACGCATAGTGCACGAGGGTTGACTCTTTAGTGATTTAGATAAAACGAGTTAATGGACTCTATTAGTTAGTGTTTGTTATGTATGAACGAGATATTGGACTCAATTAGTTAGTTTAATTAATAATTAGTGTAAATAGATAGTTAGGTACTTTATTATGATGAAACCAGTAAAGGTCACAGAACCTGTGAGATTGCGGGATCAAAGAGTGACATGATGAAAGCCGCTTGCTTTTTTCATCATTTCCACTAGAACGAAACCGGTGAGTGATACTGTCATTACAGTAATTATGATCTATCCTTTGTTTTTAGTATTTAAGTCAATGTGAAGTGAATAATCTGCACTGTACTGTATGTCCTAGCTGTTCCAGATGAATATTGAAATATCGTCACAGGATATTTACAGAGGATTTCCTATTGCTCTCATTATTAATAATGATAAAAACTTTATATTAAAACAATCATTTTTTGTGACTCTTCTTAATAATAATGAACAGCGGTCATGACAATGTGCACCAAGAGGTTATTGTGCAGCCTGGTCCTTAACCTTCCACTCTCTTTCAATTGTTTGCATCTCATAATTTTTACATTCCAGGTGTCGAGAATGGGTAAAAGTAGTTGGTAAAGAGGATCAATAGAAAAACTTAACAAGAAGCGAAATGTGTGTGCTAAACCACTTTGAAACCAAATACCAACTTTAAATTTAGCTGCCTCGCCTCCTGACAGACAATTTAAGGAATTACCCTTACAACTGTATCTGCTTACAGAGCCTAAAGGTAAGAAAAGGAAAGGTCAAATAATATAAAATTCGAGCCAACAAATTTTTTCATCACTATCACTATACGTATATTTATATATGTATAGTTAGTTCAATCCACGAAGACTTGCCCCATTCCTACCTTTTACCATACCATTTTTACCATTACAATCCCATGAAATACAAGCGATTTTGAAGGAGTGGGGTGCGTCCTCATGAATTATATATAGATTAAGATATAAGATACCGGGTTTTTCCCCTTTGCTCTGTGCAATTGTATTTCAGTCTTTACAATAGTGTTGTTTGAAGAATTAGTGCCTTTTATTATGTTATTCTATTGTAATAATATTATTCTCTCAGATATTTCAAAGTAATATACATTAAATAATATTATTAATATATGTATGTGTTGATTATTTCAGAACACCTCCCAGAAGCAGTGCCATCTACAAGCCAACAAAAAAGTAGCCCTGGGGAGCTGCCTCAAATTGGTGTGTATTTTATACATTTGTTTAAAGGTTTAGAAAGTTGATTTCGCAGAAATTGTCCTGCTCTGTGGTCCCCCAACCCCACCTAACAGGTCCAAATTTATCATATTATCTTTTAAATTGCACCAAGTTTTAAGTATTTGAATGGATGATGATTAATACTGCACCAGTCTATCCTCTTCCAAAGCACATGTCAGGATTGCACTTTGATTCCCACTACTTGAAAATATTTGTGTGGTGAGCATGAATGTTTTCTAGTGTCTGGTGTTTTTCAATATATTGTATTTATGTGTATCAAATATCTTATACCTTTTAAAGAGCAATATAAATGTACTAGTAGGGCGCGTGAGTGCGCGGGCCACATGTGGCCCGCGTGCAGTCTTCCCGCTTATAAAGGTATCGCCGCCATCTCCATCGCCCATTGATATCCGATTGGCAGTCAGCTGAATAAATTACCAAGGAGCACTGTCATGGTTTTAAAGATAGTTACGGGCAGTTCGAAGAAAAAAATACGCTGAACCTCATCGGATGAGGTTCAGCGTATTTTTTGTTCGAACAGCCCTTAACTATCTTTAAAACCATGACAGTGCTCCTCAATCATCATCCAAATCCTAGATCATTGTCTCTTCTCATAGTATGTACATTTTCCATGGAAAGATAAATTCCTCCACAGTGAATTATTTTCCATGCATCCCGTAGAACTTGAGATCCAGATCACCACTTGCTAAAAAACCACTCTCTTATCTTTCATACTTTCCGAGATAGAACAACAGTAAATTTGTATGGCGGCCATTTTGGTTTTTTTTTAGCTCACTGACAATTGCCTGAAGTTCCGAGTATTTTTTGTTTCAGCAGTCCCCACCTAACAATAATACCTTGTCCATGCTCCTTGACTGTCTTTAAAATCCTCAATCATCACCTCATTCCATATTTTTCTCTGGTAGTCATCCAAAAATCCGCATCAAAGCACTTCATGTTTTACAACTCGTAGTCTCTTCAATATTTCCCATACATTTTCTATGGAAAACTAAATTCCGCCATTTTGATTTTTTTTTCTATCCATCGAATAGACCTTATGGTCCTGATCATTTCTCGCCAAGAAACCACTCTTCCAACTTTTATACTTTTCGAGATGAACGCCGATGAAGTTTGTATGGCGGCCATCTTTTTTTCGCCATTTTGAAATTTTTTTCCGCTAACTGCCAATTGGATGACGTTTCGAGTGACATTTGGTCGAGCACCCCCCACCTATCTCCAATACCTTGGCTGTGCTCTTCACCCGTCTCCGAAATCCTGAATCATCAGCTCTCTCCGTATTTTTCCTCCGAATGAATATTTCTCTTTTATACGAAAAGATTAGTAAAAAAAAATTTTTCCATACAAAATTGTTCAGGAGAGGTGATCAATGAGTCAGTGGCCAATCAGCACGAGCAGCTATATATATATTAACTAGTAGGGCGCGTGTGTGCGCGGGCCACATGTGGCCCGCGTGCAGTCTTCCCGCCCATAAAGGTATCGCCGTCATCTCCATCGCCCATTGGAATCCGATTGGCAGTGAGCTGAAAAAATTACCAAGGAGCACTGTCATGGTTTTAAAGATAGTTAAGGGCAGTTCGAAGAAAAAAATACGCTGAACCTCATCCGATGAGGTTCAGCGTATTTTTTGTTCGAACAGCCCTTAACTATCTTTTAAACCATGACAGTGCTTCTCAATCATCATCCAAATCCTAGATCATTGTCTCTTTTCATAGTATGTACATTTTCCATGGAAATATAAATTCCGCCAGAGTGAATTATTTTCCATACATCCCGTAGAACTTGAGATCCTGATCACCGCTTGCTAAGAAACCACTCTCTTATCTTTTATACTTTCCGAGATAGAACAATACGAAATCTGTATGACGGCTATCTTGAATCCACCATTTTAATTTTTATTCAGCTCACTGCCAATTGCATGACGTTCCGAGTATTTTTTGTTTCAGCAGTCCCCACCTAACTATAATACCTTGCCCATGCTCCTCGACTGTCTTCAAAATCCTCAATCATCATCTCATTCCATATTTTTCTCTAGTAATTCTCCGAAAAACCGCATCAAAACCTTGCATAGTTACTAGCTTTTTGTCCCTTCCACATTTCCCATACATTTTCTATGAAAAAATAAATTCCGCCATTTTGAACTTTTTTTTCATTCGTCGAATAGACCTTCGGGCCCTGATTGACTCTTGTCAAGAAACCACTCTTCCATCTTTTATACTCTTCGAGATGGACACCGATGAAGTTTGTATGGCGGCCATCTTGAATCCGCCATTTTGAAATTTTTTCAGCTCACTGTCAATTGGATGACATTTCGAATGACATTTGGTCGAGCACCCCCCACCTATCTCCATTACCCTTGGCTGTGCTCTTCACCCGTCTTCGAAATCCTCAACCATCAGCTCTCTCCGTATTTTTCCTCCGAATGAATTTTTTTCTTCTATACGACCCCATCCATGAAAAAAAAATTTTTCATACAAAATTGTTCAGGAGAGGTGATCAATCAGTGAGTGAGTGAGTGAATCAGCACGAGTAGCTATATATATAGTAATAATATACAAGAATTGCTTGTATGTATATAATCTGAATCTCGGAAATGGCTAGAACGATTTTCATGAAATTTAATATACAGAGGTTTTCGGGGGTGATAATCGATCTAGCTAAGATTCATTTTTAGAAAATTAAACAAAAAAAATACCGAGCATAGTCCAACTAGTTAGGTATATTTATCAGTTATTTAGTACCCCATGTGTGTCCTGATATATATTTTAAATATTTATGTACATTTCAAGCAATTTACCAATAATAATTATCAATTGCAAATGTTATTTATAATTTACATTTTATTCTTTCAGAAAGGACACCTGCGAGACCTGTAAAGAGATCTGGTGAAGTTCTTTCAAATAAAGAAAAAGCAATAAAATTATCACAAGACAACATCAGTATTTTTTTGTAATAATATGAACTTGGCAGGTATGGGTGTAAATTTAAGGAGCACACCACGGGTGTGCCCGCGAAATTCAAATTTTTCGTGGTTTTTCGCGATTTTTAAGCTAATAAGACATAATAGGCTTATGGCCGTCAAATTGCGATAATCCCAATATCTTCTTCACGTGTTTATATAAAAATCTCTGCTCGAAAGTGTCGAGTTAAAGAAATTAGTCTGAGATTTTCGAGTTACTTACATAAAACTCGATACTCGGACTAATTTCCTAGGATACACATTTTTATGCAAAGATTTTGATATAACCATGTAAAGATGATACTGACATTCTCGCAAATTGATTGCCATAAGCCTATCATGTCTAATTAGCGTACAAATTGCAAAAAACCACGAAAATTTTGAATGTCGCGGGCAGACCCGTTGATTTCACGTTAATAAAGATTAATCAACTGATAATTTTGTTTAATTTTCCTATTTCATCTTCGTGCAATTCTGAAGATAATGTTATGTAGGTAAGTAGGTACGAATAATTTATCGATATCGACAAAACCCTAAATATCGATAAGTGTCACATCCCTTGATACGTTGCACATCCCTATTTGACAGAGACTACAAAGTTAGTCTTTAGTCTATGCTACTCAGGGAAGTTCATCGGTTGGTAGCAATGTTACCTATTTTAAAAGGTTGGCTAAAGAAGGTTAGGAATTGGTGAAAAAAACTTATTGTTCTAAGTTCCGTCTCTTAAAACGTAGTGATTATATACTCTTTGGTGTTAGTATTCTATGGTCTATACTGGATTTGATAGGTACTGGAAAAATGAAAAAAAAAACTTATAGCCTGAAAATTCAAAAATAGCTCTATTTTGATAGGTTTTCCCAAGTTTTGAGTAGAATCTACTACACATTTTAAATTTATGGGCCTCGTAATTATTGCGCATCAGTTATTCATTTGATTATTGAAAACTTATATTATTATCAAAATATCGTCATAGATTCGCGGGCACAAACCAAAAGCTGACCCGAGAGAAAAAATGACTAGAAGTATTCTAAAATAACGTACAAAATGTTTGTAAACACCAAAATTAAAATAATAAAAAAAACTAAAAGGACACAAAACGCAAGAACTCAACACCGTACAAAAAATAGTCAACCATAGAATCCATTGACAACAGAGATTGACATTGTAATTTTTTGTTATTTTGTCTTTGCAGTTTGCTAATGTCACGCCAAGTGTCACGCTAACTAATCGCTGTTTTGCATGGATTCGTGATTACAATTGGCGAACTGTGGGGAATACCAAGTGTATTAATGGTGATCGATGGCAAATTGACCGTTTCCGTGTGGTAGCGATAACAGGTCGCGTGTTCCCGTAACTCCTGGTGACTCATCGAGGTCCTTCATTCAGTTGTCACCATGGACACCGACGATGGGGAGTCCTCAAGCAGCGGGCCTATGTCCAGCTTGAATAGCTTGTTTTCTTTCACAAGCCCCGCCGTAAAGAAGCTATTAGGCTGGAAACAGGTACTAATAACACAGCTTACTTAAATGTAATTTTTAATGAAACAACCGGGAATCCCGATTGTAATAATAGTTTATTCAACTGTGATTGAAAATATATGCAATCTATAGCTATACCGCATAGTGGTAATAGTTTTCCCTATAAAGTTGTGCATTAAATTGCTTCATACCATCTAAAAATAGATGAAAACTCTTATGTTAAGTGGTAGTTTTATGACTTAAATACAACTTAATTTTTACTGGTCTTCAATATTTATAACAACATTTCTAGTTCAATAAACTGCATGAAGCAGCAGTCTGTATGACCCTTAAGTAAATAACTGGACTAAGGATTTTGATAATAAATAGATATTTTATTTTAAAGAGACATTCCCAAATTGGGAAGTGGTTTACTAGACTTCAGCATCACAATATTGTAATTGTATGCCTTCTACTCAAGTCTTCTATTATCCTTGCTTACAACAATTACTTGGACCTTAAATGCTGCATACAGAGGGTTTATTTTATAATGGAGATAAGAACGGAATTTGGAAATTCCCATGAGTTTGCCTAACATCAAAAATTAATGACCTAGCTTACCCACAGGCTATCAGTAGAAGAACTTAGATGCAATCCCCATTTAAGTTACGTTCTATGTTATGGATTTTGGCCATAAGCAAATTGGGGATGGTTCAGCTATTTAATTTTTTAACTTCATGTGTTGTTTTTAGGGGCTCTATGTAGGTGCGGATGGAGTTAAAAAACATAAAGCTTATCTTAAGGCGTTGACAGATTTGCAAAGATTGTAGTGGCTTCTGACTTCTGTGTCGAAGGTTGTTTCTAATGTATTTCTAATATATCTATAACATAAGCTCATCCTCACTTTGGGGCTAGATTGTGATACCATGTCATGTCCTGATATAATAAACATTTTAAAATTACCTATGCTTAACTTTAAACTCTATACCTTTAAATGGGCAATTCTTGTATATATGTATATATATTTCTATACAATCTTAATCTCGGAAACAGCTCGAACGATTTTCATGAAATGTAGTATACGGGGGTGTTTGGGGGCGATAAATCTAGCTAGGATTCATTTTTAGAAAATGTCTAATTTACCAAAAAAAAAATGTGACCAATGCTGCCATCTATTGGTGGATAGATAGACTATCAAGCAAAGCTCGGTCACCCAGATATTGAGTAATTATACACATAAAATGCCTTACATTAGAAAAGAAGAACAGAGCTGATATTCTTATACTGCTGAACCTATATTAACCAAGCAAAGTTAAGAGAGCTGATATTCTTACACTGCTGAACCTATATTAACCAAGCAAAGTTAAGAACCACTGCAAAGAAACTACTACACAGCATCGTACCGGAACGCTAAATCGCTTGGCGGTACGTCTTTGCTGGTAGAGTGGTGACTAGCCACGGCCAAAGCCTCCCACCAGACCAGACCTGAGCCAATTTAGAAATTATAAAATTCCAAAGTAGCCTGTGGGGGAAATCGAACCCGCGACCTTCCACTCGAATCAGAGCATGAGTCCCCTGCGCCGCGGAAGTAGTCAAAACCAACTACATTCATACAGACAGACAGTCATAGACCTGAAACTTATAACAAGTCTCTTGCGTGGAGGGTAAAAATTTGTAACACCCCTCTTTTTGCATCTGTGTTTGAAAAAAGGAATCATTTCTGCAATTGAAATTTTTGTGTAGTCAATGTTACTTATTTTATAGTAAAAGTGTATTATTAGTCCTGTAATGTTTGTGAGTCAGTTCAATATACTGCAAACCATTCCTAGGAAATATATGACTCATACTGTTTACTGAATGATATTTTACGATGAATGTACAATTTTACTTTTACTCATTTTGATAAGCCTCAATACCTATTATTTACATTGGTTCATTCATGTTTTTCTGTTTGTGCTACTTTAGTTTTGTTAGATCTAAAATGGCTTATAGATTTAGTTTCTTGTAATTTATTATTATTTTTAATTTTTTCAATATTCAGAGAAAAAAAATGAAAATTCAATTTAAAAATGGTGTGTGTTGTGGGTTGTGTGTGTCATGATCTTCATTGATCACTTCATGAAATAGTTGTATTCTATGAAATGGCCAACTGTAAAATAGAGTTTCTCTATAAATTCAAAATACAAATAACCCATTTGCAGAAGCACTGCAGTGACTTCACATCATACTATCGCCACCTGCACTGTTGTAAGACGTCTGTGGGTTGTGATCGTATTAAGTGGGAGGGAAAATCATCGGCAAAGCTTCTGCAAATGGGTATTGATTTGGCATTGATTGGTGGACACATACAATAAAAAATTAGATGGATTGGACATATTTGCTATGTCTGAAGGCAGGTAAATACCAGATGAGTTTGAATATTGCGCGGATAGAGATAATTCTTTTTATGTTTGTTGCTCTCTTTTGTCTTTCAAATCCATATAGATAGACAAAGAAAAGAGATTGACAAAGGTAGAGAGAAGTATCTCTACATGCGCGTGCTGCATAGGCTGAACAAATTTTAAAGTAGGTAAAGTAAGACATTTTATCTTCTTGATGATGCGGCTATGCAGGGCATCATTTACTTCCAGTAGCACTTTGACTGTCCCCGATCTATTGTCCTCGCTGTTGCCTATATTTCCCTTCCAAGTCCAGTTGCCGCCAGGAAGAGCAGCACATCCTTTGCAGGGGTATATTTGACCTCCTCTGGGCAGAAAATGTACCGTCCCATGAGCCGGCTATGCGTAAGTGTCAGGGCTGGGCAACACTATACAAGTTAGTACTTGACTGCGATCTCACCTGATGGTAAGTGATGGTGCAGCTGAAGATATCATCGACGATACATTGGGAGGGGTAAGTAAACTCACCCCAACGGTTTCTACACAGCATCGCACCGGAACGCTAAATCGCTTGGCGGTGCGTCATTGCTGGTGGGGTGGTAACTAGCCACAGCTGAACACAGTCTGCATCATTTACTAGAAGTATGTATATCAAAATGTGTTTTTGCAATATCCCCAGGGCGACGAGGAGGAGAAATGGGCGGAGAAGGCGGTGGACAGCTTGGTGAAGAAGTTGAAGAAGAGGAAGGGCGCCATCGAGGAGCTGGAGCGCGCGCTGTCCTGCCCCGGCACGCCCTCCAAGTGCGTCACCATACCGCGCTCACTCGACGGCCGGTTACAGGTATTGAACTGTTTTTGGGATAAAGCAACTTGCAGTGGAACTGGAAACAGTTTTTAGAACCAGATTCTTTGTTTAACATAATATAGTCACTATTTTATAGCAATGTTGAACAAATGTGAACTCTGCCCCCCCCTACATTGTCTTGAAAAACGTATTCATTGTAATCGTAATCGTTTACTAATTCTGTCCGCTGATTGGGTTCCTGATTTGCGTCAGCCAATCGCGGTTTTTCTTACGCGATCAGACCCCTGATTCACACAGCATTAGGACTTCGATTCTTGCAGAATGAGTCTATGGTAACAAAAAATCTATATTCTATATTCTATGCGTAAAGTAGTAGGAAGGGAGTTATTCTATATTGCTGGCACTTGAACACTATATTGGCAATTGCAGAAGTGAAAGTCACAGATTTGGACTGTAATTCACTTCAATGGTAACACAATTTTTTTTTCACTCAAGTTTATATTATTTTAAATCTGAACATGAATGAAACGCTTTCTCGTTTGCTTTCATCACTAATGGCGATCAAGTTACATACCGTTTTGAGTACGAAAAGGAGTTTAGCAATTTCTGCGCTCTAATGCATACAGTACATCACAACTGACGTCCCGACGTAATCTTACGTACAGTACATAATAATGTACCCAGTACGTCAGATTGCCTGCATCGCCTCCGCGAATTGAACACCAATAACGCTGCCATTACAGGTATCCCACCGCAAGGGGCTTCCGCACGTCATCTACTGCCGCGTGTGGCGATGGCCCGACCTGCAGAGCCACCACGAGCTGAAACCCCTCGAAATATGCCAATACCCCTTCAGCGCCAAACAGAAAGAGGTATGCATCAACCCTTACCACTACAAACGCGTCGAGAGCCCGGTCCTACCACCGGTTTTAGTCCCGAGGCATTCGGAGTTCGCGCCCGGACATTCATTACTGCCTTTCCAAAGGACGACCGAGCCGGCCATGCCCCATAACGTTTCCTACTCCGGCTCCGGGTTCCCGCCATCGGCGTCATCAGAACTACCCGATACCCCACCCCCCGCGTATTCCCCCCCCTCGGACGACACCGAGCCTCCCGGGGAAGTCGCCCCGGTTTCGTACCAAGAGCCTTTATACTGGGCGTCCGTCGCATACTACGAGCTGAACTGCCGAGTCGGCGAAGTATTCCATTGCAACAGCCATTCGGTAGTGGTCGACGGCTTCACCGACCCTTCGAACAACAGCGACAGATTCTGCCTGGGTCAGCTGAGCAACGTAAACAGGAACTCTACCATAGAGAACACGAGACGTCACATCGGCAAAGGGGTCCATTTGTACTACGTCGGAGGCGAGGTGTACGCCGAGTGTCTCTCCGATGCGGCTATATTCGTCCAGTCCAGGAACTGCAACCACCATCACGGTTTCCATCCATCCACAGTGTGTAAGATACCTCCGGGGTGTTCCTTGAAGATTTTCAATAACCGGGAGTTCGCTCAGCTGTTGTCGCAAAGTGTCAATCACGGCTTTGAAGCTGTTTACGAGCTTACAAAGATGTGCACGATTCGGATGTCCTTCGTGAAAGGATGGGGCGCGGAGTACCATAGACAAGATGTGACGTCTACGCCGTGCTGGATAGAGATTCACCTCCATGGTCCGCTGCAATGGCTGGACAAGGTGTTGACTCAGATGGGCTCCCCCCACAACGCGATATCGTCTGTGTCTTAGCCGTGCCACTTGGTATACACCCCACCGGTTTTTTTGTATTTTGGTTTTAATCTCACAAAATTATTGTATGCCATAAGGAACGAAAATCGTTTGTTGTGGATAAATTCGATTTGTAGTGGGATTTCAAACTAAAAATTTGGCAGGAAGTTTCTATCTAATTTTTCTTTTCTTTTACTTTAAAATTATTTTAATATTTTATTTATTTATTATTAACTTAAATTATTTTAAAAATAAATTTTAATGGTCATTTTTGTTACTTTAAAAATATACAAAACACTTCAGTCGTATTATGAAAAAGCCCAAAATTTATGAAAAATATATATCTGATGAACATTAAATATGGGTGTGAAGAAATATTATAACCTAAGCAAAACTTCCTCTTGTTTTCCAAGTTTGAAATCCAATCACAAATTATATTTATAAAATTTTAAAAATTTACTTTGTAAGTACCATTCCGATGGAACCTTTTTTTTATAAAATGTCATACATTATGTTGCCATGTGTCTAACAAATATTTTATGTTTTTATATGAGGCTGTGTTGAGGTGAGTACTGGTGCTATGTTAAATATTATATTTCTATATAACATAAAACAACAGAAAATTTATATTTCCTTAAGAATAAAGGGAATCTGTTTCCTCATAATAATATTGTATTCATAATGAAAGCCCCATGAGTATTTTTCCATAAATAATATATAACTAGTTATTGATGTTATATAATACTTTGTGTGACTAGTTTTATTCACCTTAACACACCTAAAAAGTAATTTAAAAAAATTGTAGCTCAAATCAATGTGTCCAATTTGGAAGCGAAACGTAAGACGTATAAGAAGTATAATATTTTAATAAGTAAGTGTACTTGTATTTTAATATTATAAAGACATACATTGAAAATGGATAAATATTTCAATATTAATTCAATAAATACTATATATACTCGTGAATGTATATTATAATGACAAGTTTAAGATATTATTGTTGTAAATAGGGTTACATTACAGTAATTATTATTGTGCTGCTTTGGATTCAATTCTATAAAACCAAGAAGTGAATAAGATACAGTGTTTAGTATACAATCCGTTTGAATGTAGAGTTGTTATAAGTTGTAGAGAGAGAAGAGAGAGAGCGAGAAAGAGAGGGAGAGAGAGAGAGAGTAATACAAGGTTGAAAGTTTTTTATGAAAAAAAAAACAAGGTTGGCTGGGCTGATGATAATATTTATGTAGTAGAACACTGCAATTCTAGTTATGACGAAATGCAATTTTATTTAATTTCTAAATTACATTTTTTTAAATATAGGATGTGGCTCCACAAAATTTTACAATTTACTGAAATCGATGTAAATATTATTATGGAAAGAACAATGGTGCGGGCCCATACATCGGTTACGCTAATGCAACATAAATGCAACTATAAATGAAAAAATATTTTTTTATTGGGCCTGCAAGCCTGAATTCAATGCTAAAAGATTTTTCTTACAAAAAAGTGGAGAAAAATTAATAATTATTTTCAAAATATTGTATCTGAGTATTATAACAGCAGCGACCTCCGCCATGAAGCATCCGAGAGCATAGACAATACACTAAATACTCTTTGATAAATACTTTTCACTTGTCCAAGAATTTGTCACTGTCGACAGTTGGTAGCCATGTAGCTGTCGGACAGTGTTGCGAGATGCCAGCATTAAAAACTCCAATCGGCTGAAAGAAAAATCTAATTGAGTTAATAAATCAATATTGAATTACAAGGGTGTTTCGGAAACGCTAAACAACCAAGACAAAATAATCTATGCTCAAAATAATCGATTGTAATAGATTTCAGTATTATGAATAGGTGTAGTCTCAAACCTCCAAGCAGTTTATTTAAGTGAGACTGGCTCACACGGAAAAATAATATTCAGTTTTACTCCAATGCAGTGGAAAACCCTAAACTAACTAACTAATTTAATCTTTTAATGTAAAATATCTGGGTGACCGAGCTTCGCTCGGTGGCCAATAGATGGCAGCAGTAGTCATATTTTTTTTTTTGGTAATTTCGACATTATCTAAAATGAATCCTAGCTAGATCGATTTATCGCCCCCAAAAACCCCTGTATACTAAATTTCATGAAAATCGTTCGAGCCGTTTCCGAGATCCAGATTATATAGAAATATATATACAAGAATTGCTCGTTTAAAGGTATAAGATAATATATTCGAGTAAAATAAAATGCAAAAGTGGAACAATCGAAATCGATACAGTTACTGTCTTGTATTCTACATACATACTATTTAATCATAGATACTGACATTGTATGAAAATGTCAAAACAATATTAAAATAATATTGCTTTAAGTCACGGTGGTAGGCCCCCTGATCTAAGAATTAACGTAGTACCTGAAAGTAAGTTTTTCTTTAGTATCTGTTACATGTTGTTCTCGTACAAAAGTGGACCGATCGTCAAAAAGATGGAGTATAAAAGTGGAAAAGTTTGGCATCCGGCAACACTAGCTGTCAGGAGTGTGGAAACGGAACCTATCAGTAATCAATTGAATTTCTTTAAATATTTTATTTTTTGACCCGTCCTTTATAATAACTGGTGATACCTTGTAAAAATTCAGTTATTTACTAGAATCGTCTTGTAATAAATTTTACATCTAGACGCTAAACTTTATTTGTGTACTGTTCTTTATTTGTACTTTGGGGCCACAAAATTAGTTTACTTTTACGGTAAGGGATTGTGTTCTAAAAAGTAATCGATGTGAAATATAAATAATAAAAATAACAAACACAGAAGGTTTAAATTCTTAGAATTATAGCAATATAAGCATGTATTTTGTTGATATGGATTATTGTCATAAGATTGTGTAGTCTAAACCAAATGATTTTTCTCCAATGACTTTTTAAAAAATCAAATTATTGTTTTGACAGGCTAAGAACATGTGCCATCGTGAACTTTTATAAATCGATAGACATTTTTTTTGAAAATTATGATTTAAAAATTTTGCCTTTAAATCGGATTATGATTATGTTGTTTTATCGTTATAAGGAAAATAGTATTTTTAAAATTATTGTAAATTTTTGTTACCTACTTGTATATTATGTTTGGTTGGCACGAATTGCAAGTATTGGCATAAAATAAATTTACTAATTGGCTAACAGAACAAAAACTTAAATGGTTTCAAAACTACCAGTTGAACGTTTTTCTTAAGACGAATGGTAAAGCAAAATGCGTTTTTAGACGTCTTTTAGGCGATGTTTTTCAGCTAAATTACAGATTAGAGAACTACAGCAATTTTGTGTTATTATAAAGCGTATCTTGAAGTATCTTGTTGTGTTCGATATTTTTGGTGATCTTTACTCACTAATCAGAAAATACAATTTAGAAAGTGCTATGACTTGCGTAAGATGAATATCTTAAGATGGATTTTTTTTTCGTTTGGCTAATCCGTTTATCATGAATCTTTGCATACATGTTTCTTTATTTTGTATCTTGTTATCCAAGTTCCATTTGTGACAAACAGTATTGCAAAATAGAAGTTATATCATAAAAGCTCTTTGGTGCCTACTGTAAATCAAACTCCACTAATAAAGTATTTGCTCACAAAATTAATCAGGCGTTTAGTTACGGATGCAACGTTGCCAGTTCGGCGCAACTCATGCCGCGTCGCCGTTCCGCGCACAGGCATTTTGGCAGTGCGCGCGTGTGTTATGATTTGACATCACAGAGTATTTTTTGTACATTTTGACATTTTGGTACCGTTGTACTGTGTACATGTCGATTGTTGTGTGACTAGGGTTCGATTTCGAAAAAAAGTGAAAAATATATTATTTCTTCTTTTGGTGAGCTGTGCAAATGTGAAATAAGGTGAAAACTAAAAATTTTATGTAAATAAAGAAATATTGTGTTCATGATTTTACGAGTTAAATTTACATATAAGTACTTTTGTTGGCAAACCGCAAACCTAACTTTGTTTTCGGCGGATTATTGTTATTAGCAAAAAAAGTATAATAGTTAGACGGTTGAATTTATTTTTCCTGTAAAATATACGTTAACTTCTATTGATCATATTTATTTCAGATTTTTCGAATGCTAAACTTCGGAGATAAGGGGGGGGGGAACGGTATTTTTTTCGACAGTTTGCCCAATAAATCAAAAACTATCAGGCATAAAAATAAATAAAAATTGGTTTTAGGATATAAAAGTAACGCCCTTTCATATGATACCCCACTCAATATTGTTATCTCATTTTGAAATTTCGGCGACCCGGTTTTCCCCCCTTTTTAAAGAAAAATAAAAACAATTTTCAAATTTTTACGATTGCTATAACGTCGCGTCACTATTATCTATTACTATTCTAAATTTCAGATCGATAGCTTGAATAGTTACTGAAATAATCGAGTGTGACAGACGGACGGACGGACGGACAGACGGAGAAAGTCTCACCATAAGGGTTCCATTTTTACCAAATTGGTATGGAACCCTAAAAACGAACATGTCAAGAAATCTAATTGCCTTACCCCGACACCACGCAGGCTTGTTTGTCCTACCCCTAGAGTGTTTTTTTTTAAACCGGAGGCGCGGAGGGAGTGCATCCCCCGGGCGAGCCGGAGCGGCCGAGGCTGGTCGCCGAAGGCGACCAGCACGCCGGGGCTGTGGAGATGAGTGTGGGTCATGGGTGCCTGTGCTTTGCTACGCAAGGGCGAAGAGGCTGCACTTCCCGCAGCGCCGGAGACGTCACAATTCCGAATTGGTCCCTATTTTAGAGCTATCTGTCAAAGTAATTATTTAAGTTATCATAATTAACCTCAAAATTTTTGAACTTTAAATATTTATTTCTCGAAAACTATTAAGATTCTACGGGTTTGGCTTGGGGGGATAGACCCCCCCACTCCACCCTCCCCTTTACCTCCCTCCCACCCCCCTCCGCTACGGGTCACCAACTAAAGACCACCCTGTTTTTTAATCAAAGTTTTGTAATATTTGCTTTTTTGTATAAATATAACCTAGCTAGATATATTTATCGCCCCCGAAACCACCCCCAGTCCAAATTTCATGAAATCGTTTGAGCCGTATTCAAGATACATATAATACGGGACATACATGTTATAGGGGTTAAACGGGGATAAAATAAAAATAAGGTAGGTATTCTATGTATATTTATTTACAATTCGAAAAAAAATGTAGGTATTCTCTTCGTTATTACTCTGTCTGCCCAACTCGAATAAATCGCTAAATGCGCCATCTAGCGGTAAGACAACCGAATGCAGTTGCACGCTACATTGAACTACTAATCATAAATAGATGGCGGTAGCTCCGCGTCCAAATGCCCAAGGTCATTTGCTTGACCATTCGTCTTAAACAAAATTTTGGGACATTACGCAGACGAAAAAAAGGTAAAAGTAATGTAAAGTAAATGATACTTTACTTTACTTTTACTTTACTTTGAAATTTTAAATAATAATTGAATTGATCTCAAAATAATTATGTAAGTGCGCTTTAGTTCCTCTAAAGACTAGTGTGGCGTGTCCCGTGCCTTAGGAATGTGCGTTCCTGCAAAAAAAAAAATGATTTAAAAAAAATCTAAGTGTACCCTAATACATTGAACATTTAAAACCTAAGGTACTCAATAAGGTCTCTAATAAAATAAGTCAGTAAAGAAGTGTCATCTTTTAATGTTTACGTTCATTTCATTATACTAAAAATTAATTAAATAAATAAATGAATTTTTGAGATAAAATTTTAACCGTGTTTTAATAAATCTATGACGCAAAACAAAATTGTAAGTTTTTTTTAAATCACATACATTACTTATTGTTAATTACAATATAAACAAGGTTACAAAACCTTACTAATTCAAAGTAATGGTTAAATGATAATATATTTATACAATAGAACATAATATTATGCAAAATATTTAATAACGTTTTTATTAATTAAACTAAATAACTAAATATTGTGCACTTACAGATATTTTTGTTATAGGTATTTAGTTGCGTTTCTACTAATTCGTAGGCAAAGTTTGCTCGTTGACGCAAAACTTAAACGTCGTTTATTGAAAATCAATAATAAGAGTATGTATTTTATCAAAACAAATGGGTACTACCATCTCTCTATCGAACGTGATTTGTATTTTTTAAGAATGATAAGTGTTTGTATAATATATAACACACTATGTATTATTTTTGTTTTCGCAAAATACTTACTACCTTAATGTAGAGAAGACGGGCCGTTTCTCCACTGAAACCGATTATCGACGACTGTCGCTTCGGTTAACCGACATATCGGATGATAATATGTTTAATACGAGCAAAATAATGACCATATCGGTCGTTTGGGACACGTTTAGACCCGTTTCCAATTTTGAGCAAATCGGACCGACAGCATTGTTGGTCCGATTTAGCGATACCACCGACCCATGCGAATTATCGGTTATCGTTTTATCGATTATTTATATCAGCTGTCGTTAGACTGCTATTTACATGCGTGAGGCAGCAAATCGGACGACATGTCGGTTGCCGAATGTCGGTTAAGTAGACAAACGACCAAAAAGTAAACTTTCAGTGCCATCAAGCTATTTATATATAAAAATTATTAATCAACGATTGAAGTGCCTAAGAACTCATCTACAACAAATAATTTTATACCCGTCCATGAAATGCCTATGTAAAGCTCAGTTCAGTTTAAAATTGCACTTTACTGCATGTTATAACTTAGTATCATGAAATAAACGTTAAAAACTTTCATATATATGAAATGTGAGCTAACATTTAACATGATAAAAATTAACTCCTAATTCCCAAGTTGCTGTTAGTGCTACTAAGCAATGTAAGCAGATCCTCAAGCAGGTGGACTGATGACATAAAGAAAGTCGCGGATAGTCGCTGAATACAAGCGTCCAAAACCGTTGAAATAAAGTTTATAAAAAAATACATACAAAAAGTGCTATAAAAAATTATAAAACCGTATAATTTATTTTGAAACTGAGCTTATTAATTAAAATAAACGTTTTTATTTATTAGTATTTTGAATGTTGATAAATATATTCAGTACATAGTGCCTTTTTATTACACTTGGAAACTGACATGCCTTATATTTTTCTCGTATTTTTTTATTCAAATAAATAAATGTGACTGTGCCTATAATTTACACTTACTTATGAATACGCCTTATATTGTAACAATTAAAAAAACGAATGTATATGTAATCATATGCAGGGTTATATAAATACCGACTTCGTAATGTAAAATATATTATAACAAAATACTGAATTTTAAAATACTGCTAGGCCTCTTATGTTTTAAAAAGCGTTGCAAATTTTGAGGTATATTTTGCTTGTAAAATAAGTTTATACATGTTAAAATTTACATAATATTATATTAGACCTATGTATTGCCTGACATCCTTTTTTATTAATAGAAAATAACAATATTATAACACTAGTGAAATAATGTTAACAAGTAATACATTAAGGAGCACGCCACAGGTGTGCCTGCGAAATTCAATTTTTTTGTGGTTTTTCACGATTTTTAAGCTAATAAGACATAAGGTAAGTGAGGTGTAATTCGGTATTCTAAGGCTACGACGACTTCAAAAATTAATATAAATAAAACTAAAGCTGATTTCTGTTTGAAAGTTTTTTTAAAAAGAACATTGGTCTTTTGCCAGCTAATACGTGCATGAATTAAGTGATTTTAGTTAGAATTTTCATTTTAAATAATTTATTGGTAGACCTCTTCTTTCCTTCTTATTTCGTGATAAAATTTGGCTCAGCTTTTTAATTCGTGAATTCAGGGTTTTTATTTCGGGATAAACTTTTGTACAATAATTTTATGATATTATATTAAAACATTTTAAATAAAAATATAACAGGAGTTTAATACATTAATATAGCAATAAAGATATTCGATTTCTAAAGGAAAAACATGTTACATTAAGCTCAAATTCAGCTTTAAGTACAAACTGTTCCCTAATCATAACTGTTTTCCAAGATATTTCTTGCATACCTTAGGAACAATAGATTTTTTCGAGATAAAAAGTAGCCAATATCCATCCAGGATAATGTATATAATTAGTGAAAAAAATATCAAAATCGGTTCAGTACATTTCAAAATAAAAAAAATAGTAAAAAATAACCCTTAAAAGTAAACAACTGTTCATTGTTAATACCTAATTATAAACTGTAGAGATTACTCAAATATCTCTTATATAATTGGAATCTCCAAAATTCAAATACCAATTTCTTGAAAAAAAATTGGAGTCCATGTTAAATCAAAAATCATTAAGTTTTGATTTAACGTGGATACAAAGGATTTTGTTGCTATTATTTCAACATGAAATTTTCGCGTAAAAGTTTTAGTTTCAAATAACTTCCTTTATTATAAAAATAAACTAAAAATTTTGAAAAACTAAACCAACTTTAATAGTAAGTAATTTCAGCAAGTTTGAAGTCTTCTAAGACAGATGATTTTTGTACGGTATATCTCATTATATTCCATGTGGCTGAAACATAACAAAATAACTTTAATCTACTAATCACAAACCTTTACAAAGTAATGCCTGCAGGTATTTGATGGGAACAGTTACTTTTTTATCTTACGGAGAATTTTGAGTTGAGTACCTAAGTGAGGTTTGCAATGAAACTTGAAATGCTATGCTTATTATTTATATTATTAACCTAAGACATATTTCATCACTAAAACTAAAAAATTGATATGCATACGTTAATACTTAAGTTTAAGTTCCTTATCACGAAATTAAAAGTGAGTGCTAAAAAAAAAACATCTTATTTCGTGATACTAATTTTGGAAAAGTCCTGTAATTAAGTTAGTAAATCATTCAAAAACCATTTAAAGTAACTATTAAATATCCTGAATATAAAGATATTATATGAAAATAAATGAAGCAAAACGAACTATAAATAAAACCATGCTACTAGTACCTATGCGAGTTCACCTTAAAAATTCAAATTTAGATTTAGTTCAAACTCGTATTTTAAGAATTTTATTGAAAAAATCATATACCGAATTTAGCTCATAAGAAAGTTCATTACTTTCAAATTATGATTTTGATTTTACATTTAAAATATCTTGATTAATAAATTAATACACTAGCTTTAAAAAAGAAACTCATAAATTCTTAATTCGGTAGTGTTACGAAATACGCAACCTAAGAAAAATAAGATGCCGGCTATTTCGTGAGTCGATTAATTGCAATTTTAAGTGAATTTAGTACTTGTTTTTATCTCTGTCCTATATTATATTAATTGTAAAGAAACACAAATTTACACTATAAAAAACTTAATTCAAATAGACTTACCTTTGTCTTTCTGTAAGCTTATAAAGTATGATGTTTAAGCTTACGGTAAATACAAGCGCGCAGGTGTACTACAGCGGTTTGCGGCCAACTTAGGTTTTAAAGAGTCGTATTGGTCTGAGCTTTTTCACCAAAATTCTCATACTCGATTTTTTAACGGGTAATATGATGAAGATTTAGAATTTACGTTTAATTTATTTATAACATGTCTTTAATGCTTATTTTTACGCCAGCAGCAAAAACTAACGAAATTACCAGACATACCGAATTACCCCTCACTTACCTTAATAGGCTTATGGCCGTCAAATTGCGATAATCCCAATATCTGCTTCACGTGTTTATATAAAAATCTCTGCTCGAAAGTGTCGAGTTAAAGAAATTAGTCCAAGATTTGCGAGTTACTCACATAAAACTCGATACTCGGACTAATTTCCTAGGATACACATTTTTATCCAAAGGTTTGATATAATCATGTAAAGATGATACTGCCATTCTCGCAAATTGATTGCCATAAGCCTATCATGTCTAATTAGCGTACAAATTGCAAAAAAAACACGAAAATTTTGAATTTCGCGGGCAGACCCGTTGATTTCACGTTAAACTCGAATTGTATACAAATCGTTACATTATATAAATTCACCATGATCTTTTATATTTGAGCCATTGTACGATTTATAATAACAGTAAATGTAAACAGAGGTAAATGGAAACGCATTCAATAATTTCGTAGTTTTAATAAATATCAGTTTCAGAGTGTAACGAAATGCATCTATAGACTATTGTCTGAAAATGTCTGAATAGACTATAGATGCGTTTCGTTACACTCTGCAACTGATTGCACACAACACCCACAACACCTTTTAATTCCGATGGAAAGTTTATGTTAAATTCAAAATGTTTTCTTATTTATTAAACCTGTCGACGCCTCTTATTATTGACTATTATTATTAATTCAGAATAAATCACTATTTTGACTAACACTTATTGCTTAATAAATTCTTTATGTATAGCTTAAATAAAATTGTTAGCATTTAATAGCAAATAAAATCATGGTTGTAATAATATATGATTTACACAATATGTAAGAAAGATAATCATACAAGATCAGAATTATTTTGAATTATTTTACCACAAAGTATAACAGTTTTTTACTTGATTGACGAATACATTATTATTGATTGAATTAAAAAATAAAACTTTATTGATTTTTCTAACTGCAATTAATAAATTGTCGTTTTTAATGGATTTTTCATATTAAAACATATAAAATCAGGATATGTAAACACGATGCTTTAGATATATACCTAGTACCTACTCGTAAAATACATTGTATGATAGTAATGATAAATATATATTTTGTGTCAATATTTTTAGACTGTGACCAACTATATTATGCTGTTGAAATTGCAGGCTTGGGCATGGCAATTTTAAAAAATGTAATTAAACATTACTCAATTTTTTCAATGTAAGTATGATCTTTTTTGTGTTTTGATTTGAAAATTTGTTTAATATTTTTAAGTCTAAACATGTTTTTGTAAAGGTTGCACTTATAAAACTATAAAAATAACTGAAATGTCATGTCCCAATGATTGTGACTGTAATTTATTTTAAAAATAATGTACACTTTCGTGCTATATTTCAATTTAATATTAAGTACATATTATTTAGTATTTACCTACCTATTATATTATCATATTGATAAAACTTGTAAAAAAATCACCAGGTTTTACGAAAGTAATTGTATTGCACGTTTTATACCGTTGTAAAGTTATTTTTAAAAGTACGATGTAAAGTTTATTTTATAAAGTCTGACCGCAATAATTTGATCGATAAAAGTAGTTGGCGCTACTAGCACGGAAGGTTGTTTCTCACAGAATCTTGATTGCATTGTTTATCAAATTTGTTTGTTTGTTTTAATAACCTTGTTAAAAAAACTCATGCACGAAGATTCCATACTACAAAAAAATGAAACTACACTTCTGTTCATTGAATTATAATGTACAAGTAGTTACTATTGAACACGAACCGCAAACCTAACTTTGTTTTTAATGTTAATTTAAAAAAAAAGTGTACTAGTTAGATAAAAAAAGTGTAATAGTAGAGTTTTAAGCTGTTGCATAGCTTCTATCGCGGGCCTTGAGCGTGGAGATCGAATCCAGAAATTCCGTAACGAAAATAACCTAACACCCCCATTTTTTTTATTTATTTTTTTGACAATTCTTATGCCTCCAGTGCTGGTGGCGCCAACTGATATCATTTTTTTCCGATGAAATGAATTTTTGAGGATTCTTCTATATTGGTACTATCTCATGTCTCAAAGATGTTCAAAGGAGAACATTGTACCTTTCAATATAAGAAATGTGTGTCTGGAAATGTGAATTGATCGCCAGTCCCTGTTTAATGAACGCTACAAATTGAAACTTTAATGTCTTTAAAACACGGTTCAAATTATGAATAGGTCGCAGTTGGCCACAATATTTTTTTTATGTATACAGTCAATTTGCGCTAACATTTGTCGATAGCATGGACAAACATTTGCGCAAAATTGTCATCTTAGTGGTCTCCCTGTTTAGGTATGCCATTGTATGTGTAATTTTGAGTATATGGTCATTTTTTAGTATATGGACATTTTCTCCGTTTACATTAATTATTATAATGTAATTAATAAAGTCTCTTTTATTTAGAAATTATGATATTTTGTTTAATTTCAATCTTCTACATAAACATATTTCTCAGGCGGTACTTAACAGGATATAGGTACCTACTGATTTTATTTTTGTCCTACTTATTCTTAAGTATACGTTTGTGGGTGTGACTTGCAGCATTGCGGTCGAATATATAACAGAAACACTACGTTTTACTTAAGTTTTAGGTACTAAAAAACTAAGCCAGTTATGCTGGAAGTCACAAGATCAATTTAGAAATCAGTTATTTTTTTTATTCTCATATTTTGTTTTAATTTCCTTCCATTTCAGCTATCGACTAGTTTCTGTAAAAATCGCAATATGTCATATGGCTACGGTTAGAATCATTTTCTGTCGATAATTCTATTTTTATTTTATTTTATTGGTTCCGCCAACAACACTTGAGCATTACAATATAACAAGATAAATTGATTTATTACAACACATATATATATAGCCCGAGCATCAATAACTGGCAGAAACAGAAGCATTATAAATCAGAAGAAAACAGTTTAGGATATTTAGATAGAGTACAAAATACAAAACATTAAATTACACGAAATACATATGCAAAATTACTTAACTTAATTAATACAATAGAGAAAAAAAAGGGGGAAAAACAATAAACTATCTGACTCCCCTACGTAGGGAGTCCATGACGTCACGACGAAAGCAGTATTCCCTAGGGTTGAAAATATTGAGCTGACCATTTCTATGGTGGAGAGCATTATAATGGCGACATATTCGGTTAATGCAAGAGTGGTACGCGACATTGGTGCGACAGAAAGAGGTTCTGAACACATTCCAGGTGCGAGACGAGCGATTAGGGATCGAGCAATTAATATATATGTCATTCAGAGAGGTGTCCGTAACGTTATTCAATATTTTAAATAGTAACATAATATCTAAAAAAGTACGACGCATATGTAAAGGATCAAGTTTAAAGTAATTTAATTTTTCGCTATAAGATGAATTAACGAGCTTTGCATTAAATTTGTATGAAAGAATTCTAAAAAAACGCCTCTGGATGGACTCAATAGCGTCAGAATAAGTCTTCTGGTAAGGAGACCAGACCGGGGATCCATACTCGAGTATGCTGCGGATCAAACTTTTATATAGATACAACATACTTAAGGGGTTCTTGAATCCTTTGGTAATCCGACAGATAAATCCCATCAATTGGTTAGCCCGTGACGTTATATTATTAACATGTAACTTAAAAGTCAAAGATTCGTCAAAAGTAACCCCAAGATCCTTGGCACTAGACTTTATTAAGAGTTTACTGTTATCTATACAGTAGTCATATTTAATTTTGTTACGCTTTTTAGTGAAATTAAGGACAAAACACTTATTAACGTTTAAATTCATGCCATTCGCTTCACACCATATTTTCACCGAGTCCAAGTCCTCTTGCAGAGTTTGGCAATCATGTTGACTACATATAGCGCTGAAAATCTTTAAGTCATCTGCATAGAGGAGACATTTATTTTTAATAACCGATGTGATATCATTTATAAATATTACAAAAAGTAACGGACCCAGGTGCGATCCCTGAGGAACACCTGAAGGAACCGTAATTGGATTAGAAAAGAAGCCATTAACTGCCACTATCTGCGACCGATTAGTTACATAGGATATAATCCATCTCAATAAATCACCATGCACACCATATTCTTCGAGCTTATGGAAAAGTAGCCTATGGTTTACTTTATCGAATGCTTTTTGGAAATCTGTGTATATTGCGTCCACTTGAACCTTTTTGTCTATACAAGTAGACAAGAATTTTGAATATTCGACGAGATTGGTTACGGTGGATTTACTTTTAACAAAACCATGTTGTTGTGGGGCTATTAGAGGTTTAAATAAGTAGTAAATATAATCATAAACAATACTTTCAAAAATTTTGGCAACGCAGTTTAGAATACATATAGGACGATAGTTACTACAATCCGTTCTAGACCCTGCTTTAAAAATAGGAATCACATGTGCAACTTTCCATAATTCGGGAAAGCATCCTGTAGCCAGAGACTTATTATAAATTATCATCAGGGGTAACGCGAGTTCTTTACCACAGGCCTTAATAAAAAAGGAAGGAATTCCGTCTGGCCCTGGACCTTTATTCCATTCCAAACCCCTTATCTTTTTCAGGACTTCCTTTTTGGCTATAACAATCTTACTTAACGTGTTGATTTGAGCCCTATCGGTAAAACGTCTCGTGTCGAGGTTGTCTTGTACATAAACTGATGAGAAATAATCCGAAAAGAGTTGACATATTTCGAAACCTGACGTCGCAACCCGCCTATCATAACACATGGTTTGAGGCAATGTATTACATTTGCGTTTACATTTAGTAAAATTCCAAAATAATTTAGTATTATGAGCTATAAGAGACGTTTCAACATTACTTATATAGGTATTATAACAGTTCTCCATCAATTTTTGAGCCCTAGATCTGAGAAGGGAAAATGTGTCGTAATCTCTGGGATTATTATATTTTTTAAATTTAGCGTGCGCTTTTTGTTTTTCTTTAAGGCAATTGATAAGTGGCTTGCTAAACCACGCAGGTTGTTTGTCATTATGTTGTTTTTTGTATGGCGTGCTCTTTTTAATTAACTCAAATAATTTATCGTAAAAAGTTCTCAATAATTCGTCAACAGTTCCAGTAGACAGTAATGTACACCAGTCAACTTCAACCAACTCCCTTTTGATCGTGTCCATGTCACATTTTCTATAATCAAAAACTCTAGCCGAAACGTTCCGCATTAGATTTTTGTTTATGGTTTGAGTCACATTTACTTCAAAAGGCGGGTGATGCATGTCCTCCCTGCATAATGGAAAAGCCGGTACAAGAGTAATTTCCGTCATGTTGGTTAAGAAAAGATCAAGAGTTTTTTTATTCCTATTTTTTAAATAATTGAACTGACTCAAACCGCCAAGAGAGAGAAGCTGCAACAGTAAGCGGGATTTCAGGTCATATGAAGTACAATTCGGGTTTACTGCTTTCGTCGTATCGCCATCCCAGTCGACTGCCGGCGTATTAAAGTCACCTACAATAATAACAGATCCATCATGTCCTGAAATAAAATCAATTGTCTTATCATAAAATCTATTCAGACGGTCAACAGACATATCCGGAGGCAAATATACTAAGCACAAAGTAATACGTTTTCCAATGTTAAGGGACAACCAGATACTTTCGGAGTCACTTTCTAAGTCAGTAAGCCTAAGAGCTGAAATGTTTTTCTTAAGTGCAACTAGGATACCACCACCAGTTAGTTTGTGACTGTTAGATAAGTCCCTGTCGCACCGGAAAACAGTATAACGATTGTCCACAAATTCGGAATTACTAATAGAACCGTCCAAGTTAGTTTCAGTTAAGCAAATAACATCATAATCATTATTTAAAACATTGAGATAAAATTCATTTAGTTTAGTACGAAATCTATTTACATTTTGATAAAATACTAACATGCTAAATAAATGTCAAGAATATTTAAAATGCGAGTCATAATATTAAATTCAAAAAGTAGTATAACTGCTAAGACAATTTAGTAAGACTATCTAAATTCCTTATATACAAAGCAGGGCTGCTATCACTCTTACGCAAGAATACTTTACCATTTCTGACCCATACATACTTAAAGTTTTTATCATTTTTAAACTTTCGCGCCGCCGCATAAACCATCTTGCACTCTGGCGTAAGGTGTTCGGAAATGTATACGAATGTTTTGTCGCCGCTCACTCCGAGGTCGAGCGAGTTGAGTCTGTCGCCGGAGTGCAGTTTGTTGTATCTGTGCGCCGCTGATATGACGTGGTCGCGGTGCCTTGGTGACTGTAATGTGACTATAATGTTACGCGGGCGCGCTGATTGGCCATTCATTTTGGGTACACGACTGCAAAACGAAATGGTATCTTCTGCGAATTGTAATGACAGCTTGGTAAACATATTTTTAACTATGGCAAGTATGTTCTCATTCTTTCTTTCCGGAACACATTGAATTTCAATGTTGTGGCTCCTCGATATACTCTCAAGAATATTTACTTTTGCCCGCAACTGCATCAACTGTTCAGTGTTATTAGAAGTATGCATTTCGGAGAGGGTATTCATGTGCTTTTTGAAGTCGAGTGACATATCGTCATATTGAGTTGAGATGAAAGTTAAAGAAGACTTTAATTCGTTAATAGATGACTCCAGCTCGGTCACTTTTTCTCTTTGTCTAGTTAAACATGCTTCATAGTGTTTACAATTGGACTGCAAAATATCAACCGTTGCCTTAACACCATCGACCTCCGCACGCACTGTAGACAGAATCTGATTAAAAGAGTCGAGTTTCTTATCTTGCAGTTGAAAATGATTTATCATCTCAGCACGCAGATTCTTAATCTCGGCCAGAATGGCACTGTCAATATAACCGCTGCCGGATGACGATGCAGGAACACTATTAGCTTGCAACTCAGGGCTACTCATAACGATTTCGCACTCCTGGGTGGGTCTAGGCATTCTAACTGGAGTATTTGAATTATCACCTCCCTTCCTTGTAGCCGCGACACATGTAGGACAAACCCAGTTCACGCGAGGCGGCGGGTTTGAATCAGTGGACACGCACTCAAGATGGTACATAAATGAGCATTTCGTGCACTTGATTCGCTTCTGCGTCACCAAAACCATTGATTTACAAGCAGAACATTCACTAGCCATAATTGTATATTTATAGATTAAGCCAATAAGTATACTAAATTCACTTTTGTTGACATCGATTTTACACAAGCTAAAACTATTGTCATATTACGTTTACGTAAACACTGTTCACTGAGATATTTTTACGTTGAGCAATAAACTGATTATTTAAATATTACTTTTACACAGTAATTACTATAAATTAACACTTAATTTAATTAAAAAATATTTAAAAACATTAGACAAATTTAATGTAATGTGTTTTGTTAGACTACCTATTCTGCCCGTAGTAAATTCAGCACACTGATTTTTTATCGTGAATTTCTTTGTGTTCATATCTGCTTGCTTCCAACAGGATAAAACATTTTGCATATTGCAATTTGCTAAACAGCTGGTAGGTATTATAAGTACACACCTGCATTATGTAAGTAGGTAAAATTATGTGCAATTTATCGCGCTTGCGCCCGCGCATCGAATTCTAATAGCGACCGCCATGGTCGCACACGGGCGGAATTGGGACACCACACCTAACCACCAAACGCTTTGGCACTTTTCTAGTCTCTAGTTCTCTTTACACTAGAAATTTTTTTTAGACGAAAATTTTTCGCGAAGTTTCCCGAATGTACCTACCTAACTAGGAACAGAAGCCTTAGCCAATCACTTTATTATTTAGTCACTAACAATTTACGCGGAAACCTATCGAGCACTCGTTCTATTCTTAGTAATGGAAAATGAAATTAGAAAAATTTATGGGAGATTAAATAAGGTTATTTGTTTTATAAAGCCTTTTCAGTAAGTACCTATATTCATTTTTTTTAATATAACTAATCAAGCCAGACTGAGGTATATGATGATTAAAGTATTATGTACAATAATTTAGTAATTAATTATTATTATTCCAGCATACGAGTATGAATCATTTGACATTTCG
This sequence comes from Coenonympha glycerion, assembly GCA_963855885.1. NCBI lineage: Eukaryota > Metazoa > Arthropoda > Insecta > Lepidoptera > Nymphalidae > Coenonympha > Coenonympha glycerion. The sequence goes on from OY979635.1 coordinate 15,946,418, forward strand.
TTAAATATCAAATCCGTATACATTTTGGAAAATAAAGTAACGTAACGGCCGATAAATTAGGTTGTTATGTGCCTCAAAATTATTAAATTGAGAACATTTCCGGGATCTTTAACGATAAAGGTTAAAAATTAATTACCATTTTAGTAAGTATACGTATAATAAATACTAATATGTTTGTTTTGTTTCATTTTGGTAATGAAGTGGGTGTCGGCTTTTCATGGAAAAATTGGAAACCTAAGGAATGGAAATATGGAAAACTAATACCAATCGTACGCAATTGGTGGTCGGTATATTAGTACCGTTTTTATAACAAAGAATAATGAGATGTGCTAGACGTTCACCTGACGTTAAGTGATATGCATGCCCATGTCAGATGCAGTGCATCACTCAACTTTGCACTGCATAGGTACCCACCTACGACACTACTCTGCGACATTTTGTTTAGTCTCATTTTAAAACATTTAAATCGCTAGATGGACCCTAAGCCTATTCGTACATTGCGTACCTACATCAAAAACGTCCACAAACATGTTGAGTGAGTGCTCTCAGCACGCTGTTTCACTTGTTTGTTGGATGTTTAGGGCTCATCTAGCAATAAATCTTTGGTGCCCTCAGTAAATATCTATCTACTTACTGCTTCGCTGACATTGCGGTGAATCCACAGACCAAGGAATAAATGTATGTGGCTGAATCTACCTGGATCAACTCTACAAGAAGAGCTCTACCACTGCACCGGCAAATTCCTATGTTGTACAGTCAAAAAAGAGATTATCAAGAGGGCAGGTAGATTTGGTTGCTTTGGTAAGTATGGTTGCTTTGGTAAATATCTACATCGCATAGGTCGGGAGCAATCGCCCGGTTGTCACCACTGCGGAAACCGCCTCGTGGACACGGCGCAGCATACACTGGAGGAGTGCCCAGCTTGGGCGCAGCAGCGCCGCGTACTCGATGCAGCAGTCGGTGGCCTCTCGCTCCCAAACATCGTTCAGGTGATGGTTAGGAGCGAGACAGCGTGGAATGCCGTCGCCACCTTTTGCGAGGAAGTGATGTCAGCAAAGGAGGCGGCGGAGCGCGAGAGAGAAAATCAGGCAGCGCATTCCTCTCGCAGGAGACGCACCGGGCGCCGGAGGGTAAATGACCTCCGGCCTCCATGAGTATTGCCGGCCTGCGGGTGACGGGCGTTAGGGGCCGTCCGTCGCCCAAAACATAGACAGGCCAGGAGGTGAAGTGAGACCAGGCACCTTTAAGGAGGTTTCGGCAGCGGCCAGGCTGCCGACGATGATGTGACTCGCTGCTGCGGTGGCTGGTCGAGACCTGGCGGAAGCGCGGTGAATACGACAGTGAATCCCGCACTTCCGCCGGCGGGTCCGTCGTGGAAACAGACAGTTTTTAGTGGGTGCAAGCCCCACATAATCCTTCCGTTTCCCCTGACGGATGGGTATGCGATAGGCATTTTCTGTCTATATAAAAAAAAAAAGGTAGACATTGGATGGAGAAAGCAAAATACAGAGAGCAATGGAAGAGGATGGGGGAGGCCTTTACCCGGGAAAGGGCCCTTATCTCATAACCAGAAAGTCAAACACAAATAAGTTTATTTACTCCCATACTAACGATAGATTAGATATTAAGTTGAAATTGTTACTAATCCAACTACTAACAATATTAACACTAACATACTAACGTAGAAATAAGTCAACAATGTTACTTAAACCAAAACCTAACAAACCGAATGTAACTAAAGAGATTTGGGAAATAAAAAGCCTTTTTTGTTTTATTTATAAAGTTAAAAAAGCGTCTTAAAGGTCGTATCCGGCGCCTGTCTGAAGTTCAAGCCTTTAGTTCCAGTATTGACAATAGAAAGGCATTCCAACGGAGCTCGTATCCTCCCCTACGCATGTCAAAGCATTGCTAAATAGATTTTACGGGTCAGGTATACCTACCTATACACGGATGCCAATTCAAGCTGTGAAGGTGAATATAGGAATACGGTAGTTAAGTGAAGTTAAGTTAACAACGAAAGTTGCAGCTATTTTTATCAGTATAATAGTAAGTATAACTAATAACTAGGTAGGTATGTTAGATATTTTATTAACAGTTCAGAGGGTTGAATGTGTAACAAAAATAAATTCATTGTAAGTGTAACCAATTTTTGCTCTATGAATTATGATCGGCTGAAAAAAAGAACAAGGAATACAGCCACAGATGCAGAATTAACTGCCTTACGACATGATTACGATTAATAAGTAATAAGTTTTTCAAAGGGTTGCTCACAAAAAATCTGATTAGGAATACAATTAACTATAATATTATGCATTGTCACGTTTAGCTAGAAACCTGAAAAACTCATATAATATAGCAAATAAACAAGTCGTCAATAAATTAATATTGTACGTTCCTAGATAGTGGAATAGTGTGCACAAACACAGACATTCTCTACTTATGCCTCATTCTTATTTTCCGATAGGGCGATAGCTTCGAAAAGAGATCAGGCACAGGAACGACGGCTTTAGGTGCTCTCTGAGGAACGGTGGTGAAAAACGTAATAGGTACTATTTACTGAGCCGATCCGGCGATCGAACCCATACCTCGTGATCTGGAGGCTATGCGAACATATTATGGTCTCCAATAAACCAAGGAGGTAGGTAAAAATACAAGGTACTTAAATAACACAAAAAAATAGCGTGCTTTTTTACCTATTAGTCTTAATCTGATTCATTCTTAGGTATATTGTCATTTTTAAATGAAGCAGGATAAAAGGTACAGACTGCACAAAAAAAGGTGAAAAGGTATAGAATATCACAGAGGCGACGTTCGTTGCAGTCCAATCAAGCATGTAAATCTGACAGGTAGTGTGAGAGACGGTAACTCATTTGATCCTGTTGTTTCCATAAACGATAAAGTCCATACTTTCAATACTTACTAACAGAATAATACACTATTGAAATACAAGTAGTAGTAGGTGCCTCAGTTAAAAGCTCTAACCAAAAAATACCAGACTACAAGGCGAGCTAAGTGTGATTAGAATCGATCCAACCTTAAAATTTTTTGTTTCCCAACCAGAAAAAAAATCTAAGATGTCATAACAAAAAAAAAAACTGAAATCTATCCGCATGATTTCTTAGATTATTAGCATAGTAGGTTTTAGCTGCGACTTCACCCACGTGAATTTCGGTTTTTCATAACCTGCGGGAATAATGTCTTTTTCGTTATAAAAGTAGTAGACTAAGTACCTATTTGTTAATCTAGGTAATAACAGTCATTCGAACTTAAAATCATTCACATTCATAATATTAATAGGTATAGGAATAGGAGTTAAGGAGCACACCACGGGTGTTCCCGCGAAATTCAAATTTTTCGTGGTTTTTCGCGATTTTTAAGCTAATAAGACATAATAGGCTTATGGCCGTCAAATTGCGATAATCCCAATATCTGCTTCACGTGTTTATATAAAAATCTCTGCTCGAAAGTGTCGAGTTAAAGAAATTAGCCCAAGATTTGCGAGTTACTCACATAAAACTCGATACTCGGACTAATAGCCTAGGATACACATTTTTATGCAAAGATTTTGATATAATCATGTAAAGATGATACTGCCACTCTCGCAAATTGATTGCCATAAGCCTATCATGTCTAATTAGCGTACAAATTGCAAAAAACCACGAAAATTTTGAATTTCGCGGGCAGACCCGTTGATTTCACGTTAATTCTCGAAAAACACGCTAGTGAAGAAATTATTTACAACATTCATTTACGTAACTTGATGAAATGTCACAAAAATTATGTCAAGATTAGTAGAATCCGATATCCGGTAAAATGCTTGATGCTTACGAGACTGAATATCCGTCTAGTCTCTAGAGCCATTATGACGCAATCTCCTGGCCTATGAACAACAGACAGTTTGGTCTTGGCCTTGTGCCGAGCATCTAGATTCTAGATCATTCGGCTGTACTTCACTGAGGGCTGAATTAAACTATTTTCCAGTCAAACTAATGACCCCATAGGTATGCACGTAGACTTATAAGAAATGCAGATGTTATCTCGACGATTAAAATAGGTAACTAAACTTATCCCTCAATAAGTTCAAATATAAATATAATAACGAAAGCTTATTAATATGACTTACTAAAGTATTAAGGATTATTTACATGAATCAAATCCTTGGGAATGAATGAATGAACTGCTGCAATTATATTAGCTAACAAAAACAACACAGTAAACAAAACCACCAGCTGAGTTTGTTGTGGGATTCTTCTCAGTGCATGGCGTTTTGGAACCCTCGTAAACTTAGCTTTAAGTCGACTTGTGGTTATACCACAAATACCACCATACGCGACAAATATCATATTGACGTTTTATAAGAGCCTATGTACGTTAGGCCTTTGTGAAATAAAGAAATTTAGACTTTTGAAGTCGCAGGCTGTTTAAAATATACTTAAGCAGATTCAATATGCCCAGATGAACATTTTCCCATGTATACCTACCAGGGCTGTATGGATGTAAAAAGCAGAAAGCTAGTGTCCGGTGCACGAACTCTATACAACGGGCCGAGGAGGGGCGCGCGCCGTCATGATACGCTTTCCAGGATGAGTTGGCAGCGACCAGGCTGTCAGTAGCAGCGTCAGGACCTGCCGCTTAGGTAGCGGATCGAGGTCTAACGAGAGCGCGGTGAATACGTAATGGGTGAATCTCACAGGTACTCCCGCCAACGTGGTACGTTGTGGATAGTTTAGTTTTAGTGGGTGAAGCTCCACACAACCCCTCCACTCTCTGAGGGAAAAGTACCTATGCTTTAGGTATACATCTATACCTATTTAAAAAACCGGCCAAGTGCGAGTCGGACTCGCGCACCGAGGGTTCCATACTATAAAAGAAGTAAAAGATTAAAAGAATCACCTTTGTTCATGATTTTACGAGTATAATTTACAATATCTGGGTGACCGAGCTTCGCTCGGTAGTATAACTACCGGCCAATAGATGGCAGCAGGAGTCATATTTTTATTTTTTTCGTAAATTCGACATTTTCTAAAAATGAATCCTAGGTAGATCGATTTATCGCCCCCTAAACCCCCTGTATACTAAATTTCATGAAAATCCTTTGAGCCGTTTCCGACATCCAGATTATATAGAAATATATATATATATGTAATGAAATGAGTGACATTTCATTCATTAGAATTTTCGCTCTTAGGGGGGGAGATGTATATATATATACAAGAATTGCTCGTTTAAAGGTATAGGATATAGGTACTTTTGTTGGCAAACCGCAAACCTAACTTTGTTTTCGGCGGATTATTGTTATTATCAAAAAAAGTATAATAGTTAGAGAGTTGATTTAATTTTTTTTGTAAAATAGACGTTAACTTCTATTGATCATAATTGTTTCAGAATTTTCGATTGGTAAACTTCGGAGATAAGGGGGGGGGGCGGTATTTTTTTCGACAGTTTGCCCAATAAATCAAAAACTATCAGGCATAAAAATAAATAAAAATCGGTTTTAGAATACACAAATAACGCCCTTTCATATGATACCCCATTCAATATTGTAACCTCATTTCGAAATTTTGACAACCCGGTTTCCCCCCTTTTTAAATAAAAATAAAAAAGATTTTTAATTTTTTATGATTGCAATGGCGGCGCGCCGCAATTACCTACAACTATTCCAAATTTCAGGTCGATAGCTTTGATAGTTACTGAAATAATAGAGTGTGACGGACGGACTGACGGACGGACGGACGGACGGACGGACGGACGGACGGATGGACGGACGGAGAAAGTCTCACCATAAGGGTTCCATTTTACCAAATTGGTATGGAACCCTAAAAACCCCGCTAGCATGAGCAGAGGATAAAATTTTATTGACCGACGACTTTCTCCGCTTGGAAAACTGTTAAACTTTAATCTGTTACTCAAAGCGCGAGAGTAGAAATCTTTTTGCTCATTATTTTAACGGGGGATGTTATCTTCATTCATCCATGCGTAATGGATAAAACTGTAGGTACCTACTTAGTTAAAAACATTTTACTACTTTTACCCTCTCCAAGTGGAGAAACTTTCTCCGGCTGTTCTTTACAGGAGTCGGCTGCCGTCCTATTGGAGAATTAGAGTGAGGAAAACGAGGGTCTACTTGTCCTTATAAGATATTACAAAAACCTTAACCGTTTTAAATAAGAGTCAATGCCAGTGCATCGGCATTATTGGCAGCATGTGGGTTGCAGCCACCACACAGCCGGCGAGGGTTGTGTTACAAAACCACAAGGGCTTTGACGACCGTACGACGTGACGCTAAACTATTAAACAGGCGCTAGTAAAGAGTGTAGGAGCTGGTGGGATGATTAGACAAGGATTTATTAAGTTTTAAACTAGGCTATAATTAAGATAAGTTCTTAGTGGTTTGATAATAATTTTCCTGTGTGGTCAAACGAATATGATTCATTCGCATTAGGTACTGCATCTACTGCTGACATTAATTAATTAGATAAACATTATACCTTTTTTAAAAGACACTAACTGTTACGCTTGGATATTCTACTTCTAATTAACTGCATTTTTAACCGACTTCAAAAAAAGAAGGAGTTCTGTATTCGACCCGTATGTATGTATGTGTGTATGTATGTATGTATGTTTGTCCGCGATTATTGATGAATAAGTTAAGAATATTGTTGTACCCCTAAAAGCACCGTATCTGACGCCTCGATATTGTTGTACCCCTAAAAGCAACGTGTCTGACGCCTCGATATTGTTGTACCCGTAAAAGCAGCGTGTCTGGCGCCTCGATATTGTACCCTTTAAAGTACCCCATGAGTACTTCCCACTGTCTCTTGCAGCACGTTGGCTGGCCACTGTTGTAACTAACGACATTATAAATACAAGTGCCGGCCGCGAGCCGCAGGAGTGTGTGAGTGGACCTCAGAGCAGCGAGTGCGGGGAAATTTGACACCTGCGTTCGGAAATATTCAAGTGCCATGTTCGTTTTCAAGGTTGGTATTTCATTTTGTTTGGTTTATTTTTGTAATTAGTTTTTGATTAACTGATTAGTGATTACGTGATCTAAATCAAATGTTTAATTTACCGGTATATCTTATTTAATTTACCGATTTAAATGCCTGAGTATATCATTCTTACTATCTACTTCTTAGTAGGTAATTCTTATTAGAAATTAGTTAGGTATAAATGGTGGTAATTGATAACGCCCATTGGTCGTGTTGGGACTTGGGTTGGGTAAATGTAGTTTTCTGCACATCTTCTCCATAAAAAAATATGACAAATGTAAAATATGTCAACTCTCACACGCCTTTTTGCGATTGGTATGCGTAAATAGTACACAGTACACTACACCAAAAAATTTTTCTTTACTTATTAATTTATGCGAATAACCATAAAGACTCACGCTTTGCTACGTGAATAATGTACCGACTACAGAATATATATTTAAGTTAATTACAATATAAGTATTGAATTGAAGCAGGCTTTATTTTGCGGAAATCCATAATTAGCAGGACAGATTTGTTTGCTATAATCCGCTTCTTGAAAATATTCTGTAGTACAAAATGCAGGAACACTGTCCACATGAAACGCCACAAACAATTTTCCAACTCTTTCTTCAACTCACGTTTCGTCCCATCCGGATTTCGGGACATCCTCAGGAGATGTTGACTTTACAGTGCGAAATCGTAGAGTCAACTCTACGATTTCACATGAATCATTTCAAAAATCTTTCAAGAAGCGGATTGTAGCAAAACAAATTAATCTGTTCTACAGTATAAGTACTTACATCAGATAGGTACCTTCAAATAAACATAGTATACAACAAAGGCCTGCAACAGGTGTATTGTTCTTGTCTATATTGCTCTACACCTTTACAGTTTGTAGAGATAATCATCTTTAAATTGAACGCGTTTTAATATTATTACGTAGTTATAAAGTTGGTTCAGCTTCCCATGGTTTGTTTTTAACAAGCTCTATTTAGCCAGCCGTTGTATCTAGTTGTTAAATTATAATGTTAATTGTAAGCTCAATCAACAGCCGAAACGATTAACTTAGCTATTTCATTTCTACAACTAGGCGCTTTTGGATGGAAACTGAACTGTCAGGAAAAGACATATCCGATCCACAAATGGACCACGTGACTTATCGATGACAACTGTTCCAACGATGTCTTTTTTCATTAGGAAGTTCGCTCGGAAAGTACATAATTTTAATTTGGTAACCTAATTCTCTTGGGTTTTTGAATAACTATTAAATTCTAATAACAAACAATGTTTTGAATAACATGACAAAAAATAACGTGTCTTTTACACTTAAATGCATAAAAAAAAAATCAACATATTACACCAAAATCAACTACATAATGTAACAACATTGCTATAGCATATTAAAACTCCACAGTCGTCTTTAGTTTTTTCTGTTTGAAATGCAGCAATCTGTGTGCTGACTCTGTATCGTTCAGTTAGTTAATTAGTAACCCGCACTGGGTTATTAACTAAGAAAACGGAGGCAAAAATCCTATTTTTGTATTATTTTTGTACAAGATAGTAACTAGCATGGTATATTGACATGATACCATAGCGACCTAGGTTTGTAATTTGTGCAAAAATAGGATTTTTGTCCTCGTTTTCTTAGTTAATAACCCAGTTTGGGTTACTAACTGAACGATACAGAATCAGCCCACTGGAAATATCAAAGTTTTTCTACGAGTACGTCTACCATTGTGGGTATCAATTGCGCGCTGATAAAAATAAACTAGGAATGCTCTAATAAGGAGTCACTAAACCTACGTGATAACTTTTTGTATTCACCTTTAGCAATAACGAGCTTAAATACTGAAGCATGATATTAATTGACCTGAATATCTATAAGCATACCATTACCCTTCATAGGAATGCTAAACCATTGACTGTATAGGCGTGGCATTACTCAACATAGCCTTAATAATTTCTAACCGCCTTTACTCAGTAGTACTAGGAAGGAAATTATTGAAGTTGGCCTATAATTGATGATTAAACGAACTTACCTGTAAGTGAAGTTCTATCACAATTATGTGAATACATTTTATTCGAAAATAATAATAAACACAATCAGGTACACTTTCATTGTACTGGCAATTTCGCACTTTTATTTATTTTGTTTTTTAAAACTGACCACCCTGATGGACACGCTGTCCCAGCCTACGTCCGGGCCAAGCTTCATTCTTTAGAGAATATTTAACAAAATTTTCGTATTATACTCATGGGTTTTGGGTATGGGAGGGACCTTATATTATTATTTTCGAATAAAATGTATTCACATAATTGTGATAGAACTTCACTTACAGGTAAGTTCGTTTAATCATCAATTATATTTCATACATTTTATTCTTCAATAATAATAAACACAATCAGGTAGATGTTTAGAGATGAAAATTTTTGTTAAATTATGGACATTAACAGATAGTAAATTGTTTCCTATTATAATAGGAAATAGGTCCTCTTTATACCACAGAAGTATTTAATTAACACAATCTTTTCGTTCAATTCCTGGATCAATAAACCAGTCACATTACAAATAGGTTTAATTTATATTTAGATAGATTATAATGATTAATGATTAGAGAGCAAAAGAGCTATTGCGACAGAAGCATCATCGCTCAATAAGAGGTTATAAAACTTAGGTAACGTCCGTAATGGTTGTTACCAGCAGACTGCTTTTCTGATGAGGTCAAGCAACAAACTACGTGCTCGCCGAGGAAGTGTTGCGTACTTGGTGCTGAGTACACTGAAACGCAGACCTCTCTCGTAAGAGATTATATTCCTCGGTAGACACGTTCTCACGGTGGTCTGCCTGCAGGCGACCTTATGAGGTCGCTTCAACATTATCAGGAGGTTGTCTATTATATATCTTGGTCTAAGATTTTGTAAACGACATATCGATTTGTTTTTCAAAGCTGTGGCAAATTTTTATACTTTCTCTTCAGTTTTGATTATGGTATAATTAAAACTGGTTCGCCCTGAGTAGTAGCTGGCGTTGTATAAACTCAATAATTCCCTTGAATTATATAAAAACAATAATACTAACTTTAACTAATGCTAATGTTTTCATTCTGTGCTGTATCTACTGCCTAAAGCTAAAAAAGTTACAAGATCAGCAAAGCAAAGTTACGGAATGAATAAACTCTTATTAAGGCCCATTGAGCAATGTGTTAGCATACTATATTGTGTGCTACTATGTGGTGTTTGATGTTAATTTATCTATTCATTTTCGCAATATAATATATATATATATATATATATTTTTTTTTTTTTTTTTTTTTTTTTTGACCCAAAATCATCAGCAGAAATTAAACTCAATGCCGAATGATAACAAGTAATCGTACCATATGCTACGTCGTTAACAAGTTGTTCTGTTGGAAATTACGAGGTTGACTTATAATGTACGGATTGTACGGATCTCAGTCGTTATTAAAGCAGTATTGCCACAAAACTTTGTAAATAACACAAAATTTTTGAAACATATAGATTATTAAAAATTCCAACAAAATGTCCTTTTTTTTTTTTTTTTTTTTTAATGCCTTCAGAGAACTTCCTCCAGTAATTCCTATGAATTGTGGTTCTCTAGGGAAAGACCATATTTATTTATTTATCATCAATAAATGTACTATAAGAAGTAAGTCTTTTGACACCTTATGTAAAAGAAGGAAATCCAAAGTTGTAGAGGTCCTTAGACGATGTATGTCTAAAGCATTGTCTATAATAGTATTTTTAAGCATTCTACCTCTAGAAGAATGTATAGAAGAGCAAAGGTAAACTTCGTGTTCCAAAATGTTCAGAATGCGTCTGTTTCTAAGACGTCTGGGTTCATATTGATTACATTTCGCATTATTGCAAGAAGCGATAAATTCAATAACTGGATTGAACTCTTTGAATAACTTTGAAGTATATAATTTTACAGCGATAGCTTAATCCCATTAACTGGATGTAACTCTTGGTCAGCTTTTGATTATCTTTAATTTCCATATAAGAAACAATTAACCCAATCGTTTAAATGAGGATATTTGATATCCTCTATGCAACTGATGTAAATCATGTGTATCAAAATAGATGTATCGAAAAATATGACCATCAACTCTGTAAAGAGGTATTTCGATTCATCTTAACGTTAATTATTACAAAAACAAAAATCCCTCTAATGAAAAGAATTAGTCTTCATCTAGACCGGGAAATCGTGTGAATCACTAGTTCAACCTTTTAGGTTTAAGGGAGTTAGATGACTTAAAAAATGTGTTGTAACCACTGGCCATCTGATAGGATAACCGATGATGGACGAACAGCTGCGTCTAAAGTCTAATTTTTCTTACGGGCTACATTTTTTGTTTCTACAGACGTTCTGTGTAACCCCATCCATACCTAATAGCTGGAGAAGTGGACTTTAGGACTTTTAATCGGAATTAAGCTTAACTCTTAGATGATACAACGAGTTAAGCGTATAAAATTTTTTACAGAATTTGAATTGTTACATAATTCACGTCATAGTTTGCGGTTGGGTAACGATACTGCCATATCGTCAGAAATTAAAATAAAATAAAACCAGGAAACTGAGCATGTTTTGAGGGTAGTAAATAACTTTAACACTCTAACACCTAACAAATCCTCATGAAAAAACCGCGGTAAGTATCTGAGATGAGTCACAACTTCTTTATGTATTTTACCAAGGATGAATCGGTACTTTAAAATAAGATTCTTCAGTTCATAGGCATAAAACCCTTTTTAAGTATTCGCTTGTAAGCTGTTCTATGAACTATCAATTTCAAAGGATTTTGAACTACAAATTCATTCAACGCCTTTAAATTTAGAATGTATCTTTTACCACGTAAGATTTTGAGGTTAGACACATCTTAACTATAATCGAACATGCAGTGACTCACTCCCACATTATCTCACCCAAAAAAGAAATGTCGATTGTCAAAGACATTTGTCGCTTTTTCTTTGTTGTGAACGTGTAAGACGGTACACTGTGTTAGTGTACGATTTTTAAAATGGTATTATGTAATAATAATTTTTTGGAGCTAGTTCCTTAATTTGTTCAATTCATTAAAATATTTTATTGAATGTACGTACATTTGTACACCTAGTGAAAGTCAAAAAATAGTCTTCACTTATTATAACTCCCGAAATTCTAGATCATGTTATAGATCGTGACGGATTCCTTGTCAGTGATATGTAACCAACAAACTTCAAAATGTTGAAGACAACTGGCATATAGGTACCTTAATGTCTAGCGTCGTCGCTGAACCTGGTCCTTGTTGTGGCTGATGCTGGAGACTCGCTGCCACGTCGCATCTTCCTCGCGGCTGATCGCCAATACTCAAGTGTGTCACGCCCCCCCTGCTGGCCGAGCCGTAACGAGAGGGGGCCAGCTAGTTTCTCGAGAAACGAGATTGCGCTGTCCCAGCGGTGGGTGTCGATAGCAAAGTCGCCCGCCGCGCCCTGCTGGTTTCTTTATTTACAACACCTGACGATCAGTAACCATTGAAACTAGTATAATGCCCGAAACTATTTCTCCGAAAAAACATCTGGTCCCGTTCGTGAACTTTAATTACTTGTCATTTGTCGAAACAAAATGTCATTTGTCAATACTTAAGCTTCTTCTCAGCTCAGGACGCGTTGTGGTTTAAGATTTTTATTAGTTTCAGAAAGAATTTAACAATTCACTTCAATGAAACTTTCAGACTAATGGTACATTATACATAATATTGTTAACTTATTGAGTTTTGAGCTAATAGTTAAATTATCATCCCATTACACAATCTGAACATTAATTTTCGAAAGTAAGTAAAATTATTTTCCACCACAAAATCTAAACATTATTGTTGTAGGTACATAGTTAGAAAAGTTCGACGCGTTGGTACCCTCGTGGAATTAGTTTTTAAGTCGTGAAATAGTTATCACTGATAAAAGGCTATAACGTTTAACTGGCTATTCATAAGTCAGGCAAGTATATCAAATAAACTATTTGATTCTTTGCAATGAAGGTCGGCTAGAATTTTACAACTGTCGGGACTAACCATTAATATAGTTCTTGTGACTGAGCGCCGATAGCAATTCGGGATCAAAGTCCGGGAGGTCATGCGGAGCCACTTGTAGTGAAGCCGAGAACAGCGCCACACCGACATCGTCCCCCGTTGGTATCCGCAAAGTCCTTTGAGGTTTTTTTTAAAATCCTTCGTGTTGACCCGCAGTCAACCTCCAGGAGCATTGACGCATCATGCTATGCTTTCGTGGTATCCTCAACGTGATACCCTCCAAGCTAGCTTAGAGATGCCTGGACTATTTCGCGCATCATGCTATACTTTCGTGATAACCTCAATGTGATACCCTCCAAGTTAGCTTAGAGATGCCTTAGGATTTCAATTTTTGGACACACTTTCGTCAGCATTGATATTTGAGTTGATGTGATATCTGGGAAAAAAGGTTAATTTTCACTTACCCTCTTTCCTCGGAGTCTGACGAAGATGAATGCACAATTATATGATTTGATTTGATTTTATTTTTGTTATAATAATAAATTTTACTAGCGTCTAAGCATTATCAGTATAGAAAATTAAGCAAGTTTTAACACTGAACACTTAATTTTTTTTACTTTGAACCTAAATTAACAAAAACGAGACGTGTTTTTGTAGTCGAGTGCTCATTGCCGCGCACAATAAAAGAATGAAGCTTGGCCCGGACGTAGGCTGGGACAGCGTGTCCATCAGGGTGGTCAGTTTTAAAAAACAAAATAAATAAAAGTGCGAAATTGCCAGTACAATGAAAGTGTACCTGATTGTGTTTATTATTATTGAAGAATAAAATGTATGAAATATAATTTAGCCTAGGTAGTATTTCTCACTGTTTCATCATTCGAATCCAAGTGATACGTATTACGCAGTAAAGTGGTTTGACAAAGCCATTTGCTACAGTTTAATGTATCTATTTCCTTAATAAAATAATAAATATTATTAGTCATTGCTGAAATGTATACTTATTATAAAGCTGATGTATCTGTATGGTTGATTAACGTTAGTTTGAGAAACTACTCGTATTACGACACTTAAACAGTTATTACAAGTTACAATTTTTCTAGATAAAATTAAACATAAAATTACCTAGTTAATCTGTTTTCATTAAAAAAAAAATTAAATATTAATTTTATCTATAAATTATTGTTTTACCCATCTTCATTTCGTAGCACATAATAGGTATACGAGCAATGTTGTGGCGTAGCAAGGTCGTTACGAACGGTTTCGTAGACTCATCTGCCGCTACACATCCGTAGCAAATCGTCCTAATACCTAATGACTTCTTCCAATTGCAATGCATATACTTTCTGTTATTATGCTATTTTTTCTACTGGTAATGTTTTGGATATTCAATGATGTTCGATTTTATTGAAACTTTTGTCTACTTTTTTATCGTTTTTCTCTCTCTATCTATATGGATTAGAAAGACAAAAGAGATTAACAAAAGTAGAGAGCAGCTCCGCTGGTCAGCATCTGTAGCTATGATATGACTCATCAGCTTCGATTGCTAACGCAATGATTTCGAACGTAATTCAAATTTTTATGGGAATGACATATCCGATTCCAAAAAAGATCACGAGACTTCCACACAGACGAGTTACTTTTATATATTTTTTTTAATTTCTATAGAGAGAGGCTATATTATCTGCTGCAGGTCTGGTAAGAGATTTCGCCCGCGGCTAACTACTTTAGTTACTATACCCTATTGGCAACGAATATATAATATTCTATTGGCAAGCTTTTGGCATTGGCATTTCAAGATGCTAAAGGGCTAACTTGAAAATGAAAACAACGAGGGAGGTCGAATAGTTGACGAGGTTAATTTTATAATTGAGTAAGGCGTTATACACACTAAAGACGACCTTGAGACACGCAGTCGAGTCTGTACGTGTGACAATTAAATGCAACTAGGCCAGACACGCGGCGTTGCGCGTTGCTCAAACCTATACCGCGAGCATACCAAGTTAAACTTTTCTATTGACAACTCCATGCCAAAAGATACGATTCATGCCGTCATGTACATTTCGTAAGAATCAATAGTTATTTGTTATGCAAGGCTGTAAATTAGCTTTTTGGCACGTGTGTATAAGTATTGAATGCTAAGCAGCAAAGGATTTTGGGGTTGAAACATGCGAATGGTTCAATGAGATGAATCCTGAAACACAAAAGCCGTACGTAACGAAAAAACCGGCCAAGTGCGAGTCGGACTGGCGCACCGAGGGTTCCATATTTAAAAAAAGTATAAAAGTTAGGGAGTTGATTTTATTTTTCCTGTAAAATGTACATAATGTCTATTGATTATAGTTATTTTAGATTTTTCGATCGATAAACTTCGGAAATAAGGGGGGGGGGGGGGGTTTCGACGGTTTGCTCAATAAATCAAAAACTATCGGGCATAAAAATAAATAAAAATCGGTTTTAGAATACACAAGTAACGCCCTTTCATATGATACCCCACTCAATATTTTTATTTCATTTTGAAAATTCGAAGTCCCGGTTTTCCCCCCTTTATAAATAAAAATTAAAACAATTTTCAATATTTTATGATTGCAATGGCCTTGAATCACTATTACCTAAAACTATTCCAAAATTTCAAGTCGATAGCTTTGATAGTTACTGAAATAATCGAGTGTGACAGACGGACGGACGGACGGACGGACGGACTGACGGACGGATGGACGGAGAAAGTCTCACCATAAGGGTTCCATTTTTACCAAATTGGTATGGAACCCTAAAAAATCATCTCACAAAAGGAAAAGGTCCGGAAAAACTTCGGATCGGCATTGCTAGTATGCTAGGTGCAGTTTTCAGTGACTCTGCAGTAGATTAGCGACTATAGCCGGCAATATTTAGGGCAACATGAACAAGCATTATTGTCGTAATCAATGTCGGTATTTCTATCATTCAAAACAGTTGAATGAGAAAATAACTCATGATCGGAATTTGAATAAATAAAAATATGTAAAGTATGTCTTTGAATTATAATTGTTACGTAGCTTATGCTGTTAAAGAATGTGAGAGGTTCCTTTTCGGTTTAGTGTTGACAGAGTGATTTCCTCTAGTCGATGACGTTAGGTGTGACCTTAGAATAACTTTGAGTTAAGGGGCCTGTGAACTACGATGTCTCCGTTAATGCAAAATACGAAATCATTTGTAATACGTGAATATTTCGATCATGTTGTGGTGTTATTCGGATTCATATAGTAATAATCTATGCTCCTGGCCATATTTGATTCGGAAATATTTCTTTAAAATAAAATAATAATCAATTTTGATCGAAATTTTTATAACTTTGGTCGAGTTCCGTAATACCAAAAATTATGAATGAAAACTTGTAACTTTCTTTATTAACTGATGTTTTTCTTTAGCTGAACAATAAAAACTGTGCTCCTGAACTAATGCGACGTGAGATAGTGTTGTTTTTATTACAAAACAAATAAGCAGAAAACATGTCCTCTTTGACATAAAAATAAGCAAAACTAAATTCGTATACAATTTCGTTTAACAACAGTATTTCGGAACCAGATATGGCCAGGAGCATAGATTATTACTATACGAACCCGAATAACGCCACAACATGATCGAAATATACACGAATTACAAATGATTTTGTTATTACGTTTGTATGGGAGACCTGGTAGTTCACAGGACTCTTAACATTATTTACGGTAAGTGGATGTAAGCATTACTTACGGTTAATTGTCCCCATTTCTTTCAGTTATGTACAAATTAGATGTACCTATCTTACCGCCATACCATTCAGAGGTGAAAATAACTTAGTAGTACTAATTTAAAAAGTGTAGGTATTATGCCAGCTATAACGTTAATTTTAAATTACCTAACGAATAGAATTTCTTTCGCGTATATTAACATAACTATCAACAATGTCATTCAAAACTTCGTTGCATCAACAATCACTTCGCTACGTCGTCTACTACATAATAACATGGTGTGTCCAAAATGGCGCCGATAACTATAATTTAAATTCCAATCATATGGCATTGCATCAGGTATTACTGTTACACATTACTCAATTACTATTTCGTGGAACGTTAGAAAATTTACGCATGGTATGCGTATGAGCACATGCTATTATATGTAGGGGAGCCCAAGAGGGGATTTTGGTAGTTACTCGAGCGTCGTGGGGACCTATTGGATTTTAAATATTAGATGCTAAAATAAATGAGGGTGTATGATGTATGCTATTTCAGTGGTGGGAGATGAAAAAAAATCGTGACTTTGAAAATTTTTTCTGGAGCGCGTCAGATTTTTATCAATTATGTCGAGGAACTTCCTTAATCTGCCGAGTGAAATATAAAATTTTGAAACCGGCAGATTAAGAAAACTCCTCAACATAATTGTCATATTATGGGGTCAGGACGACAAGCACATCAAGATGAAGCGTCTGTATAAAAATCTGACGGGCTTGAGTATACTTTCATGGAGACATATTTTTTTTATTTTTTGAAAACCTATATTAGCTTCCCCCATCACTGAAATAGCAAACTTCGTATAACCTCTTTTTCATTTTAGCACCTAATATTTACAACGCAATAGGTCCTCACGACGCTTGAGTAACTACCGATTTAGCATCGTGGGTTAGCTAATAAGTCCAAATAAAATAAAAATTGAAAAAATCATGTATGATTACTTTAAACGATCTAGCTGTTTAGAATGAAGATATATGAAACAAATAATACACAAATAGTCTATTTTTCAACCTTGAAAAATCCATGGTAGGTACTAACGGATGGACGGTAGGTACAGATTTGTGAAAACCATACTGGCCGCGGGCAACGACTTTTGATATAAAAACATAGGTACCAAAAGCATTTATACACAAGTGTTTTCACGCGGAAATTTAGAAATTTAATTTTCCCTGGATCTACCTGAAATTATATTTCATCAATTTGATGGGAGTCATAGACTAATTATTTCCCCGAAAAATCAATCGATTTTTAAAAATCTACATCTGTTTAGTTTCAAGCAAATAGGTTCGAAATGGGTCTCATTACTACAGGAAAATGTGGAGCCAAACACCCATGATGGTCCTATTCTCTTGCCCGGATCTTCTTCTCTTTTCTTTTTTGCCTTCCTTTCGCTTTTATACCCGACTTCCTTTAGCAAGCAATTATTTGTGCTTAATATTATCGCGCTTGTGTATACGAGTATCTTTGACTTTTCTGCCCTTAAAGTTTAAAACTTAATATGTTTAATATGTTTGAAACGAATTAGTTTATATTGATCATGTTAAAATAATTATGAAGGCATGTAAACAAACTGTAGATTAGAATAAGAAACCTTCGTGAGCCGACGGCCTTGCGTTGTGACTTGTGGTTCACTTGTACCTACTGCTCGTTGCAATGCGGTTGATCGCAGTTACGTTACATTAGAAGCTTATTACGCGCTATCAGAAGCTCAGGAATGCGGTGTCAATGAAAATTAACATTATATATATTATATACTAACATAAAATGTCCAACCTCATTGTAGCCTGGTCCTGGGTTCCATCCCGAGACAAAATATATTATTGAGTTTTCCTATTAGTACTGACCCGAAGGTTAGAAATTGATCGTTGTGTCGTCCCCGTATCGTTGTGTCGGAGCTGTGATCCCATCGGATTATGAGAGAGAGGAAAAGAAGGTAGAGAGATATTTTTGCGCTCATTTAAGCACTATAACCGCTGATGAAAAATCTCGGTTGAGGGTAGAATATATCAAATCAAATCATTTATTCATTTGCTTCAAACATGGTAGTAAAAATTGATGTTACAATTAATGATAGAGTCCCGACATCTCGGTATATAAGCAGACGATATTGAAATTAATACATTTTTTGCGAACACGGAATAGTTAATCTTATGACTATTAACATAGAGCGTAAAATTGAATGTAGTTCAAACCGCAACATGGTCGACAATCGTGAAATTAAATTTACTTTGAAATATTGCATTTCCTATGTTTAAACACATTCAATTTTACACTCCAATAAACGTAAAGGTTATATTTCAGTGTTAATTTTGATTTCGTGATTCACATCACTCAGTGTCGCACTCGTACCTGCCTATACGACATGTGGCTAAGTCTTAATCAAAGTCAAGTTCACTAATTACACGATACTTAAGATAAAAAGGTATGTTTTAATAGATAAATATACGGAGCTAGTTCAATAAGTGGTAATAGTAGATTTTAAAAAGTTTATATTTTAATTATATCAAGCTATACTGTTATTATAGGCCTATTTTTAATCAATTGTCTTTAAGTTTTATTAATACCTATAATTCTTCGTCCGCTCAATTAAATGGTATAAAATGGTAGATTATATTTATTAATTTAAAATGTACTTGAGTTATCTCCATTTTTTATCAGATTTCTGTAGTTTTATTTGGTTATGTGGAGGAGTAACATACAAACAACAAAGTTGCATAAAAACGTCCACATCGTAACTAATGTTGTCCAAGAATCCACCCGCGTAAAAATCGGTTTTTCTAAAAGTGGGATTTGAGAACCATTTTTTTGAGATAAAAAGTAACCTATGTATCATCCAGGGTATAATCTATTTCCATTCCAATATTGACTGTATCTGTTAACTGAATGGTGTTCAATTTGACACCAACACCTTTTGCGTGTTAGACAAATCAGGGTCAAGATAATTCGCAAACCAAGTATACCCACACCATATGTACCTAAATGTAGAGCATGTTATGAGCTTATATCATTATGTATACCTTTACTAATACCTCACAGAATAAAAATAGTTCCGCATACACCGAAGGCCAGAGGACATTCACTGTATCTCGGTCTTTGTTGTAAACCAACGCCTTTTAAAGCCCCACTCGCTCATAATTCTAGATTAAATACCTAAATTTTCCGCGTGAACTGTTTCGGAAAGGTTGAATTCCGAAAAGTTATAGTCAGAATTTCAAGAAATATGGGTTTAAGGTTGCTTTGTTCTCACGTTGTACTTGACCGGGGTGTTAAACCCGGATGCAATTTAATTTGGTTCCCCCGTCACCTTTTACCACAAAGCTGCGAGGCATCGGCAGGCCAGGTCCACTAATCACGTGATCGAGAAATTACAGGTAGCCGTCTCGACGAACTAATTTCAGAAGGCCGCCGCTCGGCTGTAACTTTGCTTGCGTTAGTTCTTTTGCGGTCTATTTCATGCGCTGCGTGCAAGGCAATCTTAGTACGTCGAATGAGATAAAGTTACGCCATAGAAAGAGATTACAACTTTGCGTTTGTTGTGTGTTCTATCCGGAGGCGTGGAGAAGGCGCTACATTGCGCTACATTACGCTTTCATGCGCTGCGTGCAAACTGAATTACACTTTTTGTGTCAGCGCTAGAGTCGTTATTTTTTAAATCATCTTACGGAGTGAGCGTTCTGTATCGTTAGATACTATTATATTATTTTCATCTCTACATAGTTGACGTATCAAAGATTCGTACGGAGCGGGATTCCTCGTTTCTGACATGCACTTCAAGGATACGTTTTTCACACCACATATAACTTGGCACCTTCAAATCAAGAGTGAACAGATATTTCTGCTTTTCCCAGGCTCTCCTTTAAATTGTCCACTTTCCATCAGGCGTGATAACTGATAACTGTCAAGCGCATAGGTTGATACAAGGTTGAAAATTGATTGTGACCACCTGTAATGTGGCTTGAAGACTATTGCTTCCTTCTGTGCTATTCTACAAAATGAAATAGCTGCCAGACAGCTGCCAACCCGAATACGGCATGCAAAATTGTACTCTATTACAACTGACAAATTCATAGCTGCAGAGATGTACGCTCATCGCTGTTTTGCAGAATAGCACGTGAAAACCAACCACTAACAGGAACTCACATTAACACAAAACAACTGTTCTTTTACAATTAGTTTATTATTTAAGTTTCTTTATATAAATCTATTACATTACTTATTTAATGACAATTACGTGCTCTCTCTACAACCGTACCAAAAAGTCTGGCTTCCTTGACGGGCCCCAAGGAACTACAGGTATCAATTACGTTAATATAAACAAAACTGCCCAATAGCAAAGAACTACATAATGAGAATTATTAGCAGAGTCGAATTAGGGACCCGCCGTACAATATTAATGCAGGTTATACGTAGTTTGCTTACATTCGGCCTTTTCTGACAGTGCACGCGTCCTCGCGTGTTTTGGTAGCATACTTATCGAAGAATTATTCACAACACAAATTTCTCATCTAATCTTATCTCGTTTCGTCCCATCACATCTCATCTCTAAATAATTTCACAATATTACGCCAAGCTAATAACGCCATACATGTCTATTTATAAAATAACACAAACCAGCAACAATAATGACACCACATTATACCAATATTTACCATTACTCGGAGCTACTTAAAATACTAACACCAGTCGGGGTTACTCAAAATAATAAAATAATAACGCCACACAGGCCTAGTAACGCCACACAGGGCTAGTAACGCCACACCGGGCTAGTAACGCCACACCGGGCTAGTAACGCCACACAGGGCTGGTAACGCCACACCGGGCTAGTAACGCCACACAGGGCTAGTAACGCCACACAGGGCTAGTAACGCCACACAGGGCTAGTAACGCCACACAGGGCTAGTAACGCCACACAGGCTAGTAACCCCACACTGGACTAGTAACAAACAGGATACAAATAAACATTGTTCCGGGAACCAACATCTCAACACAATCTTTAAACAAAATATCTTCTTCGCATAAACTCATAAATTATATTCTAGTCATGAAGTTAAACAACTCGTATGATTAATTAATCAACCATCGTATTGCATTTTCATTATAAAACTCAACATTTTCATATTAAAACTCAAACTGCATATATGTAACATAAGTTATAACCAATAAGTACGTTACATCCAACTCTAATACTAGATTACACACATTAATTTATACACACGTTCACAATAAATACTATGGCCTGTGGACATCTACATTTTTTAATCGTATACTGCTCTACGCATCAATATTTTCCAACAACAGTTACCAATAAATAGCACATACTCTTAATCATATATTTTATTTGTATTCGCACAAGTCAAAATAAAATGATTCAATTAATTATTATTATTCACCCATTTTCAAGCATACACATTTTTTTATATGACACGTCAAATTACTATTTAACTTAACATTATACATATTAACATATAGATACATAAACAGAACCGGTATTTTTTTTTAATAGGTACAACTCAATTTTTTTGTAAATTAGTTAACAAATGAACAACAAATGTCAGTTTTTTCATCTTTACAGGTCATCTCTATTTAAAAACACCAATTCCTACATCTCCTCAAGTAAATTAATTAATTTTACATGCGATTTGAACAAATTCAATGTAGAATTTAATGGCCATGTTGAATCACAATTAACACCCCCAGTCTCAAATTACATATAATCACAATCAGTCATAAAGTAACTTGTGCCACACTTTGATGTTGACAATTATAAACAATATCAAATTCTCAAAAACCAGTGAATATAATAATTTACCAGTATAATAATATTACTTAATTTCCAGATAGCGTGTATAAGTCTATAAATTTATTCTTTTGACCATAACCTCAATCATTAATATTTATTTTATTTTATTATTATTTTTTAAATATCTCATCAATTAGTTTTATATACATTTTTTTTATTCTATAAAATATTTCATTATTATCAAAAAAATCGTTTTTCGTCACGTTTTTTAATTATATGTACCTGTATAATACAGTGTATTTAAAACATACATGACTATCATTCCTTTTTTAACATTAATATGCGACAAGTCTAATAGTTTCAAATGTAAATAAATGAAAACAGCGACGAGAGTTAGGTTTGCACGGTTGTTGTTGTGGAATAGTAAGTACGAGTAAGTATAGCTCTTATATAGAATAACTTAATTTAACTAAAATACCTTATCACCAAAATACGAGTATCTAATATGAATATACTTAAATTGTCAGTGGCGGGGCGCATTGAAATCCCCATATACTCTGCAGTTCTAAATCGAAAAAATATAATTATAGTAATCACTATTATACAAGTATTTAAAAATATCATGAATCTTCATTAACGCAAATAAAATATAGAATAACCTATACATATATTTGATCTTGAGTTGCAACTTTTAAGTTTGATTCGTCTAAAGCAAATTACTGACAAGACGCATTAAGTCACGGAGAAGTACGAGTATGAGACTAGTACACAAGTGGTTATTTTTATTATAATCTGCGAAAACTTGCAAATGTTTGATCATTTTAGTTTTAATTTATCATTAATGCGTACTGCATGGATTATTATTTTCAAGCCATTAAATTATTCTCCCAGTATCATCATTTACATATTATATTCAAACATATTTACATAAATAGCATTGTATGCCCACATATAAAATTTATCAGCGGAAATAACAATATCATTTTTTTTTTTGTAATGTTCGGTAGATCATTAATTATTATCATATATTTGTACAACAGACGTAGCGAAATTGATTATAAGTATTTAATGATCTTATCCTTAATACATTCAATTAATATCTGTATCCAAATTTCTAAATATAACAGAAACGAAGGCAAACAAAATGTCTAAATCTCATGAAACCATCTTTACACACAACATAGCACGTTTAATGAATTATTTATTAGTAAAGAACAAAAGCCAAAAAAAATTGGTTCCTTTACCACACTATCAGAATAAGTACTAACATTGTTTATCTTATGCATTCATAATATTAAATTTGACATTACCAAGTACATAATTTACCTGCTAACTTGTGAAATGGCAAATAACAAACAAAACAAACGTTTAAATTTCACTTAGATTTTCTAATTCTACATAAATGCTATATTTCTAGTTTGTGATACCCAAAATCGTCAATGCATAACATTAAATTTTTTTTTTTAGGTGAGAAAACATGAAAACACATATTGATATTATATATCCAGGTTCAAATGTCTACATATTTAAATATCGAGCCAACAGGATCGCACCAAAATCAACGAGCAAGTATATATACTGGTATTACAATACTAAAACATCAATGTATCAACATATTATATTGCTTACTTTAAATACTTTTTATCTATTAAACCAAATCCAGTATATATAATGTATTTATGCAAAGGTTTTCCTTTATTTATTTTTAAATGGCATGAATGAAAGAAATGTTTACCTATCCAGGATAAAACCAGTGAAGTAATGTAATAAGACTTAACATTTATTTAGTGCATAAGCTACTTCTTAAGGGATCGGAGCAATGTATGTGATGTTGTCCACTATTTATTTATTTATTTATTATCCTTTTTGTAAAGTGGTTCTGTCCCGAGTACCTAATTGTGTAATCATTATTTAAAACAAACTTTATTAAAACGATCCGACAAACCATTTTTGCGAGTATTTCCAGCAAGATATATTAATATTAATCAAAACATAATAAATATTAATAATTATTATTAGAAATTGGGTTTCAAAGAAATGCATAATAAAATTTACGTACCTACTATAATTAATGAGAACAGATTACCGAGTCAGTCGAATATTATAAAATATAAATTAAATTATTTTAATCATTTCCTTTTTGAATCACGGTATCTGCCTAATCTGAGTACTTTTATCTTCATAACTTCTTAAATATCATATACCCATTATAAAAATTCACGTGTTTATCTGCTCGTTTGTTTTCTATTTTACAAAAACGTCGAGCTTTGCTCTTGAAATTTAGTAGTATTCACTCGGCGCGGCTATCCTCATTATAACTTGATATACAATGAATTGAACTATCCGAGCGTATTTTTGTTTTCGTTTTCGTGTAGACGATAACATACAAATTCGTTATTTACGTACATTACTAGTCTCGACCGATTGCTATGAAATTTTCTGATGTGTACATTCGCTAAGTCCGAGAATAGGTCGCAACTCACAAGCCATTTCTTATATCCCCAATGGCAAAACAACATTTGCCGGATCACCCAGTTGTTTTGTTTTAACTATATTTTATGCAAAATGGAGGCATGGCGTCATGCTTTGATTTACCTCATAATTATAATAAAATGTTCTTTACTTCCAAATAAAATAAGATCTCACTTGCGTGTTGTTTTAAAAGAAATTATCCTTTCGTATTTTAGCTACAAAATACTCGAGTAATTAATTTTAAATTTATTTCTGTCTACAAATTATTTACCTACTATTATTTAAGAGCAGCATTAGGAGTTTGTACCCTTCTTTGTCTTTGTCTAAGTACTGCACATTCTATAATAATATATCAACTCCTTCTTACTATTATTACGTTGGTTAGGTTAGGTAAAAATAAAGGTTAACAATATTGTTACATACAAGAAAAACAGTAAAGTTTCACGAGGTAAGTACTAGGTATTTGCATTTACATAACGATCTCTCAGATAACTAACTCTCTATCGTCTTCATAAGCTGAGTGTTGGATACAGTACAAAATTTATTACCCGTGTTTAATAAACTCAAGCTTCAAATATCAAAGTCCGAATAGTGGACTGCGATTGTTCTTAGCGTATACAGCGTAATATAAACAAACTGATGAGCCCATACGCCGCCACGCCGACCGTTGCGCGATATCAAATAAATAATAAGGGGTCCGCCTCGAGACGAACCCTACTGGAGTATTTTCCCATTGTTAATTTTGTTCCTACTAGGTACTTATTATTATATATTATATCAATGTTATCATATTGCAGTACAAGTCTAAATATATACATGCAATCTTCACAACTCTATTTTAACATTTCTGAACGGGTTATCATGATTATAGCTAAGGTATCTAAAACATCAAATCAAATTGTTTTATTCATCATCATCAACATCAAACAATTCGTTTTCATACATGCGTTAGGTATAAAGATCACAGAGAAAGTCAAGAGTTTCAACATGCCTTACCATATAGATGTACACCATTAAGTAATTAGAAAAAAAAAGGAAATCACAAGATTGTAACAATAACTAAATTAACCAATTAAGAAATTTCAGATAAAATTCATAATATACTCTCATTCATGTAATTATCTCATGTATTATCGGTTAGGATATATTTTTTTAATAGGTAACAATTCTAACCGTAGCATAAACAACATCATTAGGTATGTTATTTCGTATGTCAAGAAATTTTAGCAACTACAATTAATATGAATAAACATTTGCATTGGTCCCACATACACAATAAGATTTCAAATTTTGAGTGGTTAAGCCCAGGCTTTATTAGGAATAACTCTTTATCTTCGTGAAGATAAACGTGGTAATAAAGAATAAATAACATTATTCAAATTTCTCACTTTTGACGATTATTATACTTAACTAATGCCAATGAAAAACTTTTGGTAGGTAAATATCTACAAGAACTAATTATATATCTAGCACCAGTAACAATATCTCATGAAATTGCAATTCTGTAAATTTTCGTCTTTGTTATCTCCTTAAAGATTCTAATCGTTTTAAAATATAATTATCAATAATCTCTTTTACAAACAAAATTGACTCTATCTTCGCTTTGTTAACTATAGTGTTAATTATACAGTTATACTAGTATATTGCATTAATGGTAACCAATGAAATTTTACTTTCAGACAAAAGAGCTTTCAACTACACCACAAAATATAATTATTATTAAATACACTAAACGAAACCGTAACAAAATAATAATTACTACAAAATAATAAACAAAACCGTAACAAAATAATATTTACTACTATAAAATTCACACTTAAAAGCGACTTATGTTACTATCCACTAATAGCTTCACGTTTTTATTAGCGAAAGGTATCAAAGTTCGAAACTAACAATCACATTTCTTTCTCATATTTAAGTTCCGGTATTATCAGCATCTTGAATAACACGATTCGACACTACAACTCAACATTTATACAACAATAACTGCTCAGTCAACATTATTAAAGTACGAGTATTTAACTCACAGTATTTCACCGTCAGGATTCAGCGTTTCAGTCATTAGGGCAACTGATCCCCTCTTCTGAGTTGAAAACCAACCACTAACAGGAACTCACATTAACACAAAACAACTGTTCTTTTACAATTAGTTTATTATTTAAGTTTCTTTATATAAATCTATTACATTACTTATTTAATGACAATTACGTGCTCTCTCTACAACCGTACCAAAAAGTCTGGCTTCCTTGACGGGCCCCAAGGAACTACAGGTATCAATTACGTTAATATAAACAAAACTGCCCAATAGCAAAGAACTACATAATGAGAATTATTAGCAGAGTCGAATTAGGGACCCGCCGTACAATATTAATGCAGGTTATACGTAGTTTGCTTACACACGGCTGTACAGCTGCTTCCTGTGTAACATCCAAGCGATATTCTTAAGGTACAAGCAAACAGTAGCGCCATCAATCAAAGTTCTATAAGGTGATTTCTGAGCGAACTACAGCGTCGTCTTGCTGTTGGTGATAAAACAAGCATTTTTAACCGACTGAAAAAAAAGGAGGAGGTTCTCAATTCTTGGAATCTTCTTGACACTGATGAAGTGGCGACATTTTTTCGCACCTTCCTTCCTGTCCAGCAGGGCTAGACAAAGTAACAGTCGTTAAGCGTTGACGACAGTAGATAAAAATGTATGGACAAACCACGTGACTGTAGACAAACCACGTCATCGAATAGAGGAAAACACGCTGTTTTTGAAAATCAAGTACGACTATTTGAACGCTCTCTGGCGTTCTCGTGGTTTTTCTACTGTCGTCAGCGCTTAGCGACAATTCACTTTGTCTAGCCCTGCAGGGTATATAAATTATGTCTTTTCGTCTATTGGTCTAACCGTCAAATTACGTTTTCCAGACGCTGTTGTTGTGCGTGGTGTGCGCGTGCGCAGCCGCCCAGAGCCGCCCCAACACGACGCCCGTGCCCATCCTCAAGCAGATCAACAAGCAGAACGACGACGGCTCCTACAGCTACGGCTACGAGGCCGCTGATGGCTCCTTCAAGATCGAGACCAAGTACCCCAATGGAGACGTCGCCGGGAAGTACGGCTACGTGGATGAGACGGGGAAAGTTAGGGAGGTGTCGTACGGCGCCAGCAGTCAACGAGGATTCGAACCAGAAGGTATTGTTCTTCTTTTGTCGTCTATTGAATGAAGCAGGCGTTATTTTGTGAAATACCAATAATTAGAAGCACAGATTATTATTTTTATAATCCGTATCCGTAATCATGTGGGCGTAGAGAATGACTACTATTCCGCATTGTGAAGTCAACATTTCCCGAGAATGTCGGTGTCAGGACGAAACGTGCGTCGAAGCAAGTATTGGAAGAATTGTGTGTGTGGTGTTTCATATGGGCGTGGTTCCTGCATATTGAACCATACAGATTCTTTTCGAATAGCGGATTATAACAAAACACATAAATCTGTCCTGTTATTCTTCTTCTCCTTTTCTTCTAATGCGCTTGCTGCTGTGATTTGTGATGTGACAAAAGCGTCGGTAGACGGTTAAAGTGAACTAACAGCCGTCTTCATTGCTGTCCAGTGAGTATAGTGTCAATGTGGGTAAATGTAAACAGAGGTAAATGGAAACGCAGGTAGTTTTAATAAATATCAGTTTCAGAGTGTATTAAAAGGCATCTAGGTAAGTATAGTAGGGTATATTCAGACAATAGTCTATAGAGGCGTTTCGTAAGGTACACTCTGAAACTGATAGTAATTAAAACTACGAAATTATTGAATGCGTTTCCATTTTACCTCTGTTTACATTTACCCACATTGACTATACCTGCACAGAGGACGAAGTCCGTATGAGCTCGCTAGGTGATTCTCGTGGTCCTAAGAGAGAGAGCAACAGCTGTAGCCATATGACTTAGCTATTCCATTTCTAAAATTGCTTTCGTTACGCTTTTAGAACGAAATTCAAATATTTTTGAGAATGACACATCCGATTGCAAAATAGATCGCGTGACTTCCGCGCAGACAAATATAATTCGCATACATTTTTTTTAATTTCACCAGAAAGCGTGGTGTTAGCAATTTTGGAAAACGAAGCTATGAGTCATAAAATTAAGAGCCTGTTTTACAATCACCAGATAAACTTTATATGGCAAGTATATTTGATGTTATGACAATTTTTGTATTGGGTATCCATCAAAACGTCAAGGTTATTCGTAAGATAAAGTGTATGGGTATCTGGCGGTTGTGAAGTGAAACAGGCTCAGTTGCAGAACTGAAGAATACAGCGCGTCAAAAAGGCAGCGGGCACTGATAATAATATTGAATATCTATAATATTGTAATCATTTACAAATTCTGCCCGCTGATTGGTTTTACGTCAGCTAATCACGGGGCAAAATTTTCTAAAGATTACGATAACGATATGAATACGTTTTTCTTACACAATCTAGAGGCTGTAAATAACGATGAACGATACGTTTTTCTTACGGAATCAATTACCCCAGGTTTAATTACACTTAAGCATCTAAAACCTTCGTCGTAAGGAAATCAACTCTACAGCATGTGAGGTTTGATGGACTTAGAAAACCTGCCCATACTAGGATATTGATCTCACGAGATGATAAGGACAAAATGTACTGGTTGGCCGCATGTCACCAAAATGAGTAAATGCTGCAAACACGATGACACTGAAAATTTACATAATTACCATTATAGAAGAACTGTAGCGAGATATACGAAGTCAATCTAATGAGATGATGCAAGATTAATTCCTGATAATAAGTACCTACTTATAGCAAACTTTGAAGGAATAAGTCATAATCAAAATAACTGTAGGTATCGTTGGGTTTACGCTTAACGTTTTAATCACTAGAACATTGGCATTGCATGGAAGCGCGGAGAACTCACCAAATTGGATCCATCTGAATCGATTACTGATCAACCAACCATAGCTAGAGCTATAGAGCATAGAGAGCTTCCCAGATACTATATCTATCTATCCACGTCCGTTTTCGAATATTTGTGTAACGACTTCCTTTGGCTACTGATACTAGATACCGATATCATTTTTTTTTAGTTAATTAACTATAGCCCCAACAAAAGCCTTACCTAAACGCATGTTTCGTAGGTACCCAGGCATTGAACTGTGTCCCCATTAACGTCCGCGTCCCTATGATCTAGTTTCGCTCACTGCGCATGTGGGCGCTTGTGCAATTCTCTAATTCCAGCGTTCCACGTGCCGGTCAGTGGTCACCCTCCGG
Source organism: Coenonympha glycerion (assembly GCA_963855885.1). Lineage (NCBI taxonomy): Eukaryota > Metazoa > Arthropoda > Insecta > Lepidoptera > Nymphalidae > Coenonympha > Coenonympha glycerion. The sequence goes on from OY979635.1 coordinate 15,976,641, forward strand.
TTGCGACCTTCACGCCTTGATTCTAAATTGAGTGATAATTTCATATTTCGGTCTAATTTTAATTGCATAACTAGCTGTTGCCCGCGGCTCCGCCCGCGTGAATTACGATTTTTTTACATATATACCTTCCTACTGGAATTCTTTGATTTTTCGCGGGATTCTGGTGTGATGTTGTACAGAAACCTGTTCTTACTTTGCACGGGTTATCTTGTAGTGATTTTGAAAACTCCTTTTTTTTAATAATAATATAAAGTTTCATTAATACGTAGTTGAAAGATCAAAAGGAAGATTTTAACTGTCGATATTTCGACCCAGTGGCACAGGTCGTGGTCACTACGTGACCACGACTTGTACCAATGTATCGAAATATCGACAGTTAAAATCGTCCTTTTCATTGTGATTTTTATTCTGAAACCACGAAATATGTCAAACATTATTAAACCATGTGAAAAGTTGTACTGGTGGTATAACTCTTCTTTCAGAGTTCGGCCGGGTAGGTACCACTGGGATAAATTACTCTACTAACAATATTCCCCAGCCCAACATAACATAAGAGTCTTTTAAAAATCTTTGCTTCATCTCAATACAATCCAAAACATCAGAATGGACAATGGCTATATATTTCCTTACGTATAAAAAGACCTTAGATGACAGTCAGTCGGTTAGGATCGATAAGACTAACAGTTAAAAATATTTGTGAACCATTATCTTACCCTTTCCATATTGCGGATGATAAAGTTTAAATCTGTTCATGACTTAACAGTGCCATCTTAATATAAAGTCAGGAAACAGTAAATAACATGACAGTTAATTTTTATTTAAAAAAATTCGGTAGTACCTATCTCAGAGTTTTACATTCAAGTTCCACATAAATTGTAGAGATGGCGCTATACGGTATAACGTAGCGATAACGCCAGTTACATGATTTTTGTTCATCCTAAAAGTGAAAAATTTTAAACCATACAAAATCTCCTGCTAAGCCTATTTATTTACGGCTGTAAGGGTATACTCCAGTCTTACTTGAACCCTACGTCCTAGCCCTAGGTTTTTCGTGCATTCCGAGTTTCAAGTCACCTACCTACTTGAACTTAAAGGTTCTGATGTCTGTAACTTCTGAACTACAAAAGTGATGATGATAAGATTTTTATGGAATAATCTTTAAAGAACCTCCTTTCTAACAAAAAAAGAATGAATGGAATCGGACAACGCGTTAATGAATTATAACTAAAAAACATTTGGACTTTGATGCCGTCTTCCAGGGAAACCATGATGAATTTCGGGACAAAAAGTATCCTATGTCCTACCTCGGGGTATGAACTATAATCATGCCAAGTTTCATTTAAATCCATCCAGCGGATTAGCCGTGATGCCCGGTCGTGAAACAGACAGACAGACAGACAGACAGACAGACAGACAGACAGACAGACAAAAATTAAACAAATTACAGTTTTGGCTTCAGTATCGACTAAATAGTGTCCTCCAACAAAAATTTTCAAAATATCTTCAATGTACAGAATTCGACCCTTTACAGTTTTATTATAAGTATAGAAGAAGATAGATTGCTATTATTTCTGATTTACAGTCAATTATAGAGAAATGCAATGAATCAACATACAGAGTAGCCCAGTGGTTCACACCTCTACTTTATTATTGCAAGTCCGGGATTTAAATCACAGGCATGCAATTCTTAAAATTTGGAGTTATGTATTTGCGTTTGTGGCCACAAAAGTCACCTGAAAGTTCTTCAAAGGTTTCTCAAAGTTATAACAAAACTTAAAACTATTATGATTGTGTCTTCCATCTTGGTATCTTTACTGGATGTTTCAACCATTTCACTCGATCCATAAAAAAATTGTTTAACAATTATAATGTTTCCACTTTTCCAGGCACTGATATAAGAGTTCCACCGCCAACACTCCACGACCCTTCGTCTAACAACGCCCTTACCGACGGCCAAGAAGACGATGGACAGTACAGAGAGGACCCGAGAATATACGAAGACCCCAAGTACAACGGACGCAAAGCCGCTCGACCCAGCTCCTTCAGCTACGAACAACCGCAGCAGCACTTCAGCTTCTCGTCGCAACCGAAGAAATACCGAGCGCAACCGAAACCGCAGTACCAACTGCAACCGCAGTACCAACCGCAACCACAGTACCAACAACCACAGTACCAACCGCAACCACAGTACCAACAACCGCAGTACCAACCGCAACCACAATACCAGCCTCAGCAGCCCGCATACCAACAACAAACCAGCCTCTTCAACCAGGCTCCTCAAACGTTCGCTCAGGAGTTCAAACCGCAAAGTCAAATATACCACCAACAACCACAGTTCTCCTACCAGTCGTACACTCCGCAACCGTACCAAAGCAACCAGTACCAAAATTACCAGGCTCACCAGAATTTCAACCCCTTCCATGGTCACCCAGCGCAAAATTTCGACCCCAATACGGGATCTTACTCTATTGATTTTACTGGTAAATAAAGCTACTGATTTTTTCAGTACTTATATAATACTTACTGTAATAAATAAAAGTAGCTTAAGGTTCGCGATTCCCAAAGCGATATTGCAAAAAGTGTTTGAAAAATATGAGTTTAGTTTAGATCGCAGATTACTTACTTAACCCATTTAACGTAAAATAAAAATACTCCATTGTACAATTTCCAGCATTTGTATAAGTAGTTACTTTCAACCGGTTGTAAAAATTGTATTTTTTATATTTTTGTACGTGACATAGTACTAGTCATACATTTTGAAGTAACCTTAAAGTATCGGTATGTTAAGCTTTATTTAAATTAGTTTAATGGAGCTAGTAAATATTTTATGACGAATCAGGAATCATTAATATTATTCTATCTTTATGTATTATATTATGAAACTAGCTGTTGCCCGCGGCTCCGCCCGCGTGCAGTTAGTTTTTTTTACAAAAATGTTCCCCGTGGAATTTCTTAATTTTTCTCAAGATTTCCCGTACAAAATGAGTGGTCCTTGGGTTGGATGGACCCGTAAAGGAGTCTTCTTCCAATCTCTCCTGTCAACGTGCTATCTTCTTTTACACAAATTACCTATATCTTCTTTGGTCTTCCTCTACTTATACACTTTGTCGAAATCGCTTATGTTACTCAATTCGCATGGAGTAAGATAGAGTGGGGCGTGTCATCGTGGATTGTAATATCTATACTAACCAAACTTATCTTATTCTGAGATGATACCAACGCCCAGATATTGTAATTAAGCATTCTGATGCGCTACTGTGTACGTAGCAACCCGTTCCTGCTACGTACGGGTTATCTTGTATAGTTATACCTAGTTGCACGATCAAAAGGACGATTTAAACTGTCGATATTTCGACCCCGTTTTGATTGTGCTACGGAGATAAGTAGCTATAGGTTTTTTTAAACATCCCACGGGTGCTCTCAAATTTTTCAGGATGAAAAGTATCTTAAATGTTGACCGGGCATTTATATAAAGTAGGATCATAAAATTTCATTAAAATCCGTTACTTGAAAGACGCCTGCTAACTGTTTTTGTAATGTTTTCTTTCCCGCGGGAACTCGATTGGATTAATAAGTTTTACTTTATATATATTTTGTTAAAAAGGCAACATATGGTATCAGCATAACCAATTTTACTAAATTAAGTTCATTAGTTGTTGTTTACAAAGCTGTTAAATTAATTGCAGTTTTTTAACTATCCCACGGGAACTCTTTATTTTACCGGGATGAAAAGTATCCTATATGTTGACCAGGGACATAGGCTACCACCACACAAAATTTCATTGGAATCGGTCCAGCCGTTCCAAAGATTAGCCCGTACAAACAGACAGACAAACAGACAAACAGACAAACAACAGATTTATTATATGTATTGATTATATTTTACACGACTGCCCAAAAGAAGGAGTGTAATGTTTTTAGGGTTCATATATGTATGTATGTGAGTTTCTTTATTCCACTATAACTTCTGAACGGCTGAGTAGATTTGGACATATGGGGTATCGTTAGAATCCTTACATCAGTCCGAGTAACTTAAACAATTTTTTTTTGGAAAATATCGTTTTACCACAGGGCGGTTGTGTTTTTTAATTTTTTAATTATTATTATTTATGTTGTACAAGTAGTTTAACTATGTAGTTACTTATATTATATATTATTCCCTTTTGTACATAGTATTTCAATTTCAATATATTATTAATATTGAAGAAACTCATTTGTATATTTTGCATACTTTTTATTATTACTAGGGAATACGATCGAATCATAATAATATTCAGCGCGTTATTCGCGGCGGTTGCGCGTGCGCAGGTTTCGTTCAGGCGAAATCTACGTGTGCAGGGTACAAACTGTATTTAATAAAGACTTACGTAATTATCCTTATTGTTTGCTTTCTTTACTAACAGTGAAAGTTCGGCGGTCCTTCAATCGTTCATTTGATATGTACCTAAATATACGTACGTATATGTACTACGTACATATACGTACATACACGTACGTATATGTACGTAGTACATATACGTACGTATATATACGTACGTATATATACGTACGTATATGTACTAGCTCACTCGCCCCTTTACCTACTTAGATTATACTTTGGGAATGTTACAAAATCATTTCTTATTTCTACATATAGGTACGAGTATACAAAAGGAATTTCTGTACGATAATAATTTCAGGCGTGCTATTCTGCAAAACAGCGACGAGCGTGCATCTCTGCATCTATGAATTTGTCAGTTGTAATAGAGTACAATTTTGCATGCCATATTCGGGTTGGCAGCTGTCTAGCAGCTATTTCATTTTGTAGAATAGCAAAGCAGTTTTATTTTCGTGCTCTGTGATTCAGGTCAACTTTGGCGAGCTTCTATAAATAATGTGACACTTAAATATTAAGCTAAAAGTATCCTTCCCCTTCCTGAGAATTAGGGTCTCATATTATGGCATCTTATGATACTAGATTTTAGGGGAAAAATATTATTATAATAAGTTCAAGAGTTTTTTTGCCCTTTTTATGTAGATAGGTACATGCGGAACCCCAAAAACATGATCACTACTAGCTACTTAGTTGAAGTATGGAAAAACACTTTAATTACAGCTGTAAATGTTCTGTGATACAGCAGTATCTTTAAAGGTTGAAACATTAACGTATAGTCAATGATCGATTTTAAATATTAAGCCTTAAACATTCGACCCTGAACGCTTCCTTCCGATGGCGACCGTAAGATTACCTTTTTTTAACTAGCGACATATCCGGCTTTGCACATACGGTAGAGCATATTACAGCCTCCATGTTTTGTCTGTGGAAAGATTGCAAAAGAATAAGATAAAAGAAAGATAAAATACTTCCGGATATTTCCACCGCGGTCTTTTTTGTAGATCTTCTTAAATAAAATAAATTAATAATAACTAATTAAAAAAATACCTATGTTATTTCATCAGCTTTAAGAATGAGTAGAGTAACCTATATTCATAAATAAGTAACATGCCATTGCAGACTTTTTTTAATATTATTATGCCATCGCGGACTTTTTGTAGATCTTTTTAAAAAGAGGAATATGTAATTGTAAGCTCCCAGTTGCCGCTAGACATTATCCAACACTTTCAACAATTATCGTTAAATGTATGTCGACCAATTTACACAAAGCCTTGACCAGTTATATACCTAAGCCTTCCTCATGAATTACTCTCATACCTATATGCAGTTATTGCAAACATACAGACAGACGCAGCAAAATACTTTGTTTTATAATACATAGTGAATATAGTTATTTAATTTACGGAAGGTATTCACGACGTATGTAGGTGGAGCAAGAAACGAGGAGATCTGGATGACCTTTAATTACGGTGATAGGTCTACATGTTTGGATATAATGTAATATGCCTTGTTTGCTTACCAGGCCATCATTCTAGAATGTAGTTTTCTTCCTACTGACAGACTTCCTGGTACATTAGTGGATATTTTTTTATGTGAATACATCTTTTAAAAGCTCCCATATTGGGAGACAATTCAGAAAACTTGAGCACGATTGGTATGCAGCTAGAGCTACCAACTTATTATGTATCATTTTTCATCGCTCAAGTCTCGATAGCAAATGGATCCTTTTCGTCTGCAGAAAAAGAATAAACTGATGGATTGAAGCATTCGACACAAATGTATTCATCTAAAACACATGAACGTTTTCATGATGCACATCTCGTACTTTTTTGTCCAATTTTGAATTAATAATGCAGTCTCACAGAGTAAATGCTAGTCTAGATAGTCGTAGTTGTAGTAAAAAACTAAACGGAAACTAATTGTTACACAGCGTCGCATCGGAGTGCTAATAAAGCACTCAGCGATACTTTACTTGAAAGGCGATAAAATGACCCAGTCAGCAAAGTCTGAAGATGCAAGCGAAAACTATCGTTACTAGACTAGCGTTAACGTACTAAGTAAGGGTATCTAAATATATCCTGCGCTTGTATCACAGATTCACAGGATCGCAACGGAATGCTAAATCACTTGGCGATTCCTCTGTGTCTGTTTAAGGTGCAAGGTTCGTTAGGATGAATGATGATTTGGAGCTTATTTATTCATTTATTTATTTAGTTACATGTCCATTAAAATAACGGAACTGTGTAAGGGCGCTGTAACCAGGGAGCTTTTCTTTTCCAGAGTGCCATGGATCACACGTAGTATTTTTATGCCGAGTAGTTAACGAAATAAGCTGTAATTCAATATTGAAAGATATGTTGGAGCCAATCTGCACTGCACAAGTGGGTTGGTATGATGTGATGATGATGATGTAGATATAAAAGCGTCTATAACGGACCGACACGTCTATTTCATATGTTAAGGTCACAGTCACGCGAGCCGCAGACCGCCGAAATAATCATTCGTCTCGCCTCTGGCCACGCCCGAACTTTGTGCAGATCACTTTTCTACAGAGGATTTTTTTTAATTAATTTACAATTTGGTACTTTATTGCAATTTCGACAAACTTTATGTGACGATGCGCCTTATATTTCAAAGGCCAAATATTTTATCGCAATGCTGCGTCATATATTCTTTAAAAATATATAGGTACATAATATAATTGGTAGAATATGCTGAGAGAAAATCAGTCAGCACTCAGCAGAGCAGTCGTAGTCATACGAAATTTTGGCGAGCGTCACAGAAAGCTGCCTATCGCTCAAATGGAGTGAAATTCAAAAAAATTTGTGACTAACGTGTAGACAACTCAAAAGTCTTACATTTTTTGAATTTCATTTCATTTGAATGATCAACTTTTTTCTGCGCCGATCTTAATAAGGGCGCAATCGCGGCCGGAAATTATATAAATATCGTCATATTAATATTATGGTTAGAACTACAGTGCGTGTCAGTCGTAAACTCTTCAACAAAGAATGGGACAAAGTATGGGAAGTATCTTCAACAAAGTCTCATTCAATTTCTTCAAAAGTCTGTGTACTTTTATTTAGATAGAGAAAAATTTTAATTTTTTTTTCTGTCGCAAGAAAATAAAAATATTTATTACGCAGTGTGCTCTATTTTTTCACTACTCTGTATTTTAAGTTAAATTTAGAGCCGCAAGCTCTTTCGAAGTGAGCACAAATATCACTTCCTGTATAAACAAACTTGATCTATATTCCAACCAGTACATTGAACAAGACTTACACTTATGTCAGTAGATATGGTTGCAACTATTATTCTTAAAATAGTGTGATATCACGCACAATTTTTTTTTTTTTCATCGTTATGGCTTTTATGACTCATAACCACTAAATTAAAAATGTGCACTTTACAAGATGAGAAAGCTCCAAGGATCACACAGACTTAAAAGAATTGAGAAATACGGAAAACTATCCATTGTTCCTTCGAGCTTTCTGCTTCATCCGTTGATTGCATGCCATTCCAATTTTACGACAGAATGATTTTAGAGTTCCTTACCTCATAAGAAAAAAAAGGCGTGTGGCACTCGGAGACTGCCGCGGTAAAGCTATGTATTGCATAGAATTTAAAGTTATTTTTAGTTTTGCCATCAATCGAAAAGTAGAAATTTTGGTACCAGGCTGCCATGAAAGCAGGGAGTGCAGTCACAAACTTTTTAGTTTTCAGTTTGCCATCTATCGAAAAATGGTATTTCGATATATCGATCGTAAATATTTTTCGATAGATGGCAAACTAAAAAATAAAAAGTTTGTGGAGTTGCGCTCCCTGCTTTAATGGTAGCCTAGTACCAAAAGCTCTACTTTAGGCCGTGCCAGGTTATTTTCGTTACGGAATTTCTGGATTCGGTCTGCACCGTCAAAGCCCGCAATAGAAGCTATGCAATAGCTTAAAAAACGGAAAAATGATCACTTTGTTGTCCATCTGTCTGTCTGTCTGTGTGTCATGACCCTTTATTTAGAGTAATGGTCTCTACCATAGATAGGTTTTAAACTGCAGATCACTAAGAATCGTTAAAAACTACCGTTTACACCGTTAAGTAAAGAGAAGAATAGTTTTCTTCATTGTTTATCAGGAAAGCGATGTGCGCCTAGAGAAAATCTGACGATCTCTTTTCCCTTTCCCCGTATAGAAAGAGAAAAGAGACCGCGCAAAATTTGTTTCAAATCACAGCGGCCTTAGTCACGAAGCATCCGATAGCATAGATAAGCTATAAATAATAATTCTAGCTGCTACCTACGGTAGAAGGCCTCCTTCTATCCATTTTACATAGTCTGTGGACGTAGCTTAACTTCCGTCAGTGAATGCATTCATCGCTGAAGCAAGTTTACTTGCATTTAGTATTATGGTCAATCGTTAAACTTCAATGTAAACGGTTTAGTGATTGATTGATAAATGATTGTTACTTAATTGAAAATGGTCGGTCGATCTTGCTCAAGGACAAGTGTGTACTGTACTGACCTAAAATATTATACCTGAAAAGGTTCGTTTATAGTTTTTTATTTTATTTAGTGTAAACAAACCTCTTCTACGGATTTATTTTTCGTACGTTTTACGAGTAGGACTAAAAAGTTAACGAAGAAAAAAATCAAGGTTTGTTTATTACACGAGTACCAGTGATTTCATTATTAACTGACTTCGAAAAACAAGAAAAAGAAGAGGTTCTCAAAAGGATAAAACGGAATCCTTATAAGATCCCTAATTGTTTGTTTATTTATTGTATTTAGATTTTGTTGGACCTACCAAAAGAAATATTTAGGAAAATGAAAAGTAAAGAGGAATAATTTATTTCATCTTATAAGCGCTTGAATAATGAATAGCAAAAGTCTAAGTGGTCAACCTCGAGGCGGCATTCTTTAGCACTGAGGTCGCCTGAACTGCCCAGTGCCCAGTGCCCAGTGCCCAGTGCCCAGTGCCCAGTGCCCAGTGCCCAGTGCCCAGTGCCCAGTGCCCAGTGCACAGTGCCCAGTGCCCAGTGCCCACCGCTCAACAGTGGCCCAGTAATATTATCCAGTAATATTTGGTGCCGCTGATACATTGTAACAGGCTAACATTGTTGCTTACATCAGCGTAGGTATGACATTCCAGTGGTAACTAACGTAACTAAAACACACTACTTAATAAAATGTTTTATTTTAACCAACTTCCAATTTTATTATCCTTTCACGGAATATGTACTTCCAAGGAGTAAGTTACCAATTTTACACGATGTTGTAGCAGTTAAAAATAAAATAAGGTTATTCTTTGGTCTGTGATTTCAACAGCTACCTAATTTTATTTTGAGAGATTTTAAATTTCGAAAGAACTTACTTACCTGCGCTGTTCGTAGGTATACCTAAATATTATTTCAAACACCTATGAAGATTGGTAGGTACAAAAGATTTTGAAGATATCGAAGGCAGCCTATAACTTAAACAAAATGTATATATTATATTCACGAAAATGTAAGTATTTTTGAAAATAATCTATCAGCAATAGTTAGATAATAATATAGATCCTTTCGTTATAGTCATACTTTCGTAATTGCTACCGACTATTTTCGGCTTGTTAAAAACTTTCTGTATCCTGGATCGCCTAAAAGGCTAAACATTTTTAGCTTAATCTGTCTTTTAGCGCAAAAGACTTTCGAGGTCATTGCAAGACACTTGCAGTGTCTACTCATTATTGAATGAAATCAGGACAAAAAGCTCTCTTTTTTATACTCTCGCTATCCTAGCGGGAGATCTTGAGAGAAATTTAGAAAATCCTTTCGTGTCGCCACTATGGAAGGAAGAAAAAGTTTCACCTTTTTAGGCCCAAGCCTTTGCCTAGACAAGATGAGTTTTTGACAAGAGAGTTGACGATTTTTTGCGTTGCGTGAGCGTGTGTGCGTGCGTTTTTTTTATATTAAGGAGCACACCACGGGTGTGCCCGCGAAATTCAAATTTTTCGTGGTTTTTCGCGATTTTTAAGCTAATAAGACATAATAGGCTTATGGCCGTCAAATTGCGATAATACCAATATCTTCTTCACGTGTTTATATAAAAATCTCTGCTCGAAAGTGTCGAGTTAGAGAAATTAGTCCAAGATTTGCGAGTTACTCACATAAAACTCGATACTCGGATTAATTTCCTAGGATACACATTTTTATGCAAAGATTTTGATATAATCATCTAAAGAGTAAAGATGATACTGCCATTCTCGCAAATTGATTGCCATAAGCCTATCATGCCTAATTAGCGTACAAATTGCAAAAAACCACGAAAATTTTGAATTTCGCGGGCAGACCCGTTGATTTCACGTTAAGTATTATTTTTAATCTCACCCGCTCGGAAAAGAGATCCTTAATGCCCAAAATGCGGCCGGAAAATGCTATTATATTATATTCCCTAGGCCGCAAAAGCGTTTTAATTTCTCCCTAGAGCGGAAAAGTATTTTCAACCCTCTCTGCGCTCAGGGCTCAACCTTAGGATCCTTCGCCACTCAACATTCAACTCGCCCCAAAAATCCACTTTGCGGCCTCGCATAACAAATAACTATTCATCGATAACTTGTGCAGAGCAAACAGATAAAAACTTAACACTCGGCACAAAGTGTAGTTTGGAAATTGATTTCGTAATGTTTAAATTATGAAAAATTTAATTTACCTTTAACATTTTTGCTAAGTTCTCCTGCACTAGCCTGCAGTTGACTAAAATTAATAAAGGTAGTTGTTCGCGACGCTCCGACCTAAGGTGTATCTAGTGCGTGTGAAAAGGACATGAGATACATCACCACATCCAATACCTATTCGACTTTCGTGTTGCGTGTGAACCCCGGACAGAATATATATGGCGAATGACAGCAGCGCCCATGTAACGCGCTTTCACGTTTCTTTATAATTAATCATGTGATCTATGCAATACAATTTTCAACCATCATTATGTGTTTGCTGTGAGCTACCTATCCGCGCAAACAGTAGTTATAGTTTTCTTTGGTGTAGGGTCATATAGCCTTAGTTTATTTATAGGCATTATGACTAGACATTATAGCACATAGTGATAACCAAATCGAAACATGTTAGTACACGTAAGTATGACAATGAATATAAATGCATTTCAATTTAGGTTGTTTTGTTCATGTTTAGTTTAGTGGAGTCTAGCTTTAGAGCAATGTCCTTGCTATCGATTTTAACGCACTTTTAGATCTATTCCATTGATAAATGACATTTCTTGGATTCATAATATCAAGGGTAAGTTACTTAAATTAAAATTCAGATACTATTTTCGATTGTTGTCTAGATCAATGGATCAATATGCCTACGATTTGGAAGGAAGATTTTTTTATCACCAATTTGACAGATTACTTTTGTAGGTAGAACATTTCTTGAATTGTACCTATATTTTTGGTGAAAAATATGGTAGAATAGAAGTTTCGCCAACTGTACAAGACCGGAATGGTGCCAAGAAAACTGGCTGCATTCTTGTGCCGAACAGCTAAGTATAGGCTGATTCGTTGAGCATAAAATGAGCCAGCCTTTCTTCATTTAATCACCAGCTGAAGCAGTGAAATTTTTAGCTGTTCCCGTTCCAGAGTCTACACGGCAAACATGACAAATAAGTAACTTATAATAAGAATAAAATGTATAAGTTTACCTAGTCGTTACGGTCATTTCCTTGGATATAAATGCTATATCTACCAAGTTCGCTGGTGGTCTAACATATGATTTGAATGAATGCAATAGTGATGAATGTGTAGAAATTTTGTTTACCTAATTCAAACCATCATTTTCTCGAAGTAGGTATAAAGTACCATACCATATCAAGACTTCGCGATAGGTAAAGTAGGTGCCATACCATATAGCAGATCAAGACTCCGCGACAAGCGTAGCATCGCGAAAAATATGGTAGAATAGAAGTTTCGCCAACTGTACAAGACCGGAATGGTGCCAAGAAAACTGGCTGCATTCTTGTGCCGAACAGCTAAGTATAGGCTGATTCGTTGAGCATAAAATGAGCCAGCCTTTCTTCATTTAATCACCAGCTGAAGCAGTGAAATTTTTAGCTGTTCCCGTTCCAGAGTCTACACGGCAAACATGACAAATAAGTAACTTATAATAAGAATAAAATGTATAAGTTTACCTAGTCGTTACGGTCATTTCCTTGGATATAAATGCTATATCTACCAAGTTCGCTGGTGGTCTAACATATGATTTGAATGAATGCAATAGTGATGAATGTGTAGAAATTTTGTTTACCTAATTCAAACCATCATTTTCTCGAAGTAGGTATAAAGTACCATACCATATCAAGACTTCGCGATAGGTAAAGTAGGTGCCATACCATATAGCAGATCAAGACTCCGCGACAAGCGATGCTATTCGTAGCCTTTTCTGTATACACTGAATACCTACAATAAATTTTCAATTCATCACCCGTTACATTGTGCGGATACACAGAATTCCAGTGAAATATTTCAAATTAGAAGATCGCTGAGGGTGTCAATATTAGAGATAATAAAATAAATAAAAAAGACTAATAAAAACTTTCTGTAGGGATTCAATGTCGTTATAGCGTGCAAGCGTGTTAGTCCAACGTAAAATCTGTGGTCCAACGTATAAATACTGAATGCTACGAAATCATAGAGATAACTCACACTAACTGACGACCGAATGGCATAGCGTAGCGATTCTGCCGTCAAAGTCGGAGGTCGTGGGTTCAATTACCACAACTGGAAAATGTTTGTATGATGAGAATGAATGTTTTCAAGTGTATGGGTGTTTTTCAATATATTTTATTTATGTATATTATAAATATTATGTATATTATTATCAGTTATCTAGCAGGTATCCATAACATAAGCTATCGCTTAAGTACTTTAAGGCTAGATATCCCTAAGTTATAAATAAAAAAGACATTGCCCCAATAGAATTGTTAACTGATGTAACATCTAATAAGTATCAAAACGATTATTAAGTATGAACTAACGCTTAGGTATTAATTCACGTGTCGAGTTACGCTTTCAGTTTACACAATTGCGATACCTATACGAGTACCTGATTCAAATTCATTCAAAATTCCTATACGAATACCTGAATCAAATTGGATATTACTTATCCAATTTGATTCAGGCAGGTACAAACATCAAGATGTTAAAGTCGTTCAGATCATTATGTATCTATTCAATGCACATCAACAAGTGCGATTTCCGAGTCTTTTTTTTCATGTAAATAATACTTGTTCTCGACGATCATGCCTGACGAAAAGCAATGATGAGGTAAGCTGTATGGTTGGAAGTTGGAACGCTCTTGCCTAGAAAATGCCTACTTATTTATTCTCTTGAAGGCACTCACACTTGCGACTGGGAACACGGGGGCTGGAAGAGCGTTCCACACCTTAGCGGTTCGTATCAAAAACTAAGAAAAACGTTATGTCTGTAGGTACACTTACATTAAGTAAGTATAAAACAAATGGGATTCATATTTACCTACTAGGTTTTGCGAAGACTTAAACATGTAGGCACGTATGTTTACCTATTTATGATATTGTAGTTAGAGGCAATTCAGGAAATTCATGATTACGAAATTGAAAAGTACAGCTTAGTGTTTGAGCTATAGTTATAATGGGTCTGGTGGCATTCTACGGCTAGTTGCCATCCCTAGGCCCTAGCCCCATAGATGTAATTAGAAGTTATTATAGCATTTTGGTGATTTGCACTCATAGATCGGGAAAGTAAGTTTATATTACGTAGGTTTACATCCCTTAGATACTACATCTTCGATCAAACTGCCAGAAGACTTAGCTCGGACCGTAACGGTAAGATACCTTATCGAGATAAGGTCTAGCGCTTGTCTCTACACTAGCCCCAGGCTTCGTAGCAAGGATACCCCAGGATAACAGGCGAGCATCCGCGTGGAGACAGCACCCCCTGTAAAATAAATAAAACTAAATTCAGTGAAAGGCGATACCGAAAGGTATAAAAGGGGCCGCCGCCCGCGCCGCGCCTCCCACAAACGACATGACGGCGATAGCGCGATTGGTACGTGCCATTTTGATATTAATTTGAATAAATACTATCAAAAATTTCCTTCAGGAACCAGGAAGTGAAAAGAATCTTGACAAATCCGCACCTAATTTGCAATTTTTGAAAAAAAATGTCATATTAGCATTTTTTTTACTACCGAAAAAATCTATTTTTTTTTTATGAACAGCAAAAATAATAATTAGTTGTTTTTTGAATTAAATTGATTTATAGATTCTGAAATACCAATCAAATATTTTGTCATATGAGCTTAAATTTTTTTTAATGTTTTTTAATTTTTCAGACTTTTGATTGTGCAAAATTATTTTCTTCTTTCTGCTTTAGTTTTTTTTGACATAAAAAATATTGTGCTTTTTTGTGTATAACTTAGGTATAACAAGTGAACTTTCGCTAAGCGTGATTGCGTGTGATAGACCGTGATAACATCGTGATAATTTGATAAGTGACAGTGAGCGTGTTCTTTGTCTATGATAATGGATGTGAATCAAGGTGCGGCCGCGCTATGTAGTTTATAATTGGATCCATTATCTGATACAGTTAGTTACTTAAAAATAACTATGACTTTGACATTTACCGTCCGCCATATTGGATTTGTTTGGATTAAAAGTGATATGGTTTTCCATTGTTGTGTAGCTTCGTTGCATCACATTTAGACACCTTACCTAATTGTTTTTCGATAAAGTTAAATTTGTTTTCAGGTATTTAGCTAAACATCCTTTTGGATGACTTTAAATTAATCACAAAATCTACCCATATACTAATTATATTATAGTAGTAAATTTTTTTTAACTTATACGAGTAGGTACTACTTTATACTCCTGAACTTTATATTCTAACCTACTTCACCTGTATTCATATCACCTGTTCGTAATAATAATCATTGATCAATGATTATTATTACAAACCTACCTAGCAATTGATTGTTCTGAATAATAAGAATTCCGATGCATACAGAGCTTTGAAAAATACAATACATTCATTTAAATTTTTAATTCCAGCACAGATCTCAAGAAAACAGTCACCAAACTGTACTAACTAAATCAAAGTCAAATTGATTACCTATTCGCATAGGCCTAGATTACAAGCACTTATGAAATTTCCAACTCTACATGGTCCCATAAAAACTTAATTCTTCCAGTAAAACGAGTTTGAAGTTGAATTGCTCCTGTTTCAATAAAACTGATACAATTACAGTAAGTCATAAAATAAAGTACGCAGAAGGTCTAGTTATGTGGCCTTATAAAATTTATAACGAGTATAAATTAATTATTTTCGTCAAAGAATCGATTGGGTGAACTGGAATTTAGTTCTGAGGTCATTTTGTTCAAGACAGCGAACTTTTTGCTTTATTATAGCCATAGCTAGTTGTACTTTTACATGCTTTTAACAAATCAGCACACATGGTCAAAATTACCTAGTAAGTAATTCTATAAAATTAAGACGTTGGATAGTCTTTTACAGCACATCAAATCTTCTTCTTTTTAGCCTTATTTCCACATTATGTGAGGTCGGCATAATACGTATTCTTCTTTCATTCACTCCTGTCAACATACAATCCTTTCTCACACATATCCTCTTTCGCGCAATCTTCTTCTTCATCTTCTTTGATCTTCTTCTACATTACACGAAATCTTCTTGTACTACTTTCCCACGTTACGATATTGGCATAGCATAAAAGATACTTATAAAGCGTGCTTCTCATTTGTGATTCGCACCTTAAGAGTCTAGAACACATTCCCGGTATTCATCTTCCCCACGGAATTTATTAATCTTCGGTTGCATTTTCACTTTTGATTAGCAGATGTAGCCATATTGATTATTCTAATTCCATTTCTTATGCTCCTTGCACAAACTTCTTGCACACGCTATTCAGTTGATTTCTTCTTTCAGATAGCTTAGCAACACAACGGTTCTTCTTTTTGTCCTTATTACATGTTAAAAGTCCTTGACCCTACATCTCATCTGCTTTCCTCACTTTTTATATACACACTATCGTATTGCAGGCAATCCTTTCTCACAGAATTCAACGATCTCTCCTCTGGTTTTCTCTCTACTTTTGTGTGACTATGAGACCTACGAGCATAATTTCTTATATTCTATCCGTACTTATTTCAAGCTTTTGTAACGTCGAATGGCTTCTTCATCGAATCAAGTGTTTCCATCAGGTATCATCTTAATCTTCTTGTGCATACATTTTTTCCCTAATACATTCATCTCTTTTTTACTTTTACCACCCTGTCCTTTTTACAGCATTGACTTCTGAATGTTTTATCATCCGAATTTTCATGTGCGGCTTGAACTAAATTCACCATTTCATCACTAGGTCTACTTCTTGACTCACAAAAGTAATGCAATAATGTTACCCTATATTTACCACATTTGTGCGTATTTGTCTGCCATTACCCTTTAGTCATGGGTGCAAACCCTCGTGGACCGATTCGTAATAAATAGTGCAATAATGTCATAACTGATTTAAGATTTACCTATTTCGTCTCAATCCAACTCTCGTTCTCGTATTTCTTTCTTCATAATTGGTAATTTTTATTAACATGTTTCATGTTGCATTTTTAGAAATTCACATTAAAAACATTCAAATGATGTTAAGTGATACTGTTCATTGTTGATGCAGTGCGTCATAAATTGCATTTTGTGTCTGAGACAATTCATTCGATGCGGAGTTCATTTTCGGGGTGAATAAAATCACCTTTGGTCTTTTCATTTATTTCTATAAACAAGTGATTACATTCGCAAAATAACATAGTCAATAAAACAAATAAATTTAGCTATTATAATAGTTTAATTTAAGCTGTAAATTGTACCTGACTCGAAGCACGTGCGCGCGCAACTACTTACGTAATCTTTTGTAACCTCGTAAATCGTGCAAATTCCAATACAAAGCGCTTTAATTCATAAATCTAACTCACAGCTATAACACAACTTTGAATTAAGTATTTATCTTTGGAAATATTATGCAATATTATAGAGTCGCTGGCAGAAACTAATTACTTAACAATACAAAAAAAAAGTTTTGATTATTCTCTCTAATCTAAATCTTTTGGTTTTCTTTTTTTAAATCTTTTGGTTTTCTTAATTTGTAAAAACTTTTAATGTTTTAATCTTAAATTCACATGGATTATTATTATGAACTAAGTTTCGACATTAAAATTACTAACTAGGTAATTTCTACCGTGACTTCGCCATTACGAGATTTCGATTCCTTAGAATCGAAACCTCGTAGCTCGTAGTCGAAGATGTACTTTTGGGGATAATCAACCCAATTTTAGGACTCATTTCTGGTAACGGATCTCCTTGGTGAGGGTTTGACCACCACGACGACCAAGTGTGGATTGGTGGACATAGCACATCTTTCGAGATTATTGTGGTGAACTTTCACGCATGCAAGTTTTCTTTACAACGTTTAGGGTCGAGGTTAGGACCAATGAGCTATCACTGCATATACTGCATTCTGAAAGTCAGTCAGGAACAGTGTCTTGTAACAAATAAGTGCTTACATGTAATATTAATGTCATAAGAAAAGATATTAGTTTCTTGCTATTGGTGGATAGATTGCATTTGGATGGATGTAATTCCAAACCGCCCTGCAATGATTGCCGGGAATATGATAATACTACATATTACTCAATATCATATACTTCCATATATTATGTTGAACACTTTATGTTTGAACATGTTGAGAAAATCCTATCAAACATGATAGTCAAAAAAAAGGAGTGATCTCTTTCCAAGGTACATAAAATGTGACTTTCATTCCATTGTAGCTTTTACAAATATAGTTCTGACCATTAAAAGCAAACATTGTTTACCATTGTCAAGCGCATCTTTCAGCCTAATTCAGATAAAGTCTCTTTAAAAAAATCGCATTGTGAGGCAACAAGTAAATAATATTATAATCATCATCTCCACACTTCAATTTCATTCTATTATATCTAGAGCCTAAATTAAAGTACCATAATTTAATAGTTACATCTAAGTATCGTAATGGTTTGGTTTAATTTTAACTATTGACATATCATTTCTCTTTTCATATTGATACGAACGATTGACGAACTCTTGTTCTATTACTTTGCGCGCCATATTATCTTATGGCAAAACGCTATGACCATTTTAGAGCACCATCTTTGTTGCGTGTATTTGGCAAATATCAAATTCTATTATATTCAGTCATTAACTAGTCATGCATGCGTTCAAGATAAATTCCTTTGAGTTTTGAGTAAGGTGACCTCACATACTCTTGTTGTCGAGATGTTTGCCTTTTGTCTTCGTGCCCTGCAGCCGTAGTCATTTGACATTTGCGATCGCTACAGAAACCTGCCGATCGCTCAAATGAAGGAAGTAAAAAAATTATGAGAAAGCCTTCAAGGAAGTCACTTGATCGGTTTAGCAATCGATTTTTTTACCCGCAATAAATTAGTACCTACTAGGCTACAATCTCACCTGATGGTACGATGGTGGAAAACGGTGGACGATGCAGCCGTAAAAGTAATCGTACCTACTAACTTGGAAGGAGTAAGCAACCCTAACGGTTTCTGGTTCTACACAGCAGCGCGTCGGAATGCTAAATCCCTTGGCGATGTGTTTTTGCTGGTAGGGTGGTAACTATAGCAACGGCCGTAGTCTTCCAGACCAATTCAGCAACTGCTTCGACCAGTCAGTCGCAACTGCTGAACCTATTTAGCTGAAATTTGGAACGGAGATAGATTATATCCTGGATTAAAACATAGGAAATTTTTATCCCATGGTTCCAACAGGAATTGTGAAAAACCGAAATTCACGCGATTGGAGCCGGGGGCGTCCGCTAGTATATCATAACATGGCTATGAGCCCCAGGCGGCAGGCCCCAGACATATCCTGTACATGACGTGCATCATGGCTATACAGGCGGCGGTGACAGGCCGGACTGGGCCGTGGCCTCTAACGAGACTACTTTCCGATTTGCCGCCCTTTGTGTCAATTATTTATACGCACCGCCCGCGACGGCAGACAAAGAACTTGTAGGTGTTGACTGTAGGTACGGGAAGTAAAATAATGCGTCTTTTTAAGCACAAATACATACGGAGAAATGAACAATATTTTGTCAACTTTCCTGGCATTTCTCCTCTCGGGATTGCAAGTGTAGAGTCTGACATTTCATAAGTTTGTGCCTTTGTGAAATAATTAACATTTCGAATTTCGAACTCGGGTTAGATCGCTCAAATTAACGGCGTGGACGGCGTATTTAAACGATTTTTAGTGCAGTTTAAAAACAATAAAAATAAATACTTTCAAATTAAAACGTCATGTATTTTCCCCAAATCCCCAGACTTTAAGAGAGCGCGGCTAATTTGTAACTAACACCACACTGACCTAACCTATTATTCCAACTTAATCCCAACTTCCATGAGCTTATCACTTTTACCATGCACCAGCACGTGCCAAAGCAGCGTTTTTCTAAACAAAAACGTTTTTTTTCGCAACTAATTACCGATAAGAGCGAAGCAAGGTCGTTTCACCGCGTGTTGTAACTCCAAAGCGTTTATGTTATTGTTCGCGATTTGTCGTAAATATAAAGTAATAGTCCACTTCTGTCAGTGGTGCTCGCGGTGCGTGCTAATGTTACCAAACACGTTTTGTAAACGCGTCCAATGTCGGCAACTGAACCAGAAGCGAGGAAATTGTGAAAACAAAACCTTAACAAATTTCCACGCAGACCGAATTATGTAGGGGACCATAATTTCGGTTAAATATATATTTTTTTACACTATACAAGTCAGTACTTGACTGCGATCTCACCTGATGGTAAGTAATGATGCAGCCGAAGATGTTAACGTACTAACTTGGAAGGGGTAAGTAAAGTCACCCCAACGGTTTCTACACAGCATCGCACCGGAACGCTAAATCGCTTGGCGGCACGTCTTTGCTGGTAGGGTGGTAACTAGCCACGGCCGAAGCCTCCCACCAGACCAGACCTGAGCCAATTTGGAAATTATAAAATTCCAAAGTGGGCCCCGTGGCGGGAATCGAACCCGCGACCTCCCACTCGAATCCGAGCGCGCGTCCCCTGCGCCAGGGAGGTTGTCAATTAGTTAATTAACGAACTCTAGTTGGTCTAGTGGCAACTGGCTGCAGATCACAAGGTCTTGGGTTTGATTCCTGTCGGGCCAGTAAATAGTACAGTCAAACCTGGTTAAGTGAGAACTCAAGGAACAAGAGATCTCTTTTTCTCTTACAGAGGTTTCCGACTAACCCGAGTTTCAAAGTCAGGAGGCCAAAATGACGAGGCCTAGCAAATACTCTCATTCATAGAGTTGTCTCGCTTGCCCAGTTCTCACTTACTCTACTTCGACTGTACTGTGGAAACTGCCAGTGATTAACCCCCGTGCCTCGGAGAGCACGTTAAGCTGACACTCTTCTCCGCCTGATCTCTTCTCGGTTGCGTTAGGCTGCAGTCCCATCGAACTATGAAAGTGTGGGTAGAGAGTGCACCAGTGGTTATACCTACGCAGAAACTTGTGCACTATAATGTCTCCCGCAATCGGTCCGGGGAAAATTAATTAATTAGTAATTCAAAGTAGGCGTATTTTACTTTATATGGGGTTTATTTGACTGACTGATTTACTCGTATCAACATCCTTCAGGCTGATCGGAGTGAAAGACAAACAGCTCACGTAAGCATCTGATAAGAAAGATTTTTTGAGAATTCAACCCTAGGTCTTCAACAATAGAGATCACACGAGCGAAGCCGATGGTGCCCACTAAGCTATTTATAAGTTAACACCAGCTCATGGTACGTGTGTTGTGTTGCAGGCAATTCTGGCACTGTGCGCGTGCGCACACGCGCAATACCAAGAGGAACGCGCGCCGCGCTACATCCCCTCCGAGCCCAAGTCCACCTACGCGCCGCCCGTCGCCATCCTCAAGCAGATCAACAGGTAATAACGAAGTCTCTGGATGGATCCGGCCGCGAAAATTCAAGTTTTACCTATAGTTTGTCATAAAACTTTGCTCAAAAATAGTCATTTACTGCATATTGGTTCATAAAAGCTCAAAATCTGGGAAACTGCAGAAAATGATCTTTCAGAAACCACTATGAGATGAATAGGCATTTTTGGGCAAACTCATTACCATAAATATGCCTACGATGTATAATTAGCCCACTATTTGCGAATTTCGCGGGATATTTTGGCCGAACCAACTAAACAAGAAAACAACGATTCTATAGCTACGAGAGTTTTGTCGTTTATTTAGGTACAAAGTGCTATGTATGTGTGCTATAGCCATTGATATACCTACCTATTGCGATTCTGTGCGCGAAATGGAAAGGAACGAAATCGAAAAAAATTTAAAAGAAAAATGATGCCTTGATACATTGATTTATAAACTAAGGATTTGGGGTCACCGCTAAAAAGTGTCCGAACCGAATGACATACAAAACGCGAAAAGACATACAATCGCACTTCAGTCTCGTGTTTGAAAATTAAGCTGTATAGTAATGGTTTAAGACATAAATTACAATTTTTTAGTTTGTTTATAAAAATATTCGTGTACCCGCGTGTATAAAGGTTTTCTCGGGACACTTTTTTCGTGAATTTTGTGTTACACTCGTCGTCCATAGATTAATAAGCCTATGCCTCGATACGTAACATGATCAATTGCTAATGTTTTCCAGGCACAACGAAGATGGCTCGTACACGTACGGCTACGAATCCGGCGATGGCTCGTTCAAGATCGAGACCAAGTCTCCCACCGGAGAAGTCAAAGGGAAGTACGGCTACAAAGATGACACTGGAAAGGTCGGTGTAAAAACGATCCATTTATTTCATATAACCCTTACTTGTTGGATCTTACAAATAGTCAGTGTAGGTATACTAAGTTTACTACTTAAAAAATTAGGCGATATTTTTTTTTGGAAAGAGTAGTTTTAACACAGGGATGTCGTGTTTTGAATTAGGGTTCCATACCAAAATGGTAAAAATGGAACCCTTATGGTGAGACTTTCTCCATCCGTCCGTCCGTCCGTCCGTCTGTCACACTCGATTATTTCAGTAACTATTGAAGCTACCGACCTGAAATTTGGTAGTTGTAGGTAATTGCGGCGCGCCGTCATTTCAATCATTGAAAATTGAAAATCTTTTTTATTTCTATTTAAAAAGGGGGGAAAACTGGGTTGTCGAAATTTCAAAATGAGATAACAATAGTGGGGTATCATGTGAAAGGGCGTTACTTGTGTATTCTAAAACCAATTTTTTTGTTTTTTTAATTATTACTTGTTGTTTTCATGGCTCCAGGTACGCGTGATCGAGTACGGCGCCAACAAGTTCGGGTTCCAGCCCGCGGGAGAAGGCATTACCGTGGCGCCGCCCACCCTCGTCGACGAGTCCACGCGGCAGGAGGGACTCCGCCCCAGCAAGGTAATGTATGGTAGAAGTAATAGTAACACCACTGATATGAACCCAAGGTTGGGCCCATCTGAACATTTTACCGTAAACCTTCTTCATACAAGAAAAAATCGGTACGGTATTTTTTTTGACAACCTGACAAATAAATCAATAAAAGCGGCCAGTAGCGAAGGGTTCCGTAGCAGCATGTAACATAGATATACTCCACACTTATAGGATTGATGAACAAAAAATTGAGTTTCAGTTGTAAGTATAGGGAACCCTAAAAATTTATTATTTTTTTCTATTTTTGTGTGAAAATCTTAATGCGGTTCACGGCCTACATCTACTTACCAAGTTTCAACAGTATAGTCCTTATAGTTTCGGAAAAAAGTGGCTGTGACATACGGACGGACAGACAGACAGACAGACATGACGAATCTGTAAGGGTTCCGTTTTTGCCATTTGGTTACGGAACCCTAAAAACTATCAAGCATAGAAATAAATAAAAACCGGTTTTAGTATACACAAGTAACACCCTTTCATAACATCATACCCCTTTCAATATTGTAATCTCATTTTGAAATTTCGTTCCAACATTATACATAATTCCTTTGCTCCCTTACAGAACCAAGGCGGTCGCTCCCAGTACAACGAGCCAGCTCAGCCTGACTACGACTACGAAGAGGCTGCACCCGCGCCCGCTCCGCGCCCCGCGCCGCGGCCGCAGCCGCAACAGCAGTACAGGCCC
The DNA here is from genome assembly GCA_963855885.1 of Coenonympha glycerion. NCBI lineage: Eukaryota > Metazoa > Arthropoda > Insecta > Lepidoptera > Nymphalidae > Coenonympha > Coenonympha glycerion. The sequence goes on from OY979635.1 coordinate 16,000,195, forward strand.
AACCCTCAACCGCAACAGCAGTACAGGCCCAACCCTCAACCGCAACAGCAGTACAGGCCCCCGTCTCAACAGACCGGTCCTACTCCACCTAGGGTAGGATATAATTTAGAAGGACTTCGTTTACTAAAAATTAGGTCTACCACGCGCTCCATCAGCCGACCCAATCTAAACCATTGCAGCGGTACAGGCCCAACCCTCACCCGAAAAGCATTACAGACACTTCGGTCATAGATACTAAAATACTCCCACCTAAGGCTAAAAGGTCTAAGCAGCATTAATTAATTTATTATTATTAAATATTAAGTGATTTTGACGCGATTTAACTCGTTATAAGCGCGCTAAGCATTTACGTTCTTCTTTTGTGAACTCATCATCAATTTTATGGAATGAAGGTAAAACTCTAAGTGTTAAACATTGAATAAATAAATCTTCTTCTTCTCTACTATATAAAAATAAGTCAGGTTTTTCTTCCTGACGCTATAACTCCAGAACGCACGAACCGATTTCCACGGTTTTGCATTCGTTGGAAAGGTCTCGGGCTCCGTGAGGTTTATAGCAAAGAAAATTCAGGAGAAATAAAAAAAAATGTTACATAAAACGAAGCCATCTGGTGGCGAAACGGAGTTCGCCGGGTTTGCTAGTAAAGTATAATATTAACGAACCATATATGATCTCCTTCCTCAGCCGGCCTTCTTCGCTGGCGCTGCCCCCGCGCCCGCCCCTGCACCAGTGAGAGACAGCTACTTCAACCCTGAGCCCCAGCAGCCCCGGCAAGACTTCAGGCCCGCGCCCCAACCACAACACTTCTCCCCCAAACAAACCCAAGCGGACTTCGGCCAAGACTACAACACCGCTCCCCAGAGATTCCCCTCGCAAAACCAGGTCCAACAGCCAAGAAGCCAAGGTTTCTCCATGCTCGACCAGCTCCTGAAGGAGTACTCGCTCCCCCAAGGAGGAGCCGCCCCTCTCCACGACATCACGTTCGGTTCCTTCTAGTACGATCAATCGATTCGAAAGCAATTGTAAATATGTAGTGTATATTAATTAAACAAATTTTTAAATTAATATATCCGCTTTTCATTGCATTTTTAAGGTTCATTTGCGATAAAGAAAATCTAAGACTAATTTTACTTGTAATATCTTAGAGAACCAATGTGATATGATACCTCTTTAAATTAGAACAATTTGTTGCTTTAAATCGTAAAAGTTGACCAATGATTAAGTCACAAATAATGCTGACTAATCATAACTTATTATTTTTGCTCATCAGTTCATTATTACGAAATAATGTTAATTTACTGTTTTCTTATCGCAAATGAGCCACAACAATAATTATTGTAAAATAATTTATACAATTTTATTCTGCGTTGCTAAAATTATGGTTGCCATATGTATAGGAAAATTGCTTCAATTTGTTAACTTATTTGATGATCTCGAAGTTAATTGTAGCTTTTAAATATATGTTTAGTTTTACGCCAAATACGTTTGTAAAGAAATATAAATGCAATTTTTAGTCATGTTAGTATGAAAACAAGTGTTATTTTATTTGTTTACATAGAAATGGACGCAACTTCCTACAAAACACGTTTTAGAATCGACACCGATTGCTCAAAAGTTTTATTTTTCCAAGAAGATGATAAAATTATGATGACTATTTTTATCGGACACTCAGAATAAAGACAAATCGGGCAGGATAATATCATAGTTTAAAAAAATTCGATTCTGCTATGTCAAATTGCGTCAATCGTTGTATTAATAGCCTAATTAATGCCTAATTACTTCTTATTTTATGGTTTTGCACCGAATATGAATTATTATTATTTTTAAGTAGGCACTTGGCACGTCCTTACCCGTTTTTATGATGTGTTCAATTATTAGCATTTTAAGCAGAACTAAAATAAATTCTCCTGGATCCGATTCCCAAGTGGATCCTTATGTTATTGGGGTACTGTATAATGATAATATTCTCATTACCGTCTCGGATTTTGTGAATCAGTAGTGTTTCATTTACCAAGCTCGTAATTAGAGCCCACCTCGATTTACGCCACTTAATGTACACTGAGATTTACGCGTACAGACACTTCCATACATAGATCCATAAACCACAGATTCCAACCATAGATTAATAAACGTCGTCGCTGGCGCTCCTTACAACCAATGGGGTCTTACACTACTTTTGAATTTGATAAAAAATATTACTTTATTATAAACTAGGATAAAAATAATAACGTGCAGTGAAAGAAATATTAAAATCCAACGAAGATTTACAAAGTTACAGGCGTTTAAACTTTGGAGTGGGGGGATCTTCTATCCCTTTCTCGCAAAACGAAAATTTGTATGAAGCCGCACGAAGCTACTATGGCATTGGTAAGGTGTGACGTCACAATGTCATGTTGCTATCTCTGTCTAATCACAAATCTTTAAATGCTTATAACTTTTTTGTTATTTGATCGATTTAATTAGTTCTTTCAGTGCACGTCATTATTTTAATTCTACTTGATAATAAAGTAATAAAAAAATTGGAGTCAAATACCCTATTGTACCAAACAATCGTATCTATGCGTATCTAGGTATATAAACAATATATAATGCAGCAGGTATTTTTCGTTCGTTTCAGCCGATGCACGAACTGCTGGGTTGGAGTTCCCTTCAGGAGGCCTGCTGGACATAGGCCTCCTGAAGGGAATTCCAACTCCAACCTGCATGATCTCGCGCTGCTCAGATCCAGTTGTTTCCTGAAACTTTCTTAATGTCGTCCGTCCATCTGGTTGGTGGTCTACCAACGTTTCGCTTGCTAGAGCAAGGTTGCCACTCCAGTACTTTAAGTCCCCAACCGCGAACGTTCATTGGTCCTGCGTGCTTTGTACCCATTACTCTTTTAGCTTCGTGACACGTTGAGCTATGTTGTTGACTCTGGTTCATCTAAGGATCCTTACCGTTTTGATCGTGTAGAGATAGATTAAAAGCACAGCGCTCTTCATCGTCCGCTGATTGATTCAGAGGCTTCTTTTGAAGCCCATAGTCACAACAGGCGTACGCTGGTTATAATTAAAGGGAAAAAGGTTTCAAGGTTGGAAGAATATTAAAAGTCTACACATATAATCACTACTTACAGCAGATACAATATTACACAATAGGCTCTACAATGCACCTGCATTGTGTGTGAAGCTTTGAGGCCGTGGGACAAGCTCCCATGGACCAAAAACACGGGACAATACCTCTTACGGGCACCCGACGTGTTCGCAGGTAATGTGTTCACATGCGGTTGAGTAATACTGCATACAATAAAATTATTGTGTTCGCGAATAAGATGGAGTTGTTAGCATTCAAATACGACTGCTTTGTATATTTGCACAAAGATTTTTGAGCTTAATTTCTTATAAACGTTGCTGATTAGCTCAATTTAAGCCAATCAGTATTTTTTCTTCTGCGTTATAATGAATTTGCCTTTTGAAAGAAGGAGAAAATTATATTACGTTTGTTTAACGGCTGAGTAACGGAATCCTATCTCTGGATAAACAATAATTAATCTATCATCTATAGGTAATGTGTAACTGTAAGTAAGAATGGCAGGCAGTGAAGTTTGGTCACATGAGGTTAAATTTTTAATGATTGAACCCCTAATTAGGGATACCTTTATTAAGTGCAGGCTGGCAGATCCACAAATTTTTGAGTAAGTGATGGAAAAATCTCGGGTATGCATATTCCCTCAGGATGATAGTAGCTTTCCGCAATCTTCCGAGGTTCAGTTTTATATCATTTGTACCAAAATTCTTCATTCATTTCATTATAACAACGACTTTTCAATACAATGGATCTTGTAGCAAATTGGCGTCCGTGAAAAAGCTATTGTTTTGTTTGGCGAATGGCGATTAATACTATGAACTTGAATATATTTATTTAATGGTTTTATTTCGAGAATATCCGTCAACGTCAGCTTTGGGTACCATAGCAATAATTATTAATTACTCATCAATGATCTTTGACCATAGTTAGTAGCATAAACAAATCTAAGAATTTATTTTATAGGATTTCGTAGGTGAATGTCACACCGTAGGTGTGTTCATCATATTTCCATGAAAACTATTGGAATTTTAGACAGAAGAAAAATGAAGTCATGCCTAATACCTATAATATTTTAAGGTAATGTAATGTTAATTTAATTTTAATCTTAAAGGACTGTGTGACCCAGGGAAACGAATTAGATTGCTCTAATGTTTCCCAGGATATGTAATTTAATAATAACAATAAAAAATAGTCGTGATTTGAGCAGAGCGGGTTCAGGGAAAAAGTATATACAGACAGAACCATCAGTCAGTGAAAAACTGACTTGGCATTGGCCAATTATTATATTCCTACTTTCATGACTAGTTAACCCATTAGCCCAATCTATAGAGTAGGTAATTCTTCTGGAGAGATTTTTTTGATTGACAACAGTGATTTTGTTCGGTAAGCATCTCCTAACCACCAAGCAATTGGCCACTAATCCAAGCTTATGTCACCCGGTGTTGTTCCAGTTATAATAGATGTTTATAATGATATGCGACTTGTGAGTCGGCGTGAGATAGTGTGGGTGTAAGCGACACAATCCAAACAATGCGTCTGTTACATGTTGCGTATACTTAGCTCATAGATAATACATATATACTTAGCTACTGTCATTCATATTGTTTTAGTTTGTACTGCTCGCTAAATTAGTCACTACTTGCAAGGCCATACAGTTGGTAAATGTATGATGCTTTTTACTTTTTTATGTTATAAAAGCGAAAGTTTTGTGAAATAATATAAACTAAATAAAACAACGGAATTTTGCGTGAAAGTTATACAGAATAATATACTTTTGGGTCCTGAAAAAAGGCATTTATCGTGGCGTTTAAGGAACCAAAAACTGATACAATCTCTATTATTAGATCAATAAACATTTATCATTTTGACATTTATCATTGACTGAAACAACAACAATTAATTTATACAAAGTAAGAGTTGGGCTTTAGAATCTAAATTGCAGTTGGACTATATTATGTTCGTGATGAAGAACCAATAAATAAAAAACCTTTTTTTGTAAGTATTCATTTTATCTAGAATCACTAAAACGAGTCTACAAACTAAGTACCTATGTATCAAAGTTATATACATTAACATAAAAATACTAATACCATTGAGTATTGCTTTCTTATAAATACCACTCGTACTTTTTAATAAATAGAAGAATAGTTAGTACCTAATGTCTAGCTTGCGTGGGTTTTGTACTTGTGGCGCCCTCTTCCCCGAGTATCTGGACGTTCCTCACCTGCTTCCTTGGTGGCGCTGCTGTCGTCAACTCCGTGGCCGGCGCAGGAGTTGGGACATAATCAGGACTGATCGCCAGTAACAGCATCTTCAAGAGTAAAGCTTCCCTCACCTCCACGGGAAGGTATTCGGGAATCTCATCTATGTGGCTAGACGCTGAACCCTGCGAGTCGTAGGGTCGACTGAATCTTCGCCTCGGCACGTACCGCTGGCTCTCGTATTGGTCTTCATATTGCACTTGGTTGGAATAGACGTCTCTATATTGCGGCTCGTATCTGTAATCGTAATCGTCTTGATAATGCCGCGGCTGGTAAGGCTCTCGACGGTACGACACCGGCTGGTAAGGGGGTCCGGGCATTAGCTGATCCATTAGACTTTGCAAACGTTGTTGTCTTAGTATCAAAATATGTAACAGACGCTTAAAATCTCTCGTACTTACTGGCGCAGATATGGATTGCATGTCGTTCGGGTCGTATCTCTGGATTACCGGCTGACTTCGGTATGGATTCACGTATCTGGGTTCGTAACCTTGGAGTGGTACACCTCTTTCGTCCACTGGTATCTGCACAACTCTGGTGGCTGGCCTTATTTCGTATGGAACTGAAGATGCCTCCGAGGCTTTTTGATGATGTTCTTTCACGTACTGAGGGTCCAATATCTTGTCTTGGTATTCGTAGTGGAGAAAGGGCCGTTGGTTGCCGATAGGTATGGGAGCTCCAGGGTGGTCCCTCAAGTATTCTTGTGTGCGGAACTGAATAGTCGAAGGTCGTCGATACACAGGCTGCTGCTCATAAGCCCTTTCGTCGACGGGTCGATGAGCTGGTATATGAATCACTGGCACAGGATTAGTCGTCACTACGTTTTCGTGGTCAAAAACGCGACCAGTGCTCGCTTCTATGTTAGTTTCCTGATCTTCAAGTTGTGTTTCCTGATACTGCTGCTGTATTTTTTGTCTTGCCGCTAGTAAAGAATGTAATGGTATGAGTCTTGGTCTTGATGTTGTGGTGGTGAACAGAGGTCGCAAAGTCCCATGGGAAAGATGGCTTCCGTACACATCAGTAGAATCGTCTCCCATAGATTGTTGCAGACTCACCATGTGATGGTTGGAGCTTGTTCCGGAGAGTTCGCGTCTGATCCCATTAGATTTGTTGCCATCAGCTTCTTTTTCATTGCTGTGTTCGTACACAGGTTTTAGCGTTTGCGGGGTGGGCGTAGTGGTCTGTTTCGTAACTAAATCGTCTTTAACTGTCACTGGTTTTGTCTGTACCCGAGTTTTCATAATATCCTCCTGATGATAAAGGTTTTGGGAGCTAGCTGTGGTTTCTTCTTTTAGTTTCTCAGTGGATGTTTCCATCGATGATCGGAACGATGGCCTTCGGCGCGGTATCGCTTGTATCACGGTGCCCCTGGTCGTGGCACTGCCTCTCGTTGGGTAAACAACAGTCGCAAGAGGTCGTCTCGTTGTTGACGACACCGTTTTGTTAACCCTCACTACCATCGTCGGCAGAGGCGTGGTGTTTGTCGTAACGGGAACCGGTGTGCTGTCTCCCGAGGAAGAGTAGGTTACACGTTTAATCTCACCACCCTCGTCGAGATATCCAAAAGTTCCTTTCACATTTCCTAAAACGTCGCGGCTCTCTATTTTGAAGGTCCCGTCGTTGGCTTCGTAGCCGATGGTGTACGACCCGTCCTCGTTTAGTCGTCGTATTTGTTTCACTATTTCAGTTTTGGTCGGATCACCCGTTTCACTGGCCTTGAGGATTTCTTTGGTCGTGGTCGGGTTGGTCGGAGGCTCGGTGGACGTGACATTCTCAGCGGTGTCCGCGGTCGCGAGGGCCATGCAGGCGAGGAGCACGAGGAGGTTCATCTCGGTAGGGTGCCGGCAGCCACATGACGCTGAGGCCCGCGCCTCACTCGCCACTCCTCTATATAAAATATCGCCCCACTTGCGTCCCAGCGTGCGAACGCCTTACGCAAACAAATCCATTGTTGTCACTCCTATTATCTGGCGGAAAATCTTTTTTCTGTGCATCCACTTGCGTTGCGAGCTCCCGATTGTTTAATTACCCATTCATGTAGAGTGCGTGCTTTGTGGTCACTGCATGAAGTTAGAGCTTCTAGGTGGATATCTAATATTATCATATCATTATCAACATCAAATTAAAAGTGGTTATTAGATTAGCAACCAAAACCAATCAGATTATGCTTTGAGGAAATAATGAAAACTTTAGTTGACTAAAACTTCCGAATGAGAAAAGAGCCTGTAAGTAAACTCAACTGAGTACCTTTTCTTTTTTTATTATCTCTATCTCATAAACATCACCTTAATTCATTACTGCTCCAATGCTAGGCGTAAGTCATCATGGTTTAGCCATACCTCGCCGAACGATCATGTACCTATGGTATTGTTGTGGTTTGGCAGGGTTTTAAATTCACGAATTACTATAAAATATTAACGGATATAGCAGGTCATTTATAAGCTAAAGATCAATGGCTAAAGCTAATTAACTACTTAGCGTTAAAAAAACTTGATTTGCACAATACGAGTACCACGAGTACATTCATATTTGCAGGTACGAGTAGGTAAGTATTTATGAAAAGTCTGAGACGCTTTCTTAGCCGTGAATTCAGACCCAGCCAGCGTTCCTCCAAAAAGGGGCTCGAGTCACTGCTTATTGCTGCTATTGTTAAACAATCCGCGAGCAGTAAATAACATACCGCAGTATTTCATCAGGAGTCCATATTTATTTATTTGCCCAATAGGTATATTGTTCGGGAGCGAACTATTATTATACCATTCACACGCTCTCTTGCCAATGCCGGCTCTGATTATAATTTTGAGTGGAAAGCTGAAGTGGGTTCTATTTCCAACTCCAAGGTTCTTGTGGAGACGCCTAAAATGGAATCAGATTAGGAAAATTGCAACCGCAGGTGTTGTGTTTGGTAATTAGTAATTAGTTAACTGATGATTAGGCTTCACACGTTTAGATGCAATTTGGAAATAACAGCGGCTAATAATAATTTGTTTTGATCTTAGTTATTACTAGCTGTTGCCCGCGGCTCCGGCTGTATGTTGGGTTCTCAATATTCCCGTAATATTCCAGTGAGAACCATGGATTTTTTCGCGATAAAAGTAGCCTAAAAATAGCTTCTGTATATTTATTTGGGGTTATTTATCTATGTCTTTGCCAAATTTCAGCCAAACCGGTTCAGTAGTTGCTGCGTGAAGGAGTAACAAATATACACAAAAACACATTTACATACAAACTTTCACGTTTATAAATTTAATGTGATTTTATTACTAAGCTAGAAAATAGTGCGATAAACAACTTAAAAAATTAGAAACTCATCATCTGGATTCTATTAGATGCACCCGATAGTCAGTTTAAGATTTAAGGTTCTTTAATTTTTACTTAAGCAACGGTAAATGCGCTTCAAGTGCCTTATATTTCTTGGATATTAAAAAAGCCCTGTCAGCTGTATTTATGAAGTTATAACATTTGTTTCAACTATACCTCAATTGCTGGTGGTAAAGGAAACCTGCATGCCTGATTCGTGATCTTCGAAATTGTGTGAAGCCTTACCCACTACCCGCACTTGGCCAGCGATGCTCATGTATGCCATGCGACGGTCATGCAACTTCTCCCGTTCTGTAGGGAACCCGAGGAGTCGTAAGAAGGAACGGGGGGGACGTAAAACTGGGGTTGAGAGAGGAACCTCAAATCTCAATATAGCCAAAGCGCCATCTCGCTTTAATTTTTGGAACTGTTTGACTACCAATGCGTGGAAAACATGAACGGTATTGCTTTTACTTGAGTAAAATGTTCGCACGCGTGGTAATACAAGTAGGTATTTGAACTGCGTAACTCAGTTAATGTTGTTTCACTATTATTCCGACAGTGAGCGCTACTGTTACGCCTATCCACTGCCATAAGACACAGGATCCTTCTCAGAAGGAGAAGGCTATGCCTATCATGTCCACCCTGGTCTAGTAAGTAGTAAGAATAGTAAAATAGACTTTGTATACGTTTTAACTGAGAAGTCGGAGATCTGAGAGTGGAGGAAATCCAAAAATCCCCCTCCAAATCATCCCCAAATTATAATGATCTCCCTGGCGCAGTGGAGCGCACTCGGGTTCTAGTGGGAGGTCGCGGGTTCGATTCCCGCCACGAGCCACGTAAGCTTTATTATTTTTAAGTAACTTAGGTCTGTGATGTAATGAAATTTGAAACGCGCGACATCCTATAAAATTATTCATAAAATTATTCTTTTAACATTACTTTTGACAAAAATATTGTGGCTAATCAGAAAACTTTATTGACAAAAAATGAAATTTTGACTAAATTTGACAAAGATAAAATTTCATTACATGTAAATTAATCGCTGTTTCGGAAATAAAGGCTTTTTATTTTTTAAGCAAAGTAGATACCTTGCAGAAAATGGGTTAGGGATTGCCCTGAGAGATAAAATCGGTAAAGAGGACCTCCTCATTTTTCCTCTCAAACCATTAGCAAGCCAAAGTCCTGCAGGTTTAGGATGTGCGCGTAGAAATATGTAACTCTTTTCTCTTTTTAATCCACTAGCAGTGCCCGCGGACTCCGTTCCGCGTAAGAAATATTTTTGTTCCGACCCGTTTGTCCCGCGTGATACCCACAGCTACCAGCGCTGGACGCGAGGCATTCTGAATGAGGCATTGAAACTGCCTAACCTATCGCCACGCAACGGAAGGGCGGCGAGGCGCAACCACGCGTTTTTATTTTGCTAATATCTCTGAAGATATTTGTTTAAACTGTATAGAGTAAAGGGCACAAATATTTTACATTAAATTTCTATTCTAAAAACATATTTACAAAGATATAACTTAATACCATATGGGCTAAATAAGCTTCACAAAAATTAATTATTTTTAATCCACAATTTTAACATTATAAGCAGTTATTCTGAGTTACCCGTAGGAGATAGGCATATTCTATCGCGGACTTTTTTACAGATTTTGATACGTTCTTTAATATTGTAGAACATTGTTTTGTTCTATCTTCAATAGTTTCCGCAGCGTACGCGATGAAAGCAATTTTTTTACGACTTGGATTACATTATTCAAGTTTAAGTAAAGATGCGTAATTAATTTTGGAAATTATTATAGTCTATGACACTCCACGATAAAGTAGCTTTCTATTGGTGAAATAATTTTGAAAATCGGTTCAGTGGATCCAGAGATTACCCCTTACAACGTCACAAACTCACAAACTCACAAACATTGTTACGCTTCCTATCCATATTCCTATTCCTATCTATATCTATACTAATATTATAAAGAATAATATTAGTATAGATATAGATAGACAAAGAGAGACATATCTCTATGTGCGCACGCTGCATAAGCTGGATCGTATTGTAGAAGCGTTGGACAGCGGTTGCAATAGGATAGGCTGAGGACAGGCTGAAGTGATGATGATGATGAAACCAGGTACAGTAGCCATTTTTGCATAACTACTGCACTACATAATATTATTTAATCGGACACGGCCTACAAATTACAATAAGTGTAGCTCGAACTCGAACGCCTTCCGCATTCTATGATAGCTAGTATACAGGCTTACGGAGCACGGACGAATGAAAATTACCTACTTACTTTGCTAATTAACACGTAACTAAGCGTAATTATATGTAATCTAATGCAGTAGGTACGTGACCACTAGTTTCGTATAATGAACTGCCACCTCGTCAGAGGATGTAGGCACAACATATTTTGTTCTTCGTAAAAGCATTCGAAAATAATCTTACCAAAATGTAAGGGCATCTTCGACCATTTGGTTCGAACTACTTGCGAGTCCTGTAAGATTTTTTTAAAGAAATAGGCAGCGTGTGTTAGATATTAGATCGGAAATAATGTCGAGCTTTATTTGAGGGATTATTAAGCTATTGCATAACTTCTAACGCGGGCCTTGAGCGTGGAAACCGAATCCAGAAATTCCGTATCGAAAATAACCTAACACACCCTCCACTACGTGGGGTGTTAGGTTATTTCCGTTACGGAATATGATAAAAAATATAAGTTGATAAAAAATGCTACGCAATAGCTTTACCGCGGCAGTCTGCGAGTGCCACACGTCTTTTTATTATTATCGGTTCAGTAGACCGAGGGATTACCGCCTAACTAGATCAAAATACTCTTCGTTGAAGTTAGTAAGGAAAAATCAGTGAGACAGACAGAAGTTTTCCTCAACATGGGTTACATTGAAGTTGGGAATGAGAGTCAGTAAGACAGCGCTAGTAGTTTTCCTCAACATGGGTAACATTAAGGTTGGGAATAGGGATTGAAGAGTCAAAGAGACAGAACTAGTAGTTTTTCTCAACATTGAAGTTCGGAAGGAAGTCAGTGAGACTTATAGCAGTTTTCCTCCACATACCTAATATCGTTTAAAGCATACTTTTTTTTATTTTACAACTAAAGCTAATTCAAGTTTGATTTGGCATCGCATGGGACAAAAATGTCGTGACACAATAAAACATTTTATATTAAAAAAGTATAATTTATTAAAAACAAAATATTACAAAAAAAAATCGTATTAAAATTTTACAAAATCGTCCAAATCGTCGTCGTGGACCTACAAAGATGGTTTACAATTAATAAAATTAAGTCTTACACTACACTAAGATTTATTTTAAAAGGCCATGGCTTTGATGGCAACGGCGGGCGAGCGGTAAGCGACGCGGCGCGCGGTGACGGGATTTTTACATTAGAAAATGATCACCCCACTTCAATCGTCAATTTCGCTTGCCCAACGTTGTCGTCGAGGTCATGGCCTTAGGTACTGAGACACAGCTATGTACACGCAGCCTGCTTGCCGCCACAGTCTGGGAACTAGATACTTAGGTACAGAGTATTCTATCTCACGAAGGCGTTTGAGCTATAGTTGTGTGCGTAGATTGTACATACATTTAGTTTTTGTGTGTTCACTCTAAATATCTCAGTATTCGCTGCCTGCAATGCGTGTTGGAACAGGCGTCCACTCGTATGCCGTATAATATTACACCTACGAGTACGACTCATCCGCCATCTTGAAATAACATATCCATATACACCAATCTACCGCACTACTCGACCGATTTACACTTGTACATTAACATTATGGCTACACGGACTCAGTCGATCGATAGTTCTATCTAGTTCAGGTATTACACTAAACTCCTTACAGCTGGATGCCGTGCCCTCTCAAGAAAGCGTCGATCTGTCCAGTCGAGGGGTTTTCTCCTCTGGGCACGTAATAGTACTGCTGCGCTGGAGCGATTTGCCTTTGCGGTGTTTGCGCCTGCGCGAGAGCTAATCTTTGAGCCTGAGCTCTCGCCGCCGCCCTATCCCTCTGCAACTGACTCTGCTGGAGTTGCTGCTGTTGAGCGAACAGCTGCTGAGAGCTCTGGAACTGCGACTCGGCCTGCTGCCTCTGGTAAACCTCCTGAGGGTTCTGCTGAATCTGTTGTCTGTAAAGTGGACCGGAGGGAATCTGTGGGGATGGGATGAAAGGTCTCTGCTGTTGCTGAGGCTGGGCGACGAATGGCTGGAGTCTTTGGTTGAGATTGAGTTCGCCTTTGCTTTGAGGTAGAGCTTGGTACAAGTTGGTATCGTAGGAACCGCTGGATGGATCGTAGACTAGTTCAGTGGAGTAAAGAGGATTGCCAGATGGAGCGTTGGCTGCGAGGGTGCTTTTAGCTGCGTTGTTAAGAGAAGATGGGGTAGTGGACTGGCCTTGGCTTTCGCGATGGAATTTCGCGAATTCTGCGGCGAAATCAATTTGTCCAGGTCTATTGGCGGACTGTACGGGGGCTGGGGAAGGAGAGTATTGGGGCTCGGGGCTATATTGGATCTGAGGTTGTTGGGTGACTTGAATGACTTGTGGCCTGAAGGTGGTCGCCGGGGGCAGAGCTCGGGCGGTGGTGATTTGGACGGGACGGGGAGTGATGGCGATTTGTTGGGCAGGGTAGTTGGGTCTTGGCGCGATTCTGGCGGGCTGCGGGCGCTGCACGACGCGCTGTCTGATGTGCTGCAGGGGCTCCTCTTCGGGTTCTTCATCAGCGTCCCTAAAGTCGTTTTGGAAGTAGCTGGTCGCTGGTCGGGCGGTGGTGGGTCTGATCACAGGTCTCGTGGGGTAGTTGGGTTCAGGGTCGTCTCTCTCCGCGGAGTCGATCGCGGGCGAGTCGGGTTCCTCGTCCTCGTTGGGCTTGTTGGGGTCGCAGGGGTTGCCGGACACATAGGTGAACTCTCGCTTGTTGCCGTCCGGGTCGATGTAGCCGTACTTGCCGCGCACGACGCAGTCGGTGCCGCGGGTTTCTTCCTTGAAGGAGCCGTCCGCTGCTTCGTAGCCGAAAGTGAAGCTACCATCATCATTGACCTGAAATTGCATACAAAGATAGTTTAGTTATTAATTTTTTTGGGGAGTTTTAAGGTTCTATATTCAGACGAATAGACGAGGGTCGAGCTAATTTTATCAGTTTTTTTCAACCAATTCATATTCCTCTTTTACTGGCGAAGGTTTTCCTTAAAATACGAATACTCTTCGGCTTTAGAATAAGAACCTCACCTTATTGTAGTTCCTGATGGTCTGCACGGGCGGCTGCTTGGGCCCCTCCTGCGCCGCCTGCTGCTTGAGGCGAGGCTGCGGCGCGCGGTGGATGGCTCGTGGTTGGTACTCCTCATCAGCGCGCTCCTGCGCCCGGTAGATGTTGTCGTACGCATCTGGCGCTACTAGCACCACCTGGAATTATATGACGATGGTTAAGAATACTTTTTCAGCAGTAAAAACCATTTTCCACCTCAGTTAAACCATACTGGCTGATGCTATTACAGGCGTGGTCTAATCCCGAAATAATAGAGCACAAACGCTCAATGCAGGGCGCGTTGTAAAATACTTATCACCATTACTTTAATCTACTCGTAGTTATAAGCGTATATGTAAGTTATAAAATAAAGAACTTTGATTTATCCATGCCTGCAAGGGCAAGAAATGGCAAGGGATTACAGGAGTTTTCTGAAAGAACTCTTAAAGAACCTTCTGCCGTTGATACCCCAAAATTCTTATGCGCTACATTTGAATATGCAATTTGAGTCAGATTTAGTTTCAAGCCTCAAACAAGTTTATATTAACCCAGATTCGCTACCAGTTCTACGTTTAGCATTTGACGAGACATGGTCATACACCTGTTTTTTCTCTGCCTGACCTTTAGAACACGATACTTGCACGTTACATGGCATCGTAACTTTTACATTAAGTAACTGTATAAATTGAACTCAAAGTGCTGTCTTTGAACCTAGTTTCAACCTGATTTTATGAGTTTTTTGTGTGCTTTCTCATACGAATCGAATGAAACATTTTGACAGAGTGAGCTCGTCTTCATGGATTGAAATGTCTATAATTAGTGTTCAAGCCACCCGTTCTGACATTAGCTTGATTTCAAGAAGATCTTTTTCTTTTTTCTCATGTTTCTCCACTATTGGAGATTTACCATTGGAGAATATCAACTTCTTGCATTACTGTCTATTTACTTAATACCTTTCTCTCATCTCATCTCAACCCCTTTTTACGTCCCACTGCTGGGCACGGGTCTCCTCTCAGACTGAGAGGGGTTTTGCCATAGCCCACCACGCTGGCCAAGTGCGGGTTGGCGGGCTTCACACACCTTGGAGCACATTTTTGTGAACTCTCAGGCATGCACGTTTCCTCACGATGTTTTCCTTCACCGTTAAGCAAGTGATATTTAGTTTCCTAAAACGCACATAACTCGGAAAAGTCAGAGGTGTGTGCCCAGGATTCGAACCTGCGACCTCCTTATGAGAGGCAGAGGTCAGAACCACTGAGCTGTCACTGCTTCACTTAATACATTTAATACACAAGAAATGCTTATTTTGCTCTCAATTTGTCATCAACATCGGAATAAACGGTTAGTACGGATGTTTGTACGAATTTAGAGTCGATTCGCGCAAACGAATCGACTGCCTCCTTACATTTACAGCCAGCGCCATCTTTTGATAGCTGAATGTCAGTGACTGACTGTCCATAGATGGCGTTGCATGTAAATGTATGAAGGAATTCGAATCGTTTGTGCGATTTGACTCGACTCGAAATTCGTACAAAAAACCTTTACTAACCCTACTGTTATCCGGTATTGACGAGGACGTAATGACTAGAAGGGGATGTAATGAAATTGGAATGAGAATACACACCTGTCCCCCTCTCTCCTGCGCCTGCGGCTCGTAATCGTAGTCATCCACGGGCTGTTGGACGCGAGGCCGATGCCTCGCAGCCATCCCTGTCGCCAGCACGAGACATAGTACCTGCGAGACAGAGAGAGAAATATTCATCACACTAATATGAATTAGTATATATTCGGTGCTAATATTATAAAGGCGGAATTTTGTGTGTACTACCTACACACATACACATGTTTCTAACTCCTTCAAGTCGCAACTACTGAACCGATTCGGCTGAGACTTGGAATGGAGGTAGATTATACCCAGCTGTGCTATTCTACAAAATGAAATAGCTGCCAGACAGCTGACAACCCGAATATGGCATGCAAAATTGTACCTACTCTATTACAACTGACAAATTCATAGATGCAGAGATGTTCGCTCGTCGCTGTTTTGCAGAATAGCACGACAGGATTAAAACATAGGCTTTTCCCGGAAAAATCCATTCTTCCTACGCGAATTATGAAAAACCGAAATTCACGACCGGGCGTCTTCTAGTGTTTTATACTTTATATAGATTGCACTGAATATTGCATTTCCTGAATTCAGATATGCATAGATAAATAAAAAAAATAAACGACAGACAGTATTTCCATTTTCATTCAACATTCATTATCATATTTTCAAAATTCCCCTTTCTTGCCATAAAGCGTATTGTGAAGAACTTGAAGATTATTTCATCCCCTAGTAACTAGGGGATGAAATTATCTTCAAGTTCATCCCCTTTAGCGATGAACTAGTAATTCATCCCTAAAGGGAATAAACTTTCAAGAATACCTATAGATACCTACTACCAACTACACTACAAATAGGTACTTAGGTTTTATCGATGCGCTACGTTTTGAAGAGCCACCGATGTAAGAGGTTAGCGGATAAATAAATAAAATATAACATTCTTAACAACTCAAAGTATTGACGGCCGCGACCTTGAACTTTACGGCTCTGCATTATAACTTTATAACCAACTTGAGGTCAACACAGACTAAGCAAACTATAGCTGATGCCCTCGATTTTATCTGTATAATGAGGCATTGCCTTTAGACGGGCTTACGCTTGAAATCCCATCTCGTGTGGTATCGTGCAATCTCACTAAAATAATGAAAAAATATCTAACTGAGTTTTCTTTTTATAAATATTGGGTTTTATTAGAACTTCATACACATTACACACAAACTGTATACTCGTAAAAATAAATACATTTTTTAAAGATCCTGGCTCTATCACTAACTCTCAAAATGTATGCGATACAAAAAGAAAGCTTGAAAAAAATTAAATAATCAGCCCATTTCCAACAAATACTGGTCTTTTATCTTTATTTAAATATCCAAATTATATGTAACGTAAAAACTTTATAATTTTTTCCGAACTCAGTACTCAAAGCGCAATTTTTCATCCTTAGCATTATGACAATACGTATAGTACGATCTTGCTTTGTGAAGTCAACATCATCTAAGGATGTCCCGGGGTCGGGACGAAACATGCGAATGAATTGAAAGAATTATGTGGGTGTTCCGACATATTGGACCATACAGATTATTTTCAAGTAGTGGACTATTGTAAACCAAATTAATCTATCCTGTAGCAGAAATCTATCAATCGCTTAGATGGAAAGAAATAAAAGAAATATTTATAAAGGAGTCCAATTGCTAAATTGATATCGTGATTTATTGAAGACAACTGTCAATCTCGTACATTTTATGAATTTCGTTTCATTTCAGCGATCAAATGAAATTAACTGAAATGAAATGAAATTCTTTATTTCACATAGGCTTAGATATAAGCTCTCATGAAATATCAAGACTACCGCCAGGTTCGGAAAGCAGGTTTGCACCGAGAAGAACTGGCAAGAAACTCGGTACTTGCTCTTTTCAAAAATGTCTCAATATACAATTTTTTTACATAGTAAGAAACAATATTTTTAAGATATCTCTTGAGGAGATGGAAGCATATCACTATTGTCCCAAGAATCCTTGTTATTTAAAAATCCTTCAATGGTGTAATAACCCTGGTTTATTAGATGTTTTTGACAGTATCTTTAAACCGGTGCAAAGGTAAGTTCAAAGATAAGTTATCTTAGTACTGTGGTGATATAGTTAAGTCTACTGATTTATAAAAGTATAGAGATTTTAGAACTAGAATAAGCACCAATTTATCGTTAGGTTAAGAAAACGAACGCACAAAATCCATTCGGTAAAAATAACCTTGATTTAAACCGGTCGACACTAGACCGTAGAAAGGGCGTAGAACCATTCAGTTCGAAAATAACCACGCTATTGTATTTCACTTGAAATCCACCTAGTATCTTAGTAACCTAGATACAGTTTATCTTAAGAAATTGAATTCTCTCTTAGTTTCAATTAATGCTTAGTAAATTTTAATACTCTTTAATTTGATTAAAATAGTAAAGAATGCAATTTTAGTCGAATAGAAATAAACTACCTTAGGTACCTACTACCTACGCTTTAAAGTTACAAGTTAAAATACATAAAACAGAACAGGCATTTTTTTCTTCATTTTAGAGATATCGCGACTACTAGAACTATAATAAAGTGGTAAGTGAAGATGCAATTAAGTATGCAAGTTTGAAAACTGTCCTATTACCTATATTATGAGGTAAAAATCAGCTGACGCCTAACTTCCAAACAAAATCATGTCACATTAAATAATAAATAATTGATGTAAGTACGTTCTAAAGGTTTAAGGCTGAGGTGAAGGTTAAACGATGGTATCATCTGTAGTTCATTTACCCGGTTAGGTGACTTTCGATTACGTAAGATAACCTATTTGTTAAATTTTGAATACTTACGTAAAAACATAGTACACTAGCAAACCCGGCGAACTCCGTTTCGCCACCAGATGGCTTTCCCTCTAAAAAGATTTTCCCGCTTTTCTGTTGAAATTTTTCCTGAATTTTCTTTGCTATAAACCTCACGGAGCCCGAGACCTTTCCAACGAATGCAAAACCGTGGAAATCGGTTCGTGCGTTCTGGAGTTATAGCGTCAGGAAGGAAAACCCGACTTATTTTTATATAGTAGAAGAAGATAAGCTTGTCTTAAGTTACTTAAACGAAATAAAAAAAATCTATCTTCTATCATTCAGGCAAATAGGTAGTTTAAATTAATACAGTTTTTAAATTCTCACAAAGAGACATTATGTCTTTCCTAATGTAAATTCTGTAATGCATATAATATGTATACATACATACATACAGTATATAAAAGGCTTGAGTAATTCAATTAGTTGGGAGATAATCATATCTACGCAATAATATAAGCCATTGATCTTGATGTCGTCTTGTGTGAAGACTACACAGTGTGCGAGGATTAATTATAATAATTTTATACAAATGTAGCAAGTCCCTATAAAGCTGATCGCATAGCTGAACAATTGAAAATCTCTAAGTACCGACGCACCATTCGCACGACTAGTAACTAGCTACGAACTGTAGATGTAGTTATTATAACTTGGTAAAGTTCTTCGTATTCAAAATTAATTCAAAAAAATTTCATAAGCAGATTTTTAATTACTTTTATGTTTTAAGCTACTACTCGTCAATCGGTTGGTGAAATACGGCAAATTTAAGTTATATTCTCGACTGAAAATGCCTGTATTCCTAACGTTAATAGGTTGATAATAATGATAGAGATCGTCTGATCTAAAAATCAACGCCCCTTCAGGTTTACGTCACACGTTAAAAAAAATGTGTTGGACTGCAGTTCATTTTTAGAGTTCCGTACCCGAAGGGTGAAAAAGGAACCGTGATAGCTACAGACTTGAAATATTCACAGATAATGTATTTCTGTGGCCGCTATAACAACAAATACTGAAAATTAGAATAAATCCATATAACAAACGTCATTTTTTTGCTTGTTTTTCTCCATATTAAATAACGGTAAAAGGTAGACGCTTCAAATTTTCACAGAATATTTAATTGTATAATCAGATGAAAGGTGGCAGGGGTGTTTAATTTACTTCGAAAATATTAGTCTTAATAGTACGGCTCAGTTCGCGAGCCCGACTCGCACTTGACCAATTTTAGTTAGACGATCTCTAACTGTTTATGTAGTGATTTGACTCAAAGATAAATATTTTATTTTGAATTGTTATAAGTAATCATTCGGTGCGTATAGCGTAATCGGTGCTCACTGCTCACATGTGCGAACAATTTTATCTCTACCACTTTAATGCTTTTTTATTACTGTAATTTAGGGTCTTATCGCTTATGAAATAGAATTTAAACTAATTAAGGCTTTATAGTATGTAGCAAGAGAGTAGACTCTTTCAGATTAGGCTGAATAAAAATATTTAATAAAGGCAAAAAATGGGTTACTGCATTAAAATTACGATTACGGTCGTATAGCAACTTGTCTATTGTTTTTATTTTTTTTTTATACCATACGACTGCGACATGAGTACGATATAATATGCATAGCTTTTTTTACTATTATAGCATGGCGGCGCCAAACGTGTGTAGTATAGTACCCGATACTTACGCGTTTTAACAACACTTTTAATTGGATTTGTAATGCCGGAACCAGACTTCGTTATTTGTTATTCGTTATGCGGCTACGCTGTATTTGTCCAAATATGTGTTTATGTGAGCAAATAACAAACATGCTATCCACACTTGGTGTTATGTGCCAAATATTGCCAATACCTATCCTTTGAAGTGTGTTAAAAATCGACGAGAGGACGGATAAGCATATTTGCTATTCGCGCTTATGCGTTATTCCTGCAAATAAAGCAAATATAGACGAATGAACCACCCACACTTGGTCGTATGCGGCCGAATAAGGCGAATAACAAATAACGAAGTGTGGTGCCGCCATAAGAAATCGTATCATCACTATACATATATAGGGAAGATTTTCCGGCATAAAAAAGTGGCACTCGGACACTGCCGCGGTAAAGCTATTGCATAGCATTTTTTATCAACTTAAAATAACCTCCCGCTGTATCGGGGGCTGGTCGTAGTGGGGGGTGTTAGGTTATTTTCGTTACGGGATTTCTTGATTCGGTTTCCACGCTCAAGGCCCGCGATAGAAGCTATGCAATAGCTTATTAATACGAGTATTATGACTGAAGGGCATCCGCGTTTTCACTTTTTTTATTTTCCCTTTTTTTAAGCTGAATTTTCAAAAATACCTTTCTTTTACTGAACATATTTTTAGTAATAATCGTACTATATAAAGCGGCGCATGATATAACACTAGGGCGACTAGGCTTCGGGGAAATGTGAGACAACTAGCGCAAAAAAATTACTCTTACGCAATGACATCGGCATGCAGCTTTCTTGCGTCGTGGGCGCGGACAGATACACTTGTCTACGCGTAGCCGCTCCATATACCTACTTGTTATAGCCCGGGAGCAAAGCGCTTTTTAAACCGCTTTGGTGTAACATTACTCTTAAAGTTTCCATACAGGACCTCTCTGCTCTAAACTCTATACTCTACCGTACCTACTCGTACATAATTTTAAAGCTTCAGTAAACGAGGCACAGAAGTAGCGAAGTGGAAGTGTGACGGTCAAAGCCCTGATTAACAATTAAATGAAATCATTGGTTCACCAAAATTAATAAATAAATTCTAATTACACAGATGTTTTACACATGAAAATAATATGTCAATAAGATAAAGTTATTTAATACCGTTTGGGTGCAAAACTACTTCTAAGGTGCAACGTTACTTTGCTCGTTGTCATACAGTATCCACTCTATTTACTCTATATTCTACTCTACTGTACCTATACTTGTAGGTATACAAAGCTTCAGTAAACGGCGCGCACTAAAAGCATCTAATAAAGTCTCAAAGCCCTGATTAGAATACCAATGAATCAAATAAAATCAATTGGTTAAATTATTCACTTAAAAATACTAATCACTCATAAACATTACACGTAAAAATATGTCAATAAGATTTCCCCGTTATCTTTGCAATTATATCTTATACCTTTAAACGAGCAATTCTTGTATATATATATATATTTCTATATAATCTGGATCTCGGAAACGGCTCGAACGATTTTCATGAAATTTAGTATATAGGGGGTTTTGTTGGCGATAAATCGATCTAGCTAGGATTCATTTTTAGAAAATGTCAAATTTACCAGAAAAAATAAAAATATGACTCCTGCTGCCATCTATTGGCCACCGAGCGAAATTCGGTCACCCAGATATTGTGTAATTATGTTTGTAGCTGACCCAGCAAACGTGGCCAGTAAATTATTTACTTCCTATAATAGTTTACTTCCTATTTACAGACCTATCAAACACATATATAGTTTCTTAAAATATCTGTCAAGCAGTTTCAGAGTAGTTTGTTACGAACACTATGAAACGAGAATTGTATGTATGTATTAGTTTTGAGTTAAGAGAATCAAGTACTTAAACGTTTTGATAATCCTATCATTCCTTGCAAAATATTGTATACTCAAGCAACAAAAAAGTGACATTTAATTTTATATGTAAACATTTATAGAAGAAATCACAAGTTCTCGAGTGCTGGATCTAGCTCTCGTACTATAAATTGTTAACAAACGCCCTCTGATCGCAATTACAACAGATGTTATGGAATCGTGCTTAGTTGTGTCTAATTGGGTAATCGAAATTAAAATGGCTTTTACGACCAGCGACCGAGCGGAAAACTGCTCTACTAAGCCTAGTTGTGCCACTTATAAAAACAGGCTGATATCTACAGCCCTATTGATATTTGATACCCTATTGATATAGAACGTAGCTAAAATTTATTGTAGTTTTTAATATATAATTAATTATTAATTGCAGCGTTAAAAGAGTTTGTATCGATCACAAATAGGAAGTGTCTAATCTTATTTTAGTTTCGATCACAATAAATTTAAGATTTAAAAGTGTTTTCCCCGGAAACAGGTAAAACATGTGAGTATAATATTATATACTTAAAGTGCACTTTGCTTTCAAACTTCGATGTTATAGTTTTATTATTTCTCTACAGCAATTGTACAAATGTACATCATATAATACCTATGCCTAGGTATACAGTTACATTAACCAATATTTAATAGAACGTGAGACGACGAATTAATTGTTCATTATTGATTCTTTATATTTAGGGGGATTCTTTATATTTATATTGGTATTTTATGGGAGAATTTTAAATTCCCGTTTACGTTTTAGCTCGCCGAATTAAAACAAAGCATTAGAAGTATGAAAGGTCGTAAAGTGAACAATAACAACATTAGAGACAATTTTCGCGAGAATTGTGAAAGTCCAGCTTTATGTTGCTTTGTTTCGCACTGTTGCGACACGATTTGTGAATAACGACAAATAATTTCACATTTTTAGAGATCCGCAGGCCAACAGGGAACCTATTATTTTCCGCTGTCTGTCTGTCGGTGGTCTGTATCTCATAAACAGCTTTAAGCAAACAGTTGAAATAGAGCATATATTGACGCTAAAACAACAACTAATAAAAACTAAGAAATTTGCACTTGCGTGCAATAAAAACTAAGAAATTTGCACACAATTGTACAAAGCTGAGAGCACTCACTCAGCATATTTGTGGACATTTTAGATGTGCGCAATGTAGGCTTAGGGCTCATCTTGCGATTAAAATCTTTGATAGCTACGTTATTTCATGAAATGTGATTTTTCTAGGTGTCCCGCTTGACTTCACTAATGCAGAGCTATACTATAGCTGTAGTAGACTTGATCCCTACGATAGTACGGAACCTTTCGTATGCGAAAACGACACGCACTTGGTCGATTTTTATAGCCTTTAGGAAATTCCCATACATCAGGCACCCGCCTACGTTAATCACGGCCATTGTTATACAACTTTGCATGTCACTTAGATATATTTCGGTGAAGATGTGTTAATGTTTACTCAAAATATAGAAAAGTAGTGTAGCACAACCACACAAAGACAAAATTATTTAAGGCTTTTAAAGCCTCGTAACCCTTTTAACTTTAAATTTTTTGTCTTTCTTGGTATCAAAAATTTTCCTTTCTAATATTTGCTGGTCTTTACAACTGAAGGTTATATGTTATGACCCAACAACTAGAAAGGTAAGAAACTGAATACTAAAAGGCCTAACTTATATCTAGTTGAATGTTAAAAATTTGAAGATTTCATTTTTAATCGCCAATTAGCAGATGCGAACCGAAGAATCTCGTCCCATAAACGCTCCATAGCTCATCTTAAATCGAATTTTATCCGAAACTTTAATTAACTAAAAGAAGTAAGTCTGCATAAGTCAAATACTACTAACTACTAGAAAGGTATTCGTCCTTAGCTCAGATTCAATAATGTCGCCGAGCGGCATTTCACATGCAGGCTGCCTCAGTTTACTATAGCTTAAATTATTCGTCACGATTAGTATAATTAATTAGTTTTTACTGAAACTTGACGACCTCTATGCCGCAGTCGGATGCGCTTCCCTGCAGTCGTAACTTGTAGCCAAGCAACCTCATCGATTATATTTTTCTTGCAGAATAGATATTGCTTCGAATTTACAAAAATTGTTGTGAAAAATGATCGCGTGACTAATCGATGACACCTTTAATTTCAAATCGATAAAATTTATATTCTTGTAAAAGCCAAAACTCTCTCACCAAATTCGGAAAGCAGGTAAGTAACAGATAACCGATGCCAAGAAGAACTGGCTAGAAATTCGGCACTTTCATTTTCAAATAAATACTTACGTATGAAAGAAAATTACCACAAATTACTTACACGATTTTAAGGTATCTCTCGAGGAGACGGAAGCATATATCCCAATATCATCCCCATTCCCCATATCATTTCCAAGGATCCATATCGTTAAGAATTTATTTAATGGTATAGTAACCCTGATTTAGTAATAATTTTCTTAAGACAGTTTCTTTAAATAATAACTAGGTGTTAAGAAACTCCTACTCTAAACTATGACAGATTTACGAGAAAGTCCGCCACAATTACTCAACCGCTGCAATTTACTATGAATGGAGCATTGAGCAGTTACATCATAAAAATAATACAATTATACAACGATCGATTTATGAACCATGTCAAGATCGAGCAGGTGTCTATGTATAGGTATGTAATAGGTATATCACTCTGTGTACGTATCTTGAGACGTGAAACCATTAATTAAAAATTTTTGGCTTCAAAACGTCACATATTTCCCGTCCTCTTAGCGTAGTGTATAAATATGCCACACAGATGATATTATGATATTATGATACACAGATGCCTCAAAAGCAAAACTAAGGACATAGCAATGGACATTTGGGCATATCAGACAAATAACTAAAACTAGTGGCAGGACTCTTCTTACAGAGTTCGTCCTCTAG
Organism: Coenonympha glycerion; assembly: GCA_963855885.1. Taxonomy (NCBI): domain Eukaryota; kingdom Metazoa; phylum Arthropoda; class Insecta; order Lepidoptera; family Nymphalidae; genus Coenonympha; species Coenonympha glycerion. Next base: position 16,025,038 of record OY979635.1, read on the forward strand.
TAACGATACCATGAAGCAGTAATCAAATTACTTGTTTCGGTAACATGAAGGATAATGTAGCCGATGATATTACTGGGCAAAATAAGACCTAAATATTCTTCTTTTGACGACCTCCGTGGCGCAGGGGACGCACGCTCGGATTCGAGTGGGAGGTCGCGGGTTCGATTCCCGCCACGGGCCACTTTGGAATTTTATAATTTCTAAATTGGCTCAGGCCTGGTCTGGTGGGAGGCTTTGGCCGTGGCTAGTTACCAGCAAAGACGTACCGCCAAGTGATTTAGCGTTCCGGTACGATGTTGTGTAGAAACTGTTGGGGTGACATAACTTACCCCTTCCAAGTTAGTACGCTAACATCTTCGGCTGCATCATCACTTACCATCAGGTGAGATCGCAGTCAAGTACTAACTTGTATAGCGTAAAAAAAATATACCCTGGGCAGGGCAGACAGGGCGTTAAAATGTCGCCAGTTTATCGGTGCCAAAAATGCTTGTATTGTCACCAGCAGTAAGGCCACCTATAGAATTTTGACAGATGGCACTACGGTTTGCTTGTACGAAAAAGGTTTACGTAAATCGTTGAGAAAACATGGTGGAGAGTTATCCATAATTTTCTCAAACATGTATAAAAACTATCAACCCACTCTTAGCCAGTATGGTGGAAGCTATTGGCTACCAAAATGCTTGACAGAGATAACTCTTGTTTTTGTTGAGACCCCGAATCACAACGCAACAATCAAATAAAAAAAAAATGATGTTACATTAATTTATTAAGTTAATTATGCATTATTTTACCTTACAATACAACTATTTGAGATCGTATCGAGTACATTAAATGTGTTTTGAGTTGTAAGAAGCATGCCATTTATCCGCTCTAATAAATTTCCTACGAAGGTTAAAGTGAACAGGTAATGAGCGCTTATTAGCATATAGTTAAATAAACTTAACTTGTAACCCTCAACAACACTAGCAGATGAGAGAGCCCCAAGTTCTTTACTTTACTAGCCTCTAAAACACTGATTGTAATAGCCTCTTGAAGATTCATGTTTTGTTTAAATGGCGGTAAGAAAAAATAGAAAAGCTGAGTTTGTTGTGGGCTTCTTCCCGATGCCAGAGCGCGTTGGAACCCTCGTTAATTTAGTTTTAAGTCATGAAATAGTCCTTCTTATTATATAGGGTGATAAGAAACAAGTTACATTAAGGACAACAAGTTACGTTAATTAGAGCATATTTGCAGCAAATCTTCTTCTCTACTATATAAAAATAAGTCGGGTTTTCCTTCCTGACGCTATAACTCCAGAACGCACGAACCGATTTCCACAGTTTTGCATTCGTTGGAAAGGTCTCGGCCTATGTGAGGTTTATAGCAAAGAAAATTCAGGAAAATCTATTCTACTATATAAAAATAAGTCGGGTTTTCCTTCCTGACGCTATAACTCCAGAACGCACGAACCGATTTCCACGGTTTTGCATTAGTTGTAAAGGTCTCGGGCTCCGTGAGGTTTATAGCAAAGAAAATTCAGGAAAAATTTCAACAGAAAAGCGGGAAAATCTTTTTAGCGGGAAAGCCATCCGGTGGCGAAACGGAGTTCGCCGGGTTTGCTAGTTAAGTAATATAAATCCGAGATTTAATAGGAAGATTCAAGGATTTCTATATAAAACCCCGATTTTCAAGTTAATATTGACTACTGTTAGCTATAGAAATTATTTATCCCAGGCCAGAGAGGTCGTCATCTGTCTCCTGAAACTCATGATAATCTCTGCATCGCTACGTATGTATAAGCGTAGGTGTTTTGCAAGTATGTAGCCACTGCTTCTCGCCGGCCAATGTCGAAAGTGCTAAATTGGAGGGCGCCCGAAGAAAAGCCGGCGCTCATCGCAAATGACAAATAAATAGCTATAATCAAATGACAATCTTGTATGCTCTTTCTTTCGAAACACGCGTAGAGCGCTGATATTTTGACTCAAAACTTTTGTAAGTGTATACTTGTATGCGTAATGACTGTGTCTTTTGTATATAGGTTTCAGGTTTTGACGAAATAATCCTACTTGCTTGATTGACAACTGCGAATACAGTTAATAACTGTAAAATATACTATAGATGGTAAAGAGAGATAGAGCAACTAAATACACCATACCACCTACGAAGTAGTTGGTGAAAATATCCCGGACAGTCTGTCCAAATTATTTATTTTAGTCCCGCTTCTATTACTTACGGTCTAAAAGCCATTTCTGTCATTTTTTATTTCACTGTTAGATAAATAACTTTGTATTATAATAATCAAAAAGGTAAGCGATGTAAGCACAGTGACTCATTGTTTACTTTTGTACCAACTATTACGTAATAATATAAATTAAACCATCCAAGAACGATATATTTCTTCCGAGTAACCAATGAAACATATCTCGATAGCACGTCTTTCCTCACCGCGATAACATCTGAAAGTAGTCTAAATCAATACCTTAGCCGCGATCGCAGATAGAGCAAATCCAATAGCTAATCTGATACGAGGTTTCAACACGCCAAGCCTGGGATAAATGTAATATGATACATATTGTAAATCGCTTGGCGGTGCGTCTTTGCTGGTAGAATGGTGGTTAACTAGCTGCGGCCGAAGCGTCCTACCAATTTAGAAATTATAAAGCTCTGAAATGGCTGGTGGCAGGAAGCACACTCACGACCGCCCACTTAAGTCTGACCACTTCATCAAAACCTTTACCGCTAAGCAAGACATCCTGAAAAGCCTAAATTACGACCCGGGAATCGAACACCTGACCCTCAGACCCAGTGGTTGTTAAGCTGAACCAATGGGCTATCAACACTTTTTATATGGTGATCTAATCGTCAATAACCATATGCGTCAGCGGTTTGCTGCCGCGGTCCAGCGCGATCTATGGCAGCAGCATCGATATGAACCTAAGGATGAGCCCATCTGAACATTTTACGTAAATCTTCATTCAAGACAAAAGTACCCTCATCTGTCTAATTTCTCGCTAATACGTCACAATATGGCGGAAACCGTCCCCGGTGGAAACGCACGTGAGGACTAATAAGAAGTATAGTGATCTGTGATGTGGACCGCGATCTATAAACAATACTGAGGTCGGTTTACTAATGACACCACTGGTGCCAAAACAAACATTTTTGACACCAATAAACTGGCGTAATTTTTTTGCGCGGTTCGCCGGGTGCTTTATATTTATGTCTATTGGCAGCAGTGAAACCATCTAACGGCTTTCTAAGGCGTCCCGCGCATGCGTAATGCGGAACGCCGGACGCGGGGGAAAGTGATTCCGTACATTACTCCATACTCTATTACACGCTGCAAAACACGGATAGCTCTATAAAAGCATATTAAATTAAACTAAGTTACGACCAGTGCACTTTAGAAGTGGCGTTTGTTGAATACTAAACGGAGTCATGGTTTTGTTGCGCAGCTGCGAGATACCAAACGTTAATAAATCTTCTTAATATATATATATCTCGTGTCACAATGTTTGTCCTCAATGGACTCCTAAACTACTGAACCGATTTAGTTCAAACTTCGGGAATATCTGTCATTTGGTCCAACTTAAAAGATAGAATAGTTTTTATCCCACGTGGACGAAGTCGCGGGCATCAGCTAGTATAATTATAATAATAGTTCTGCCTAAGAACGAAAAACAATATGCATCCGAATTTCGTCGTGGTGAGACAGTCTCGCGTAGCTCAGTTGGTTGAGCTCCCAGCCGCGATAGCTGGGGGACGTGGGTTCGAGTCCCACCGCGAGTGAAATTTTGATGCATTTTTAAATTTATAATAATAAATATAATATATAAATAGTGGACAACATCACATACATTGCTTAGTAAGTAGCTTATGCACTTGTGTTAAGGAAATCAGAAACAACGAAGGTACCACAACACCCAGACCCGAGACAATGTAGAAAACTTATTTTTCTACATTACCCCGACCGGGGATCGAACCCGGAACCTCAGAGATGGCGGCGCCTTGAAAACTGGCACGCCACCAACCACGGAGGTCGTCAAATAAATATTACGTTCTTGTCTAGAATACTAAAGCATTCCAGTAAGAAGTGGCTCAGTTCTGCTCTGGTGGAAGTTTGACCACCTCTGACTGACCTCTACGGGCAAAGACGCACCGCCAAGGCCACTTGCCAACCCATAACCCAAGCATAACCCAAGTTAGTAACATCAACATCTTCGGCTGCAGCTTCTGAGAACTAGACTTCGCAACCTATACCCGGAACTAAAACAGTGACCTTCAAAGGTAAGAACAAAATTGCATTTGGCTTAAAATTTTCTTTTCAATGATACCCCAAAGGTTATGTTGAGCTAAATAAATATTTAAGCCCCACTTTGCTATGAGCGTTCCCCTCAAACAACAATTTTCTATGCACTCACCAGCCTTAGGCCACTCATTCATTAATTCAGAATTTATAATACTCTGACAGACGGACAGACGGACGGTCAGAGAAAATGCATTCAAGTTAACTCGACCTCGCTTCTCTCAAAATATACTACGCATCTATTTTGACGACCTCCGGCGACGGCACAGTGGCGCACGCTCGAATGAGAGTGGAAGGTCGCGGGTTCGATTTCCGCCACGGACCCCTTTGGGATTTTATAATTTCTCAATTGACTCAGCCGTGCTATTCTGCAAAACAGCGACGAGCGTACATCTCTGCATCTATGAATTTGTCAGTTGTAATAGAGTACAATTTTGCATGTCATATTCGGGTTGGCAGCTGACTGGCAGCTATCTCATTTTGTAGAATAGCACAGCTGGTCTGCTCTGGTGGAAGGCTTCAGCCGTGGCTACCAGTAAAGACGCACTCGCCAAGCGATTTAGCGTTCCGGCGCGATGTTGTGTAGAAAACGTTAGGGATGAGTTCACTTTACACCTTCCAAGTTAGTGCGATAACATCTTTGGCTGCATCATCACTTACCATCAGGTGAGATTGTATAACACTAACTTGTATATAGTAAAAAAAAAGTTAATTACAATACAATGTAAGACTTTGTTTCGCTCAGTCAAAAAACTACGCATCTTTACCCAAACTTTAATCTAATTCAAACCGCACTTGTCTCGCGAACAATGGACAAACAAGCAGTGTCTAATTGTTTTTTCCTACGGCGACTGCACAATTTCTACTAAGTTCAAGGCACGGCCTGTGAAGATTCCAGCGACGCCTCTCTCACAGCCGTCCACACACTTGCATCATCGCTGTCGCAACCGAGATGATATTAAAATAATAAGCATTCACTTGTTTACTCAGTTTTATCGATTAAATTGAAAAATAATTGCAACAACCGCCCAACCACGAGACGTGTTCTTGCACTGAGAGTTCCGTACCGTTTATGTGATGGCATATGTAAACAAAAATATAGATACCAATTATAATTCGGCTCTACATTACAAAATCACATAGGCCTAACGTACAGGCTCTTGTAAAATGTCATTATGATATTTGACGCGTATGGTGATAACTACAAGTCGACTAAGCTAAGTTTACGAGGGTTCCAAGTTCCAACGCGCCCTGCACTGAGAAGAAGAAGAATAATTTTTACTAGGAAGGTTGTTGTTCCCCCGATGTTCAATATACTCTATGGGTCAAACGCTTTTGATCTCTCATCGATGATGTTAGACTTATCATCCATCGTATTATGAGAGTGAGGAAATCTGGATCTATGTGCAAAAGCTCTTCACGTAATGACCGTCATGAAAGGATCGGTTTTTAGGACATTTACATTCATTGTTTAAACACCAAAATATTGGTTCAATAGTTATAGCGTGAACAAGAAAAAAATATATTATAAACTTAAAAAAATAGGAACACAAAACTTAAAAAATATATAAAGGAGTCACACACATTAACAAACCAACATACTTTGCCATATTTAATATAATGATTAAATTAATATGAAGCCTTGTTGACAAAAATATCAAGTATGTGAAAAGAGTCACAAAGAAACAGTACTACAATAATTACTCCCTGCAAGGTTATAACGAGGCGATTACAGGCCTGTGAATTGTATTATGTCGAAAACACACGAAGAATTCACATACACATAAACAGATATAAATATAAATAATTAATTCAATATAGGTAGTTACTAAATAAGGTTTTTTTGTATTTAAAAAATTTCTTGACATGATTTTTTTCAATAAAACTACAATTTTTTTTATTATTTTCGTACTCTCAAGCAATAGAAATCCACTTTAAATCTGAAACTCAACTACCACCAAAAACATCAAAGCAAAGTTTGGAATGTAATTATTTATTTATTCATAGCGTAAAAATGAAAAAAACCTATTTAAGCTAAATTTATACAAAACTTAAAAGGTACTAATAAATTAATACTAGGATTTTTGTATGTAAAATACTCAAACTGATTTAAATAGGTTTTCTGAATACTGTAGGATAAATAATCTTAATCTGAGTTTAAATAAATGTAAATTTATCACTTTTACCAAGAAAACTAACATCAGTAATTTTACGTATTCACTTATCCGAAAATAATTATAAATTTTACATTTAATTTTAACCAATTACAGGTAAGCAAATATGCAACAATAAGCTATCGCAAATTCTGCATGTTACCAAGAATATAAACTGTGGGTGTTCCATTTATTAAACCTTCATCCGTCTAACAAAAGATCTAAAACAAGAGAGAAAATATAAATCCTAGGACCATTGAAATCTATGATTGATAATCACCGTCTGGAGAATTTCTCAACATCATTAAACGAGCAATATCAATCACTGAGATAGAATCAATCATGATGCAGGATAAAGCAAGATTGGCCTCGACCTTTGACTATCATACATCTAAGAAGGTAGTGGCCAGGGGGTCTGCACACAATCATACGTTCTGATCTTATTCAATCTGCGCAAAATTGATTTAATTTCGACTGCCTTCAACCTTTCAAAAAGTTTTCGATCTTGATGATAATAATAATTATATATCTTAAGGTGGCCTTGGTTTGCATCAAAATGTCTAAAAATAATAATAATACTTTATCCCGCTACTTGGCTCAAGTTAAATACGCTATTTCGGTCAGTTTTTTTTGCCAAATACCGTTACTTTCGGTGATAAGATTCTTAAACCCCGCACAATTTTTATCCCTGATAAAACAAAATCTACGGTACCCGTGGGATGAATTAAAAAAAAACCGGCCAAGTGCGAGTCGGACTCGCGCACCGAGGGTTCCATACCATAAAAGAAGTAAAACATTGAAAGAATCTCTTTTGTTCATTAATTTACGAGCATAATTTAAATGTAGGTACTTTTGTTGGCGAACCGCAAACGTAACTTTGTTTTTGGTGGTTTATTGTTATTAACAAAAAAAGTATAATAGTTAGGGAGTTGATTTTATTTTTCCTGTAAAATATTCATAAATGTCTATTAATCGTAATTATTTCAGATTTTTCGATTGATAAACTTCGGAGATAAGGGGGGGGGGGGGGAACGGTATTTTTTTCGACAGTTTGCTCAATAAATCTAAAACTATCAGGCATAAAAATAAATAAAAATCGGTTTTAGAATACACAAGTAACGCCCTTTCATATGATACCCCACTCAATATTATTATCTCATTTTGAAAATTCGAAGTCCCGGTTTTCTCCCCTTTTTAAATATAAATAAAAATAATTTTGAATATTTTATGAGTGCAATGGCGTTGGGTCACTATTATCTAAAACTATTCCAAATTTCAAGTCGATAGCTTTGATAGTTACTGAAATAATCGAGTGTGACAGACGGACGGACGGACGGACGGACGGACGGACGGAGAAAGTCTCACCATAAGGGTTCCATTTTTACCAAATTGGTATGGAACCCTAAAAAACGAAATTTCACACGCAGAACATAGTTTGGAACCACAAGCAGAACATTGTTCATGTGTAACTATTATTGAACGTCTTATTAGAACTAACACTTTTTAAAACAAAACTATTTCCTTTCCTCTTTTAAATTTTTGGTCACGAATTTATATTATAAAATTCCTATTAAAATTTTGACACCCAATTTTGTTACTATTTCTATCTTTAACATATTTCCATACCTATACTCGTACTATAAGTTCAGTCCGATTCAATGCGAGCCGGCGATGCAAGTTGCGATGAGACCCAGTTGAACTTTCACTGGACAGACGGCCTTGACAGTTGCCCGTGTTCGGAGGGACTAAAGACCTGAGCACTCGATGACCATTTCCATTAACAGATATATTACTTAAAAGTATTACCATAATAATATACGTCGCCGACTGCTGTGCATTGCGCTTGTAAGACGTATGATGCTTGTATAAACGTAGGATGAATAGAAATAGACAAAAAGAAAAATTATAAATTCGAAATATAATAGGTTTATGTTAGAATGGGACTAATACTACTTGACTTGACTTGGTTTGACTTGGTTACACAGTCTAAATTACGATGACACCAAAAAACTACTAAAATTACATTTATACGACACCATCCATGAAAAAAAAATTTTTCATACAAAATTGTTCAGGAGAAGTGATCAATCAGTGAGTCAGTCAGTGAATCAGCACGAGTAGCTATATATATATTAACTAGCTGACCTGGCAAACGTTGTTTTGCCCTTAGGGGTAATAAAAAATAGATAAATTGAGATTTAAACTATCCTATCTCTCAAGTTGGATCGAACTGCACATGGTGTGCGAATTTTATTATAATCGGTTAAGTGGTTTAGGAGTCCATTGAGGACAAACATTGTGACACGAGATTTATATATATTAAGATTATACTCGTAAAATAAAAATTAAAAATAAAAGTAGAGTTGTTATTTTTTTAAGCAAGTATAGAAACTTTATATCCCATTTTAATGCGCGAACAGCAAAGGTTACATACAAAAGACATCAACGCGCTACTATTGACGAATCGCAATGTTTGACTTATTTACAAGCGATCGGTAATTATTCGGTTAATCATAAATTATAGACAATTCTAAATTAAAAAATCTCGTGATTACAAACGTCATAATGACAAGAAACTTCACAGTTTATAGTACAACGAAAGTGTCAACGGTTTTTACTCGTAAATACAAAATACTCGAAAGTGCAAAATTGTTATCAGCCACATTTCTTCACTCCAATTTCAAAGAAATCTAAACTTGGCTAGTAAGTAAAATTATTATTATTAAATTTCCGTCAAGTTATTAGTTGATACATCTCTCTCTCTCTGCGTCGTAATCCTCATTACTGAGGGTCGTGACCCCTTCCACCGACGACTTTCTTTAGGACAATGTCGCGCCATGTTGCCCTGTTGGCTGCGACGTGTAGAGCATCGTGGACGTTCGTGTCGAGTGCGGTGCGGATTTGATCAGACCAACGCATCGGGCTCCGTCCTCGAGGTCTCTTTCCTTCCACTTTGCCGGTGACAACCATCTTCTCTAGGTTGCCACCTTCCCTTCGGGCAATGTGACCGAAGTACTCCAGAATCCTCTGCAGGCAAGTGGTTGATAGCCTTTTTGTTATTCTGAGCTGTCTCAGGATCGACGCGTTGGTTCTATGTGCTGTCCATGGGATCCGGAGCATCCTTCTCCAGCACCACATCTCGAAAGCGTCAATGCGTTGTCGATCAGCTGCTTTAATTGTCCATGTCTCAGCAGCATATAGAAAAATCGGCAAGACAAGTGCACGGACAAGACGCATTTTGGTGTTAATAGAAATATGTCTGTCCCTCCAAGTCTTATGCAGCTGAGACATAGCGCTCTTGGCCATTCCGATACGCCTTCGAATTTCGACTTCACATGACCCAGTGTTGCTGATGTTGGAACCCAGGTAAACATCATGCCACTGCAATCTTCTCATTCTCAAAGAAAGGAAGTATTTAATTTTTTCCTGTTTGTAAGATTGATAATAATCATAAGTTAATGTGGCGGCGGTCGTGTGGTCAGCAGAGATTAGAGAAAGTACACTCATGACCTTACGTTACGTTATTAAGGGTACCATCCGGGCGCGAAAATTTAAATTTTATTTAGTTTTTCGCTAATAGTGGGCTAATTATACATCGTAAGGCTTACGACAATGAGTTTTGCGGGCATTACATTTGTGCGTCTACATATTTTTAATAAAAACTCTGCGCAACAATACTCATTTACTTCATATTGTTTCTCGACAGCCTGAAATCTGGGAAACTGCAAAAATTATCTTTTGGGAACCTTTATGAGGTCAGTGGGAATTTTCAAGCAAAGTTTGAATTAAAAACATGCGGTAGATGCATAAATATTATGCCCGTAAAATTCATTGCCATAAACCTACAATGTGTAGTTAGTCTAATATTTTCGAAAAAGTAAATAACATTTGAATTTCGCGAGCTGGTAGGACTGAAACACCTTAAGCTAGCTTGAAATAACAAATTGCTTGAAATTTGGAATACTTAAATATCTTTTTACCTGGAAAAGCTTCTTTTATCCCAGAAAAAACACGGGATTTGATTTTTTATCATCCCGCGGGATTTGTAACAACAGAAATACACGCGGGCAGTCTTATCCTAATAAATTAAAAAGGTTAACACAATCATTATTTTATCTTTTATCAAGATGTTAAACACTACAAAATACACAAGACATAATTATAACTCGTATTCATAGTAAGTATCGTAACAACCGAATCGTGATGAGTGCGATGCTTTATCAGATGTTTTGTATATTGAAATTTCACCTCTTTGCGGAAGTTTACTTTGAAACTGTTGTATAAACAAACATTCAATTTCGAAGTAAAAAAAATAATCAATAGTGGGTGCAGGATCCAACGTAAGTCCTTGTAAAAATTTGGACGTAGTAAAAAGGTCTTGGAACACATAAGAACGAACCTAAAGGCGTTTAACCTAACGTTAATTTTTTTATTAGCACTCGATTTCATCCCTAATCTAATTTATATAGTATAGACTAGTCAATGAAATTAATTAAGTTTTCATCCGTAATATCGTCTTTCGACACAGCTGCATTTTAACGTTCACACTTCGCACTCGCAGACATATTATAGAGAACTACACAAGTCTTATTTATTATAATTAATAAGTCTTTAAGTGTTGAGTCTATAGTTATTAGCCAGTAATACGACTCATAAATCTGTATAGACATTTTACGAAAAAAATACACATAATACATAATGAATAACAGAAATTGTATGCGGAAGAAGTCTCCGACGACAGCTGTCTGACACTTATGAATGTAGCCATTTCCATTTATCACTAAATATTTATGAAACTGTATAATTTGTAATACAACGACAATAAAACCTCATAAATATTGATGTTCTTGTGTAGACTCTTTTTATAATCGATCGTTTCGACCTTATTAATAGTGCTCAATGAATCGATCGTAAATCGACACTTTCCGGCTACTGATTTCCGGAGCTATTCAGTTTCAAGGTTTATAATAGACAAAACACTGGACATCTCAGATTTCAAGATTTTGGCACTACATTGACACGCACGAAATCTTTAACTGAATGAAACAGATTAACAGATAACTTTAAGTCATATTCTTTTTTAATCCTCAATAAATCAACGGTCGGGTTCTGTGACCAAGCTTAGATACAATACAGCTGATACCAGATGGTCGGACTGTACCTGCGGAGTTAGTACTTAATTATTTATCGTTTCCCCTTTTACCGAGCTTTGGTCTGTAGAGAAGAAAGTTTTATCCCCTAGTATAGGACTAAATCAGAGGATATTTTTTGTATCCCTAGCCTTATTCAACGCTCCGTCTCCGTCTCTCCGTGCAAATAATATCGCTCGCACACATTCGCTCACGTCTCTCGCACACATCCTTCGCTCACATCCTTTGCACACATTCCTCGCTCACGCCTCTCGCACACATCCTTCGCTCACATCATTTGCACACATTCCTCGCTCACGTCTCTCGCACACATCCTTCGCTCACATCCTTTGCACACATTCCTCGCTCACGTCTCTCGCACACATCCTTCGCTCACATCCTTTGCACACATTCCTCGCTCACGTCTTTCGCACACATCCTTCGCTCACATCCTTTGCACACATTCCTCGCTCACGTCTCTCGCACACATCCTTCGCTCACATCCTTTGTACACATTCCTCGCTCACGTCTCTCGCACACATCCTTCACTCACATCCTTTGCACACATTCCTCGCTCACGTCTCTCGCACACATCCTTCGCTCACATCCTTTGCACACATTCCTCGCTCACGTCTCTCGCACACATCCTTCGCTCACATTCTTTGCACACATTCCTCGCTCACGTCTCTCGCACACATCCTTCGCTCACATCCTTTGCACACATTCCTCGCTCACATCTCTTGCACACATCCTCCATTTTTGTGTTGTCCTTTGTTTGATTTTGTGGTGTGCAATACTTTGTGATGTGACTTTGACTTTGTGGTGTAAATTCATTCATTCATTCATTCATCCTCCGCTCGCACCCTTCGCATATTTTTCTCGCTCGAGGGAATTGGTACCGCTTGACTTCCTTGCACATGTCTGGTGGATAAGTTGCTTCGATATGGCTGGCGTGCTACGCGATCAGTATGATATAACTGACGATCATTTTTCAATCTTTGCGTGTACACAGTATGTATAATGAAGCAGCAACGGACAGACAAACAGCAGACATCCGTGACTGCGGCTCACGCGATGTAAAATACGTGTGTAATATGTAATATTGTTATACTTACGCAATATTAGTAGCTATAATCTACGGATACAATCGTTGTAATGTTTTGCTTGTAGATTATACGATTATTTGCTATATTTTGTTTGTACACGATAATCATCTATTTTACGGCAGAATTCTTATTTAATTTTATAACTTTAGCATGTTTTAAAGATAAAAGTATGGAATCAAAATACGATCTTTGTTAAAATCTCAATTTGTAAAGATCAACTTACTCTCACTTAGAATATTTATTACCTATATTATGTACAGTTTTAAACCCAACGAAACTACATGTATGCTATGCTAACAGACACCCACGGTTTGCTTACTTCAGACTCTATACCTATTCAAAAGAAGCCTCAATTTTAAATTAGGGGTTAATTTTTTTTATTCCTTTCAATCCTTTCATTAGACACCTAATTTACCTATGACTATATTAAATAATATCTCTGTATCTTTTTGCCTAGATCTTGGTAGTTTTAGATTTGCTTTGATAAATCATTCAAAGCTCATCTAAAGACTGATTTCTTTTTTAAAGATCCGTAGCCAATTGGCAAAAAACAAAACCCTCATAGATTTGTAATATCGCGGTCTGTTTCTTCAATAAAGGGTTACGCTTGACCACAATCTCACCTGATGGAAGTGACGATGTGGTCGAAGAAGTTTACTAAGTTGTACGATTTCGAGAGGATGCGTGATGCGTCCTAAAAACGAAAAAGCGAACCGCTTTGTGCGTACTGGTGTACCGAAGACATATAGAGATGAAAGTCTTGCGGTCTTCAAGTTTGCTTTGCGAAGGGGCTTAATATTAAGTATAGAGGCATATTAAACACCATACCCTACGATACATCAGAAAGGCACTATGGTGATCGCAAAGGGCAACGGAAAGAAATACTTATAATTGTGTTATTTTCCCTACATGAGTCGAAATCACTCCACGTTGTTGGAAAGGTTAGAATCAGAGTGGCAAAGCTTTAGAAAGGATACCGAGAAGGCCACGCGCTGTCCGGGCTAGAGTGCTGTGGCTACGGCCTACACACGTAAAGTCCGCTTGTTTAGATATTACCTATTTCTAGTAAAATAGTCACCGAAATCAGACTGTAATCCCAAAGTGTAATCCACTGTACCACAGGTTTTCCTTCCGCATATGGTTAAATTTAACCGCGATTAATTTAAACTAGAATGATTGAAGACCTAATCATGTCCTCCAAATTCCTTCTTCATAATTATGTCATCCAAATTTTAATTACGTTGATAGTCTACGCATTCATGCTTTAAAAAAATGCAGAATTTAGGCAACTCTATGTTTACCTACATAGGGTTGGGTTACCTACATAAGGAAAAGGGTATTTTCTATCCCCGGAAAACTCCTGGTCTTCGCAATTCGAAAACTAGTTGATATTGGTTAAAAGATAGTGAAGGTTATTTTCAAACGCTAGAGCCGAATAGAATGGGATTCTCTAAGACGGAAGGCTGTACGTATAAATGCGACACGCTATTGAACCACATTGTTCTGTACTTAGCAATTTTGAAACGCAAATACATTGAAGTATCAACTTGAGTCATGCACAATGTGGGTAGTTATTGGCGAGTATAGACCTGATCTATTTCTGATTCTGCTGATCCAACTTAGCAACTAGATGGATAAGTGAAGTCGGGGTATATAAAGCAATAAAAGGACCTATGGAAGTCGGCACATATAAACATTACCTTGGGTTGATGATTTTCGTCGGTTGACATTGGCGACACTTGGAAATGCAGTGTCTAGGTGGAAAGACGACATAAAGATAATATATCAGTTGGATTTTTGTATTCAGAACGAAGTCGAGGTAGACTTCTAGCGATATCGACATTCAATTCAACGGGTAGTTTGGTAGTTTTGTGTTGGTATCTAAAGAAAGAAAGAGTTTTACTTGTTTTATAATATAAAAATATAAATTTTTTACAAAAAAAAACGATGGATATGGATAGGTACGGTTTTCTCATGGCTGCCGCAGTAGAGTCAGAAGTATACCTAACGGGACCGCGTGAAAAGCACCAGTTTTCACCAGTTTTCAAATAAATAAAGAATCTTCAAATTCACCCCAATGATATATTATATATTCTTTGATTCACCCCGTCAGAAGTTCTGAGGTACTCGTAACTTAAAAAAAAAAAAATTGGAAAAAAAACACCTTTTTACCACTGAAAGTATGGATGCACGGCATCCAAAAGGCCCCTACATAGTTATAGACGTATGAAGCAGTTTGATTCCTCATTCCTGAAAAGCATCTCCTAGGCAAGCGCGCTTCACCTTAGACTGTATCATCACTTCCCATCAGGTGTGATCACAAGCAGTCACAGATCACAAGCGCTAGCATATACTCGAATAGTTAAAAAAAACTCAATAAAATAAATAATTAAAAAAATGAAAAACCCGACTGCAAAAATGTCAACTAAAATGCAATAACTTAAAAGACTGAAACAAGGCGGACAACGAAAACAAAATTATAATAAACTTAAAACGATGCAATTTTTACTTCATTTTAACAAACAACATTATGAGCTGAAAGCTTTAGTTAAATTTTCGCATTCAATTTAAAAATATAGAAGGCGGGACCTATTTCAAGAAGGGTTATGTTTTTCGCGCGTATCTTGTATGTATGTATGTATGTAAATTTCTTTATGACCACGTATCTTCCAAACGGCTGGATGGATTTTGACGTTAATGGTATCGTTAGATTTGTCTCATTAACCCAAGTGTTCTTAGATAGGTTTTTGAAAATAAAAAGCAAAATGGCGGATTTTGGGCCTAAAATTGTCAGTCATTTACAAAATATTTATAACCAAACCTATCGAGTGGGGTATCAAAATGAAGGGAATTACAAGGAGATTACAAAAATATATATAAGTCATATGTTTCGAATTAATTTGGAATTATAAACAGTCGATCAATGCGTTCAAAATGGTAATATTTGTAGTTTTTGATAGCGTTAATCTTGTATTGACTAAATGTGTGTCGTACTTTATATCGTGCATTTTTACTTGGTATATCATAGCATAAATCGAAAACATAATTTAATATAATCATTAAACAATTATTTAACATCTGTACTTTCGCTACTCGCCCTAGATGGCGCTGTGTGTACTTTAAGACGCGCTCCACTTTGTCGATCAGATTTAATCTAATAATATATATAACCAAATATACCCACTTTACGTCTTTGACATTGTGTAGATAAAAGTGCTTAGGTTTCGCTCGTAAAGTGTGGCAACTAAAAAGCCTGAAATAAAATAAATAATTAAAAAAATAAAAAACCCGACTGCAAAAATGTCAACTAAAATGCAATAACTTAAAAGACTGAAACAAGGCGGACAACGAAAACAAAATTATAATAAACTTAAAACGATGCAATTTTTACTTCATTTTAACAAACAACATTATGAGCTGAAAGCTTTAGTTAAATTTTCGCATTCAATTTAAAAATATAGAAGGCGGGACCTATTTTCGCAAATTATAAATTAACATAGAGAAAATTAATAGGTCCCGCCTGCTTTATTTTTAAATTGAATGCGAAAATTTAACTAAAGTTTTCAGCTCATAATGTTGTTTGTTAAAATGAAGTAAAAATTGCATCGTTTTAAGTTTATTATAATTTTGTTTTCGTTGTCCGCCTTGTTTCAGTCTTTTAAGTTATTGCATTTTTGGTTGACATTTTTGCAGTCGGGTTTTTTTTATTTTTTTTATTATTTATTCTATTTCAGGCTTTTTAGTTGCCACACTTTACGAGCGAAACCTAAGCACTTTTATCTACACAATGTCAAAGACGTAAAGTGGGTATAATTGGTTATATATATTATTAGATTAAATCTGATCGACAAAGTGGAGCGCGTCTTAAAGTACACAAAGCGCCATCTAGGGCGAGTAGAGAAAGTACAGATGTTAAATAATTGTTTAATGATTATATTAAATTATGTTTTCGATTTATGCTATGATATACCAAGTAAAAATGCACAATATAAAGTACGACACACATTTGGTCAATACAAGATTAACGCTATCAAAAACTACAAATATTACCATTTTGAACGCATTGATCGACTGCTTATAATTCCAAATTAATTCGAAACATATGACTTATATATATTTTTGTAATCTCCTTGTAATTCCCTTCATTTTGATACCCCACTCGATAGGTTTGGTTATAAATATTTTGTAAATGACTGACAATTTTAGGCCCAAAATCCGCCATTTTGCTTTTTATTTTCAAAAACCTATCTAAGAACACTTGGGTTAATGAGACAAATCTAACGATACCATTAACGTCAAAATCCATCCAGCCGTTTGGAAGATACGTGGTCATAAAGAAATTTACATACATACATACATACAAGATACGCGCGAAAAACATAACCCTTCTTGCAGTCGGGTAAAAAGTTTACGAGAATGCCGTAATATGGTCGTATGCATTTCCTTCGTCTGAGAGAATGAATGGACTTTGGACAGTGTTGAGTCAGCCTAATGAGTAGGTACTTATATACATTATGCGTATATACTGCACTTCCCATAAAATGACATTGGAGAAATAATGAAAGGTCGCTCACTACCTTTGCTTGCTACTTATTAGGAATATTTTCACAATGATTATGGTGGTTGCTATTTACGAACATATTTCTTTGAACCGCATTCTTTTAATGTTTACTTCGGTCAATTGCGGAAAAAAATGTTAAATCCTATACGATTAAATGTTAGGTATTTTTTGTAGATATTCTAACGGTTTATAGGTGAGGTAGTTTCGTGGGAAACTGATCTATCGTTAACAAGATTGACGTGGCATACCTCCTGATTATTACCCACACTAATATTACAAAGGCAAAATATAGTATTTTTTTATTTTTTATAACCTTTTTTGGCTGTAAGTCTGTCAATCAGTCAGGACAAAACCTTTTACAGTTCTTGGTGATCAAGAAAGAATTTTTGAATTCCTCACAAGATCACGGCAGTGACGCAAGGGCGAGTCACCTAAAATTATGTAAAAGCGGTCAAAACTTCTGTGTTCAGTATAAAATAATTTATTGAGCTTGACTTGAAACTAAATAAATCAACCCAAGTTTCTAATCTAGACTATATTTAAACATTTACAAATAAGGAAATGTTTAAACCTGTTGGCGATTATGTAAAAATAGTCAACGCGAGTTACATTGAATCAGTTTTTGCCGTTGTTACTTTATTTACATAACACAAGTAAACTGTTTGTTTACCTTACAATGTCTGTTGTTTTTCACTTTATGATGTCGTGAAGGATTAGATTACTTACCTGAAAAAAAAGAAAGTAAATGAATTAGTTATAACCAAGTATATTAGTTCAAAACAAGCAATAAAATTATGCTTATATGCTTGCTTTAGCAATAAGGCTGCCTTTGCCTTCATTGTACATATTACGTTATATTGTGTCTCTCGATCTGAATGTTCTATTATGTGTGTGTGGATTAAAGTTATGAAAGTAAATAAATAAAATAAGATATTTTCTATGGTACCTACATTTACTATTGAAACGTATTCTAAGTAACGTCGTCCTGAAAATATATATATTACCAATATAATATTTAATAAATAAATAAATAGATTAAAATATTATTACAGTTTATATAGTATGCATACCTACTACCACGGAATACCTTATAGTACCTGACGGTACAGAAGGCTCACTCGGCAAAATGATTTTAAGAAATAGCGACTCTAGCGCTGACACAAAAAGCGCAATTTAGTTCGCAATAGCGCCTGGCCACGCCTCCGAAAAGAACTTCTCTTTCTATCGCGTAACTTTATCGCATTCGACGTAGGTACTAGGGCTAACTCGTCATCGGGCGCACGCAACGTGTGGAAAAGACCGTACCTGAACTAACGCAGCAAGGTATCCGGCGCGTGGCGGCCGTCTGAAATTACTACATCCAGACGCCTACCTGTGATTTCTCGATCACGTGAGAAGTGGACGTGGCCTGCTACTACCTAACTTTTTACATAGCACTAGTACTTAGTACTTAATATCACTTGATGGTAAGTGACGATGCAGTAAGTTCTTATCATACTAAGAACTAGCTTTTGTAATAATTTAACTTAGTATAACTTAAAGTATCAGAGCTGAGGCTTAAGCAATTCTATTCAAAATAACTTTCAGTAAAATAAAGTGTTACTGCAACAATTTTAGCACATTCTCATATAGGTACACGTACGAGTTCATTAATAAAGCAAAATCTAGTTTTACGTGTAAGGTGATGAAATATTCTAAAAAATTCGGTCAAACACGCAGTTCATTCCGTACTCACGCACCAATTGTTTTGTATTTGGGATTTAACTCGAAATGGTTGTAAATGTAAACATAATTACTCGTAACTATAACTTCGTCGAGAGGATGTTTTGTTATAATGCAAAGTAGAACTGAAAATGAAAAAAAAATGTATATCATAACCCTACGATGTAAGTTAGTTTACAAATTAGAGACAAATTACTAAAAAACAAAATAGAATTGGCGGGCTGATCTTTTCACTGAATCTGTAAAGGTGAACATTGCTCTTATCCCGCCATTCTTTGAAGTAACAAACGATCAATTTTTAAAAACAAGATACGTCGTAACTAAACATTAAAAATATGTTTGATCGAGAAGAAAGTTCATTAACCGACTTCATAAAAAGTGTAGAAA
The DNA here is from genome assembly GCA_963855885.1 of Coenonympha glycerion. NCBI lineage: Eukaryota > Metazoa > Arthropoda > Insecta > Lepidoptera > Nymphalidae > Coenonympha > Coenonympha glycerion. The sequence goes on from OY979635.1 coordinate 16,044,381, forward strand.
CAATGTCATTACATAACAGTTAAACAACGCCCGAGTAAAGTTATGCGCTCCACATTCTGCCCTTCGGACCGGTCCTACAAAGTTATATGTTATAACTATTACAACTTGTTATGAGGTTGCGTAACCTTCTTATACTTAACTATGAGCTACCGGCAACAGTATGGACAACCTGCTGTGGACTCCACTTACATAATATGATATGAAATGAAATGAAATGAAATGAAATGAAATGAAATTATTTATTTCACATAGGCTTAGATATAAGCTCTCATGAAATGTCCATATATGTAATAATGTCATATTTCCATAATGCTGTTTGTGTTAGAGCTACGTTGGCCTAGTGGTGGGTGGAGTTCTCCTTCTACCCGGGGTCCAGTGGTCTGATTCCCTGGTACCTACTCCCTAATATAAATATCAGCACGTATATATTTAGATTTTCCATAGAGTTCCCGCGGGCGACGACCTATTCATTAGGTACTATTATGTTTTCCGTGCTATTTATAAATCTATTTTATCTACGCTCATTGCTTAAAGTTCGAATTATGAAATTAAAATGTGTCACATATTGACCTACTTTATTCACAGACTTCTATAATTATTAAAAAGTTATTTATTATAACATCGCCGTACTATGGAAATATCTCTAGAAAGTTGAATAATTTCTATTACGATACTCGGCTCTGGGTTCCTGTATTTTTACGTGTCGTCATCACAGACCAGGGAATAACTTTCTTTTCTCTGTGATCGTCATAGCCAAAAGAGAGTGTAGAGCCAATCCTCAATTTTGTTTTTTTATATATGAAGTCCACAGACAACATTTAGTTGGTAGTCATGGGATGGGCCACGATCGACCATAGACAACAATTAATTCACGGAAACAATAATTTTTCCCTGCCTTATATGACTGATTAAAAAGTGTGTTCATACAGAATATTGAAAAGAATTATGTATAATTTTTGATTATTTAATTATCCACTAAAAATGTTTCTACTCTTTTTTGTTTCATGACTTTTTTAACAGACTATACACAGTTTACAACTGAATTTTGGCGCCATACCTAACTTTTAAAATTTCAGTGTAATTTTTGTTACTTAGTCAAAACTTAGCGCGGAAAAATGTCTAGCAGTGAAACCTACTTAAGAAAATTTAACTCCACCTGACATATTAGTAATTGCAACAAAAATGACCCACAATCTTTTACCGACAAAGTGAAGGATTTACGACAAACGTTAGCAAGATTTTATGGTTTGTGATTACGCACCGCGCCTGTGCACGATGAATCAGCGGGCAACTGCCGGGCCCATCAGAGCAGTCCAGCGGATTCCCACAGGCAGCGGCGGTGGCGGGTCGAAAAAGGCCCGCCAAAAAATTTTATAGACGATTTGCACTGGGTTTTATCCCGCGGCACAGAGTGACTTACTACTAGGTACTTACCGGCGCAGGAGACAGCCAGCACGTGGAATCCGGGGAGTGTGTTCGTGTATGATGAATGTAGTGTGTGGTGTCTGCGGTGTTAAATGTAAAGGAACACACTCGCCCTCCTCTGAAGGGTCTTTCGCGGCGGCGGCACGAATTCGCGGGTAGCGAAGCGAGTCCGCGGCGGCGTGGTATCAAGATGGCGCGTGAGCACAAGAAACAGTGCTCCGGACAGTCAAATGGGCCCGCGGCGTTAGAAGGACGCGGCGGACAACACGACACACGAAGGAGCGCAATAAATAGGGCTCGTAAAAACTAAACGACACGGCGTGGCCGGCAAACTTCACGCGGGCAACGCGGCACAAAATGGTACGCGATAAATAGCTCCTCATAAATAATAAGACGGCACGATGGCGGCGTGTCAGGCGACTTCACGCGGGCGACGCGGCAACTAACAATCGACCGACTCCGTCGAGGTTTTACCAAGGACTGTTCAAGCGCGTCGCCGAAAACGGGGAGGCGCGATGCGCGGGGGCAGGCGATAGCCGGCCGTCGCGATACGGCCTAGCGTAAACCGGAGTGCTAGCGTAAAGCGCAAACACCCCCGCCAGTGGACCCATGAATTTGGAGTCCACTAACAATTGGGCAACCGGGATAAGGAAGAGACGGCTCGCTGCAAAACCGAATCTCCGACCATTACCTCGGCAACTCTGGGAACCCCATCGGATCCATATATCAATTTAAGAATGCGTCCACGACGCCAGCATAAAGGCAACAAATTAGACTCCTTAACTAGGACAAGATCACCAACCTTAGGTGGGTCGGTCTTGTCTGACCACTTAACGCGCTGCTGCAAAAGATGCAAATATTCTAAATACCAACGATGCCAGAAATTTTGGGTCATCTGCTGTAGCAATTCGAAGCGAGACAACCGTGAGACCTTCACGTCCCTGAAGGGGTACTCGGGCAGGGCGTTAAGGGGTTCACCAATTAGGAAATGACCGGGGGTTAAAACTTCCAGGTCATTGGGATCGGAAGATAAGGGGCAGAGTGGCCGAGAATTGAGGACAGCCTCAATCTTACAAAACACGGTAGCGAGCTCTTCAAAAGTCAAAATGGTTTCACCTATCACGCGTCGGAGATGCGTCTTTGAGACCTTAACGACGGCTTCAAAGATCCCGCCCCAGTGGGGACAAGCTGGCGGGTCAAAGGTCCAAGTTATCCCCATCTTGGACATTGCCGTGCCGATGCCTATCTTATTTTCATTCAAAAATTGGGCGACTTCCTTCAAATACCTATCGGCACCCTTATAGTTGGTCCCACAATCCGATCGGATCAGGTGCGGATAACCTCGGCGTGAAACGAAGCGGCCTAGCGTGGCTACAAAGGCTTCGGTGCTGAGGGCACTCACCAGTTCTAAGTGTACGGCCTTGGTAGCCAGGCAAACAAAAACGCAAAGGTAGGCCTTGAGGGAACGAGCATTGCGGAGGCTGGAGCTCTTGACGAAGAACGGCCCCGCAAAATCCGTCCCGACCGCCGAAAAAGGGCGCGAGGCCACGACACGGTCGGTGGGGAGGTCCCCCATAATGGGCTGCATGGTGCTGGCCTTCAGGCGGTAGCACGGAATGCACTTAAAAATGACGCTTCGGATGGAGCGTCGTCCCGATAAAATCCAAAATTCGCGCTGCAATATGGCCGAAAGGGCGTTGCAGCCAGCGTGGGCATTTTTGACGTGGTAATGCGTCACCAACAATTTTACAAAAGCGCTATTGTTCGGAAGCAGCAGGGGATGACGTGCCCCATAGGGTAAGTCAGAATTCCGGAGGCGTCCACCAACGCGTATCAATCCGGTGTCATCCAGGAAGAGGTTTAAGCGGGCGAGCGAGCCCTTCAAAGGTAAACCTCGCTTCAGTGTCTCAATAGCGGACTCAAAATGCTCCAGTTGAACCAAACGTATCCAAAAGGTCCGGGCCTCCTGTCTCTCCAGGGGCGACAAGACCGGGTTCGACATTTTGTCGCGTGGGTTCCGAGCGTTGTGGGTGAAGCGCTGAATCCAAGCCGTCACCCCAATCAATTTATCAAGGGAACTGTAGCGTTCCTGAAGATAGCTCAGCGAATTGGCTGGCTTATCCTCAACAACTCCGACTCGCAAGCCAGGTAACACATCGGGCTCGGAGAACCTACTCTGAGGCCAGGCGGACTCATTCCGAGTCAGCCAGTCAGGGCCCCACCAAAGAGAGTGGTTGACAAGGTCGGAAGCTTCACATCCGCGGGAAGCACAATCTGCAGGGTTCAGGTCCCCTGGCACATGTCTCCAGGTCAACGGGGTTTCCGAATTCTGGATTTGGGAAACCCGGTTGGCAACAAAGACTTCCAAGTTGTGGGGAGCGGCTCGCAACCAACAAAGGACAATTTCGCTGTCCGACCAGGCGTACACGTCCGTCAGGTCAACGATCGATAGGAGGGACGTACGCACATGGTTGAGAAGGCGCACCAAAAGAGCGGCTCCAGACAACTCCAATTTGGGTATCGTCAAGCGTGACCGAATTGGGGCCACTTTACTTTTCGCCAAGACAAGGTGGGTTGCGACCTCGCCGGTGTCACTGACAGTTAGCAAATAGACCACGGCTGCGTACCCTTTTTCGGACGCATCACAAAAGCCGTGGAGACTGGCGTGGCACCTTCCGGGCGGTAGGAAGCAACGAGGCATCGAAATCCGATTAACATTCGGAAGTGAGGCCACAAGGGAGAGCCACTCCTGTAGCCTGAGACCCTAACCTCCCTGAGGCAGTCGACAAAAGTATGGTCTGGCATACTGACTGCTGTAGATCCAAAGTCTCAGGGGAGGTGGCTAGGTGGCAGCTAGGGTGGCGGACACCTAGCGCGACGTGCCTTCACCAGCGGGAGCCCACTGACGGGGGTACTCCGGCTGGGGCGCTGCTAGAGAGGGGGAGGGTACCCAACGTGGGGACCATCCGGCATAACCAACCCGGGGTCGCACTATGCGGCTAGCAACCGGGGCGTGGTAGGGAGCGCCTCGACCTAGCACGGGTGGATGGCGCTCCAGTTGCGTCCACACATGGAGGGGAGGCAAAAACCTAGACGGTTCGACGCTCATTTGAGCGGCCGTCAGACACCCGTCATAAAAATGCGAGGGGGGTGTGACCCTCCCCTGGGGGGTGTGACCCCCCCCGGGGGGGTGAAGCCCCACCGCCCCTAGGGCGCTGGTAATCAGCAGGGGACCGTTCACCCATTTGGGGCCGCACCATGCGGCTAACGTCCGGCACCCGGTAGGGATCGCCTCGACCTATGGTGGGAGGATGGCGCTCCAGTCGCGGCCACTCGTGTAGTGGCGGCGAGAACCGACGCGGGACGACGCCCAATGGGGCGGACGCGATATCCCCGTCGTGATGACGCGAGGGGTATGTGACCATGCCGCGGGGGGGTGAAACCCTCCTCCGGGGGGCGGAACCCCTACCTCCACTAGGAGGTTGGTGGTCCACCGGAGAACGCCTAACGGGGCTGGCCGGGTGGCCAGGACTAGCGCCCCCGCCCATGGGGGGGGTGCGCGATCGAGCGCCCCCGCCCATGGGGGGGGTGCGCGACCCAACGTCCCGGCGACCGGAACCACTCCGGTTAGCGCACAAGAGGGCCGAATGGGCACCGCCGCAATGTGGGCAGGGCCGCTGGCGCGGGCAGTCTCTTACGAGATGCTGGCCCAGGCACGAGAAGCACCACTGGCGTGTCGACACGTATTCTCTCCGGGCCGCAACCGGTTTGGCCAGGAAGTGCGGACACGAGGAGACCTGGTGGCCGGGGTGCCGACAATAGGCACAGGGGGGAGCTTCGTTGCCACGGCCCCGCTGTACTGTGACACCCGGCGACCTTCTCTGGCGTCGGCTCCACGGCCTCGCCGGTTGGGGCCGGTCCCCGCCGAAGGGCCAGTCCTTGCCCCACCCCCTCGGACATGCTCGGACCTCCCAGGGGCCACTCGAGGGCCGGTAACTCCAGAGTTATCGGCCTGGAGGCACTCCTGCTCCAAAAACTTCAGGAGGTCGGAGAAAGGGGGCAGGTAGGTTGCACCGTCCCCTCCGAAGCGCTGCTCGAAGCGGAGCTTAAGCTCCGACGGCAGGCGGGAGAGCACTATGTGCAACAACAAGAAGGACCACTGGTCGACGGGGAGATCCAATCGACGGAGAGCATTGGTGGCCACAATGCAAGGGTTTAGCAAGGCCTCTCTGAGGCCGGCCACCCCGGTGACGGCGGGCAAGGCGAGTAGCTGGGCTACATGTGCGTCGGCCAACCGGCGCACATTTTCATAGCGCCTGGCCAGCAATTCCCGAGCCGTGTGGTAGCTCTCCTCCGAGAGGTCGAGGTGTCGCACCACGTCCAGGGCCTCGCCCTGTAGCGAGGACAGTAAGTATGTCAGCTTCTGGGTGGGGGACAGGTCCTTCCTGGCGTGGACCAGACTGTCGAATAACGCCAGGAAGCCCATCCACTCTTGAAGCTGCCCACCGAATTTGGGCAGCTCGATCGTGGGCAGTTTCCCGAGTAATGCCGGCTGTGTGGGCGGTCGGCTGGGGGAGTCTCTAAAAGCGCCACTTCGACGCCTTTCATCAGCGGCGGTCCGGATCCCATGGGCGGCCTCCACCACCGAGTCCATCAGTTCGAAGAACTGGTCGTAATCGGCCTGAGCCGTCCTCAGTACCTCCTGTTCGGGACCGAGGGTGAGCAGGTCTTGAAAGGCCTGCTCCACGGAGGCCTGCCGAGTCCGCACCTGGTCCGCTCGGTGTAATAGGGCGGCGGTTCTATCTTCGCGGCCTATCAAACCCGCGGCGGACGTCGCCCAGCGCAGCTCAGACTGTATCTGTACAGCTAGCTTTTTGATGTTCGCGGACATTCTAACAAATTAAATGTAAACAAAATGTAAAAATAAAGTAATAATAAATTGAAAAGGCGGCCGGCAAGTCAGCGGGCGGCGCGAGTGCAAGCAATAATAAATTGAAAAGGCGGCCGGCAAGTCGGCGGGCGGCGCGAGTGCAAGCAATAATAAAATTAAAGCAATAGTAAACAAGTCGTATCGCGGTCGCGGTCGTACCGTAGTCGCAATGAACAAAGCGGCGCGACCGTAGTAGATACGCGTGTTAAATTACGGCGAGCGGGCGGTACCGGCACGCAAGCAAAACTTAAAATAAAAATTAAACTTATAATTATAATAAGCGGAACGCGGCCGAAACGCGGCGTTGACGCAGCGGAACTGGCGGCGATTGCGGAATTTCCGCTAACAGCGCGGCGGACGACACGGCGCGTGGCGGAAAGCGGGATTTATGCCAGCGGCGCAGAAAATGAACGGCGCGGCGGGCAAAACCAGCGCAAACGCAAAGCGAGGTGTAGACAAACCGCGCTCACTGCTACCAATAATGATTACGCACCGCGCCTGTGCACGATGAATCAGCGGGCAACTGCCGGGCCCATCAGAGCAGTCCAGCGGATTCCCACAGGCAGCGGCGGTGGCGGGTCGAAAAAGGCCCGCCAAAAAATTTTATAGACGATTTGCACTGGGTTTTATCCCGCGGCACAGAGTGACTTGCTACTAGGTACTTACCGGCGCAGGAGACAGCCAGCACGTGGAATCCGGGGAGTGTGTTCGTGTATGATGAATGTAGTGTGTGGTGTCTGCGGTGTTAAATGTAAAGGAACACACTCGCCCTCCTCTGAAGGGTCTTTCGCGGCGGCGGCACGAATTCGCGGGTAGCGAAGCGAGTCCGCGGCGGCGTGGTATCAAGATGGCGCGTGAGCACAAGAAACAGTGCTCCGGACAGTCAAATGGGCCCGCGGCGTTAGAAGGACGCGGCGGACAACACGACACACGAAGGAGCGCAATAAATAGGGCTCGTAAAAACTAAACGACACGGCGTGGCCGGCAAACTTCACGCGGGCAACGCGGCACAAAATGGTACGCGATAAATAGCTCCTCATAAATAATAAGACGGCACGATGGCGGCGTGGCAGGCGACTTCACGCGGGCGACGCGGCAACTAACAATCGACCGACTCCGTCGAGGTTTTACCAAGGACTGTTCAAGCGCGTCGCCGAAAACGGGGAGGCGCGATGCGCGGGGGCAGGCGATAGCCGGCCGTCGCGATACGGCCTAGCGTAAACCGGAGTGCTAGCGTAAAGCGCAAACAGTTTGGATTTATGATAATTTGAGCGTAGATAAAGTAGTGTATGAAACTCTACATAATTAGGTATTAAAACACTCGTGTGATACTATTAAAAAACTCGCCTGCGGCTCGTTTTTTAAACTCACACTCATGTTTTAATACCCCCCATTATGCATCCGTTTCATAAACTACTATTACTTGCCGTAGGACACGTTTCATCAATGTATGAGCCCTGGCCTGGGTCAAGTAAAAAAAATATATCATAACTTAAAAACTTTGTATATTATATCGAATGTCCAAGAGAAAGCACTAGTTTTTCGCCAGCCTCGTAATAATTTTGAATGCGAAAAGAAAGCTATAAACACTTTCTATTCCTATTATATTGTGTTTCGTGTGAACTGTGAACATTTATGCGAACTTTAATCTACGAGTTAATGATACCGGTTATAATACTGACTCATGGGTATGTGTAAGACTATACTCAAAATAAATATAATCAAAAATTTGGGATTCATTTACCGATTTGACTGTATTATTAAATTTTATCTCCATTCACCCCTCTTTCATATTCATTATAATAGAAGGAAGTGTCTATTCCAAAACTAACACTACCAATTTTCATCAACATCGCCTCTTTCCAAGGAGTAAGTAGGAGTAGGAGCAAGTTTGCCTGTAAGGATTTGGGTCACTTCTTATTTTTATTTCCGACACGGTGATATCAATGGGTATAGTCTATCACATTCTTGCAACTGCGTCCCTGCACAATCGGAACCCTCAGGTTTGTTCAGGGATGACAGTACGACGACAGTGCTATGGTAGATGGGGTGTGCTTTGGTGTGGGATGCAACCTGCGTTGATACGTTGGCAGCATCCTACTTACCGTGCACGTCGGTTATAGCACTAGCGTCTAGGTATATGGACACCAACGTCCAACGTATGTGCGAAAACATTTAGGTAGTATACGCATATATGTATGTATAGTTGCGGGAATTTATATTGTCCCCTTGCACCATCTCGCTTACAAGTTGCAAGTCGCCATCACAATGAAGCTGCAAGGTCAGATAAGTAACGCCAACAATGCAGTATGCACATACTGTCAGACTTATCGTCGCTCGCATCGTGTGTCGTTAGCCGCGGCTTTGTGTTGTGTAGGACATAACTCAAGCGCTGCCCGGCGCAGGAAAACCGACGCGGATGAGTGGTCGTAGCACTCGTAGCTCGTGGATTCTCAAATATACACTCGTAGATAGGTTATCTCTTTATGGCAACTACGACAGAGGAACTAATTAATGTAAATAAATAATCCTATTAATTTGACGAGCACCCAATATTTTGGTTTTATAATTAACTCACTTTAAAAGGAACTCAAGTCGGCGGAATATTTTTTTGGGTTCCATACCAAAATGGTAAAAATGGAACCCTTATGGTGAAACTTTCTCCGTCCGTCCGTTCGTCTGTCACACTCGATTATTTCAGTAACTACTAAAGCTATCGACCTGAAATTAGGAATAGTTGTAGGTAATTGCGGCGCGCCGTCATTGCAATAATAAAAAATTGAAAATCTTTTTTAGTTTTATTTAAAAAGGGGGAAAACCGGGTTGTCGAAATTTCAAAATGAGATAACTATATTGAGTGGGGTATCATATGAAAGGGCGTCACTTGTGTATTCTAAAATCAATTTTTATTTATTTTTATGCCTGATAGATTTTGATTTATTGGGCAAACTGTCGAAAAAAATACTGTTCCTCCTAAAAAAAACCTACCTTATCTCCGAAGTTTACCAATCGAAAAATCTGAAATAATTATTATCATTAGAAGTTAACGTATATTTTACAGGAAAAATAAAATTAACCCGCTAACTAATATACTTTTTGTGATATTAACAATAGACCTCTAAAAACAAAGTTAGGTTTGCAGTTCGCCGACAAAAGTACCTACTTGTAAATTATACTCGTAAATTCAAGGGACAAAGGTGATTCTTTTAATGTTTTACTTCTTTTATAGTATGGAACCCTCGGTGCGCGAGTCCGACTGGCACTTGGTTTTTTTTAAAAAGGTCCATAGTTCATCAAATTCAGTTTAGATTGGGGGTTCTTAACATCACTGAAAACAATATTATGAAGATTTATCAGGCATGCAAGTTTTCTCAAATTGTTTCAAGATTGTTATGTTGGTATGCTTCATATGCACATGACGCATACCAACTTGATGAAAGAATCAATAGGTGGGAATCAAAACCCAATTACGCCGAATAGGAAGGCCGGAATTTCAAACACAAATCTAAGCACGGCATAGCAATAAGTAGATGCTCAATGATGTGAAAATGCTTTCAATGTCGGTGTAATAACATTAATGTACAATGTTTTTGTGTTTCAAAAAAACTGATTCTATTCTTAGCTCATATTCTACAAAATTACAAGAGTCCGAAAAAGTTTAACAATTGAAAACAGAAAAACCTGCACAATTGCTTTCCGAACGTGGCAATAGAGTCTGTCATTTTATGAGTTGTAAGTTATGCCTATGTGTAAGAACAAACATTTTGATTTTGATTGGTTATTGGCAACCCATAGCTTATCTACGCCGGCCCTTTAGGTATCCCTGATTGATAGATTTAGATATTTTAATCCACTCTGTCAAGATCGCTTATGGTCTAGGATCCCGCTATACAACGACCTTCACCGAGCTGTTTATTAGATGAAAAATATTTTATATCCAATTTAATATGTCAATAAATATATCGCAAGTGGGTTGCCTAAAAAATTTCAGTCCAGGGTATGATTAATTAAGAATTTAAAAAAAACCATTATAACATGGACTCCTATTTGTTACAGTTTAGTTGACATCGTAGTTCAAATTAGATTGGATGTTATAAATAGTGCTTTTTGCCAGAAATACTTTCCTGGCTGAGGAAAGTATTTCTGCTCTATATTTTATGGCAAAAGAAAGTTAACGGATAAAAAAAATCGTAGGTAAATAAGCACAATTGCAATTTGCGACCTGAGTCGCTCATCCAATCTAATTTGAACTAAGATGTCAACGGAACTCTAGCAAATAGGAGTTCATGTTACAATGGTTTTTTTTTAATTCTTAATTAATCATATCCTGGACTGAAATTTTTGAGGCAAATTTTTGAGGACATATTTAATTGGATATAAAATCGTTTTCATCCAATAAACAGCTCGGTGAAGGTCGACCTTACTTGGGATCCCCTACTATTATGTTTCATTCGATTCGTATGCAGTTTGTCAGAGTGGGGCGCGTCATCGTGGATTGAAATATCTGTACACATTACACAGTTGCCACTCCACTAGCCAATAGTTTAATCTGCAGATAACAATGGGGCGATGCATTTGTATCAATCACACAAGTTGGGAAAGCGTTCGCTGTTGAAACGCTTTTATTGTTATTACCATTACAGTCCGATGATATATTAGCTCTTATTACGGAGTCGTGAACATAATTGTATTGGAATGACGGTTTATCGAAGCGCCGCGGGCACCGCTTTCAGTTACAATACAAACTGCTTTAAGATTAGCTACAGTTATATTATGCAAAAATTTTAACTTTGTGCGGCAGACCTTGTACACTAGCTGGTGCAAAGAGAGACATAGTATTTTAAACCTAATTAATTTTTTTCAATCTAATTTTATTCATAAACCCGACTTCACAATAACATTGTGATCGGCAATCCCGTAAACAATAATTATATTTGAAAATGAGCAAGCGCCATAGAGATACTGAGCGCCGAGTTTCTTGTCCATTCTTCTCGGTGCAAATCTGATTTCGGAACTTGGCGGTAGAGCCTGACAATTCGCAGTGCTTGTAAGTTAGGCCTTTGGGAAAGAATAAACATATTTTTGATTTTGATTAACCGACTTCAAAAAAGGAGGAGGTTCTCAATTCGACTTTATGTTTTTTTGTTCAAATTTCTCTAAAGTAGATATTCATCCTTTAGGTTGCGTGATTGACTTATTTGTCCATTTGTCCGTTGTCGCGTTGTTGTTTTGTGTGGTATGTCTGCATATTCTATGCTTATTACCCTACTCTATAGGTATATCTGCGTCGCCCTAGCTATAACTGCGAGCATATTTTACTACACCGATTACTTACCACGTTAAAATTAAGATTCAGTCTGTTCTTCAGGTCAATTGAACACCGTAAGGAAGTTCTTTCCGAAATTCCGTAAATCCGGCGTCTATACTAGCGGTCACGGATTCCTTGTACCTTTACCGTGACGAAGATATACGGTTCTTTGTTCACACCTGCCTACTAAATACCTACTTGCCTAATTGTTTTCACGTAGGTACGCATACAATTAAAAACCTACTTCATTGGCCTCTAGATAATCGGTGTTTCACAATGTAAATACCAGTAGGTTCGATAAAATATCTTGTTTACGTCTTCATCTCTCGGAAAATTGTTTTTTGTCTACAGTTTTTTGTATAAATATTTTTTTATCCGTGCTTAGTCTGAATTAGCTTTGACTACGTTATGTTTACAGGTCTTCACAGACTGGTTATAATCAAACAATATATTACAGTGCAAAAAAATACTCTGTTTTTTACCTGTTACTTTTTCTAATCATCAATTATTTTTTTCAGTTCAATAAGTAAGTACTCAATATTATGAGCAAATACTAACATTACAATAACTTAACATTACATTAATGACTTAATAGGTATGAATTTAAGTATTATTTTGTGTCAAAATTCCATTAACCTAAAACTAAAACTACGATTTCTATTACCTACATAGATTTGCAGTACGAAAGTATCTTTTTTCTTCTATTAAAAAAGTACATAATTTCACAAACCGCTTTTGAAATATCTAGAGCAACATTAAAAGTAAGTAGGTATACCTAATAATAAGCTATTTGCAATAACATTTTGCGCAATTTAACAATATCTACGTCCTAATATACTACCCAAAATATATATAAATAATTAATCAATTTAAAGCGCGGACCAGCATCAAAAACCTCTATGGATGAATTAAACAAATATTTAAACGAAGATCCTTGTACCTACTGTACCCATTGGTTTAGGTCTTAGTAATTGGGGACGAATCATTATTAAACAAATATTTAAACGAAGATCCTTGTACCTACTAAACCCATTGGTTTAGGTCTTAGTAATTGGGGACGAATCATTATTAAACAAATATTTAAGCGAAGATCCTTGTACCTACTAAACCCATTGGTTTAGGTCTTAGTAATTGGGGACGAATCATTATTAAACAAATATTTAAGCGAAGATCCTTGTACCTACTGTACCCATTGGTTTAGGTCTTAGTAATTGGGGACGAATCATTATTAAACAAATATTTAAGCGAAGATCCTTGTACCTACTAAACCCATTGGTTTAGGTCTTAGTAATTGGGGACGAATCATTATTAAACAAATATTTAAGCGAAGATCCTTGTACCTACTAAACCCATTGGTTTAGGTCTTAGTAATTGGGGACGAATCATTATTAAACAAATATTTAAGCGAAGATCCTTGTACCTACTGTACCCATTGGTTTAGGTCTTAGTAATTGGGGACGAATCATTATTAAACAAATATTTAAGCGAAGATCCTTGTACCTACTAAACCCATTGGTTTAGGTCTTAGTAATTGGGGACTCATTATTCGTCCTCAATTACTGAGATTTACAAGAGAGATACAATTACAAGACCTTCTAGTACTTAGTTTCCTGAAAATCCTAAAAATTAAAAAAATTCTAAGGCCAAGTTCGGGAAGCAGGTTTTTCTTGCACTGGCAGAAACTCCGCCCTAATTGTTCTATTCAAAATGACACTATATTTATATGAAAGTATACCTACGATTTTTATGATAGATATCTCGTGAGCAGACGAACCGTATCCCTATATCCCTATACATAAATGATATTATAATTTCATGAATCCTTGATTTAGTGTTGTTTCAACCCTGATTTACCAGATGTTTTTATAACCTTGAAAACCATGCAAAATTAAGTCCAAAACTACTAATCTATACCGCAGTAAAAATACCATGTAACCCTTTTTCTTTCTTTTCCAAGTGTGAGGGATAACCATAAAACGTCGTAAAGCGCCACACAATTGAGAGATAATTTTCTCTACGTCATCGGCCCGTGGGAATCAAGCCACTGGAAACGCTTTCAACGCGTATATTATGTGTACGATAATTACCCGCGTTTCTTTACCATATTAGTGCGAGAAAAGCGAAAGACAATGATCACTTTTGTTTTCTATGTAAATCTGCAGGGCAAAGGCCTCTGCTCTCAACAAGGAGATGGTTCATGGTACTCATAATTAGCTCGAAAAAATCCGTTCACAAAATCATCAAAGCAATAGAATTTAAATAAATATGTAACGAGTATCAAAAAGTTCGTTTTTACCCTCGGGTTTAACCAACTTTTTAATGTTCTGGCAAATATATCGCATAATTAATACACGATAGATTCTCGTAACGTGTACGAAAAGAAGAGTTTAGCAATTTGAAACTGAAAATGCAAAAGAAAAAATCTTTATTTTACACATAGGCCTAAATAATAGGCTCTTATGAAAAGTCAAAACTCTACTGCCAGGTTTGGAAGGCAGGTTTGCACAGGCAGAAAAACTGGCAAGAAACTCGGTACTTACTTGCTTTAAAAAAAAAAATTAAACCACACATCACAGTAAATGTCACTGAAAGTTTTATTTAACTTGCAATGTATATATGATTTTCCGGGTTGAGCCTTGCGACTTAATTTTGAAGCAGATATCTTCCATCAATTGGGCTGTGAAGATTGCCCCAACCTTTGTGAATATCTAAAGTCACATACAATATGAGTGTCACCCCTATTTATATATGTTTACGTAATTTTACTGTAGCATTGTGTAGAGACTCTAGAGTACTCAGTACACCTTCCAATTCATCTAATTACAGCGCCATTCGTCTAATGGTCAAATGGCTGTTACGAAATTATAATTTAAAAGTTCTGTATTGCTATATTTGGCTCTAAAACCATGTGCAAAGTGCCTACTAGTAGCACAGCTAATGACAATAAAGATGTAGATCTTTTTGGGTTGCAAATTGAGTAATATCTGAGTCACTTGGCCAACGCTCTAGTGCCCGCGGGGGCGAGCTCAGCTAAATGAACTTATGACCTATGAAAGTGCTTGTTACTTGCAAATAAGTACAATTGTGAACGATCTTATCTACTTTGACGAAATATGCCTGTGCTCTATGCTAAATAGGGAAAAATCACCATCTATACTTCGCAATAAATTGTGTAATCCCTTATCCTGACTTTTAGAAATTTAGAAATTTCCTGGCTAACAAATTAACAATTTATAGGAATTATAAAATTACAAAGTGTTCCAGGAAATCAACCCGCGATTTCCCAGTCGAATCTAAGCGAGCGCGATGGCTAGCTTCCAGGGAATCATGAGCAAACTCTAAATTGTATGTATGATGCACACAAAGATGTTGTATATGGTTTCAGCAATATACTGCGACCCGGTTCTCAGGAAAGCGGAAGCGTATGACAGACGCATCATGGTTTTCGTGACAGTAGGATACACGACTTTATACACAAACAACTTAATATTGCAACAAGTACAATTTGATCTAGAATTTTGGTATTAAGAACAGATATACTAACAGATACTAACTATAAACAAACATATCAATTTCGCCAATTTTAAAGAAAACATGATTATTCCCAGACAAAAATTATCTAGCGTACGCCTATGAGTACTGATGGAGAGCAACACGAAAAAGCTCATGGTTCCCGAGGGATTTGTGAAAACCCAAAATTCATGAGGATTGAGCTGGAGCCCCGTGCAAAAACTCGTACCTTATAAGGTAGGTGAGGTACCAACGCAATGTAGATTTAATTTTGATAAAGCTACGACAAACAATGCGATTAGCATCCGTGCAGTAATCTATTGTTGTTCAAAGCTATCGTGACCTACTCCACAATAGTATGATTAGGTACTTCATAGCGATCATGATAATACTCAATCCACATTGTACTCGTATCTACGATGCTCTTGTAATCGCCATCGCTAAAATTAGCACTCGAATTGAGATTAATGCTAACAGATAAATAATAATTATATGTATTTTTTCAATCTTCTTCTTTGTAATCTTGTAAAGGTTGTTGGTTGTAACCTTGAACTGTGGTCAAAATTTACCATTAGCATTATCCATTATATTTATAATCCACATCAATTCTTTATACACTCAACAATCAACATGCTTTACATTTGTATTTATTTACATCATCCTTATAAAAAAGTAAAATAACGTAACGTAACGTTCCTTCAGTAAAATAACGTGATTTTATTATCCTATTCTACAGAACTTCAAAGGTTTGATGCGAAAAACATATCAATGGTCATCGTCAGGAAAGTTATTTTTACGTCTAGGTAAAATCCTAGGAAGCAATAACTCTGTGTAATTCCACCACATTAACTGCTAGTAGCGGTAATGACTGGCTATGAAACTGAGTTAACCTTAGCAATAACCGAGTCGAAACTATTGCATACGGAAGGAAAGACGTATTATGTTCCTTTCGAAATTCATGAATAATTTGTAGATCCACCCGTCGTACAAAATATCACTCGATCGAGAATCAAGATGAATCAACTGGCCACGGTAAAACCACTGAACCGATTTGGCATTTTTGAATAGGTGGATTAACGCATAGGTGGATTAACGATTACTTTTATCTCTGAAATATGAAAAAAGTCTGGGAGATTTTGAAATAAGGCGTTTAATTACTCTTACGTGGATTAAAACCCTAATTCCAAAATGTTAAATTTGACGTTGAACTTGTAAACATGGATACTGTAAGAGTAAAGAATTTCTAAATGACAAAGGCCATTGGAAGCTTGCCACTTCGCCTCTAAAGGCTCATAATAATACTCGAATATTAATAAGTAATAATCATGACATTTATTATTAGCAACATTTGAAAAAGAACGGTCCATTTTTTTTGGCACCAACGTGGTGGCAAAGATTTGACATATTGGACGTAGATGGAGTCATTTCGGGTTGATTACGCCAAATAATTCATTGCTATAAAAAGTCAACCAACTAATAAATATTACACACGTACTAAACGTAATTATCTCTCGCTTAAAGATCAGACACTGGGGCGGAAGATATACGAGTAATGCACAAATTCGGACATAATAACTAGTGCACTTTTGATAACAACGTACCTAATTTACATTTGTAGTGCCCAATTAGAATCTCGCTCAACAGCAGGTACGGTGTCGAGTTGCATAAGCATAATTAGCCAGTAATGAGTTCGTCCGCGTATGGTAGGAGCAACAATCTGATCCTTTGTGGGCACAACGTGGCCAAATTAAGTTGTTACAAGTAAGTCATGAAAAAAAAGGCGTGTGGCACTCGGAGACTGCCGCGGTAAAGCTATTGCATAGAATTTAAAGTTATTTTTAGTTTTGCCATCAATCGAAAAGTAGAACTTTTGGTACCAGGCACGTGATATTTCAAAAAGTCATTAAAAAGTTCTGCTATTTTTCGATAGATGGCAAACTAAAAACTAAAAAGTTTGTGGAGTTGCGCTCCCTGCTTTCATGGTAGCCTAGTACCTAAAGCACTACTTTAGAAGTGCCAGGTTATTTTCGTTACGGAATTTCTGGATTCGGTCTGTACCGTCAAAACCCGCGATAGAAGCTATGCAATAGCTTAATATTATGCTAGATCTCTTGTTCTACTTTGTTCTTACACTCATGTGTGATGTGACCTAACGTTTTTTATACTACTACTATTTTAAATACTTATTAGTTTCAGCATCACACACTTTTAGGAAGCCCGCAAATGATAAAAACGGAAAAACGAACAAACAAACAAGTAGGAACTGCCATGACCATACGTCATGGAATAAAAATGGGAAATGCTTTCCAAAAAACCAACTTCAAATGCCACTACAAAGAGTGAAATAATTTTTATTTAAATTTTAGGTACCTACACCAATTCGAAGTCGGGCAATGTTTCATACAATCCCTAATAGTCCTTCTTACTTACTTGATGTGCGAAGAAATGACGAAGTCATAGACAATCGCCCGACTTCGAATTGGTGTAGGTACCTAAAATTTAAATAAAAATTATTTCACTCTTTGTAGTGGCATTTGAAGTTGGTTTTTTGGAAAGCATTTCCCATTTTTATTTTATACTTTTTAGTGGAAAACAAAAAAATGCACAAGGCGTTGTAAAATACCCAAATTGCTTGAGGTGTGTTCATAAAATCTGAAGAGATACCTCAAATTCACCAAGATCCCATGATCAGACCCTGACTTGATGACTTTAGTCATCAAATGAGTATCTGCTAGCAAATGCACCAGTAACTATAAAAAATACCCAACTCGCTTTAAGTATACTAGCAAAATTTGAAGAGTTCCCTCGATTTCACCAAGATCCCATGATCAGATCCTGACCTGATGACCATAGGACAACTTGGAAAATATTACTCTTTCTAATAATACTCAAATAGTTTCATGTGTCCATACAAAATTTGAAGAGTTCCCTCGATTTCTCCAGGATCCCATCATCAGATCCTGACTTGATTAAAATGGGACCATCTGGAAACAAAACCCTCTTAAACAAAAAAAGAATTTTTCAAATCGGTCCACGCGTCTTCGAGTAATCGGTGAACATACATAGATAAAAAAAAAAAAAAAAAAAAAAAAAAAAAGATTCCGACGAATTGAGAACCTCCTCCTTTTTTTGAAGTCGGTTAAAAATGTTTGTAACCACAAAAATAATACTCGTCTAAGGGTTGATTTTTCAATCGCTAGATAAACGTTAACTGAAGAATAAATACGACGTTTTGACGGATTTTGTATGGCATATGTTCCAATTTATTCCTCGGATAGTTTATCTGACGATTGAAAAGTCGGGCCTTAGTTTTGCGTAAGCATGTTTCAGTGAAAGTACGAAATGCAAATTTAATAATCGAATGTAACGGACGAACGGAAAAAGCACAAAAGGATTAAATTTTTACCTATTTGATCGGGAACTCTAAAAATGGAATAGATAAGTGTACAGCTCCAATAAGTACTTAAATCTCATCATTCTCAGTAATGTCACCCTTAAACCATTACACAATAAATGCTTTGCGATTACTGTAGAATATCTGATACTGTTGGTCCTATTAGGGTGGGCTATAAATTACAATAATGTTAAAATAAAAAAAATCTTCGACCTGGTGATCTTTGCATGCTAAGTATAATAAATAAATAAATAAATAGAGGACAACATCACAACATTGCTTCGATCCCATACTAAGTAGCTTATGCACTTGTGTTATGGAAATCAGAAACAACGAAGGTACCACAACACCCAGACCCGAGACAATGTCGAAAACTTTTTTTCTACATTGCCCCGACTGGGGATCAAACCCGGAACCTCAGAGATGACGGCGCCTCGAAAACCGTCACGCTAACCACTCAACCACGGAGGTCGTCAACTTATAGTGTAACTAGAGTTTACTCCCAGTAGAATGTATTCGATTTGGTATACCGGAATCGCTGGACCTTTCAAAACAAAGTGTGCCAGTGACTGTTATTATTGGCCGTGTCACAATATTTGCTTTACTCCAACACTCCACCGGCCACTTCCCGTGACTGAGCGGCTAGTGAGTTAGTAAGTTTTCACTTTCGTTGAACATCGAAAGTGAAACTTGGAGTGAGGCAAAATGTATCGACAGTATCGCAATGCAAATCCAGTTACTAAGTATCAGTATGCACAATAACGGTCTTTGTGATCGTTTTGAAATATTAATTTCATTTTCACCCGTTCCGATAACGCTGTTATACAGTTGTACTTTCGCAAGAATTTTGCTTTGGTTATCCAAAATAAATTAATATTGAAATTCGATATTATCGTATAAAACTACTACAATTATACAGCTGATAGTACTAGATATACAATAATGTTTTACATCTATTAGAAGTAGTCCAAAAGGGTGTACGTCTATTGTGATTTGCCAGTAAACTGGAGTACACGGGTGCAATTCCCACCGGGTCCGTAACCGTATGGGGTCAGTTGCTAACACTGCGTGTTCTAGTACCTACAATAGTAGCGACATGGTTCGTCAATGTCCTTCGAGGTACCAGCTCTTCAAGACACTTATGAGCCAAGTTCATTCTTGAATTGATATTCCAAACATACCCTCCCCTTCGAATTGCTCGTTGGCTATCTCTGAGCCTCATTATGAAACGGCATATTTATTTAACAGGCATCTCAAACATTAGTTTCGGATCCATACATATATCATATATCCATACATATTATTATCATTGACATTGACATCATGTGCTTCCAAGTCGCAACTGTTGTTCCCAGTTAACCTATCTGTCGCCTCACGGGCAAGCGCGTTGGGCGTTTACAATATTTCTACATCAGCGTAGGCGTGGGACTCGTAACTGGTTGCGCACCGAACATTTCCGAGTTAGAGCATGACTATTAATCTCTGGTCGGTTTCAAACTGGCAACTGCTAACATGTTAGGGCTCCTACACGCTAGGTAGGGTCATTACTCATCTGAAAAATCATCTCATCTCCCATAAAGATCTCCCTCTATATATTGCAACGACTATACCTACCTGATACCTAATTGAACAAACTTCAAGTTTTCACTGTGATTTCACCACATGGTAAGTGATAAAGTAGGCGTATATTTGAAGGGTTAAATAAACTAGCCCCTTAAGGTTTCTACACAGCATCGTGTCGGAACGCTAAACCTCTTGACGGTGCGTCTTTGCAGGTAGGATGTAACCACGGCCGAAGCCTCTTCCAGACCGGACCTGAGCCAAATTAGAGAATTATAAAAATAGGTTTGACTCCAAACCTATTTGGACTCGAAATTGAGTGCCCACCACTGCGCCAGGGAGGTCGTCAAATCTCAAAAGTATAATTAGGTAAAAAGTCTTTTCGTCTTTAGAGAGGATTATAATATTTATTATTAACTGACATTACTCACCTCAATTTAGGTATTGAAGCTTTATAAAAGCTCTCTGATTAAAATGCTGAAAAGCTTATTATTGTGATTAAATTTTTGTAGAGACAGCAAAGCTGAGCTCATAGAAATAATTTTTGAAAATTCTTTCCTTACTGATATAAGTATATAGATATATTGATACTGTATCTTTTTTTATATTATGCTATATTTATGCACTTAAACTTTTTATTTTTTGTATACAACATTTAAATGGTTAACTTTTATTTTATACCGCTATCCCTAAGTCCCTATCCACGCGCATATAATGCTGTCTCACAACTAGTGAAGCGACGCTGGAAGAAAATCCCTCAGGGATTAAGCATTGCTTTTGTACCATAAGTTTTGTGTGCAATAAATATTAAATAAATAAATAATAAGTAGATAAGGGGAGGAAAACTACCTACAAAATTATTTTCATAAATGTTGAACACTAAGGCAAGTTTTAGGCGTTTGTCAAAGACACCGCGTTCCCACAGTTTCAATATCACAAACTGGCTTCACTTGACCCGCAGATCAGCCAAAGGTCTGAAGAAGGTCTAGCAAGACGCGGCGAGCACGCAGGTTAACATTTCACTCGACAATTAACTTGTATTAGCTTAAAGGTCATATTATATGCCCAATTGATAAAATTATAAACTTTAAATAATATGTGTTACAACATAGCAATTTTGAAAATAAAATCACAAATAGTTTTTCAAAAAAATAATAATACGTAAACGAATAAAATAATTAAAAACTTATTAATTAACATTTAATTAATTATTTTATTCGTATTTCGTACAGCTTTTAAAATAGTAATAGAAATTCTTTTCGTTTACTAGTGTTAAAAGTAAATATAACTACTCAAACCTAAAATCTGTGCTCAAACCTAATAGGTTTAATAATATTATATTACATTCTACAAACGTAAGTAGTTTTCTTTTAGGTTCTATATTTTTTTATCAAATTATTTCAAAAGCTCGTTAATAAATTATAATAATAATATCTAGGTAAGGTAACATTATTGCTGTTAAAAAGGTCACAACTGTTGCTAAAGCTCTATGAACAGGTCAAAGCTTGGTTAAAATACATTTTACACTTCAGGAGCTTTAAGCTCTTGTAAAGATAATAGCATTCGTTTAAAAACATAAAACAACGATAACGCTAATGAGATAATAAAACATTCAAATCCTGGGAATATTTACAAGGCGAAAACGACAATAGGCATAGAAATGTGGTCTAGAACCACCATTGGAACCATCAAGTTAGTATATCTACACTTAATTTCTTTCAAAACACCAATAAAAATATCACTGAAAAATCCAGGGTGCGTTCTGAAACCACAGTCCTAAGCGCGTTATTTTGACACTTACGTAAATTTTGGCGGACATTTTGTAGGTCACTTGTCAATGTCACTTTGCTAGTCACTCGCGATCGGGCGCATGCGCGTGGGGTCGCGCGGCGAATGGCGGCGGCGGCGCGGCGCGCGTTATATACGCGCCCCCCCAAACCTTTATTATATTAAAGCCTGTGCTACACGGTTGCCAACAAGCCCGTATGCAGGGGTGACCTGGTTGGAGGGCCGGTTGGTACTGCCGTCGCGCGTTGCGGCTACACGGCTGCAAACTTCAGTGTGTTTACAACTGCGGTAGGAGCACGACGAGTAGATATGGCTCCCGCGTTATCAAAAATTCAAAAATTGTTGTTTTGCTGGCACTCTTGTGTGCTGTAGATAAAGAAAAAAGCCTAAGAGGATTTGGATGAAGCGATGGCTAAAAGAACGACTACTTCTGAGTCACTCAAATTTAATAGGATTATTGGATTTTGATGATTTATATAATTTTTTGACGAGTTGGTGGAAATGGTTCGACCATTCATAGAAAAAAAGGATACAAAATATATGAGACCAGCTATATCCGCCAAAGAATGAATTCTAGTTAGGTACTTTAAGATATCTGGCTACTGGAAGGGAATATAGAGATCTCAGATACAGTTCAATAATATCACATCAATTATTATCAGAAAAGACGTGCTCGCTCATTGCTAGACAGAGCGCGACTGTCTTTGAAGTTGGTTGGAACGCGCGGCTACACGGTAAGCAACCGCGCTCTCCGACCACTGTCGGCAGAGCAAGACTCCTGACCAAGGTTGTTGAATTTCAAATCGGCCAACATTGCAGAAACGCTGGCTACACGGCAGAAATCTGCAATGTCACCCCTGCATACGGGCTTGTTGGCAACCGTGTAGCACAGGCTTTATTACGATTGAATTTTCACTGTACTGGGCCTGATCGATCTGGATCGAACGCTTCCTAGTTCGATAATCCCGAAACGAGAATAAATTTCAATAGAGAAAGTAAAAAGTTATGGGCTTATCCAGAGAGAGATGCGTGGGCGCATGGCACTGTCAGTCACAAATACCGCAGGCTGCAGGTTGCTAGTAAAGATTGTTTTTACAGCAAAGACGACAAGACTAATAAAATCTTTAACTGATGTGGTAGGTACCTAGTATCTATATTATCAAAGTGTGGTACGCCTGATGCCTAAGTCAGATGCAGTGCCTAACAAGATTTTGAATAGTGATGTAGAGCGCACTATAACGTCGTTTTCACCCCCGACGCAAAAAGAGGAGTGTTATAAGTTTGACGTCGTTGTCCGACTGTCTGTTTGTGTGTGTGTCCGTCTATGGCGTCGTAGCTCTCAAACGGATGAACTGAATTTGCGGTTTTTTATTTGAAAGCCACTTTTCTTGCGGTGATTCTTAGCTATGTTCGATTAATATCGCTCCAGCAGTGTAAGAGTATCAGCTGTTTTCCAAATTGATGTAAGCCATTTTTGGCGCATTATTACTGCGTGCCATGAAAAGCGTAAGAGTATTAAGGCGTCACCTTCCATCAAGTGAGATTCAGGTGATGCGTAAGCCTTACCTAATAAAAAAATCCTAACACAAAATCCGAAGTCTTTATGCCCTGTCATTACACCAGCTACAGCGTTCCTCAAACCGTAACACAACAATGCAATAAAGGTTTCACAGCCGGATACCTAACACCGCAGTTGTACTGGCATTAGTAAGCTTGATTGGAAACCAACACATACCTACTTACGATGTTATGCTTCAGTCTCCACAGCTGTCTTAGGTAAATTAATGGAGCATGAATCAAGACAGCATACAGGAACAGTAGTAATATTTCGTTCGAGCAACTTGCCTTTTAAAAAGTCACACCAACAAGATCCTGTTTGGACTCACAATACCGTCAAAAGAGTCAGGAACTTCCGATATAAATCAGCTCCCGACTAAAGAACTGTATCAATGTCAAAACAAGGGTTTTGGCCATACAAAACACTTGAAAATATCAAAAATACCATAATGATTGGTACATTTTTACGAGGCCGCTTACACTTTTCCTGTAGTTTCAGATGCAGATAACTTTTAGGTGCAAATACGCCTGCAAGTATTTTTATTCAGAGTTACAAAGTTGAAAAAATAAAGATTCCGACGAATTGAGAACCTCCTCCTTTTTTAAGTCGGTTACAAAATGTTTCATCAGGGAGCAGAATTTGATACCGTTTTACAATTAAAGATTATCCACTGTGTTGAAAATCAATCATTTGGTTAGAAACTGTGTAACCATTTTTCCCTGAATATGCATGCCTAACTAAAATCTCATCATCTTGGACTAAAAACCTCCAAAAAAAAAGGCTTTTGCCAATGCAATTCGTTACCTATTCGTTGGTAACGAATTATGTATTATTAACGAATGGTACGGAACCCAAAGACACCTATACTATAGACCCGGCGGACCGCGCGAAAAAATGTCGCCAGTTTATGGGAGCAAAACCCCCTCCGGCGTCAGTAGTAAGCTGTAAGCCTACGCAGTATTTCGTAGGAGTTTCGACACATGGCTCTACATTTTCTTGTATGAAGAAGGTTTACGTAAAATGTTCGGATGGTTTCATCTTGATGTTATTATCATAGACGGAACCCCAAAAAGGTTGTCGGTTTCATTAGTTTCAGCCATGTTCAAGTCAATTAGAGGAACATTTTCCTCACTCTTTCGAATTTACGTGAGATTTCGTAACACGTTTTTTCCGTAACATTTTCTCAGCGAGCGTAACAGGACGAATTGTAGCAACTGTTTGTTAATGTTAACCTGTACGACGACCAGATTTGGCGGGTTACGACCAAGTTACGACACCGAGTACCCCACCGACCGCATACCTGCTAGACGTTCACTGTCTAACCATAAAAAAATCATAATGAGAATTTTCTGACATGGCATTAACTAACTTGGTCTATGATACGTCCTAAAACGTAGTACGTCCGTTCTCGCCTGACGTATGCGGCACCTGCCTGGTACGCATTATGTTCAGCCACCCAGAGGCGTCGGCTGCAGGTCGAGCAAAACAAGTGCCTGCGCCTGATCGTGGGAGCTCCGAGGTACGTCAGAAATGACGTGATTCATCGGGACACCAGGACGCCCACCGTGGAGGAGTTTGTCCGCGCCCTTGCGCGAAGCCTGTTCGCTCGCGCGGACAACGGGCCATACGAACACCTCCACGGGATCGCACCACATCAAGATCGACCACCAACGGGGCGTCCGCTACCTCGCGAGCTTCTGCGGTCTCCTTCTCCGGAGCGCTTGCGCGCGGGCGATGACGGAGACGAAGACGGCGACGCGGGATTTACACAGTCGGGCCCCATCATCCCCGCGCTGGGCGGTGACACGATGTTCACTGACCGCGCGGGGCCACCAGACCCAACATACCATCAGGCCACAAGCCAAGAAGGCGAGGCCTTAGCCCCTTATCGGGGCTAAAAGAACAACACCGGGGGAGCGCAGCTCCCTTGCGACACAACGCCCGGGTAAGGAGGCAAGCCTCGAGGCCCGTACCCCCGTGGGGACTTGTTCCCCATGGAGACGACCACAACACACGTCCTAAAAAAAAATTACAATGAGATGGCATCTATCTAATTTGGGCTATGACACGTCCTAATAATATCTAATTTGTTACAGCTTCATGCATCTTAAAGATATCTCCTGTAATTTACTTTAGTTTGCGCTGTAGTCGTCCGTGACTAAGATTGCTTTTAATTTATTTACTGCCTGCAATACTCAAAATATCCTGTATTTTGAAAGCATGGTACGAAAGCATACGTACAATAAATAATTTTTAGTAAAATGTTGCCAAGTGATGATGCAAATTGTAAAAACCGTAAGCCGAATACTTATTTGAGGTGGTATAATCCCGAAAAGACAACTACTCGATCATCGCTGGCATTGACAACCATGAAAAAGAGACTCTACACGGTAGAGGTGAGAGAGTGATACCATGAGAGTTTCTATACATGAGTAGCCACATTATTTCTGAATCAAACTGCACCGTCTTGTAAAATAGAGCCTTTACTTATAAGTGCAGTTCGGTCTATGTCACAAAAACTGTTAACAAGAACTGCTTGTCTGTGAGTGGGAGTCTATTGGGTGTGTGGTCGAAGCCTGCTCGTAGCTATAATGCATTATTCAACGTCGAAGCGCGTTGGGTATTTGCGGCATGTAGTTAGTCCGCACTGCAGTAGGTACGGTGTACCAATGTTCACTTAAAAATACTACCCATCGCATTTTGTAACCTTAACAAGTGGATCAACAAGGACGATACAAAGGCTCTGTTTGGCTCTGGTATAGTTTGGCAAAGAAAAAGTTAGGTACCTACAAATTTTGACAAAGAAAATGGGGCGCCATTTGGACAATTCGCACAGAAATTATAACTGTAACTTTTAGAAGATACTATGCAAACACTCTGTTTTGCTTCAAGAGAGATCTTCTGTAAAAAACATTTGCTTAATAGAGCAATTGACCGAAAGCAATAATATGATAGCTTCTGGCAATGTGTTTTGTGTACCCGTATCTCACAAACAAACGGAATCTTTCCAATCATGTTGTATTTTAGTTCGTTTCTCCGTCACTGACACGAAAACGACTAATAATAATCTATTAGTGTTCTTAAATAAAAAATGGAAAATGCTTTCCAAAAAACCAACTTCAAATGCCACTACAAAGAGTGAAATAATTTTTATTTAAATTTTAGGTACCTACACCAATTCGAAGTCGGGCAATGTTTCATACAATCCCTAATAGTCCTTCTTACTTACTTGATGTGCGAAGAAATGACGAAGTCATAGACAATCGCCCGACTTCGAATTGGTGTAGGTACCTAAAATTTAAATAAAAATTATTTCACTCTTTGTAGTGGCATTTGAAGTTGGTTTTTTGGAAAGCATTTCCCATTTTTATTTTATACTTTTTAGTGGAAAACAATAAAATGCACAAGGCGTTGTAAAAATAGCCAAATTGCTTGAGGTGTGTCCATAAAATCTGAAGAGATACCTCAAATTCACCAAGATCCCATCATCAGACCCTGACTTGATGACTTTAGTCATCAAATCAGTATCTGCTAGCATATGCACCAGTAACTATAAAAAATACCCAACTCGCTTCAAGTATACTAGCAAAATTTGAAGAGTTCTCTCGATTTCACCTCAAACAAAACCCTCTTAAAAAAAAAGAATTTTTCAAATCGGTCCACGCGTCTTCGAGTAATCGGTGAACATACATAGATAAAAAAAAAAGATTCCGACGAATTGAGAACCTCCTCCTTTTATTGAAGTCGGTTAAAAAGGATTTTAATTAGGTATATTAAAAATTCTAAGCTACTTAATTAGGAAAATTATCTTACTATTTTAAAACGTCCAAACTGCAAAGATGAAGACAACTGGTAATATCAAAGAAATAATTATAGAAATAATGATTATGCTTACCTAAGCCTATTAATTTATTACCCAAGCAACGTTTCTTAGAATAACTAGAGTATAGTAATGAACTTTTCACGCGCTGTTGCTGGCTGCTGCTTCGATTAATTAAACTAGGTATTTAAAGTTTAACTTTTCTTTGTTTTGCATTCCTAAGACATAACTATTTTTATAATAAGGTAGGTATTTCACTTTGAAATGTACACGTAAAATGTATATTACGTCAATCTGCATTTATAATTTACAAAACCCGACTGAGTTTGTTGTGGGCTTCTTCTCAGTGCAGGACGCGTTGGAAGCCTCGTAAACTTAGCTTTAAGTCGACTTGTAGTTATCACCATACGCGACAAATATCATAATGACGTTTTACAAGAGCCTGTACGTTAGGCCTATGTGAAATAAAGTTTGAATTTTGAGTTTTTGAATTTTATATACAGTAACATGGAGCCATACCAAAAATGAGGAACGAGGAGGAAAACATGACCTTATTTTAATAAAAAGAAAAACTTTATTCATATAGATTTTGAAATTATTACATGGTTTGTGGAACCTGCTATACATTAGATATTAGTATCCATCCGTGCGCAAAACGGATCCGTAAAAAAAAACCCAGAGCCGGATCTTCGGTTTTTTTAGAACCGGGGCCCAACTTGACAGCAGCGCCTGTCTCTTCAGTGTTCAAACTACACAGTTTTTACATGACTGCCCAAAAAAAGGAGTGTAATGTATGTAAGTATGTATGTGAGTTTCTTTATTCCACCATAACTTCTAAACGGCTGAACAGATTTAGACATATGGGGTATCGTTAGAATCCCGAGTAACATAGACTATATTTTTTTTGGAAAAAAAGTTTTTTTTTAATTTTTATAAATTATTTACTTGTTTTTGGCGGATTATTGTTATTATCAAAAAAAGTATATTAGTCAGCGAGTTAATTTTATTTTTCCTGTAAAATATACGTTAACTTCTATTGATCATAATTATTTCAGATTTTTCGATTGGTAAACTTAGGAGATAAGCAGGGGGGGAACAGTAGGTATTTTTTTCGACAGTTTGCCCAATAAATCAAAAACTAACAGGCATAAAAATATATAAAAAATAGTTTTAGAATACACAAGTAACGCCGTTTGATATGATACCCCACTCAATATTGTTATCTCATTTTGAAATTTATCGACACGGTTTTCCCCCTTTTTAAATAAAAATAAAAACAATTTTCAAATTTTTACGATTGTTATGACGTCGCGTCACTATTACCTATAACTATTCTAAATTTCAAGTCGATAGCTTGAATAGTTACTGAAATAATCGAGTGTGACAGACGGACGGACGGACGGAGAAAGTCTCACCATAAGGGTTCCATTTTTACCATTTTGGTATGGAACCCTAAAAACGTCTGCACTCGTAGTAATTTGTGGCGGAAAATAAATAGGCTTTACTATTTTCCAACAAAGTGAAGTGTAGCAAAAGTAACATACACCGAGTTCTTGACACAGAATTCACCCGATACAGTCGTTGATGGATGACTACTCGAGTTACTAACACCGAGTTGCTTCACCTGGCGCCACTCGGCACTCGCCCACCAGGAGCGAAAACGAGAACTTTCTTCTAACTTCTAACTAGGATATACAGGGTTATTTTAAAAATACCAAATCGCTCTCAACCTGTGATTGTTTACATTGACACTAACAAGTAACAACTTTTGTTCTACGACTTTTCGAAATACAGTATTAATTTATTTCATACAAAAAAAATAATAACTCATGTTATTTCTGTAGGTATACCATATAGTAGGTATGTATTATCATTATGAACAACGTCGCGTAGTCGGGTCAGTGACCGTACGATAGGGTCGAGATTCGCGCGCCGCGCGCCGGCCGCGTGGCTAATGTGGCACGTAGGTATACATGTGCAATGTAAAGAGTAGTTACGGGTAGAGTATCTGTGTAAAATGTTGAAAATTTAATATTTCTCAAAATATGGAGTTAAAAAAAAAGTCGTAGAACAAAAGTTGTTAGTGTTAACGTAAAAAAATACAGGCCAAGAGCGATTTGGTATTTTTAAAATAACCCTGTATAAGACTCGTCATGTGAGCGAGGGTGTATCAGTTGTCGGATTGACCAGGAGAAGAAAATGTACGAGCCGACCCGTAGCTGCTTCACGACTTTGTCCCATAGGTGATTCCATGGACACTGCAAAACCTTATTCCATGTCTGTATTGTAAAGACAACCGATAAGTAGATTTCTTGGTTGAAATTTAGGGTTTAACGATGGTGAGTCAGTAAGTGAATGTGTGAACGAGTAAATCCTGTCAAGATGTCTGATATTCCGGCGTTGCGGTTTAAAATAGGTTTTTTGCATGCCGCCGAAGATGTTAGCGTAGTTACTAACTTAGAAGGGGTAAGTAAATTCACCCCAACGGTTCCTGTAGGAACATCGCACTGGAATGCTGAAACGCTTGGTCTTTGCTGGTAGGGTGGGTCAATTAGTCTTTCTTCATATTTACAAAGATTACTATACGTACTCGTATTCTCTTCTTGTCTCAATACAACTTACCTATATAAACTAAATCCTGTTATGCTTATATCTATAGGTACCACTCTTATGATACGATCAATTCATCTTAACGCCAATATTTTCCAAAATTTCAGATACTGAAGATCGTTGTGACGTCATCGTCTGCATGAAAAACCGACACTCTTTAAACAATTGACTGGTTTTTAAATAAAAAAAAGGCGTGTGGCACTCGGAGACTGCCGCGGTAAAGCTATTGCATAGAATTTAAAGTTATTTTTACTTTTTCCATCAATAGAAAAGTAGAACTTATGGTACCAGGCTAGCATAAGAGATTTTTGATAGATGGCAAACTAAAAACTAAAAAGTTGTGGAGTTGCGCTCCTTGCTTTCATGCTAGCCTAGTACCAAAAGCTCTACTTTGAGGTGCCAGGTTATTTTCGTTACGAAATTTCTGGATTAGGTCTGCACCGTCAAAGCCCGCGATAGAAGCTATGCAATAGCTTAAAAAATAGTTCACAATGCCCTTTCTGTTGGGTTAATATTTAATGCTTAGCATATATAGGTAGGATAGGCTGTACTTATATTATTATTAGATTAACCGCAAATAACCACATACATACGTACTGCTTTGATGGCCATATGACAGTTTTGTATATTTAAGAGATCTATAGAGCAGTCCAGCAAACTTCGTTAACTTAACATCGTACCTAGGTAATTTTTCCTTTCGGTAAGTATTCTACAAGGAAAGAAACTATCTGTTCTCCGAATGTTCTCCAGATATTTTCTTAGTACCCCCGTCGTAACCTGCGAGGCAGAGATCTGCTTTAAATTTTCTGATATACCGAAAAAGGTTTGAAGTCCCCCAAAAATTCTGCGTGAAGCGGTATCTTTTAGATGGCACAGGTTGAAACTCCAAACTCCGAGCAAAATTCCGGACCAGTTTCCAATTTCCGAGCTAAGTACCCGGGTAAGTATCTACTAAGAATTTCTGGAAACTCAATAGATACTATTCGACCCAGGTGCCAAACCCAAGAC
This sequence comes from Coenonympha glycerion, assembly GCA_963855885.1. Lineage (NCBI taxonomy): Eukaryota > Metazoa > Arthropoda > Insecta > Lepidoptera > Nymphalidae > Coenonympha > Coenonympha glycerion. The sequence goes on from OY979635.1 coordinate 16,075,292, forward strand.
CTCATGATCTGCAATCGACCATGCTCACCACTTACAAGTTCACAATGTAGTGGTGAGCATAACATAACACAAAGGTCCTTAGTTTCTAACCTGCAGAAAAGCTCCGAGATGGAGTCGGGTCGGCTTACCGACGACCTTGACTCGACGTGCGCACGCGCAGCCGCGGCGAAAGTGAAATGGCAACAATGGACTGCACTCGCTCACGACACCGCGCCACGCTGACCTGTATCCGGTTACCGAAAAACTATCCGCCCAGTCCGCCCTTGGTGTCTATCAACGTCTGTATTAAAATAAAGTATACAGGGTTACTTGTAATTTATTAACAACCTCCTACATATAACTTCTATACATGATGCTGAACAACGTTTGTTCAATGACTTTTCACATAACTCAATAAATTAACCAAAAAAAAAATTATAAGTTTTTGTTGAAAAGTCTGTCAGTGTTTTAACTCTATGGTCAATTTATGTAATGCTGTTCCACACCTGCGTGATGAAGCGCCGACTACTAACCGCGCAACAATTAACATCCGAAGATATCGCTTCTCTGTCGTATTTAAAAATGCTTTGCGACGTAAATTACTAACATCGGGCTGAGCTATCATCTGCAGGTCAATAATTTCTTCCTACACTAGCGATTGTCGTGAACAACAAAAAAACTTCTCGCGGCGACAGACGTAAGTGTCGGACAGTCATTAAGTAGGTACCTAAGTACCATACGCACACATGATAAGCATGTTGTTTACTTGGCAATTTCCCGCGCTTTTTACGGATGGGCAAAATTACTTACTACCTATCAATCCCTATTAGTTTATTCACCTACATAAGTACCTACATTCTTCACACCTAACCTAGGTAGGTACCTACCTACAAAACAGTCAACACGAACAGGCTACCTTATGCTTCAGATACCTACCAATCTAACCAACACTTAAAATACCACATAACCTGCGTACCTTACATCAAACCTACCTACCTAACGCGTCACCTTTACCACCTTACCTACCTACAAACCTAACACCTAGGTGTAGGTATCTGTTCGAGACTTGAATTTAAGCATCTCTGTTACTTTCCATTGATGTACCAACTAAAGGTCATTGGTAGGTTCTTTCCCATACGGCTCAACGAACCTACATACTTACCTTTGCGCGCCGCCCATTTCCTTTACACGTGCCGCCGTCGGCCGTAGAGTTATTAAAATTTTAGAACAGAAATTATAAATATTTTTATTTTTGTAAGAAAAAAATTTTTTTTTTTTTAGGAATTTTAAAATGACCTGGAACAAAAGTTACTTACTTTGGTGCATAGAAGTTGCCTGTAGGAGGTTGTTAATAAATTACAAGTAACCCTGTATAAGTTAGTTTCATTCATAGAAATATTTGCAAGATTTTGCAACTGCTAAGGTTTGTATGTCGATCTCCGCTTATAAATAAGACTACTTCTTTTTATTTCTATCCTATACCTTTACAATTACCTTTACAACTACCTTTACAATCCTATACCTGTATATATATATATATATTTCTAAATAATCTCTGGATCTCGGTAACAGCTCGAACGATTTTCATGAAATGTAGTGAACAGGGGGTTTTGGGGGCGATAAATCGATCTAGCTAGGATTCATTTTTATAAAATGTCAAATTCACCAAAAAAAAATTAAAAATATGACTCCTGCTGGCATCTATTAGCCAGTAGTTATACTACCGAGCGAAGTTCGGTCACCCAGATATTGTAAAATTATAACAGAGCGTGCAAGGCTGTGTAGGCGTAGAAACTATGGGGGATACTTATGTCTTCATTAAGAGGTACCTACGTCACAATCTTGGTGAGTCGCCCTCGCCCTGGCGGCACAAAGCAAGGCCGCCTCGAGTCCGGCTGTCTATCCGCTGTCAATATTGTCCGTAGGTACTGCACAAGTATCCGTAGATACTGCATGCGTCATTGTTAATTATAATAAGTACGTCTAATTTTTCCACGCTGCTTATCTTAATTTCGATTGGATTAATCTCTGTTTTTTATGCTTTAGAATATTTCAATAATCATTTTATTTTAATAAATTCGCTTACACTCCGTCAAAAAGACCGCCCCTGAAGTTTTCTAGAAGAACAAAGGCATCCATAAAACTAACGGCAAATACTCTACTGTGCGCTGTATCAACTTTAGGTTTGGAAAACCTTTGGGTCATGAGTAAGTTTCCAGCACAGCATGAGATCAGGGGACAAATCTGTACAGGGATAAGAAAGGGGCCACAGTTTTCTTCAGTCCTTGAGCTTGTGCCACGGTTTAAGAAAATATTTTTGAACCCTTCTCTTTTCCCCTTTTGCCCTGCTTTAGCCAGTGCAGTAAATAACTTTATCCACACTCGGAGGATAAAAACGGGGTTTAAATTTTTTATCCCCTGCCCACGCTAGGGGGCAGATCACGGATCGCAATTCGCAACCCCTGCAGCATTTGCTCAGCATTCGACAACTTAACAAAGCAAATCGATTGGTTAGGGATGTCGCAACTAGGCCTCGTCTCCCTGCTTTAATAATGACTGATTGAATGAGAAGCTTATCATCATTAATTCGTTTCCCACGACGCCGGTTGTTTTTGCGGTAATTCCGAGGGCGCGGCCTGATCGTGACACGACGGTAGCTATCAGACTTGATTTAAATGGTGCACAGATTTCAGATTTTATAGGGGTCAGTTAATGATACCTAGGTACTTATTTTTACCTACTTACCCATTGTTTGTTTTAAGTTCGGATCTCGGTTGCAGTCACAAAATGGAGATATCTAAATATTATATGGAACTAGCTGATGGCTCTGAATTTCGGTTTATCACAAATTCCGAGGGACCATACTTTTTCCGGATTGTATGATTCAGGCTAAATTAATTCCAAATGACATGGCCGGATTCTGCCAAAGAAAAAAATATTCATGGCCATTGACAAACAGTACGTCATATTAAAGCTTATATTTATGTCTTTACAATCGTTTAATTTTTATGATCTGAAAACATGCGAGAGACATAATATCAGCATAACAACTTGCAACAAAATGCACCTAAATATTTTTAATTTAGATTTTTTTATTAAATAATTGCTATTCAAAATGTTTACATGCATTTTCTGAGCTTTTTAATATGAAAAAATAATGAGTTTATAACCAACACGCATCATTTTTTAATAAAAAATCATTGCTATTAAAAATAGTTAGGCGCATTTTGTTGAAAGTTGTTATGCTGATATTATGTCTCTCGCATGTTTTCAGATCTTAAAAATTAAACAATTGTAAATAGGTACATAAATATAAGCTTTAATATGACGTACTGTTTGTCGATGGCCATGAATATTATTTTTCAGAGCACAGCTCCATACAAGTTTCGGCCATGTCCATTCAGTCAAATTGGTTCTATAGTTGCAAATACACAGGGCCTTTATACAGTGTGATTTGGCAGTGTTTGCTCTACCATAGGAGAAGAAACGTATTTTCTTTCGTCTTTTTCTTCAAAATCTTAAAACAAATGTGATGGTAGAAACTAGGAACCAATAATGTAGATAGCTTCCCTATCGTTTTAGATCCTATAGGTAGGAAGCTAAAAGCAGTAACAAATGACAATATATCCCTAGAATTCTGCGTCTCATCAATTGGTTGGTTGGGAGTTCAAGTCCCGGATACTTAATATCACTCGCTGAACGGCGAAATAAAGCATAATGAAGAGACCTGGGTCTGATTGCGTAAGAAAAACGTATTCATCGTTATCATAATCGTTGGCAAATTGCCCCCCGATTGGCCGACCTAAATCCGGGAACCAAAAGCGGGCAGAACTTGCATACGATTACGATAGCGAAGAATACGTTATTTTTAGACTGTATGTCTGAGAGCACGTCATCACAGATTTTATCCATAATGTTCTCAAAGGCGTGCGACGCCCGACAATCTGCTTTGCAGCTATGGCTTATCCTATTCTACCCCATAGTGAGAGAAGGTTCGTGTTAACAGCTAGACACAAAATGTGGTTAAAAAACCGAACCCAGGAATTCGTGATCCGTATAGGCAGGCGTGTTTCAAGACCACCGGGGCATTACAAATAATGCTCACTTATGTTTATTCAAAGAAAGTGTTTGCAAATCAGTCCTTGACATATCTGGTGCCAAACATTGAAGCAATGCGTTCCAACAAACCATCAACCTTTATGGCCCTTATCCGCTGTTGAATAAGAGTGATATTCGCCGAATGATATGTATCCAATTGAGATGCAAGTCGTGGTGCAGTATTCGCTGCGGTGCCTATCGTAAGAGCGTGGCGATGGGCTGAATAATCAATGCTGTTGCCTCGATTTGCCTTTGACACCTGTCATTGCGTTTATTCGACGACCTAGGCGTTGCTTGAGGAGTATCTAAATACCTCTTAGGTAATACGACCTCTTGGAGCAGATGTTAATGGTATGCTACAAGTACCTAAGTGGAGCAGTCAAAATATGATAGTTCCAGAGTACGTTTCATTCTAGAAGTGATCCCGGAAAGGAGAAGAGTATAAAGAAATAAGCTGGCTTTATTTAGAGCTAAACATAGAAACTAGTAAAAGGTAATCGCAAATGCTTTAAATTACATTAAACTCCGAGTCAAAGATACCTGTTCCGTACCAAGATTAAAAAACAAAAAAAATAATATGTAGGCAAAGATTTATATCGCTGTGTAGGTTGTATGTTGGTACAAAAAATACAGCATGAAGACGCCAACCGAAGACGCTAGATTAAATCATGACGCACAACAACAATAAATTACTGGCCTGTTTCAAAAAAAGTAAAAGTGGCTTACTAAGCCACTTTTTCTCCCAGGAATAATATAAAATTGATGGTTGTGTGTGTTTATCCCTCAATGTCGGAGCAATGATTTTGAACTTTCGAATCAAAGCTCTCCAGCCCGCTCTCTCATTTTTTTGATGTCATTTGCCCACCTAGTGAAAAGACAACGGCGAAGAAGTAGGTAGATAGATAGAAAATACTTTATTGTACACCATTACAAGAAAGAAACAAAAAACAAATACAATAAACAAAAAAAGAAAAACAAATGTACAATATGGCGGCCTTATCGCTACACAGCGATCTCTTCCAGGCAACCATCGGGGTAAGAAGCGGCTATTGGTAAACATGAGGCAGGTGGTACAATAAAAATATGTAGCATAAGTATAAAATAAATTATTAACCTAATAAAATATAACTAACCTAACCTATATACATATATATATATATATATATCTATAATGAGAATTATATACATAAATATTGTATATACAAACATACATAAATACCTACATACATACCATAATACAAACATACATAATAATATAATACGTATAATAAAATACTAATAAATAAATATAAAAACCCTCATATAGTGATAGTATTCAAATGAAATTAAATAAAATACTTAATAATAATCAGCTGTTACTGACTCCAGGGAGTTGAGACAAAAAGATCCTATAAACGTTTCTTGAAAATATTTATTGATCTGGCCTCCCTGATATCAAGAGGAAGGACGTTCCAGAGCTTGATGGCCTGAACAGTAAAAGACTTGCCAAAGAAAGTCGAACCATGTGTAGGCACCCTCAGTATTAGTTTTCTTGTAGAACGGAGTATCTCGTCGGGTTGTCCCACATAGTTAAACTTTTCTTTTAAGTAAGGGGGCGCAGAAGGATGAAACAGAACACAGTACAGAATAGAAAGGATGTGCATATTCCGGCGAAGTCGAATGGGTAACCAATTAAGACGAGAACGAAAAATTGAAATATGGTCATATTTACGTAACCCAAATATGAACCGAATCATAGCATTTTGAAGTCTCTCAAGCTTATTCAATTGGTCTTCGGTTAAATCAACAAAGCTAGCGTCAGCATAATCTAAAATAGGAAGGAGTAAGGTCTGTGCGAGCATAATTTTGGTAGGAATTGGAAGAAAATTCCGAAGGCGACGCAACGAGCCCAGAGCCGCAAACACTTTCCTGCTGATTTCATTAATATGTCGATTCCAGCTAAGTGTGCTATCTAAGTATATTCCTAAGTTTTTAACAGCATCACAGTAAGGAATTACAACGTTGTTAAATAAAATAGGCGGTAGGGAAAACCAGTCAACCTTAGACAATTGTCTCCGACTGCCAATGATGATCGCTTGTGATCATCATTGTGATTGTGTGAAAGAAGTACCTAGTAGATAAAAACTTATAGGGTAGATAATATAAGAAGAAGCTCTGCAGAGGCACGTTTTGAATGGGTGCCTTCTTGCTAGCGTAAGACCATTTATTGATGGAACCCCATCCCCGCGCAGGACGGCGATATCCGAACGGGGCCACCAGCCACTCAAGACCCAAAGGCCACCAGCCAGGCCGGCAAGGCCTTAACCCTTTACCGGGGTTAGAAGAACGACTCCGGGGACGCCTGCGTAAGAAGGCAAGCCTCGAGCCCACACAATCCTTCCTATCCTCGACGAAATAACAATCGAGCCTAGAAAGAAATAAGAGTATTGCCCCCTGAAATAAGAGTATTATCATAATCCCTGCGGAGATCACGCTGCTACGAATTTTCCAGTACTGTAAGAAGTCTTCTAATCTTCAAGCTATTCGTTTCTGGTACCGCTTAATTGTACTCATTGTAATGGCATTGTGAATTGACGGCTTTGACAAAAGCCTTGCCTACTCAGGCATACTTGTTGACCACGGATTTTTATTTTTATGTTTGAAAATATCGTGGACATGATATTTACTAATCAATCTCTCACCAGAGAGTTGGTTTTCAAGAGTAGGTATGCCTGTTACAGGTAGGTCGAGCACACGTTGTGTGCACATTCGAAGCAGGCGTTCTGTTTGCCTACTCTATAGCTTTTTTTTAATTCTGAGAGCAAGGTTCCAGATTTGATTCCGTAACGTTTCCGTAAGTGGATTTAATATTACCTATTTTCAAAGCATCAAAAACATTTTATTACCAAATTGTAAATAGTATTATATATGACGTTAAAGAAAATTGGCACTTTACGTCAAGTCAAATACCTATACCGCAAAAAACATAAACACCAAGTTGTTTTGCATTGGTTTTGCAAAATGCCCAATAAAATAAATGTATTATAAACAGCAACAACAAATATAATTAAATGTGAAACTAACCAAAATAGTTTTCAATTACCCATTAACCAGTACCACAATGAAAAAACATGATTCTAACTTTAGCTGGTTCGGTAAAAGTAACCTAACAACTGTTAAGCCCCATAAAGTCCCCAGAATACCAGAAATAAAAGGAAAAGCTAAGGCTTTTGTGAAGACCGTTCGGAACTTCCACAAGTACGTATTACATTAAAAAAAAAATGTGACAAGAACCGGGAGATTATATTCACTCGATTGTAGGACTTTCAGTGTCCCCCGGATGGGTAGACCCAGATACTGTGCATCAATTCGAAAGGCACTGTAGCCGGAAAAAAATAATAAACAATAGGTAACAACAACTGATGATTCAAAATAACGTGCAATGCCGTATGAGGGTGAGGATTTAAATCAAGTCGCCTTCATTCGAAGCCGCTGAAATGTCTTAACCTCAAGAGTTTAAAACTTAAAATGTATATCTCGAAAACTAACTATCAAAATGCTGAGGGCCCTATACCCTTTCGCAGAACTTTACTGTCACAATTAATAATATTTTAAGAAATATTCAAGGCTACCGATTTCAAAACCCTTACCCCGTATGACATTGATATTCAAAGTCCTTGGACGTACTGTGGGAGACTGTGGGTATCGGTCATAGGCGTTTTACCTACCTAAAGCCAGGTAAACGTCTTGCTCGGCTCGTTATTCTTAGCTACAATGAGTGTTAAATTGTCTACAGGTACGTCCAATACCAAGTGTGGGCGGCGCGCATCGAGGGCTGGTCTGCGGCGGAGGGCGTCAGCAACCTGGCGGCGCTCACCGGCGCGTGCGTCATCGCGGCCGTCATCCTGCGCTCGCTCTACGTGGTGTACGTGACGCCGGGCAGGCTGCTCTACTGACCAGAACAGGTGAGGCTGGAAGCGGTGGCGGAAGCAACAGACTGTAGGGACAACCCTCCACCACCCATGGCCCAATCAACCTCGCGGTTATAGGGGCCGAATCGCGGGAGGGCGCCCGTTCGGTACTTGCTCTTGGCGTGTTCCCGGGGCGTGTAGACTGTAGTAGAGTCCGCCACAGAAAGGGGAGAAAGACACAAGGGACAAGGAGGAGATGATAAATAACTTGTAGGGAGCTCCGGCTAAGGCACCCGAACTGGGCTAAAAGTGCCGAGGCAAGTACCGTTCGGATGTCCTCCAATGTTTCGGCCTAAGAGTCCGAGAGGGCGGTGGGGCCATGGGAAGGTGGAGGGTTGGCCAGAATAGGTGCCTACTTACTACCTACATCCATACTTACCAGTACCTCTGCTGATGGAATTTTTCCTCTTAATCGTGTCCATAAACTGATTCGATTTTGAGCTTTGTGGAGAGAATCTTGGGTGTTCGCGCTGGTTGGAAATTCTGTCTATCCATTACGCTCTACCTCCGCTTCGCTTGCGGCCAGTTACTTTTAGTCCGTCACTGCAAAATTGCCTTTTCCCAGCCAGGATGCCGAAAAATGAGAGCTGGCTGCGAGCGTAAATGGTAGTTACATGGGTCTGGATCTTCAGCTCCCTTTAAGATTGACGCATTTGCGCCATTCGCAGTCAATGGGAGACCCAAAATTCCGGAGAGGTCTTGCGAGTGATGAAATTGTCAGTCTATGAAAAGCATAGTGTTGGCAAAACTCATACCAGGTGGATGAATATCCACCATTTACCAATGTAAGCCACGGTTTCCTAAAGAAAGTCATATGGTTTAATCTCCTTGCCCTTTGCTATCTCTACGTAATATTTCTAGAATATAGCGACGTCGAGGCCTCGATGAGAACGCTAAACCTCGAACCTCGAAGTCAAGGTTGAGGATCCTTTCGAGGGCCTATATCTGGCTTTGAACGTCTAGCAATAGTAGTTACTAGTAGAACATAAATCGTTTTACTGGTTTTAAATCTTCCATCAGTGCCTTTTAGATAATAAGTACAGGATTCTGACCGTCCAGCATGCCAGAAAGTCCGTTTTCTACCATATTATTTTCAAAGATCCTGCCATCATTTGGAATACTAACTATAATCACTTGATTTCAGGTCTACAAAGACTGGAACAAGAAGTGTAATTTCACAAATGTATAACTTCGGTGCTCGAAAAACTAAGTTCTATCATTTAAAGCGACGCATGTACCAGAGGAACAAAGCTTACCGGACAATTAGCGCGCTTAACTCCCAAATCGGAAGTTTGTTGGTTGCTACAGGGTTCCTGTTTGCCATTTTACTGATACTAAGAGCTCTTTATCGAAAATATGTGAAGAAACCCGTAATGTATTATCATAGTTGCCCTGGTGCGAGTCGACCACAAGCACGGAGTCGGCGATCTACAAGACAGAAATAATTATAATCCTTGTTATTGTTAATTGATAGTTGTTAATTGAAATGAAATGACCGGTTTAGATTTGGATTGTTTTATTTTGTTATATAAGTATATGTATATTTATTGCAATCTCTAGGTAAACCTGTTTCAAGTGTGGATTGTTTCGTGCTAAAGTTATAGTTTGTAAATAAATGATTAGCATTTAACTCGTACCATACATATTAATGCAGTGCTTCAAATGTAGTTGATGATTTTTAGTGGTTAGGTCCGTGAGAAAAAACGCGCCTGAAACTATTTTGATTTGACTGACTGTATTCATCTAGCACACTTAGTTAGAACCAATTAAGGCGAAATCAACGACTCTGCCCGCGAAATTCAAAATTTATATGGTTTTTTGCTATTTGTATGCTAATTACACACCAGAGGTTTATGACAGTCAATTTGCGGGAATGGCAGTATCATCTTTACATGATTATATCAAAATCTTTGTACAAAAATGTGTATCCTAGGAAATTAAGTATTGAGTTTTATGTGAGTAACTCGCAAATTTCGGACTAACTTAAACTCAAAACTTTCAAGCAGAGATTTTTATAATATTAACACGTGAACATGACCTTGGGATTCCCGCAATTTGACTGCCACAAGCCTATTATGTCTTATTAGCTTAAAAATCGCTAAAAACCACAAAAAAAAATTAATTTCGTGGGAACACCCGTGGTGTGCTCCTTAATGTAGGCAATGGAGAATGGGAAATAACTTCACGGGGACAACGAACGATGAAAAGTCGTAGGTCTTACTGAGTAACTGAGGGACTATGCGCTTATTGTAAAGTAAGCATTATTGTAACATAAGGGTTTGATTCCAGAACCTAAAGACCCAATTGATCACTTAAAAGTCATTTAAATTATTAATGCAAAAAAAAATATTGTGTAACGTAAGAAATATTGTGTTTCCCCTTGAACTTTATTCGTTGATATTTCCGTAACCTTTCATTAATGCCCAATTAATTGATTCTATTAATATTCCGTAATTGCGTTAATAAGCTAGTTATCCAGGGCAGAGTGGTCGATCTAGTGATTATAGACCGGACTCAAGAACGGAAGTCTGTGTCATCAATCAAATGTCACTTGCTCGAGGAAACAGAAATTAGATTTTGTTGCAAATCTTCAATAATTGACGAATATCTGGGTGACCGAGCTTCGCTCGGTGGCCAATAGATGGCAGCAGTAATCATATTTTTTTTTGGTAAATTCGACATTTAAAAAAAAATGTCCTAGATAGATCGATTTATCGCCCCCAAAACCCCCCTGTATACTGAATTTCATGAAAATCGTTCGAGCCGTTTCCGAGATTCAGATTATATAGAAATATATATACAAGAATTGCTCGTTTAAAGGTATAAGATTAATGTTCGCAAATGTTCGTGATTGGTGTCTGTTTATAGTATAACGCCACGATTTCTCTATTATTCTCTCTAGGCACCTAAAAGCCTTTGTATGTACATTTTTAAGTATGTAGATTTTAATTTATATGTACTCACTTAATAGAAAAGATAAAGTTTAGTATTTTTCTCAAGATACCCTAGCTTTATAGGATACTAGTCGACAAGGTACAAGGCACAAGTCATAGAGACTAGAGTGCAGTCAAGTCAACCTCTCATCGCAATAATTGTTCAGCGAAGCAAAGGCCGCGGCTCAAGGTTCGAGTCCGCGTAAACACCCAGTACCCACTGACCATTGTTTAATGATCCTTCTCGCCTCTCGGTACTGCTTCTAGATCAGAAGTTAAGAGTAAGTTACACTTACGCGTAATAAGCAAGATACAGTCCGACAATGCTCTCTTGGCACTTGAATGAGGGCGCTGTTATACTTAGAACAAAGGCATCCAGAAAATAAAATCTCCTCAATTGTACTTCAATTTTAGTTTAAAATAGTTGATAGTAAGCAAAAACAACACAACATTCAATAGCGATATACTGACAGAGCAGACTATCAAACAGTATCAGCGGATATAGACAGCGGTGTTAGTACAGATTTTGGCCACGCGCCAAGATAGCCTTGTCGCACTGTATATCCATGCTTGTGGTAGCTGGCCAGTGGCCGGGCAGACGTTCTTCTGTCCTTGCCAACAAGGCCTTCAAAGGGGAAATTACGACTTCATTACGCAATTTAATACGCGGAGCCCAATGCATCACTATATCTACTTAAGTACTTACTGTGTGGTTTTAGCTTACCAGGATTATCCCATATTTCCGCCCGCTTAGATGTTGGTTTAAGTTTTTTATCTACCAAAGCACTAAACTTGCGGTATACTTAGTATCTTTAATATTCGAAAACGTTTTTCATGTTTTTTTGTGTGATGCATTGATGGTTTAGGGTGGGCTTTCTTTCGTGTAAAGGGTTTGCTAGAAATGATTGTACACAGCATCGCTACCACGCTATCGCACGCATCGTGGATCGCTTGGATGTCTGTGCGGTGCCGCAAGGTTGGTTACCGGCCGCGGCCGAAGCCTCCCGCCATACTCGACTAAAAATTATACACATATAATAGAAATTTAAACAATCCAAAGTGGAATTGAACCCGGGACCTTCAGCTTAAAATCGAGTCTGCTAAATCTGCGCCAGGGAAGTCCGCGAAGCGAAATCTAATTCAGAGTACAAGTATCCAGTACCTAGTTATACCAAGTACTCACCATATTATTAAAGCTACATATTATGCAAATCTGCATTCCTTGCCAGATCAGTTCTTCAGCCCAAGCTTCTTACGGATCGGATACAAACCCCATCCCCAATAATCTATCTATCTAGAATCTAGAGGTCTAGAGTTAAAGACAACTAGATCTAGACTAAAACATGGAACGTTAGCGTTATAACAAAGTATGAATCACATTTTCGGCATCGACCTACATTCCTACTTGTTAGTTGATAACATCAATGCAGGCCACGTTCCGACCTCTATAAGGGATTGGCTTTCTTTCTTACATCAGCTAAGATTTTATGGAATAAGTAGTTACATAAATTATGTAGCTGACAACCCATTGTGTAAGGTTACGTTATTCAGTTCGGGAACTCCATAATAGTTCGTTATAGCCTGTAGGGTGGTTGTACCTAGGTCTCGTATATAGAGTGGACCAGCAATGGTTTTCATGTAAACATACAAGCCATTCAATTTAACACACAATTAGCTGAAAAATCGCGAAAAACCACAAAAAATTTGAATTTCGCGAGCACACCCGTGACGCCTAAGGGATACTAAAATAAAATCGGTGCCAATGTCAGTGTGTGAGAAAGAAGCGAATATGATAGTCCCTAATTATTTTAAATAGTAAAACGTGTAGAAATACTAGACAATTTACTTGAACTCGGATTTAGTTAAACCAAAAAGGTAAGAATCTGTGGCTTTTTTTAAATATCAAGTTATGACTATCGAAACTTGACAGACCGTTGACACTGACAAGTGACAGTTGACAATGACATTCTCATTTCTCATTTGAAGGATCGAGCTCGAGACCAGTGGTGCCAGATGAGGCGAATTATCGCCATTTAGGCTACCTCGGGGGGTCAATCGGCGACCAAAAATCTCGATTGGCTACAGGTAGCCATTTAGGCTACCTGGAAAATAGAAACGGGCGATTTTAGGCTAATGATGGCTGACCAAAATTTATATAATAATTTCTTCTACATACGTTTGTAAGGAAAGTTTCGTTACAAACGTATGTAATATCAGGTTTTTTGTCTTTCCATGCTGTTTGCTTTCACACGTATTGCAATTACTATTTGTAGGAATGAGATAGAGATACATAAGTGCGTTTGACACAAATCTTTTACTATACTTTATACTGGCCGGACAAATGAAGTGACACTTCGATATAACGCAATTGCCCAGAGCGACGGAATGTTATGTCACGTATCCGTATCAATTTCATTTGTGTGGGTAATAATAATAAAATTTGAATAAAATTTGAATTTTTGCACCTGGATGTTTACTTTGGTATTCTGTATCTCAATGATCTTCATCAAGCTTTTTTATTATAAAACATTTTATTTTATCCATTGAAAGATTTTCCACAAAATTTTACTTGAATGATAAATTAAAGTAGCAATGTATAACGAACTATAGAAAACAGTTATTATTACTGCAAGTGTAAATACAGAACATGACCCCACCATAAGTTATAGTTTGGTAATTGGTACCTATCTATAATAAATAAATAAATAATATCTGGGTGACCGTGCTTCGTTCGGCAGTATTACTACTGGCCAATAGAGGGCAGCAGGAGTCATATATTTTTTTATTAAATGTAAACTCGACTTTCCTAAAAATGAATCCTAGCTAGATCGATTCGTCGCCCCCAAAACCCTCTGTACACTAAATTTCATGAAAATAATTCGAGATTCAGATTATATAGAAATATATATAATATATTTCGTTTAAAGGTATAGGATCTATTTGGGCCTAAAATATAGGTCTGTTAGATACAAAGATTTGGGCGAATTAGGCTACTTGTGCAAAAAAAAAAAATTGGGCGAATTTAGGCTACTCAGCAGGCAAAATTGGGCGAATTTAAATGGCAAATATCTGGCAACCCTGCTCGAGACATGTGCGATTTATAAATAAACATTTGAGACAGCATAAAATTTAAATTATAAATTAAAGTGCTGAAAATATACGAGGAATTGATCTATAAGAAAAATGCCGCCAAAAGCAGCCAAGAAAACGCTGTGGGTTGAGTGCGAACGTTGTAAATGCAGCATTCTAACCAACGACAAAAATGTCCACATGGATTTGGAATGTTCGAAAGATCAAGTAAAATGCCCTTATGTTGAGAAGGAGACGTTGTTTACGTGGTTGGAGCGAGCCAGTGCGCCTCCAGACAATGTGCCACGAGACGCAGTTTTAGTGCACCCGTCCGCCGGGAGCTTGATTGGTGCGGTGATCGGCAAGCCGTTGGAGCTGAAGAGGGATGGCGCTCCGACGCTTGTGAAGCGCATGTGGCCGTCGAAAGCGTCTGCACCCGCTGCCGTAATCTTGCCCGCTGCAGGTGACTCTAAACCTTGTTAAAATCTAAAGTTGAGGGTGCTTACTGGTCACTAGTCAAGCGCGTATCGAAATCGCGTATCTACTAAGGTTTCCGTACCACCAGACGAGTGAAGACCATCTTTAATTTCTCATTATTAAGTAAACCACATCCTATTTAAAATTATAATCACATGAACTAGTTATGTATATTATAACCCTAACTGTGACTTCAACAAACCTCACATCATTTTCATTATTCCCAGTTCATTGATATTGAACCAGCTATTTTTAGGCCATGTGCCAAGTAAGTAAGAAGGACTATTAGGGATTGTATGAAACATTGCCCGACTTCGAATTGGTGTAGGTACCTACATTAAAAATTATTTCACTCTTTGTAGTGGCATTTGAAGTTGGTTTTTTGGAAAGCATTTCCCATTTTTTTTTATGCATCTATACAGCGTTATGTAGGGACTTTAGGGTAATTAGTCTACATGTTGTATAGAATCTGTATAGATTAAGAAATGACTGCTTTTGTTACAGATCTTGTTGGAGCTTGGTGCAGCGACAGCAAAAAAGTTACAGTCTCCATTCTAAAAGGAGTAGTCACACCTGCATCTTTTATTACAGTAAAAATAAAAAACCATAAAATAGACACAGACATAAGTGATATCTTAAAAGATAGATTTCTTAATCACTATGTGAGCATAGGGAGTGTTTTTGTTTATTACTATTTTGGGAAGAAGTTGCAAATTGAGTTCATCAATATTAAATCTACAGAAATTCCTGAAAACTCCAATGGAATTTGGTACCTTCTAAACGAAAGTACAGTTTGGAACATAGAAAAGAAAGTTGATAAAAAAGTAAATAAAAAACCGTTAGTCTTGGGAGGTGTTGATGACATTATAGATGAGATAAAAACACTTATTGACATATCTTTTGACACTACAGGGTTTGCGGCTAACTTTCAACCAACTAGAGGTCTATTACTCTATGGACACTCGGGTATTGGTAAAACAGCCATTTGCAAATATCTAACAGACAGCTGCTTTCATGTTGAAATCAGTGGGCCGGCAATCTTCAGCAAATACTTTGGTGAAACGGAAGCTATGATGACAAGTTTGTTTGCGAAGGCTATTGCAAATGAACCTAGCATTATTTTAGTTGATGAAATTGAAACAATTTGTCCCCGGCGCTCTGCGGGTAGTACAGAGCAGGAAAGACGGGTGACATCTGCATTTGTGTCTCTATTGGATAACCTTCATCAAGAATCTAACAGAGTTTTCGTTTTGGCGACGACAAGGAAACCTGACGCGATAGATCCGATGTTGCGTCGGTTCGGACGTTTAGACAAAGAAATAGAAATTCCAGTTCCTGATAGAATAAGACGAAGAGAAATTTTATATGCAATGCTCAAGAATCTTCCCAATAAAGTTGCTTCAAGTGACGTAGAATCTATAGCTGATTTAGCCCATGGATATGTCGCTGCTGATTTAGTTAACTTGTGTACACAGGCATCGCTTAAATGTTTAAAACGCCTGAGTCCTGCAATAGAGAAAGAGGATTTGGTCAGTGCACTTACAGTAGTAAGGCCTAGTGCGATGAGAGAATTACTGATAGAAGTACCAAATGTTAGATGGTCAGATATTGGAGGGCAGGATAATTTGAAGTTAAAATTACGTCAAGCAGTTGAATGGCCTCTGAAACATTCAGAAAGCTTCCGTCGGTTAGGAGTGAGACCACCTTCTGGTGTATTACTCTACGGACCTCCAGGCTGTTCTAAGACGATGATAGCAAAAGCATTAGCAACTGAAAGTGGATTGAACTTCTTGTCAATAAAAGGTCCAGAGTTGTTTTCCAAATGGGTGGGGGAGTCCGAACGCGCCGTTAGAGATCTATTCACAAAAGCGCGACAAGTCGCTCCCTCTATCATTTTCTTCGACGAAATGGACGCCATAGGTGGCGAAAGGGGTGCGGGTGAAGCCAGCGTCCACGAACGAGTACTAGCCCAACTCTTGACTGAATTGGACGGGGTGGTTCCTCTAAATTCGGTTACGATTGTGGCGGCTACGAATCGCCCTGACAGAATGGACCGAGCGTTGCTTCGCCCCGGTCGACTGGACAGATTGATATACGTGCCTTTACCAGACTTTGAAACTCGGTTGCAAGTTTTAGAACTGAAACTGGGTAAGATGAGTGTTAGTGACGATGTCAACCCGCACAGCTTGGCGACGAGGACGGATGGGTTTTCGGGGGCGGAATTGGAGGCGCTGTGCCACGAAGCAGCACTGAGGGCTCTGGAGAAAGACTTGGATTGTCCAGAAGTGACCATGGAACACTTTGACCATGTCCTGAAAGACTTCAAACCTAGAACTCCACAGTCCATGTTGAAGGTATATGAAGAATTTGCTTTAGGTCAAAGATCTGCATAAAATTAAAATGGAATATTATATTTGATGTAAGAAACGATTTTAGAACGATTTAATACAAAACAGAAATAGACAGTTTGTTTAACTATTTATTATAGTAAGAAAACTTAATCTATTATTTTGTAATTTGTATGTTAAATCTAGTCCTTAACTATACAAAATTAAGAAATCTACATGTTCATTTACAATTATATTTTGTTATTACATTGCATATTTTATGAATTTCGAGATCACAGCAATATCAAGTTTCCAATTTCTATTTATCATTATTATCATTGATAAAATGTCGCATTCAATAATGAATTAATTTCTACAAAAATCTTTGAGAAGTAGGTCCTACAAAACTCCACAAACAATAAATACATACAATATTTAGAACTATTTTTATTAAAGTTTGCATAGCAAACCTAGGTCCAAGTGTTGTAATAAATATTAATATTGCAAACCAATTATACAGCTAAATATGTTACTTTACAAAAAAGCAGAAAAAGGTAGTTCCTTTTTCTGCTTTTTTGTAATTAAGTATGTAATTAAAAATAGAATGCAAATATAAATCGCAAAAATTCGGGGGTCACCTGAAAAATACAATATTAATCACATCACTAGCATTTGTTAAAAACACAATAATAGTCACAATTATCAACATTCCCAAGAAGACTTGCTTTCTTGAAAAAAAAACATACCTAAGTAACATAATATTGCAGTAACATACTTTGTCATCCATAAAATAAAATAAAATAAAAACCTGGCAACATTTACACAATATAAATGCATATTAGTCAGTATAAGTAATTTTTTCTCCATATACGAGGGAATGCAAATTTTGCAAGTTTTTGAACCCCAATTAGGGGCATTATTCTTAAATTTAAAATTAAATACCTATTGCCCAAGATTTGTCATTAATTTCTGTAATAAAGTAGCCTTTGGCACTCTCTCAAACATAAAATATTTTATGAAAAAATCACCATGATCCATTTTTCTGTTACAGGGTAACTGACGGAAGAACATACATTTGTGATACTTCAGTCTTTAAATATTGCCTTGTCTATATATAAAAGATGCTTTTTGAAATGATTACTAATCCTATTACAAGTAAAATGAGCTTTTAAAATGGGGTATATAATTTTCACAGTAACTCCAAAGCTACTGGATCTGTTTGACCGACTCGTTTAATTAGCCACCAAAAATAAGCATTCCACGTCCTTACGATATATTTTAAATGTAAATGTCCACCAGCGCCAATAATAAAATTATTGACATCAGACAGCTGGTCAGTCTAATTATAATTAATAGGCTAATCGCATGAGGTCCCATGTCGTAATTGTCAGACAACCGACAAACAATAAAACGCGGTTACCGATAAATATAATTGTTCAGTATTGTTAGATCAATGCGGTCCGATTTGCTTGCAATAGAAAACGCGTCTGAATGTGTCTAGCGACCGCTCATTTTGACGTGTCTTCATTTCGCTCGAGAGAAATCGCTCTTATCGTCCGATATCAGTATAGAGAAGAAATCAACGACAACCTCGGTTGTCGGGTACAGTGGACAAACAGCCTTTAATTCTTCCATAACCAAGGTTACACAGTTGCCAAATGGGGAAATGAGAAGTTGTAATGGGACAGATGAAGGAAAGAACTAACCCCCTTATTCATAAAAGTGGAATAGCTGCGGAACAGTTATTCTCTGTTTTGTCTTTTTTCTTCGAATGTCAAATTACTGTTGTCAAAGAAAGACAAAACATACTATAACTATTCCACCGCTATTGGACTATTTATGAGGGAGATATGTGTCTGTCCCATTTGAAAACGCCATGCATTATAGCAGTGGATATTGATGCCACCATTATTCCTATATGTCTTCACAACACATTTTGTAGTATTACCTCTAACATTCAAAATGGAGCAAACCTTTTATATCAAGGTTAAACGATTGTTAAATGAGGTTAATAGTGGAAAAAGAGCAGGTGTGATTGTGATACTCGAAAATAAAATCGTACATCGGCCAACCATTGTTTGTAACCATAGCAACGCAACCATCACCAACCAATTAACAAACATTAACCAATCAGCTGCACAGATGTAACCTCGTCGATGCACGCAGGGCGACACCTACACCCGCAGTATCTCGGTGTGGCGGTTGTAGCAGATCGCGATCCAGTCGGGCTGCGTGGCGCCCCACTGGATCTGGTTGACCTCCCCCTCGGCCGCCGTGTACGCGAGGATGGGGTCCTCGATCGCGCGCGGCATCTGCTGGATGTCCCAGATCAGCGCCTGGTGGTCGTCTCCCGCCGTGCAGATGTGGCACGAGCTGCAACAAATACATTGCATTGTACTATATTTTGCTGACCGGGAAACTTTTTGGCATTAGGGATATAAAAAAATTGCTTACGACCTACTCTAAGATCTACCTACATTCACAGAAAGTATCATAACAATCGGCCTAAGATGATGACCTCGCATCGGTCTAAGATGGTGGCCAAGTAGTTGGAGTCCTGCTCGTTCCAACTTCCAGGGCAGCTGTTACCTGTGAGGCGCCCACGCGATGCCGTTGACGCACGCGCGGTGGTTGTTGAGCCGCGCCACCGGCGTGCACGGCACGCGCACGTCCAGGATGATGACCTCGCACGCGTCCATGGCGATGGTGGCCAAGTAGTTGGGGTCCTGCTCGTTCCAGGGCAGCTGTTACCTGTGAGGCGCCCACGCGATGCCGTTGACGCACGCGCGGTGGTTGTTGAGCCGCGCCACCGGCGTGCACGGCACGCGCACGTCCAGGATGATGACCTCGCACGCGTCCATGGCGATGGTGGCCAAGTAGTTGGGGTCCTGCTCGTTCCAGGGCAGCTGTTACCTGTGAGGCGCCCACGCGATGCCGTTGACGCACGCGCGGTGGTTGTTGAGCCGCGCCACCGGCGTGCACGGCACGCGCACGTCCAGGATGATGACCTCGCACGCGTCCATGGCGATGGTGGCCAAGTAGTTGGGGTCCTGCTCGTTCCAGGGCAGCTGTTACCTGTGAGGCGCCCACGCGATGCCGTTGACGCACGCGCGGTGGTTGTTGAGCCGCGCCACCGGCGTGCACGGCACGCGCACGTCCAGGATGATGACCTCGCACGCGTCCATGGCGATGGTGGCCAAGTAGTTGGGGTCCTGCTCGTTCCAGGGCAGCTGTTACCTGTGAGGCGCCCACGCGATGCCGTTGACGCACGCGCGGTGGTTGTTGAGCCGCGCCACCGGCGTGCACGGCACGCGCACGTCCAGGATGATGACCTCGCACGCGTCCATGGCGATGGTGGCCAAGTAGTTGGGGTCCTGCTCGTTCCAGGGCTGCTGTTACCTGTGAGGCGCCCACGCGATGCCGTTGACGCACGCGCGGTGGTTGTTGAGCCGCGCCACCGGCGTGCACGGCACGCGCACGTCCAGGATGATGACCTCGCACGCGTCCATGGCGATGGTGGCCAAGTAGTTGGGGTCCTGCTCGTTCCAGGGCTGCTGTTACCTGTGAGGCGCCCACGCGATGCCGTTGACGCACGCGCGGTGGTTGTTGAGCCGCGCCACCGGCGTGCACGGCACGCGCACGTCCAGGATGATGACCTCGCACGCGTCCATGGCGATGGTGGCCAAGTTGTTGGGGTCCTGCTCGTTCCAGGGCTGCTGTTACCTGTGAGGCGCCCACGCGATGCCGTTGACGCACGCGCGGTGGTTGTTGAGCCGCGCCACCGGCGTGCACGGCACGCGCACGTCCAGGATGATGACCTCGCACGCGTCCATGGCGATGGTGGCCAAGTAGTTGGGGTCCTGCTTGTTCCAAGCCAACCGCAGCAGGGGAGTGTGTTGTGGATCCTGTAATTTAGGTAACGAGTGTGACAATTACGAATTATATTTTTCTCAAATGTGCTTGGAAAGATTTCATTTAAATTTCAAACTGGTTTGCAAATTAGCTGTTTATTTAGTGTAGAAGTTTGCAGTCCACTGCCTCAGGCTTACCTCGTAGATGATGGTGGAGTGCTCGAGATGCCTCAGATCGAACATCCTCACGGAGCCATCCGCCCCCACCGACGCGAACATGTCCCGGCCTCCGCCCGCGCGGCTGAAGGCTATGTCGTAGACTTCCTACAACAAAGGATTTTATGTTTATAGTAAATTACAAGTCAAAGACAAAGTAAAACTGACAAATCTTGAGTATTTTTTTTCTGCAAACGTTTTAAAGCTTCAGCCAGCTTACTGCATCTCATGACTTATTATTATATTAATTACGATTTATGCAGAATTTATAAAAAAAAAAAAACAATATTCGTGACCTACTCAAAGATAGTCTTAACCAAACTGCATGTGATTTCAAGGTTCACAAAGTAGCACGAACCTTATCGTGTGCAATTAGCTGTGTCTTCACATGCCCCGTGACCTCGTTCACTCGGCCCAACATCTGGCCGGTCTCCAGCCCCCAGATGGTGCAGGTGGTGTCGATGCTGCTGGTGCCAATCAGGTTGGGGTCCACCTCGTTCCAGTCGAAGGACGTCAGCGGCGCACAGAAGTCCGAGTTCTTGTTGTTGTTGAGCACACATTCAAATAGGGTGTAGGGCTCCCCCGCGCGCCAGATGCGGAGATAGTCGCCTGAAAAAATTTAAAGACTCAATCATTCTTTAACAGAAGAATGGAAGAAAAAACTATTTGAAGACACATCATCTAGGACTGCCCTAACTGATTGTCTTCAAACAGTTTTCTTCAGTTCTTTTCTTAAAGAAATGAAGAAAAAATATTTAAAGATATCTACATTGTGTAAATGAGCACAGTCAGTCACAATGAGTTTGTCAAGCCGGTTCTTAAATTGGCTGAGCGAACCTGCTGTTACAATATCTTCAGGCAATTTGTTCTAGTAAGCTAACAGAGTGATATCACTGTGTTAAGACGAATGGTAAAGCAAATGACCTTGGGCGTTTGGACGCGGAGCTACCGCCATCTATTATTTAGATTAGTAGTTCAATATACCGTGCATTCGGTTGTCAAGCTATTACATCTTAATGCTAGATGGCGCATTTAGCGATTTATTTCACAGCGTTGGGCAGAGAAATAACAAAGAGAGAATACAAGAATAGAACCTTTTTTTTTCGAATTGTAAATAAATATACATGAATACTTTCTTTTTATTTTATCCCCGTTTAACCCCTATTATATGTATGTCCCGTATTATTTGTATCTTGAATACGGCTCAAACGATTTTCATGAAATTTGGACTGGGGGTGGTTTCGGGGGCGATAAATCTATCTAGCTAGGTTATATTTATATAAAAAGGCAAATAATACAAAACAAAACACAATATTTCTTTATTTATATAAAATTTTTAGTTTTTTACAATAATATTTCTTACACAGGGAAAATTTTTTCATCAATCTATATAATATATAAAAGAAGAAACTGACTGACTGACTGACTGACTGACATATCAACGCACAGCCCAAACCATTAGGTCTAGAGACCTCAAATTTGGCACACAGGTTTGTTATGAAGTCTAGGGGTGTACTAAGAAAGGATTTCCCGAAATTCATCCCCTAAGGGGGTGAAACAGGGGTCCAAAGTTTGCATTTTACTAAGTCAAAATACGCCTTCACGCCGCAACTACTGAACAGATTTGGCTGAAATTTGGAATGGAGATGGATTGTATCCTGGATTAATACATAGGCTACTTTTTATCCCGAAAAAATCCATGATTCCCGTGGGATTAATTGAAAACCGAAATTCACACGGAAAATAATATTTTCGGCGTAACTACTCAACCGATTTGACTGAAATTTGAAATGGAGTTAGATTATATCCTGGAATAATATATAGGCTATTTTTCATCCCGGAAAAATCCGTGGTTTTTACGGGAATAGTGAAAAACAGAAACCATAGAGGAGAAATACTCCTTCACGCCGTAACTACTGAACATATTTGGCTGAAATTTAAAATGTAAATAGATAATGTACTGGATTTATGCATAGACTACTTTTTATCCCGGAAAAAATCATGACTTCTGCGCAAATAGGGTAAAACTTATATTTACGCGGGTGAAATAATCTTTCATGTCGTAACTACTGCACCGATTTGGCTGAAATTTGAAGTAGTGAAAGATAATATCCTGGAAAAATTCATTGACTACTTTTTATCCCGGGAAAATCCGTGGCTTCTGTGAAAATAAAGAAAAACAGATATTCATGCGGGAGAAATACTTAGTCACGCCGCAACTTAGAAGTTAGAATGGAAATAGATTTCGTCATAAAAAAGCCTACTTTGATTTCGAAAAAATCATGGTTCCTGTTAGAAAAGGGAAAACTAGAATTTACGCGGGTGAAGCCGCGGTTTTGTGCTAGTGATTTATACAGGTGTTAAAAAAAGTATATTTAAAATTATTTATTAATTTTGAAGTTATTTTTTTTGCCTTATTGGCAATGGGGCTTGTTGTTCACCAAAAGAAGAAATACTAGTATATTTTTCACTTTTTTTCGAAATCGAACCGTAGTTACACAACAATCGACATACCTACCGGTACCTAAATGTCAAAATGTATAAAAAGTAGGTACTCTGTGATGTCAAATCATAACAACAGCACGCGTTCACTGCCAAAATGACTGTGCGCGGAACGGCAACGCTGCGTTGTACATGAGTTGCGCCGAACTGGCAACGTTGCATTCCGTAACTAAACACCTGATTAATTTTGTGAGCAAATACTTTACTAGTGGAGTTTGATTTACAGTAGGCACCAAAGAGCTTTTATGATATAACTTCTATTTTGCAGTACTTTTTGTCACAAATGGACGTTGAACAACAAGATACAAAATAAAGAAACATGTATGCAAAGATTCATTATAAACGGATTAGCCAAACCAAAAAAAATCCATCTTAAGATATTCATCTTACGCAAGTCATAGCACTTTCTAAAATGTATTTTCTGATTAGTGAGTAAAGATCACCAAAAATATCGACGACAACAAGATACTTCAAGATACGCTTTATAATAACACAAAATTTCTGTAGTTCTCCAATCTGTAATTTAGCTGAAAAACATCGCCAAAAAGACGTCTAAAAACGCATTTTGCTTTACTATTCGTCTTAACTTTGAAGTAAGGATTTTGTAGTTGCTGTCTGGAACTCTAAACTCATTCCAAACCCTCTTAGTTTGGGGTTTCTTCTTTTTTAAAGAAAACATTTCGTTAAAGTTCATCATCATCATCATCATCCTTTGTCCTTTAAAAAATATATCAATTTAAAATTCTATGAAAAGATAATTTTGAAATATAATTTTGTTTTCAGTGGGGCTGAGGGAATTATTTGTTACCTTATAAGTATTATAAAAATAACTGTTATAATCTAGTTATAACAGTGAACTTACCACTAGTGGCCAACAAGTCAGGATACACCCCCTTGCTGTCGGGGATCCACATGATCTTGGTGGTGGGGTACGGGTGGTCGAAGGTGGACTTGGCACTGAACTCACTTGTCTCCTCATCCAGAGATATTATTTGCACCTGCCCATAAAAATTATCTCAAATAATAGCAAAATTTTCACAAACAATAAAAAATTGGATTTTTAATTACAGTTTTAAGATGATTTCAGAGGGAGCCAACCAAAATGCATCTTAAGCGAGACAGCATATTAAGATTTATGAAATGTATGAAAACATGTCTCAAGTTGTTGAACAAAAGTTGTCAGTTTTTATGATAGAAAGTAGAAACTATAGGCATAGAGAATTTTACAATATTTTGGTTTAGCCTTGAAGATACTATTATACTTAATATTGTTTTGACATTTTCATACAATGTCAGTATGAAAATTATAAAACAATATTACAATAAGCTGCTATAAGAGATGGTGGTATGGCCCCTGGTCTCCAGCTATATTCACTATATACACTAACCTTATTGTTGTACTCTTCCACAAAGCTGCCGAGAGCGAGCCGGAACCGCTTGTCAGGTCGCACTGACCAGTTCATGGAGTACAGTGGCCATGGTGCTTGATATCTTTAACAAAAATCATCATCAGAGTACAAACATAAAACTGACTACCGCACCACATGGGTGTGTTACAGCTAGGGTTGGCAACTTTTATTATTTCAAAGCAGGCGAATAGAGAGTATATGGACTTATAAAAAGAGCATCATTTACACCGAATTTTTGCAAAAGGTATTTTGTTTCTAATTTTTGCGGCACATAACAATTATTTTTAATTATATGACTCCAAACATCTAACTCTCAGTTTACATAGATCAGGAGCTTATTTTTAATTAATTGAGACTGAAATAAGTGAAGTAAGGTTGTGTAAATAAGAGTACTTTAGCATCCTCTATAAGTAAGTGTTTTAGAGATCTGCATGATATAGAGTATAATATTTGAGGGTACGGTTGCCAACCCTAGTTACTACATTAAGAATGTTTTAATTTGTAGTTTTGAGAACATTTTTAGTGCTGTTAAGGTGCTCCCAGATTTAAGGGGGTGGTCCAGGGTTAGATTCCCAGCACAAGCCAGTTTTAGAGTTTCATAAATGCTATTAATTGGCTTAGGTTCACTACAATAGGAACCTGCCACAGCTGTTTAACACCCTACCGGCAAAGTACTGCCAAGCAAATCAGCAATTGGGCACAATGCTGTGTAGCAGCTATTTGGTTATTTACTTCATCAGCTGCACCTTTACATCAGGTGACATTGTAGTCAAAATTTAACTAGTAGCGAATAAAAAATATTAAGGGTTACTTTAATAAAGTAACACCATTCCTGAAGAGAGATGTTAAGTGGTTGGGAGCACATGCCTAAAAAAATTGTTTTAAAAAGATTTGTGAAATACTGAGAGCTATCATACAAATTTATTGACACCACAATTTATTTGGTGGTTAACTTAGTTATCAAACTAAGAGACAGCTTACTTGTAGATTTCCTTGCGTTTTGTACTGGAGCTCGTGCTTGAGCTGCTATGTGGCATCGACATGTTGCTCGTATCGATTTATGTAATCACTAACAAAAACAATTTACTTTTACGTTATTAACCGTCCAGCAAGCACCTTGAAATTATGTAGAGTCGATTCCAATGACCAATATTTATTTATTTAGCATTTTATTGATGTTAATTTAGCGGCAATTTTACCCATATTTCAATTGCAGACTTGCAATTATTTGGTTATATTAGCAGGTCCGGAAAAAGCTCCAAGGCTTTATAATAAATCGTAAATGCTAGGTACTTCATTCAAAATACCTAGTTATTTGCTGGAAGTACTAGTAATGGAATTTGTTTTTATACAATGCTAGAGAAAATTATTCTCAATATTTTTTTAACACCACCACAGACTATTAACCGAAAGAACACCACAGAACACATACACAGAACATTATCACATACCTACCACAAAACTAGAGACCACAGAACATAATACTTGCATTTACCACAGAACAGCACAGAACAGCCATAGGGCATAGACAACTAGAGAAACCACCTAAGACCATAGAGATAACAAAACTATCCTTGTTTCCTAGGTCTGTGGCAATCAGTGAAATGCAAGCAATCAAGCAATGTACCTACAAAAATCTGTGGACTTCCTATAGGATGTTTGTTTGGTTTGGGGCGTAGACAGAGAATAGCTATAGACGCTGGTAAAGCGTGTCGCAAAAAGAGACAAAAACTAACCTTTAACACTACACCGCACCATGATTTTTTGTTTTGAATCGTTGTAATAATATGTGTAAGTTTATAAAAGTGTTCAAAACCTAATTTAACTTGAATCGGACATAACATAATCGTAAAAACTGAATTATAAAGTAATACGATAGCTAACTGTTGGTCCGCTGTCAAACTTTGTTTAGCAAAGTAGTGTGACTAAAACATAAAAAACGTGACACGCTACGTGAAACAAAAGATCTTATCGTTCTATTTCTTTTCTTTACACGACATCGGCGTAAGTTGCTCTTTGTCTTGTGTGAATGAAACATAAGATAACAATTTGTCTATAGCTTTTCTCTGTCTACGGTTTGGGGTTTGTATCATTGTATGGTCTGTGTTCGCTTAGAGAATAGAGATTGCAAAGTACATTTTAGAGTAGGTATTATATTGTATTATATTCCACCCCCACCCCATATTTTAAATGATATAGACGGTGTAGCAGGTAGTATCTTTATTTATTTTTTACTCGTAAACTAAGAGGGTGCTGTTTTAATAACAAATAATTTTGGAAAGTGCTATTGAAGATATGTCGATTGGTATTTTTTTTACTTTTTATATCTCAAAACAGGCTGGGGTGGGGGGGGGGGTTTATATTCCTTGGTGTTCACTGGGCGAGATAGTTTCTGCGATTATTAGTTCTGAGCATATTCTGATTTCTGAGATGGTCTTTCGCTTTCTTTCGGTTCCTGGTCTGTGGTCTTTCGATAGACCTAACCATGGTAGCGTAGGTATTTCATCATTGGAGCTACCGAACTCTAATCAATGACGAAATACGCTGCGCTAAGAGGACGGGAAAGATGTGACGTATGTTGAAGCCAAAAATATCCCAAATATGGCGTCGCACTTCATATATTTCGGTACCGCTATCAGCGCATAGTAGGTACCGCTGTCGGTCGCATACATTATTAGCGCCATTTTACTGTTTTGACAAATAATAAGAGGTTTCAGGACGGAGCCTAAAAATATATTCTTGTCACTAATTGAATGAGGGCGTTGTTATAAAACAAAGGCATCCAGAAAATAAAATCTCGTCAATTTTACTTGATTAGTTGATAGTAAGCAAAAACAACACAACATAATATTATAGCGATATACTGACAGAGCGGACTATCAAACAGTATCACAAGATAGCGGTGTTAGTAGCGATTTTCGCCACGCGCCAAGATAGCCTTGTCGCACTTGTACTGTCATGCAAGAGCAAGTGTCAATAGGTACATGGTCAATACCCAATAATTGACAGATGGTGCGAGTTGTGCTCTTTGTTGCTCTTTGTGAGTTTTCTCTGTGGTTTTCATTTTAAAGTAGGTACCTACATAAATAAATAATTTTTTAAAGTTTTCAATAATTTAATCATGATTAAGACAACAAAAACTCTTTGTAAATAGTGTTTATAAGTGTAGAGCTAAGTGCAGTTATAAAGAAGGGCCAACAGGATTAAGATTTCTCAATCCTTCAGTAAAAAATCCAACTAGCAGAAGATGACTCTCGCTGAGTTTTTCAGTTGCTCTCTACTAGCCTTCGGGCCTCCGTTTGCGATGTTTGCGCTGACGATTGCAAACGACCCGGTCCGCATTATTATCATGATAGCAGCTGCATTTGGTTGGCTCGTGTCGTTTTTGCTTTCGTCCCTAATATGGTTTGCAGTGAGCCCCTTGCGATCGTACTTAGCGTTTGGAATGGTGTTCGCGATTATAATGCAGGTAAATTATCCCTTTTACTGTGTAAATTGTAATTCTCTCTAAAACATCTTGGAGGGATGACCATCTCCTGAATATAAGAATGTTCCCCTAGAAAAGAATGGCACTATTTTACCTTTACATTTGTTAATTCAGTTTAGAAGCTAATGATACAAAACTGCTTTCTGAACACAGCAGACAATGTGTAAATGCCATAAGTTGCGTAAGTTGCTATGCAAAAGAATTAACATTTACAGTTTTTTAACAAATTGGTGTCAACTGCCTATCACAAAAATGTATTAATTGCAGGAAGCATTTCGCTATGGCATGTACTTGCTGTTACGAAGGACAGAGGCGGGCCTGAAGGAGATCTCAGAGAACCATGAGATCTGCAGCAACAAGTTGGAAATGGCATACGTGTCTGGACTGGGCTTTGGCATTATGAGCGGCGCATTTGCCCTGGTTAATGTACTTGCCG
Source organism: Coenonympha glycerion (assembly GCA_963855885.1). Taxonomy (NCBI): domain Eukaryota; kingdom Metazoa; phylum Arthropoda; class Insecta; order Lepidoptera; family Nymphalidae; genus Coenonympha; species Coenonympha glycerion. Next base: position 16,104,026 of record OY979635.1, read on the forward strand.
ACTCTGTAAGTTATTTAATATCCTGACTTAGACAGTAAGATACCTTCCCATGTTGAGTGAAAAAATGGAACTAACTTTTCTATACCCTTACTCTATTGTATTGCAATTTAAATGCACCCCAGGGCAAGTTTATTATTTTCCTTGGAAGGAGATTCCTTACTCAAAAGCTATAACCACTATACTCCGACTTTTAATTAGTTTTGTAATATGATGTTTTGTATTTTTCTAAACTCCAATAAATTGCTATATTTCACTTAAACATGTTTAAAATAAGACACGAGGCTTTCCAAAGTTATTTTATGTAAAAATACTTGGATTATATAGTTATTTAAATAACTAGATGACATTTAGAAACATCATTTTACAAATTGAATTAAAAATCGGAGTATAGTAGTCAAAGATTTAAATCATAAGATAGGCCCTAACGTGTTGTGGACATATTCGTTGTGTACATCGAAAATGTGCACAACATGCTGAGTGAGTGCTTGGACGTTTTGTGTGTGTATGATGACAACATTTTGTCCACAAGACAAAACCTGGACATTTTTGGAGGCTTAGGGCTCATCTAGCAATTTAAATCTTTGCTAGTAGTCCTAAAAGCACCCCTATTAATGGGCACAAATCTTTATAATATGCTAGTGTTTTGTTATGTTTTACGACATTGCCCAAGATATTATGTATTATGAATGTGTTATTAGATAAATTATCTGTATACACAGGTGGGCCCAGGCAGCATGGGCCTGCATGGCGGCACAGAGTTCTTCTTTGTGACGAGTGCGGCAATGACACTGTGCATGATCCTCCTCAACACCTTCTGGAGCGTCATATTCTTCCATGGTCTGGACACCAAGAACTACGCCAAGATAGTGTGGGTAGTTGGATCACATTTCTTTGTGTCAGGTCTGTATTCAATGCTTACTTATTTACCCATTATAAAATTTTGACTACTCTGTGCAAGATTGCATAGTGGATTAGATTTAGCACAAAACCTGCTGAAACACAAGCTTTTGTGTTTTCAAATTTCCTATCTCTTTATGCAGTTTTTATCACACGCTTAGCGTGTTGGAAATATGCGGATGTGAAGCAAGCCGCATTTTCTTAAAAGAAAATCTTAAAATATTTGAAAATATGCTTGTACAAAAAACTTTGATCCTCTTGGAATATGGTAACAACACCATATCAAAAATTCACATCAGACTTGGGCACACTAATTAATTTTCAATGGAATAAGCTGGTGTCAGGAAATCTAGTTCAAAAGAAAGTGGTAAAACTTGACTAATAGCCAAATCATGTATGTTTTATATGAAGTAAGTTTAAGTAAATTTTTTATTTTCTTTTTTTTCAGGTCTCAGCTTACTAAACAAGAAAGAGTTGTATGTTGTAACTATTCTACCTTCGTACATAATACTCATTGTGACAGCCGTGATTGCCTTCAAATGTGCTGGTGGCTCAAGTAAGGGACTCATGCAGACTTTTACCAGCAGACCATAGGAGATTTAAGTTAGAATAAAAACCAGGAACTGTATACAGTGTGAAAGTACAGCAAAATGCATTGAGATACTAATGTGCTATAAAAAAACTGATTAAGAGCAATCTTGGAACTATTTGAAAACCAAGTCAGAAGTAGGGTTGCTTAAATAAATAAAATGAAATTTTTGTATTAAGGAATATTTTTTTTAAGTTTTAAAATTAAGATACAATATTAATATGCTAACTGTATGAACTGACTAAATACAAACACTTCAATGTTATCAAAATTGTTATATGACATACAAGCAATGTGTCAAAAACACAGATTTTTTGTTAGCTTTCTCAGTAACTGGGCTGATAACTGTTTTATTTATTGTATAGTCGGGGAATGAAAAGGTTCGTCACCGACACTAATGTCGATTTTCGCTTGCACTAGTTCTGCAAGATACTATTATGTCAACATACCAAAACAATCGACTAGTGCAAACGAATCTGTTTGAAAATAACGAACCATTTCGTTTCCTTACTGTACATCAATTAAGCAATAACTAAGTATAATTATATTGTTCCCACTAGAATACTTTTTATAATAAATTAGTTATTAATAAAAATGATTTTGTATTCCTACTAGCTGCCCTGCCTGCTATACTTGGATGCTGTTATATTACAAACTGGTCAGGCAAAATCAACAAGTCTGCCTGCAAAATTTTTGTGTTTTTTTTTGCAATTTGTATGCCCATTAGACATAATAGGCTTATGGCAGTCAATTTGTGGGAATTTGTATCATCTCTACATGTTTATATCAAAATCTTTGCTTAAAAATATCCTAGGAAATTAGTCTACTAGAGTTTTAAGTGAGTAACTTGCAAATTCTCAGACTAATTTCTTTAACTCGAAACTTTCAAGCAGAGATTTTTGTATAAACATGTGAAAACGATACCTACTGGAATTCCCATAATTAGACTGCCATAAGCTATTATGTCTTATTAGCTTGAAAATCATGAAAAACCACAAAAAAATTGAATTATGCAGGCACACCCGTGGCATACCTCTTAATTCAAAGCTACTCAACCAGCAAAGATGAGTTCTAGTGCAATACTGTGTAGCAGCCATTGCAGGTTGCCCCTCCCAAGGAACGCTTATGACGCCTGTTCCTCCTCAGCAAGCTGCATCAGCAAGGAGTCCACAGTCCACACAGTGTCAGCAGCATCAGCCTCTACTTGCGGCACATGGGACAGTAATACCTCCAGAGCTGCCTCCACCCCCTCCACTGACCCAGTCACTCCTCCCACCTCAGCCAACGTGTTCGCAGTCTCCGAGTCTTGCTGTTCAGCACTGGAAAAGTTTAAAACTCTGAATTGGGAGGTAGCACTGATAGTTTTAGTGTCCATTTCTGATGCACAAGATCTCTATACCACAATATCAATAAAATAATGATGATTAATTATGTCCTCAACTCCTCACTTCTGCATAGTAGTAAGATGGTTTTGTCTTTTTTTTTACACTATACAAGTTAGTAGTAGACGGCATGATGGTAAGTGATGATGCAGCCGAAGATGTTATTGTACTAACTTGGAAGGGGTAAGGAAACTCACCCCTAACGGTTTCTACACAGCATCGCGCTGAAACGTTAAATCGCTTGGTTTCTACACAGCATCGCGCTGAAACGCTAAATCGCTAAGGACAATTGCTAAAAGAAGTAGACCTTCATTAAATTTTTTTTATTTCACTTACACAGGCGGTTTGGAGATCTCCTTCTCCAAAATGTCTTGAAGATCATCTAAATCTGGAATCGTTGGAATATCGTCGATAGAATCTGGAGACTTTTTCGGCATCACATATTCCCTAAAAACAGGAGTATTTGTTTATGGAGTAAGTGAGTACGAGTAGTTAACTCAAAATATTTTTACCGAAATAAGGGAACCTTGTTTCAATGGGCGCTCCTTCTGTCCAAACTCCCACTTTTCTTGGTTCTGGTGCAGCAGGTTCATACATTATTAATTAATTATTTGATATTTATTTAATATTTTAATAATGAAAAGTCTTTACCTAGAAATTTTGTTTGTTTACAATTTACAAAACAAAAACCATAGACTACTAACACCAAAGAGTAATGACAAAAATTGAAAACCACAGACAGACAACTGACAGAGGTGCTCGTGTTGAGCCAAAGAGTATAACTTTTTAAGTATGCAATGTGTTGTCCAGTTATTACATTGATTTCCCAGATTTTTTTTATTTATTACCAAATATGTGCAGTTTTAACGTAGTGATTTCTTTGTTTTAAGCCATTCGCAAAAATTCCCACATTTTGATAGCAAATTCTAATCGTATAAACTTCGGAAATCGTACCTTTGCGTTTAATTCAAATTAAGGGATTTGAATCCCAGGGCAGGCACTTTGTCTTTTCGGATGATATGAAAAAACTAATATCACTTGCTTATCGGTGAAGAAAACATACATATCTGAAAACGTCACCACACTTTTCTCAAAGGTGTGTGTGAAGCCCGCCAACCCACAAATGGCCAACGTGACGGGCTTATTCATTCTGAGGGGAGACCCGATCCCAACAAGCAGACATAAGGTAATAAAACTACGCCCTTGGTTAAAATTCCGTCTCCTCAAGTCTAATACAACACCCCAAACCAGACACTGTCAGAAGAGGTGGTAACTTTTTACCAAACAATATGTGGATTGCATAGAATAATCTGGAGTTGGAATAATACTTTCATTGTTTTACTTTGGATGTCCGGTTCTAGGTCTAATTGCACCATATTATCCCGTTATAAAATAAGGAGGATTTTTATTCTTGTAGGTAAAATAAGTAGGATACTTATTTTGTGTACTTACTTTTGTCCTAAATTAATTATCTTTTTTTTTTCATATTTCTCGCGAATGCCTCAACAAGTTTTTGCTGTGTGGATTTGTACACTGTAGGTTTTGGTAAAAGCACAATAAAAAATAGAAATATTATAAAATGTGTTTATTTATTTTTTTCAAGTTCATAACATTACTAGACAATTATTGCAACTTATCAAAATCACATTAAATGCGTTAATTTATGTATTTATTGCACGAAGCCGTAAAATACCATAATATGATGTTTCATATTTTATAAACTTCAACTCAATATTTTTTCTTGAACGTTTAATTTAAGAAGTTCACGCGAATATATTTTAATGGTGTGCATAGGTAGTTAAAATATATTTTTTACTGTGCAAGCATCATGCACTATAAAATTTAATTTTTGCAGACAAGAAAATATATCATATACGTTTACCTATTTTAATTGTCATGAAAGAAATTAAGTGTATGATGCTGCACAAACAATTTATTATCATGTATTTTCAACAAAAAAAGTAATACAGAATGTCAGTATTTGGTCATAATTCATAATCGTAATTTCTTTTTAATCTTAATTTCTAAATCCAACTAAAACATAACAATAAAAATTAATCACAACAAAACAATTATATTGTATCAAAAATATATTTCATATTAAATCTCACGTAAACATCTCAATAATCTCGTACAACATTTTCAGCAAACTATTTTTTAAGTAAAAACTTCCGTTCTCAGAAAGGTAGGTAACTAAGTGCTCAAGAAGAAGATTTTAATTATTTACATTTAAAAATTCATTTATCAGTAAGAATAACAAAACCTTTTTTTGTTTTTTTTCCTTATAACTTTACTGAATTGAAACGCGATTTTTAAATTCATAATAAGTAATTATTGGTACCTCTCAAAACGTTAACTTAAAACTCCTAATAGTCATTTCTAGACCAGTAGAAATGGTACTGGAATGTTTATGAAATATTAAATTATAAAATAGCCTGAAACATTTCTATAACTATACTTTTATAGCATACTTGCTGTTTTGAAGAGTCGTTTTAATAAAGATCGATTTAAAAGGCTCGAATTAAGACAAAATTTAAGAAAAGGGTAAAGTTTAACAACGTTCTGTCCAATTTTCAATGATGATGGATTAAATATCAAATGATATTTAATCCAAAATCAAGTTATCCGGATTTGCGCCTTGTCTGTTCTATGTATAATAATTTAATTAGCATGACATTTTTAAACTAAATTAATTTAAAAATGGGGCGCAAATTCCCAATTGTGTTAAAATTAGTGTTGCCTTAAATGCCTGGTAATGTAAATTCCTACCAAATGGTATATTTTATGACAAAAAAATATTTACTTTGAGGCTTCAATTCCAAGTAAATAAAAGCAGATTTTAACATTTTAAATGATGAGTTGAAATAAGTTCAGTTAAAAGCAAACCTATTCACTGTAAAAAGACGCTAAAGGGTATCAAGAATTATTATAACAAAAACAATGTATTTGTAATTGTTGATATTTTAGCCAAAACTCAATTGATGCTTACAAGCAAAGAAATTTAATACATATTTATAAATGTTCGTGTTAAAATTCCCTTTTATTTTGTTTCATTTACTTTATTTTACTCCAAATAACTCTATACAACCCTGCGTTAGTGATGACTTTTTAATTACCTACTTATTTAGTGAATTCCATTCAATATCATTCAGGATCACATTTCATTCTTTACCTAAATCTTAATTATTTATAACCAAATTGTAACTTATTAAAACCTATTTTTAATAAGATCAAATCATTTAGTAGTGACATAGTGAGCGCTATTTTTTGAGCTCTGGGCAATACATTCAATGCCTTGAAGCACAAAACTTGATCTCGAAAACTATAACCTATTGTGTGTGACCTCATGTGTTTAAGAAATAGACCAATAATATAAGAGACATCATTAAATGTTAAAATTTTATGCTTCAAAGCTTTGTTTCAATGGCAATGTAGTTTTATTACATATTAGCTTCTTGCATTCATTTACAATGACGTACTTGGAAAAAAACAGTAATAGTCTTCTTATTGTTCCCATAGTGCTATAGGAACAACGGATACTTGATATGCGGAAGTAATCCTGGATTCATAATTAAAATATTTCACTTATCTGAAGTTATTTAAGGCACTATCAATAAAGTCACTTTTGTCTATTCAGAGTTCAGACTACACTACCTGTATTCTTCAAGTAAACTTCGATATCGACATGCAGATAGAGATTTTTTTGGTCACGGATTACATTCGTAGCTCCAATCGGCGTCCTCTAGACACAGTAACCAATATCCTATCTATCCCTATTAATACCTACAAGTTAATTTGTATCTCCCTACAGAAGATAGAAATTAACTTGCATCAAAGCTTAAAATGGTATCCTGTAGAGCAAATTGTGGATAGATAGGATATTAGGAACCCGCGTTAGGGGAGACCGGAGCTAGAAGAAGGATAACAGGGGAAAATACCCAGGTTATGGGCCAAGATCTCAAGTCCTGTACCCTCGAACTAGCTCTCTTGTGCAGTAGACCGTACAGGGTTGTCGGGACTCAGTGCAGCAGGTCGCTGGTGGAGAGGCGCGGGGTGTCGCTCGCCGCGCCCGTCTCCATCAGATCTTGGGACTCAGTGCAGCAGGTCGCTGGTGGAGAGGCCCCGCAGGCTGTCGCTGAGGTCGGGGCCGCGCGCCGCGTCCAGCAGCGAGGACAGGCCGGACAGCTCGCCCGAGTTGAACTGCACGCCCTCCCCCCGCTCCATGAGTAGCCCGGTCAGTGACGGGGTGTCGCTCGCCGCGCCCGTCTCCATCAGATCTTGGGACTCAGTGCAGCAGGTCGCTGGTGGAGAGGCCCCGCAGGCTGTCGCTGAGGTCGGGGCCGCGCGCCGCGTCCAGCAGCGAGGACAGGCCGGACAGCTCGCCCGAGTTGAACTGCACGCCCTCCCCCCGCTCCATGAGTAGCCCGGTCAGTGACGGGGTGTCGCTCGCCGCGCCCGTCTCCATCAGATCTTGGGACTCAGTGCAGCAGGTCGCTGGTGGAGAGGCCCCGCAGGCTGTCGCTGAGGTCGGGGCCGCGCGCCGCGTCCAGCAGCGAGGACAGGCCGGACAGCTCGCCCGAGTTGAACTGCACGCCCTCCCCCCGCTCCATGAGTAGCCCGGTCAGTGACGGGGTGTCGCTCGCCGCGCCCGTCTCCATCAGATCTTGGGACTCAGTGCAGCAGGTCGCTGGTGGAGAGGCCCCGCAGGCTGTCGCTGAGGTCGGGGCCGCGCGCCGCGTCCAGCAGCGAGGACAGGCCGGACAGCTCGCCCGAGTTGAACTGCACGCCCTCCCCCCGCTCCATGAGTAGCCCGGTCAGTGACGGGGTGTCGCTCGCCGCGCCCGTCTCCATCAGATCTTGGGACTCAGTGCAGCAGGTCGCTGGTGGAGAGGCCCCGCAGGCTGTCGCTGAGGTCGGGGCCGCGCGCCGCGTCCAGCAGCGAGGACAGGCCGGACAGCTCGCCCGAGTTGAACTGCACGCCCTCCCCCCGCTCCATGAGTAGCCCGGTCAGTGACGGGGTGTCGCTCGCCGCGCCCGTCTCCATCAGATCTTGGGACTCAGTGCAGCAGGTCGCTGGTGGAGAGGCCCCGCAGGCTGTCGCTGAGGTCGGGGCCGCGCGCCGCGTCCAGCAGCGAGGACAGGCCGGACAGCTCGCCCGAGTTGAACTGCACGCCCTCCCCCCGCTCCATGAGTAGCCCGGTCAGTGACGGGGTGTCGCTCGCCGCGCCCGTCTCCATCAGATCTTGGGACTCAGTGCAGCAGGTCGCTGGTGGAGAGGCCCCGCAGGCTGTCGCTGAGGTCGGGGCCGCGCGCCGCGTCCAGCAGCGAGGACAGGCCGGACAGCTCGCCCGAGTTGAACTGCACGCCCTCCCCCCGCTCCATGAGTAGCCCGGTCAGTGACGGGGTGTCGCTCGCCGCGCCCGTCTCCATCAGATCTTGGGACTCAGTGCAGCAGGTCGCTGGTGGAGAGGCCCCGCAGGCTGTCGCTGAGGTCGGGGCCGCGCGCCGCGTCCAGCAGCGAGGACAGGCCGGACAGCTCGCCCGAGTTGAACTGCACGCCCTCCCCCCGCTCCATGAGTAGCCCGGTCAGTGACGGGGTGTCGCTCGCCGCGCCCGTCTCCATCAGATCTTGGGACTCAGTGCAGCAGGTCGCTGGTGGAGAGGCCCCGCAGGCTGTCGCTGAGGTCGGGGCCGCGCGCCGCGTCCAGCAGCGAGGACAGGCCGGACAGCTCGCCCGAGTTGAACTGCACGCCCTCCCCCCGCTCCATGAGTAGCCCGGTCAGTGACGGGGTGTCGCTCGCCGCGCCCGTCTCCATCAGATCTTGGGACTCAGTGCAGCAGGTCGCTGGTGGAGAGGCCCCGCAGGCTGTCGCTGAGGTCGGGGCCGCGCGCCGCGTCCAGCAGCGAGGACAGGCCGGACAGCTCGCCCGAGTTGAACTGCACGCCCTCCCCCCGCTCCATGAGTAGCCCGGTCAGTGACGGGGTGTCGCTCGCCGCGCCCGTCTCCATCAGATCTTGGGACTCAGTGCAGCAGGTCGCTGGTGGAGAGGCCCCGCAGGCTGTCGCTGAGGTCGGGGCCGCGCGCCGCGTCCAGCAGCGAGGACAGGCCGGACAGCTCGCCCGAGTTGAACTGCACGCCCTCCCCCCGCTCCATGAGTAGCCCGGTCAGTGACGGGGTGTCGCTCGCCGCGCCCGTCTCCATCAGATCTTGGGACTCAGTGCAGCAGGTCGCTGGTGGAGAGGCCCCGCAGGCTGTCGCTGAGGTCGGGGCCGCGCGCCGCGTCCAGCAGCGAGGACAGGCCGGACAGCTCGCCCGAGTTGAACTGCACGCCCTCCCCCCGCTCCATGAGTAGCCCGGTCAGTGACGGGGTGTCGCTCGCCGCGCCCGTCTCCATCAGATCTTGGGACTCAGTGCAGCAGGTCGCTGGTGGAGAGGCCCCGCAGGCTGTCGCTGAGGTCGGGGCCGCGCGCCGCGTCCAGCAGCGAGGACAGGCCGGACAGCTCGCCCGAGTTGAACTGCACGCCCTCCCCCCGCTCCATGAGTAGCCCGGTCAGTGACGGGGTGTCGCTCGCCGCGCCCGTCTCCATCAGATCTTGGGACTCAGTGCAGCAGGTCGCTGGTGGAGAGGCCCCGCAGGCTGTCGCTGAGGTCGGGGCCGCGCGCCGCGTCCAGCAGCGAGGACAGGCCGGACAGCTCGCCCGAGTTGAACTGCACGCCCTCCCCCCGCTCCATGAGTAGCCCGGTCAGTGACGGGGTGTCGCTCGCCGCGCCCGTCTCCATCAGATCTTGGGACTCAGTGCAGCAGGTCGCTGGTGGAGAGGCCCCGCAGGCTGTCGCTGAGGTCGGGGCCGCGCGCCGCGTCCAGCAGCGAGGACAGGCCGGACAGCTCGCCCGAGTTGAACTGCACGCCCTCCCCCCGCTCCATGAGTAGCCCGGTCAGTGACGGGGTGTCGCTCGCCGCGCCCGTCTCCATCAGATCTTGGGACTCAGTGCAGCAGGTCGCTGGTGGAGAGGCCCCGCAGGCTGTCGCTGAGGTCGGGGCCGCGCGCCGCGTCCAGCAGCGAGGACAGGCCGGACAGCTCGCCCGAGTTGAACTGCACGCCCTCCCCCCGCTCCATGAGTAGCCCGGTCAGTGACGGGGTGTCGCTCGCCGCGCCCGTCTCCATCAGATCTTGTTGTGCCATCTGCAATCACCAGCGCGATTAATATGGTTACGGCGCGCATGAATTTTACTTTTTTCACAGCCCATTCTGAAGATATAAATCTAAAACCACCCTTAACCCTCTCAGAAGACAATTTAATTTTGTCCAGGAGCCATATTTTTGACTCACCTTAGTCTAACTTTTAGGGCCTTAACCTGGCGTAACTTATGAGTTTACGTTCATCATTTTTTCCAAAAAAAAAAAGACCTAAAACACTAAGTTTCAAAAAGACGATATTAAAATATTTAACACAGCCTCTAGATATTTCTTGAAAGGAAATTATGATTTTTTATGATATCTCGTTTTTTTATCAAACTATCCAAAATAAAACTATAAAAAATAACTCGCCTGTTGTTGCATCATGTTGGGTGACACGTGGCCCATATTCGGCGACATCCCGCCGTGAGTCATCGGCGACATCTGTGCGTGCATGTTGGGCGACATGGCCTGCATGTTGGGTGACATTGCCTGCATGTTGGGCGACATTGCCTGCATGTTGGGTGACATTGCCTGCATGTTGGGGGACATTGCTTGCATGTTGGGCGAGACGGCTTGCATGTTGGGTGACATGGCCTGCAAGTTGGGCGAAATGGACTGTATGGGCTGCAGGGTGTTCTGCTGCAGGTAGCTGGTCAGAGGCTGCAGGTTGGCCGACATGCCGGGCAGGCTGCTTGCCGCGGGCTGCATGTTGGGCGAAGTCTGCGGCAAAGCGGCGTAGTTCTGTCCCCACTGCATCTCGGGGCTGTACGCCATATGGCTCGGCCCCGGCATGTTCACAGGCATCTGCCACTGCTGAAAATAAATTGTTGACATAACACATTAGTATCTAAACAAACTTAAGGAGCACACCACGGGTGTGCCCGCGAAATTCAAATTTTTTGTGGTTTTTCGCGATTTTTAAGCTTTTGACGTAAGACGTAATTAGGCTTTTGGCAGTCAAATTGCGATAATCCCAAGATCATCTTCACGTATTTATATAAAAATCTCTGCTTGAAAGTGTCGAGTTAAAGAAATTAATCCGAGATTTGCGAGTTGCTCACTTAAAACTCTTTACTCGGACTAATTTCCTAGGATAGACATTTTTATGCAAAAAATTTGATATAAACATGTAAATAAGTTACTGCCATTCTCGCAAAAATGACTGCCATAAGCCTATTATACGTGTAATTAGCGTACAAATTGCAAAAAACCACGAAAATTTTGAATTTCGCGGGCAGACCTGTTGAGTTTGCCTTAATATTAGGAGTTATCTAAAACTGTATAAAACGCACGAAACTCTGACGTCGCCATTTCATAAAAACATATTACTTATTAGTTACTTAGGTCTTCTCTGAAAAATGTCTTGGTTTACCAGACGATACGACGCCATGAGGCTAAAAATGGCGTCTAGAATTTTAGGCGTTTGCGCATGAAAGCTTTAAATTAAAATTTAATTTAATTTTTATCGGTAGCTCTCGAAAGGGATAATTAATTGGTGTTGGGGATACATTGTCAATAGATGCATACCTGGTAAGTATTGTCGGGAACATGTTCCTGTTCGTAGGACGGTGAGAACACATTCCTCGGACTCGATTGGTGTGGAGGAGTTTTATCTGCGAAAGAACACAAAAAGTCTGATCGAACGGCACATTTAAGAGTCCTGTGAACTACCATGTCTCCCATACAAACGTAATACCAAAATCATTTTTAATTCGTGTATATTTCGATCATGTTGTGGTGTTATTCGGGTTCGTATAGCAATAATCTATGCTCCTGGCCATATCTGGTTCTGAAATACTGGTGTTAAACGAAATTGTAAACGAATTTAGTTTTGCTTATTTTTATGTCAAAGAGGACATGTTTTCTGCGTATTTGTTTTGTAATAAAAACAACACTATCTCACCTCGCATTAGTTCAGGAGTACAGTTTTTATTGTCCAGCTAAAGAAAAACACCAGTTAATAAAGAAAGTAACAAGTTTTCATTCATAATTTTTGGTATTACGGAACTCAACCAAAGTTATAAAAATTTTGATCAAAATTGATTATTATTTTATTTATATTTCCGAACCAAATATGGCCAGGAGTATAGATTATTACTATATGAATCCGAATAACACCACAACATGATCGAAATATTCACGAATTACAAATGATTTGGTATTTTGCGTTACGGAGACATCATAGTTCACAGGCCTCTTAAGTAAATGTTGTAAGTAATATTTGCTGTAAATCGGCTACAAGTTGTCCAAAGAAACAGATTCTGCTCTAACTGCCTAGGACATTATCACGTGGTTAAAAACTGCCTCAGCGCAATCACCTGCAAAATTTGCAAGCGTAGACATAACACCACTTTGCATACTACTACGATTTTTACAAAATGAATAAATTAATGCATACCTCTCGGTTCGGATTTGATAGGTTCGCCGCCATAAGGTCCTCCTGTAAAACAACAACAATTTATAAACTACTAGCTGACCTGGCAAACGTTGTTTTGCCCTTAGGGGTAATAAAAAATAGATAAATTGAGATTTAAACTATCCTATCTCTTAAGTTGGATCGAAATGCACATGGTGTGCGAATTTTATTATAATCGGTTAAGTGGTTTAGGAGTCCATTGAGGACAAACATTGTGACACGAGATTTATATATATTAAGATTTATATGATGTTACAAGCTAGTGCTACAATAAAAATAATATTCGAAAAAAGACTAATAAAAACCTAGAAAACATTTGAATATCTAAATTAAACATGCTTGTTACGAAAAACGTCACTCGCAATATTTCGCAAACATGCAGAAAAGAAAAAAAATATGCTAATGTGTTAAAAAGAAAATAACAAAACAAAAAGCTTAAAATTAAAACTAATCTATTCTTTTTATGCCGCAAATTCAAAGAATAGATTTTCCGTAACTTCTTATAATAATAATTTATTTATAATGTTACATAATCTAATTATTCATGGCTACTACATCTCAATTAAAATCAATCGTAGATTTTTTTTTTGTAATCAGTAATTTTAACTAAAATCTTACTGTTATTATTTTGACGTCAATCAATTCTCTCTGTATTTTATTCTTTTAATTACCCGACTGCAAGAAGGGTTATGTTTTATATTCTTTAGATTTGTGGCTTTTAATGAAATAAAAAATATCTAGCACAAAATAAATATCTACAAACACAAACAACTCTTCAATACACACACATGCTCCAAAATATGGCTGTACCTTTTCAACGCGACGAAGCATGTTTGGAGAGTACATTATAATAACAGAAAAGCTTCTTTATTTAATTATATTTATTCTTATCTTTATTTAATTACAAATTTCACACATCCAAGCCATGTTAGATTAATATAATATTGTTCTTCTTTCCTTATAAAAGTGTACAAAATTCTATTTCGTCTAAATTATGCAAAAATTTTAAAGTCGTTCCTATTTCTGCGACTCATATAAAAGTTTCTTATAAAGTTACAGTATACAAACCCTTCAGAGTATAATAGCTTAAACTTCAAACTAATACATTATGTATTATTTATTCAGATATGTTTTAAAAACAATTATGTATTGCAAACAGCGAATTTTAAGGCATATGTTAAACATGGTTTTAGTACAGTAATGACTGAGTCAGTCTCTTCAGGTTTTAAGTGCATTACCTAATCCAATAATTAAAACAATTCAGAGGTTTAAATTTAGGCGGAAATTTTGCATGTCTAATTCTGAGGGTCTCATCTGTTACTGTCAATATTACTGTTTAAATGTGAAGCTTTTACCCACGTGTAGCTCCGCCTCAAAACTATGTTATGTATGCTATTTATTAGGTTAAAACAGTTTTTTAAATATAAAAGTTGGATACATTTGCAATTGAGTGGCTCTGGGGCAATAGCTGCTTTTCAAACAATACATAATATTAAAAAACGCGTCTTTAACTAACACAGCACTAATGTAAAATAAAAGATTGTCTAGTGAAACATCATAATATTACATTTACACACATAAATGTTTATTTCACAACATGAAATAAATATGTGAGTAAATAATATTACATCATCATTTTTCTCACTCAAGCAAACACATCCCGTGTAAATACATGAAATGTTTATTGGCACCGATTTTGTTTAGGGTCTCTAAATTAAGACCATCTAAAAATCCTTTTATTAGGGTGTGTTTGGGAAAGAATAGCATAAAGCATTAGACTTTAAAAATAATTCTATCGCTTTTTAGCCATAGTGAAAGATACAGTAGATTTTTAGACGCGCTAAATTTAGAAACTAAAACAAAATCGGTACCAAGTTATTATAATTCCAAATGCAATCAAACGCTTTGCCCGAAGCAAAATACATAAGAACATGATCACACAGTATGATTTCACCGACGATGCAAATAAACTGGTAATACAAAGAAATAAACTTACTTTCATTTAAAGACACACATATTCACATTAGCATATTTTTATTAATGAAATATTAAAATATTATGTGAATTATCAATAAATGCTATGCCTTACATAGCAATTTTAAGTGTAAGCACCTATTTACTTTTATTTCTTTCAGTTTTACTAAAACATAGCAGTATTGTATCTTCCACTAATTTATTAGTAAAAACTTAAATCGGCCGAAATTCTTCAACTGACCTAAAATGAGATTCAAACCCAACTTTATAATAAGATCATTCTCTGTCGTAAGTAATACACGTAGGTACTTTTTGCACGTGTCAAATAAATCTAGTTGAGAAAAAAGAATATGTTCGGCCCAAATGGTTAAGCTATAAAATTGGCCTTGATTTTTTTCAAGACATATAGTATTTTGAGTTCAACTCTTTAAATATATGTTTTCATTAGTAATTTTACACCAACATCACACGATATTAAATATTCAATAGACATATTTTTCAAATAACATTCAAACTAAACCTGCTCATTGCTCAACCTAAATTTATTTTTAATAAATAATACTTTTTATTTTTTGTTAATCTTTCCTATATAAAATTTGATAAATAAAATTAAAACTACCTAAAAACACAAGAATGATAAGAAAATCGATAAAACTCATACATTTTTCTAAATAATAACAACAACAAGGTAGACGTTATGGACGAATTAGTAACAGAATATCTTAATGATAATAGTATTAAAATAACAAAAAAAAAACAACATAAACCTTGAATAAGTAACACTGAAGATATTTAAATCTAGTAAATAACAAGCACCAAGATTTGTAACTTTAAAAGTTTTGTAAAATTTTATAAAATACAAAACAATATTACGAATGTAACTATTACAAAGCGAGACAAGAAAGAGTCGATAATAAACGATCTTTGGCATGAAAATTTTTCAATAAGACTAGAAAAGTAACCACCACCAATTCAGAAGACACATTATTATCTAAAATGGAAACTTTAACCTTTAAAATTTCAGTCAGAAAATATGATGATGATTGACGAATGATAAAATTAATCAGAGTAGTATTAAAATTCTACTAAAAACGCTTTATTTTCTGACTGTAACTTTTGTAATCGTGTATGCAAAATTTAAAATATTAAAGGAATTTATTATATAATAATGCAGAAACTGTATACACGATTTACAGAAATAAAATAAAAAATAAAAAACATATTAAACTCACTTTCGTCGTAAGCCAAAAGAGACGAAGACAGCGTCTTTTTTCTCTTTATGCTTAAATACCCCATATCTAGAACACATCAAACGATTAATATCCCGACCACAATGCTGAGCACTGTCTGCTTACTTCACTCCAAAACTTTGTTACGTTAACTTGTGAGTGAAGTTAGCAGGCAAGTGCGGTTAGCTGTCAGTGTTTTTGTATCGGATAAAAAAAGCAGTCTTAGCAACCATTACTTTTTTGTAAAAGTTATATAAAAACTTGGCAAATTGGATGGAGTATGTTGTAAGTGTTTAGTTTGCTACATAGTGAACCCGGCAGCTTCCGTCCATGGAGCCCTTAAGGACATCACAACAAGAGGCATTATTTGTTTAGGTAGCGTAGCGTATCATCGTAGTTAAAATACAACCGTCATATTTATTGTCGGTTGAAGTTAAGATTACGTCCTAATTATAGTACGGTTACTATACAAAATTTCAAATATAGGACTACATAAATAATTTTTAAAGAATTTTCGATTGTACATTTGCGACCCCGCGAGTAATCGCGTTGTTCGCGTTCAAATAGAATAGGACTGTCATTGACACTTCTCTCTCACACACTAACATCGCTTGTATAGTGCGAGCAAGAAGCACATTTAATGACAGTCCTAATGTAATAAAACGCATAATAGAAGCTGTTGCGCAAACGGCACTATACAGTCTGACAAATCGACCCCCGAATCGACAAAATCGAAATCAAACGCAGTCATTTAACACGGCATTTATATGGTTTCCCGAACAATATAGTTTACAAATTAGTTTTGAAACTTGCTCCCATCCACGGGCGAATAGTAGCAACTAGTTTCATCGAATTCTGAGACCGTGGCGTGCGGAGCGACCGCCATATACAGCGCGTAATGTTCAGCCTCCGTCAGATCAAGATCGTCTTGGAGCTTTTTAAACGCAGACGCGTCCAGGGCCAAAACACTTTCTGCCACTAAAATCGTGCCGCCGTCGGTTGGCGGTAAGGGGGCTAAACTCGCGGGACGTTTTAGGGAATTTTGGGATATAGATTTCTCGTCCCCATCCCCGTGCAAGGAGATATGGGTGATGCTGTCTGCGTAACTCAAGCCTGTGCCTGAAGCGTTATCTTTCAACGACGTATGGGAAACGGCCGATTTGAATTTGGACGGACGAATTCCTGATACGCTGCTGACGGATCTACCGACGGGTTTGGAAGTAATTTCCTTTTTGCCTTCAGACTTGATGCTGGGGGCGGGGGATTTATCCTTTCTGCGGAACAGTCGGGAGAAGAAAGAGCGCTTTTTAGGCGCTGGCGGTAAAGCTGGTTCGCTTTTTGTGGCGGTTAAATTCGACTTGGGGGCCAAAGTTTCGGGGTTTCTGGTGATCGGCAATTGTTTACCCGGTTTGAGGATGCTATCGACTGAGGTTTGGCTAGTTTTGAAGGAGTCCGTGGTTTTTCGAACGCGTTTCGGGGGCAAAGGAGGCGCGTCGTCCGTGTCGCGTTTCAATGCGGTAAACTCTATAATGGGCCCGCGATAAGTTTGCACTTGAACGTCCTCGTAGGGGATCTCTGGTTCGCTGATGGGCACCGGGTTTTTGAAAGCTAACTGTAAGCTAGTGTACGTTCCGGCGTCGTTGAAATCGTCTAAATCGGCTTCGGTGTCGTTCGTGTTAACGTTTTCGAGTCTGGTTCTGTTCTCGGAGTATATTTCGTCTAGCTCCGCGACTTGGTCCAGTAAATCGTCCAGACTCTTGCCGTTGGCATCGATGTCCATGACGTCGCAGTCTGGCTCGTCGACTGTGACGTTCGCGTTAATGTCGGGCTCTAGCGTTTCGCTGGTGGATGTGACGAGCTCGTCGGTGTGTTTGTCTGTGTTGTTGTTCCCGTCTATCTGTGTGATGTTCTGTGTGTCGTGTGTGTGCGTGTCTGTGTGGTGCGCGTCGGCCAGCAGCAGCGACAGCACGCTGAGGTCCGGCAGGGGTTTGCGCGCGGTACCTTGGTGGTTGGGGATGTATTCGAAGGGTATCGCGTTGCTTCTGGCGTTGTCTGACATTCTCTTCAGTTGAAGGTATACCTGGAAGAGATGTAAAGTTATTAGGCGTCTAGGTACAATATATTAGTCTGAGTACTTAATACGCATATTTAAACTCTTCTTTTTTCTTGAATTAAATGAATTATATGCTACTCATAAACTTTCTTGTAACAAAGATGAAAGCAGTGAAGTTGTTAAGACAGGAATTAATATAAAAGAATGCGTCAGTGTCGTAGACCCCTGGGTTAAAACTAAGTTCACCCACCGCCCGATAGATGGAATGAATCAAGTTAGATCGCGCTAACGAGTTTCTCAAACCAAATCATATAGCTGATTGCATGCTTGCATTGAGTATTAACTAGTGAGTGAATTTTACATTTAAGAGTATACTATATGGGATTACCGTGGATTTTCGTTATGAAAATAATCGTTTTTCTTTCCTTAGCCACCTTCGTAGTACCGTCCGAAAAGAAACTTTACGTACCTAGTACCGTCCGAAAAGAAACTTTACAAGAATTAGTTCAGCACTATAAGCATCGTGCTGACTTGAATGGACGCTTAGTACGCTTAGTACATTATGCATGTAAAGGAAGCGCACCGACACACGACGGCGCGGGTGTGATGTGATGAGGCATTAACATAAATCAGATAGTGTCGGCAAATATAGCTCCTCAATGAGAGATGCGATCTGCACGTAAACGCGTTTATGAGTAACATACAGGCTATCTATTTTGAGAGCGGTTAGTGAGGCGAAAAACTGTACTGTGCCGACCGTACACCATCCTTCCAATCGACCAATCGGCATGACGCTGCCGATTGGATCAGTGATCTGACCGTGGATCTGGTCGGATTATTGATTTTACTCTTAAATTCAATATCCAATATCCGAAGCTTATCTGAAAGTTGGAGCATGTCACTACTTTTTGTCCCTTTATTAGCAGATAACATAATTGTGCTATTTTTAAACAGGAGAGATACAAAGAACGTGACGCAAGGTTTGGTCAACTGATTGACTATTACTCGTAGATTCGTCTATTCTTCGTCGTATTTTAACTATTTCAGTTACTCTTCCTAGAGTTTTGCTCTGACTTCGCATAGTTTAAGGTGTTCGCCTCAATAGATGGTCCCGAAATACATTCCCGTATAGCTTGTGTGACGGCATACAACCCGCGCCGCCGACACAGCGCGCTGGCGATGCGCCAACGAGGCGAATTAACCGTTGCGTCGTCTGTGTTGGAGCGCATGAGAATCGATTCTCATACGAACCGCTTCGCATTTGTATCCCATGATGTTTTACGGGTCGCACAACATGTCGCTAGTCGACGGTCTGCGAGCGTCGACTCGTGCGACATTCGTGTCCCTCGACAGTCGCCGGACAGTGTGCACGTGTGTCGCTTTGTGTTCCGAAAATGGCAGTAGTGTGGTAAGCTGCACTGAACAACACTACTTCCTCGGGCGACATACTGATCGCGGCTGGACAATGTGAACGAGTCGTATGTCGAGGGACATTGTCCCTCAACTTTTGCAGAGACAACTACGTGAATGTCGAGCGACAAGTATTCTGCGACATGTCGCCTAGTGAAAATGAGCCTGATGCACATAGTTCGTAGAACCGACCGACGTTGAGGACCTTAGTAAAATCTGTGCTTAGTACGTCGAAAGAGATAAAGTTACGCGATAGAAAGAGAGCACAACTGTAGGTGCAAAGCGGAGGCGGAGCCAGGCGCTATTGCGAACTGAATTGCACTTTTTTGTGTCAGTGACTAGGGTCGTTATTTCTTTAAATCATCTTGCGGAGTGAACGTTCTGCACCGTTAGGAACTATTGTGTATTCCATGCAAACGACTCGAGAAGAAGATCAGGCATCTTCTCAGTGCAGGGCGCGTTGGAACCCTTGTGAACTTAGCTTTAAGTCGACTTGTAGTTATCACCATACGCGACAAATATCATAATGACATTTTACAAGAGCCTGTACGTTAGGCATATGCATTGATAATAATAGTCAAGATGGGACCATCTGAACATTTTACGTAAACCTTCTTCATTCAAGAAAATGTAGCACCATGTGTCGAAACTCCTGCGAAATACTGCGTAGGCTTACAGCTTACTACTGACGCCGGAGGGGGTTTTGCTCCCATAAACTGACGACATTTTTTCGCGCGGTCCGCCCCGTCTAGAGTATACGTCATCGGGCCTATGTGAAATAAAGAAATTTTGAGTTATGAATTAGCATGTTTGTCCCCGTACCTGGACATGGTTCTGCTCGTGCGGGTTCCGGTAGGGCGGCGTCTGGAACACCACGGCGTACTGGCGGTGCACCATCACCACGTTGGCGGTGGCCTCCCACACCGTGCGCTCGCCCTCCTTCTGGAAGAACACCACCGTCACGTCCTCCTTCGTCACCTGGAACAAACAACGATCAATAACATCATCTTCATCTTATTGCTGTCGCGGCTATGCAGGGCTCCCTTCGTTCCCGGTAGCACGTTGACCGTCGCCGATCTTTTGTGCTCGCCGCTGCCTATAGTTCCCCTACAAGTCCAGTTGCCGCCAGAAAGAGCAACACGTCCTTTGCAGGGGTATTTTTAACCTCCTCTGGGCGGAGAATATACCGTCCCATGAGTCGGCTACGCTTGTGCGTCAGGGCTGGGCAACTACACAGTATGTGCAAAGGAGTTTTAGGTTAAACATATGTTCGTTCAAACCACAATGCCCCGTGAGTGCCCTTACCAAAAACATAGAAGTGGAGGGGTTTCATCATCATCATCACATCAGCCTGTGATAGCTCTTCATCCAGCTACTTTTCGTCCCCCCTTATGTTGTCAGACCACTTAGCGCCCCACGCTACGCTTGCTTGTACGCAGTCTCCACTCCAGAACTTTTCGGCTCCACCTGCCGTCGCCTGCCACTTCAGTTTTCAAATGGTAAGGCCTCATAAAATATTAGATAGAACGAAAACCCATACTAGAACAGCGATGTAGTTTATAGCTAAAATGCTATATAGCACTATAACTTCGAAAAGTGGTTTCTTCAATATCGCGCTAAAGAATTAGCTTAATACGAGCGAGCCAAACATTCTCCAGGGAGGTCTCTGGTCTAGAGGAATATTATATTACCTATATTATATTATATTATATTATCAAGATATCATCCGATATATCCGGTCAGATATTTAACAGAGTATGTCAGCCGCTTGGATAAGAGAGATAGGAGTGGCAGTAGCAGGACCATGCTGAAAGGCAAGGCTTCACAAAGAAGCACATTCTCACCCTCTCACAGAGCAGGATGACCTTGGTGTCGCCCTTCGCGTACCCCGAGCAGTGGCTGATGCGCGTGATGATGAGGTCGCTGAGCGCCTTCTTGTCGTAGATGATGTCCGACACAAAGAAGCACATTCTCACCCTCTCACAGAGCAGGATGACCTCGGTGTCGCCCTTCGCGTACCCCGAGCAGTGGCTGATGCGCGTGATGATGAGGTCGCTGAGCGCCTTCTTGTCGTAGATGATGTCCGACACAAAGAAGCACATTCTCACCCTCTCACAGAGCAGGATGACCTCGGTGTCGCCCTTCGCGTACCCCGAGCAGTGGCTGATGCGCGTGATGATGAGGTCGCTGAGCGCCTTCTTGTCGTAGATGATGTCCGACACAAAGAAGCACATTCTCACCCTCTCACAGAGCAGGATGACCTCGGTGTCGCCCTTCGCGTACCCCGAGCAGTGGCTGATGCGCGTGATGATGAGGTCGCTGAGCGCCTTCTTGTCGTAGATGATGTCCGACACAAAGAAGCACATTCTCACCCTCTCACAGAGCAGGATGACCTTGGTGTCGCCCTTCGCGTACCCCGAGCAGTGGCTGATGCGCGTGATGATGAGGTCGCTGAGCGCCTTCTTGTCGTAGATGATGTCCGACACAAAGAAGCACATTCTCACCCTCTCACAGAGCAGGATGACCTCGGTGTCGCCCTTCGCGTACCCCGAGCAGTGGCTGATGCGCGTGATGATGAGGTCGCTGAGCGCCTTCTTGTCGTAGATGATGTCCGACACAAAGAAGCACATTCTCACCCTCTCACAGAGCAGGATGACCTCGGTGTCGCCCTTCGCGTACCCCGAGCAGTGGCTGATGCGCGTGATGATGAGGTCGCTGAGCGCCTTCTTGTCGTAGATGATGTCCGACACAAAGAAGCGCATTCTCACCCTCTCACAGAGCAGGATGACCTCGGTGTCGCCCTTCGCGTACCCCGAGCAGTGGCTGATGCGCGTGATGATGAGGTCGCTGAGCGCCTTCTTGTCGTAGATGATGTCCGACACAAAGAAGCACATTCTCACCCTCTCACAGAGCAGGATGACCTCGGTGTCGCCCTTCGCGTACGCCGAGCAGTGGCTGATGCGCGTGATGATGAGGTCGCTGAGCGCCTTCTTGTCGTAGATGATGTCCGACACAAAGAAGCACATTCTCACCCTCTCACAGAGCAGGATGACCTCGGTGTCGCCCTTCGCGTACCCCGAGCAGTGGCTGATGCGCGTGATGATGAGGTCGCTGAGCGCCTTCTTGTCGTAGATGATGTCCGACACAAAGAAGCACATTCTCACCCTCTCACAGAGCAGGATGACCTCGGTGTCGCCCTTCGCGTACCCCGAGCAGTGGCTGATGCGCGTGATGATGAGGTCGCTGAGCGCCTTCTTGTCGTAGATGATGTCCGACACAAAGAAGCACATTCTCACCCTCTCACAGATCAGGATGACCTCGGTGTCGCCCTTCGCATACCCCGAGCAGTGGCTGATGCGCGTGATGATGAGGTCGCTGAGCGCCTTCTTGTCGTAGATGATGTCCGACACAAAGAAGCACATTCTCACCCTCTCACAGAGCAGGATGACCTCGGTGTCGCCCTTCGCATACCCCGAGCAGTGGCTGATGCGCGTGATGATGAGGTCGCTGAGCGCCTTCTTGTCGTAGATGATGTCCGACACAAAGAAGCACATTCTCACCCTCTCACAGAGCAGGATGACCTCGGTGTCGCCCTTCGCGTACCCCGAGCAGTGGCTGATGCGCGTGATGATGAGGTCGCTGAGCGCCTTCTTGTCGTAGATGATGTCGGACACGACGGGCTGCAGCGAGTGCCGCACGCGGTTGGTGCGCTCGTCTTGGATGAACACTTGGAAGCAGAGCCGCACCGCGTTCAGGTCGATGCTCTGAGGTTGATTCCGGTGGTTGAAGCCAGCTGAAATGTACGCCACGGTTTATACAACGTGTAGATTACATGCCCTAATTAGCAGGAAGCCTGGAGGGGACAACGATAGATGCATGAAAAAATATCACAAGAAGTGTAGCTCATATCCTGAGCGAACTATAGGGAGTTCAAAAATGTACCATAAATTATAAGTCACATCCCTATAAACAGCAGGTTCAATTTCAATCAACTGGGAGATAT
Source organism: Coenonympha glycerion (assembly GCA_963855885.1). NCBI lineage: Eukaryota > Metazoa > Arthropoda > Insecta > Lepidoptera > Nymphalidae > Coenonympha > Coenonympha glycerion. Next base: position 16,127,161 of record OY979635.1, read on the forward strand.
CTTCAACCGATTGAGCTGATAAATTTTACCTATATTACCTACTTGGATTGCTAATTAATGAGTGGTGATCTTACGCTTTGTTGGATTCATTTTAAACCCAAAATGGTGGAACACCTAAGATGGCGGTCTAGTTATTTTTAATGCACTCCATACCCATTTATTTAATACTCATATGGGTACCCAAAGGGTTAACTGATAAGAATACGGTGATAAATTGTTGTGTGATAATTATCCACTCCTCCCTAAAAGCATACCCAAAAGATATGCTGCACATTCAAGGTCAGCGTTTATAAATTGCACTTGTAAGGTAGATTCTTAGCGAAAAGTTTCCCTCTAAGTTTCGTTACAGGTATTTATTGGGCCTGAAATGGAAAATCCATCGAGCCGTAACAGAATGGACCGTAGCATACCCGGCACAAACGGTAAGTTTGCCAGTTGAGCATGTACTTGTAACTCATAAGTTAACCGTGTTTCGGGTTCGGGCGCGCGTGTATTTCTGGCTCGTGCTATTTCCACGCTCCGCCCTGCAACGGATACCGATTGTTTTGCAGGGTGACGTAATCACCCTTTTTTAATTCCACAGAATAGATGGAAACCACCCTTACTTCCCATCAACATGATGTCATATTCCTTTAATCTGTTTTGATCCATGGAACAAGACGAGACTAAAGAAATTAATTTTGTTGACATGACATCTTGTCCTATAGAACAATGTGTAAGTACCAGACATTTCTTAAAGTTTCATAGTACTGTAAAGGACCCAGACATAATTATTGCACATGGGTATCCCTGTCAGTCATCTATCATCCGCAAGAGTGACAAATGGCGAATAATGTCCATACAAGTTATGTCAAATTTCTATCTCTAGTAAGGCCAACGAGAGTAAGGCAAGCCATGGATAGATCGAATATTGGGAACCGACAAAAGACAATAACACCTGGATCCTTATGTGCAAACCCTATGGCAAAGAATATAATTATTGTATATAACTTCACGGGCTCAGTGACCCAAAGTGGATCTTGGCGCGTTATAGTCACTCGTCAATCCAGTTCACGTAAACACAATCGGGTTGCCATACATAGCCTTAGGGAAATCGTAAAAGTGAAACCGATTCGACTGTACATCTGTAAAGGCGCCTCTACAGAATGGCTTGTGATGGGCCATGCTTGGCAACGCACAACTGTAGGCCACGATCACTTGGTGTTCACACAATGGCGCACGGCTCATTGCTGCCCGGTGAGGCACTTGCGATGGACGTGGAAGTAGTTACGGCCGCGGCTATTTATTTTCAATATAATTCTTTGTTGAGATTATTTTAAATATTTGTACAATGTTAACTAGTAATTTAGAATCAATTTAGAATATATTTTGCAAAAAAATATCCACTATCCATATCAGCGGTCGGTGGCGAACTGAGCAATGGCCCATTGTGTGAACACCACAGACCACGCAACGCCACGATTCCTTTGAAGTGTGCGCCAAAAACTTTCCGATCGCGCGCCATCGTTGACCATTGTCCGCCATTGCATACCATTTCCCCCTGTACACAATGGCGATGGCCTGCAGTGGGCCATGCTGGCCCATTGTGAAGACGCCGCTTAAGTTTTACAATTAATATTTGCTTGGCTAAGGCTTAAATGCTAAACTTTTCAAGATTAATATTCGTCTATTCATGAGGTCTGGGGCGACTCACCAGTGGTCCATCAATAAATATTTGTATAATTTTTTTTTATTTATTTGGGAGGTGATAAATATTTGTGGGCAAGTATAAAGAAAGGTTTCAACGCGTCATGTATTGTGTAAACTCAGCTGGATAATATAGAAACTAAGTCGTAATTTTAAATACAATTTTCAATCGGCTACAAATCACAATATGTTAGCAATAGTCGGGAATTAGAATAGGATTGGCCTTGGCGTTATTTTCTAGCGTTTCCTAGTCGACTGATTTTGTGATTTTGTAACGGACGTTTGTTATTCTTGAAATATTTGGTTACTTTGTACATTGACGTAATATTTTGTTTATGGTAAAATCTGTGGTTTATGGTTTGTTAAATTGCTTTGAACGTTAATCATGTTACACCTTTCAGTGTTTCGATTTGAAATACATTGTATTGGTCCATATTACGTAAGAATTAGGGTCTACCACATTACTTGGGAATAGCACTGATGCCTCAAAATTTAAAATTTCAAATAATTTTACTTCAATAGGCCTTATTTACAATAGTTATGAATAGTCAGGAAATATTTCTAGTTATTAAATAATGTTAACTCTTATTTAACAACTTAAAACTAAGTTTACGATGGTTCTAGCGCGCCGTAACCTGAAAAAAGCGCACAACAAACTCAGTCGGGTATTTTTTGTTGTTATCACTATTTCAGTAAACATTTTAAAAATTCTCAGGATGATCAGCTACAATGATATTAATAAACCACGCATTGCAGCGCGCAATCATTCCTGACATATTATGAATGCAAATGTCTGAGCCTGGGACCCATTAACATCTAGCTAATCACATTATTCTAGCAATAAATCAGGTAGTACCAATGACCCTACTAACTTTAGACCAATATCTGTACTGCCTACTTTCAGTAAAATTTTTGAAAAACTTATACTGATTCAATTGCTTACTTACTTTCAAAAAAATGAATTATTACATAATAAACAATTCGGATTTACGCGGGGTCGCTCGACTACCGATGCTGGGTGTCGAGCTAATACAACATATATTTGAAGCCTGGGAGGAATCACGTGATGCGCTGGGCATTTTCTGTGACTTATCCAAGGCGTTTGATTGTGTTGAGCATGAAACATTGGTCAGGAAGTTACACCACTACGGAATTAAAGGTGCAGCTCTTGATTTGATGAGCTCCTATCTGAGCAGTCGCATTCAAAAAGTAGATGTCAATGGGAAACGATCTTCTGGGTCGACTGTGAAGATGGGAGTTCCTCAAGGGTCTATTTTGGGTCCATTCCTGTTCCTTATTTACATCAATGACCTTCCTTACCTTACTAAGGACAAGCATGAGATAGTACTGTTTGCTGATGATACATCACTTTTGTTTAAAATTAATCGACAGAAAAAAAATTTTGACGATGTAAACAGTTGTCTCAAAGAAGTAGTACATTGGTTTGAAGCTAATAATTTGCTTCTCAATAGCAAAAAAACAAAATGTATTAAATTCACCTTACCTAATGTTAGGCAAATTCAAACGAATGTAAAACTAGGTGTAGAGGAATTGGATCTTGTAGACACAACTGTATTTCTAGGAATAACGTTAGATGCTAAACTGCAGTGGGACCCTCATATAAATAATTTATCGAACAGGCTTAGTTCTGCTGCGTACGCGGTAAAAAAAATTAGGCAGCTGACAGACGTCCAGACTGCTCGACTGGTATATTTTAGTTATTTTCACAGCATTATGCCCTATGGTCTTTTGCTATGGGGTAATGCTGCTAACATTGATACTATTTTCGTGCTGCAGAAGAAGGCTGTTCGTGCCATTTATAAAATGGGCCCAAGAGAGTCTTTAAGAGAAAAATTCAAAGAATTTAATATAATGACGGTACATGCACAGTATATATTCGATAACTTGATATATGTGCATAAAAATATTAATAACTTTGTTAAGAAAAGCGATCTCCATGCTATCAACCTTAGAAGTAAAAATAAACTTATAGTTCATAAAACAAGACTAGAGAAAATAAATAAATCATTTAAAGGCATGAAATATTAAACTTATCCCTCAATAAGTTCAAAGTCGCTGTAAAACGAAAGCTCATTAATAAAGCTTACTATAGTATTAAGGATTACTTACATGAATCAAATCCTTGGGGATGAATGAACTGCTGTAATTATACTAGCTCAATTAGTTTTAAGAGCTTTTGTGAAGTGGTGATAACAGAAAACAAAACCCGGCTGAGTTTGTTGTGGGCTTCTTCTCAGTGCAGGGCGCGTTGGAACCCTCGTAAACTTAGTTTTAAGTCGACTTGGAGTTATCGCCATACAAATGTGACAAATATCATAAGGACCATTTACAAGCGCCTTTATATTAGGCCTATGTGAAATAAAGATATTTCATTTCATTTCATTTCATTTCATTTCATTTCATTTCAATGAAAAAAATTAAATATTGTATCACTTAACCCAAAAAATACCTGTTAACGATTCAGAGCCTACATATCCTATACCTTTAAACGAGCAATTCTTGTATATATATATATTTCTATATAATCTGAATCTCGGAAACGGCTCGAACGATTTTCATGAAATTTAGTATGCAGGGGGTTTTGGAGGCGATAAATCGATCTAGCTAGGATTCACTTTTACAAAATGTCGTTTTTACCAAAAAAAATATAACTCTGCCATCTATTAGCAAAAAGTAAAACTATTACAGTAAAGCCTGCTGCCATCTATTAGTGAGTAGCTGTAATACTACCGAGCAAAGCTCGTTTTAAACTATGTAATATGTTTTTCCTAATTTCTGAACTTTGAAAAAACATACGCAGCTATTGTGATCTAATTCCTATATTAGCGGATGAGTAATCCATGCCTCAGCCAATTCCACATGGGCGAACACAATACAGTGTAAATAAATCGACGGCTGAAAGTCGTGCATGTTTCCCGTCTTTTCGACCAAGGAGTCTTTAAAACAGGATTATGACCCGCGGGTGATTTGCTGTGTTTCAAATCTAATGTTTATTCTAAGAAACACATTTATATAGTACTGAACATAGAGTAAAGAATACGAGTAAGTTTCTGAATCAGTAAAGACGAAGACTAAACAACAAAATGCAACAAATTGTCAAAAAAACTAACTAATGCATGAAACGATAATAACCGACTGTTTTAATTTCCTAAACAACCCGTTTCTCCGTGTTCAGTAGAAAACTAATTTAACTTTTCGAGTTAACAAATCTTCTCATTCGATAGGTCCAAAGACCTAATATTAGTGCATATTATTCAAAATACTTCGGGTTTGTTTAAAATTAGTCTACCAAGAGGAACGACTGCCATATATAAACTAGATTTTCTTTTATAATTAGTTCATAGATAGTATCCGATAAAGTTATTTGAAACCCATAACACAACATATCGATATACTCGTACCTATAGTTGTAAAAAACCCGTTAGCTACCGTTAATTAACCAAATTTATGGTTAGCTACCTATAAAATGCAGTTATTAACGGTAAATTATCCGACTACGACAACGAAAAAGGGTAAATAATCTTTTTTTTATTGTGTAGTAAACTCCTAGGTGAAGTGATAAATTGTTATCCGAAGGGTAAAGATTTCATTTAAGATTTTATAAATCATACATATTTGAGTAAATTAACGTAAACGTAAATAATTTACGTAAATAAAATATACACACAAAGTACTAATTAAAGTAATTTACCTAAAATGTACATAATTTGAACAAACGAGACGTTGCCGCTTCAATTGAACGGAGTGGCAACGTCGCCGTTTGGTAGCGGCGCGTTCATGTATTCTCTTTGGCGGCGCCGGCGGCGCGGCGGTAATAGTAATAATAATAGTTAAAAAATCAATGTTTTGTTCTAATCATTTTAATAATAAACAATAATAATCAACATATAGTACATTTTTTATTTACTTCACTTTACTTTATTTATTTATCTATCAGGAACTTTTTAATCCCAATATTTTAATAATTATCATTTTTATTTAATAATGTTTTTGATACTTTCTTTTAAAAACTTCTATAATTTTTTGCATCAAATCAAATCGTTCAAAAAACACACGTCGGCTGCCTTACTCGCTCCTTCCCGCTATAGTACTGGCCAAAGAGTATATAATCACTACGTTTTGTACTGGCCGCGATCGCCCGCCGTATGTCGGCCGGGCAGCAAGCGCCACTTCGTCCCCCGCCGCCCAACCTCCTTTCCGCCAGTTGAAGCTGGCATCATCGCGCAACTCGCGATACACATTTCAAGCCGCTAGCGGCATCTAGCGGTGGTATTTAACCGTAATAAGCATTAAATGCAGTTAATTAACCGTTAATAACGAAAAATGCATTTTTAACCGCTTGGTTAAAATCGTTAATAACCGGCTTCGCATCTATACTCGTACCTCACTCAATGGGGTCAGACCGTTAGACGAAGACGCAGACGGTATGACATAACTTACACATAATAATTATAATAGTGGGATTTACGCGGGAAAAATATTACAAACGCACGCTAATATTTTCAAATGTCTGCTCCGAATACCGGCGCGTATCAGTATGGTTTTTTTATGGTGTTGAGTGACGCGTAGTTTCCGGGTCTTTATGCAACGGATGGTGAATTAATTAGTTTATTTATAAACATTGCATATTTATAACGCTTATTCTGTTATACTCATATATTATTATAGGTATTTTATGACTTTATAATGGCTGTTTGTAAAATCGTCCATATTTGCTTGTTTCGGAAATAGTAGTCTGCTACTACTTTTTACTGCTAAATATCAACCTGAGTGAGCCGTGAGCACACATTCCTGCGCTTTTACGAATTTACGAGAGACAAGCAACGCAGGGGTTTTGGTTGACCAAAAGTAGCAAATGACCAATCGTGGACTATCACAGGTCATGTATTTTTCATGAAAAATATCCATTTTTAATAAATGCCTCTTGGAGAATGATGAGTGCTGAGTGAGTCATGAGTGCAAAAGCCTATAATGGATTGTAGAGATGACTCTACCGATCGATTATGTCCTGAAATCGCCCGTAATAGTCGATTGTAAAGATGTCTCTACGAATCGATGATCGTCTGAAATCGCCCGTAATAGTCAATTGTAAAGATGTCTCTACAAATCAATGATCGTCTGAAATCGCCCGTAATAGTTGATTGTAAAGATGTCTCTACTCTCTGCGCATCGATGACCGTCTGAAATCGCCCGTAAAAGCCGATTGTAAAGATGTCTCTACAGATCGATGATCGTATGAAATCGCCCTTGATAGCCGATTGTAAAGATGTCTCTACAGATCGATGATCGTCTGAAATCGCCCGTATAGTTGATTGTAAAGATGTCTCTACTCTTTGCGCATCGATGATCGTCTAAAATCGTCCGTAATAGTCGATTGTAAAGATGTCTCTACAGATCGATGATCGTCTGAAATCGCCCTTGATAGCCGATTGTAAAGATGTCTCTACAGATCGATGATCGTCTGAAATCGCCCGTATAGTTGATTGTAAAGATGTCTCTACTCTCTGCGCATCGATGATCGTCTAAAATCGTCCGTAATAGTCGATTGTAAAGATGTCTCTACAGATCGATGATCGTCTGAAATCGCCCTGTAATAGTTTATTGTAAAGATGTCTCTACAGATCGATGATCGTCTGAAATCGCCCGTAATAGTTTATTGTAAAGATGTCTCTACTCTCTGCGCATCGATGACCGTCTGAAATCGCCCGTAATAGCCGATTGTAAAGATGTCTCTACAGATCGATGATCGTCTGAAATCGCCCGTGATAGCCGGATTGTAAATATGCCTCGACGGGTCAAGGATTGCCTGGAATCGCCCATCATGGCTGATTGTGGAGGGTTGATTAACAGCAACTCACTCTTGAAGGGGTCGACGCGCAGCCGCTCCCTGGTCTTGAGCGCGTTGGCGATGTCTTTCCGCTTGACGCACTGGATGCCCAGGTTGCTGAAGGACACCTGCGGGTTCTCCTCGGTGATGGTCGTCTTCACTGTGCACACGCCCTCGTCGCATTTCTCTCTACCGACGAGGTTGTGCGGGTGTGGTCTGGTGACAAACGGACAATACTTTAATCATAGATTAACTCGTATAATCGTCGCTCGCGCTCCAACTAGATAAAGCCCTACATAACAACGACAGCTCCGTGACTGTGGCAACTTTTTTTTTGTAGTGTGTGCCAGTTTGAAATTTGTATGGTGCGCGGATGCTAGTGTGCGTGAAAAATTGTGTAGCGACGGCTCGGGTTTTCCAATTTTGCAAAGAATTATTTTGCCGCACTTTTGAAGTCGAGGGCGGCCAAGGGGACCTCTATGACTTTATTACATGTCGTAAGTTATTATACACTACAGGCGATGATGAAGCCTTGTAAACCATGGTTACCGCAGGCCTCAGCCTCTCTGAGCAATTAACATTGTTTAGTGTAACTTTCTTTGTATAGTTTTTCAATTCCCGGTGACGCGCCACACTCTGGTCAAACCCCACACGAATCGAGTGAAACTAAAGCTATTTTGACAGAGTGGGGCGCGTCTTCGTGAATTGAAATATCTATTTTATGACCTTTTTTGAAAAACGCATAATATGACACCTAAGATACAGCATTACACTTGTGGTAGGTGCTAGGTACTCTTATGCAGGATATTTCTATGAAGTACATGTACAAATGAAATGAAATGAAATGAAATATCTTTATTTCACATAGGCCTAATATAAAGGCGCTTGTAAATGGTCCCTATGATATTTGTCACATTTGTATGGCGATAACTCCAAGTCGACTTAAAACTAAGTTTACGAGGGTTCCAACGCGCCCTGCACTGAGAAGAAGCCCATTGTACACGATATAGATTTTTTATGTAGGCACCGCAGCAAAGTGAAATTGTACAATGTACACGGACGAAGCATCTGTTGATTTTCAGCTAAAAATCCAAAATAATTGTAACCAGATTGGAATGCTATTTCGTAACTCTGTTGAGTCTTAACCCATTATTTGTTTCGTAACGCCGCGCCATGTGGAGATCTCGTGTTGAGCTCCATATGCACGATAAACTACATTGTATCTGTCTCGGTTGGTATTGATATGTAACATAATATTTATTTACCTTATACACTCAATGAGTTTACACGTAATTATTATTTTTAAGACTGAACGCACACTTACGTTTTGATACAATCAATTTCTGCAATTTCATTGTAATTTAATGAGCCTGATTTAATTACAATCCGCCAAATTTTGGATTTTTTTAAATACAACAACTTAGTACTTGACTGTGATCTCACCTGATGGTAAGTGACGATTCAGCCAAAACTGTTATCGTACTAACAAGGAAGGAGCAAACAGTCCCCAACAGGTGGGTTAGGGTTACAACTAGCCACGGCCGAAGCCTCCCAAATCAGCCAATTGGGAAACTATAAAATCTTGACATTCCCCGAGCCAATTTAAGAACTCCTATACCCGAACACCAACTGAACCAAAAAGAACTTCAAAATTGCATTCCTTTTACTGACACTAGAACCCTTAGGGTACCTAAGTGAGATAACTAATAATATACCATCGGAAATTTTCACAAACAACAAAGCACTGGCGTCTGCCAAACTGCGTTTTATTGGCATGTTTAAGTCAAATTGTCTACATAACCGTTAATTGAATCCACAAAGAAAAAATACGTAATGGAGGATAAAGGTTTCCTAAACATTTCGACTTGAAAGAAAATTTAATTTTGACAAACCCGCTTTCAGAAAAAATCCCTTACGAGGATCTACTCGTGTCATACTTTGGAAATTCTCTGCAAAACGGCACAAGCTTTTTGATTAGTTCTAGCACACAAAAAAAGGTCTTAAAAATTGCAACATTTCGACTTGAGAGTTTTATTTTTACTCCTCCTAACTTTCGTGTAAAGTAATTTTCCCCCGAAATTTAAGTATATTTTTGAGAACGTGGCTGCTCCTTCGCCCTGTAAACACCCGCTAGCCCTGCGGCAGTCCGTTACGGACAATTGTCGAAGGTGGACTGTAATTCGGTGTCGGAGCGAGTTTTTAGAAACTAATTTTTGATTTGAAGAGGTTTTACTCATTTGTAAATTTAGATAATATTGTATATACTTAGTTTAGTCATTATCTTTAAATTAGTAGGTGTAAATATTTTTTTTCTTTCAAGTTAGTTTTTTAGGTGTGCAAAGACTATTTAACGTAGACTGTAGGACTAGTGTAAAATGTAAAAATGCCAAAATATAAATGAAAACGGTTAGTGAAGACAGGACGACAACTTAGATTACGGTTTTTTAAAAATCTATATTATCTATGTAGAGTATTGTCACGTGCAAATGGAATTGATAGAATTATCAATAATTGTCTCTGGAGGGGTATCGGAAAAACCTCCCTACCTTTGTCGACCTCCCTGGCGCAGTGGAGCGCGCGCTCGGTTTCGAGTGGGAGATCGCGGGTTCAATTCCCGCCACGGGCCACTTTGGAACTTTATAATTTCTAATTTGGCTTAGGACTGGACTGGTGGGAGGCTTCGGCCGTGGCTAGTTACCACCCTACCAGCAAAGAAACCGTTGGGGGTGAGTTATACTTACCCCTTCCAAGTTAGTACGCTAACATCTTCGGCTGCATCATCACTTACCATCAGGTGAGATCGCAGTCAAGTACTAACTTGTAGTGTGTAAAAAAAAAAATAACTACACAGCTCCGGCAGAAAAGTAAGGAAGTAAGTACTGATTCCCTATTTTCTCACCCTTCGATGGGGCAGCACGTTTCGAAACTTTAATATGGAGGTCAATTAATATCGATATTTCTGAAATACTCATTTGGGCAACCCACATTTTAGTATTTTAATCTGATACGGAATATTATTCGTAGGTACTTACTACAAGCACAAACAATATTTCGAATCGTATACAATATCGAACATTTCATTTCAAAGGTAAGTACTAAAACTCAAGAGGCATAAGTATTTTAATTTATGCGCAGGTATAAATATATAAAATAGGCATCATACCATAAAATAACACATTTGTACCCTCTGCAGTGTATAGTCTTTGACCTAGTTTGCGTGGTACAGAGTCGCGGCCGCTAGGGGCGCAAGCATCGGCAAAAGACGCGCCGCGCTAGGTTTCATCAAAGTCATTCGGTACTCTTACAGCTGTTTTCACTAAACCTAGGAAACTCCTAAATCGAATGCTTAGCCGATAAGTGACAGTTTTTACCTACAACAACTGTCACCTTAGGACTAAGCATTCGATTTAGGAGTTTCCTGGGTTTAGTGAAAACGGCTGTTAGCCCCTTAATGTGCGGCCCTATACCTTAACCACCAACTGACCAAAAAGAACTTCAAAATTGCATTCCTTTTACTGACACTAGAACCCTTAGGGTACCTAAGTGAGATAACTAATAATATACCATCGGAAATTTTCACAAACAACAAAGCACTGGCGTCTCAATGTGCGGCCACCCCTATCACGTAGGGGATGACTCACCCCCAGTGTCGTAAAACGCCTACGCACACGATTTATTCAACATCACGTCCCCCAAACTAAGTATTGACTCATTCATCCCTTTTTGCGCTATTTTAGGGCATTAGGGTAAATATTGGCCGGGCTTTTCATTCACCGGACGTAACTTCGGTCGAGTTCCGTGATACCAAAAAATTATGCATGAAAACTTGTAACGTTCTTTATTAACTGGTGTTTTTCTTTAGCTGGACATTAAAAACTAATGCGACGTGAGATAATGTTGTTTTTATTACAAAAAAAATAAGCAGAAAACATGTCCTCCTTGACATAAAAATAAGCAAAACTAAATTCGTTTACGCAATTTCGTTTAACAAAAGTATTTCGGAACCAGATATGGCCAGGAGCATAGAACCCGAATAACACCACAACATGATCGAAATTTGCACGAATTACAAATGATTTTGGTATTACGAATGTATGGGAAACAGCGTGGGTTAGTGGACTCTTAATGTAAACAAATACATTCCGAGAGCGATTTGGAAATTGGAACATCTTTTGTTCTACGACTTTTTTTACTCGATAGTTTGAGACATGTTAAATATTCAATATTTTACAGAGATACTCTACTTGTTACCACTCTGTAAGGTAACATAGGCAAGCGGCAATGGCGCGGCGCGCGGACTCCCAACAGTGTAATATCACTTTACAGAAATAACAATTTTTATATGAAACAAATTAATACTGAACTTTGAAATATCGTAGAACAAAAGTGGTTAGTTTTAATGTAAACAACTACAAGCCGAAAGCGATCTGATATTATTATTTTTTTATATGATCCTGTATAACATGTGGTGAAAGCTATAGAGTAGTTACTTGTAGGGCGCCTGGTGACGCAGGACACGACGACGATGGCCTGCCCCTTGTGGCCCACGATCTCGATGGTGGGGTAGGTGCGGCGCTCGGGCGTGGAGCTCGCGCCCGGGATGGACCCCGCCGACCGGCCCTCGCACTCGTATCTGAACAAGCTATAGGGTAGTTACTTGTAGGGCGCCTCCCTGGTGACGCAGGACACGACGATGATGGCCTGCCCCTTGTGGCCCACGATCTCGATGGTGGGGTAGGTGCGGCGCTCGGGCGTGGAGCTCGCGCCCGGGATGGACCCCGCCGACCGGCCCTCGCACTCGTATCTGAACAAGCTATAGGGTAGTTACTTGTAGGGCGCCTCCCTGGTGACGCAGGACACGACGATGATGGCCTGCCCCTTGTGGCCCACGATCTCGATGGTGGGGTAGGTGCGGCGCTCGGGCGTGGAGCTCGCGCCCGGGATGGACCCCGCCGACCGGCCCTCGCACTCGTATCTGAACAAGCTATAGGGTAGTTACTTGTAGGGCGCCTCCCTGGTGACGCAGGACACGACGACGATGGCCTGCCCCTTGTGGCCCACGATCTCGATGGTGGGGTAGGTGCGGCGCTCGGGCGTGGAGCTCGCGCCCGGGATGGACCCCGCCGACCGGCCCTCGCACTCGTATCTGAACAAGCTATAGGGTAGTTACTTGTAGGGCGCCTCCCTGGTGACGCAGGACACGACGACGATGGCCTGCCCCTTGTGGCCCACGATCTCGATGGTGGGGTAGGTGCGGCGCTCGGGCGTGGAGCTCGCGCCCGGGATGGACCCCGCCGACCGGCCCTCGCACTCGTATCTGAACAAGCTATAGGGTAGTTACTTGTAGGGCGCCTCCCTGGTGACGCAGGACACGACGACGATGGCCTGCCCCTTGTGGCCCACGATCTCGATGGTGGGGTAGGTGCGGCGCTCGGGCGTGGAGCTCGCGCCCGGGATGGACCCCGCCGACCGGCCCTCGCACTCGTATCTGAACAAGCTATAGGGTAGTTACTTGTAGGGCGCCTCCCTGGTGACGCAGGACACGACGATGATGGCCTGCCCCTTGTGGCCCACGATCTCGATGGTGGGGTAGGTGCGGCGCTCGGGCGTGGAGCTCGCGCCCGGGATGGACCCCGCCGACCGGCCCTCGCACTCGTATCTGAACAAGCTATAGGGTAGTTACTTGTAGGGCGCCTCCCTGGTGACGCAGGACACGACGATGATGGCCTGCCCCTTGTGGCCCACGATCTCGATGGTGGGGTAGGTGCGGCGCTCGGGCGTGGAGCTCGCGCCCGGGATGGACCCCGCCGACCGGCCCTCGCACTCGTATCTGAACAAGCTATAGGGTAGTTACTTGTAGGGCGCCTCCCTGGTGACGCAGGACACGACGATGATGGCCTGCCCCTTGTGGCCCACGATCTCGATGGTGGGGTAGGTGCGGCGCTCGGGCGTGGAGCTCGCGCCCGGGATGGACCCCGCCGACCGGCCCTCGCACTCGTATCTGAACAAGCTATAGGGTAGTTACTTGTAGGGCGCCTCCCTGGTGACGCAGGACACGACGACGATGGCCTGCCCCTTGTGGCCCACGATCTCGATGGTGGGGTAGGTGCGGCGCTCGGGCGTGGAGCTCGCGCCCGGGATGGACCCCGCCGACCGGCCCTCGCACTCGTATCTGAACAAGCTATAGGGTAGTTACTTGTAGGGCGCCTCCCTGGTGACGCAGGACACGACGATGATGGCCTGCCCCTTGTGGCCCACGATCTCGATGGTGGGGTAGGTGCGGCGCTCGGGCGTGGAGCTCGCGCCCGGGATGGACCCCGCCGACCGGCCCTCGCACTCGTATCTGAACAAGCTATAGGGTAGTTACTTGTAGGGCGCCTCCCTGGTGACGCAGGACACGACGATGATGGCCTGCCCCTTGTGGCCCACGATCTCGATGGTGGGGTAGGTGCGGCGCTCGGGCGTGGAGCTCGCGCCCGGGATGGACCCCGCCGACCGGCCCTCGCACTCGTATCTGAACAAGCTATAGGGTAGTTACTTGTAGGGCGCCTCCCTGGTGACGCAGGACACGACGATGATGGCCTGCCCCTTGTGGCCCACGATCTCGATGGTGGGGTAGGTGCGGCGCTCGGGCGTGGAGCTCGCGCCCGGGATGGACCCCGCCGACCGGCCCTCGCGCTCGTATCTGAACAAGCTATAGGGTAGTTACTTGTAGGGCGCCTCCCTGGTGACGCAGGACACGACGATGATGGCCTGCCCCTTGTGGCCCACGATCTCGATGGTGGGGTAGGTGCGGCGCTCGGGCGTGGAGCTCGCGCCCGGGATGGACCCCGCCGACCGGCCCTCGCACTCGTATCTGAACAAGCTATAGGGTAGTTACTTGTAGGGCGCCTCCCTGGTGACGCAGGACACGACGATGATGGCCTGCCCCTTGTGGCCCACGATCTCGATGGTGGGGTAGGTGCGGCGCTCGGGCGTGGAGCTCGCGCCCGGGATGGACCCCGCCGACCGGCCCTCGCACTCGTATCTGAACAAGCTATAGGGTAGTTACTTGTAGGGCGCCTCCCTGGTGACGCAGGACACGACGATGATGGCCTGCCCCTTGTGGCCCACGATCTCGATGGTGGGGTAGGTGCGGCGCTCGGGCGTGGAGCTCGCGCCCGGGATGGACCCCGCCGACCGGCCCTCGCACTCGTATCTGAACAAGCTATAGGGTAGTTACTTGTAGGGCGCCTCCCTGGTGACGCAGGACACGACGATGATGGCCTGCCCCTTGTGGCCCACGATCTCGATGGTGGGGTAGGTGCGGCGCTCGGGCGTGGAGCTCGCGCCCGGGATGGACCCCGCCGACCGGCCCTCGCACTCGTATCTGAACAAGCTATAGGGTAGTTACTTGTAGGGCGCCTCCCTGGTGACGCAGGACACGACGATGATGGCCTGCCCCTTGTGGCCCACGATCTCGATGGTGGGGTAGGTGCGGCGCTCGGGCGTGGAGCTCGCGCCCGGGATGGACCCCGCCGACCGGCCCTCGCACTCGTATCTGAACAAGCTATAGGGTAGTTACTTGTAGGGCGCCTCCCTGGTGACGCAGGACACGACGATGATGGCCTGCCCCTTGTGGCCCACGATCTCGATGGTGGGGTAGGTGCGGCGCTCGGGCGTGGAGCTCGCGCCCGGGATGGACCCCGCCGACCGGCCCTCGCACTCGTATCTGAACAAGCTATAGGGTAGTTACTTGTAGGGCGCCTCCCTGGTGACGCAGGACACGACGATGATGGCCTGCCCCTTGTGGCCCACGATCTCGATGGTGGGGTAGGTGCGGCGCTCGGGCGTGGAGCTCGCGCCCGGGATGGACCCCGCCGACCGGCCCTCGCACTCGTATCTGAACAAGCTATAGGGTAGTTACTTGTAGGGCGCCTCCCTGGTGACGCAGGACACGACGATGATGGCCTGCCCCTTGTGGCCCACGATCTCGATGGTGGGGTAGGTGCGGCGCTCGGGCGTGGAGCTCGCGCCCGGGATGGACCCCGCCGACCGGCCCTCGCACTCGTATCTGAACAAGCTATAGGGTAGTTACTTGTAGGGCGCCTCCCTGGTGACGCAGGACACGACGATGATGGCCTGCCCCTTGTGGCCCACGATCTCGATGGTGGGGTAGGTGCGGCGCTCGGGCGTGGAGCTCGCGCCCGGGATGGACCCCGCCGACCGGCCCTCGCACTCGTATCTGAACAAGCTATAGGGTAGTTACTTGTAGGGCGCCTCCCTGGTGACGCAGGACACGACGATGATGGCCTGCCCCTTGTGGCCCACGATCTCGATGGTGGGGTAGGTGCGGCGCTCGGGCGTGGAGCTCGCGCCCGGGATGGACCCCGCCGACCGGCCCTCGCACTCGTATCTGAACAAGCTATAGGGTAGTTACTTGTAGGGCGCCTCCCTGGTGACGCAGGACACGACGATGATGGCCTGCCCCTTGTGGCCCACGATCTCGATGGTGGGGTAGGTGCGGCGCTCGGGCGTGGAGCTCGCGCCCGGGATGGACCCCACCGACCGGCCCTCGCACTCGTATCTGAACAAGCTATAGGGTAGTTACTTGTAGGGCGCCTCCCTGGTGACGCAGGACACGACGATGATGGCCTGCCCCTTGTGGCCCACGATCTCGATGGTGGGGTAGGTGCGGCGCTCGGGCGTGGAGCTCGCGCCCGGGATGGACCCCGCCGACCGGCCCTCGCACTCGTATCTGAACAAGCTATAGGGTAGTTACTTGTAGGGCGCCTCCCTGGTGACGCAGGACACGACGATGATGGCCTGCCCCTTGTGGCCCACGATCTCGATGGTGGGGTAGGTGCGGCGCTCGGTCGTGGAGCTCGCGCCCGGGATGGACCCCGCCGACCGGCCCTCGCACTCGTATCTGAACAAGCTATAGGGTAGTTACTTGTAGGGCGCCTCCCTGGTGACGCAGGACACGACGATGATGGCCTGCCCCTTGTGGCCCACGATCTCGATGGTGGGGTAGGTGCGGCGCTCGGGCGTGGAGCTCGCGCCCGGGATGGACCCCGCCGGCCGGCCCTCGCACTCGTATCTGAACAAGCTATAGGGTAGTTACTTGTAGGGCGCCTCCCTGGTGACGCAGGACACGACGATGATGGCCTGCCCATTGTGGCCCACGATCTCGATGGTGGGGTAGGTGCGGCGCTCGGGCGTGGAGCTCGCGCCCGGGATGGACCCCGCCGACCGGCCCTCGCACTCGTATCTGAACAAGCTATAGGGTAGTTACTTGTAGGGCGCCTCCCTGGTGACGCAGGACACGACGATGATGGCCTGCCCCTTGTGGCCCACGATCTCGATGGTGGGGTAGGTGCGGCGCTCGGGCGTGGAGCTCGCGCCCGGGATGGACCCCGCCGACCGGCCCTCGCACTCGTATCTGAACAAGCTATAGGGTAGTTACTTGTAGGGCGCCTCCCTGGTGACGCAGGACACGACGATGATGGCCTGCCCCTTGTGGCCCACGATCTCGATGGTGGGGTAGGTGCGGCGCTCGGGCGTGGAGCTCGCGCCCGGGATGGACCCCGCCGACCGGCCCTCGCACTCGTATCTGAACAAGCTATAGGGTAGTTACTTGTAGGGCGCCTCCCTGGTGACGCAGGACACGACGATGATGGCCTGCCCCTTGTGGCCCACGATCTCGATGGTGGGGTAGGTGCGGCGCTCGGGCGTGGAGCTCGCGCCCGGGATGGACCCCGCCGACCGGCCCTCGCACTCGTATCTGAACAAGCTATAGGGTAGTTACTTGTAGGGCGCCTCCCTGGTGACGCAGGACACGACGATGATGCCCTGCCCCTTGTGGCCCACGATCTCGATGGTGGGGTAGGTGCGGCGCTCGGGCGTGGAGCTCGCGCCCGGGATGGACCCCGCCGACCGGCCCTCGCACTCGTATCTGAACAAGCTATAGGGTAGTTACTTGTAGGGCGCCTCCCTGGTGACGCAGGACACGACGATGATGGCCTGCCCCTTGTGGCCCACGATCTCGATGGTGGGGTAGGTGCGGCGCTCGGGCGTGGAGCTCGCGCCCGGGATGGACCCCGCCGACCGGCCCTCGCACTCGTATCTGAACAAGCTATAGGGTAGTTACTTGTAGGGCGCCTCCCTGGTGACGCAGGACACGACGATGATGGCCTGCCCCTTGTGGCCCACGATCTCGATGGTGGGGTAGGTGCGGCGCTCGGGCGTGGAGCTCGCGCCCGGGATGGACCCCGCCGACCGGCCCTCGCACTCGTATCTGAACAAGCTATAGGGTAGTTACTTGTAGGGCGCCTCCCTGGTGACGCAGGACACGACGATGATGGCCTGCCCCTTGTGGCCCACGATCTCGATGGTGGGGTAGGTGCGGCGCTCGGGCGTGGAGCTCGCGCCCGGGATGGACCCCGCCGACCGGCCCTCGCACTCGTATCTGAACAAGCTATAGGGTAGTTACTTGTAGGGCGCCTCCCTGGTGACGCAGGACACGACGATGATGGCCTGCCCCTTGTGGCCCACGATCTCGATGGTGGGGTAGGTGCGGCGCTCGGGCGTGGAGCTCGCGCCCGGGATGGACCCCGCCGACCGGCCCTCGCACTCGTATCTGAACAAGCTATAGGGTAGTTACTTGTAGGGCGCCTCCCTGGTGACGCAGGACACGACGATGATGGCCTGCCCCTTGTGGCCCACGATCTCGATGGTGGGGTAGGTGCGGCGCTCGGGCGTGGAGCTCGCGCCCGGGATGGACCCCGCCGACCGGCCCTCGCACTCGTATCTGAACCTGCGGACAAGGGACACCCATGTAGTACAACCCAACTACATCCCCATGACCATCATCACCAGCCGTGCTATTCTGCGAAACAGCGACGAGCGTACCCTATGCATCTATGAATTTGTCAATTGTAATAGAGTACAATTTTGCATGCCATCTTCGGGTTGGCAGCTGTTTCAGAGATGGACATTTTGCAGTTACAGCACAGCTGTATTCAGTTATTAGACGACCTCCGTGGTTGAGTGGTTGGCGTGCCGGTTTCCACCGCCGCCATCTCTGAGGTTCCGGGTTCGATCCCCACGCGGTCGGGGCAATGTCTCGGCTATGGGTGTTGTGGTACCTTCGTTGTTTCTGATTTCCTTAACACAAGTGCATAAGCTACTTACTAAGGGATTGGAGCAATGTATGTGATGTTGTCAAATATTTATTTATTTATTATTCTCATCGTCATTTTATTGTTTTAAATTCTTTTAATATCTGGGTGACCGAGCTTTGCTCGGTAGTACTACCTAGTAACACTATTCACCAATAGATGGCAGCAGGAGTCATATTTTTTTTACTTACCTTTACTGTAAATAGGTTTACTTTTTGCCAATAGATGTCAGACAGTCATATTTTTTTTCGTAAATACGACAAGTTCTAAATGCTCTATCCTTAATGGTACAACAACGTTTGCCGGGCCAGCTAGTTTAGATACAGAATGAGCGATCGACAAGTTTCAATGGCGATCGCTGATAAGTTAAACTCTTACCCCCTTATTAATAAATGGAGTAGCGATGGAGTAGTTGACATTTGAAGAGAAAAGACTAATAACTACTCCATCCTTACTCCATGTTTATTAATAAGGGAGTAAGGGGGCGGCACAAAGATGTTTACAATGGAGCAGTCCGGTGCCCGATCTCTAGTCGGCCTGACGGAGAGTAGGCGCTGATAGCGAATGTCATATGTCACTGATAAATAAGTGATAGCGACAAACACAATAAAACGGGTGACCGCGTCGAGCGGCGCGGGTTGGACGGACGCCAAGCAAAAAAATTACTTATCGTTATTTATAGAATTTATATTTCATTTGCGAGAGCCGTTAAAAATACCCGTCGCGCGTCGCTACGTCACGTTCACACGTTGTTTGTACGTCATAATTGTAACTACTGGTCCATTCAATTTACTAGAGGAAGCCCGCGACTTCGCCCCTGACAACAGTCAGTCAGTAGTAGTAAGTAGTCAGTAAACTTAGTAAGTAGGTATATATTATGCAGAGTGTGGTTCGTGGATACACAAAATAAAGCAAACGTAATATTAAACTAGTTTTATTACTTGAACTACAATGGCGGTAAATTACAATGACACTGGTAACGGCTAGTTTGTTCTGATAGCGAGGCGGGACCACCAAAAAGGAACGAATTTAAATTTGACGGGCTTTTTATAGCCAGCTGATTTTGACAACTCAAAATGGCGTCCGCCACAGATGGATGCATCGATTTTATACAGATTAAACAGCGTTTATGGTTTACTTGTGTACCGTTGCCACAGTATATAAATAATCGTTATAAACGCACCATACGGTTTCTAACAGTATAAAGTGGTAACTTACCATTAAAAAATATCAGGTCATCAGTTGACAACTGTCGCATTGTTTACACAAAGTAACTAAACTATAATACAATATTGATATTTTATCTACGCTCATTGCTTAAAGTTCGAATTATGAAATCAAAATGTGTCACATATTGACCTACTTTATTCACAGACTTCTATAATTATTAAAAAGTTATTCATTATAACATAGCTGTACTATGGAAATATCTCTAGATTGTTGAATAATTTCTATTACGATACGCGGCTCTGGGTTCCTGTATTTTTGTGTGTCGTCATCACAGACCAGGGAATAACTTTCTTTTCTCTGTGGTCGTCATAGCCAAAAGAGAGTGTAGAGCCAATCCTCAATTTTGTTTTTTTTTTTTTTTATATAAGGAGTCCACAGACAACATTTAGTTGGTAGTCATGATCGACCATAGACAACAATTAATTCACGGAAACAATAATTTTTCCCTGCCTTATATTATGACTGATTAAAAAGTGTGTTCATACAGAATATTGAAAAGAATTATGTATAATTTTTGATTATTTAATTATCCACTAAAAATATAGTTTATCTGACTTGTATAAATATTTTTCTACTCTTTTTTGTTTCATGACTTTTTTAACAGACTATACGCAGTTTGCAACTGAATTTTGGCGCCATACCTAACTTTTAACATTTCAATGTGTTATTTTTGTTACTTAGTCAAAACTTAGCGCGGAAAAATGTCTAGCAGTGAAACGTACTAAAGAAAATTTAACTCCACCTGACATTTTAGTAATTGCAACAAAAATGACCCACAATCTTTTACCAACAAAGTGAAGGATTTACGACAAACGTTAGCAAGATTTTATGCTTTGGATTTATGATAATTTGAGCGTAGATAAAGTAGTGTATGAAACTCTACATAATTAGGTATTAAAACACTCGTGTGATACTATTAAAAAACTCGCCTGCGGCTCGTTTTTTAAACTCACACTCATGTTTTAATACCCCCCATTATGCATCCGTTTCATAAACTACTATTATGAATACGATGAGTGATGACTCATCTGCGATGTAAACATATAACCACTGTGGAAGAGGATATCATGCGTGAAGGAGTAAGTATATATTGTGACTAATGCAAGGGGTTACTTTAGTGCTACAGGCTACGAATAGTTTCGTCACTTAGATATTATGCACAATGTGTATTGCACATCTTTGGTAGTTCAAGAGTCCCATGAATTACAATGTCTCTATACATTCGAAATACCAAATCATTTGTAATTCGTGCATATTTCGATAATGTTGTGGTGTTATTCGGGTTTATATAGTAATAATCTATTCTCCTGGCCATAGTTGGTTCGGAAATACTTCTCTAAAACGAAATATTAATCAATTTTGATCAAATTGTTATAAATTCGGTCAGGTTCCGTAATACCAAAAATTATGAATGAAAACTTGTAACTTTCTTTATTAACTGGTGTTTTTCCTTAGCTGGATTATACCTACATCGCAGCGTCACGTCGTATTATTAGTTTTAATATGACAGTGAGTTTAGCGAGCATAACATTTATGCATCTAAAACTCTATTAACATGTTTTTAATAAAACTTTGCACGAAAACATAAAGTACCTACATATTGTTTCACAGATTCCCAGTTTCCCAGATTTAGCTACAAATCTGGGAAACTGTAGTAAATTGAAATCTCTTCACCCGCTTAAGAGCTGCGATGCTACATAAAAATGCACACACAGACAGACATCGACGTGAAACATATAACACCGCTCTTTTTGCGTCGGAGGTTAAAAATGAGCCAGTTCAATTTTTTTATCAATACTACATACAAGTCATCGCGCTGTCCACGAATCACGTCCCACCTGTTGCTGTGCATTATGAATGAACGCCGACATACCTATTGTGATGTGATGTGTCTGATATTAGCCTAGCCACGTGTGAGCCCGGCCGCACAAGAAAAGGCTAGGTGATTCGCGTATTGTTTCAACCACTTTAACAAACTGTGAGTGTGATGCTTCATTACACTTAAGGGCGATGGGTACCATCCAGGCGCGAAAATTCAAATTTTATTTAGTTTTTCGCTCACAGTGGGCTAATTATACATCGAAGGCTAATGGCAATGAGTTTTGCGAGCACAACGTTTATGCATATATATGTTTTTAACAAAAACTCTGCTCAACAATACTTTTTTACTTCATATTGGTTCCCGATAGCTCGAAATCTGGGAAACTGCAAAAAATTATCTTTCGGGAATCAATATGAGATGAGTGGGAACTTTCGAGCAAAGTTTCTATTAAAAACGTGTAGATGCATAAAAAGAAGGCCCGCAAAATGCATTGCCATAAATCTACAATGTGTAGTTAGTATTATATTTGCGAAAAACTAAATAAAATTTGAATTTCGCGGGCTGGTAGGGCCGCAACACCCATAACGTAGTTGGCGTGAGCGAGGGAGCGGGAGTGCGAGAGAGGTGGGTTCACGGTAAGTCTGTGTAAAGTCGCAAATACGTTTTTTATTCCACATTTCACTTCACGAAATGCAGCTGACGCGTTACGTGAATCGTTAGGCTGTTCATGTCGTAGAGGGCCACGTTACGACTTTGTGGGATGAAGAAGCGTTTCTAGTTTTTGTTTTTAGTAACACAACTTCACAAGCATTAGACATATTAAATGGGTAATTTCGATCGCATAAGAATAGATTACCGTCTTTATTCATCGATTTATATATTAACCATATTGACTTATTCATTAAACTAAGGTTGTAACGTTACGTTAGGTTTAACAAGAATCCGGCTAGTTACACATTAAATGAAAAGCTATTATATGTTATTGATTATACATTTACTATTTACGTTTGGTAAAGGGGTGTTTTCAAATAAAAAAAACCGGTCAAGTGCGAGTCGGACTCGCGCACCGAGGGTTCCATACCATAAAAGAAGTAAAACATTAAAAGAATCACTTTTGTTCATGATTTTACGAGTATAATTTACATAATATAGGTACTTTTGTTGGCAAACCGCAAACCTAACTTTGTTTTCGGCGGATTATTGTTATTAGCAAAAAAAGTATAATAGTTAGAGGGTTGATTTTATTTTTCCTGTAAAATATACGTTAGCTTCTATTGATCATATTTATTTCAGATTTTTCGAATGGTAAACTTCGGAGATAAGGGGGGGGAACGGTATTTTTTTCGACAGTTTGCCCAATAAATCAAAAACTATCAGGCATAAAAATAAATAAAAATTGGTTTTAGAATATACAAGTAACGCCCTTTCATATGATACCCCACTCAATATTGTTATCTCATTTTGAAATTTTGGCGACCCTGTTTTTCCCCCTTTTTAAATAAAAATAAAAACAATTTTCAAATTTTTACGATTGCTATAACGTCGCGTCACTATTATCTATAACTATTCTAAATTTCAGGTCGATAGCTTGAATAGTTACTGAAATAATCGAGTGTGACAGACGGACGGACGGACGGACGGAGAAAGTCTCACCATAAGGGTTCCATTTTTACCAAATTGGTATGGAACCCTAAAAATAATGAAATGTTTTTTTTAACTGGGGATAATAGGCATTGGGTACTTTCACTGTTTTGCTTTTGTAAGACGATAAAAAAGTCACCGTGTATATTATTAAACACCGAGTACGTATCTAATAGATTTTTGTGAGAGAACGTGTAAGTATAAATTCAATTTCCCAGCCATCTGTCGGATGTCGATTATCCGACAAATTAGCGCGTCGGATTCCAATCACAGAAACTCGGATACGTCCATTGTTTAAAACAATCGGAACTATCGCGTGTCGCGGTAAAAAAATTTGCACCTGCGGCCTTCATCTGCGGACGAAGTGTGACGTCACTGTCTGAGATCCACCGCCGGGCAGGCACACTTCCAACATGACTGGGCAATAATGCTAGACAGAGATACAGAAAAACTAACAGTAACACTTAACGGCATAGAAGGCCTATTTATGCGATTTTGACCGGCCTCTCAGTTGAAAACTATAGAGACAATTAGTTTCAAATTTGAACGTCATGTATTTTGGATCTTTAACCTCAAAACGTTAAGACGCAGAAACACGATTGGAAAAACTTTCCTCGATAGAAAGTTTTCCCAAAAGTTGCTCCAATCTTCTCATATTTATTCAGATTTATCGGAAACGATTCAACAGTTTTCTGTTTTTTTTTTTTTTTTTCGGGTCCTTATTGATGAGTACTCAAATCGACGTGAAGTTTTTTTGAAATCAGGACTATACATTATTCACAATACAATTAAAACCTATTCAAGTGAAAACTCATTATGCCGCCCCCAAATTACGTAAGTGATAAGCATATGGTTAACTCTTTCGGACATTTGATGCATGTATAATGACATCATTGTCTTTCTGAAACGCCTCATAGGCGTCAGTCTGTCCTGCGCTAATGCGAGAGTCGGACGTGCGCGTGAATGTATATTTCGCAGCCGTAGATTTCTGATCGTAATATAGAAAGTTATTCCTTGGTCTGTGGCAATAACCGCTGAAATAACGCCCTCTATTAAGCGGCTGAATGGTTATATTATATACTGTCAAACACGCCATCTGTTAGTATGTCGCTGAACGATTATGTGCGCAGGAAACCCACGTGGTTTTGATATGTACTTTGATAATATTTTAATTTTATATGTTGTCATTTACCTATTTTATTAAAACTTCGGTTTATTATTTTATAAAAAAATGAGAAAATTAAGAAATATTATTTTTAATTATTATAAAAATTAAGAAATTTAGTTGGTCGAAGATCTATGAGTAAATACCTCGCTGCTCGCGATGCAATAAAAAGGGGAAACAGGACGTCGCCTGTTGCCCTGCAGGTTGAAGACGATAATTTATTATTATTATTACAAGCTTTTATTTAGTTTCACATGTCCCGATGTTTGTTTGTTTGCCAAATTGTTGTAACTAATCAACAATCCACTTCATGGCTACCGATAAATCGGTAAATCGAGTGACAATGCGAAATTATAAAATTAATGCGACGACCTCCGTGGCGCAGGGGACGCATGCTCGGATTCGAGTGGGAGGTCGCGGGTTCGATCCCGCCACGGGCCACTTTGGAATTTTATATTTTTAGGGTTCCATACCAAAATAGTAAAAATGGAACCCTTATGGTGAGACTTTCTCCGTCCGTCCGTCCGTCCGTCTGTCACACTCGATTATTTCAGTAACTATTCAAGCTATCGACTTGAAATTTAGAATAGTTATAGGAAATAGTGACCCGACGTCATAACAATCGTAAAAATTTGAAAATTGTTTTTATTTTTATTTAAAAAGGGGGGAAAACCGGGTCGGCAAAATTTCAAAATGAGATAACAATATTGAGTGGGGTATCGTATGAAAGGGCGTTACTTGTGTATTCTAAAACTGATTTTTATTTATTTTTATGCCTGATAGTTTTTGATTTATTGGGCAAACTGGCGAAAAAAATACCGTTCCCCCCATCTTATCTCCGAAGATTACCAATCGAAAAATCTGAAATAATTATGATCAATAAAAATAAACGTATATTTTACAGGAAAAATAAAATCAACTCCGTAACTATTATACTTTTTTTGATAATAACAATAAACCGCCAAAAACAAAGTTACGTTTGCGGTTTGCCAACAAAAGTACCTACATGTAAATTATACTCGTAAATTCATGAACAAAAGTGATTCTTTCAATATTTTACTTCTTCTATGGTATGGAACCCTCGGTGCGCGAGTCCGACTCGCACTTGGCCGGTTTTTCTAAATTGGCTCAGGTTTGGTCTGGTGGGAGGCTTCGGCCGTGGCTAGTTACCACCCTACCAGCAAAGACGTACCGCCAAGCGATTTAGCGTTCCTGTACGATGCTGTGTAGAAACTGTTGGGGTGACTTTACTTACCCCATCCAAGTTAGTACGCTAACATCTTCGACTGCATCATCACTTACCATCAGGTGAGATCGCAGTCAAGTACTAACTTGTATAGCGTAAAAAAAAAAACCGGCCAAGTGAGAGTCGGACTCGCGCACCGAGGGTTCCATACCATAAAAGAAGTAAAACATTGAAAGAATCACTTTTATTCATGAATTTACGAGTAAAATTTACATGTAGGTACTTTTGTTGGCAAACCGCAAACGTAACTTTGTTTTTGGCGGATTATTGTTATTATCAAAAAAGTATATTAGTCAGTGAGTTGATTTTATTTTTCCTGTAAAATATACATTAATTTCTATTGATCATAATTATTTCAGATTTTTCGATTGGTAAACTTCGGAGATAAGGGGGGGGAACGGTATTTTTTTCGACAGTTTGCTCAATAAATCAAAAACTATCGGACATAAAAATAAATAAAAATCGGTTTTAGACTACACGCCCAAGTAACGCCCTTTCATATGATACCCCACTCAATATTGTTATCTCATTTTGAAAAATCGAAGCTCCGGTTTTCCCCCCTTTTTAAATAAAAATAAAAATAATTTTCAAATTTTTACGATTGTTATGACGTCGCGTCACTATTACCTATAACTATTCCAAATTTTAAGTCGATAGCTTTGATAGTTACTGAAATAATCGAGTGTGACAGACGGACGGACGGACGGACGGACGGACGGACGGACGGACGGATGGAGAAAGTCTCACCATAAGGGTTCCATTTTTACCATTTTGGTATGGAACCCTAAAAATAAGGAAATCAGTAGGTACCTACGACGCGCCCCGGTCTGTCAAAATCGCTTATGTTTATTCGATTCGTCTTCGTGGAGTGAAATTATATCTATATACCTACCAAATTTATTATTATTTGCACAATCAGCCACGTACCTACTTTTAAAGTATTGTATTCTTTCCGCGCCATCTATAGGCATTAGTGATAGTTTTTTTTACGTATTAATACCGCTTTCTGCCGTTGTGCTAGTGTTCGTACGTAAAAGTACCGAAATTCGCCGCATATTGCTAAACGGCGTGCTATATTGGAAGCCACGCCCCTTTTTCTGAAGTACTCATCAAAACTGAAATGAGTTTTTTTCAATGTAAGGCCTTAAGGCGACTATATCCCAGCACTTTAGGTATTTGTCGCACAGTCAGACCCGCTCTACGATACCTAGCGACCATTGCCGTGAGCCGAGAAGTTAGAATGAACTCCGTGAACCTATTCATAAATATTTGCGTCACAGTACTGTGCAGTAGTGTACTGTTACAGTTGGACTATTTGTCATTATAATTCGCTTCACGAAATATATGCTGGAAGTTGCGTTTTTTACGTATATTTTGACTTTTTTATGGTAATCGATAATATCAACCGAGGTATTTATTTATAATAATTATGTATTACTAAAGTAGCAGGATTTGTAGAAATTTTTCTTGTATATATTAGGGAAATGAAGAGTTTTATATTTTTTTTTAATCTTCTTTGCTACCGTCCGCATCTTTCTTTTCACAGTAGTAGTTTTGACACATTCTGTGATCACCATAAGAGTGCGTCGTTGTGCAGAACTGATATGGCAACGTTTTTAGGGTTCCCAGATATTTTGTGATATCTATACTAATATAATAAAAAGGTAGCGTAACGATGTTTGTGAGCTTGTGACGTTGTAAGGGGTAATCTCTGGATCTACTGAACCGATTTTCAAAATTCTTTCACCAATACATTATCGTGGAGTGTCATAGGCTATAATAATTTCCAAAATTAACTATGCATTGTTACTAAAACTTGAATAATGTAATCCAAGTCGCAAAAAAATTGCTTTCATCGCGTACGCTGCGATTGAGGATAGAACAAAACAAAATCAAAATCATCAAATCAGTATCAAAATCTGCAAAAAAGTCCGCAATAGCATATGCCTATCTCCTATGGGTAACTCGCAATAACTGCTTTTACTTTAAAATTGTGGATTAAAAATAAATAATTTTTGTGAAGCTTATTTAGCCCATATGGTATTAATTTATATCTTTGTAAATATGTTTTTTAGAACGGAAATTTAATGTAGAATAGTTCTGCCCTTTACTCTATACAGTTTAAATACATATCTTCAAAGATATTAGCAAAACAAAAACGCGCGGTATGCAGGAGCGCGCCGCCGCCGCTTCGGTCGTTGCGTGGCGATAGGATAGGCATTTATCATTCATTTATCTGAATGCCTCGCGTCCAGCGCTGTGGGCTGTGGGTATAAGGCCCGTTTTCCACCACAGCGAAGCGGAGCGGAGCTGTATTTCAGTAACAAATCAGATTTCGTCATTTTGATATTTTTGAAACTGAGGGATGTCTAAATGATGAAATCTGGTTAGTTATCCAAACACAGCTCCGCTTCGCTCCGCTTTCGTGGAAACCGGGCCTAACGTGGGACAAAAATATTTCTAACGCGGAACGGAGTCTGCGGGCACTGCTAGTTTTATATATTTCACGATAGCTTTTCTCATTATCATAATTCTTATGTTGGTAAGTGTTTTTCGATGTCTCAGGGCATTTGTTTCTGCTGCCAGTCTGCGTAGTTTTTTACAAAAGTTGCGTAATATGTGCTTGCGACACTCAATTTTTTCAACGGTTACATTTTGATTTTCATATGGTTTGGCATTGAGTATCCTTACATATGTCGAGTCGACATTTATCTCCAATCATTGTGTGATCTCCAATGTTGTAAATGAGACCGTTCATCGAAATAGAAGCCTTCTAAAATAATTTCAGTTTCAACAATTAAAAAACACGAATGCCCTGTTATAAAACGAAGTAATAACTCGTTTTTTACTTTTTAGTTCGTTTTATAACAGGGCACTCGTGTTTTTAGGGTTCCATACCAATTTGGTAAAAATGGAACCCTTATGGTGAGACTTTCTCCGTCCGCTCGTCCGTCCGTCCGTCCGTCTGTCACACTCGATTATTTCAGCAACTATCAAAGCTATCGACTTGAAATTTGGAATAGTTTTAGGTAATAGTGACCCAACGCCAATGCAATTATAAAACATTGCAAATTGATTTTATTTTTATTTAAAAAGGGGGGAAAACCGGGGCTTTGAATTTTCAAAATGAGATAAAAATATTGAGTGGGGTATGAAAGGACGTTACTTGTATATTCTAAAACCGATTTTTATTTATTTTTATGCCCGATAGTTTTTGATTTATTGAGCAAACTGTCGAAAAACATACCAGCCCCCCCCTTCCCCCCTTATCTCCGAAGTTTATCAATCGAAAAATCTAAAATAATTATGATCAATAGAAATTAACGTATATTTTACAGGAAAAATAAAATCAACTCCCTAACTTTTATACTTTTTTTGATAATAGCGATAAACCGCCGAAAACAAAGTTAGGTTTGCGGTTCGCCAACAAAAGTACCTAGGTACATGTAAATTATACTCGTAAATTCTTGAACAAAAGTGATTCTTTTAATGTTTTACTTCTTTTATAGTATGGAAGCGGTGCGCGAGTCCGACTCGCACTTGGCCGGTTTTTTTTTTTAATTTTTTAATTACTTTTTTTTTTATTTTATGTTTTTTACTGATGGTCAGCAGTTAGCTGAAGGTATTTTCTGTTACTACTCTCCAATACCTTCATTTTGATACCCATATTATGATAGTTGAAGAAAAAAAATTTTTTCCACTTTTGAAAATGGCGCCTCACATCCGCCATATTGATTTTTCCAAAAAAATATAGTCTTTGTTACTCGGGAGGATCCAAGGATTCTAACGATACCCCATATATCCAAATCTGTTCAGCCGTTCAGAAGTTATGGAGGAATAAAGAAACATCACATACATACATACATACATACATACATACATACATACATACACACATACATACGTACATACATACATACATACATGAACCCTAAAAACATTACACTCCTTTTTTTGGGCAGTCGTGTAAAAAGTAAAAAACGAGTTATTTTAGTTGAACAGATAAACAGTAACAGTATTTAAACTGTGGTTACGCGTGATGGTATTTGCACGTGGTGGAATTTACACTACCTACCATAATTTTCTTAGTTCGTATCAGAGTTTCTTCGGAGCTTTTGAGGACTAGGTATTTTGATAAACTCAAGAAACACTTACTATATAATTTTTTTAAATTCTCCTTCGCTTCCTGTCAGATAGTTTTTTTTTCCAGCGCATTTAAAAAATAAATAATTTTAGCGCGAAAGGAGCGTGAGTCGTGAAAACTTGCGCAGGTCCGTCTCGTATGGAGGCTCGTGAGCCACTGAGTACATCGTTTATTCGATGCGTTAGACCATTTTATGACTTCTGTTAGGCGAAATTTTGCAGCAATTTTTTTATTTAATATCTGTCTGCTCAATGGATAGGCAATACAATGAGATTACTTTACGTATAATTTTTATGAAATTTAGTCTAAAGCTTTGGAAATACCATTAAAAAAATGAACAAAAACGACCTGTTTTCAAAATTTTTTATGATCGAGGCAAGTTTAACTTATCGTGTTTTCATGAGGCCATTATAGAGATAAAGCATGTATCTTTAATATGTATTTTTAACAGTGAAAAAAAACGATTTTTTAATGACTTTGAATTGCTTTGAAAAGTGGCGTAGTCGCTAAAAACCGGGATAATGGGCCGTTAAGGGGATTTATTGAATTTATTGTCTTTGTCACTCTCACGGATACGTCGATGGGTGCGACATGCAGCGTCGCGGAAGAATATAACAGAAAAACGACGTTTTACCTAATTTCTCTAAAACTAAGCCAGTTATTAAAAATCTGTTCTCAACGTTTTTATATATTATTATCACCGACACATTAAAACAAAAATTACAATTACACCCATTGTAGTTTCGAAAAAAAAAAAAGAAGAAAAACTGAGATTTTGGATTAACTTTTGGGAGAACTTTCTATCGAGAAAATTGTATCCAATCGTTTTTCTGCTTCTCAACGATTTTTAGAATAAAGACCCAAAATACATGACGTATTAATTTAAAAGTAATTGTCTTTATTATTTTTAAACAAAACTTCACTAAAGATCGATTATATATGGCTTCTACGCCGTTAATATAATATGCAATAATATCTATGCTCGTAGGTACCTACTTTTCTAAGCATCAATCAATGCACTGTTGCACAACTGCAGTTATGATAATTATACAGCATACTAATAGATACGATTACAACATTATCCATTTCAATAAAATCGGTCGCGACTCGCGAATTGTAAAATTCTTTTGAGTTCCTCTAGTTTATTTAGGGGACTTCTCGTCCGGGGATTGGAACGGATATGGCATTAATGTCAACGGCGAGTACATCACTCACCTTCGGTTTGCCGACGATATATTAGTCATGGCACAAACTCTGGAAGACCTCAACACGATGCTCAACGACCTCAGCAGAGTTTCCCAACAGGTGGGCCTTAAAATGAACATGAGCAAGACGAAAATCATGTCAAATTCTCATGTTCCGCTCCACCCAGTAGTAGTTGAGAACTCTGCACTCGAAATTGTAGACGAATACATATACCTAGGACATACGGTCCAGCTAGGAAGGTCCAATTTCGAGAAAGAGGTGAACCGCCGAATCCAGCTCGGTTGGGCAGCGTTCGGGAAGCTTCGTGATGTCTTCTCGTCCAATATTCCTCAGTGCCTCAAGACTAAAGTTTTCGAACAGTGTGTGTTGCCTGTGATGACATACGGATCCGAGTCATGGTCGTTTACTATGAGCCACATAAGAAGACTAAGAGTCACTCAGCGGGCGACAGAGAGAGCTATGCTCTGCGGTATCAAATCAAAAATGAGGAGATCCGTAGACGAACCAGAGTCACCGACATAGCTCTACGTATCGCGAAGCTGAAGTGGCAATGGGCGGGGCACATAGCTCGTAGGACCGAAGAACGTTGGGGTTGGGGAATGCACGGGACTGATGACATAAAAAAAGTCGAGGGAAGGCGCTGTAAGTTTCGTAGTCTGCGTCGAGCGCAAGCATTATTGTTGTCTCTTTCCTTTGCGTGCTGTATCGTATCTTTTGTTCTATTTATCAGTGAGTGGCAGTTCGGCACAGAATTAAAACGCAATTTACTATGAACGTAACGTATCTTGGTGATCTATGGCTGAAACGAAACGATTTAGCGGATCGTAATTACCTTAGGGCGGAAGGTGTTTACCTTAGGGCTTTTCCGGCGGGTTGCTCCACGATGCGCACGTAGGGGTGGCCCGGCGGGGGCGCGAGCGGGCGCGGCATGGCCTCGCTCAGCGGGCCCGCGCCGAACAGCGGGTCCGCCCGCGTGATCGCGTCGACTGGAACACACAAACGGTCGTCGTCACCGCCGAGCTATTGGTAAACACTCGCTGCACGTGGGGCAATACAATGGGGAAAAAAAACCACCCGTTGAGATCTCTGTCACACTAAAGGGCGATGGGTACCATCCGGGCGCGAAAATTCAAATTTTATTTAGTTTTTCGCTCATAGTGGGCTAATTATACATCGAAGGCTAATGGCAATGTGTTTTGCGGGTACAGAATTTACGCATCTACATGTTTTTAATAAGAACTCTGCTCAACAATACTCATTTACTTCATATTGGTTCCCGATAGCTCGAAATCTGGGAAACTGCAAAAAATATCTTTCGGGAACCAATATGAGATGAGTGGGAACTTTCGAGCAAAGTTTCTGTTAAAAACATGTAGATGCATAAAAAGTAGGCCCGCAAAATGCATTGCCATAAATCTACAATGTGTAGTTAGTCCAATATTTGCGAAAAACTAAATAAAATTTGAATTTCGCGGGCTGGTAGGGCCGCAACACCTTAAGGAGCACACCACGGGTGTGCCCGCGAAATTCAAATTTTTCGTGGTTTTTCGCGATTTTTAAGCTAATAAGACATAATAGGCTTATGGCCGTCAAATTGCGATAATCCCAATATCTGCTTCACGTGCTTATATAAAAATCTCTGCTCGAAAGTGTCGAGTTAAAGAAATTAGTCCAAGATTTGCGAGTTACTCACATAAAACTCGATACTCGGACTAATTTCCTAGGATACACATTTTTATGCAAAGATTTTGATATAATCATGTAAAGATGATACTGCCATTCTCGCAAATTGATTGCCATAAGCCTATCATGTCTAATTAGCGTACAAATTGCAAAAAACCACGAAAATTTTGAATTTCGCGGGCAGACCCGTTGATTTCACGTTAAGGCACCGAATTACATTAGGTATATTACTATGCTCATCACGGGCTTTACGGCACGCTTTACGGGCTATAGGTGCAGTCCTGTTTCGCAATTTTACTACCCCGTAGGCAGCGACTGTTGACTTATTACCCCGAAGGCTGGTGCATTTTACTATACTATAGTTACAGTATCATCCTAAGAGTAACAAAAAGGAACTAAAACCATTTCTCCCAGCTGTCCCAAAATATCAAGACTAGGCTTGATCGAGTCTTAGTTCCTACAGCTTTACGCGAATTTTATTAGTGATGGCACAGAAGCGGATGTCCTCATGTGCTTTGTAAAATTGAATTCTTTTAATATTTATTAGTTTCCCGTAAAGCTTGTAAAAATAAACAGGATAGGTATGATAAATAGGCAGACAGACTATACAGACTAATTGGATATGTATAGGGCACAAATTCATTTTTAAAAATAAAAAAACGAAAGCAAAGAAAACACATAAAAATTATAGTTTCAAGCGGGTATTATTTAATTGTTTTAAAGGGTTTCTACTCAGTTAATGCGTATGCATTTAGTTATATAGTCAATATATTAAGTTATATAGATCAATGGTTATTCCTTGGTCTGTGGTTATAGCACTAGATAATATTTGCACTTTTAGCTGTCAATAAGCATGAATGAATGCGAAGCTTCAATAAAATCACAGCGATCAAACGGTAATCCTATTAGGCGACAACATATTACCGCAAAAACATTACCTCTTTTACATTACATTATCTGTTGTCATCTGCGAATTGCGATAAACTAAGATGATTTGAGATTATCATACAACCATGTACAATTACAAACTGCAATTTTATCAGTCCGTCTACCCAATACACGTATCTATTAAACTGATATGAATTTAAAGTGCTCTGATACGTGATGCGTCATGCTTTAATTATTGTAATGTCGTACCTGCGATGCAAGACATTATTTTCCTTTTTTAAAACGCGAATTCATCCGAGTCGATTTCTTTGTAATTTGTAAATTTTTCATAACATTTTTGACAAAAAAACGTAGAAAAAATAAGAGGGAGCCACTCCCATACACCATTAATTATATTCAAGCACTACAATCAATTAATATATAAATTAGCATTTCCAAAATAATTAAATACGTCAAAAGACGAGACTGAGCAGAGAAATAACAGTTTTACTGAATAAAGGTAAAACTTGGTTAAAGAACATAAATATCAGTTATGTTTCTTTGATCAAAATTTTTATAACTTTGGTCGAGTTCCGTAATACCAAAAATTATGAATGAAAACTTGTAACTTTCTTTATTAACTGGTGTTTTTCTTTAGCTGGACAGTAAAAACTGTGCTCCTGAACTAATGCGACGTGAGATAGTGTTGTTTTTATTACAAAACAAATAAGCAGAAAACATGTCCTCTTTGACATAAAAATAAGCAAAACTAAATTCGTTTAAAATTTCGTTTAACAAAAGTATTTCAGAACCAGATATGGACAGGAGCATAGATTGTTACTATTTGAACCCGAATAACACCATAACATGATCGAAATTTGCACGAATTACAAATGATTTTGGTATTACGAACGTATGGGAGACACCGTGGGTCAGCAGACTCTTAACATTCAGAAATACGGCGCTACGCTACGGCCGGTTTTTTTTACATGTACATAGGGATAGATCGAAATCTGCCTTTCAAGTTTCACTTAGTGAGTACATTTAGCAAGTCTCAGTTGAGATATCCTATTGGGCCACCCGTCGCATCGCACACCCGGGTCAGTTATTTCCGAATCTGATGCTGGGGAAAACCAAGTCAAGTGAAAGTAAGACATCGCGCGATCGCAGGCGCCAGGCAGCAGTGGGTGTCAAACGACCGTGGTAGCCGGTGCCTTGTATTACTCGAGCGCGTCAAGTTTGCCGATGTAACCTCTTCCCACTTCCGGACTTAGGCTCCTGGCATCCTAACACCAGCCAACAAACTCTACACGCTCGAATAGGTACCAACGTCGTGGCATACTGGACACACCTTAATATGGTCCATGAACCAGGCCATATTTTCACTTGTCACTTGATCATGACCGCTAAAGGTAGCCGTTAACGTGAAATCAACGGGTCTGCCCGCGAAATTCAAGATTTTCGTGGTTTTTTCCAATTTGTACGCTAATTAGACATGATAGGCTTATGGCAATCAATTTGCGAGAATGGCAGTATCATCTTTACATGATTATATCAAAATCTTTGCATTAAAATGTGTATCCTAGGAAATTAGTCAGAGTATCGAGTTTTATGTGAGTAACTAGCAAATCTCGGACTAATTTCTTTAACTCGACAGTTTCGAGCAGAGATTTTTATATAAACACGTAAAGCAGATAGTGGGATTATCGCAATTTGACGGCCATAAGCCTATTATGTCTTATTAGCTTAAAAATCGCGAAAAACCACGAAAAATTTGAATTTCGCGGGCACACTCGTGGTGTGCTCCTTAAGACGGTTTAGGCCGATTGAAGACGGCTGCCGCGCGCCGGCTACGTTGCACGCATTAGTACGGTCTATTTTACGCGCTGCGTGCGCCCGATTACGGCGATAAAGTTACGCGATAGAAAGAGACCACAACTTTTAAGTTTGTTGCGTGTTCTTTTTATAAAAGAATATCCCATTGCCTTTAAATTATTTATATCCTGTCAGTCTTGAGTCTCGACCTGGTTCTTAGCTACTTCTTTTCTAACTATTTTTAGCCAAATCGGTTCAGCGGTTTTTGCGTTATAATAAGTGTCACTAACACTACTTTCTTTTGTATATAGGTAGATATAGATAGATGTAATGAGCGGTTTGCAGTTTGACGACCTCACTGTTGCAGCGGCCTTGCGAGATTATTACTCGCGTTGAGAGGGCGTCCACAGCAGTCAAATACTATTGTTTTTATGGTCATTTAAATTACAGCTACAAAACTGACAAGTTTTAGGATGCTTTGGCCGAAAACTTGAAACATTTAGCGATAACAGTGGGCGATAGTGATGATCATCAAAATGGCCAATTAAAACCGACATTGCTCGAGTGATGTCGTGAAGCCGAGTTAAATTTGAAGAACACGCCCTAAACCCTTGGACTTAGGTACTGCTTTCATGGGTAAAAAGGTTTTGTAAGAACAATGGGCTTCTTTTCGGTGTAGGGCGCGTCAAAACTGTCGTAAACTTAAGTTTTAAATCGACTAGTAGTTATCAACTTATCACGAAATATCGTATTGACCTTTTACAAGAGCCTCTACGTTGAGCCTAAGTGAAATAAAGGACCTTTCATTTTTTAGGGTTCCGTACCTAAAGGGTAAAAAATTAACCCTATTACGGAGTCTTCGCTGTCCGTCCGTCTGTCACTAGGCCTCTTGGCCCGTGATAGCTACAGACTTGAGATTTTCACAGATGTGTTTCTGTTTTTGAATTTGGTAGGCAGGGGTGTTTAGTTTACTTTAATACCATTGAGAATGGTGCTTGATAGTACGGAACCCTCAGTGCGCTAGCCCGACTCGCACTTGACCATTTTTTTTATTTCATAAGACAAATTTTATAGGTAGCTACTTGCCTATACAAAGTATAATTTAGTAGTCGACGGCTGGATCAACAATAAAAAAAATAAAAATGGAATAAATGAATAATTTATTGCCATGGCAATTAGCAACTAACATGAGCAAATTTTGTTTGTAATGTTTATATTATTTGTGTAGATGGCAAAACAATAATAATATTTTATTTGACCTTGAGGGAATACGGGGATTCCCTCCCTTGATTTGGGGAAACGTATAGTAATTGTATTAGCACATCATAGTATCGGTTTGCACGTATTACGTATTAAATTAATTCATAAACCCAAGCCCACATTGTCGCGCGTCGATTTGACGCGTTCAGGTTTATTACGTAACGAATAATGATTGCAATCTACCTGTAGTGATTAAACGGAGGGATTATTGTTGACTGTTGTAGGAGGCAAAGAACCGTGCTTCGTAAGGCTTTTTTTTCTATTGACCATTCACAAGACTAACCCCGAGATGTTCGAAACAAAGAAGTATGACCAAAGGTGGTATTAAATTTTTTCATGAACCAAAACCGTAACATAGATGATAAGCATAGAACCATAGATGGATGCTGTGTTGAAAACGTAAAGATCCCTCTACACAATGGCTTGTGATGGGCCATGCTTTGCAACGCACAACTGTAGGCCACGATCACTTGGTGTTCACACAATGGCACAATACAATATTTTTGCTATGTGCCCATTTTTCTCTTCACCTTACTCACACTTAGGGTAGCTGGAAGAAATCTCTTCAGAGATAAGCTATCCTATGCGTTAATTTTTATTTAGTCTATTTTCCTATGTATGTTGGTGCATAAATAATAAAAATAAAAAATAAAATGGCGCATGGCTCATTGTTGCCTTGTGAGGCACTTGCGAGTTGCGATGGACGTAGAAGTATTTACGGCCGCGGCTATTTATTTTCAATATAATTCTTTGTTGAGATTATTTTAAACATTTGTACAATGTTTACTAGTAATTTCGAATATATTTTGCAAAAAAATATCGCCCAAAGAGTGCACTATCCGTATCAGCGGTCGGTTACAAACAAGCAATGGGCCATTGTGTGAACACCACCGACCACGCAACGCCACAATTCCTTTGAAGTGTGCGCCAAAAACCGACAACTTCCCGTTCGCGCGCCATCGTTGACCATTGTCCGCCATTGTATACCTTTTCCCCCTGTACACAATGGCGATGGCCTGCAGTGGGCCAGCATACGCGATTGTGTAGAGGCTACTTTAGGGGTGAGTTTAGCAACCCCTTCAAAGTTGGTAGGTACGATAACCAACCATCAAGTGAGTGTTTGCTTGCTTACTGTTCAATAAATAAATCCGTTATACCTAAGTAATAGTTAGTACCTACTTAGTAGAACTGGTAGAACTAAGTATAAAATTAATACAATTCCTGTAATGAGTTATCACTTCAAGTTACAACTATATTATTGGAGCGGTAGCATGTACGGGTGACAGTTGTCATTCGCATAGTACATAATATTCAGTCTGTCTCAGTCTGGCTATGGCTATTTTAACGCTATTTTCATCTAATCTGTCACCCGTACCATGCTACAGTGCAGATACCTATTTTATGCCTATTGCAATTTGTAGATAAGTACGACTGAGTGTAGAACACCTACACTTGTAAGTATTATAAAAAACTACTGGACAAACTTTATCAGTTAGGTACAATGTACCTACATAATATAGATATCACACATGCTGTCTTGAGTGTTATGTTTATTGCATGTGCATACTGCATACTTATTGCATATTATGTTTTATTCTCCGTATGTAAACTATAAATATTGACTAGATTACCTACAGTACTGCGAATTATCTATCTCTATTAATTGGTGGTATTTACC
The DNA here is from genome assembly GCA_963855885.1 of Coenonympha glycerion. NCBI lineage: Eukaryota > Metazoa > Arthropoda > Insecta > Lepidoptera > Nymphalidae > Coenonympha > Coenonympha glycerion. The sequence goes on from OY979635.1 coordinate 16,165,611, forward strand.
GTAATATATTTAAACACAAAATATCTGGGTGACCGAGCTTCGTTCGGTAGTATTACTACTGGCCAATAGATGGCAGCAGGAGTCATATTTTTTTTTTGTAAATTCGACATTTTCTAAAAATGAATCCTAGCTGGATCGATTTATCGCCCCCAAAACCCCCTGTATACTAAATTTCATGGAAATCGTTCAAGCCGTTTCCGAGATTCAGATTCAATCAATCAATCAATTTCAAAGCTCTTTTCAAAAATGTCTCAGTATACAATTTTTAGTACATAATATAGTATGAAACAATATATTTATAATATCTCGTGAGGAAATGGAAGCATATCACTATCGTTCCGAGAATCCTTGTTATTTAAAAATTCTTCAATGATACACATGACAGTATCTTTAAACCGGTGCAAAGGTAAGTCCAAGACAGACTTCGGGATCATATTGTAGAAGCACATTGAATCATGTAGCATCTAGGAGCGTATAACGGTTTGGCGTCATTTTTGCACCTGGACCCGAACATCTGTATAATATCTATTTTATACAGATTAAAGATTTAAATTTTTCCGAATAATTGTTCCAATCTCATATACTACAAACGTGATTTTTGGCTCGTTTTTGATCGATGATCGAGAACACCCTACTTAAGTATACAATAGTAGTTATAGTAGTAGGTTATAATAATTGAGCCTTCTGGCTGCTGCGTCATTATCTACGTTATCAGTATTAGGTACTTAGATTCACAATAGACAATAATGGTACGGAACCGTTCGTGGGCGAATCCGACTCACACTTAGCTGATTATTTATTTCTCATTCCTTAAGAACAAGGAGAAATATCTTTCGGATTTTCCTCCTATAATCTATACGCCGCGGCTCTATTATTTTGTTTGTTAAAGTAACACTAAAGATAACGATTCCCGCTTTCCCACATCACTTATTAAATTATGGCCGAACCTATGACCTTTAGCTGTTGATAACACGCGTTATCTCGCGAAAATTATTAGTCTTCCTCCTTAAAAATATTAATTATTTAGTTACTTTTAAATAGATATTATTATCTTAGAGCTTGCAATGATTAATGTTTATAAGAATAAACAATTTTGGAATAATATAAGGAAGTTGGCAACATTTTGGATTTTTACCTAAACAACTTCTGATATAAGATCGTATAGAGATCATAGAGATGAGATCTATCTATTCTATAAAAAAGACCTGAGACGCAAAAGTAAAAAATAGGTTACATATTCTCCCGGTCATATTCCATTCCCCAAATTTTCGGGATCAAATAAAACCCGAGATTTTCGGGATTCATACTTTGTAGTGGATTGGCACGCATGGACAAAGAAGATAGGCTAAAGCTTTCGTGGTACCAGTAGCAGCAAAGTAAATGTGTGTGTGATATTATACTCACTGTCATTGCTAATGTCTGATCAACGAGGTAGGTGTGGGTTGGCACGCATGGGGAAAGAAGATAGGCTAACGCTTTCGTGCTACTGGTAGCAGGCAAAGTAAGTGTGTGCGTGATATTATACTCACTGTCATTGCTAATATCTGATCAACGAGGTAGGTGTGGGTTGGCACGCATGGGGAAAGAAGATAGGCTAACGCTTTCGTGCTACTGGTAGCAGGCAAAGTAAGTGTGTGCGTGATATTATACTCACTGTCATTGCTAATATCTGATCAACTAGGGAGGGATGGGTTAGCACGCGTGGACAAAGAAGAATGAAGAGAGGCTAACGGCGACTTTCGTACTACTGGTAGCAGGCAAGGTAAGTGTGTATGTGATATTATACTCACTAAAATTGCTAATAACTGATCAACTAGGGAGGGATGGGTTGGCACGCGTGGACAAAGAAGAATGAAGAGAGGCTAACGGCGACTTTCGTACTACTGGTAGCAGGCAAGGTAAGTGTGTATGTGATATTATACTCACTAACATTGCTAATAACTGATCAACTAGGGAGGGATGGGTTGGCACGCGTGGACAAAGAAGAATGAAGAGAGGCTAACGGCGACTTTCGTACTACTGGTAGCAGGCAAGGTAAGTGTGTATGTGATATTATACTCACTAGCATTGCTAATAACTGATCAACTAGGGAGGGATGGGTTGGCACGCGTGGACAAAGAAGAATGAAGATAGGCTAACGGCGACTTTCGTGCTACTGGTAGGTGTGTATGTGATATTATACTCACTAACATTGCTAATAACTGATCAACTAGGGAGGGATGGGTTGGCACGCGTGGACAAAGAAGAATGAAGATAGGCTAACGGCGACTTTCGTGCTACTGGTAGGTGTGTATGTGATATTATACTCACTAACATTGCTAATAACTGATCAAGTAGGGAGGGGTGGGTTGGTACGCATTTACAAAGAAGAATGAAGATAGGCTAACGGCGACTTTCGTGCTACTGGTAGCAGGCAAAGTAAGTGTGTATGTGATATTATACTCACTGACATTGCTAATATCTGATCAACTAGGTAGGGGTGGGTTGGTATGCATTGACAAAGAATACAAAAATTTCGTGCTATTGGCAGCAGGTAAAGTAAGTCATGTATGTGATAGGATACTCACTGACATCGCTAAGGTTGGGGGGTTGATCGCCATCACTCCGCTCTGGGGGCAGAGCGCCCTCTGCGAACAAACACCGAGACCTGAGCATCTGCACACTGGTCTGACGTGCACCTTTACCCACTGCATACCATACCATACTTCTACCGCAGAGTTACTACCATAGCACTACGTAAAGAAGGTTTACTGAACTTAGGTTCCTACCTAGCTTTATCTAAATGCATAAAACATGTGCCAAGTATTATGTGTATAATGTGCCAAGTATTAAGTATATACAATATCTTTGCAAGAGAAAAAAATTGCATGATTATAATCATAAAGTTAAAATGCAATAATATTAATTATATTTAAAAATATGTAAGCATACCATCCAATTGATCATTTTCAAAATGATTCAAAAGCTAAAAAAATAATTAAAGAAAGATAGTGTCCCGCGCCTAGGGAAATGACAAGAACGGCGAATACTTGTGAATTGTGATCCTATTAAATTTTGTACCATGAGGCATAAGGAGGATGTACACTGATTTTAGTTTTGCCCTTTTTACTCTTACTAATACATTGGTGAATGCGACAAGCAGTGTTGCGGAAGAATATAACAGAAAAACGATGGTTTACCTAATAACTAAAAAACCAAACCAAATATCAAAAATCCAAAAACTAAACATATTCGAATATTTTATTACCAACACATTAAAACATCGATTACAAATTTTTTTTATAAATACAAATATATAAAAAGTGGACATCACATTGCTCCGATCCCTTAGTAAGTAGCTTATGCACTTGTGTTAAGGAAATCAGAAACAACAAAGGTACCAATAAAAATGACATCCATTGTAGTTTCCGATAAAAGTTGGAAAAATGGAGATTTTGGAGCAACTTTTGGGAGAAATTTCTATAGACGAAATGTTATCCAAACATGTTTTTACTTCATTAAAGACACCAAAATACATGACATTTAAATTTTATGTAATAATTGTTGTATTGTTTTCAACCTGAAGGATTCTGTTAAACATATCATGATAATATGGCTGGACAAAAACTTGAACTACAATATAAACATTGAAGAGTTAACTAAGAAAGAAGAGGTAGCCCTCGATCAAGACATTGAAAGTTTAGTGGCATTGGTAGCCTATTCCATCATCCTAAATGGGACATCAATATTTAAGGAAGCTATCAACTGTGAAGGTAGAGCTTTACTGGAAGAAACTTGAAGCGGTACAAAGGTGCAAGGCATCTACACAGCCTTTTGTATGTAACATTCAAAATCAACATAGCAGGCAACTATTTATCACTATGCAACTACTTATTGCACTAGGCAACTATTTATTATTTTAGACAAATAAAAGATTATTTTCTCTTCTATTTAAGTCATAATAATACAGCAAAAATACTTGCAAGAAAAGCAAGCTAATCGGCTAAAGGCAGCACACACTGTACAGTATGGATTTTTAAGAGTGGATTTTGTAGTGGATGGGCAAAATAATTAACATAATTTTATTTACTTTTTCGCTAGTAGACTTTAACAAATTATAAGTATAAAATACCATTTGAAATGAAACAGGTTAAAAGTTAAAAGTGCTTCTTATTTGCCATCATCCCAAGAGGAAAGAAATGGGAAAAATAATAACTGCTCAAAGTGCGAACATCCTGATTTACCTCATATCAATTACTTCCCAATGGATTCAAATCTTTGTAACTGCACAAAATGATCCTTTGAGAACTTAATCATATTAGTAATAATAACTAGTAAGTATATTCAATTATATTCATGTAAGAAGAGGGAGTGATCACACTGTATGGTCGTTAATAATAAAAACATTATTTTATTTCAATGATAGCCTCTTCACAATTGCCTGTAAGTTAGGCCTATGTGAAATAAAGTGTTTGAATTTTAATTTTAATTGGGCCACTACTATAGGTTTATAACTATGTATTCTTCAAGTTGATACAGGTGGCCTGGCTGGGATGGCCATATCGCAACATAAGCAACATTTTGGTAACAAACCATTAAAAAAATACTATAAAAATGCTATTTCAAGATGTTAGATGAAGCTATTTTAATTTTTAATTCACAGTTGGCAGGAAAAAATTAAAAAATATATATAGTTACCTGCACATATGAATCCTCCCAGAAATATTGTCATATTCTTTTATTTTGAAATTTAAAATTCAAATCAAATTATTTAAGTACAGTAACTATTTTGTCACTTAATTTAACTAAAATGTGTAAAAATTTATGCATAGAACATTTTAATTTTTTTTAAACTGATTTAAAATATTGAAAGAATTACTATTAATAACACTAAACTGCAGACATCTTATTGATTTGAAGCTAATGGAAGGAATGGGATACATCATACAATCCAACACGGTAAGCAATAATATTTAAAAATTTCTTATCTCTAAAATATATTCTGTGATTGGTTGATGCGCAGAAAAACCACTGATAGCAAAAGTATTGCATCTTTTAATTATTTAATTAGGCAATTATTTGAATGTAAACATGACCCTGGGACATATTAAAACCCAAAGGGTAGCTTGTGTGACCTATTGATTGAATAGCTTGGATAAAAATTAATTCTAATAATATTTATCAACCCCTAACTTTGGGGAAACAAATATCCTTTTTATTTTACAGCAGCCTATTACATTTTTTAATTAGTTGAAATATAATTTTATTTTAGAGGTAATTTAAGCAAATACATCTTAAGGCTTTTCTTCATCATTTTGAGGCTTTTATCAACCTTTTGATTACTTGATGATAAATCATAACAATAGAAGTAGGTGCTACAAAAATTTACATTCAAGTGCCATAGAAAATGTTGAGATGGCGCTATAAGGCCACACTATTTGAATTAATGTTTTTTATTTAAATAAAATAAAATTACATGGGTATAAACATACACAAAATATACATTATACACTAATCTTAAGTAGGAAATTTCTCGTTAGGGCCATTAAGGAGACCCCCCAGGGTGAGGCTTTGAATCCAGTCGCCAACATTCAAAGCCAAGCTTTTAAGAGGGTTAAAAAAAATAGTGAACACTAAAGAGTCAACCTCAAGTTCTCACAATGTCAAGGGCCTTCCTTACACCTATTCGCAAAAGTCTATTGTCACAAATAACTACTAAGAATACAAGAGCAAACGGAGCGAGTTCAGGATTTGAGGGCAACCCGACTCGGATAACGGATAGGTGACTAAGAGGATCCTTCCTTCTTAGTGGTTAGTTTCTTTTATGACCACCCAGAAATAGCCCTGTGAAGCGGGGCTCCTTCGACCGTACTTTTAAAAGGATTAAAGATAAAGGAAATATTCAAGGCAACCGATTTCAAAACCCTAACCTACCGATCCCCAAAATAAAAAATTATAACTTTTATTTTATATGAATGAATTATGTATTTAAAGTACAAGAATTGCTCGATTACATTATGTTGGAAAGCTCTGAATGTCCGAGAATGAAAGATAAGGTAAGGTTAGGTTAGTTCATAACCACCATGTTGGTCAGACGTGAGCTGGTAGACTTCAATAATGTTTGACAACATTAGAGAACTCTCAGTAAAGCGAGTTTCCTCACATTGTTCCTTCATATTTAAAAGCAAGTGATATTTATTTGTCACAAATGCACATAAATCTTATAAGGGATTTGAACAAACAAATTAAAGTAAGTTGACAAAACACTCAAGTCTAATCTTTTCAAGGACAACTACAAATTTCATAATTTTTTTGCATAAATTACATAAATTATATAGAGGTACTAAAGGCTTTGCTGTTTATAAACTTGCGTACATAACAAAGAAACAATTTGGTAATTTTAGGGTTCTAAACTGAAATACATAGAAGCGTATCATTTCAAGAATCTTTATCATTTAGAAATTCTTCAATGGTATAGCAACCATGATTTACTTGATGTTTTTGACAGATAATTTAAACCTATATAAAGGTAAAGCCAAAGGTGGCCACATTTTGAATATGGATCTAAATGCTGTTTTGTAATACGAATACAGTTTATATATCAGTAGCTTTGCCCCACAATAAAATCCATTTAAACACTGTGAAAGTATGCATAACAAACAAGCTTGGTCCTATCAATATCAGTAAATTGCCTTTATTTTCTCACAGTCTAGGCAGCTGAACTAAGTTTAACTGCCAGTCTATATAGGGGTCTCAATAGAACACTTCTACTTGACCATATTATTTCTTAGGTATCATACATTTTATTTGTGATAAAAAAACATCATTCAAATTTGATTTTAAGTCGAGATAGCGTACTGAGCAATTGTCTTATTGCTCAGTCAGAAGGCATTTACTACTTTTCTTTCTTAATTGATGTTTACTATTGTTATAACACATAAATGCAGACCCTTGGTATATTTGTAACCTTACTTTATGACATGTAAGTGTAAAATTTACCTTTAGATTTAAAACCAGAATTGGCACTAAAGTAACATAAGAAACGTAGAGACGATAAAGTTACTCTATTATATAGGGTAAAAGTAGCCTTTTTAAGAGGACCTGCTATTCTTTTATTTCCTTGCTACGAGCATTAACTTTCTGGGGGTCATGAGCAAGGACAGGGTTATGTAAGGTGGAACCTTTGCATTGTATTACAATAACACACCCTGCTTTTTTAAATCTGGTAACTTTATATGACGTATGGTACTTATCACCCTGGGAAACCATAGTCACGGGCAACAAGTAAGGATTGTAAAATAGTATTCTACTAGCATTTACTTGCGGCTTCGCCCGCATTATTTAAGAAAAAGTTAAATATTGAAGAATTAAACTACTCTGGATTCAAAGCGACAGATGTTAGAATTGTGTTAGATCCTGGCAATTTGTAACATAACTATTACTCGTATGTGGCAAGCAAACTGAGCGCATATTCTAAAGGAGTGGTATTTTACAGAAGACTTGCTGTTTTTACTTTGCCAATGTAAGTACTGAGTAAATTCTGTCGAAATGGTCCAAAAACACTCAGTCAGGCTGAGTATTGATGGGAACTTATTTTTATGACCTATCTACAGTTTTCAGTCTTTATGACCTATTGAGGGATTCGAGTATATGGAGTATAGGCTTCAATATATATTGTGAGTAAAGTTACGTATACGTATGTTGTGAAACAGAGAGAATTTACACTTCTAATGCAATCCCACAGGAATAGGTTTTATTTTCCGTGATAAAAGGTAGCCTATGTCACTCTCCGGGTCTTGAACTATATCTGTGCAAATGGGTAAAATCTGATGTGTATATTATACTTAACAGTTAAATAGCAATATCTTGTCCCATATAACCGTGCTCGGACGTCGCGTCATCGGTGCGGCCAGGTTTTCGTTCAGGATATTTATAGACACATACCAGCTGACTAGCGAGTAGCGGCTAGCAGGCCCAGAACTATGCTAATATTTACACTGCCGGCTGGAAATATGCGAGGGACGCCTAGCTACTGGATGTGGATTACTCTACGAAGCGGTTAGCGGTGGGACAGGCTGCGAGGTGCTTGCGTTGGCGCCTTGTGACTGGTGGCTCGGCGAATTACATGCAGATTCTTACACAGCTGACTAGTACCTCCGCCGATGTCCATCGCGCTAGCGGGCACGGGGCTCCTCCTGACACCTCACTGAGGTCTCTCCGGTGCACACATCAGTATCATAACGTCATATCACTGCCTCGGAGCACTCACGAAACCGAAACTCCTGCAATCGAACTTTGAACGCACTGAATCTCACCGATGAAACGTAAACACGCACGGGCCACGGCCGGCGATACGTAAACTAAAGACGTACCTCCTCGAGCATGATCCTTTAATAACTGTCTCTTCGTTTGTCCAAGGAACTAGTTATCAAGGTCTCGTCTTGAACGCAGCATGCACGGTTCCAAGAATTAAGAAACAGGTTATATCGAATGCGACTTTGTTATTATTACACACTGACACACCACGCGCGGGTTCGAACTGTGGCGACCGGAGTTTAGATAATTTGCAAAATTTAAATAACTTGTTGCAATGTACAAAACGATCGTCTGAAGTACAACTTTTGCGAATCAAGTGAACTCGAACGACAATTTGATAAAACACGTCTGTGTGCAGTCAGGGAAAACGTCACACTACTGCCGATTTGTTATGATTGGCTGCCGAGGTCACAAATTGCGTGGGATGTAAATGACGACGCATGCGCGCGCCACGCGCCATTATTTCAAAATTCAAACCCTTCTGATTTTTGCAAGAAATTTAAAACAATGTAATAAAATTATAAACAACTAGTAGGGCGCGTGCGTGCGCGGGCCACATGTGGCCCGCGTGCAGTCTTCCCGCCCATAAAGGTATTGCCGTCATCTCCATCGCCCATTGGAATCCGATTGGCCGTGAGCTGAATAAATTACCAAGGAGCACTGTCATGGTTTTAAAGATAGTTACGGGCAGTTCGAAGAAAAAAATACGCTGAACCTCATCGGATGAGGTTCAGCGTATTTTTTGTTCGAACAGCCCTTAACTATCTTTAAAACCATGACAGTGCTCCTCAATCATCATCCAAATCCTAGATCATTGTCTCTTCTCATAGTATGTACCTACATTTTCCATGGAAAGATAAATTCTGCCACAGTGAATTATTTTCCATGCATCCCGCAGAACTTGAGATACTGATCACCTCTTGCTAAGAAAGCACTCTCTTATCTTTTATACTCTCCGAGATAGAACAACACGAAATTTGTATGGCGGCCATCTTGAATCCGCCATTTTAATTTTTTTTCAGCTCACTGCCAATTGCCTGAAGTTCCGAGTATTTTTTGTTTCAGAAGTCCCCACCTAACTATAATACCTTGCCCATGCTCCTTGACTGTCCTTTAAATCCTCAATCATCACCTCATTCCATATTTTTCTCTTGTAGTCTCCAAAAAACCGCATCAAAGCACTTCATGTTTTACAACTCGTGGTCTCTTCAATATTCCTCATACATTTTCTATGGAAAAATAAATTCCGCCATTTTGATTTTTTTTCCTATCCATCGAATAGACCATGGGGCCCTGATTACTTCTTGTCAAGAAACTATTCTTCCATCTTTTATACTTTTCGAGATGGACACCGATGAAGTTTGTATGGCGGCCATCTTGAATCCGCCATTTTGAAATTTTTTTCAGCTCACTGCCAATTGCATGACGTTTCGAATGACATTTGGTCGAGCACCCCCCACCTATCTATGATACCCTTCCCGTGCTCTTCACCCGTCTCCGAAATCCTCAATCATCAGCTCTCTCCATATTTTTGTTCTTAATGAATTTTTCCCCTCTATACGAAACAATCAGTAAAAAAATTTTTTTTCATACAAAAATGTTCAGGAGAGGTGATCAATGAGTCAGTCAGTCAGTGAATCAGCACAAGTAGCTATATATATATTAATAATGTACATTTTGCTACTTCAGTATTTTACTATTGGCATTGGTACTTCTTCAGGAAAAAATAAAATAACCATAGAAAAATAGTCACAGACCCAAAGCACCAGGTCACCAATGACCAAACAGGTGGTGTTAGTTGTCTATGGACAGGTGGTTGACAGTTGCTTTGACAGTTGACTGTGGTTGGTGGAAAGGTTGATTGCTATGATGTAACATTGATTGATAATAATTAGGGTTCCGTACCTCAAAAAAAAAACGGAACCCTTAAATGAGTTTGTTGTCCGTCTGTCAGTCTGTCTGTGTGTTACGACCCTTTATTTCAGTAATATTTACAAAGGGGGGTAAACTGGGTCGTCGGAATTTCAAAATGTGATAACAATATTGAGTAGGGTATCATATGAAATAGCGTTACTTGTGTATTCTCAAACCGATTTTTATTTATTTTTATGCCTGATAGTTTTTGATTCATTGAGCAAACTGTCGAAAACATACCGCCCCCCCCCCCCCTTATCTCCGAAGTTTACTAATCGAAAATTCTGAAATAATTATGATTAATAGGGAATAGGGATCAATTTATATTTTACGGGGAAAATAAAATCAACTCTGTATTTATTATATTTTTTTTTGTATTAGCAAGTAACCTCATAAAACCAAGTTAAGTTTGCGGTTCGGTAAAAAGGTTATTCTTAGGCCCAGTTTCCACCAAAACAGAGCGGAACGGAGCTTTGTTGTGAGAACTAATCAGAGAGGAGAGCTATATAATAACTAATAGGAGAGGAGAGGAGACGTCGAAATGACGAAATCTGATTAGTTATTCAAACACAGCTCCGCTCCGCTCCGCTTTGGTGGCAACCGGGCTTTATGGTTTAACTTTTTCTAATATAGTACGGAACCCTCAGTGCGCGAGCCCGACTCGCACCTGATTTTTTATTCGAATTTTGTTGCTTGTTCCCGGCTCCCACCTTTTTCATTTGATTTCATTCAGCTCTGGGCTCTAGTGTTTTTGAACCTAACAAGTAAATTTTATTTTCGACAAATAAAAGATTATTTTCTCTTCTATCTTTTATTTCTCTTAGCTCAGTATTTATCTCACTTAGGTTTAATCGGATTCCCAGAGGCGTGAGTCAGAAGGCTTCATGAATAGGATATTACAGCGCGTGGGTGTACAATTTCAGTGTATTTCGGTAACTAGATTTAGCGGAATGACTCATCGCTAGTAAATTTTTTATGTACTAGATACATGCTAGATACTTTTTATTAAAAAAAAAAACAATGTATAAATATTAATTGGTGAACTACTTTTCAATTTTTATGCCTGATAGTTTTTAATTTATTGGGCGAATTTATGTAAAACAAAATACCGTTCCCCTAAAAACTAGTAAAAGATCTCAAATAATTATTCAGAATCATACTCGTAAGTACCCATTAACATACATTTTCCAGGAAAATAAAATCAACTTAAGTAGGTACCTACATATTTTTTATGATAACCCAAAAAATGAAATTTAAGTTTACTTTCTCTGTAGTAGGTACTTATACTTCACGTTTCAAACTAAGCCTGAAATAAATTTTTGAATAAAAAAAAATCCAAATTCAAAAAAATACCTATCTACCTATCGTAGCATCAGCAATGCGTGTGAAATGTTTAAGTTATTTTTCCTGTTCGATACAAATGGTAAGTGATCTAATATTCAGTACAAAACATTGTAATTTAGAAAGTGTAGCGGTGTTGTAATTGCGCTCGCACGGGCGAATTCAATATACTAGGGCGACAGAGCGGCGGGCGAGAGCAGGCAGTGACTCACAGAATAACAAGTAAATAATAATTAAATAAATAAATAAAAAATGACTATAATACCACAGGGCGGTAATGCGACTTTTTCTTTAAAAAAAAAGATAGCCTATTTACTCGGAATAACGTAAGGTTTCTAACGATTCCCTCTAAATGTCCAAATCTCATCAGTCGTTCAGAAGTTATGGTGGAATAAAGAAACTCACATACATACTTACATGAACCCTAATAAAAACATTACTCTCCTTTTTTTGAGGTGTGAAATGACATGGCCGGATTCTGCCCTCGGAAAAAATATTCATGGCCATTATTAACAAACAGTACTATATGTCATATTAAAGCTTATAATTATGTCTTTACAATCGTTTAATTTTTATGATCAGAAAACATGCGAGAGACATAATATTAGCATAACAACTTGCAACAAAATGCGCTAAAATATTTTTAATAGCAGTGATTTTTTATTAAAAAATTGCTAATCAAAATGTTTACTCGCATTTTCTAAGCTTTGTAATATGAAAAAATAATTAGTTCCTAACCAATACTGATCATTTTTTCAGTAAAAAAATCATTGCTATTAAAAATATTTAAGCGCATTTTGTTGAAAGTTGTTATGCTGATATTATGTCTCTCGCATGTTTTCTAATCATAAAACATAAAGGATTGTAAAAACATAATTATAAGCCTTAATATGACGTACTGTTTGTCGATGGCCATGAATATTTTTTTCCAGGGCACAGCTCCATACAAGTTTCGGCCATGTAACTATATTATAATTTTTACATGAAGGATTCTAGTATTTTTTGTGGGGTAATTGGATTCGGGATAGACGCGGACGTTGTACTAACGTAGTGCGGAACCCAATGACGAAATACGCTACGCTAAGAGGACGGGAAAGATGTGACGTATGTTGAAGCCAACAATTTCTGAAATATGGCGTCGCGCATCGAACATTTTGGTACCGATGACAGCACATACCGCTGTCGGTCGCATACATTAGCGCCATTTTACAGTTTTGACAAATTAAAAATCCGGCTTCAAGGCGTAGCCTAAAAATTTATGCGTGGCGTCAGTGAGCGCTGATCCTTTAATATGTTTAATCAACGACAAAACCGCTCCTATTTTACACACTACCTGACAATTTTAGGTAACCTATCAACGGATCGCCCCTGTAACTTTTTATTAAGCATTCGGAGTGCGCTGGCATGAGTCAGACTTCAGAGCCGTCGGACGCGGCGCCCGCTAGCTGCGTTGCGTGCGGCGCCACGCAGGTGCCCGCCGGGCTCGCCAGGAGCCGGCGGTGTGGCGGCTCCGCGTACATACAACCCTCGCGCACCACCCTTAATGCGTGGAATTACTGTGTTGAAGGGTTGGTCGCCGCGATCAACAAGCTACACGGCTGCGAGCAGACGTACAGACATACGGATTCACAGATGACAGTGTCAATGTGCTTTGACGAGGAACATACTGACATGTTGTGACATGAGTTGTAAGAGGTAACAGTATTGTAGATCAATGAGCAGTTAGCTTATTTAACTATGGACAGCAATATGTAACATAATATTGCGAAACGATAGACGGAATGGAAAAGAATTCATTCCATTTCCATCTGTCCAGAGCCATCTATCGGCTCGCCATGATAAGTATGTGGCTGGAGCTCCTGTCCTAGTATCGCTTCCAGGAGTTCCAGGGTCGCGGTTAATATTCTTACGTGTACTTAAACTAATGATTTATTGAAGTTTTTAGTCAAGACATTTTCAATACCAGCGTAGACTTCTAGAGACAATTAGCGGTTTTATGAGCCTGTTTCTTAGTGAACTCGCTAAAGCCAAAACGCAATATTATGTCATATTGGCTGCGGCTGCTGTTGTCTCTGGTCTTGAATCACTAATACTATGACAGGAGAGTGCTCGTAATATAGATTCTGGAGTAGGACTACAGCAGCAATACACTTCGATGACCGCTTGGTCTCATATTTTTCACAGAAGTAGGTAACTTCCGCGTTGCTTTATGCACACACCCTAAAAGAGGGCTAGGTTCCTGACCTGGCTCAAAAATTACATAACTAATACATAATACTTAATTTAAAAAAGAGGAATTGGGGGTTAATAGCTTTGCAGTGACAGACACCGTATCCTAATATATTTACTGAGATACATTGATGCCATTGCATTTGCTTTGATTAATTATTATCTAATTTAGCAATGGGACCTCATAAAAATTAAAAAGTTAATGATTACGAAGGACTAAAATATAGTAGGGTTAAAATGCCAACCAATAATATTTATCTAAAACCCTGCATAGTTAAGTTGCTGCATTTAAGATTCAGGCCTCAACCATTCCGAGATTCCTGTTCAGTAAGTAGCGACGACCGTAGCCCGCGCTTGTCTGGTACGAAGAGCCAAAAGAGCGCGGGACACAATCGTCAGATGTGGGAGCGATATACGCATCGGCAAAACTCGTGCGAACGGTAGAATACTTCAAACCGGTTGCCGGTCGTAGTATGTCGCTACAAGTGGGGCAATAAAATGGGGAGACAAACAGTCCATCGTCCTCCGTCTTCATTTTATTTCAACACGTGCAGCGAGATACAGCAACTACTACAAAACTAGGCACTAACTGCCTCGTTGGCTTAGTGGTGAGCATGTTCGACTGAAGATCGCGAGGGTTTGATGCCCGGGTCGTTCCAATAAAATTTAGTATTGGGTTTTTCTATCAGGAAATGCTTAAGTTTTGAAATTGGCGGTCTTTCATCCCCGTGCCGTTAATCTCTCTCCCATCGGATTATGAGAGAGAGAGAGAGAGGGAATAGAGAGTGCACCTGTGTTTGCGCACACACTTGTGCACTTATAATATTATCATGTTCACCTGTGGGAAACTTGGATGTAGAGATTGAATGCCGTGGCCGCGAATCAGACTGGACTCTGGAGGACTTTATTAGGAGGCAGTAGGCACGTACAGTGCGACAAGGCTATTTTGGCGCGTGGCCAAAGTCTGTACTAACGCCGCTATCTTGTGCTACTGTTTGATAGTTCGCTCTTTCTGTATATCACTATCGTATGTTATGTTGTTTTTGCTTATTATTAACTATTTTAAACTAAAATTGAAGTAAAATTGAGGAGATTTTATTTTATGGTTGCCTTTATTTATTTATTGTGTATTTTGCCGAAATTTTTGCGAAGTTCCTGTGAAAAGAACGAGAAAGAGGGTAGTTCGCTACTGCCTATGACGGTTCCAGCTACACACCTCGCAACACCGCAGTCCTGTCGTGACCACGATCCATGTAACTGGGTCGAAATATCGGCACATAAAATCATCGTGTTATATCGTGGTATGTACCCGTTCTAAACACAGCAATATGGTTGCCTTTGTTGTGCAACAGCGCCCTCCTTCAAGTGCCAAGAGAGCCTTGTCGGACTGTAGTACCTACAAGCCCTAGTTAATTCCAAGTACTAACAGTAGGTACACCGCGCCTTACAACCTGGCGCCACGACGCGCCGGCGACGCGAGTCGCGACCCTCCCTTTAGGCTCAAATTATTATTCCTACTGATAATATCGAACAGGTATAATGTACAACTGTAGTTTGTACCGACATACTAAAAATACTAGATATAAGTACGTCCTGAAACACCCTTAAACGCCCTAAAAAGGTTCCTTTTCGTTGATGTTTAATCACTTAATTAATTTTTAGGGGATGAATTAGGTCAAGGTTTATGAAGTTACACGTGTAACACACAAAAGTAGGAATTAGGTTCGATTTTTAAAATTCTTTTTCTGTTTGAAAGGGTTTTCGAGCCGCGAGGGGCCCGAACTAAATTTATATGGGGAACAATCCTTATAATTTTAGTTACGATAACTTGACCTCAGTTGCATTTCCTTTGCGCAAAATATAACTTCGGGAGCAATAGGTTCCCATCACCGAGTACCTTAAGGTAACAATTAAGTTAATATACCTGGCCACTAAAGTTAAGAAGCCAAATAGAATTTTTTGAAAATATAAACAATTTAAATTGTCATTCAATCAATCAAACTCTTGAACGAAATATCAAACCTCATAGTATTCACGAGGCTGTTACATTTGTTGAAATTGAAATTAAAACTAAAAAGGTAAGAGCAATAGGTATCTAATTAAAAATATTGGTTTATCGTCAGTCTGATAGGCAATATAGGTAATTAGGCGTCGTTGATATGGGTACCCACAGGTTACCATAATGTAAGGCGGCCAACTTTAGAAAAAGTCAATGCGGGACATTTGTATAGATAGGGTTGTGTGTATGAAGTAGCTACTGAAGGCGTGTCGGTGCACTTTAAAGAGAAAACAAACAAACGCAACTTAAAGAAATCATTTATTTTTAAAATCATATTTCTCATGCGAGTGGCATTTTTTTACTAATTCAGAGTTCTGGTTAAGAATTTCATAAAAATTTTCGCAATTTCCCATATTAAATTTAATAAAAAGGATTGCTCGTAACGTTTCAACTTTAAGTGACGATTTCTCCGATGTCCATGTTGCATTCATCAAGGAAAATACACGCTCTGTAGGTGCGTTGGTCCCTGGCAAACAAAGAAGATACTGGACGATGGCCAGACAATTTTTGAATGGGAATCCATTTTCTTTAAATTTTTCAAAGACCTCCATCCACTGTTGTTCTGTATTTCTCTTCATGTCTTCCCATCTCTTTAAAACATCGTGGTTCACGTAATTTGACACGTAACTTATTTCGTCGAACAAGCCTTCTTCGTTTAAAGTCTTAGCTGCCGCCGTAGGCACCTGCACCAATAACTGTTGGTATGTCTGCTGTACATCAGCCCATTTCAGACTTTGTTTTAATTGAATCCAAGTATATGCTTTGAATTCATTGTACTGATGAATATACTTTTGCATGTACTGGATGCAACTGCGATAAAAGTTACGAATATGTCCCATAAAATTATTTCTATCGATTTGACCACTCTCCACAAGTTTTGTTAACTCATTTCTTATGGTCAGAGGAATATAATCATTTTCTAAGCAGTTCTCATACTTGTTCATTAAATCCACAAACAAGTGGGAAACTTCTGTAAAGCAAGTAGATGGAGGTAGTGTAGGTAAGCGATCCCACTCTCATCACGCATACTGACCGTCTGCCTACAGTCTACACACACATATGCAATAGATGGCAAGGTAGTGTAGGTAGTTGACGCGTATAGGAAGGAGTAAGTAGGTACTTCGTCATTAAATTTCTTTGCGGTGCGTTCGGAAATCTACGAATTTAGTAATATTCTAGGAATGCGTGACATGCGGGAAGCATTAGACGTTTTGCGGGACTATTTTATTAATTATTGCAATGCGGGATTACAACTGCTATTACGGTACGGTCCCGCAGAATGCGGGACGGTTGGCCGCCTTACCATAATGGCCACCAAAGTCATCACTCATCAGTATTCATTCACGACCTTGTAATAAAAATTGAAAAATAATTAAATTAAAATTAAATTTGAGACTTCTAATATTTGATGAACCTCAGGACCCCATGACAAGCATGAGCAGTGATAGCTCAGTGGTTCTGACCTCTGCCTCTCATAAGGTGGTCGCGGCTTCGAATCTTGGGCACGCACCTCTGACTTTTCCGAGTTATGTGCCTTTTTAGGAAACTAAATATCACTTACTTAGCGGTGAAGGAAAACATCGTGAGGAAACCTGCATGCTTGAGAGTTCTCAAAAATGTTCTCGAAGAACCCCCTCTCTTGCTGTGTTTGAGTAACCAATCAGATTTAGTCATTTCGACATCTCCTGTCCCCTCAGTTTGGGAGATGTGAAATGACGCAATCTGATTGGTTGGTCTGATCTCCGCACCGGTGGAAACCGGGCCTTATGTCATGCGTGTGCGGACTCATCCACGAGATCTTGATAATAAAGTAGGCCAGAGTTTACCACTTACCGTCTTGCACCAGTAGGATGATGCCCGAAGGAGTTAAGATCCCGCAGAGCGCGTCACCGCTGGCGCGCGCAGGCGCCGGCGACAGCTCCGCGCCGCGCCGCAGCCTGCACGCCACGCCCAGGTGAGCGCCCTTGTACTCCAGCGCTGGGGAAACACTCCACAGCTGTAGAGTCTCAACAGGTCTGCCCGCGAAATTCAAAATTTTCTTGGTTTTTTGCAATTTGTACGCTAATTACACACAATAGGCTTACGGCAGTCATTTTGCGAGAATGGCAGTTACTTCTTTACCTACATGTTTATATCAAAAATTTTGCATAAAAATGTCTATCCTAGGAAATTAGTCCGAGTAAAGAGTTTTAATTTAGCAACTCGCAAATCTTGGATTAATTTCTTTAACTCGACACTTTCAAGCAGAGATTTTTATATTAATACGTGAAGATGATCTTGGGATTATCGCAATTTGACTGCCAAAAGCCTATTACGTCTTAACAGCTTAAAAATCGCGAAAAACCACAAACAATTTGAATTTAGCGGGCACATCTGTGGTGTGCTCCTTACTTTGACAACCTCTCTGGCGCAGGAGACCCCGTTCGAGGTTCGATTCCCGCCCCGGGACTCAGTTTGGAATTTAATAATTTCTAAATTGGGTCCAGTCTGGTCTGGAGGCTTCGGCCGTGGCTAGTTACTAACCTACCAGCAAAGACGTACCGCCAAGCGGTTTAGCGTTCCGGTGCGATGCTGTGTAGAAACCGTTGGGGTGACTTTCAAGTTGTACGGTAATATCATCACTTACCATCAAGTACTAACTTTTATAGTGTAAAAGAAAATTCAATACCTACTAGTTAG
This sequence comes from Coenonympha glycerion, assembly GCA_963855885.1. Lineage (NCBI taxonomy): Eukaryota > Metazoa > Arthropoda > Insecta > Lepidoptera > Nymphalidae > Coenonympha > Coenonympha glycerion. The sequence goes on from OY979635.1 coordinate 16,184,128, forward strand.
TATAGTACTCGGCAGTAAAGTTGACCCAAAATGGAGGCCGTCTGTGAGGCTACATGTTGCACCTGGCTTTACGCGCTCCCTCAAGTCATACCGCATCCAGTTTATACCCGAAAATGTGTTCAAATTATACGCCGCCTAGTACCAAATTCAACTTATGATAAAGGGACGTTGCAGCTAATTGTTATGTTACTATCGAAGCCCCCCACACGAATAAGACATTGGGCAATTTAGAAATTTAAGAAAAAAATATTTATTTTCAAACTGACCCGTTTCGGGAATCGAACCCGGGGCCTCATGCTCAAACGTACGCCAATTGCACCAAGAAGGTGATCCTAAAAGCAAAATAATGGTGCAAAGAGGATTTTCAGTAAAGACTGAGCTTTAATTAAGTAAATTATCTTATTCGATATACCAAGCGTATTTCGTCATTGGATATACCACACATGTTATTGGGTATACAATTATATATACTATACTATACTGTACCTTTTAAATAGTCACTTCTAAAAAAGGTTTTGTATTCCTAATTCAAATTGTTCAAAACACCAATTAAAACAATCTCATAAAAAACAAAAAAATTACAGCACCACTCACCTGTTCCAAACATGGCGATTGGGCGAAACTATTATATTAAACCACACAAAAAATCACATTAGAAAATGATCACACGTACCTAAACCCGAATTGCACAGTTATTTTTTTGTTCAATTTTAATTTTTTTTCTGATGTTTTTGGCACAATCTCTACATGTTTATAAAAATCTTTAGGACCCTTTATTAGCTGGACTGATTATTGGCTGTGTACGCGCGACTGCCAATTCGCTATAACTAAGAATACAAGAAAAATATGAATTTTATTGTTTATTTTCCTTATAATATTAGTGATGTACCTACATATTATGTAGGTAATGAATGACAGGCCACGTCATGGGAAACAGAGTGGCTCATAATTGCAACGTAGCCATTGCCAATAGATGTAAAGTGGTAAAAAATATTAGGTACATTATGTACTATATATAGTAGAACCCGTTAAATACCATCACGCTTAATACGATTTCTCTCATAATAAGTAGGTAGGTACTACATTTTACGCCAGTCCCGGCAACTTGAGACATGCTCATCCCGTTGGAAAAATAGCCGAGAAATAAAAAATAGAGTATGCCGACTATACTCTACAGAATGCCGAATACTTAACACCTATAAAGTCTTCTCCGTGCAGGGCGCGATCGAAACTTAAGTTACGAAAGTCGACTTGGAGTTATCGTCATACAACGTCGACAAATATCATCTTGACGTTTTACAAGAGCCTGAGCCTTCCTGGCGCAGGCGACGCGCGCTCGGATTCGAGTAGAAGATCGCGGGTTCGATTCCCGCCGCGGGGCCCACTTTGAAATTTTATAATTTCTAAATTGGCTCTGGTCTGGTCTAGGGGGAGGCTTCGGCCGTTGCTAGTTACCACCCTACCAGCGAAGACGTACCGCCAAGCGATTTAGCGTTCCGGTGCGATGCTGTGTAGAAACCGTTGGGGTGACTTTACATACCGCTTCCCAGTTGGTACGTTAACATCTTCGGCTGCATCATCACTTACCATCAGGTGAGATCTTATGTTATATAGTTAAAAAAAACCTCTATCCAGGCGCGTTCACCCAGCTCATCCCAAGAAGCAGTTGTTCTCCACTCCAGTTAACAAGTTCACCGCCAAGCGTTCCGCGCCCAGCGCTAACATCGTGCGAATCAGGAGCTGCCTCGACGAGTACCGCGCCAACCCCGCCAGCCCCGCCAAGATTGGCCCCAAGGCTGCGTCGATGGAAGACTTGACTCCGACCAAGAGGGTCAAGAAAAACAGGTGAAAATTTCCTCAAATCCTCTGAAAAGATCCTCTGAAATTATTGCCAACACAGACTAATAGGCCGAGGTAGGTCGGTATTTGCATGATGTTTTTTTTGGGCACCTTCCTGATATCCCATCTTCTCTTCAGATGCCTCTTTATTATTAAAAGTTGGGAGAAAACTCTTTAAATTTCTGCTTCTCCATGTCTAAACGCAGCAGTTCTTTTTTTAATTCTAGTACACTCCGTAACGAAATATGCGAAACTATGACTTATTTCTTCTTTGCTTGATGGTTCTTTACTTCTTACTACTAGTTTAGTGTCCGACAAGTTCGACTTCCAAGCTTTTCTCAATAATCTGGGGTACATACGTGTATTAAAGTGTAAGTCAGTTGCTGGTTGCAGTTTGATCCTCTTTCTAGCAGGTCTGAATCTGACTAAATATACTTATAGTGTATGATTCCTCACTGCCTCTCTCGCCTTCGGTTAATTTCTTCGTTATCTCGTCCTTTGCATCGTATTCGCCGTATTTGAGCTGCTTCGCCTTTTGTGTCTATATTTATCCGTGAAAGTTCACTTTAGACACGATCAAATCCCGCGCGGGGCCCGCCGCTACACATACCATCCCACCAAGCTTGCAGAGCAGGTGAAGTAGTTCCTTAAATCTTGTATATCCAGGCGCGTTCACGAAACTCGCCCCAAGAAGGTGGTCAGCAAATTCCGTTTGACACCCAGCGCTAACCTCGTCCGGATCCATAGCTGCTTGGAAGAATACTGCACTTCTCCTATCAGGACAAGAAAGATCAGCCCCGAGGCTGTGTCTGTGGAAGAATTGACTCCTACCAAGGATAGGTACCTACCTAATGTACATTTTCTAAAATCTTAGTCTTTTTATATGAGGTCAGATTTTACAGAAATAGTCGGAAAAACTAAAAGTTATGTAGTGATATTCAATTCTTCTAAATATAATGGACAGGAAAGACACAGATCTGCCCGTTGTCCGCTCCCCCGGGCTGCACATCGTCGCCGAAGACCTTGCGGCGGCGAGGATTGGCCGGTTCATGCTGGTCACGGCGTGGAGGCGACGCCGCGACGAGATACGATGTCTGAGAAAGACTTTGGAAACTCAGGTACCTATACTTTGACCCTTACTGGACCGGCACGGTGGGCTACGTCGCAAAACCTGCCTAACGTCGCAAAGAAGTGACTGCCAGTAACAAAAATAAGCAAGCGGGTGATAGGGTAGGGTCTAGACGAGATTTTTGTTGCCAGATGTTTAGCACCTGCTAACTTAGTTTTAAAAAGAACAGAAGAGATTCACGGTTCTATACAATGAGGGCACTAGCCAGGAAGGTGAGGCCTTAGCCCCTTATAGAGGCTAACAACACCGGGATAACGCAGTGGCTCTCCTGCTCAACGCTCGGGTAAGGAGGCAAGCCTCCGAGGCCCGCACCCACTTGTTCTCCATGGGGAAGACCACACAAAGAACGCTCTCCGAAACATTTCAGGTGACGTGCTCGGAACGCCTTCGCATTCAAGTGTGTGTGCTGAAATCCCTGCTTGACTCCGACAATGCGAAGGTGGTTCTGGCGATGCGCGAGCTGGAGCGGCTTAAGCAACTGCTCCGAGACAAGGACATGGAGAAGGCAGTACTGGAGAAGGTGAGCTTTATGATCTAATTACCTAGAAGGTACCTCAAAACTCATAATATAAACTGGCGACATTTTCGACGACCTCCGTGGCGCTAGGGGACGCACGCTCGGATTCTAGTGGGAGGTCGCGGGTTCGATTCCCGCCACGGGCCACTTTGGAATTTTATTATTTCTAAATTGGCTCAGGTCTGGTCTGGTGGGAGGCTTTGGCCGTGGCTAGTTACCAGCAAAGACGTACCGCCAAGCGATTTAGCGTTCCGGTACGATGCTGTCTAGAAACCGTTGGGATGACCATAACTAACCATCCCAAGTTAGTACGCTAACATCTTCGGCTGCATCGTCACTTACCATCAGGTGAGATCGCAGTCAAGTACTAACTTGTATAGCGTAAATAAAAAAATATTATGAGTTTTGAGTATAATCCTATACCTTTAAACGAGCAATTCTTGTATATAAATATATAATATATATATATATATATTTCTATATAATCTGGATCTCGGCAACGGCTCCAACGATTTTCATGAAATTTAGTATACAGGGGGTTTTGGGGGCGATAAATCGATCTAGCTAGGATTCATTTTTAGAAAATGTCAAATTTAACAAAAAAAAATAATAAAAAATATGACTTCTGCTGCCATCTATTTGCCAGTAGTAAAACTACCGAGCGAAGCTCGGTCACCCAGATATTGTTCTTTATTATCACATTGTTATAAAGAGCATTGCAACATGACTGTACATAAGCTTTGAACTGCAAATTTTCGACCCACTGAGCAGAAATATCCGCGAATCATGGCCAGGAGAGGTATACTATTTATTCTCTTTGGCCAGGAGGCATAAATCCACCAGTAGTCATCAACTGAAACAAAGAAATTTAGCCTGAAATGTAGCATAGGCATTATGTTAATTCCTTTAGAAAAATATTATTGTTTGTTTCCTCGTTTCTAGGAAAAGCACGCACTGGAACAAGACGTGTGTGCAGCTGAAGATCGCGCTTCAGAGATGAGCATAGGTAATGATTTATTGGTGGAACACCTCTGTTCTTGTATATCCATTTTAATAGTTTTTTTTTATTATTGTCTCTTAGAATAATATGTCGATATTTTATTTTCACGACAAGTCAAGGTTCATGCTACGAACTTCTTAATGATGACTACACGCTGGGAAAATGTGTTGAGGATAAATTGGAAATAAATCAGACTCCGCCCACAAACCCAGGCTCATTACGATTTTCCTGCTTGCGCACGTGGCTATCGTTTGTCTTATTTTGTTTATTTTGCTAATTCACATTCTGCCGAACACATTCAACTGAAGATTTACAACTTATATATGAAATAACCAGCTGATTTAATTCTCCTTGGTTACACTCTTCACTTTACAGCAATGAGCATACGGGTAGACGTCGTCTAATTTACAAATGAACGCCCTTCCATTCCACAGAGTTTAAACACGTGGAGGGGCATTCAGTTTTAAATTAGACGATCTTAGATACTTATCTGATCATCGTTACTTACCAGATTCTATTGTCTATGCACATTATACCCACATCGTTTTAAAGTTCGTTATTCGAATTTCAAAGTTCAAAAGTTCACTCGGAAGTTCGGAAGCGTCAGGCGAGCAAGTTCACTTTGTTGTTTCACGTTTCATTTATACCTATATTCGCACCGTAAGTAGTATCAATAATCAGTCTGTACAATTTGGATTCGCGGAGCAACGAACTCTCTAGTGGAGGGAATAGGGTATTTGACTTCAATTTTTTTATTACTTTATTATAAAGTAGAATTAAAATAATGACGTGCACTGAAAGAACTAATTTAATCGATCAAATAACAAAAAAGTTATAAACATTTAAAGATTTGTGATTAGACAGAGATAGCAACATGAAATTGTGACGTCACAAAGTACCAATGCCATAGTAGCTTCGTGCGGCTTCATACAAATTTTCGTTTTGCGAGAAAGGGATAGAAGATCCCCCCACTCCAAAGTTTAAACGCCTGTAACTTTGTAAATCTTCGTTGGATTTTAATATTTCTTTCACTGCACGTTATTATTTTTATCCTAGTTTATAATAAAGTAATATTTTTTATCAAATTCAAAAGTAGTGTAAGACCCTATTGCTCACGATGAAAGAAGTAAAAACTAGAGTGCGGCGACAAAACTAAAGCGAAATCAAACTACAATACAAAAATGTGTTTCGAATAGATATTATGTATAACGAATAGATCTTCTGTTGAATTTGCTGGTTTTAAGCTCATAGAACACAATGCAGTCTGATTTGACTTCAAAGAGTTCCATAAAATTTTTGGCTTTCAAGACTTTAGGTACTTACCTACTTTTGTGCATGTACCTATGTTGACTGAAAGTTTTAGGCTAAAGCTTTAGCTAAGCATTCAGTTTAAAAGTTGTGTCAGGTTGGCGCAACTGTCGGAACGAGTTGGATGGCCTGCGCGCCGCCAGCGCCAGCTGCGAGCGGGCGCTGGCCCTCGAGCGAGCTGCCCACCAGGAGGCGCGGGCGCACTGCGAACGGGCTTTTGATCAGGTAAGGGATCTGTGTATTCACTAGATAAGAGATGTGCGGGGCGCGAGGCAAACTCTACAAGTACCTTTGCAAATGACGTCCCTGACAACCAATTATGGTCCCAACAACATAGGTCACCAGTTTGGAACTCTCTTTGGTCGGTCCCTCCTGACTGAGGATTGTGACTATCAATCACGGCGAGTAATCCTGCGGTGCCATGTGGTCTGTGGACTGCTTCGTATGTCCTTCAGTTGGTCTGACCTCCGGGTTGGAGATCTGGCTCGTGGCCTTTTGCATTCTACGTTGCCAACCAGAATTACCTAATCTTTTAATACCGTTCTCGCTGCGTCGTGAAATGTTGCTGAAATAACTGAGAATGCGCTGAAGTCAGGGGGTGGATAGTCGCGTAGGGATTTATTTTCAGTTGTGAAAGAATATGTATACGATACATTTGTGCGTTTGACAGTCCACGAAATACGCAGCATTCGCCTCCAGCGCCACATTTCGAACGCATCGATGCTTCGTCGTTTTCTCTGGAGAGAATTGTCCATGTTTCTCATAGAGGAAAATTGGGAAAATCAAAGATTATACCAGGCGTTGTTTGGTTCGGTACAAGGGGTGGACCGTTCTGAGTTCACTCTTTATCATCTCGAACGTAAACAACGAACAACGTAAACGGTGATCAACCCAACTGTCAACCTCATTTGCACGCATCAGTGGTTCGTTAGAACTATCATTAGTTACGTCCATCGTTGGAAGCGAAGCAGTGGGTAAAAATAACGTCTAATGCAGCTGTCGTCGTTGGAGGAGGAGCTGTCGCAACAGGAGGCGCAGCTGGCGGCGGCGCGAGCGCAGCACGCGGAGTTGCGGCGCGCGCACGACGACACGCTGCAGCAGCTGAACCGTGCGAGGGAGCAGCTCGAATTGGAGAGAGCGTGAGAACTTTATATTGCTAATCGGCCTAATCGCGACAGTATTTTTCAAAAGAAATTTCTTCCGCAACGCCTTAAATATTTACGAACTTCATTTATTCCTTCACTTTCTTTTTGATGTGATTGGTAAAGTGATGTGAAAGGTGAAGTAGAAATAATTGCCGGATGCCAGCGATTATTGAAAAACAGTACTTAGATGAGATGAGCGCATATCGCGTTGTCGGTATATCTACGTCCAATTATGGAGAAATAATCTGCCAGTGAAATGCAGACTGCGTTTATAAAGTATAAACTGAATGCCGCAACATTTAACGCCAATCCAGTTACTTTCGAGCCCTGATGAAATGTATTGTTAATGTAAATATATGTGTGTATGTGTTATTCCCTACTTCTAAAAATATGGTATTTTCACAAAAAAAAAATCTATGAAAAATAACAATCCAAAATAAATCATTCCAGAATCTGAACGGTCTCTGGGTTATCTTTGTTAGAGCTGGGCCAACTTTCGCCATTCTCCTTTAGACTGGACGTTTCATTTTGCTACTAAATTACTTAGTGCCTGCGAGAAAATGTATAATTGCAGAGCGCGCGAGCGTTGTTCCCGCGAGTGCGCCGCGCTGAGCGTGCGCGTGGCGCTGAGCGCGCAGGAGACGAGCGCGCTGCGCGGCGCGGTGGAGGGGCTGCGCGCGCAGCTGGCGCGCCTGGAGCGAGAGCTGAGCCTCACGCGCGAGCAGCTGGACTGGTGGCCGAGGCCGCTCACCAAGTAAGACTTGCCTGAAATTTCACCTGTGAACGACTAAAATAATATTGGTATAACCGTGTGCGCGCTAAGCCCACAAGAAATAAGCGTTAAGGGCAGCGTGGTAAAGGATAACTTGATGGTAAGTGGCGATACCGCCGGAAGTTGGTAATGGTACTAACTTGTCAAGGCTATGTATAAGCTCTATCTCCCTTATTATAGTAAAATATAAGTGTGGAGTAACGATGGAGTAGGTAGTCAAACGATCTGTTTTGTATTTAGCTATCACGTGGAAGTTGACATTTGAAGAGAAAAGACAAAACAGAGTTTAACTACTCCATCGTTGCTCCACGTTTATTAATAAGGGGTTTAAGTTGCTAGGTACCACCACCATCGCAATGCACGCGGTTGAATCAATGTAATTCTCAAACTTAACTGGGAATTAAACGTCGGTTAGCCTATACGCCAGGAGACTCAGCTGTGTGGCTCTAGACTCAGTTTGATAAAGATTTTCACTGTAAGTTTTATAGATAATCTCTATTGGTTACTATTGGCCCATATAGTAGTTTTTTTAATGGGATTTTTTCCGTATAGGATGCTGGGCGCAGCTCGCTCGTGGCTCCGTCACCCCATGTCCATCCAGGAGGCGGTGCTTTGGTCCTTCATACCCGCCAGACACGGCTGTTAAACACACAAGATGGATGTGCTATACCATAGTTGGCAGCACTGATGCTACATTGGCCACAAGCAATAGAAAATTATGTATTATACCTATCAACAATGTATTTAGATCTAGAAGTTTCTTGATATAATATTATCTGGCTGGCACGAGAGGCCGCGTGTATGATTGTGCAACTTAAAGCAATGTGCTAAAAGTGAGATGATTCATCTGTAACATCTTAATATTTATGACGCAATATTTAAAAGTGAATCAGAAAATTGTTTCAACACAATTACAGACATCTTTCAGAACAATATTATGTATTTGTATGTTTGGTTATAGCTACTTAGACACGATCGCACTCAAGAGAATACAATAAAACCTAGACTTGATGATCATTAAAATTAAGTGACGTCCATGAGTTCGGCAATTATAGATTATAAAATGTAACGGCTTGAATAGTACATTATGAACTTTTATCCACTTATTATGTATTTCATTGATAAAATTTTAGAAAATCCATCCATGTATTAGGATTGGTAAGTATACCTAGGTTTTTATTAATTTTAATATTTGTGAGATTATTTTAAGAATTTTAAATACCTAACTATCAGACACTATAGTGGTTTTAGATTGTTAAGAATTGTTTAATGTAATAAAATGATATTCTTTTAAACAACGTTTTATTTAAATAATAATGATAGTTGCCCGTCTCAGATTATCAGAGTGTTATCAGGTAAGTAGTTGTTTTTAATTGCATTTAGAAAATAAAATAAAACCAATCCCATTTTATGTTTCTTATTCCGTCAGTCTTACAATTCTATTCAACAATCTACTACAAAATATCAACATTTGAAATTTAATCATAGAGATCATATTATATTATTCACAATAATTGTAAGAAAAATTTAATAGACTACATCGTCTGTTCTTACGTATTTTTGTAAAAATATTTATTTTAAAATCGATTCCAAAAGTAAGATAAACACAATCATTTAATAAATAAATAAATAACTTAACTATTATAAAAATTACAAATACTCGTATTTACAACCGACCTCTGAAACATTCCTTAGACTTAATTATCATTAAATAGATCCCAATATGCCTATATTTGTGACTAATAATAATAAAGGCGATAGTTGTCTGTTTGTTAGCATGTTGTTACCATAGTAACTGTCATAATTGACCTTCAAGACATCGAGGTTTTAATGATAATCAACCTTAGATTATGTATTCTATATAATCAAAGTAATTAACTGCAACAAACGTCTCTGAGGGTTAGTTAGTATCTCAGACTTCATTAAATGAGGGGTTAGTATATATATAAGACATTGAGGATCTCCAAAATTAAACCACAAATTGTTTCTCTGAAATAACAAAGTTTTGTTTTATTACAAGTTTTGTTTTATTTTACAATTATCTAGTTATTATCAAGTTACGACAATTACACTTCTATCTCACCTGAAATAACAAAGAAACGACATTTAAAGTTCACTATATCTCGAGTCCTCAATCACATTCTTTCTATGAGTTTTTATTACGATAACAATGCACAAAACAATTTCAGCGTCCCTCGCCATTTTAAATCCTCGACACAGATCACTAATCATAGGTACAGACAGCTGATACGCGAAGCGCGGCAAATTCAAATGAATGAAATGTCACTCATTTCATTACATCTCCCCCCCTAAGAGCGAAAATTCTAAGCAATATATCTGTAAAATGTACTTATAAGTCATCTTCATATTCATTATCATCTCCTTCATCTTCTTCAGCCTCTGTTATGACAGGTTGCAATTTTGTTGTATGAAATAATGTTGATTCTGTTTTTCTGTTGCCTGTATCAATCCTATAAATGGAATTCGATATTTTCTCTATTATCTTGAAAGGGCCTATTTTTAATTCGTCTAATTTCTTTCTATTCAGTCTATTTCCATTTTCTACATATACACTGTCTCCTACATTAAATTCTTGCATTTTTCTATTTCTATCAAATATTTTCTTGTTATACTCATGAGATTTTATTGTATTCTCTAATGCCAATCTTCTATCAGCAATCTACTTGTCTTCCTTTTCCATCGTTTTGAATTCATTTGGTAGAATACTGACATTTGTACCATCCAGTAAATATTTTGGTGCAAAACCTGTAACGGAGTGTTCTGTTTCATTATATTTTTGTATACATTCTCTTGCCAGTGTTGTCCATGTTCTCTTATTATTTTTCTCATTCATTTTACACCTTATTTTATTTACTATTGTTTGGTTTAATCTTTCATCCAAGCCGTTCGATAATGGTGTATTCACGGCTGTAAAAATTAGTTTAATATTATTTTCCTGCAAAAATTGTTTAAATTCTCTTGAATTTATGCCCGGATATTGATCTGTCAGGATAATTCCAATCTCATCTGTCTCTAGTACTTTCTTTGTTAAATTTATAAAGTCACATGCATTCTGGGTTTTCGAAGTCGCAATAAATGCATATCTTGTGTAGTGATCTACTAAAAGGTGTAGATATTTCTTTGTAGACCTAGATCCTCCAAATCCACCAATAGTATCCATTGACATTATTTCAAATGGTTTGGTGGCTGGTCCCAGTTGTGACAGTAATCCAATTTTTTTTTGACATCTTGATTTATTTTTTATGCATATTTCACATGTTTTACAAATATTTATGATATTTTTTGTTAGGTTTATAGCCGTATATATTGAACTTATTTTTTTCTGCAGTTGTCTGATCCCAATATGGCATAAATCTTCATGCACCTTTTTTATAAGTTTTTTACTAAATTCTTCTGAGAGGATAATCTTTTCCTGTTTCTTTATTTTTTTATAATAGATATTATTTTTTAGTATTAAATTTTGTTTCTTTTCTCTTATTGTTTCATTTTTCTCTTGGTCTCCAACTATATCTTTTATTTGTATTAAATTAACTATTCTCAATGTTTCCTCTCTGTTATCTTCTGGTTCTCTAATACAGGGTTTCGGCTCAAACAGTCTGCTTCTACATTTTCTTTACCAGGTATATATTTTACGGTAAAGTCATACTGAGATAGGTAGTATGTGAGATCACCCAATTCTTCATCTGTCCTGCATTTAATGTTCATGTTCTCTAGAGGTTTGTGATCTGAGTAAATGGTGAATTGTTTTCCGATGAGCCAGTGCTGCCAATATTTAACAGCTTCTTTCATAGCAAGACATTCTAAATATATAGCCTTTTTCCGTTTTTGATGTTCATTCAATTTTTTTGAGAAATATGCCACCGGTTTGTCTTTACCATCTAGTTGTGTCTGCTTTAATATTGCTCCAATGCCCTCCAAAGATGCATCGGTAAAGATTTTGATTGGTAAGTCTTTGTCGAATATTTCCAAGACCGGTTGCGAACATAAATATCTTTTTATCAGATTGAATGCTTCTTCACATTTCTCTGACCATACAAATTTCTCGTTTTTTCGTAATAAATTGTGTAATGGATCTAAGATAATTGCACTTCTTGGTATATAGTCATGGTAGAAGTTTATTTTTCCCAAAAATTGTCTGATGTTCTTTTGCGTCTTAGGAGTTGGAAAGTTCCTTATTGAAATCAAATTGTCTTTTAGTGGTCTTACTGAATTGTTCTGAATTATATGGCCGAGGTATTTTACCGAGTCTGAAGCAAAGGTACATTTCTTAAACTTCAGTCTAAAGCCTTCTTTAATTATTGCCTCTAATACATTTCTAATGTGCCTTATATGTTCTTCAAAGGTAGACGAGTATATCAAAATATCATCAATATAGTTAACAGAGTATCCTGTGAGATTGTGTTTTCTTAGAATATTGCTTAAGATTCTCTGGAAAATTGCTGGTGATGTTTTCAATAATAAATTTTTCTGAGATATGTTTTAAGTTATGTTGATTTTCTTTCTTAGTTGTAGTTTCTATTAATTGTTCCAAGATTTGTTGCAAAGTGTCATTTTTGTCCTTTGCTTGTGTTGTGCTCACTTCATCTAAATATTGATCTAAAAATTGCATATTACCTTCCTCATCTACATATGTCTTCTTTAGATTTTCATCCAACTTTATCCATACTTTTCTACTCTGGTGTCTTTTTTTAATGCTATTTTTTACTTTTGCGAAAGTGTTCGTTTTAACAATATATGTATGATGACTCACCGGCTTCAGTTCCTCGGGTAAAACATAACATTTTCCTTCTTCAGTACATATCGAAGTTATGGCTAATACATTTGATTTGCCATCATTTGAGGCTATCATCGTAAACTCAAACTGAAGCCGGTCCATATTCTCTTAGTTCACAAAAATGTCGTTTTATAAGACATTGAGGATCTCCAAAATTAAACCACAAATTGTTTCTCTGAAATAACAAAGTTTTGTTTTATTACAAGTTTTGTTTTATTTTACAATTATCTAGTTATTATCAAGTTACGACAATTACACTTCTATCTCACCTGAAATAACAAAGAAACGACATTTAAAGTTCACTATATCTCGAGTCCTCAATCACATTCTTTCTATGAGTTTTTATTACGATAACAATGCACAAAACAATTTCAGCGTCCCTCGCCATTTTAAATCCTCGACACAGATCACTAATCATAGGTACAGACAGCTGATACGCGAAGCGCGGCAAATTCAAATGAATGAAATGTCACTCATTTCATTACATATATAATTAGTTCGTTAACTAGTATATACATCTATGAGATATACATAATCAAACACTAAGTTTTACTTATTCATCAAATCAACAACATCTAATATTGGGATCAACGATGTGTCAACGTGAGTCTTGGGTGATTATTCTTATGTACGACTTACGACTCGTAAGTCGTATCAGCTACCATTTGTTTAGGCCAATGTTATCTTTAAACTCAAAACAAAAAAAATATTACAAGTACATTGTTACGAAAGCTAGCGTGAGTGTACATGGAACTAAAATAAAATGACGTTCAAAACTACGGTCATTTGCAAATATCAATTTAAAATGTCAATTTTAGTACCAGGGAACTTCGAGACAGGCACTTCAAATCGGCACAAAAAAGAACTGTCAATTCTATGGAATATTTAGTCCAGCATACATGTGTTATAGAGATCAGTCACTGATCTCTATTAGAGATCAGGGACTGCTCTGCTTCGATTTTTTAAAATAATTTCATTAAACTATGTTTATTATTGGGGGATCTCAAATGCAATCGGTCTCGTCAATCATTATTAATAGTTACATTGTACCCATCTCTGCTTAGAATTAAAAAATCCACTTTGCCACACAGGGCTCTGGGTAATCATTTTCAATATAAATTGGGAGTTTAATTATTTAATTAAATCGAAATGAAATTATCTTAATCTTAGAGAACAGCTAGCAAACAATGGTGCCAAATCTCTTGTACAAGTCTCTAAACAAAATTAATATTGCAACGACTAGCGCTATTTTTTCACAGACAACAAAAGCATAGCGCTTTTATCGGTTAATGGGGATGCAAACTGACGAATAGAGGGCGTTACTGTAAAAATAATGCTCTAAAGAAATTTATTTAATTTTTTCCATTAGGGTAGTTGTATAGCTCATAATTGTAAAGAAATAGGCGTTTACAAATTTCCTAGCTATGATAAACTAGGAGAAAGTGGGAAAGAGCGCTTAGGAGAACAAATTTTAATTTTGGCAATCCGCCAAGGAGAATACAAAAACGAAAAATTTAAAGCTTTTGCAATTTTGAATCGGAATAATATGGACTAGTAACTTTGAATTTAACCCACATAACATTTTTGGTAATTAGCACACAGCGCCCTCTACTGTTCAGTTATGTTCCCCATTTAGAAATTCTGAGATTTGAACAACAAATTGGCACCAATTTGTTTTTTAACTAAGATATATTTTTACATAATATATCACTTGAGTGTGCACGTGGGCACACGGCACACACAATTATATTTACACATTAATTTAGTAACCACGCACACATAGTGTTACGGCCCCTTGCCTGTCCCGACGAGGGCCAAGTTCCCGGGCCCATAGAGGAACGAGCCCGGACAGGTCGAGGGGGGATCGGCTAGTAAGATACAAGCGACCGGTGGGATACCGGTCACGGTACCGGTCAGGGACTCGGGTCGGATAATAATATCCGAGACTACCAGCCGATCAGTGGAAAACTATGCGGCTATTACACGACTAGCATTACAGTAAAATCGGCTAATCACTTACACCGGCGGATTATACTACTTCCGGCGTATCATACTACTACCGGATAATTACTAACCTTGTTGAAGTGTGCGACGACACTCAGTTTCAGCCCGATGTAGGTAGTGAATGTGGGAAGTCAGGGAAGAGAAAGTGTAACTTGTCTGTATGTGTGTGTACCGGGCTGACAAACCGTATGGCCTCTGCTTCGATCAGCCCTCGGACACGTTCAACACCAACAGTTGTTTCGCCTCCACGAAGTTTCGCTCCGCGAATATACCCACGTGGATATTCAAACGCGGCGACAGTAAGTACGGGATCAAATAGCTCGTACGCGAATTCGGCGACACAAAAGGGAAAAGTTCAAAGATCACTGTAAGATCGCACGGGCACACCAACACGTGGCTTCAAAACCGTCCACCGTTAATCAAACGGATTCGCACCAAATTTCAAGGGCGGTAGCAATCACTCGCGTACAGAGATCGGGATTCAAAAAACACGAGGATCGTCACTCAAATCGGCGATTTTCCATCGAAACCACAAATCGCCATCAAATACCGCTACAAAAAAGGCATTCACGCCGCGGTGATTCACGAGAGAATCCAAAAAAGCGAAATAAGCGCCTCAAAGAACACGCGCGCTTACTCAAGGTCAAGACCGTACAGTAACTGTCACTCAAATCGGCGATTTTCCATCGAAACCACAAATCGCCATCAAATACCGCTACAAAAAAGGCTTCCACGCCGCGGTGATTCACGAGAGAATCCAAAAAAGCGAAATAAGCGCCTCAAAAGAACACGCGCGCTTACTCAAGGTCAAGACCGTACAGTAACTGTGTCGAACCGACGAGCGTTCTCGCCCACAAAAAAAACCGGTCGACTGAAGCGCGAAAGGGACAGGACGCGAGAGAAAAGGAACGCACTAACAAATCGTAGCTGTTGCTAAGTGGCCCGTCGAGCCTGCGCATGTTTGCGTGACGCACTAGACTCGCGTCGACGCCCGTGCATGTGTGCGCTACGAAACGTGCTTACGTGCCTACACCAGGCGCCAAATTTGAATTGGCGCGAACAATCCCCCGCTCCGAATCTAAGAATGTAGATTCGCTAATCAATGGGTAGCCGGGACAACGTGGCCACGGCACGTTGCAAGACTGAGTCCCCCACAAATACCTCGGCCACCCGGGGAACGCCATCCGATCCAAATAGAAGTTTAACAATGCGTCCACGACGCCAATAGAGAGGAAGTAAGTTAGATTCTTTGAGTAGAACAAGGTCTCCCACCTTGGGGGGGGCAAGTTTTGTCCGTCCACTTGACGCGCTGCTGCAGCAAGTGCAAATACTCAAGAGACCAACGGTGCCAAAAATTCTGAGTCATTTGCTGCAACATCTCAAACCGAGATAACCGTGAGGTCTTGACCTCCCGATAGGGCTACTCGGGCAGCGCGTTAAGGGGCTGGCCAATCAAAAGTGACCCGGCGTTAAAGCCTCCAAATCATTTGGGTCGGAGGAGACGGGACCGAGAGGTCGTTACAACTACATAAACGATTCGTCTTAACGAACCTTCAACAAAGGTGTGCTCTGCAGTGAGCAACAAGTTATCAGCACATAGGGCAGTAAGTGAATTTACCAAATATTCACCGAAGTGCATGACACAATGGTCATTCAAGAAAGGAGACACAGCCCAACAAATAAACTTCGTTGCAAAGGGTGATTAAATATCATGGAAGTTTCTCCGAGGCTTTATGTGCAGTCTGCAAGTTCAACGCCTCTGGGGTGTGTTCCAAATTCAAATTTACAAATATTAGAAGTTGCGATAGTCGTTCGCATCAATCTTCAAGACTCAAGAGGCTCAAAGCCAATAAAGGAATCTCTCTACCCGACAACCGACAGCACAAGTGTCCGATGTCAACAAAGATTCAAAAGGAAGCGGACGTGCGGGAGAGAAAGAACAATTTATCAAACATGTTCAGTGTTCATCTGAACCAAAACGCGAAGGTCAACAATAATTAATAAGACCACACTACAAGTTCGCGTGTCGACTGGGAGTTAAGCACTTGGCGAAACCAAACAAATCAAAGGCCACTCCCAGGAACTACATGAGAGCCCTAGTATTCCCACTTAACAAATGAAGAAACACAGCACAATGGACCCAAAACAACAAGGCATGGACAAACAAATGTTCGCCCTTCGGGTTAGTCACTCTCCCGGAGGCAGTCAGCAAAGGGAGCAGTCAAACAATCAGACTGTGGAGAGTCAAGGTTCTCCGAGAGAGTGGCTGTGGTGGGAACTAGGGTGACAAACGCCTAACAAAGAGCGCCTCCCAGAAGCCGGTTCGTAAACCGGTCGTCCCCAAATCGGGATTCAGGAGAGGCTCGAAAGACCAAAGGAGCTGGACCCCCATCCAACAACCCCCAGGCGGCATCCCAATACGAAGCTGCGGGTCCTGTGGAACAAACAGCATCCGGAACCGAGCCGTGCCGCTGGTAACCATGCTGAAGGGGACGGTGCCCTAATCGAGGCCTCTCCGCAATTGGAGGCGATAAAGGACTTGAAGGTCCTTGCAAAGATATAAAGCTACCATCAATTTGGCGAGGGGGGTTAGAACCCCCCGCCCCTGGAGGGGTGATTTCTCCTCCCAACGGACCGGTACACTCCTAACAATATCGCGTGAGGGGGGTGAAACCCCCGCCCCTGCACGAGGGAACCGTCACCTCAAGAGGGACTGGAACCCTCTCTACAACAGGCGATCGAAACACGCCGCCAGAGGGACGTCCACGCGGAGTGTCCACATTAAAATGATAAGCCAATGAATTTTCAACAAGAGGATGTCGAGGGGGGTGTCGCTCCAGCCTGGGGTATTCAGCCAGGGGAGGTGAGTACCTCCTTGGATCAGGCTGAGCGACGGCAAAACCTCCCTCAGGGTTGACAGAGGGCGGAACGCCCCCGCCCCTGGAGGGCTGCACCCCCGCCCGAGGGGGGGGTGAAGCCCTATCAAAACCAGGGGCCAGACTGACAGTGTTCGCACGCCGTCCATCGGCTAGGCCCGTGACCGGTGAGGAGCCTCCTCTCATACCGGGTGTCTGTTCAGCCACCTCCTGCCTACCGACACCATTGCGGTCGAGGCAAAGAATAAGGAGGTGGTTGCCCTGACAATGTGGGCAAGGCCGTTGGTGCTGGCAATTGCGTTGCAAGTGCCGCTCATGCGATCGCAACCACGCTCTGCTACCAAATGTTACGGCCCCTTGCCTGTCCCGACGAGGGCCAAGTTCCCGGGCCCATAGAGGAACGAGCCCGGACAGGTCGAGGGGGGATCGGCTAGTAAGATACAAGCGACCGGTGGGATACCGGTCACGGTACCGGTCAGGGACTCGGGTCGGATAATAATATCCGAGACTACCAGCCGATCAGTGGAAAACTATGCGGCTATTACACGACTAGCATTACAGTAAAATCGGCTAATCACTTACACCGGCGGATTATACTACTTCCGGCGTATCATACTACTACCGGATAATTACTAACCTTGTTGAAGTGTGCGACGACACTCAGTTTCAGCCCGATGTAGGTAGTGAATGTGGGAAGTCAGGGAAGAGAAAGTGTAACTTGTCTGTATGTGTGTGTACCGGGCTGACAAACCGTATGGCCTCTGCTTCGATCAGCCCTCGGACACGTTCAACACCAACAGTTGTTTCGCCTCCACGAAGTTTCGCTCCGCGAATATACCCACGTGGATATTCAAACGCGGCGACAGTAAGTACGGGATCAAATAGCTCGTACGCGAATTCGGCGACACAAAAGGGAAAAGTTCAAAGATCACTGTAAGATCGCACGGGCACACCAACACGTGGCTTCAAAACCGTCCACCGTTAATCAAACGGATTCGCACCAAATTTCAAGGGCGGTAGCAATCACTCGCGTACAGAGATCGGGATTCAAAAAACACGAGGATCGTCACTCAAATCGGCGATTTTCCATCGAAACCACAAATCGCCATCAAATACCGCTACAAAAAAGGCATTCACGCCGCGGTGATTCACGAGAGAATCCAAAAAAGCGAAATAAGCGCCTCAAAGAACACGCGCGCTTACTCAAGGTCAAGACCGTACAGTAACTGTCACTCAAATCGGCGATTTTCCATCGAAACCACAAATCGCCATCAAATACCGCTACAAAAAAGGCTTCCACGCCGCGGTGATTCACGAGAGAATCCAAAAAAGCGAAATAAGCGCCTCAAAAGAACACGCGCGCTTACTCAAGGTCAAGACCGTACAGTAACTGTGTCGAACCGACGAGCGTTCTCGCCCACAAAAAAACCGGTCGACTGAAGCGCGAAAGGGACAGGACGCGAGAGAAAAGGAACGCACTAACAAATCGTAGCTGTTGCTAAGTGGCCCGTCGAGCCTGCGCATGTTTGCGTGACGCACTAGACTCGCGTCGACGCCCGTGCATGTGTGCGCTACGAAACGTGCTTACGTGCCTACACCAGGCGCCAAATTTGAATTGGCGCGAACACATAGTATATACAATATTTTTCAACTTTATTTACATCTTCGGTATAACTTCTAACAATGCCTTTTCGAGTTTAAAAAGTCTCTCAACTTATTTGACAAGTATAAAATTCTAAGTAGAAGGATTTTGTAAACCCAAATTGTTAAAATAGGCATGGCTTTATTTTTCGTCAATTTAATGTTAACTATAACTATGCCATCCAATGATCCATAATTCAAAAAAGTGTTTCTGTTTTATATTGTTGCATATAAATACGAAAAAAAGATGTAAACGGTAATTTGGGTTAAATATTTTCCCACTAAGGCTGCGTACTACGCTGACATTTAATGAGTAAAAGTAATAAATTTAATTTATTAAATAACATATCTAATAATTAGTATAAGAAATTGTAATGAAACCTGTGAAACTAATCCCTGAGGCCTGAGCTTTAAATATACGATTTCTAAAATAGACTACTGTTTCTGGGGCTTAGCGTTCACTAAAAAATATATAACTAATTCTCGTTTAGTTTTTCGCAAAGAGTAGACTTATTCCAGGCAATTTAAATTTAGCTGAAGAAGCCAAAAATGGAATGCAACTCAGAGATAGAAACCTTAAAATTGACAACTTAAAACTTGTTAAAGGAAGTTTTGCAAAGGAATAGCTACCAATTGCCTATGACAATGATGATGGACGTAACTATCCCAAACAATAATTTGCAGTAGCTCAAAAACGAATACGAGGAAAATACTATTCCATTTATGAATTGGGTTATTTGAGCAGTTTATTTGAAAATCTGTAGAATTATTTTTCCCAGTTGTTTAATATTTCTAATATTTGCGACAAACCAAATGAAATGGGCTTATTTTAATCAACCACCTTAAAGAAATCCATTTATTCATGCAAATAACTCCGCATGATTCCACAACTGTTTATAAACTGGAGTCTGGAACTATCCTTAATCTATCTGAAACCAGACTTTGCCTGCGCTTTCGTCCACGCAGTTTTCGGTGTTAACCTAGCGGGAACTGAATGCTTTTCATGGATAAAACCCAATACAAACACCAAACTACCAAATACCAGTCGAATCGATTCAGTAGTAGGTCGGTATGGCGTGAAGAGAAGCAAACATCCAAACGTACAAACTTTCACGTAAATACCACAGGATGATCATTCCACCCATTGGATTCAATAATGGAGAAGAGTACTGAAATCTAAACGGCAGAGGGCGCCGTGTGTTTGCTACCTACCAAAAGACTTTGATAATACAAACTGTGCAATTTATGGATGAATTTCCTAATTTTGCAATGCCAACCGATTAAATAAATCTTTGAACATCTCTTTTCTATGATGATTGACACTTCAGAGTCCTAAAATAATAAACATTTGGTGCCCTTTGGGTGGAACGAATTGACAGTTGACTTCCCCATTACTTGCGTTGAGAAGCCGTCTGTGCGCCAGTAAGTTCTAGCATAGCATCTTGCCTTATTGTCAATTCAATTCCATTTATCGACGGACACGTTTCAATGGCAGGAGTCTCACACTGAAGCCCAGAACCACACTAATTTAAGACACAATCAATTACGTTCTGCCTAAGGAATGCTACGCATAACAATTTCGTTAACGCGGGTTAAAATCCCGCTGTGTACGAAAATTGTTTTGCTACAGTGCGTTCACAGTAACTTTACCTCGACAGTCTGAAGGTGAACACCATTGAAATACTAAAGCTTGGAAGTGCCACTCTCTTCTCTCTCTCTAATCTTCCACTTAAAAAGAAACCCATTAATAATTTTACAAAGTAGGTACTTTTGATTGGTTGATCCTCGGGTTGACACACTGAGTGAGTCGGAAAATTACGGATGGTATAACAGACAGTGTAAACAATCGTGAGGCTTGGCGATTTATACTTTTAACATTGGCACCTATTAAAAAAACCAATTTGTATGCTATGGTGGCTTCCATTCTTTCGTATATCAATACCCCACGCGCTTTATGATACTTTACAATTTTTAAATCTGTTACTTCACTTGTGCGTCCATGGTATATTCTAACACCAAAATATTTACAAAAAAAAAACTTTAATTCCTAACATTCTATCAATTACAGATAATCTTATGGACTATTTTTCAATGTTACGTTCCGCTTAAGCCGAGCGTGCGAGCGAGAGCGCGAAACAAGCGATAGAGAGGCACGATCGGCCTAAGCGTTCTTGTGAGACGTTATCACGTGAAAATCGACTTTACAGACAACCATTTTACTATCGATACAATTTAACTACTTATTTTACAATGTCGTCAGAGATATACAAATTCCAAACTAAATTTTTCAGTATAATACCAATAAAAAAAACACGTTTATGGTCGATTCGACAAAATAATGACTAGCTCGAGATCGCTTCAGGTGAACGTTCAAATTTCATTCTACCATTCTAGTAATTGAAGATAGTCCTAATAGTTATAACTACATCGAGTAGGTATACAAATTATTGTTTGATGAGAGATTAGGTCTGCCATTTATTTCTACATTCATTTACAGTACCACAAACTAGTCAGGGGTATGATTACATGAGAAAAACGTATTTATCATCATTGTATCGTTGCTAATGCAAATTCTACGCACCGATTAGCCGATTTAAATCAGGGAACCAATCAGAAGGACAGAATTTGTGAACGATAAATTCGTTTTTCTTACAAAATCCAAGGGTTGGTGTGGTCCGGTGAGGGTGTCGCTTTCTGCGTCGAAATCTTTTCATCCGCTGTCTTAATACTACCGCCTAAATACAGCAGCGACGCTAGTTCTAATTTTGACCACCAGACCAGAAAATTTTCATTAACTACATTACGTATTTCCAGTCAGATAAACAAATACTAAATCTATTTATAACAGTAAGTATAAATAAACTTATTCCATTAACTATGCAATATCTTAATTTATCAGTAAGTACGTATTTATTGATAATGTCTGGTACTTATTTGACAAATTGTCTCAAACTTTTTACATATTTGTAAAGTGGGTCAACCAGAGAACGAAAAAGCATTGAAGTATTTTTATCCACTTTTAAGTTGGTCCACGCGCCTGACACTGAATACTAGCAAATCGCGAGACATGGTAACTCTGGTGTAATTCTCGAAAGGCAATTATTATGAAGCGGAGGCTTCTATCCTCTTTCCATTCACTGCCAATAACCAGACACAATGCTGTTAACAATAATTTATGAAAACATTTCAACCAATACTCTGCGTTTCTAATGGTGTGCTAAACGGAAACTTTTATTGATACGGAAATTTTTATTGATAACGGAAAACCACCGACCAGCAGTGGTTCAACCATCTATATCGATGTGTGGGTAATGCAGGTTTAGAGCATACGTGTATGTCTGTGCGTTTATATCATGGCGAGCTCTGTAGGCCTCCATTGATGGCCCGCAACTCGCTAGTCTCTCAGCACCGGGTACACAGGCTGGTTAGAGACGTGTGACGTGACGTCTATATCATGCCGAAGCCCTCGCCGCCCTCGTTGATGGCCCACAGCAGCGCGCGCACGAGGTGCTCGTACGAGTCGTAGTCGGGCAGGCACAGCTGGTTGGCGACGTGTGCGCGTCTATATCATGCCGAAGCCCTCGCCGCCCTCGTTGATGGCCCACAGCAGCGCGCGCACGAGGTGCTCGTACGAGTCGTAGTCGGGCAGGCACAGCTGGTTGGCGACGTGTGCGCGTCTATATCATGCCGAAGCCCTCGCCGCCCTCGTTGATGGCCCACAGCAGCGCGCGCACGAGGTGCTCGTACGAGTCGTAGTCGGGCAGGCACAGCTGGTTGGCGACGTGTGCGCGTCTATATCATGCCGAAGCCCTCGCCGCCCTCGTTGATGGCCCACAGCAGCGCGCGCACGAGGTGCTCGTACGAGTCGTAGTCGGGCAGGCACAGCTGGTTGGCGACGTGTGCGCGTCTATATCATGCCGAAGCCCTCGCCGCCCTCGTTGATGGCCCACAGCAGCGCGCGCACGAGGTGCTCGTACGAGTCGTAGTCGGGCAGGCACAGCTGGTTGGCGACGTGTGCGCGTCTATATCATGCCGAAGCCCTCGCCGCCCTCGTTGATGGCCCACAGCAGCGCGCGCACGAGGTGCTCGTACGAGTCGTAGTCGGGCAGGCACAGCTGGTTGGCGACGTGTGCGCGTCTATATCATGCCGAAGCCCTCGCCGCCCTCGTTGATGGCCCACAGCAGCGCGCGCACGAGGTGCTCGTACGAGTCGTAGTCGGGCAGGCACAGCTGGTTGGCGACGTGTGCGCGTCTATATCATGCCGAAGCCCTCGCCGCCCTCGTTGATGGCCCACAGCAGCGCGCGCACGAGGTGCTCGTACGAGTCGTAGTCGGGCAGGCACAGCTGGTTGGCGACGTGTGCGCGTCTATATCATGCCGAAGCCCTCGCCGCCCTCGTTGATGGCCCACAGCAGCGCGCGCACGAGGTGCTCGTACGAGTCGTAGTCGGGCATGCACAGCTGGTTGGCGACGTGTGCGCGTCTATATCATGCCGAAGCCCTCGCCGCCCTCGTTGATGGCCCACAGCAGCGCGCGCACGAGGTGCTCGTACGAGTCGTAGTCGGGCAGGCACAGCTGGTTGAAGCACGTGTGCGCGGTTGGCAGCGCGCCGAACGTGGGCGCCGCCGTGATCTGGAACCGCGGGTTCAGCTCCTGTGGGCGAAGATTCTAAGGTCCTCATTGGATTCGACACCGCTCCAAAGTTTGCAACTCGAGCCGGAAACGCGCGCCATACTGATACTATATACGGTATACCTGGGTTTCCAACTCCATCTTACTAATCAAGGACAGCTCTATGCGTTATTAAGATTCGTGACAACATGAGACCTACTTTGGGCTCCTCAGTAACACTCCAAGATATACCATGTGATCTGCGAGGGGCCTCCTCGGATTCCGAAGTGAGCTACGCTGTCTGGAGTGATTCGGCGAAGAACCCACGTCGGCGCCTCCACCCGCAACGGACGAAGCAATCGCCCAATCGCGGGAAAATCCCAAACACAAAAGGAGAAGATGGATGTTACCTGGAACCCGCCGGGCGGCAGCTGCGAGCAGCCCGTAGTGAACTGCAGGAGCCGCGCGCGCTCCTCGGCGCTCAAGTTGGCGATGGCGGCCCACAGCCAGCCCAGCCGCCGCTCCCAGTCGCGGCCCGAGCCGGACACGAGCGCGTGCGCGCGCCAGTCCGACACGCACACCTCCTCCGTGCCGCACATCAGCAACTACACGACACACACAAGCGAAATTACGAAAGGGCATGCAGCATCATATCATAAAAACGGCTCATAGCGAGGAGAAAATTATTTTCGTTAGCTATACGCCATTTTTCATAGAACATTCCAAAAGTTTCAGATGATCTTTAGGCGTTCCCCAAAAATTTTTCCCACAAAAATGAAGACTACAAAATTGTTCGCATGCGCCAGCGCGTCCAGGTACTGTATACTAGGTGCACTGGAGCTCACCTCGAGCTCGTTCTCGTCGAAGATGGCCAGCAGGTTGTCGGGCACCAGCAGCGTCAGTCCGCGCAGGAAGGCGTCGGTCTCCGCGCGCCACCGCGCCGCCAGCCGCCACTGCGCGAGCGCGTCCAGGTACTGTATACTAGGTGCACTGGAGCTCACCTCGAGCTCGTTCTCGTCGAAGATGGCCAGCAGGTTGTCGGGCACCAGCAGCGTCAGTCCGCGCAGGAAGGCGTCGGTCTCCGCGCGCCACCGCGCCGCCAGCCGCCACTGCGCGAGCGCGTCCAGGTACTGTATACTAGGTGCACTGGAGCTCACCTCGAGCTCGTTCTCGTCGAAGATGGCCAGCAGGTTGTCGGGCACCAGCAGCGTCAGTCCGCGCAGGAAGGCGTCGGTCTCCGCGCGCCACCGCGCCGCCAGCCGCCACTGCGCGAGCGCGTCCAGGTACTGTATACTAGGTGCACTGGAGCTCACCTCGAGCTCGTTCTCGTCGAAGATGGCCAGCAGGTTGTCGCGCACCAGCAGCGTCAGTCCGCGCAGGAAGGCGTCGGTCTCCGCGCGCCACCGCGCCGCCAGCCGCCACTGCGCGAGCGCGTCCAGGTACTGTATACTAGGTGCACTGGAGCTCACCTCGAGCTCGTTCTCGTCGAAGATGGCCAGCAGGTTGTCGGGCACCAGCAGCGTCAGTCCGCGCAGGAAGGCGTCGGTCTCCGCGCGCCACCGCGCCGCCAGCCGCCACTGCGCGAGCGCGTCCAGGTACTGTATACTAGGTGCACTGGAGCTCACCTCGAGCTCGTTCTCGTCGAAGATGGCCAGCAGGTTGTCGGGCACCAGCAGCGTCAGTCCGCGCAGGAAGGCGTCGGTCTCCGCGCGCCACCGCGCCGCCAGCCGCCACTGCGCGAGCGCGTCCAGGTACTGTATACTAGGTGCACTGGAGCTCACCTCGAGCTCGTTCTCGTCGAAGATGGCCAGCAGGTTGTCGCGCACCAGCAGCGTCAGTCCGCGCAGGAAGGCGTCGGTCTCCGCGCGCCACCGCGCCGCCAGCCGCCACTGCCCGAGCGCGTCCAGGCACTGTATACTAGGTGCACTGGAGCTCACCTCGAGCTCGTTCTCGTCGAAGATGGCCAGCAGGTTGTCGGGCACCAGCAGCGTCAGTCCGCGCAGGAAGGCGTCGGTCTCCGCGCGCCACCGCGCCGCCAGCCGCTACTGCGCGAGCGCGTCCAGGTACTGTATACAGGTGCACTGGAGCTCACCTCGAGCTCGTTCTCGTCGAAGATGGCCAGCAGGTTGTCGGGCACCAGCAGCGTCAGTCCGCGCAGGAAGGCGTCGGTCTCCGCGCGCCACCGCGCCGCCAGCCGCCACTGCGCGAGCGCGTCCAGGTACTGTATACTAGGTGCACTGGAGCTCACCTCGAGCTCGTTCTCGTCGAAGATGGCCAGCAGGTTGTCGGGCACCAGCAGCGTCAGTCCGCGCAGGAAGGCGTCGGTCTCCGCGCGCCACCGCGCCGCCAGCCGCCACTGCGCGAGCGCGTCCAGGTACTGTATACTAGGTGCACTGGAGCTCACCTCGAGCTCGTTCTCGTCGAAGATGGCCAGCAGGTTGTCGGGCACCAGCAGCGTCAGTCCGCGCAGGAAGGCGTCGGTCTCCGCGCGCCACCGCGCCGCCAGCCGCCACTGCGCGAGCGCGTCCAGGTACTGTATACTAGGTGCACTGGAGCTCACCTCGAGCTCGTTCTCGTCGAAGATGGCCAGCAGGTTGTCGGGCACCAGCAGCGTCAGTCCGCGCAGGAAGGCGTCGGTCTCCGCGCGCCACCGCGCCGCCAGCCGCCACTGCGCGAGCGCGTCCAGGCACTGTATACTAGGTGCACTGGAGCTCACCTCGAGCTCGTTCTCGTCGAAGATGGCCAGCAGGTTGTCGGGCACCAGCAGCGTCAGTCCGCGCAGGAAGGCGTCGGTCTCCGCGCACCACCGCGCCGCCAGCCGCCACTGCGCGAGCGCGTCCAGGCACTGTATACTAGGTGCACTGGAGCTCACCTCGAGCTCGTTCTCGTCGAAGATGGCCAGCAGGTTGTCGGGCACCAGCAGCGTCAGTCCGCGCAGGAAGGCGTCGGTCTCCGCGCGCCACCGCGCCGCCAGCCGCCGCTGCGCGAGCGCGTCCAGGTACTGTATACTAGGTGTACTGGAGCTCACCTCGAGCTCGTTCTCGTCGAAGATGGCCAGCAGGTTGTCGGGCACCAGCAGCGTCAGTCCGCGCAGGAAGGCGTCGGTCTCCGCGCGCCACCGCGCCGCCAGCCGCCACTGCGCGAGCGCGTCCAGGTACTGTATACTAGGTGCACTGGAGCTCACCTCGAGCTCGTTCTCGTCGAAGATGGCCAGCAGGTTGTCGGGCACCAGCAGCGTCAGTCCGCGCAGGAAGGCGTCGGTCTCCGCGCGCCACCGCGCCGCCAGCCGCCACTGCGCGAGCGCGTCCAGGCACTGTATACTAGGTGCACTGGAGCTCACCTCGAGCTCGTTCTCGTCGAAGATGGCCAGCAGGTTGTCGGGCACCAGCAGCGTCAGTCCGCGCAGGAAGGCGTCGGTCTCCGCGCGCCACCGCGCCGCCAGCCGCCACTGCGCGAGCGCGTCCAGGTACTGTATACTAGGTGTACTGGAGCTCACCTCGAGCTCGTTCTCGTCGAAGATGGCCAGCAGGTTGTCGGGCACCAGCAGCGTCAGTCCGCGCAGGAAGGCGTCGGTCTCCGCGCGCCACCGCGCCGCCAGCCGCCACTGCGCGAGCGCGTCCAGGTACTGTATACTAAGTGCACTGGAGCTCACCTCGAGCTCGTTCTCGTCGAAGATGGCCAGCAGGTTGTCGGGCACCAGCAGCGTCAGTCCGCGCAGGAAGGCGTCGGTCTCCGCGCGCCACCGCGCCGCCAGCCGCCACTGCGCGAGCGCGTCCAGGTACTGTATACTAGGTGTACTGGAGCTCACCTCGAGCTCGTTCTCGTCGAAGATGGCCAGCAGGTTGTCGGGCACCAGCAGCGTCAGTCCGCGCAGGAAGGCGTCGGTCTCCGCGCGCCACCGCGCCGCCAGCCGCCACTGCGCGAGCGCGTCCAGGTACTGTATACTAGGTGCACTGGAGCTCACCTCGAGCTCGTTCTCGTCGAAGATGGCCAGCAGGTTGTCGGGCACCAGCAGCGTCAGTCCGCGCAGGAAGGCGTCGGTCTCCGCGCGCCACCGCGCCGCCAGCCGCCACTGCGCGAGCGCGTCCAGGTACTGTATACTAGGTGCACTGGAGCTCACCTCGAGCTCGTTCTCGTCGAAGATGGCCAGCAGGTTGTCGGGCACCAGCAGCGTCAGTCCGCGCAGGAAGGCGTCGGTCTCCGCGCGCCACCGCGCCGCCAGCCGCCACTGCGCGAGCGCGTCCAGGTACTGTATACTAGGTGCACTGGAGCTCACCTCGAGCTCGTTCTCGTCGAAGATGGCCAGCAGGTTGTCGGGCACCAGCAGCGTCAGTCCGCGCAGGAAGGCGTCGGTCTCCGCGCGCCACCGCGCCGCCAGCCGCCACTGCGCGAGCGCGTCCAGGTACTGTATACTAGGTGCACTGGAGCTCACCTCGAGCTCGTTCTCGTCGAAGATGGCCAGCAGGTTGTCGGGCACCAGCAGCGTCAGTCCGCGCAGGAAGGCGTCGGTCTCCGCGCGCCACCGCGCCGCCAGCCGCCACTGCGCGAGCGCGTCCAGGTACTGTATACTAGGTGCACTGGAGCTCACCTCGAGCTCGTTCTCGTCGAAGATGGCCAGCAGGTTGTCGGGCACCAGCAGCGTCAGTCCGCGCAGGAAGGCGTCGGTCTCCGCGCGCCACCGCGCCGCCAGCCGCCACTGCGCGAGCGCGTCCAGGTACTTTAGCTTGCTGTCGTTCCGGACCTGCAACAAGTATTGTTGTAAAATGCCGCTAATTTTGCGACATAATTAAGTGCTGTCAGCGGCACCGTACTGTTGTGTGCGTTAACGACGCCATATTTGAGAAATTTTGGGCGTCACCATACATCACATATTTCTTGCCTTCTTCGTAGCGTACTTCGTCAATGGCAGTGACACAATATGAAGGTTCGGAGGAGATATAATTACCCGTATCGTGGAGCCGTTAGGGACGAGGTCTTTGGTCTCCACCAGTTTCCCGGCGGAGTCGTACACGTCGTCCGCGAAGTAGATCTCGGGCAGCGCGTCCGACGAGTCCAGATCCGTCTCCAGGATGTATTTGATCTTGGACAGGTACAGCTCGGGGTCGTCTTGCTCGAAATACTGGAGAAAATGTATTTGACATACTGTAATAAAGCTCTGACAGACAGATAGACAGACATAACTAGTACCCAGACATCTGGCGTGGTAAGACGTGATGACAGATTTCGCCCAGATAGGTGCCATCTTTGTGCTCCCGACAGGCCACGCTCACTAGTCACGTGATCAAGCCCACTACAAGTGGATGGAGAGCGCCGTTGAGACGTAATGATTTCAGACGGCTGCCACGCACCGGCTAGGTTGCACGCGTTAGTTCAATACGTCTATTTCACGCGCTGCGTGCGCCGGCCTACGATTGCTTTTAATGATTGATTTTTGATTGATTGGTGTGCGTGAGTCTTTCTACGATTACGAGGCAGCCCTAGTAAGTCGAAAGAGATAATGTTACGCGATAGAAAGAGAGCACAACTTTAGGTGCATAGCGGAGGCGGTGCCAGGCGCTGTTGCGAACTGAATTGCACTTTTTTGTGTCAGCTCTAAGGTCACCTTTTCTTTAAATCATCCTGCGGAGTGAACCTTCCGTTGGGTAATATCATTATATTCCGCGCTCCCAAGAAGTAGTAGTTGATAAACATTACTGATTTTGTTTGGAGGAGCATTGTAGGGGGCAGAGCAAAAGGAGTAATAAAGATTAAGAATTGTCTCAAGATGACGAGGGCAGTACAGGGCGTTGTATGACATAACAAAATCCTGGGAAGCGATGCATCGACGTGGATAGGCGTATCACTTAACATCAGGTGGACATATTGATCATCTTGTCATTCCTTACTATAAAAAAGTAGCGTTGGACGACTTTCTGCCCGCTGGACCGACGACCTAAAAAAGGTCGCTGGTAGCGGGTGGATGAGGAAGGCGGAGGACCGTGTGTGGTGACGCGCTCTCGGAAAGGCCTATGTCCAGCAGTGGACGCCCGTAGGCTGACTAAGTTAAGTAAGTAAGTTAACCTTATAGTGCACTCTGAGGCCGATGATCTGCGCCAGGAACGACCTCGCCAGCCGCGCCCGCACCAGCTGTCGGTACGCGCCGCCCAGGGCGCTCTCATACAGACACTTTCCTACGACCTTGCCTGCGAACTCGAAGTGTTTCAACTGAAAACCGAAGGTTATTGTGTCAAGACACCCATTCGCGGCAAACCACGGCAAGAGCTCATTTTCTCGAAAATAAAATTGTACATCGGCCAACCATCGCAACGCAACCATCAAACTTAAATCTTTATGTCACATAAGCCTCATACACTCCTGAGTCATAGAACGCATATAGGCTCTTTTCGTCAATATATTTGTCCCATCTCGTGATAACTACAAGTGGATTAAAAGCCAAGTTTGCGAGGGTTTAAACGCGCCCTGCAATGAGAAGAAGCAAGATCACTAGCCAATTGGCGCCTTGGCTGCAATAATCAATGCAAACATTAACAAATCAGTTGCATAGATGTAAGCCCCTGTCGGCAATAAATGACCGTCATCTTGAGATGCGGCGGGCGGTCGGGGTTGGGGTGCACGAGGCCGGCGGGGTTGTCGGTGCACGACACGAACAGGCCGCCCTTCGCGTCGAACAGCTGCGCGCACAGCAGCGAGAACCACTCGCGCCGCACGCCGCCCCAGTCCACGCCTGCCACAACACACGCGACTGCATTACCTTGAGATGCGGCGGGCGGTCGGGGTTGGGGTGCACGAGGCCGGCGGGGTTGTCGGTGCACGACACGAACAGGCCGCCCTTCGCGTCGAACAGCTGCGCGCACAGCAGCGAGAACCACTCGCGCCGCACGCCGCCCCAGTCCACGCCTGCCACAACACACGCGACTGCATTACCTTGAGATGCGGCGGGCGGTCGGGGTTGGGGTGCACGAGGCCGGCGGGGTTGTCGGTGCACGACACGAACAGGCCGCCCTTCGCGTCGAACAGCTGCGCGCACAGCAGCGAGAACCACTCGCGCCGCACGCCGCCCCAGTCCACGCCTGCCACAACACACGCGACTGCATTACCTTGAGATGCGGCGGGCGGTCGGGGTTGGGGTGCACGAGGCCGGCGGGGTTGTCGGTGCACGACACGAACAGGCCGCCCTTCGCGTCGAACAGCTGCGCGCACAGCAGCGAGAACCACTCGCGCCGCACGCCGCCCCAGTCCACGCCTGCCACAACACACGCGACTGCATTACCTTGAGATGCGGCGGGCGGTCGGGGTTGGGGTGCACGAGGCCGGCGGGGTTGTCGGTGCACGACACGAACAGGCCGCCCTTCGCGTCGAACAGCTGCGCGCACAGCAGCGAGAACCACTCGCGCCGCACGCCGCCCCAGTCCACGCCTGCCACAACACACGCGACTGCATTACCTTGAGATGCGGCGGGCGGTCGGGGTTGGGGTGCACGAGGCCGGCGGGGTTGTCGGTGCACGACACGAACAGGCCGCCCTTCGCGTCGAACAGCTGCGCGCACAGCAGCGAGAACCACTCGCGCCGCACGCCGCCCCAGTCCACGCCTGCCACAACACACGCGACTGCATTACCTTGAGATGCGGCGGGCGGTCGGGGTTGGGGTGCACGAGGCCGGCGGGGTTGTCGGTGCACGACACGAACAGGCCGCCCTTCGCGTCGAACAGCTGCGCGCACAGCAGCGAGAACCACTCGCGCCGCACGCCGCCCCAGTCCACGCCTGCCACAACACACGCGACTGCATTACCTTGAGATGCGGCGGGCGGTCGGGGTTGGGGTGCACGAGGCCGGCGGGGTTGTCGGTGCACGACACGAACAGGCCGCCCTTCGCGTCGAACAGCTGCGCGCACAGCAGCGAGAACCACTCGCGCCGCACGCCGCCCCAGTCCACGCCTGCCACAACACACGCGACTGCATTACCTTGAGATGCGGCGGGCGGTCGGGGTTGGGGTGCACGAGGCCGGCGGGGTTGTCGGTGCACGACACGAACAGGCCGCCCTTCGCGTCGAACAGCTGCGCGCACAGCAGCGAGAACCACTCGCGCCGCACGCCGCCCCAGTCCACGCCTGCCACAACACACGCGACTGCATTACCTTGAGATGCGGCGGGCGGTCGGGGTTGGGGTGCACGAGGCCGGCGGGGTTGTCGGTGCACGACACGAACAGGCCGCCCTTCGCGTCGAACAGCTGCGCGCACAGCAGCGAGAACCACTCGCGCCGCACGCCGCCCCAGTCCACGCCTGCCACAACACACGCGACTGCATTACCTTGAGATGCGGCGGGCGGTCGGGGTTGGGGTGCACGAGGCCGGCGGGGTTGTCGGTGCACGACACGAACAGGCCGCCCTTCGCGTCGAACAGCTGCGCGCACAGCAGCGAGAACCACTCGCGCCGCACGCCGCCCCAGTCCACGCCTGCCACAACACACGCGACTGCATTACCTTGAGATGCGGCGGGCGGTCGGGGTTGGGGTGCACGAGGCCGGCGGGGTTGTCGGTGCACGACACGAACAGGCCGCCCTTCGCGTCGAACAGCTGCGCGCACAGCAGCGAGAACCACTCGCGCCGCACGCCGCCCCAGTCCACGCCTGCCACAACACACGCGACTGCATTACCTTGAGATGCGGCGGGCGGTCGGGGTTGGGGTGCACGAGGCCGGCGGGGTTGTCGGTGCACGACACGAACAGGCCGCCCTTCGCGTCGAACAGCTGCGCGCACAGCAGCGAGAACCACTCGCGCCGCACGCCGCCCCAGTCCACGCCTGCCACAACACACGCGACTGCATTACCTTGAGATGCGGCGGGCGGTCGGGGTTGGGGTGCACGAGGCCGGCGGGGTTGTCGGTGCACGACACGAACAGGCCGCCCTTCGCGTCGAACAGCTGCGCGCACAGCAGCGAGAACCACTCGCGCCGCACGCCGCCCCAGTCCACGCCTGCCACAACACACGCGACTGCATTACCTTGAGATGCGGCGGGCGGTCGGGGTTGGGGTGCACGAGGCCGGCGGGGTTGTCGGTGCACGACACGAACAGGCCGCCCTTCGCGTCGAACAGCTGCGCGCACAGCAGCGAGAACCACTCGCGCCGCACGCCGCCCCAGTCCACGCCTGCCACAACACACGCGACTGCATTACCTTGAGATGCGGCGGGCGGTCGGGGTTGGGGTGCACGAGGCCGGCGGGGTTGTCGGTGCACGACACGAACAGGGCCGCCCTTCGCGTCGAACAGCTGCGCGCACAGCAGCGAGAACCACTCGCGCCGCACGCCGCCCCAGTCCACGCCTGCCACAACACACGCGACTGCATTACCTTGAGATGCGGCGGGCGGTCGGGGTTGGGGTGCACGAGGCCGGCGGGGTTGTCGGTGCACGACACGAACAGGCCGCCCTTCGCGTCGAACAGCTGCGCGCACAGCAGCGAGAACCACTCGCGCCGCACGCCGCCCCAGTCCACGCCTGCCACAACACACGCGACTGCATTACCTTGAGATGCGGCGGGCGGTCGGGGTTGGGGTGCACGAGGCCGGCGGGGTTGTCGGTGCACGACACGAACAGGCCGCCCTTCGCGTCGAACAGCTGCGCGCACAGCAGCGAGAACCACTCGCGCCGCACGCCGCCCCAGTCCACGCCTGCCACAACACACGCGACTGCATTACCTTGAGATGCGGCGGGCGGTCGGGGTTGGGGTGCACGAGGCCGGCGGGGTTGTCGGTGCACGACACGAACAGGCCGCCCTTCGCGTCGAACAGCTGCGCGCACAGCAGTGAGAACCACTCGCGCCGCACGCCGCCCCAGTCCACGCCTGCCAAAACACACGCGACTGCATTACCTTGAGATGCGGCGGGCGGTCGGGGTTGGGGTGCACGAGGCCGGCGGGGTTGTCGGTGCACGACACGAACAGGCCGCCCTTCGCGTCGAACAGCTGCGCGCACAGCAGCGAGAACCACTCGCGCCGCACGCCGCCCCAGTCCACGCCTGCCAAAACACAAATAATAATCGGTATTGTTGAGATGAGTACGCTATTTTGAGCCAAATTAATACAACAATACGACCACCCGGTATGCCAGATCCTTCTTTCCACGCACATGCAAACTATGGAACTACCAGCTACCAGCAAGAGTGTTCCCTCAAAACTATATAACATGGGGTTATTCAAGGGTAGGGTAGTAAACACTTAAGAGCCGGCAGCAACGCATTTGCAGTTCCTCTGGTACTGCAAATGTCCATGGGCAGCGGTGATCGCTTATCATCAGGTGACCCGCCCGCTCGTTTGCTCGTGTTGCGCTGTAAAAAAAACTTTAGAATTCATATTAAACTGTGCGATCCTGGCAACGCAAAAATGCGTATAGATCGCCATGTTGGTAATATTTTGCCCTGGAAGCAGACGTCGAAGTTCTTGCACCAGTCGGCAATGGCGAAGTTCTTGGTGGCCTTCAGGCTGGAGCGCACGAGGTCCGCGCGCGTCACTCGCAGCGCCAGCTTCTCGTGCGGGTGACGCCAGTGCGCCTTGCGGACCTCGCTGTAGAAGAAGTCTTGATGTTCTGTGTAGTGACGGAGCACTGACCTTGTTCGCCCTGGAAGCAGACGTCGAAGTTCTTGCACCAGTCGGCAATGGCGAAGTTCTTGGTGGCCTTCAGGCTGGAGCGCACGAGGTCCGCGCGCGTCACTCGCAGCGCCAGCTTCTCGTGCGGGTGACGCCAGTGCGCCTTGCGGACCTCGCTGTAGAAGAAGTCTTGATGTTCTGTGTAGTGACGGAGCACTGACCTTGTTCGCCCTGGAAGCAGACGTCGAAGTTCTTGCACCAGTCGGCAATGGCGAAGTTCTTGGTGGCCTTCAGGCTGGAGCGCACGAGGTCCGCGCGCGTCACTCGCAGCGCCAGCTTCTCGTGCGGGTGACGCCAGTGCGCCTTGCGGACCTCGCTGTAGAAGAAGTCTTGATGTTCTGTGTAGTGACGGAGCACTGACCTTGTTCGCCCTGGAAGCAGACGTCGAAGTTCTTGCACCAGTCGGCAATGGCGAAGTTCTTGGTGGCCTTCAGGCTGGAGCGCACGAGGTCCGCGCGCGTCACTCGCAGCGCCAGCTTCTCGTGCGGGTGACGCCAGTGCGCCTTGCGGACCTCGCTGTAGAAGAAGTCTTGATGTTCTGTGTAGTGACGGAGCACTGACCTTGTTCGCCCTGGAAGCAGACGTCGAAGTTCTTGCACCAGTCGGCAATGGCGAAGTTCTTGGTGGCCTTCAGGCTGGAGCGCACGAGGTCCGCGCGCGTCACTCGCAGCGCCAGCTTCTCGTGCGGGTGACGCCAGTGCGCCTTGCGGACCTCGCTGTAGAAGAAGTCTTGTTTGTTCTGTGTAGTGACGGAGCACTGACCTTGTTCGCCCTGGAAGCAGACGTCGAAGTTCTTGCACCAGTCGGCAATGGCGAAGTTCTTGGTGGCCTTCAGGCTGGAGCGCACGAGGTCCGCGCGCGTCACTCGCAGCGCCAGCTTCTCGTGCGGGTGACGCCAGTGCGCCTTGCGGACCTCGCTGTAGAAGAAGTCTTGATGTTCTGTGTAGTGACGGAGCACTGACCTTGTTCGCCCTGGAAGCAGACGTCGAAGTTCTTGCACCAGTCGGCAATGGCGAAGTTCTTGGTGGCCTTCAGGCTGGAGCGCACGAGGTCCGCGCGCGTCACTCGCAGCGCCAGCTTCTCGTGCGGGTGACGCCAGTGCGCCTTGCGGACCTCGCTGTAGAAGAAGTCTTGATGTTCTGTGTAGTGACGGAGCACTGACCTTGTTCGCCCTGGAAGCAGACGTCGAAGTTCTTGCACCAGTCGGCAATGGCGAAGTTCTTGGTGGCCTTCAGGCTGGAGCGCACGAGGTCCGCGCGCGTCACTCGCAGCGCCAGCTTCTCGTGCGGGTGACGCCAGTGCGCCTTGCGGACCTCGCTGTAGAAGAAGTCTTGTTTGTTCTGTGTAGTGACGGAGCACTGACCTTGTTCGCCCTGGAAGCAGACGTCGAAGTTCTTGCACCAGTCGGCAATGGCGAAGTTCTTGGTGGCCTTCAGGCTGGAGCGCACGAGGTCCGCGCGCGTCACTCGCAGCGCCAGCTTCTCGTGCGGGTGACGCCAGTGCGCCTTGCGGACCTCGCTGTAGAAGAAGTCTTGTTTGTTCTGTGTAGTGACGGAGCACTGACCTTGTTCGCCCTGGAAGCAGACGTCGAAGTTCTTGCACCAGTCGGCAATGGCGAAGTTCTTGGTGGCCTTCAGGCTGGAGCGCACGAGGTCCGCGCGCGTCACTCGCAGCGCCAGCTTCTCGTGCGGGTGACGCCAGTGCGCCTTGCGGACCTCGCTGTAGAAGAAGTCTTGATGTTCTGTGTAGTGACGGAGCACTGACCTTGTTCGCCCTGGAAGCAGACGTCGAAGTTCTTGCACCAGTCGGCAATGGCGAAGTTCTTGGTGGCCTTCAGGCTGGAGCGCACGAGGTCCGCGCGCGTCACTCGCAGCGCCAGCTTCTCGTGCGGGTGACGCCAGTGCGCCTTGCGGACCTCGCTGTAGAAGAAGTCTTGTTTGTTCTGTGTAGTGACGGAGCACTGACCTTGTTCGCCCTGGAAGCAGACGTCGAAGTTCTTGCACCAGTCGGCAATGGCGAAGTTCTTGGTGGCCTTCAGGCTGGAGCGCACGAGGTCCGCGCGCGTCACTCGCAGCGCCAGCTTCTCGTGCGGGTGACGCCAGTGCGCCTTGCGGACCTCGCTGTAGAAGAAGTCTTGATGTTCTGTGTAGTGACGGAGCACTGACCTTGTTCGCCCTGGAAGCAGACGTCGAAGTTCTTGCACCAGTCGGCAATGGCGAAGTTCTTGGTGGCCTTCAGGCTGGACGCAGGCGTGCTCCTCTTGAAGCTGTCCTCTCCCCGCAGTTGGCGATGAGCAGCTGCGTGAAGGTGACGGCCAGCAGGTCTCGCTCGGCGCACCACAGCTGCACGTCGTGCTACGTCACCTTGAAGCTGTCCTCTCCCCCGCAGTTGGCGATGAGCAGCTGCGTGAAGGTGGCGGCCAGCAGGTCTCGCTCGGCGCACCACAGCTGCACGTCGTGCTACGTCACCTTGAAGCTGTCCTCTCCCCCGCAGTTGGCGATGAGCAGCTGCGTGAAGGTGGCGGCCAGCAGGTCTCGCTCGGCGCACCACAGCTGCACGTCGTGCTACGTCACCTTGAAGCTGTCCTCTCCCCCGCAGTTGGCGATGAGCAGCTGCGTGAAGGTGGCGGCCAGCAGGTCTCGCTCGGCGCACCACAGCTGCACGTCGTGCTACGTCACCTTGAAGCTGTCCTCTCCCCCGCAGTTGGCGATGAGCAGCTGCGTGAAGGTGGCGGCCAGCAGGTCTCGCTCGGCGCACCACAGCTGCACGTCGTGCTACGTCACCTTGAAGCTGTCCTCTCCCCCGCAGTTGGCGATGAGCAGCTGCGTGAAGGTGGCGGCCAGCAGGTCTCGCTCGGCGCACCACAGCTGCACGTCGTGCTACGTCACCTTGAAGCTGTCCTCTCCCCCGCAGTTGGCGATGAGCAGCTGCGTGAAGGTGGCGGCCAGCAGGTCTCGCTCGGCGCACCACAGCTGCACGTCGTGCTACGTCACCTTGAAGCTGTCCTCTCCCCCGCAGTTGGCGATGAGCAGCTGCGTGAAGGTGGCGGCCAGCAGGTCTCGCTCGGCGCACCACAGCTGCACGTCGTGCTACGTCACCTTGAAGCTGTCCTCTCCCCCGCAGTTGGCGATGAGCAGCTGCGTGAAGGTGGCGGCCAGCAGGTCTCGCTCGGCGCACCACAGCTGCACGTCGTGCTACGTCACCTTGAAGCTGTCCTCTCCCCCGCAGTTGGCGATGAGCAGCTGCGTGAAGGTGGCGGCCAGCAGGTCTCGCTCGGCGCACCACAGCTGCACGTCGTGCTACGTCACCTTGAAGCTGTCCTCTCCCCCGCAGTTGGCGATGAGCAGCTGCGTGAAGGTGGCGGCCAGCAGGTCTCGCTCGGCGCACCACAGCTGCACGTCGTGCTACGTCACCTTGAAGCTGTCCTCTCCCCCGCAGTTGGCGATGAGCAGCTGCGTGAAGGTGGCGGCCAGCAGGTCTCGCTCGGCGCACCACAGCTGCACGTCGTGCTACGTCACCTTGAAGCTGTCCTCTCCCCCGCAGTTGGCGATGAGCAGCTGCGTGAAGGTGGCGGCCAGCAGGTCTCGCTCGGCGCACCACAGCTGCACGTCGTGCTACGTCACCTTGAAGCTGTCCTCTCCCCCGCAGTTGGCGATGAGCAGCTGCGTGAAGGTGGCGGCCAGCAGGTCTCGCTCGGCGCACCACAGCTGCACGTCGTGCTACGTCACCTTGAAGCTGTCCTCTCCCCCGCAGTTGGCGATGAGCAGCTGCGTGAAGGTGGCGGCCAGCAGGTCTCGCTCGGCGCACCACAGCTGCACGTCGTGCTACGTCACCTTGAAGCTGTCCTCTCCCCCGCAGTTGGCGATGAGCAGCTGCGTGAAGGTGGCGGCCAGCAGGTCTCGCTCGGCGCACCACAGCTGCACGTCGTGCTACGTCACCTTGAAGCTGTCCTCTCCCCCGCAGTTGGCGATGAGCAGCTGCGTGAAGGTGGCGGCCAGCAGGTCTCGCTCGGCGCACCACAGCTGCACGTCGTGCTACGTCACCTTGAAGCTGTCCTCTCCCCCGCAGTTGGCGATGAGCAGCTGCGTGAAGGTGGCGGCCAGCAGGTCTCGCTCGGCGCACCACAGCTGCACGTCGTGCTACGTCACCTTGAAGCTGTCCTCTCCCCCGCAGTTGGCGATGAGCAGCTGCGTGAAGGTGGCGGCCAGCAGGTCTCGCTCGGCGCACCACAGCTGCACGTCGTGCTACGTCACCTTGAAGCTGTCCTCTCCCCCGCAGTTGGCGATGAGCAGCTGCGTGAAGGTGGCGGCCAGCAGGTCTCGCTCGGCGCACCACAGCGTCACGTCGTGCTACGTCACCTTGAAGCTGTCCTCTCCCCCGCAGTTGGCGATGAGCAGCTGCGTGAAGGTGGCGGCCAGCAGGTCTCGCTCGGCGCACCACAGCTGCACGTCGTGCTACGTCACCTTGAAGCTGTCCTCTCCCCCGCAGTTGGCGATGAGCAGCTGCGTGAAGGTGGCGGCCAGCAGGTCTCGCTCGGCGCACCACAGCGTCACGTCGTGCTACGTCACCTTGAAGCTGTCCTCTCCCCCGCAGTTGGCGATGAGCAGCTGCGTGAAGGTGGCGGCCAGCAGGTCTCGCTCGGCGCACCACAGCGTCACGTCGTGCTACGTCACCTTGAAGCTGTCCTCTCCCCCGCAGTTGGCGATGAGCAGCTGCGTGAAGGTGGCGGCCAGAAGGTCTCGCTCGGCGCACCACAGCTGCACGTCGTGCTACGTCACCTTGAAGCTGTCCTCTCCCCCGCAGTTGGCGATGAGCAGCTGCGTGAAGGTGGCGGCCAGCAGGTCTCGCTCGGCGCACCACAGCGTCACGTCGTGCTACGTCACCTTGAAGCTGTCCTCTCCCCCGCAGTTGGCGATGAGCAGCTGCGTGAAGGTGGCGGCCAGCAGGTCTCGCTCGGCGCACCACAGCTGCACGTCGTGCTACGTCACCTTGAAGCTGTCCTCTCCCCCGCAGTTGGCGATGAGCAGCTGCGTGAAGGTGGCGGCCAGCAGGTCTCGCTCGGCGCACCACAGCGTCACGTCGTGCTACGTCACCTTGAAGCTGTCCTCTCCCCCGCAGTTGGCGATGAGCAGCTGCGTGAAGGTGGCGGCCAGAAGGTCTCGCTCGGCGCACCACAGCGTCACGTCGTGCTACGTCACCTTGAAGCTGTCCTCTCCCCCGCAGTTGGCGATGAGCAGCTGCGTGAAGGTGGCGGCCAGCAGGTCTCGCTCGGCGCACCACAGCGTCACGTCGTGCTACGTCACCTTGAAGCTGTCCTCTCCCCCGCAGTTGGCGATGAGCAGCTGCGTGAAGGTGGCGGCCAGCAGGTCTCGCTCGGCGCACCACAGCTGCACGTCGTGCTACGTCACCTTGAAGCTGTCCTCTCCCCCGCAGTTGGCGATGAGCAGCTGCGTGAAGGTGGCGGCCAGCAGGTCTCGCTCGGCGCACCACAGCGTCACGTCGTGCTACGTCACCTTGAAGCTGTCCTCTCCCCCGCAGTTGGCGATGAGCAGCTGCGTGAAGGTGGCGGCCAGCAGGTCTCGCTCGGCGCACCACAGCGTCACGTCGTGCTACGTCACCTTGAAGCTGTCCTCTCCCCCGCAGTTGGCGATGAGCAGCTGCGTGAAGGTGGCGGCCAGCAGGTCTCGCTCGGCGCACCACAGCTGCACGTCGTGCTACGTCACCTTGAAGCTGTCCTCTCCCCCGCAGTTGGCGATGAGCAGCTGCGTGAAGGTGGCGGCCAGCAGGTCTCGCTCGGCGCACCACAGCTGCACGTCGTGCTACGTCACCTTGAAGCTGTCCTCTCCCCCGCAGTTGGCGATGAGCAGCTGCGTGAAGGTGGCGGCCAGCAGGTCTCGCTCGGCGCACCACAGCGTCACGTCGTGCTACGTCACCTTGAAGCTGTCCTCTCCCCCGCAGTTGGCGATGAGCAGCTGCGTGAAGGTGGCGGCCAGCAGGTCTCGCTCGGCGCACCACAGCGTCACGGGCGGCTGCACGCCGTCGTCCAGCGTCAGCTCGCCCGCCGGCCCCGCGCCCTCCGCCCTGGGGCTGAGGATCAACTGCGGAATTATAGCATATTCTATTCTATGTCTTAAGAGCGAATTTGAAATCAAATTACGGGCAAAAGGTTTTGGGACTTAGTGGCTACACTAGCTAAACTTTTTCTCAGCAGCAGGGCACGTTTGTGAACCCTCGTAAACTTAGTTTTAAGTCGTGAAATGGTTATCGCCACTAAAGGGGCCATGTAAAATAAAATGACGTGTCATAAGAGCCTCTGTATGCTAGGCCCATATGAAATAAAGGATTTTCTATTTTATTTTCTAGACTTCATCCCTAAATTAAAGCCAGCTGCTATACTGGTTTTTATATGGCAATTCGTTCGGAAACCATTTTTGACAGAATAATATGTCGAAATAAATATGTGCATCGATGAAACACCTCTCCTCCCATATAGCACCTGTAACATATTGAAGAACCTAGAGCAAGAGAATGACTTGATCAGCAAACGGTGATCATCACGCTCGCGCTTCTTGAGTGGCATATAAGCCTAAAAGGATAAGGAAGAATGTAAACGTGTGGGTGCTAAGGGGAAGGTATTAAAACTCACTTTGGTGGAAGGGCAGAGTGGGTACAAAGGGGAATGTATTAAAACTCACTTTGGTGGAAGGGCAGAGTGGGTACAAAGGGGAATGTATTGGAACTCACCTTGGTGGATGGGCAGAGCCGGAAGGAGGTGATCCGCTTGGGGATGAAGCGCAGGATGTAGTCCTTGAGCAGCAACTGCTTGGCGCTGAGGCAGCACAGCACGCGCCGCGCGCGCGGCGCCCCCAGCCGCGCCTCGAACGCCGCGCCGCGCCGCGCGCTCAACTGCCGCTGCACCGTCGCCGTGTCGCCCGCTGCACCAATGGTTTGATCTATATTCTACATGTCAAACAGCATACCATGGCAATGGATCTACATTTCAAACTAAACGGCTCTAAATAAAACCTAT
The DNA here is from genome assembly GCA_963855885.1 of Coenonympha glycerion. Taxonomy (NCBI): domain Eukaryota; kingdom Metazoa; phylum Arthropoda; class Insecta; order Lepidoptera; family Nymphalidae; genus Coenonympha; species Coenonympha glycerion. Next base: position 16,225,435 of record OY979635.1, read on the forward strand.
GATCATGTAATATGATCTGCCAAATGCACCGCATATTATCACATACTGCCAACAATATCAACCTTGAAGCAACAGCATTAGGTTTAAAATATTTCTACGTAATATGACTGTATATTAACTAGCCGAGTGTATGCAAGGGATCTTAATTACTAATTCTATGTGGACTTTTGACATCACCCATACAAGTAGACTACTTAAAACTTTAGAAGGATTGGATCACAAACGGCAACCAGGCATAACACTGACCAACCCAACTGTCCACGAACATTAATTTTATTCTTGAATCTTAATCTAGTGGATTGTCATCGGGTGCCTACTGTGCAGCCTGACTCCAGACAATTTCACTCCTTTACGTCGTAGATTTGCTACGCGGTATCAATTGCCCATCGCTTATATGCGGCTATTGGCTGCAATATAAGGTGCAGTCACCGGTGAGCACGATGCAGTCGAACTCCCCGTTGTGCAGCAGCGTCTGGTCGTAGTAGATGGCCGCGCGGAACACGCCCGCCCTGGGGAAGCACAGCGCCACGCTCACGCGCTGGTTCACGGCGTCGTACTCGAAGGTGGCCGCTGACGACAGCGCGGGGTCCATTGGCTGCAATATAAGGTGCAGTCACCGGTGAGCACGATGCAGTCGAACTCCCCGTTGTGCAGCAGCGTCTGGTCGTAGTAGATGGCCGCGCGGAACACGCCCGCCCTGGGGAAGCACAGCGCCACGCTCACGCGCTGGTTCACGGCGTCGTACTCGAAGGTGGCCGCTGACGACAGCGCGGGGTCCATTGGCTGCAATATAAGGTGCAGTCACCGGTGAGCACGATGCAGTCGAACTCCCCGTTGTGCAGCAGCGTCTGGTCGTAGTAGATGGCCGCGCGGAACACGCCCGCCCTGGGGAAGCACAGCGCCACGCTCACGCGCTGGTTCACGGCGTCGTACTCGAAGGTGGCCGCTGACGACAGCGCGGGGTCCATTGGCTGCAATATAAGGTGCAGTCACCGGTGAGCACGATGCAGTCGAACTCCCCGTTGTGCAGCAGCGTCTGGTCGTAGTAGATGGCCGCGCGGAACACGCCCGCCCTGGGGAAGCACAGCGCCACGCTCACGCGCTGGTTCACGGCGTCGTACTCGAAGGTGGCCGCTGACGACAGCGCGGGGTCCATTGGCTGCAATATAAGGTGCAGTCACCGGTGAGCACGATGCAGTCGAACTCCCCGTTGTGCAGCAGCGTCTGGTCGTAGTAGATGGCCGCGCGGAACACGCCCGCCCTGGGGAAGCACAGCGCCACGCTCACGCGCTGGTTCACGGCGTCGTACTCGAAGGTGGCCGCTGACGACAGCGCGGGGTCCATTGGCTGCAATATAAGGTGCAGTCACCGGTGAGCACGATGCAGTCGAACTCCCCGTTGTGCAGCAGCGTCTGGTCGTAGTAGATGGCCGCGCGGAACACGCCCGCCCTGGGGAAGCACAGCGCCACGCTCACGCGCTGGTTCACGGCGTCGTACTCGAAGGTGGCCGCTGACGACAGCGCGGGGTCCATTGGCTGCAATATAAGGTGCAGTCACCGGTGAGCACGATGCAGTCGAACTCCCCGTTGTGCAGCAGCGTCTGGTCGTAGTAGATGGCCGCGCGGAACACGCCCGCCCTGGGGAAGCACAGCGCCACGCTCACGCGCTGGTTCACGGCGTCGTACTCGAAGGTGGCCGCTGACGACAGCGCGGGGTCCATTGGCTGCAATATAAGGTGCAGTCACCGGTGAGCACGATGCAGTCGAACTCCCCGTTGTGCAGCAGCGTCTGGTCGTAGTAGATGGCCGCGCGGAACACGCCCGCCCTGGGGAAGCACAGCGCCACGCTCACGCGCTGGTTCACGGCGTCGTACTCGAAGGTGGCCGCTGACGACAGCGCGGGGTCCATTGGCTGCAATATAAGGTGCAGTCACCGGTGAGCACGATGCAGTCGAACTCCCCGTTGTGCAGCAGCGTCTGGTCGTAGTAGATGGCCGCGCGGAACACGCCCGCCCTGGGGAAGCACAGCGCCACGCTCACGCGCTGGTTCACGGCGTCGTACTCGAAGGTGGCCGCTGACGACAGCGCGGGGTCCATTGGCTGCAATATAAGGTGCAGTCACCGGTGAGCACGATGCAGTCGAACTCCCCGTTGTGCAGCAGCGTCTGGTCGTAGTAGATGGCCGCGCGGAACACGCCCGCCCTGGGGAAGCACAGCGCCACGCTCACGCGCTGGTTCACGGCGTCGTACTCGAAGGTGGCCGCTGACGACAGCGCGGGGTCCATTGGCTGCAATATAAGGTGCAGTCACCGGTGAGCACGATGCAGTCGAACTCCCCGTTGTGCAGCAGCGTCTGGTCGTAGTAGATGGCCGCGCGGAACACGCCCGCCCTGGGGAAGCACAGCGCCACGCTCACGCGCTGGTTCACGGCGTCGTACTCGAAGGTGGCCGCTGACGACAGCGCGGGGTCCATTGGCTGCAATATAAGGTGCAGTCACCGGTGAGCACGATGCAGTCGAACTCCCCGTTGTGCAGCAGCGTCTGGTCGTAGTAGATGGCCGCGCGGAACACGCCCGCCCTGGGGAAGCACAGCGCCACGCTCACGCGCTGGTTCACGGCGTCGTACTCGAAGGTGGCCGCTGACGACAGCGCGGGGTCCATTGGCTGCAATATAAGGTGCAGTCACCGGTGAGCACGATGCAGTCGAACTCCCCGTTGTGCAGCAGCGTCTGGTCGTAGTAGATGGCCGCGCGGAACACGCCCGCCCTGGGGAAGCACAGCGCCACGCTCACGCGCTGGTTCACGGCGTCGTACTCGAAGGTGGCCGCTGACGACAGCGCGGGGTCCATTGGCTGCAATATAAGGTGCAGTCACCGGTGAGCACGATGCAGTCGAACTCCCCGTTGTGCAGCAGCGTCTGGTCGTAGTAGATGGCCGCGCGGAACACGCCCGCCCTGGGGAAGCACAGCGCCACGCTCACGCGCTGGTTCACGGCGTCGTACTCGAAGGTGGCCGCTGACGACAGCGCGGGGTCCATTGGCTGCAATATAAGGTGCAGTCACCGGTGAGCACGATGCAGTCGAACTCCCCGTTGTGCAGCAGCGTCTGGTCGTAGTAGATGGCCGCGCGGAACACGCCCGCCCTGGGGAAGCACAGCGCCACGCTCACGCGCTGGTTCACGGCGTCGTACTCGAAGGTGGCCGCTGACGACAGCGCGGGGTCCATTGGCTGCAATATAAGGTGCAGTCACCGGTGAGCACGATGCAGTCGAACTCCCCGTTGTGCAGCAGCGTCTGGTCGTAGTAGATGGCCGCGCGGAACACGCCCGCCCTGGGGAAGCACAGCGCCACGCTCACGCGCTGGTTCACGGCGTCGTACTCGAAGGTGGCCGCTGACGACAGCGCGGGGTCCATTGGCTGCAATATAAGGTGCAGTCACCGGTGAGCACGATGCAGTCGAACTCCCCGTTGTGCAGCAGCGTCTGGTCGTAGTAGATGGCCGCGCGGAACACGCCCGCCCTGGGGAAGCACAGCGCCACGCTCACGCGCTGGTTCACGGCGTCGTACTCGAAGGTGGCCGCTGACGACAGCGCGGGGTCCATTGGCTGCAATATAAGGTGCAGTCACCGGTGAGCACGATGCAGTCGAACTCCCCGTTGTGCAGCAGCGTCTGGTCGTAGTAGATGGCCGCGCGGAACACGCCCGCCCTGGGGAAGCACAGCGCCACGCTCACGCGCTGGTTCACGGCGTCGTACTCGAAGGTGGCCGCTGACGACAGCGCGGGGTCCATTGGCTGCAATATAAGGTGCAGTCACCGGTGAGCACGATGCAGTCGAACTCCCCGTTGTGCAGCAGCGTCTGGTCGTAGTAGATGGCCGCGCGGAACACGCCCGCCCTGGGGAAGCACAGCGCCACGCTCACGCGCTGGTTCACGGCGTCGTACTCGAAGGTGGCCGCTGACGACAGCGCGGGGTCCATTGGCTGCAATATAAGGTGCAGTCACCGGTGAGCACGATGCAGTCGAACTCCCCGTTGTGCAGCAGCGTCTGGTCGTAGTAGATGGCCGCGCGGAACACGCCCGCCCTGGGGAAGCACAGCGCCACGCTCACGCGCTGGTTCACGGCGTCGTACTCGAAGGTGGCCGCTGACGACAGCGCGGGGTCCATTGGCTGCAATATAAGGTGCAGTCACCGGTGAGCACGATGCAGTCGAACTCCCCGTTGTGCAGCAGCGTCTGGTCGTAGTAGATGGCCGCGCGGAACACGCCCGCCCTGGGGAAGCACAGCGCCACGCTCACGCGCTGGTTCACGGCGTCGTACTCGAAGGTGGCCGCTGACGACAGCGCGGGGTCCATTGGCTGCAATATAAGGTGCAGTCACCGGTGAGCACGATGCAGTCGAACTCCCCGTTGTGCAGCAGCGTCTGGTCGTAGTAGATGGCCGCGCGGAACACGCCCGCCCTGGGGAAGCACAGCGCCACGCTCACGCGCTGGTTCACGGCGTCGTACTCGAAGGTGGCCGCTGACGACAGCGCGGGGTCCATTGGCTGCAATATAAGGTGCAGTCACCGGTGAGCACGATGCAGTCGAACTCCCCGTTGTGCAGCAGCGTCTGGTCGTAGTAGATGGCCGCGCGGAACACGCCCGCCCTGGGGAAGCACAGCGCCACGCTCACGCGCTGGTTCACGGCGTCGTACTCGAAGGTGGCCGCTGACGACAGCGCGGGGTCCATTGGCTGCAATATAAGGTGCAGTCACCGGTGAGCACGATGCAGTCGAACTCCCCGTTGTGCAGCAGCGTCTGGTCGTAGTAGATGGCCGCGCGGAACACGCCCGCCCTGGGGAAGCACAGCGCCACGCTCACGCGCTGGTTCACGGCGTCGTACTCGAAGGTGGCCGCTGACGACAGCGCGGGGTCCATTGGCTGCAATATAAGGTGCAGTCACCGGTGAGCACGATGCAGTCGAACTCCCCGTTGTGCAGCAGCGTCTGGTCGTAGTAGATGGCCGCGCGGAACACGCCCGCCCTGGGGAAGCACAGCGCCACGCTCACGCGCTGGTTCACGGCGTCGTACTCGAAGGTGGCCGCTGACGACAGCGCGGGGTCCATTGGCTGCAATATAAGGTGCAGTCACCGGTGAGCACGATGCAGTCGAACTCCCCGTTGTGCAGCAGCGTCTGGTCGTAGTAGATGGCCGCGCGGAACACGCCCGCCCTGGGGAAGCACAGCGCCACGCTCACGCGCTGGTTCACGGCGTCGTACTCGAAGGTGGCCGCTGACGACAGCGCGGGGTCCATTGGCTGCAATATAAGGTGCAGTCACCGGTGAGCACGATGCAGTCGAACTCCCCGTTGTGCAGCAGCGTCTGGTCGTAGTAGATGGCCGCGCGGAACACGCCCGCCCTGGGGAAGCACAGCGCCACGCTCACGCGCTGGTTCACGGCGTCGTACTCGAAGGTGGCCGCTGACGACAGCGCGGGGTCCATTGGCTGCAATATAAGGTGCAGTCACCGGTGAGCACGATGCAGTCGAACTCCCCGTTGTGCAGCAGCGTCTGGTCGTAGTAGATGGCCGCGCGGAACACGCCCGCCCTGGGGAAGCACAGCGCCACGCTCACGCGCTGGTTCACGGCGTCGTACTCGAAGGTGGCCGCTGACGACAGCGCGGGGTCCATTGGCTGCAATATAAGGTGCAGTCACCGGTGAGCACGATGCAGTCGAACTCCCCGTTGTGCAGCAGCGTCTGGTCGTAGTAGATGGCCGCGCGGAACACGCCCGCCCTGGGGAAGCACAGCGCCACGCTCACGCGCTGGTTCACGGCGTCGTACTCGAAGGTGGCCGCTGACGACAGCGCGGGGTCCATTGGCTGCAATATAAGGTGCAGTCACCGGTGAGCACGATGCAGTCGAACTCCCCGTTGTGCAGCAGCGTCTGGTCGTAGTAGATGGCCGCGCGGAACACGCCCGCCCTGGGGAAGCACAGCGCCACGCTCACGCGCTGGTTCACGGCGTCGTACTCGAAGGTGGCCGCTGACGACAGCGCGGGGTCCATTGGCTGCAATATAAGGTGCAGTCACCGGTGAGCACGATGCAGTCGAACTCCCCGTTGTGCAGCAGCGTCTGGTCGTAGTAGATGGCCGCGCGGAACACGCCCGCCCTGGGGAAGCACAGCGCCACGCTCACGCGCTGGTTCACGGCGTCGTACTCGAAGGTGGCCGCTGACGACAGCGCGGGGTCCATTGGCTCCCCGATTGGACTGATCTCGATTGTGAAGCCCTGGGGCAAGAAATAATGTTTTAAGTAACCTCCAACGCTCGACTGCCCGCCTGGTACAATGTAAGTCATAAGTTAAGACACCGAGGGCTAACTAGTTGAATTGTCACACCGCTTGCGCAGAGTACAGGGGCCGTACCACCATCTCTTATAGCAGTATTATTGTAATATTGTTTTGACATTTTCATACAGTGCCAGTATGAAAATTTTAAAACAATATTACAATAATACTGCTATATCAGATGGTGGTACGGCTCCTGAAATCCTTGACGCCTTCATAATATGATCCCGAAGGCAGTTTTGGACGAATTTATACACAGTTTCAAACACTGTCAAAAACCATCTAAGTCACGGTTTTTATACAACGGTTTGTATTCCGTCTGCGCACAAGATAATATTTGAACCTGAATTATTTAAAACTAAATTGAAAAGTTTCTTCAGAGTTATTTTCGATGCAAAACGGTCCGCCGAAAGCTTAATTTCTTTTCGACGCTGACTATAGATGCATGGAGAAATCAGTTCCATTCTAACCCTATCAAACGTGGCGGTCGAGACTGACTGAAAGAATAAAATATATGAATGTGTTCTGTTGTGTAATGCCTACCTCGTTGGCTGGATGCGCGAGCGGCGCCGGGTTGTCGAACCGGTCCCTGGGGTGCACGTGCAGCCGCCGCACGTGCTGCGCCGTGCACACGAGCGCGGCCAGCGCGCGGCCCACGCGCGAGCGCCGCGCCTCCACGCGCCCCGCCGTGAACCACTTGCGGAACGGACCTCCTGCGCCCACCTGCCCGCCTGGTACAATCGTTCCGTCATTATTAATTGACGTTAGATCCATCATCACTAGATCATTGATACCACGTGCGGAACGGACCTCCTGCGCCCACCTGATCGCCTGGTACAACAGCACCAAGCGTTGCGTCATTATTAATTGACTTTAGATCCATCATCACTAGATCATTGATAGTATCTCCATTAGATACTGCGTATCACAGCAAATTAATTTTGTGGTTCATCGAAAATATCAACATCGTGTAGCGGTCTTCGATAGCTGACGATCGATGGCGTAACCAGCGCAATAGCACACGCTGACAGAGCATTCGACGAGCGTTCTATAAATACAACTTCTGACGTCACACGCTCGGATCACAAGCGGTCCCCAGGAACAACACCTGCCTGGAGGGAAATTTCCCTATTGCCCTCTGCACCGCTAAAATTGTATTCCAATAATCGTAACTCCTCTATAACTCAGAGGCATCTATTAAAGGAGGTTATAACAGAGGAGTCTATTATTGCATAAGATACGCACCCCCCCACCCCTACAGGTAGTTACGCAATATCTATTACGGTAACGAGTTCAATAGCTTTCCCCTCAAAACTGCCAACGCGCTCAAAGAAGTTTTCATTTCAATAAAAAACACGAACTGCGCGTGATTTGGAACGCAGAGACCTCCGAGTCGCGCTTATCCTCTTCGGGTGACTGTTAGTGTTGTTTTTCAGTTGATTAAATTGATTTTTTATTGAGTATGATGACTAGGCTGCATAATATTGTCATGTGATGCAAAGGAGGAACAGTTTCTAAAACGGTGCAGTAATCTTTAGAAGTCGTATACGCGCTAGATACTATGGATTCTTGACAGCTAAATTACATCAGCGACTATTTAACTACAAAGCGGAATAAACGACTCATAGCTCACCGATCAAAATATTAATGATATAAACTCCAGCAGTTCTGACTGTGAACTTGACGCGGGCCGTGTTCGCTTTGGCGGGGTCTCCGGAACCCAGCTCCACTACTGCCGATATCTGTAAGTGACAATATAAACAATCCGTAAGCTGTTTAGTATCGAACTTGCTCGGTTACATATCATCTATAGGTAAAAATCCGGCTCGAAGGTAAAAATCCGGCTCAAAAAATGTATGGATTGGATACAAATGTGGCGAAAAATAATAATTTTTGATTGTTAATGGACTGCATATTTTGATATTGATATTTCTTGACAGTAAAAATGATAATAGTAAAGAGCCACCCGTAATATATCGATGATATTAACGTGCTAAAAGTATTTGGGCACGCGTATCACGTTGCGTCTCATTTTATCCGCTAAACTCGCAGGTTAAACTGAAAAGTCATTCATTACCGCTTCAAGGTAAAATCACTAACACAACGGTGGTAGCCTAGCTACCCGGACGAACTCCACAACAAGAGCTCTAGCACCAATCAGTTATGTAGAAGAAAGGTAAAGAACCGACCTGACTGTCTAATCCATGAGTAGCTTTATAGCAATACGTCGGTGTTAGCATGTGAATGCTAGGAACCAACCTTCCTGGTGCCATGTGAGATGTTGACCACCAACTCATCGGTGTCACAGATCGGGTAGGGCTGTCCGTTGCGCTGGAAGCAGTGCACCGTGAAGCACATCGTCTCGCCCACCGGCTGAGGCTCCTCCCAGCCCCACTCCACCTGGGGGAAGCGACAACCCTGATTGAATCATTGCTGATTGAATATTCATGACTAATGAACCATTAAATACTGAAGCATACACCTTTATGCTTCCTACTGTGGTCCGGATGGATGATTATCGAAGCTGATATAGTGAATTTAATTCACAAAGAGGCGTCTCATTCCTTCTTTACTCCTTAGCTTACGAATCGCAAGAAACATAAGCGATTGCAAAGAAGTGGGGAGCATATTATCTTTGTGGGTTGGACTCTCAATACACTGCGTGATACTGTCGATCTTGGCTGAACGACGCAGAGTACAGAGTACAGACCAATCATGGTGCTTTTGGGATTAAGGTATGTTTGAAGTTGATGCCATTTTTAAAAGATTGAAAAAGTGTGTTTGTACTATTTTAGAGTTGCGTCATAACCGCCAGTGATTATAACCGTGCAGACGGAGGCGTAACTAAAAGTAGTTGTGGTTAGTTATAGCGCCGCATGAAGCACCTTACAGCTCTGCGGGTGCAGGTATTTCCCCGTCACGTACTGCAGCAGCGAGTGCTTGGCCTCGGGCGCCAGCGACGGCTGTGTCATTGCCGCCAGCGTGACCAGCCCGCATACGGAGATGGACACGACTAGCATACCTCCTGAAAAGTAATCAAAATATACAACGTGATGGTAACTTGCCATAACTAACCGAAAGCCTTAAGTAGGGGACGATGTATAGGTGCCCAAAAATATCACAAGAAGTCTAGTTCATATCCTGAGGGAACTATAGGGAGTTCAAAAATTTATTATAAATTTTAAGTGACATCTCTAAAAAGCAAAATAATTTAAAGATTAAAAACACGCCTGCCCTGTGGTAACACGACTTTTTCCAAAAAAATATAGTTATGTAATTTATGTTACTCGGGATGAAGTAAGGATTCTAACGATACCCATATGTCCAAATCTATTCAGCCGTTCGGAAGAAAGGAACTCACATACATAAATACCCCTGAATGAACCCTAAAAACATAACACTCCTTTTTTGGGCAGTCGTGTAAAAACGGCTCATTCAATACGAATGAACTGGAAATAATGAAAAGTATTACGCTTTGTTGACATCACTGTTAATGTTGCTAGAAACATTTTTTTTTATTTTAAATGATGGGTTTTGTATTAAAAATGAAACAAACTAACTGGGTCTTTTTATCTCCATTAATGGGTTTCTAGGATTATGTAGAGGCTAGCTGCGGGCACACTATACGAATTAACCAACATCTTGTATAGGCAAAAATATCTCACCCCAAGTCCAAGCATCCTGGTGCTTGCTGCTCTTAACTACAGTACTCCACAAGTCCGACTTAAGGGTTTGTAGCGCTTCTTTGCCCGTGGGAAGACTCTGTCGCGCCGCCGACCACGCGTTGAAGTCCTTGGGACCAATGACGTGCCTGGCGGTGGAGTCCTCCAGCCAGTACACATCTTCTAAGGAGGACACATCCAGACTAAGTAACCTGCGAAAATTATATCAGACACTGTAGATAATATCCATTTCCTGATGTCAAATTATCTTGCTTGTGATTGAACTTTTATAACGTTGGATAGAACTTTAGGAGCTTCAGAGATCCTTGAATATTGAGGGTCTCCAAAAATAAATTTATCGAATTACCTAGCCATTAAGTGTCATGCATCCCAGATATTGTTGCGATCAGCGGGTTCCCGAATCAAAAACTACTATGATCAGAATTTAGGAACAATCCACAGAGGCAATACAACTTTTGCGCAACTTGTGCAAACAGACGCTCTAAGTTCAAACATTTATGTTACCAGCTTTTTGCGAAATGATTTTATTGCTTAGTTATTTACTTGTATCAAGCACCTAAATATAAACCATAAAAAGTAAGCTTTATAGCTAATCGTACCTATAAACTAATACTTTGAACATCTTTTGACAGTTTCAGTTATACTTATTAGGGTCCACTTCTGCAAGGGTTCGTTTCAGAATGAGAAAGGTTTGACCATAATGTCCGAGCGACACCACGGTCAGGCCGTCCACTTATCACGTGACCGAGAAATTACAGGTAGGCGTCTCGACGTACTAATTTCAGGCGGCCGCCACGGGCCGGATACTTTGCTCCCGCTAGTTCGGGTACGGTCTATTTCACGCGTTGCGTGCGCCCGATGACGAGGTAGCGTAGTACGTCGAATGCGATAGTTACGCGATAGAAAGAGAAGTTCTTTTCGGAGGCGTGGCCAGGCGCTATTACGAACTGAATTGCACTTTTTGTGTCAGCGCTAGAGTCGCTATTTTTTAAAATCATCTTGCCAAGTGAGCCTTCTGTACCGTCAGGTACTATAAGTATTCCGTGCCACGGTGTCCAATGCGAGTTGGAAGGCTTATTAACACACCTTTAAGAACATTATGGAGAACGGCCGGGACTCGGGAGTCGCTAGTCCACATCATTTTCTCACTTACACACCTGTTTTGGCTGTTACTCGATGTTTTTCCCTAATTTGATATTCAATTAGATGTCGAAACTGCCGTTTAATTCCGCGTTCGGATTATTGCCCCTGGATATTACACCTCGAACAATATCGCTCGGTTCATTTGCCACTCCGCCCGGGGCGAGGCCGGGCGCGGGGCGGGCGGCCATTGTGGTGAATATCTTATCTCTTTGTCCCCACTAATGAGAATTTTCAATAAATAGACACTTCATTATTTACATAAACGCTTTTGTTCTTGATGCCCATTAGTATTTCTTTCCTTTTTTATTCTTTCATTTTTCTTTCTCTGTCGCTCATCATTCAGATACGATGGTAATCATAGAAAAACTCCTTAAACTCCCTCGGCCTTTGAAAGATACAAGAGTTAACCAGTTTCTAACTCTGGGCTTAATAAGAATTATTATTTGTCTTAAAAGAACTTAACCCAGGTCCCAGGACCTAACGAATCTTATTTGAGAAGCAAGCAGTTACACAGTAAACACTTAGCTCCCCTTGCGTGAAACGGTAGTTAAATATTTACATTTTCAACCCTAGAGTCAACATCTCTCAGTCTCAGACAATCTTGACAACTTACTCCAGGTTAGCGTGATTTAACACACTAACCCAGGTCGGCGGTAGGCCTTAGAGAATTCGCTAAAAAGCTCGGTTCCTAGAAAAACAATATCAACGATGAAAACTCTGCCTGAAAAAACAGCTATTGGCTTAATTAATTTTCAACCATCCATCGCATTGAGTTGAGCATTACCGGATTATCTCGTCGCGAATGGGACACGGACGGATTAAATTACGTCAAGTGTCCGGCCGTCGCTCAAATCTGCTTACGTGAAACGAATTTTAAGCTGACTTTTCATTGAAACTCGTTGAAAAAGTCTTCATTTTACGGCCAGTAAAATAATTAGCCTTATTATCTTTGAGCTTATGAGTTATGGAACAAACCCACTTAGACGGATCATCTGTTTCCTTAATCCCAAACTAAGACGGAACCTCTGTTTTCTTACTCCCTCACTAAACCAATATGATTGTTTCACTTAAGACGAATGGTCAAGCAAATGACCTTGGGCGTTTGGACGCGGAGCTACCGCCATCTATTTATGATTAGTAGTTCAATGTAGCGTGCAACTGCATTCGGTTGTCTTACCGCTAGATGGCGCATTTTGCGATTTATTTAATTTCGCAGAGTTGGGCAGACAGAGTAATAACGAAGAGAATACCTACATTTTTTTTCGAATTGTAAATAAATATACATAGAATACCTACCTTATTTTTATTTTATCCCCGTTATTTTATCCCCGTTTAACCCCTATAACATGTATGTCCCGTATTATATGTATCTTGAATACGGCTCAAACGATTTCATGAAATTTGGACTGGGGGTGGTTTCGGGGGCGATAAATATATCTAGCTAGGTTATATTTATACAAAAAAGCAAATATTACAAAACATTGATTAAAAAACAGGGTGGTCTTTAGTTGGTGACCCGTAGCGGAGGGGGGTGGGAGGGAGGTAAAGGGGAGGGTGGAGTGGGGGGGGTCTATCCCCCCAAGCCAAACCCGTAGAATCTTAATAGTTTTCGAGAAATAAATATTTAAAGTTAAAAAATTTTGAGGTTAATTATGATAACTTAAATAATTACTTTGACAGATAGCTCTAAAATAGGGACCAATTCGGAATTGTGACGTCTCCGGCGCTGCGGGAAGTGCAGCCTCTTCGCCCTTGCGTAGCAAAGCACAGGCACCCATGACCCACACTCACCTCCGCAGCCCCGGCGTGCTGGTCGCCTTCGGCGACCAGCCTCGGCCGCTCCGGCTCGCCCGGGGGATGCACTCCCTCCGCGCCTCCGGTTTAAAAAAAAACACTCTAGGGGTAGGACAAACAAGCCTGCGTGGTGTCGGGGTAAGGCAATTAGATTTCTTGACATGTTCGTTTTTAGGGTTCCATACCAATTTGGTAAAAATGGAACCCTTATGGTGAGACTTTCTCCGTCCGTCCGTCCGTCCGTCCGTCCGTCCGTCTGTCACACTCGATTATTTCAGTAACTATTCAAGCTATCGATCTGAAATTTAGAATAGTTATAGATAATAGTGACGCGACGTCATAGCAATCGTAAAATTGTTTTTATTTTTCTTTAAAAAGGGGGGAAAACCGGGTCGCCGAAATTTCAAAATGAGATAACAATATTGAGTGGGGTATGAAAGGGCGTTACTTGTATATCCTAAAACCAATTTTTATTTATTTTTATGCCTGATAGTTTTTGTTTTTTGGGCAAACTGTCGAAAAAATACCGTTCCCCCCTTATCTCCGAAGTTTAGCATTCGAAAAATCTGAAATAAATATGATCAATAGAAGTTAACGTATATTTTACAGGAAAAATAAATTCAACCGTCTAACTATTATACTTTTTTTGCTAATAACAATAATCCGCCGAAAACAAAGTTAGGTTAGTGGTTTGCCAACAAAAGTACTTATATGTAAATTTAACTCGTAAAATCATGAACACAATATTTCTTTATTTACATAAAATTTTAAGTTTTCACCTTGTTTCACATTTGCACAGCTCACCAAAAGAAGAAATAATATATTTTTCACTTTTTTTTGAAATCGAACCCTAGTCACACAACAATCGACATGTACACAGTACAACGGTACCAAAATGTCAAAATGTACAAAAAATACTCTGTGATGTCAAATCATAACACACGCGCGCACTGCCAAAATGCCTGTGCGCGGAACGGCAACGCGGCATGAGTTGCGCCGAACTGGCAACGTTGCATGCGTAACTAAACGCCTGATTAATTTTTTGAGCAAATACTTTATTAGTGGAGTTTGATTTACAGTAGGCACCAAAGAGCTTTTATGATATAACTTCTATTTTGCAATACTGTTTGTCACAAATGGACCTTGAATAACAAGATACAAAATAAAGAAACATGTATGCAAAGATTCATGATAAACGGATTAGCCAAACCAAAAAAAAAAACCATCTTAAGATATTCATCTTACGCAAGTCATAGCACTTTCTAAATTGTATTTTCTGATTAGTGAGTAAAGATCACCAAAAATATCGACACAACAAGATACTTCAAGATACACTTTATAATAACACAAAATTGCTGTAGTTCTCTAATCTGTAATTTAGCTGAAAAACATCGCCTAAAAGACGTCTAAAAACGCATTTTGCTTTACCATTCGTCTTAAGAAGAGCAGAGATTTTGTGCAATCCTATTGGTTAATATTTCTCCATTTCTCGGCTTTGCTGCCTCGCTCCGCTCCGGTGGACTGGCATTCTTAGACAGACCGATTGTTTCTTTTGTCAAAAAGGGCATTGGCAATGCCAAGAAGCCAACAGCACTTCAATTTATAGACACTTTACCCTAACCACCTCTTTTAAATAGGAATTGGATTTCTTAAAGCATATGAAGACTACTTTACATATGCTTAACTGCATTTAAATCCAAGGTCAAGGTCAAGGTCTTGTGAAAAGATGATCTTCAACATTTAAGGCTACTAAATTCTTTGCCAGCGCAAAAGAGTTTTGTAACATTTAACTTTCTTATCTTTGACAGGTTCTTGCTACGGTAATGGAACGGTCTAACCTTGGAGAAACTTGCCAAGACATCTCTAATATACGATTATACCCGTAGGTACTTCGTTCAACCTTCGTTTCGGTCAATCTTTGCCAGTAGACTAGACTAGACCTCAGCCACTGGAAAATAGAACGTTTGCCAATTTGAAAGAAATAAACAGATAAAGACTAAAGCAATAGCTTAACACGATTAAAGAAATGGTGCTCGCGAGTGCAAGAGGGGTAATAGCCCACTAATGGCCTTAGCGGATTATCTTACATATTTAATGCGCGATCGATTTCAAAGGTTTAAGTCCATTAAAGCGCTTCAATAGAGCAACACTCCGACATTATTACCATTGTTCAATTAACCAAATAGGTACTTTTAGTAGACTTGCTAGAAACTTGATCGCGTAAGAATTTCAAAAAATCCTTAGTCTTTTCGACATTATGTAGGTTATCTGTTCAAAATTTCAGTTTTATATGGTTTATACCTATAAGTTATTTAATTAATGATTTAGACCGGGTGATGATAAGTCAATGATTGAATAAGGCAGAACTTGTATTTATATTTAGAGGGAGAGTCATAAAGGTTCTTATATGATAATAAAGGTTCTTTGTCTTCTCCTTCTTGGATGGAGGAGCATGGAGAAGATGCAGCCCCCACTCAAACAATAAGTAGAAACCAAAAGCAGAACACAAACTAAAAGCATCAGTTGGGATGGTTGAGAATTTAAACATTACTTTGGATAGTTTCCCGTTCGTAGAGCAACTTTGTTTTAGTTTGTCCCAAAAGCGATACATGTGGATAAATAGATTGTATTGTTTGTAGGCTTTGAAACCAAAGTTATATAAATTTTTCAGTATAAAAGCCAGGTAAAAAATGTTCATTTTCCGGTATGACAATACGGTAGGTCGAGGCACTAGGCAGGCTATAGAGTAGGTAAATGAAAAAAGTCGCAAACAAATTGGCTTGTCCATCACATACGAGGCAATTTCCGGCGATGCCGACAAAAATGGACGCGTCAAAATATTTAGAATGGCTTTATGCGGCATTACGGTATGAACACCGGATAGATGGAAAAGTTTCACGAAAAATATGTCCAAAAAACATAGTTTCATAATGATAGCCACAATATCATAAAAACCAATATTTTTACTTTTGTAGTAAGTATAGATATTGAACGCTTAGCTCCTTTCAATTGTGTGATTCATGTTTTTGCTTTTTATTTCCACATCATTGGCTTAAGCCTCGAAAACCTTTAAGCGTCATGAGGACAAGTAAGTATCTTTTGAACCAAAGATTTAAATCGTTAGATGAGCCCTTAACCTCCAAAAACGTTCACGTTTTTGTCTTGTGTGACACGTTGTCACTCTCTCGAGAACGGCGACTCGTCCAGAGTTTGGAAATTTCTTGAAACGGTCGGAGTCGGCAAACCATCCAATAACATTTCGATTCCGCCAAGTATTGACTTGGAGCTTCTAAATCAACATTTCTCTTCTGCTTCGAACTCTTTTGACAGTTCATGTAAATTACGCACTCTTCATTCACTTGCTGAAGCTCCGACTCCTAATTATCCTCCGTTCGAGTTTAGTCAATTCACTGTATGTGATGTTAAGAAGAACGTGTTGTCTATTTCTTCGAATGCTGTCGGCAGTGATGACATTAGCCGTACTATGATTATCCCTATCCTTGATATCGTTGCTCCTGTTATTGCTTATATCCTAAATGAATGCATTTCTTGCTCCAAATTTCCTGAACCCTGGAAAAGCGCTCATGTTATACCTCTTCCGAAGAAGGCTGTTCCTGTTAACTTCTCTGATTTCCGTCCTATTTCAATCCTTCCTTTCCTTTCCAAAGTTTTAGAAAAGCTTATTTATCAACAGTTAAATTTATTCCTTAATAGAAACTGTCTGTTTAATCCTTTCCAGTCCGGTTTTCGTCCTGGTCATAGTACGGTTACAGCTTTAATAAAAGTTACTGACGACATACGTTGGGGCATGGACAACAAGCAACTCACTGTTATGGCTTTGCTGGACTTCAGCAATGCTTTTAACACGGTGGATTTTGATATCTTACTGGGTCAGTTGCGTTCTCTTAACATATCTCCATCAGTTATTGACTGGTTTCAGAGTTACCTTAGTGGTCGCCGGCAGCGTATTCGCTTTGAGGAAACTCATTCCTCTTGGTGCGATATCTCTGCTGGTGTGCCCCAAGGCGGCGTGTTGTCACCATTGCTCTTTTCCATCTTCATTAACTCAATCAGTCATAACCTTTCTTCTCTCTATCATATGTATGCAGATGATGTCCAGCTTTATACCCAGTCTTCGTTTGAAAACCTGCCAGATGCAATTGCCAGAATGAACTCAGACCTTTGCTCCGTCCTTGAGTGGAGCAAATCATTTGGACTTAATGTTAATCCGAGTAAATCACAGGCAATTGTTATTGGTAGCCAAAAGCAGATATCCAAAATTGACTGGCGGTCACTTCCTCCTATTGCGTTCAATAATGTTGTTATTCCGTACTGTGAGAACGTAAAGTATTTGGGAGTGTATCTTGATAGGACCTTAAGCTGGGCTCAACATGTTAAACAAGTCAGTAGGAAATTATTTGCATCCTTGGGCTCCTTGCGTCGCCTTCGATCTATTCTTCCAATTCCTACAAAAATTATGCTCGCACAGACTCTTCTCCTTCCTATTCTTGATTACGCTGACGCAAGCATTGTCGACTTAAATGAAAACCAATTAAGTAAGCTTGAGAGACTTCAGAATTCCGTTATCAGGTTTATATTTGGTTTACGCAAATATGACCATATCTCACAATTTCGTTCTCGTCTTAATTGGTTACCTATCCGACTTCGCCGGAATCTACACATCCTTTCCATTCTGTACTGTGTTCTGTTTCATCCTTCTACGCCCCCTTACTTAAAAGAGAAATTCCATTTTGTAGGTCAACCGGGAGAATTGCTCCGTTCTTCGAGGAAACTTATTTTGATGATGCCTGCGCATAAGTCTTCCTTCTTTCATAAGTCTTTTACGATTCAGGCTATTAATCTTTGGAATGCCTTACCTCTCGATATCAGAGAGGCCCAGACTATAGGACAGTTTAAAAGACTTGTAAAAGATCACTTTATATCTCAGTTGCCTGAGTGCTGATAACTAACTGTCACCTATAAGTTTGTCATTTTAATGTTTATTATATCCTCACTTGTTCTATTGTTTTGAGGATTATTTTTATTTTTATTTTTATTTTTATTGAATTTGTATTACTTATATATTATTTTATGTATATATATATATATATATATATATGTGTATATAATATATTATGTAGATATGTACAAGTATATATAATATTATTGTAAGTAGTTTATTTTATTATTTATTCTGGCACCACCAACCGCGTATCCAGTTTCAAATATTCCTTCACATTTTTGGTTGCCTGGTAGAAATCGCTATGTAGCGATAAGGCCGCCAAATTGTACTCCTAAGTTTGTTTGTATTTAATTAATTTCTTTCTTTTTTATATTTTTATTCTGTGGTGTGCAATAAAGTGTTTATCTATCTATCTATCTATCTCTCTGACGCAAGTGAAACTATAGCATGTTGAGAGCACTCCCTCGACATGTTTGTGGACGTTTTTGATGTGCGCAATGTAGGCTTAGGGCCCATCTAGCAATTTAAATCTTTGTTTTGAACACACAAGTTAAATCTTTGGTCTGTAAACATACGTATACGTATATTTGAATGCTCAGTTACTCATTTATTGCACCAACTTGGATTTGCTTTCAAGTATTAGTCGCCGAGCTGTGCGAATTTTTTAGATTTTCAAGTAAAAATCCAAGAATTGGCTTGAGAAATCTCAAAGATAGTAATCTTAAAACCTATTTAAAAACAGAATTGAGGTCTTGCCAATATTTTGCTCTTATTCCCGTTTTTATAAACCTGACTCAATGATCCGAATTCCGAACAGGATCATGATGCGCTTCCGTTTTCCGGATGAAATGGTGAAGGATTAGAATCTGTGAACAAATAGTTATAACTGATTGACCATTCAGTAATTGATTGAGAACGTGGCGACCCAGCAATGAGGTCGCACGGGCCGGCCTGGCTGAAATAGTAGTTTATGAAACGGATGCATAATGGGGGGTATTAAAACATGAGTGTGAGTTTAAAAAACGAGCCGCAGGCGAGTTTTTTAATACCTAATTATGTAGAGTTTCATACACTACTTTATCTACGCTCAAATTATCATAAATCCAAACCATAAAATCTTGCTAACGTTTGTCGTAAATCCTTACTTTGTCGGTAAAAGATTGTGGGTCATTTTTGTTGCAATTACTAAAATGTCAGGTGGAGTTAAATTTTCTTTTGTAGGTATCACTGCTAGACATTTTTCCGCGCTAAGTTTTGACTAAGTAACAAAAGTAACACATTGAAATTTTAAAAGTTAGGTATGGCGCCAAAATTCAGTTGTAAACTGTGTATAGTCTGTTAAAAAAGTCATGAAACAAAAAAGAGTAGAAAAATATTTATACAAGTCAGATAAAGTATATTTTAGTGGATAACTAGCTGATGCCCGCGACTTCGTCCACGTGGGATAAAAACTATTCTATCTTTTAAGTTGGACCAAATGACAGATAATCACGAAGTTTGAACTAAATCGGTTCAGTAGTTTAGGAGTCCATTGAGGACAAACATTGTGACACGAGATTTATATATATTAAGATTAAATAATCAAAAATTATACATAATTCTTTTCAATATTCTGTATGAACACACTTTTTAATCAGTCATAGAAGGCAGGGAAAAATTATTGTTTCCGTGAATTAATTGTTGTCTATGGTCGATCGTGGCCCATCCCATGACTACCAACTAAATGTTGTCTGTGGACTCCATATATAAAAAAAAAAAAAAAATTGAGGATTGGCTCCACACTCTCTTTTGGCTATGACGACCACAGAGAAAAGAAAGTTATTCCCTGGTCTGTGATGACGACACATAAAAATACAGGAACCCAGAGCCGAGTATCGTAATAGAAATTATTCAACTTTCTAGAGATATTTCCATAGTACAGCGATGTTATAATGAATAACTTTTTAATAATTATAGAAGTCTGTGAATAAAGTAGGTCAATATGTGACACATTTTGATTTCATAATTCGAACTTTAAGCAATGAGCGTAGATAAAAATATTAACATATTGCCATGTCTTCTTGAGTCCAGAATCTAAAATATTCTTTTTCCAATTCCAATAGTATAGACCCGGGCCGCCACAAGTAAGGCTTATATGGCCTAAAAGAACTGGAAATTCTCGTTGATGCATCAACTACATTTGACGATCTCCAGGACGATTCCCCAGGAGGTTTGAGGCACTGTCAGGTCAGGTTCACTTATCACGTGATTTCATTTTCAGACGGCCGCCGCAAGCCGGCTTCTTGGCTCGCGTAAGTTCTTGTACGGTCTATTCCAGGCGCTGCGTGCGCCCGATCGCGAGGCAACCTTAGTACGTCGAATGAGATAAAGTTACTCGATAGAAAGAGACTACAACTTTGGTTAGTTGCATGTTGTTTACGGGGGCGGGACCAGGCGCTATTGCGAACTCAATAGCACCTTTTGTGTCCCTATTTCTTTAAAGTTTAAATGATCTTGCGGAGCCTTCTGTATACCTTTAGGTACTCTTATGTATTCCGTGGCACTGTAGAGAGAAATACTTAGTCTGTGCTTTAGGAGTGTCGATATAATATAGAGCTTCAGGGTCAGCATAGTGTGTATGACATTAACGTTATATCCGTGCGCGATGCTGCGACTCGAGCCGGCGAAGATATTATCCGCAAGCTGCGGCGACTGCGGCTGACTCAGCAAAATGTTATTTATTACCCACAATTTCACCACCATTTATCTTCATGTTAGATCGCTTAGCGGCTTTAGTCTTTTGGATTTATACCATAAACCTTTTTTGTACTTTAAAATTTTGGTTTTAATGTATCTTAGAAGTTAGACATAAAATAATAACTGTAATTTAAAAATCATTTAAGTTAAATACATTTTTCACAGTGTTTGTAGAAACTAAATATCAGTTGCTTAGCGGTGAAAGAAAGGACTGTGAGGAAACTTGTATGCATGAGAGTTAACATAGGTGCACAGACTTGTATACTAAAGACAGGGCGAACAGCGCGAAAAAATGTGGCCAGTTTATGGGAGTCATTAGTATTTAATAATATTTAGTTGACAGATGACGCTACTGTTGGCTTGTATGAAGAAGGTTTAAGTAAGTAAAATGTTCGGATCGGACTATCTTTACTATTTTTATCTAAGCCCGTTTTTTGTATCGTCCTGCCCCAGAATGGGGAGAGTAAGCACATAGGGACAAGGAGCGAGAGGAAACAACTTGTAGGGAGTCAAGAAGGCGCCCCGGGAACACGCCAAGAGCAAGTACCGAACGGGCGCCCTCCCGCGAGTCGGCCCCCATAACCGCGAGGTTGATTGGGCCATGGCTGGTGGAGGGTTGTCCCTATATTTTTATCTAAGCATAGGTGCGTGAAATTCACCAACCCGCATTTGGCCAGCGTGATGGATTACGACGAAATCCTTCTCATTCTGAGAGAAGAACCGTTTCCAGAAGTAAGGCATGAAAAAATATTAGTATAGAAGTAAAATATAAGTATAGTATGTAAAATATAAATATATTATTGGTCATTCATGCCGCTTACAGGACCAAAAATGTGTGACAAAGTATTTAATATGTGCCAAAGTTTAAAGCTATTTAGAGATTTAATATCGCAAAATATAGCGGGATTTTGTATAGCCGCGCCTATTAAAACACTGCAGCACGCCTAGTGCCTTTGAAGAGCTTGATACAGACTCATTACTGCGTTTAACCAAGTTTGAACGGGCCACGTTGTGAATGGTACACGTTTCAAATGAGGCTGTTCTACGGAACGATTTAACTTGGTGTTTCTTTTTTAATGTTTTATTTGCCATATATACTCTTATCTTAGGTCTTTCGTTATTTTTTTTCAACGTAAGCGGTGCTTAATCTATTAAGATTAAAAAGAGCTTATTTAAAGTTAAATTCCTCAAAAAAGTCTTCGATGAATCGGATGGTTTTAGGAATAAGTTTGGTTTACTCGGGTAGGTTATTCAATAGGGAACGGTATTGGCCTATTTTTTTCTCGATCAAGGAAACTTTACAAAGTGCCGGACACAGATCCATCATCTTGTAGAAAATGGCCTAAAAGATTCTTTGAACAGTAAGTATACCTAAAGGTATATTCTAGAGCTCGTAACCGTAACAACTTGGAACTCAGTTATGCGTCACGGTATCCCTAAAAGCTCTACATATATCTTTGAAGAAGAAGAGAAGAGCCACAAGCCTTTCCTGTATCACAAAAGTGGTCGCATGACTGTACTAGCTTAACAACATTGACTGAACAGCGAAGAATATGGCTGCAGCGACTAGTTTACTCTTAGAAATCAGCTGTTTAACGAAACTAGAAATGATTCTTAAGGTTGTATTCTGCAAGACGTCTCCTCAAGTGATGCCATAAACCATATGTTAAAATAACCACCTAGACGGTGCAATCGTGCGCCTTCAATGGTCTGGCAATCAGGAATTTTGCAGGGCATAGTGCACTATGATAGGTCTATTGATCCGCCAATTACCACAATCTCGAATTGGTTACCAGCTGTTGAATCAAGTTGTGTTAATAACGAGCTGGCATTCACTTAGAATATACGCGTGCTGCAGCTTGTGCGTGGCCAGTCATTGCCGCAGCACGAGCCGCTGCTGCAGCACGTGCGCCGCGCGCCGCAGCCGCCGCTCGTCCGACACGAGCAGCTCCGGCAGACGCTCTATGTTCTCCGGCGATGCGCAGCTGAGAGCGCGCGTTAACTAAGAGCTGGCACTCACTTAGAATACGCGTGCTGCAGCTTGTGCGTGGCCAGCCACTGCCGCAGCACGAGCCGCTGCTGCAGCACGTGCGCCGCGCGCCGCAGCACGTGCGCCGCGCGCCGCAGCCGCCGCTCCTCCGACGCGGGCAGCTCCGGCAGGCGCTCCATGTTCTCCGGCGGTGCGTAGCTGAGAGCGCGCGTTAACTAAGAGCTGGCACTCACTTAGAATACGCGTGCTGCAGCTTGTGCGTGGCCAGCCACTGCCGCAGCACGAGCCGCTGCTGCAGCACGTGCGCCGCGCGCCGCAGCCGCCGCTCCTCCGACGCGGGCAGCTCCGGCAGGCGCTCCGTGTTCTCCGGCGGTGCGTAGCTGAGAGCGCGCGTTAACTAAGAGCTGGCACTCACTTAGAATACGCGTGCTGCAGCTTGTGCGTGGCCAGCCACTGCCGCAGCACGAGCCGCTGCTGCAGCACGTGCGCCGCGCGCCGCAGCCGCCGCTCCTCCGACGCGGGCAGCTCCGGCAGGCGCTCCATGTTCTCCGGCGGTGCGTAGCTGAGAGCGCGCGTTAACTAAGAGCTGGCACTCACTTAGAATACGCGTGCTGCAGCTTGTGCGTGGCCAGCCACTGCCGCAGCACGAGCCGCTGCTGCAGCACGTGCGCCGCGCGCCGCAGCCGCCGCTCCTCTGACGCGGGCAGCTCCGGCAGGCGCTCCATGTTCTCCGGCGGTGCGTAGCTGAGAGCGCGCGTTAACTAAGAGCTGGCACTCACTTAGAATACGCGTGCTGCAGCTTGTGCGTGGCCAGCCACTGCCGCAGCACGAGCCGCTGCTGCAGCACGTGCGCCGCGCGCCGCAGCCGCCGCTCCTCCGACGCGGGCAGCTCCGGCAGGCGCTCCATGTTCTCCGGCGACGCGCAGCCGGACAATGTGGAGATACCTGCAACAATGGCACTCTTAGAAACAAATACATGATAAACAATAAACAAAAAAGAATTAGCTGATCTCCGGAAAAATGAGACCAGGAATCTGTACGGCACAAGCATAAACCTGGACAAACCCGTAGAGGTTTGTCCGGGGTTATGCTTGTTGTGCTCAACAAAAAACCTTTTTGAATTCAAAAATCTACACTAACTATATCTAAAAGTAATAGTGAACTACGAGTACTACGAGTACATCCAACTACACTCGGCGTCAAAAAAAATCGCACCTTTCAAAAAATCTACTTCAAACAACTTTAGACCTTATTTGACATCAATAATGAGGGTCATGTTGCATATCATTTGAAAGGTGATGAAATGGAGTGTACAAAAACAATTCAATTGATTATTTTTCTTTTACTGGAAGAGCACAAAAAAAGAAGAAGAAAACACTTACAATTTTGCTCCTTAAACAGCCGCTAGTTGCGCTACCTTTTGCAGGTATAAAAGGGTCAATACAGGTTCAATCGGGATCATTCGCTATCCAACCGTTGAAGTGGACACACGAGAAGCTCATTCCCAAGAAAAATACCCTTGAAGTTGGATACCACTGTCGATGAGGCCGCCCAAGTGATTGCACTACTGCAATCAGGCATGCGGCAGTGTGATGTCGCTCGGCAACTCAACTTGAGCCGTTTTTCGGTTCGAAGAGTGTACCAGCGTTTCCTGGAGACCGGTGGCTACGTCCGAAGACATGGGTCTGGTAGACGTCGCTGCACCTCGGAGAGAGACGACCGATTCATCGTATCGACATCTTTGAGAAATCGCTTCTTAAATGCTGTTGAGTTGCGACAGCAGCTCCAGACAGCTAACAGAAGAACCGTGAGTGTGTCTACGGTTAGACGAAGGCTGGGGGAGAGGAAAATAGCGGCGCGAAGAGCTGCTACGGGTCCAAAATTGACCGCAGAGCATCGGCGAGCCCGCTTGCAATTCGCTCGCGAACACGTCAATTGGACCCTCGAACAATGGAAAGCTGTTCTCTTCTCAGACGAGACGAGAGTGTGCCTTTTCTGCAACGACAGACGCAAAAGAGTGTACAGAAGACAGGGTGAACGTTTCGCCCAAGCCTGCATCCAGGAGACGGTGGAATATGGAGGCGGTTCTTGTATGTTCTGGGGCGGCATGTCTGCCGACGGCAAAACCGACCTTGTTTGCGTCTCCCGGGCTCGAGGTGCTCGCGGGAAAGGGTCGCTGACTGCTCACCGGTACATCACAGAGATCCTGGAAGACCATGTGGTCCCCTATGCCAGTTTTGTTGGCGAGGGGTTCACGTTGATGCATGACAACGCTCGCGCTCACACTGCAATTATTGTGCGCGACTACCTTCAAGATGTTGGGATCTCTGTCATGCAGTGGCCAGCGAGAAGTCCAGACCTGAACCCGATTGAGCACCTATGGGACCATTTAAAACGCAAGGTTCGGTCTCGTGATCCCGCTCCTACGACTCTCCAGGAACTCAAAGATGCCGTTACTGAGGAATGGGACACTATCCCTCAAGAAGAAATTTTAAAATTGGTAAGATCCATGAGGGATCGTATGGAAGCCGTCATCAGGGCAAGGGGGGGTAACACTAGATTTTAGATTAGTTTTAAGATCATTTTTGTATTCTTTTTTGTGTAATTAATCTGTTTTAAATTAAGGCTTAATTAAGGATTTTTACTGTTTTATATACTTCTTTTTTTTGTGCTTTTCCAATAAAAGAAAAATAATAAATTGAATTGTTTTTGTGCTCTCCATTTCATCGCCTTTCAAATGATATCCAACATGACCGTCATTATTGATGTCAAATAAGGTTTAAAGTTGTTTGAAGTAGATTTATTGAAAGGTGCGATTTTTTTGACGCCGAGTGTATATCAAAAAAGTAATAGTGAAGAGCTCAGTTAGCGCGAGTACTTGTACAACGGTCCGCAACGCTCTCATAACGAACTATTCACTGTTACGTAATGGCGCCCAACTTGGGAGTAGAGATTAATTATATCATTCTATTTTTTCATTTGTAATGAAAGTAATGAAAGATCCGGGGAAAGCCTAGTGTAGAGTTCTAATCTGTGCTTTGACCTTTTTTTAAAATACAAATGCACATAATTTCGTACTCATACTCGTAAAGTATTATAATAACAATTATGTGCTTGTGAAGGGACCATCGTTTGTAACACCCCGATAATTATTCAGTTATTCTCATTATTGAGTAAAGTTTCAGAAGTGGGCCTGCCATCAGTTTTGATTTTGATTATTTATTGTTGTTTACTATGGGCCTCATAAGAAGGCTCAGCGTCACTCAGCGGGCGATGGAGAGAGCTATGCTCGGAGTTTCTCTGCGGGATCAAATCAGAAATGAGGAGATCCGTAGACGAACCAGAGTCACCGACATAGCTCAACGTATCGCGAAGCTGAAGTGGCAATGGGCGGGACACATAGCTCGTAGGACCGACGGACGTTGGGGATGGGGACCCAAAGTACTGGAATGGCGACCCCGCACGGGTAAGCGCAGTGTTGGCAGGCCTCCGACCAGATGGACTGACGACATTAACGGCATAGAAGGCCTATTTATGCGATTTTGACCGGCCTCTCAGTTGAAAACTATAGAGACAATTAGTTTCAAATTTGAACGTCATGTATTTTGGATCTTTAACCTCAAAACGTTAAGACGCAGAAACACGATTGGAAAAACTTTCCTCGATAGAAAGTTTTCCCAAAAGTTGCTCCAATCTTCTCATATTTATTCAGATTTATCGGAAACGATTCAACAGTTTTCTGTTTTTTTTTTTTTTTTGGGTCCTTATTGATGAGTACTCAAATCGACGTGAAGTTTTTTTTAAATCAGGACTATACATTATTCACAATACAATTAAAACCTATTCAAGTGAAAACTCATTATGCCGCCCCCAAATTACGTAAGTGATAAGCATATGGTTAACTCTTTCGGACATATGATGCATGTATATTGACATCATTGTCTTTCTGATACGCCTCATAGGCGTCAGTCTGTCTTGCGCTAATGCGAGAGTCGGACGTGCGCGTGAATGTATATTTCGCAGCCGTAGATTTCTGATCGTAATATAGAAAGTTATTCCTTGGTCTGTGGCAATAACCGCTGAAATAACGCCCTCTATTAAGCGGCTGAATGGTTATATTATATACTGTCAAACACGCCATCTGTTAGTATGTCGCTGAACGATTATGTGCGCAGGAAACCCACGTGGTTTTGATATGTACTTTGATAATATTTTAATTTTATATGTTGTCATTTACCTATTTTATTAAAACTTCGGTTTATTATTTTATAAAAAAATGAGAAAATTAAGAAATATTATTTTTAATTATTATAAAAATTAAGAAATTTAGTTGGTCGAAGATCTATGAGTAAATACCTCGCTGCTCGCGATGCAATAAAAAGGGGAAACAGGACGTCGCCTGTTGCCCTGCAGGTTGAAGACGATAATTTATTATTATTATTACAAGCTTTTATTTAGTTTCACATGTCCCGATGTTTGTTTGTTTGCCAAATTGTTGTAACTAAATCAACAATCCACTTCATGGCTACCGATAAATCGGTAAATCGAGTGACAATGCGAAATTATAAAGTCAATGCGACGACCTCCGTGGCGAAGGGGACGCTTGCTCGGATTCGAGTGAGAGGTCGCGGGTTCGATCCCGCCACGGGCCACTTTTATATTTTTAGGGTTTTTATATTTTAGGGAATTTTATATTTTTAGGGTTCCATACCAAAATGGTAAAAATGGAACCCTTATGGTGAGACTTTCTCCGTCCGTCCGTCCGTCCGTCCGCCCGTCTGTCACACTCGATTATTTCAGTAACTATTCAAGCTATCGACTTGAAATTTAGAATAGTTATAGGAAATAGTGACCCGACGTCATAACAATCGTAAAAATTTGAAAATTGTTTTTATTTTTATTTAAAAAGGGGGGAAAACCGGGTCGGCAAAATTTCAAAATGAGATAACAATATTGAGTGGGGTATCGTATGCGAGGGCGTTACTTGTGTATTCTAAAACTGATTTTTATTTATTTTTAACCGACTTCAAAAAAAAGGAGGAGGTTCTCAATTCGTCGGAATCTTTTTTTTTTTTTTTTTTTTTTTTTCTATGTATGTTCACCGATTACTCGAAGACGCGTGGACCGATTTGAAAAATTCTTTTTTTGTTTCAGAGGGTTTTGTTTCCAGATGGTCCCATTTTAATCAGGTCAGGATCTGATGATGGGATCCTGGAGAAATCGAGAGAACTCTTCAAATTTTATATGGACACATGGAACTATTTGAGTATTATTAGAAAGAGTAATATTTTCCAAGTTGTCCTATGGTCATCAGGTCAGGATCTGATCATGGGATCTTGGTGAAATCGAGGGAACTCTTCAAATTTTGCTTGTATACTTAAAGCGAGTTAGGTATTTTTTATAGTTACTGGTGCATATGCTAGCAGATACTGATTTGATGACTAAGTCATCAAGTCAGGGTCTGATGATGGAATCTTGGTGAAATCGAGGGAACTCTTCAAATTTTGCTAGTATACTTGAAGCGAGTTGGGTATTTTTAATAGTTACTGGTGCATTTGCTAGCAGATACTGATTTGATGACTAAAGTCATCAAGTCAGGGTCTGATGATGGGATCTTGGTGAATTTGAGGTATCTCTTCAGATTTTATGAACACACCTCAAGCGATTTGGGTATTTTTACAACGCCTTGTGCATTTTATTGTTTTCCACTAAAAACTATAAAATAAAAATGGGAAATGCTTTCCAAAAAACCAACTTCAAATGCCACTACAAAGAGTGAAATAATTTTTATTTAAATTTTAGGTACCTACACCAATTCGAAGTCGGGCGATTGTCTATGACTTCGTCATTTCTTCGCACATCAAGTAAGTAAGAAGGACTATTAGGGATTGTATGAAACATTGCCCGACTTCGAATTGGTGTAGGTACCTAAAATTTAAATAAAAATTATTTCACTCTTTGTAGTGGCATTTGAAGTTGGTTTTTTGGAAAGCATTTCCCATTTTTTTATGCCTGATAGTTTTTGATTTATTGGGCAAACTGGCGAAAAAAAATACCGTTCCCCCCACCTTATCTCCGAAGATTACCAATCGAAAAATCTGAAATAATTACGATCAATAAAAATAAACGTATATTTTACAGGAAAAATAAAATCAACTCCGTAACTATTATACTTTTTTTGATAATAACAATAAACCGCCAAAAACAAAGTTACGTTTGCGGTTTGCCAACAAAAGTACCTACATGTAAATTATACTCGTAAATTCATGAACAAAAGTGATTCTTTCAATGTTTTACTTCTTCTATGGTATGGAACCCTCGGTGCGCGAGTCCGACTCGCACTTGGCCGGTTTTTCTAAATTGGCTCAGGTTTGGTCTGGTGGGAGGCTTCGGCCGTGGCTAGTTACCACCCTACCAGCAAAGACGTACCGCCAAGCGATTTAGCGTTCCTGTACGATGCTGTGTAGAAACTGTTGGGGTGACTTTACTTACCCCTTCCAAGTTAGTACGCTAAAATCTTCGACTGCATCATCACTTACCATCAGGTGAGATCGCAGTCAAGTACTAATTTGTATAGCGTAAAAAAAAACCGGCCAAGTGAGAGTCGGACTCGCGTACCGAGGGTTCCATACCATAAAAGAAGTAAAACATTGAAAGAATCACTTTTATTCATGAATTTACGAGTAAAATTTACATGTAGGTACTTTTGTTGGCAAACCGCAAACGTAACTTTGTTTTTGGCGGATTATTGTTATTATCAAAAAAAGTATATTAGTCAGTGAGTTGATTTTATTTTTCCTGTAAAATATACATTAATTTCTATTGATCATAATTATTTCAGATTTTTCGATTGGTAAACTTCGGAGATAAGGGGGGGAACGGAATTTTTTTCGACAGTTTGCTCAATAAATCAAAAACTATCCGACATAAAAATAAATAAAAATCGGACAATCGAAAAATTTAGACTACACAAGTAACGCCCTTTCATATGATACCCCACTCAATATTGTTATCTCATTTTGAAAAATCGAAGCTCCGGTTTTCCCCCCTTTTTAAATAAAAATAAAAATAATTTTCAAATTTTTACGATTGTTATGACGTCGCGTCACTATTACCTATAACTATTCCAAATTTCAAGTCGATAGCTTTGATAGTTACTGAAATAATCGAGTGTGACAGACGGACGGACGGACGGACGGACGGACGGACGGACGGACGGACGGACGGACGGACGGATGGAGAAAGTCTCACCATAAGGGTTCCATTTTTACCATTTTGGTATGGAACCCTAAAAATAAGGAAATCAGTAGGTACCTACGACGCGCCCCGGTCTGTCAAAATCGCTTATGTTTATTCGATTCGTCTTCGTGGAGTGAAATTATATCTATATACCTACCAAATTTATTATTATTTGCACAAGTACCTACTTTTAAAGTATTGTATTCTTTCCGCGCCATCTATAGGCATTAGTGATAGTTTTTTTTACGTATTAATACCGCTTTCTGCCGTTGTGCTAGTGTTCGTACGTAAAAGTACCGAAATTCGCCGCATATTGCCAAACGGCGTGCTATATTGGAAGCCACGCCCCTTTTTCTGAAGTACTCATCAAAACTGAAATGAGTTTTTTTCAATGTAAGGCCTTAAAAGAGTCGCGGGAAGGCGCTGGATACAGTTAACGCAGGACCGTGCGGGCTGGAAATCATTGCAGGAGGCCTTTGTCCAGCAGTGGACGTCCGTCGGCTGAAACGAACGAACGAACGATTGTTGATACATAATATGAGTAAATGCCATTTTGCAAGTGCTTGATTTAAATCACTGTACAGTTAAATGTTTGTGCATTTGCATCCTCGATTTAATTTGCAAATAAACGTTTTTAATTCCGTACAGTTTTGAAATAAAACAATAGCACAAACAAAAGGCTTCCATTCCCATTGTACGCGATAAATACGGAATCTTTTTGACAAATTGGCAAGTATTGCTCTCGTATTGTATAACCAATAATCATCATTATCGACCCGGTAACGAGTCGACCTACTGCCCTAGCAGTGTTTACAGGAGCCTCTTTTTGTATAAGAGAGAATGTTAGGAAGCTTAGAACCTTTACGTTGCTCTAATGAGGAATGGTAGTCATGGATAAAATTTGGACTCATTATTATTGATTTTTTGAGATATTTTCGAAGACATTGCAGACGCACAAACACGTGCTAAGTCACCAGAGGCGCTGCGAAGTTGGTTTGTTTATCCGCCCATTTTACAATATTGTCAAAGCATTGAAATTGCAGCGTAGCGGGCAGCAGCTGGTTCTAAGTTTTGTAGACGTGCGAGTCAGAAAATGGCCAAGCTAAAGTCAGTTTAGTAGAAACACGAATGTCAGGCATTATATTATAACACAAAGAAGAATATAAAACTCATTCTCTGATCTGTGATATATGAATGAACTTCAATGAATATAACTAAGGCGGCGCGTGGGATGGTGAGACTCTGACGGTGGTGATCTATTGAAATGATTTTCCAGAACATGGCTCGTTATACGAGCGATGTAACATGTGTTATTGCACTTTATCTTTGTAGCCTTTCATAACAAAGATTCAAAGAATAGCATGTAGCGTGAGTCGTGACAGTGGTTGCGGGAACGATGGAATAACGAACATGCATGCTAAACTAATTAGGCCATGTACCAATTAGGCCACGTAGTTGTAAAGTACATATTATATGTGGGTTATATTGTCACTCGCAAGACAATTTCAAGCTCAACTTTGGTGTGCTTAATTTAACGGCATTAGTGCAATTAGCGATTATGTTTGAGTCTCTAAATTGAGTGCGTCTAAAAATCAACTATCTTTAGCGAACATATAATAGCATTCACAACACTACCCGTAGAACGGATAACACTAGTCTTTAGAAAAGTGCTATTATAGGTTTTTAGAAGCACTAAAGGATAATGCTGATTCGTGTATGAAAATTGGGCTATACCTTGCGTCTTAACCAAATCATCGGTAGAACATTAGAAATATTCTCAGTATTGTGTAAAAAAAGATTAGTAAGATATTAACAGGGAATCTTTAATAATTGATGATTAAACGAACTTACCTTAAGTGAAGTTCTATCATAATTTTGTGAATTCCTGTATGAAGATATTAACATGAACACTTATTAGGTATTTACGCCAAGTGATAGCCATTCAGACACTAAAGTTGAGAGAAAAAATAAAAAATTTCAACATTTTTCATTACGATATCTCACGCTAGCAACACTGTGTCTGTCCTTTCATTTAGTTCAGAGTAATTATTATAAGAGTGCCTTTGTGCTTCGATAAGCTCGTCTTGGTAGGAGCACTACAGAGCACCCAAATATGTACTTATCATATACCTAATATATACATAACTACACAATATTATACATAACCACACAATATTATATATGTAAATATAATAATATATATATATATATATGTGGGTTATGTTGTCTTCAATAAATATTTATTATTATTGTTATATGTACATTTTTTATTTACAAATTCATACATGGGTTTTTCCACAAAACAGGGGCGGGAGGGTGTTAATATCTTCATACAGGAATTCACAAAATTATGATAGAACTTCACTTAAGGTAAGTTCGTTTAATCATCAATTTTGATTCATTCCTGTATTCGATATTAACATGAACACTTATTAGGTAGATGTTTAGAGCCATGACATTTGTAAATAAGAAATGCTTTTAAATTAATAGAATAATAAGCATAATCGCTTAATATTGAGCAAAAAAATAAAAATAACAACTTAAGTTGATATTCAAAGCAAATTAATAATTAATGGCATAATTTTGTAGAAATATTAAAACTGTAATAGATAGTAAATCAATATTATTAGTATAATATATTAATAATAATATATGTACAAAAACATATATTTTTATATGTGCGAATACCAAGGGTATATTAAGACTATATTCTAGCAGTACTGCTCGTATGTAGTCTTGACGATTAAAAGAGGTTTTAAACCTCTTTCAACAAGCTTGAAAATATTTGTATCAGTTAAAACTTTTAAATGCAACACTTGATTAATCGTAATAAATTGAGCTGTTAATATGCAACCATGAAAAATATATTTTAAACAGTAAATTGATCACGAATATATTTTTATAAACTTGAGTAGAATAAATATTACCGAGACATATTATTTTTGGAAAGAAAAAAAATAAGATCAATTTATTAATATATAAGATTAATAAATCTATGGGTTGCAGAGAACTAGTTCGTAAATTTTTGTTCATCTTGACTTCACTTTACGAAAATACAGGAGTAGGCATTAGTATTTTCGTAAAGTGTTGTTTAATTTTATTCATAGCTTTTTTAGAGTTATTTCTATTAAAGGAGTTAACAATGATATTTTTATTTAATTTCCATAATAATATTGTTATTTGGGTTTTGGTGTAGGTACAGCTTTAATAAGGTCATTAAGATTTAAAGTGACCTTAAATTATATTTTTAACTGAATAGGGTGAAGTAAGAATATTCTCAAGAGATTTTGAAAAAAGCCATAGAGAAATCATCTTATAAGCCTATTTTAAAGTTGATTCTGAGACAAAGGCTGATGAAGTAACTGTATCTACTGTTTATTCCTGAGTTCTAATAAAGTGATAACAATAGAAACTTAAGATAGTCTGAAAAAAGCATGTTTTCTAATATTGTCAGACAGTAAACATCTTATACAATATAGTATGTAAAACCGTGTTGAGTTTCTCATTTCACATAATATTAAAATTTTAACTGAAGGCATAATTGTTATTCTTATTCATGTTATAATAATGTTGTTTAATATCATTAATTGTTATTTTAACAGTCACCCCAACACTACTATCGCTGTTGTACTGGTTAGTTGTAAACAAAAAACCACATATACAATTGGAATACAAATATTAGACAATACTTTTTAAGTTCTTCAGTTTCTGCATCAAGACCATTTTTTAATTTAGCAGTCTTTCAGTTTAAAAATGTGATCTGATTTTTCCAAGTTGATAATCGCAAAAATCAACGAGCAAATATAACATGTAAATAGGTAGACATGTCGAAATGTTATTCGCGATCGTTCGCGATTAATGCTTTGTAGACTTGTTGCGACGATGAAAAAAAAAATTTTTTTTTTTTTTTTTTGTCACTTACCCAATAATTCCACTGTCATCACAGGAGATAAGTCTCTAATCTTCGTTTAATAATAATCAGTTAATTACATACCACAGCTGAAGTACTACTGTACTGGTATTCAAGTTCCTACTGAAGCAGTGATGACCCAATTTTCAATTATCATTTGACCTTGGTCAGTCATCATCGAGAGCTAAATCCTTGCAGCGGCGTCATCCATCGGCATGAAAGTTAAACAAAATATTAGACTTATTTAATAATGATTAAATACAGAAAACATAAAATGTAGGCTATGTATCAACTCTAAAAGAACAAAAAAAAATATGATACATGCAAGCCAAAATTATGAACCATCATTGTTCATATTATCATAAATCCAATGAAGTATTTAATGATTCTATGATCTTATATATATATTGGTAATTTCCAAATCCTTTAACATTTTTGATGCATAGATAACCATTAGTTAATTAGCGGCGCGATCGCCTGAAAATAAAAATATTTGATCTAGCAAAAATTAATTTGGTCTTTAAATATATTTTCCATTGCGTTACGTTATTCCTAGGTATGGATACCGATATTCCTGTAGATACAGGCACAAGGATACCTAAAATAAATTTAAATAAACATATCATCGATTGTTTTATAAGGACTCTACATTTTCCATATTTAATATTCATTTAAGAAATTTAAGAAATAGTCAATTATAGAAACTATAAATAACTTTGATATTCAAAAATATTGCATTCTTTTAAAAGCATGCATCCTAACTCAGTTAAAGCATTGATAAATTTGATGTAATATCTAATACATCGAGTTACGATGAAAGAATGGTTGTATTAAAAACATGTATTTGTAATGGAATAACAAAAAAAATTAAGTATGTTATCGAATAGGTTGTCTCATATTCAATTTTATGTGAACAGAATATAATAGCCGAGTTTTTTGCCAGACCTTCTCAGCGCAAACCCGTTTTTCAGATTCAAGCTTTCATAAAAGCCTGTAAATCAAGCCCATTTGAAAAAAAAATCATTTTCATTTTTAATTACTTAAACATGAAAACTAACTGTAATGTTAGTGGTTCAATAGTTTATAAATCTTCATAATATAAAACCTTTTGTATAAAAGTAAATTATTATGAATGAAACTAGGATAGTACCTAGATATCTAAAGTGTCATTGCACTACATGCGAAATAAAGAAGAGAAAAAAAAAATACACATTAAATTCTGTTCATTGTTTTGAGAACATAAAGAGAGAAAAAATAAATTTTCCACTCATATTTAAGCACGATAAAATAATATCATCAGGCTCGAATATTTTATGAATGCGGTTATTCTATAAGCTAAGCGGCAAACGTACGAGTAAGTAGGTGTCGTTTATTGCCCGTGGTACCCCCGATGGTCCCCCCGGGGTACCACGGGTTGCCTTCTTACCCCGACCCGACTATATGCGAACATGCGCGAGTCCGCACGAGGTTCGAAACAGCGCAACGCTCCGCCAGCACTCTGATCGGCGGCCGCGCGGCGCCTGACATGACAGGTCGACGGAAATGTCAAAAGAGGACATCGATAAGTACTTGCAAGGCTGTTTTGCTCCTGGTGCTGTTCTTGTGGGGAAATCAAGACTCTTCTGTCCTGGGTAAATCTTCGAGAAAAGTCGTCGCAAGAGACGAGTGCTGTCCTGCGATTTGGCCCGTGGGTCCACCATGGACCGACAGGTGGATTGCTCAGATATTCCTCCAGTGCCAGTTAATATTGGATCTTGATTAACTGTATTTCATATTATTGATAAAAGACATAATATACACAGAAGTTATTAGAATATTATATTATCAAATAAAATTTTTGTGTCTCACTCGTACATTTCAAATTTTGAGTAGTACCTATTACTAGTTGATTTTGTAAGACGTTGTCAATGGACTTTTTATTGATGTATCTATAAATAATGACCACAACAAGAAACGATTCGTGCGGAAGACTAAAATAATTGTAAATAGTGCATTTGATTGCGGGTACTTTTCAGACCTGGTCTAGTAAAGTAATCTTGGTTCATTTAAATTAGCAGACAGTAAAAGAAAATATTGATATGAGGGTATATCGAAATAGTTTCTAAAGGTAATCGTTTTTGATCCTTTATATCATTCCAATACAGTTGGTGATAAAAAAAAAACAGCATCGCGCGGTGTTCCCAGGTGGTCACCCATCCAAGTATTAACTGCGCCCGATGTTGCTTAATTTCGGTGATCGGACGAGAACCGTCAACCGGTGTTTTCAACATGGTATGGGGGCGTTTAAGCACCAATTTGCTATTTTGGAAGTTGCTTACAAGATAATCTTGTCATTTTTGGGAATGATTAATCCATAGGCGTTGTCCCAATAACCATCCTCAATGTATATTGTCGTGAAGGTCACACTCTCTAATGAAGTGTACCCAACACTGAAGCATAGACTGCAGAATATATTATGTTGATTGACTTTTTTGCAATTATTACCTAATATAGAGACGATAATCTTATTAACTCACCCTCATATGTATGTCGTCGTGATGATCACATCCTTTTATGCAGTGTCCTCAACATAGATGCTTTGCAATTATTTTTTGCAATTATTAATACAAAGGCGATAGTCCTCAGGTTTTTCACCTACCAACTACCCTCAATGTATGTTGTCGTGAAGGTCACACCCTCTTAATGAAGTGTACCCATCACCGAAGAATGCATCTTGATTAGCTCCTCTTGCAGTAATTAAAACAAAGGCGATAGTCCTTCCAACTACCCTCAATGTATACTGCTGTGAACGTAACACCCTCTAAGAGGTGTACCCAACACTGGAGCAATATGGATTTTCTGAACCAATAATAACAATTCCGTAGATTTCACAATTCGTTTTGACGATGAATCCGATTATTTTGAATATTTCTTTTCGGATACTTTGATTTCCGCAAGAAATACTTATAATCACTCACTTTTTTATACGAGTTTAATAATGTTGTGTTGAACGGCCGAGCACTAGAACGCTAATGGAAGGACAGACACAGTGTTGCTAGCGTGAGATATCGTAATGAAAAATGTTGAAATTTTTTATTTTTTCTCTCAACTTTAGTGTCTGAATGGCTATCACTTGGCGTAAATACCTAATAAGTGTTCATGTTAATATCGAATACAGGAATGAATCAAAATCTGATTTTCTTAGTGGTTAATTTTCTAAGTTTTATAAGTGGCTTGGCGGTTACACATGTTTCGAAACGTTTAATTATTTTCTTTATATAATACTTTTAAACGCCCGTTCACATTTCACTAAAATAAATATATGCGATATTAAAATTTTAAAGAAGATTCTTCATGCATACGCGCTTCAGACGCAGAGTGGCGCAAATATAGCCCTTTTTCTGGCATTCTTCTTTAGAGACTTTGAAACAGAATTACGGTCAACTTAGTATTGTAAAATCCAGTAATCACAGAACTTGACTGAACTGTGGGTAAACCAATTATTTTGTAGAATAATCTACGATATAATAGTCATAATCGCTGTAATGAGTTTGTTGACACCACGTTGCTGAGCAACGAGATGGCCTTCATTGTCAGACATTAATGATTACTAGGGTTTAAGTCGCTGCTGGCTTTCTTCGTATTATTTCACCCAAATATCGTATTTTTAAATTAAATAATAATAAAATATTGGGCCTCTCTTTGGGCGCCAACTCCTAAGCTTAAGAGAAAAATTCTAAGTACCTATGTTTTGTGTGGATATATTTTTTTTTATTCCATACTCGTAGGAGGAAAATCTTATTGATGTCTCTTGACATGCTCGACTTCATTTGGAGAGTTGATATACCGATCAACCTACGCACTAAAAACCTCCTACGCGCTCTGGCCATTCTTTCCGGAACCGTATAAAAAGCATTAACTCGGAAAATGGAAATGTAAATTTCTACTTGAAGGCTATAATAACGAGCGCTTCAACTCAAATGGCAACTATGAAGTATACCTAATGACGAAATACGCTACGCTTAGAGGACGGGAAAGATGTAACGTATATTGAAGCCAAAAAATTCTCAAATATGGCGTCACGCGACTTACTCGTACATTTTGGTACTGCTGACAGCACATACCGCTGTCGATAGCATACATTAGCGCCATTTTACAGTTTTGACACATTAAAAATTTGGTTTTGAGGCGGAGCCTAAAAATGTATGCGTGACGTCAGTAAGTAGTAAATTCAGCTTAGAGTTGGCTTAGAGATGTTCGTGCGTTTGTACTCTCCAACTGTCTCCAAGCTGATTGGCTGTAAGCCGGCGGCGTGTTAATTATAGCGCCATTGATATCGTTTTTTGACAGCTGTCAAAGAATACGTCCCAGCAGGCAGTATATGGGCAGTATTTAATGTGTGACACGTGCCAAAAGTTCAGGGCCACTGGACCGGTTAGCTTAAATAGGCCGTAGTAGCTACACAATAAGGCTTTTAAGGCCGCTAGTCACGCAATCGTTAACAATGTTTTATGTTATAGCTTTCTTACTTTTCATGTTAAGCTTTTCTTTCTAATGCGCTATGCGTCAATTTCGAATCGAATTGAGTTTTGGTGTCTGTAATATTTTTAGCTCAAGGTATTAGAAAAATAAATCATCTAGGTAATATCGCTGATTCAAGAGCACATTAGCTTGGTATATATGTGCAACGTTGTGCAGAAGATACACAGTATTGCACCCAAAAACTCAAAACCCTTATTAATAACAGACATAGGTGCACAAAAAAAAGTTAGGATATAAATTTTATACAGCCTTTAGCAAATCTTTGATTCGAACCACTTAATTCTGTGATATAAGCTAAAACAGTGGACCTCCAAAGTCTTAGCCACTATCACCGATTTATATTGTGTATCATGTATAATTTCTGCTTCATTATTTTTGATGATGTAATCGTTCTGATTTTACTGTGTATAATCCAAGATACACAGTCGCAAATGGAGGCAAAGCTTTAAGTGATTAAGTTTTCAAAGTTAATTAAGCGCTAGTCTCGGGTGCCTGGGCTGGATATTGCGATATGCCGTGGCGCACGCGAAGGTAAAATCCAATTCGTGCCGGCTTCCACCTTACCGACCTTTCCAACCTTATCGCCTGTTAGGTAAATGTAAAATGTTTCACCTACTACTTTCAGTAAAAGGTGAAACTTTGTGTGTATTAAGTTCCTGTAATTTTTAACTTTGCAGGTGATCTTATTCGATAGCAGAAATATCAGGAAGTTTTGGATGTTTCTTAATCCTTCAATGGTAACATACCCTGAGCTGTCAAAAGGCTGTAATTTCGCTAAATTTCACGGTTCCTGCGGTATTTTTTAAGAATCAAAACCAACGCAAGGGGAGGATAAGGTAAATTAGTGCTTATAAGAAAAATAATATAATATGGTATAATGGTAACAAAAATCCTCGTTGTTTAGCTCCGATAGAAAAACAATAAATGTTCTCGTAACAGATTTTGTAAAAAAACCTAGGGAATTTAAAATTAATACCCTTTTCAAAGATAGGTAATTGGGCGCCATTTTCTAAAAAGAAAATACGAATGGGTTTCCATTTCCTCAGGTAGGGATCTAAATTTTTATCACTTATCAAAATGGGAAATGCAATTCGAATTGTTTAAACTTTGTTATTTTATATTATTTTTGGGTATAAGCGAACTTCCGAAAAAACATAGCAATTATTTTAAACGCTACAGAAATTTCGGTACAATCACAGTATCGTTTCAAAAATGTAAATATAGACTGTAGGAGATTTTGCAGCAGTATGAAACAATGATCCGTAACCCGAGGTCTAGTGGTCGTCCACAGCGCGGTCAAGTTCGAGAGGCCGCACTCTAGGCTCTGTAAGGAAAGAGCTTTTTACTCGTAAGTGCAGCCCAGAGTATGAGCTCTGGATTAAGTATGGCCAATATTGCGATATTGGATACTGGATCTTGACGTGATGAAAACTCGTCAACTTTGTGTCGGTTTTCGCTTGCACTAGTACTGCAAGAGTCCATTATGCCAACATAACAACATATTATGTAACATATTTTCAAAAAGTAATATGTAGGTACTCGCGATACGTTGAACGAATCAATTTGAAAATCGACGTACCTTTTCATTCCGTGACTGTACTGTGCGAAGTAACTCTTACTAAAACAAAATAGTAACTTACCTACATACTTTTAACTTTAAGTACTAATTACTAACTCCGAAACAAATACGGGTATGAATATAATTTTCCTAGCCTTCAAATTCAGGTGACTTCATCAATGTTTTGAGTAATATGGTACGTTTAAGCACTCCATATTTAAATTTTAAATAGGACTTGATATAAGTTTTGGATTTTATATACCTTAATGGGGAGAGAAGCTGCCAATTTAATGTTGTTGTTCCTTTTATCAATATGGATTTTATAGCTGCTAATGCTGTTCATCCCTCTGTCAATATTTAGTCACCAAACACCACCATAATATCACCACTTTAAGTTTTATCATCAGGAAGGTTCAGCATTTCCACCCCATTATAATTTTAATACGGAAAAATATTACAGTATCGTCAGGAATAAAAATAATAAGCAGCCGAAATGGCAAGTGAAAACCCAATTTATCCTTGAAAAAATAAGCACATTTGAGCAGGTAATAGTAATTTAATAAAACGTGAAAGCTATGATAAGTACATAGTGGTTTCAGTAAGCTCGTTTGTGTATCAGCAGTTGCCGCTATGCAGATATCTGACGCTGGCATGTTGACAACTCCAACTAACCAACAAACGTTCGCCTACCACACCAACACTACTTACCTAAAGCCATAACTCAAAACGTTCCAGTTTGATTGTTAATGAATCGAATGCGATGTTAAACGTAGTAACTACTATTAAAAAAAAAATTTCGTAATGTTCATCGGCGGAATCTGAGCCCTTATCTTATCAGCTATCGCGATTGACAAACTAAGCACGAGCTTCTTCCTAAACCTTTTCCCACTTGGACGTCTTCCTCCGTTGTGCGTGGGGGCACCAATATGGTTCCCACTTTCCCACTTCCTTTCAGGATCAGTCGAGCCAGCCCAGCTCCCTCCAAAAGCCAAAGAGGCTTTCCTGGTCGCCTAGAGCTTCAAGGAGTGATGTGCTTCAAAGTGTATGTGAGTTGGGGAGAGCCAAGTTGTACTTTGGTTGGTCGGATACACCCTTGTATTTAAGTAGCACGTGTACCGGCTTTTCACATGCAGGCTCTGCACAGAGGGCTTTCTATGAACATGAGTATGTGTGTGTGACGAAAAAAAGAACTGAGGTAATCGAATACAAGTTTCGTAACATTGGTTCTTCACTTGAAAATGCACCACGCCTTAACGCTTATACAACATTACCTGTGGCACGAAATACATAAATGGTACCTAACGCTGTGGTAGCAATGAAAGACGCTGTAACAATGTTATTTGCTCAGATCACTCAAACACAGGTTATTTGAATATTATTTAATTAAAAGTCTCTCTGCAGTGTACTTGATAGCTGTTGATAGCTGTGATAACTGACAGGTTGAGACGCGTGTTCAAAAACAGCCGGTACGACAATCAATGGTTGGAACCGATCGTGTAAAATACCGTTTTATTTAATAGAAATTACATCTATGTGTGAAAGCGGGTCATAAAAAAGATAAATATTATGTAGTGTAGTTAATATGACTAATGAGTCCCAAATGACCTTGCGACAATCGATAAATTAAAACAGAATCCGGTCGAATTAGTTCCACAATATAATTTCGTGTACTCCAACGTGTAGTCGTATGATTTGGGTCAGACACTTATATGTATGAGCTTCGGTCAAGCTTATTGATTTTGGCTAAACTTTGAAACGACTAAAGGTAATATTCGATAGGTGTCCGTAACTCTGTACAGCTACTAAGTACTAGTGCATGTCCGAGGATTGTGTTATTTGATTTGTTATTCAACTCGTTTT
The DNA here is from genome assembly GCA_963855885.1 of Coenonympha glycerion. Lineage (NCBI taxonomy): Eukaryota > Metazoa > Arthropoda > Insecta > Lepidoptera > Nymphalidae > Coenonympha > Coenonympha glycerion. The sequence goes on from OY979635.1 coordinate 16,267,158, forward strand.
GTATCCCTATAAGAAAGCAACATTACTTCTTCCCTACATCGTCCTACATCGTCATAACGTTCAGCAATAAGGATAGCCCTTTCCTGTTCACCTTCTTTGTTCTTGCGCAATATCACCTCATGCTATAACTGAAGATGTAGTCGAAGATAAAGAGTTAGCTATAGATTAATTAAATCTTTAATAAAGATGATTGCAACCACAACCATTTTATTATAAGGAAAAGAACGCGAAATCCTCGTAAATTTGGTTTTAAAGTCGTTTCTCGTGAAATAGTGATCACTAATCATGTTTTACAGGGTATTCATAAGAGCCTTGTAGGTTTGGTTTATATTAAACAAATAATTTTTGTCTTATTAATTCTTTAAAGAACTTTGGAGTTATCGCCATACAAATGTGACAAATATCATACTGACCTGTTACAAGAGCCTGTATATTAGGCCTATGTGAAAAAAAGATATTTTGAATTAAATTGAATTGAACTGCGAGGTTAATTTTGGATTCAATTTGTAATTTTTCAGTCCATTTATACTATTTGAGCATTTCACGGAAGACATACTCTAAGTTTACGTATACTTTAAGGGTTCAATCAACTTCGCCCTTTCAGGAAGCAGATGGGACATCGGTCATCGATCATCGGTCAGCCGACAGCGCCTGTCATGTGCAACGTAATGGATGACGGGATCGATGCACACTTGTTGCGGGAAATGGGCCGCGGAAGTGGGCCAGCGACCGGCCCCGCCGGGGTTACAGCAGGCGTTACAGACGGCAGTTGGAGGCTCCGAAAACAACAAAGGACGACTTTTGAACCTCAGCAGGTGGTATGCATCTTTTTGACAGTCTGTCCGGATACTATCAGTGCTGCAAAGATGTAATTGCGATGCATTAATGTGACGGTTTCTAGGAAGCAGTGACATAATAACGATAACCCTTCACTTACATAGTTTAGGCATCATCCGAAAACAAAAAAAGACTTAGCATAACTTTTGAACCTCAGCATGTGGTATGCATCTTCTTGGAGTCTGCCCGGATATGTATCACTAGCACTGTTGGTGCTGCAAAGATGTAAATGCAATGCATGGCTGTGTCTGTTTCTAGGAAGAACTGATAGATGATAACCCTTTAGCTACATCGTTTATACGTCCACCTCTTGGCAGAATGTTAGGGTTCAAATCCCAGGCACGCACGTCTGTTTTTCTGTGTTATAGTTACCTGCGTTTTTGGATACTTTTGTTTAGTGGTGAAAGAAAACGTCGTAAAGAAATCGTCATGGCTCAGAGTTCACCAAAATGTGTGTACATATAGCAAGCCAACCCGCACTTGGTGAGCATGGTGGGTCATTGCCCAACGCCTCTCAATCCGAGAGGAAATCTGTAGTATAGTAATGGGATAAAACAAAGTTTCGGTATGAACGGCACTGTAACCGACCACAATTCAGGGTGTGAACTTATGTCAGGATTATGAACGAATTGCACTGCAACGTGAGTCGTGACATTGTAATGCAGTCCTGGGAAGAACTGCTTCTCGAGATAAAGGCAGGCTTTTCACGATACAAAATGAACGTCTTGCTCCTCTATTTAATACCCTATGAGCCGATGTGAGAATGTATGAAGTGGAGCTTACATTCCAATAGTTTTTCCCTATTTCCAGGAGGGTACGGCCTTAAATAACAAGGACCATCCATCTCTAGAAATTTATGACAAGAAGCCTAAATGGCATTATTTTCCTTAGTTGGTCCCGGGTAAGTGGGTCAGCGACCGGCCTCGCAGGGTCACAGGCTTGCAGGTGTTACAGGCGGTCAGGCGAAAGGGCACTGCCGATAACAACAAAGGTATAAACACAACCTTTGAACCTTTTTGTCAAAAATTAAAATTCAGGCACGTATAAAATTCAACACAGTAGGTACGTATGGGTCCTCTCTCACAATGAGAGGAGTTTAGTCATAAGTCTTGGTATACCACGCTGGCTGGATAGCGAGTTTTGCGAACATTATAGCGAACTCCCAAGAGATGCAGACACTCGTAAAATAATAGTTACTACAGGAGCAAAGGTCTTGAGCCATCAATGCTTTCCCAAAAATGCCACTTCAATGGCATATTATTACGTGCTACACTATGTAGTGGTTTAGATTCGTAGCAAAAAAAATCAAATTTGATTTTAAGTAAGGGACGTAGGTAAGGATATAATTTCTGTGACGATCGATACCGAATACGAGACTCTCTTACTTAAACTTACTCAATGAATTCGGATATTATTATACCTCCCTAAGTCCCTACCCAGTTAGGTTAATTTATTTTTTAAATGAGGACATACAAACTGTAATGAACTTTTTCTGAGTGCCTCTTGAAGGTTGAAGATAAATGAAATCAGGTATTTTTTATTAAATAAGCCATGAAATTAGCATGATTATAAATGTAATGAATTAATTAGGGGATTGTTTCACATCAGCCAATTTCATAATATTATTGCCTTTAAGACGCGCTATGGAAATGTACTTTTTGCCTTAACTCTTTTTTACGCCTTACAACTAGCCATGGACATCCTCTCCCCTGAGTTTGTCCATAGCTCACCAAAGGCAAAGGTGATGATTGGGATCTGATGGTGAGTGAGATTTTGGAGAACTCTCACTTCCTTTTCATATTTAACCGCTAAGTTTGAAACAAATTCTAATAAACTTTTGTCGAAATTTTCCAGCTACGATTTCTGTCTTTCCTTAGGGTTTAATAGTTTTTCGCTATTCAACACGTAAACTTCCCCATATGGGGAAGTATACGTGTTGAATAGCTATCCATTTATCTGCGGACTAAAGAATGTCGTTAGCTTCGTTTAAGTGCTGCCATTCATTCGTTTCTTGGACAACGGCAATTCCATAGCAGTTTGTGCTAGTTGTGACGAACCGCCAAGTTCTTCTTTTCACCATTTCACAAATAAATAGACGACGCTGTATGTATTGCCACAGATACACGAGTAGATGGCAATACAAAGTTTGACCGCAACGCCTCGTGCCAGTATCGGCAGCCAGTCGCTGTTATTCGCAAGTCTCAGCGCTTGGAAGTAGTCTGGCGCGATGCCAACCAGCTAATTGCGACCACTCTAACTCTACCGTACCAGCAATTAGACCCCAACACCAGCCGTTACTTGCACTGCATTACACTATTGCCTTTTATAGATTTTTTTAGGTTTCCGTTGCAAAACAATAAGGAACAACTGAATGAAGAAATCGTGGTAGGGGAAGACGTTCCCTCCGTTTTAGCCAAGGAGAGTCACATGTTCAAATTCCGTCAAGTTCTTTATAATGAACTTTAAGTTAATATAAAAATAACAACAAGTATCACAGTTTCTACACATCTTACAAGTTATTACAACAGTACTTTTCGATAGCAGTGCAGAAAAATGGTCATTTCTTTACGAGTCCATAAGGAATAAGCAAGTAACTTTATTAATACATAATACGTCATGCAAAGTGTGAAAACTGCAAAAGCAAAACCCATATCCACCTTCGACTTTTCAAAACCGCATTTTCCTGTCAAAATATATGGGTTATTTTCACAAAGCATTTAATTATCCTTGGCACGGATTACATAATAGTACCTAACGGCACAGAAGGCTTGCTCCGCAAGACGATTTAGAAATAACGACTCTAGAGCTGACACAAAAAGTGTAATTCAGTTCGCAATAGCGCCTGGCTCCTCCACCGTAAACAACACGCAACAAACGCAAAGTTGTGTTCTTTTTCTATAGCGTAACTTTATCTCATTCGACGTACTAAGGTTGCCTCGCGATCGGGCGCACACAGCGCGAGAAATAGACCATATAAGAACTAACGCGAGCAAATAGCCACCGCGCGGCGGCCGTCTGAAATGAGTTGGTACCTACGTTGAGACGAATACCTGTAGTTTCTTCGATCACGTGATAAGTGAATCTGGCCTACACTTGGTTAGGTTAGGTATTGTAATTTGTAATGCTGTCCCTTTTTGATAACTTCGAAATAATAAGGTAAGAGGTGGTAAGGTTTTTTAAGCTGTTGCATAGCTTCCATCGCGGGCCTTAAGACCGAATCCAGAATTTCCGTAACGAAAATAACCTAACACCCCCCACTCCGAACGGCCCGATCTATATAAGTTGATAAAAAATCCTATGCAATAGCTTTACCGCGGCAGTATCCGAGTGCCAAATGTCTTTTTGTGCAAATCAAACGCACCGATATAATTGCCTAATTTTCATAAGCTATGAAATGAAAATGAAAATCAATAGATTCCTCTTGCTGCCTACGCAAAACGTGCTAACAACGTAGCACAAGCACTTAGTATTTTGGCGACAGAAGTGAATCAGCTACAGCACTCAACAACCTCGTACAGCTGTAACAGTAAGCTCTTAGTGCTCAAAAGCGAGTTATTTGCGTTCTGCGACGGCATAACGAAGGCCTCTCAGTCAAAAGGGCTCGCCGCTCAAACCGCTACACGGTTTGTTTGGCTTGCGGTGAAAGTCAATTAGCGATGCGACCATTTCCACAATTGGATACATGTAATGAGATAGAGAGGTAAAGGATTCTGAGACATAATGCTTCGTGAATAGTTATCCTTTCAGTACAATATTGGTAAAGTGCGTTATTTATTCAATTAGAAAGGTGTATACAATTTGTCTGGTGGAAGGTCACCTACCGGTAGAGTTTCGGCTGTATCACTTACTCGTCACTTACTATCTGGAGGTATAACAAACACAAGTTGGGGTGCAATAAAAAAGTTGATGGTGATTAACGATAGATGCAGGCAGCAGGACGATAACGATGCAGTTTATTTGCTCAAATATGAGTGCACGTAAGCGTCATTTTGAAAAGTTTAGGTATCGAGTTTCTTGTCCATTCTGCTCGATTCAAATTCAAAATTCTATATTGCGAACTTGGTTACAAAAGGTCTTGATAAGTACAATTAATAGGTGCATTCAAGTTCCACCACATGGCATGCTAATGTACTTACACACTAAGGATATTTACTGAGACAAGACCACATATTAGCCCACTAAACAATAAAAATAAAACGCGCAACAACATTTTATTGGTCTTTTCAATGGAATTTCTTTTCGATGGAAAACTGGGTTTCCGAACATCGCAGTCCGACATGGACTGTTAGAGTTGGACTTTTCATATGGGTGTAAATTAGGTCTATAGAATCAGTATGTTTTTAGCTACGGCCGGAGTCTCCCGAGACCAGACCCGAGACATTTTAGAAATTATAAAATAACCGCGGCTACTTCGTGCCGAGAATTTAACCCGATCCTTGCCGTTTAGAATTAGATACGGAAATACTATACAATGCGTCTTCTGCGCCAGGGAGTCTATTTTGCAGTTTTTGCATATTTTAGGCAAAATCAAAAGAAAAAGAATATCGCTAGTGAAATTGCGGAGCAAAAACTCAAAACCAATTTTCAGATGTTTGTTTTAGAGATGAACCATGGTTTTTCCTTTGCCAGCTTCGCGCTTCTACACTTATCTACCGATGGTGATTATATTATGTCAGTTGTCTTGTAAACAACAATGAGAATAACTGGATTAATTATTACCTGAAAACGTAGACATTCCTGACAGGAGCGACAGTCCTGAATACCTGCTGTGGGAGGGGTGTATCATGCCTATGGAGCAGATCTCAGAGTCCTCGAATTGCCACATGTTGTCAAACTTTTACCGCTAGCGAAAATATTAACGTAATACTGCAATCTACTGACTGAGCTTGAACACTTTTATGACAGAAATTGATAGGAAAATATATTAAATGTTATTAAGAAGTAATTTTAGATTGGAATTATTTAAATAAGGAAAAGAGATATAGTTTTTATCACATGAATGGGTAATACTGTCATGTGTGGGGATTTGCATCGAGTTGGGACGTGCGCGCGACTCGGTGTCTGCAACGCGACTGAGCTGTGCTGGCGTTATGTTAGAGGGTGGAGAAGTTCCCACCCTACCCGCCTTTTGTTTGGAGGGTGGTGGGCGGTAAACTGACGTCAGGGGACGCCGCCGAGCCTGGCAGTGGGCATCCTATGTATGACCATTCAAATCCGATTCCAGCGACAATATTTTACAAAGGTTTATTGGAAAAAACTTGATAATAGGCTATATGAAAATGAAAGCTTTTTTTTTCACATAAGCCTAACTTGCCGACTGAATCAAAAATTACTATGCGCAAGTAAAGATGTACACAAAAATTCCTATAGTCATGTTGATTTTTTAATTTTAATTTTTCTTCAAATCATCTTATTGCTACATATTTTACTTATTAATTCATTGTTCCACTCATTGTGCTTACAATTTATGCTAGTATTATGGTAATATCTTATGTATCACAATTGCACCTAATTATTATTGTCCTCTCAATACATAGTAGCAAGTGTCATTCGTGTTACAAGAGAAAAAGGTTACAATTATCTAAGTACATATTGTGATGATTTTAGAATTAAATATTTGCAATGATTATTCAGTATTATAACATTAAGTATTATAAACATCAAAGTGTATATATATATACATTGTCATAGTAGACTTTTTAACAATGTCAAAAGGGTATAGCATAGTGTATGATTATTTATTTAAATACATGTTTCCAGTGGGTTATAGTTTTCATTGAATGCTGCGGTATTGTAAAATTTATTCAGGATTGTTCGCTACTAATAAAATTAAAAGGTTATTTTACTACAAAGAAGCCTTTTTTGATCAGCCATTCTTAAGTTTTTCTTTAGATGGATCATCCCACTTCTCTTTTTCATCATCTGAGTATCCATAATAAAAAAAAATATTCTAACAATCTAATATATATAAAATTCTTGTTTCTCATAACTGTTACCTCCTCCAAAATGGCTTGACCTTTATGAAATTTCTGTGTATGTTCTGTAGGACGTAAGCTATTTTTTATATCCCTAATGGCAAAACAACGTTTGCTGGGCCAGCAAGTAATAAAATAATAAGAGGTAACCTAAAGCAGGGATTGCAGCCTCATAATGGAACTTTGCTTTTGTGCTTTCACTCCATACATTGATGCTGTAGCAGAGCCATACATAGGTGAACTATGGGTAGGAAGCGACAGCCGCTGCTTCATGATTTGTATTTGCATTGAGGATGTTAAGAGCATATATGAATCAAGAGTTTTGCACTTATGATTTGCATGCTGCACTTCATGTAGGTGTCAATGGTGATAACCAGTAGCATGAACACAGGTTTACAAACGTATTTTGTAATATGATATAAGAAATCTGTTTATTTTACAAAAATAATTGTGAATGAGCATAAATGTTAGATGCTGGTGTATGGTTAGAGTTAAATGATTGAAATGAATCACATAAGACTTGTTTTTAATTTGATAAAAACCTGCACCAGCAGTAGTGGGTTTTAACTTTATATTTATGACTGCAATACTAACCTTTGGCTAGTAATGAATCAGGTACAGGCTGACGATAATACAGTTCTTATAATGACTCCAAAAACTGAGGCGTAGCTTATATTATGCAGAATAAACGAAGTCGACTTCTGACTTCTGCTATTATGAGGTCTAGCTGTTTATGGCCTACATAGCTAGAAAACAGTTGGAGTACTATATAGTATTTATACACATAAGTGTACTTACCCAGGTCTTTGAACAACTTCTTATAATCGCCGAGATCATTCTGGTCGAGCCACTCATCGACCTCCGAGGTTTCATCTTCGAAAATCTCACTTAGAACTAAACGAGTTATATAAATTAACGTTAAAAAAAAGAGCACTGTACCACAATATTGTAGTTGCTTAAACATATTTGGCAGTTTTAGTCATAATAATTTTATTTTATTTGAAAACAATTCTGAGCAAATATTATCCACCCCGTCCCCCGAGGGACCGATCGCCATTCGCCGATGTTTACGAGTGTCAATGTCAAAATATGACAAGAATGCCAATGTCAGTGTCACAGCGAGGCAGTGCCCACAGATTAAACAATAACTGAAAGCAGTAAAGAATATGATAGAGCCTAGCGATGTGACGAGTTGTCTTTTATTTAACTCGAGTTACTAGAGTTCGGAGAGCTACTGACCCGAGTTGCAATACGAGTGGACTCGACTCGTTTACTGTCAAGTCAACTCGTATTGCGACGACAACGACAAGCTTGACTCTCATCTCTCATCTACACGAGTCAACTCGGTGTCTTTGTAGCCGCTAGTCAATAAGAGTAAAACTAATACCCATGTAGCGTAGGGCGTAATAGTAGATTGTTACACAAGGGACGTAAGTAAGCTATTACAGAACAAGATCCAATTTGGCGCCAGTGCGAGCGCAGCTCGCATAGGGCGCTAATGGATCGCGTGAACCCGAGATATTTAGTCACTCGAGCGAGCGCAGCGAGCGAGGTTGAATATAGTTCGAGGGTGTAATAGCTACTTGCAACCGAGGTAAGCATTCTACTTTATATCATTCTTGCGAGGTAAATAAAACATTGGTAATGCAAAATGAAATTTTAATTAGAATAATTAGCAAATTTAGAGAAAAAATAGAAAAAATGGTTACTTATTATAATTAATTATAGTAATATTGATAAGAAAAGAGATTGTTTACCAAGGAGTTTTGCATAGCTTGAACTGTAATGTGAACATTACAATTCAAGCATAGTGCGACGTAATGTTGCCCTTGAACTGTAATGTGAATATTACAATTCAAGCATAGTGCGACGTAATGTTGCCTTGAATTGCAAACACCAACTTACAAGGAGACTTTCCACCATAGCAATCCAAAGTTACTCAGCAAGTATGATATAAAAAAGATTTATGATTCGAGCTCGTAGCAATAAATAGCTATGTTATAAATGAAATATAGAAGTAAAAAGAATACGTTTTATGAATATTAAAGAACACTTTGAAGTATTTATTTATTAATTAATGGCACCACTTTTCAGTTTAAAATAACACTAAAGTACCTAATTAATAATAAAAATTTCACTGAAACATAAAATTTTAAAAATACGTTTGGTAATATTATTAAAGAACACTTGGAAGTATTAATATTTTATATCATCAACAGGTGATATAAAATTATTTATTTATAATTTTATTTATTTAAAAATAATTATACATGTACAGATTACAATTTTACAAATTTCGCACAGTGTCACAAAAACCTAACGGTTTATCCGTACACTGGCCTTCCACGTGTACCGCTTGATAATACCTAAAATTAATAATATTATTTATAACAAAACATATTTCAGATCAAACACAATACATACGCAGATTATACATAAAATGTGGGTATAAGTTTGGAGTCAATGCGATTACATCAGCGTGAGTAACCAAGTACAAAACTATGACGATACAGTACGCAAAAAAATATTCAAGGGAAGACAATATTCACAGAATATTTAATTATTTTCAAGTTCAATTTATTGATCGTATAAACTGTTACAATATAATGTTACAAGAACAGTCATACCTTTTCAGGCATACGATAGTTTTGCAGAAAAATAATAATAAAAAAATAAAACTTATAATAAAAAATTAATTCTTAAATGATCTGTCTTAAACAATGTCAAATTTTAATAAATTGTAGTCAAAAACGTATTACTAATTGGTCTAATAACAATAATAAAATTTATAGTCAAACATTTATTTTATTCCTTCTCTTGAATTCTACATTAAAGAAAATTTTGTCTTTTGTTTTGTCTCGATTGAAAAAGTCATTTAAACTGTAGAATGTCATATCTAATAACCATAATTTAAGAATGCTTTTAAATTTATACGAGTTTAGCGATTTTATTTGCAACGGTAGATTATTGAATACTCGTATTGCACTTAAATATGTACTGTTTTGTAAGAACTTAGATTTTGCAATGGGTAAGTATAGGTCATGTTGATCATTTTGCCTTGACGCTACCAGTCGATTTCTGTAGGATGACTTTTTTTCAAATATTTCTTCTTGATTTTGGATAAGTAAGCATATTTCCAACTAGTAGGTCGCGTGGGAGCGCGGGCCACATGTGGCCCGCGTGCTGTCTTCCCCCCTATTTGCCGTCCAACATTCATTTTCTATGAATAAAAAAATTCCGCCATTTTGGATTTTTTTCCAGCCGTCGAATAGACCTTTTTGTCTTGATCAGTTCTTGTCAAGAAACCACTGTTCCATCTTTTATACTTTCCGAGATATTGACGAAATTCAAATGGCCGCCATTTTGAATTTTTTTTCAGCTATCTGCCAATTGGATGACATTTCAAATGACATTTGGTCGAGCACCTCCCACCTATCTTCGATACCCTCCCTGTGCTCTTCACCCGTCTTCGAAATCCTCAATCATCAGCTCTCTCCGTATTTTTCCTCCTCATGAATTTTTACCCTCTATACGACATCATCCTTGAAAAAAAATTTTTTCATACAAAATTGTTCAGGAGAGGTGATCAATCAGTCAGTCAGTGGCCAATCAGCACAAGCAGCTATATATATAGTAATAAGTAAATACTCGTAAGTGTTAACAGTTTCTTTTCTTTGAATACCATACGGAGTGATTGGTCTGGTTTTTTACGATATATTATTCGTATTGCACGTTTCTGCATTATAAAAGTTCGCTTTACGTCAACAGAATTGCCCCAGACTATGATTCCATATTTAAGTATATTATGGGTAGGTACATGAACTTTAAAAATGTATAGTTAAATTAAAATAAAACAAATATTTAAGGGGTTTTTGAATTTGGTGGGTAGAGATGTTTAGTTTATTTTAATACTTTTAAGAATGGTTCTTGATAGTAAAGAACCCTCCGTGCGTGAGCCCGATTCGCACTTGAGCAATTTTTCGAGCCGAGCCCGAAAGAGTCCCGAACCCAAAATTCCAAACACTCCAAACATTTTCTACTTCGCATTGTTTGAATGCGAGTCGAATACGGCGCCCGAGTTCAACGAGAGGGCGACTCGGAAATGCTCGACTCGCCCGCAACTCGAGGCCCTTATAGCCCGTTGGGATTCAACCTTTGATTTTTTAGATACTAGAGGATACCTTAAATTTTCAGATAATAATTATGATGTATTTCTGTTGCCGCTATAACAACAAATAATAACAAAATAATAAAATTTTAAGAGGGCTCCCATAATAACAAACGTGTTTTTTATTGTTTTTGCTATATATCGATAACGGTAACAGGTAGACGCTTAAAATTTTCACAGAATATATTATTACTATAAATTCACTGTAAAAATAAATAGTAAAATTAAAATAAAATAAAAAATCCCGAACCAGCAAAAAAATCACTTTTGTTCTACCTATACAAACGTGATTTTTGTGCTCGTTTTTGAATTTGTTAGGTGTTTAGTTTACTTTAATACCATTGAGAATGGGGCTTGATAGCGCGGAACCCACCGTGCGCAAGCCCGACTCGCACCAACTTTTACTTGTGAAAGATAGGTTCATTGTATATAATCCGATAAAATAATCCAATTTTCTAACCGTGATTTTTATTATTCTCAATTTCAGCCAAATTGGTCCAGTAGTGAGTCGTGAGGGAGTGATAAACATACACACTTATAGTACCTACCACCAACTTAACTGTTCAGGCGGAAAAAATTGGAACTAAAGCAATTATAGGATCTCTGAATAGAAAATGACATCATATGACCACTAGCGACACCGTCATCTGAACAGAAAAGATGGTGGAACTGTATGTTAGGTATTTCAATCAACATATCTATAGTTTGTGGATTGAACTACCTTGAACTACCCAAACAATTATTAGTGTAAAGGTAAAAGAAACAACAATTATTATATTTTTACTACTATTCATTTATTTATAATAATATACAGAAATCAGAAATTCTTTATTTCATATAGGCCTAACAGACGGCACTTATGACGAGTCATTTTACAGTCGATTTCAATACATAGTTATATAGTATAATAGTGATAGTGATAACTATTTCACGATGATTTATACGTGTTGTTCACTTGTTATGTTACATATTGTATTACGAAAATATTTTTTTTTGTGTTTTCTTATTGTTTTATTTGTAGTTTAGCAGAATACTGACATAATCAATGCATTTCAATTACAAAATATCTTTTTTGACCCCAAAGCAAATTGAAAATCACACAATATTTACATTATATACAAATAACAAATATTTACAAAATTATACACGAATGACAAAATTTATTTACAATGAAATTTATAAAATTATTTACAAAAACAAATATTTACAAAATTATACAAAGACAAAAGTTATTTACAATGAAATTAAACTAGAACACCTAGCCGAACCACAAGATAAATGTTAGTAGTTGCGCCGGAAATAGAGAGCTATGAAAGACAAAAGCCAAAGTTAAACTGCCTTTTATACATACATGACTGTGATGGGACCACAACACAACGAATATTGCAACCGTGATTGCAAAGAACAAACGTACGTACATATATCAAAAATACCTCCCCCAAACAAACGTACAAACATATACATAATGCCCAAACGTAAGAATCTACCATGTACTAATCGCAACTGAAAGTAATATATATCTGGTAATTACAATTAGGTGCAAACGGCAATTGTGCTATTTATTAAAAAATTGCTTGAGAAAACTGGATCCAAACATCTCCCATTCATATTCCACTTTTTGGCACCATTCACACAACGCAGACAACGCAGTTCAGCTCTTACTGATTGCGTCTCCGCTTGCGCCCACGTCCTTGCGGATTGATCACTGGTAGAGAGTGCCAGTCCTTCCAACAGTTCACAAAACACAAGGCCACGTCGCAAGTGAGGCATACACTACGAACCTGAACGCGTTGGTTGCGTAGCTCGGAGCAAGCTCGACAACGCCTACGTGAATCGACCAAACGAGGTTCGTGCACAATATCCCCTCTCAGCCTCAAGAGATCTGACTCAACAGGCCTAGGCACTGGTTGTAAGACATGGGGATGCTTATCAATCAATAACCTAGCCAATCTGAAGCGGAACTCGCGGTGCGTCATCGAAGGTTTATCACGTCGAACCAAGGAGCTCCTGGTCATAACGTAGGCATTGTGGATGCTTACGTTGAGCAACCTTCTAAACATCTTTACGTACCATTTCAGTCCGCGCTTTCGCTCTAACAAGAACATTGAGAGTTTTTGATCTTTGAGATCAACACCTCCCATTGTACTGTTGTAATCTCTGACACACACTGGTTTCACCAACGGCTTACCTGCCCTCGAACCGACATAAGTTTCGTTCGAATGGTAAGTCGAAATCATAGTCACCACTTGGGAGTCTTTCCATGCTACGATGGAAACATCCCCAGAGTGGCGCGCTATGATTTTACCTTGCGGTGCATTCGCGGAAACTTAGCTATCGCTGCGGGCACGTTCCTCCGGTTTGAACGCAGTGTCCCCAAGCAATCAAACCCCAAACTTTTGAGATACCGTGCCAACGCTGGACAATTATAAAAACTGTCCATTGTCACACAGTGTCCCCGATGTTTCAGGGTTTCTAATAAATCGAGTACTACTTTAGTAGTCTTGCCGCCCAGATCAGTACTTGGTGCGTCATCAGCAGAGCTGGTGTCCGCAGGATTCTTACCCGTGTATATTTGGAAGTTGTGTAAATAGCCAGTACGTGACTCGCAGAGCTCATACGATTTTATGCCGAAACGCGCAGCCTTTGACCTTATCGTCTGGACCCAGCACAAGCGGCCCTTGAATAAGGTTAAAGACTCGTCGAGTGCAATATTTCGGTCAAGGTTGTACAGGGAGGAAAATTTTGTGTTGAGATGCTGAATCACTGGCTTTAATTTCGCTAGTCTCGGTGAGAGCGTGTCCCTTTCACTATGTGACAAATTCTGACCTGCATCAGAATTGTCTACAAAGTGTAGAAATTTGCTCAGCAAGAGGTAGCGGTTATATGTCATAAGGCGAGCGAACTTGGGCATTTCCAGATCGTTATCTTTCAACCAATATTCGTATATTGATGTCCTCAAACAAAGTGCCATGTACATAAAAATGGAAAATAAGCGCATTATCTCGTCTGCATCAGTTGGGGTCCACTTATGCAGACGAGATGTTGGCTTCAGAGTCCCTTTGGCTTTCATACTGTCAATTGTCTGTTGAGCGTACCTATTAGTCTCTAGGACGATAAGATCTATGATGTCTTTATTCCAGATATCAATAAAGGCATCATAGGGCGTATCATAATCTACGACTGGCCCAGGTGTAGGACCTGAAAATATTTCAGGAACACCCCTGAACGAGTCGTAATTATCTACCCAATCATAACTGGTAGATACGCCCAGACGATCGGCAGCATCATCCATTGCCCTCTCAACTGCATTTAAAACATTTACCTCCGGTTCGTATAGCTGGTCGCCCTCCGGAATATTCCGATCTTCTATGACCATTTCAGGTGTGGCAATGTCTCGTTCAGCGAGTTTGTCGAACTCGTCGTCAAACTTGCTGTCCAAGTCACTGCTCACATCGAGCTTAGGCCTAGTGGTGCAGGTTGCTACTATCCCCGACGTAGATGGCATAACGTCTGCAGCAGAAGCGCAATTCGTAGCATTTACAGCATTTCTAGGATCTGGAGACACCCTAGAAACGCCTGAAACGCCTGGAATAGGCGCTTCCACGGTACCAGTAGGGCTAAGTGGCCTAGAAGGGGAAACATCCGTCACCACCGTCATCCACCGTCTCACGTGCCAGGGGGTATAGGTGAATGCTTCCTCCAATTCTTCGTCGCTCATGTCTAGAGTCTCCGCAATCTCTAAGACATCAGCGCCACTGTAAAAAAAAACACACTATTCTAGTTCTATACACAAAACTGATTTCGTCGTCATCGTCGTTTCAGCCAAATATATATAGACGTAGTATTTATTGAAATATAACAGTAAAACAATAGTTAAAGCAGCTATGAGGAAGCATGTGCTCATTATAAAATAGACTCCCTTGCTCACAGAAGAAACATGAGCGATATGCTACTACTTCAAGGTATAGAGTATAGACTGTCCTACCTTGCTTTCAGCCTTTTTACTTAATGCATCTTCCTTTAGACCCCGGAAAACTCACTTATTGTATGTACCCAAATGTAACACCAACTACACTCGGCGTCAAAAAAATCGCACCTTTCAAAAAATCTACTTCAAACAACTTTAGACCTTATTTGACATCAATAATGAGGGTCATGTTGCATATCATTTGAAAGGTGATGAAATGGAGTGTACAAAAACAATTCAATTGATTATTTTTCTTTTACTGGAAGAGCACAAAAAAAGAAGAAGAAAACACTTACAATTTTGCTCCTTAAACAGCCGCTAGTTGCGCTACCTTTTGCATGTATAAAAGGGTCAATACAGGTTCAATCGGGATCATTCGCTATCCAACCGTTGAAGTGGACACACGAGAAGCTCATTCCCAAGAAAAATACCCTTGAAGATGGATACCACTGTCGATGAGGCCGCCCAAGTGATTGCACTACTGCAATCAGGCATGCGGCAGTGTGATGTCGCTCGGCAACTCAACTTGAGCCGTTTTTCGGTTCGAAGAGTGTACCAGCGTTTCCTGGAGACCGGTGGCTACGTCCGAAGACGTGGGTCTGGTAGACGTCGCTGCACCTCGGAGAGAGACGACCGATTCATCGTATCGACATCTTTGAGAAATCGCTTCTTAAATGCTGTTGAGTTGCGACAGCAGCTCCAGACAGCTAACAGAAGAACCGTGAGTGTGTCTACGGTTAGACGAAGGCTGGGGGAGAGGAAAATAGCGGCGCGAAGAGCTGCTACGGGTCCAAAATTGACCGCAGAGCATCGGCGAGCCCGCTTGCAATTCGCTCGCGAACACGTCAATTGGACCCTCGAACAATGGAAAGCTGTTCTCTTCTCAGACGAGACGAGAGTGTGCCTTTTCTGCAACGACAGACGCAAAAGAGTGTACAGAAGACAGGGTGAACGTTTCGCCCAAGCCTGCATCCAGGAGACGGTGGAATATGGAGGCGGTTCTTGTATGTTCTGGGGTGGCATGTCTGCCGACGGCAAAACCGACCTTGTTTGCGTCTCCCGGGCTCGAGGTGCTCGCGGGCAAGGGTCGCTGACTGCTCACCGGTACATCACAGAGATCCTGGAAGACCATGTGGTCCCCTATGCCAGTTTTGTTGGCGAGGGGTTCACGTTGATGCATGACAACGCTCGCGCTCACACTGCAATTATTGTGCGCGACTACCTTCAAGATGTTGGGATCTCTGTCATGCAGTGGCCAGCGAGAAGTCCAGACCTGAACCCGATTGAGCACCTATGGGACCATTTAAAACGCAAGGTTCGGTCTCGTGATCCCGCTCCTACGACTCTCCAGGAACTCAAAGATGCCGTTATTGAGGAATGGGACACTATCCCTCAAGAAGAAATTTTAAAATTGGTAAGATCCATGAGGGATCGTATGGAAGCCGTCATCAGGGCAAGGGGGGGTAACACTAGATTTTAGATTAGTTTTAAGATCATTTTTGTATTCTTTTTTGTGTAATTAATCTGTTTTAAATTAAGGCTTAATTAAGGATTTTTACTGTTTTATATACTTCTTTTTTTTTGTGCTTTTCCAATAAAAGAAAAATAATAAATTGAATTGTTTTTGTGCTCTCCATTTCATCGCCTTTCAAATGATATCCAACATGACCGTCATTATTGATGTCAAATAAGGTTTAAAGTTGTTTGAAGTAGATTTATTGAAAGGTGCGATTTTTTTGACGCCGAGTGTATACCCACAATTCCATTATACCACGTTTGATACAAACATATAATAGTAGGGGATATGATAAATTAAGAATTAAAAAAAAAACCATTGCATCATGAACTCCTATTTGTTAGAGTTCCATTGACATCTTAGTTCAAATTAGATTGGATGAGCGATTCAGGTCGCAAATTGCAATTTTGCTTATTTACCTACGATTTTATTATCCGTTAACTTTCTTTGCCAAAAAATATAGAGCAGAATTTATACTTTCCTTAGCCAGGAAAGTATTTCTGGCAAAAAGCACTATTTATAACATCCAATCTAATTTGAACTAAATTGAAAGGGAAATAACATTACTGCATCGAAAAAAATAAATTCTACACCACACACACACACACACACACACACACACACACACACACACACACACACACACACACACACACACACACACATACACATACGCGCACATCTCAAACATCCACACTATCACGTAACCCGAACATACCTAGTTACCAGTGTTGATTTATGAGTATTGCACTTAGTTTTTACATAATCCTATTAAATGACAATATGAGCTGTAACTTCAGGTTTTGTGTATAAGTTATTTAAAAAAAAAAGTTTTGATTGTACTTGTTATACTTACTGATTCTATTTAATATTGTAATCTTTTGTGGCCTTATTTAAGAATTTAAAATACCTGTGCAAATATTATTGTAAAACGCTGTTTGATTATAAATAAATAAATAAATAAAATAACAATATTGTTAGAATAAGGAATACAAACATTAAAAACGCACAATTTAGGGTTTTAATGACATTAAATGTTGTTCCGTTATATGTAACTTTAAACATGTATAAAAAAACTACGTGTCTCCGCGCGGAGTGAGGGTGCCTTAACGACAGGGGGAGGACCCACCCCTATAAAAATCAACCCCTATTCGCACTAAATTCGGGATGCGTATTTCTAATGCCAACCCCATTGGTCTCCTGAATTGACCGCCAAATATCACGATCTTGTGCTGCCTAAGCCCAGCGACTCTTTTTATGTCGTCCGTCCACCTAGTGATAGATAGTAGTAGATTTACACGTACAGTAAATTTTAATCTTACCGAAGACTTGCAGGAAGTAAAGGATTCACGCGTCCCCCTGGCGTTTGGCGCACGGCGTCTGGACCCACCTCGTTCACCGTCCCACCAGGCGTCACCGCCACCTCGATCGAGGGAATGATACTGAAAAGAAAAAAATATTCTCTATCGTCAAAAGCTCTCTATGTTCTAACTCTAACAAAATAACTACAGCAAAATTGTAAATATATTTAAAGTCCTTTTCATGACAGAAGTCCCGCGGCAAAAACATGAACTAAAATTGACAGCTGTTTACGAATCACGAGTGCGAGTGAGAGGGCAACATTTAATAATGCGATCACAGCGCCGCGTCTGCGGGACTTCTTTTGTGTAAAGTACTTTACTTACACATCGCCTGGATTCCCTCGCATGAGTGGCGGTGGTGGCGGCGACGAGCGTAGCGGTGCCTGGCGGGACAGGTCCAGCAGCTTTTGGCTCCGCCGCTGGCTGGCCGTAAGCTGCTGGTCGGTGGGTCTCGGGGTCGGCGAGCGCGACGACGACGGCTGGCGGCTTGTCGTTGGATCTCTGGATACAAATAAGTACACATAATATACATAAATATAAATAAATAAATTTAAGTAATAATAATAAATAGTTAATTTCTTACACATTGGTAGCCAACTCCAGCATTCCCCGGGCCCTTGGGCTCTGCGATCGAGAGCGCGACCGCGACCGCGACCCCGACCCGGACCTGCTGCGGCGGCGCATCGCCGGAAATCTACACATAGGTACACATATATACATACAAACAAACAAACAAACAAACTTTTCGAGTACATATACAATTATACAAACATACAAACCAAAAAAACTTTTCAAATAGAGATATACATACATACATACAAACAAAAAAGTATAGAATTTTATAATAAATATTATTATAAAATTCTAATAATAGGCATTTTTTATATCCTAGTTCACAATAAAGTATGAACAAAAAAAACTAAAAACGTAATATTTCGGAATATTATAATTTTACATGGTGTGGTTCAGATTAGGTGCCAGTCGCATTATTTACTTATGTTTACTGACTTATTTATGAATGCTTTATATGTAATTCACTTCACAATGTCACTAGCTTTCGTAAATAACTTCGAATTAACGCGAAATAATAAGAAAATTATTATTATAAATCACATTTTTTAGGTTGTTTCACACGACATAATTATGTACTAGCAGTGCCCGCGGACTTCGTTCCACGTTAGAAATATTTTTGTCCCGGCCCGTTTGTCCCGCGCAAGGCCCGGTTTCCACCAAATCGGAGCGAAGCGGAGCTGTGTTTGGATAACCAACCAGATTTCATCATTTATACATCCCTCAGTTTCAGAGATATCAAAATGACGAAATCTGATTTGTTACTCAAATACAGCTCCGCTCCGCTTTGCTGTGGTGGAAAACGGACCATTGTTTTGTTCTATCCTCAATAGTTTCCGTAGCGTACGCGATGAAAGCAATTTTTTTTGCGACTTGGATTACATTATTCAAGTTTTAGTAACGATGCATAGTTAATTTTGGAAATTATTATAGCCTATGACACTCCACGATAATGTAGCTTTCTATTGGTGAAAGAATTTTGAAAATCGGTTCAGTAGATCCAGAGATTACCCCTTACAACGTCACAAACTCATAAACTATATTATTATAGAATTACAATATTACTATAGAATTATAGATTTTTTGCCAGTTTGCTAATATTATAGTATTAATACACCTCATAATGTTACTAACTCTCATAAATCACTGCACAAACAACTTAGGGTCCAGGAGCGAGCGAAGCGAGCTCAGGACTTGAGGGCACCCCGACTCGGATAAGTAAGGTGACGAAGAGGATTCTTCTGAGTGGTTATTTTCTTTTATGACTACCCAGAAAAAGGAGCCTCGCGAAGCGGGGCTCCGTCCAACGAGCCTTGAAAAGTGTAAGGGAAAACTAAATACTTAATCAACCTTAAAATTTTAAAACTTAAAAAAATTATTTCTCGAAAACTATTACGATTCTAGATATTTGCCTTGGGGGGCGAAGTCACCTCTCCCACCCCCTTCCCCTCCCCCTACTTTCACCCCCCATCCGCCTTGTCACCCAATCTGGACCCCACCCTAATCGCGGACAAACGTACATACATACGTACATATAAACAAACATAAATACATACAAACATACGAGTCGAATACAGAACCTCCTTTTTTTGAAGTCTGTTATAAAGAAATGATAAGAATGCAAAATCTTTTCCATTGACGATTTGATTGCTTTCGTGGAATATTTTTCTGCTGTCGAGTGTCGATACCTAAATATTCGCCATATACATAGCGATATACAACGTGTTCAGGACGAATACGAACAACTCTAGGGTTAGGTTCCTTATCGAAAAGTAATCAAAAATGGCTAAGGAACATAAGTTCTAAAATGGATATTTTCAGAGAAAATAATTTTTCTTTTGTAAATAGATCCTAAAATGTGTCCCATATGCCGCACTCTTATTTTTGCGATGTTGCCAAACTTAAATCATTCAAAAATACAACAACTACGGTCTGACTAGTGATGTGCCAGTAGAAGCTATGTTGTCGGTATTGATAAAGTCTTACCGCAAACGATAAAATATAAATTTTCTTTCGATTTAAATCTTTTACAGTTTGGCAATATTGAAAATAATTAATTTGAAACTTTATGATTGTAAACGAAATCCTGCAAATAAAAACGTTCCTACTTCCTGCCAATAAAAAGACTACACCTTTAGTACTCGTAAAAGGTAGAATACCGAAGTGAGCTGAATCTACTTAAATTCACTCAAGCTTACATACTGTCTTATTTACCATACTCAAAAATACAAACATACTTTTTTCACTGAATAGTTAGGTAAACAATTAAGTTCATCAGTAAGATTCTCAGTATCGATTGTCGATATTGTTAAAAATTATAACAAGAGCGCGCTGCAAGTTCAAAAGCTCCTGAAGTTTTATGTAGAACTTCGGGTCTCTCTTTCTCTCAGGTTGTTTCCTAATCTTTATTGCTGTTGCCCCTTTGAGTGTGTGACGGCGTCGGTATTATCAGGGTTGTATCTTTAAGGTAAAATGTGAAATTGACTTTTTTTTACTTACATTTTACATGCATGTTATTATGTTATTAATTAGGTAGGTACAGGTATTAATAAAATTATGAAACATCAAGTAAAACAATGTAATAATTTTATAAGCAATGTTATAAGCGAAAATTTTAATAAATTCCTAATGATTTTCAAATAATCATAGGGAATTTTCTAAAATTTTCGGTGTAAGTATGTGTAATATGCCAATCCATTTGCCAATCCGCATGGGGCCAGCGTGTTGGCCAATCTCTTTGAGAATCGAGGGGAAACTCGTGTTCAAGGGGAAATTTGCTACTATTGATCCTGAATTTCCTTTCTTCCACATTCATAATTCTTAAACTCACGCATAGATGACTGTTTAAGTCACTTTACTAAACCCATTCTTTAAAACGATATGAATCATTGATAAAATTCTGACAAATTTTTTTTTTAAATTTTTCATTAAATCCTTATTGTGACAACCCTCGCTTGTGGCAACAAACAGTGTTCATTGTTTAGTAAAATTAAGTAAGACCATCCATAAGTTATGTTTTGAAATGCGACGATGTCAGTTTTTGCATAAAGGTGTGTGTAACATGGATAGTTGGAAATAGTTGAATTACTTTGTATGAAAACTGAATTTTCTTTTTTTATTTTATTTAAAAATTATTCCTTATGTGGTTCGATTCCTATAAGTGGTCTGTTCAATACCTCGAAGTTGTTCGTATTCGTCCTGAACACGTTGTATTATAGTACGTATGATAGGTTAGGTCAGCCGTAGTTAACAACTTTCAAATGATATTACTAATTATTTACGAAACACAGCGCAAATCTCTTTATTGAAATAGTTTCGGCGATAAGCTTACAGCATACCGACTTATCTATAAATTATAAACTCATCAAAATAAATAAAGCTAAATGAATTATGAAACGATAATTACATCTCACAAGAAAATTTCTATGTTTGAAAAGTTTACTGCTCATTTTATAACAAAATCCTCCGTTATTCCGTAAAACACTTATATACACTACAAAACCACTTCATCCTTAGTATTTTGTACAAATGTTTCAATTGAAAACTCACCTTTTTCTCTTCGAAAACATTTTCAGAAACAATATCACAAATTCTCCCGGTTCCTGGTCTGTGAATTCTCCTTTGAACGATAAATGCAAATGGCGGTTCCTGGACTTCCTGGTCTGTACAAAATGGCGTCAATACTTTCGCATAGATTTTTTCTTTTTGTAGCCCGGAAAGACATCAACTGTAGGTACGAACTTCGTGGTGAATTGTTGTCTATGATAGTCTCCGATATTCAAATCAACAGACGATCCGATACGATAAATATAGATAAGACAGGACACAGAACATTACGAGCCTTGCGTATTGGTGGCTAGGGCGGTCTAGCCAGAATCGTGTGAAGGAATTTTGATAGCGCGTAAAAAATTAAAACTTTAATACATAACGCAAAAATTTACATTATTCTACTAAATTAAATTGAGCTACTTCCATGCCCAACAAAAGTCCGTTGCTAGCAGATCATAATGTTCTGTGTAGCAGATTATTCGATCTTCCCTTCGACCAAGGGAAGGGACAGATCGGATTTATGGAACTGGTCAAAACTCAAAATCTGCTCTCCTCTTCGACCTTAATCGTAAGATAATATCCCTATTTCCTTATAGTTATCTATGAAGACCAATGAGACGGGTGCGGTCGGCTCCAGTGGTGCCAGATTAGGCGAATTATCGCCATTTAGGCTACCTCGGGGGGTCAATCGGCGACCAAAAATCCCGATTGGCTACCGGTAGCCATTTAGGCTACCTGGAAAATAGAAACGGGCGATTTTAGGCTACCTGACCGAAAATTTGTGTAGATTACGTAATATCAGGTTCTTTGTCTTTTCATGCTCTTTGCTTTCTCATACGTATTGCAATTATCTACTATATGTAGGAATGAGATAGAAATACATAAGTGCGTTTGACACAATAATATTTTAATATACTTTGTATTAGCCGGACAAATTAAGTGACACTTCGATAAGACGCCCAGATAAGATGCCCAGAGCAAATAAAATTTAAATTTTTGCGCCTGGATATTAACTATGGTATTCTGTATCTCAATGATCTTCATCAAGCTTTTTAGGGTTCCATACTAAAATGGTAAAAATGGAACCCTTATGGTGAGACTTTCTCCGTCCATCCGTCCGTCCGTCCGTCCGTCCGTCTGTCACATTCGATTATTTCAGTAACTATTCAAGCTATCGACCTGAAATTTAGAATAGTTATAAATAACTAGCTTTTGCCCGCGGCTTCGCCAGCGTGAATTTCGGAGTTTTACAAATCCCATGGGAGTCCTGGATTTTCTGGGAAAAAAACAGCATATATTGTGTTAACCTAAGTTCAGAAACACGATTGGATAAAAATTTCTTGTCAAAAAGTTCTCCCAAAAATTGCTCCAAAATCTCCAGTTTTCTAATTTCCATCGAAAACTACGATGGACATAATTGTAATTTTTGTTTTAATGTATCGGTAAAAATAATTCCCAAAAACGCTCAGAACGACATTTAAATAACTGGCTTAGTTTTTGAAGTAATTAGGTAAAACAGTTCTAATATCAGAAACTATACAGGAACAACTTTTTAGCATTATTAATCTGTATCCCGTTGCTTAACCAAAACACATATTATAAATAGCGAAACAATTGTACTTTCAGAACCTTTATGGGTAGGTACCCATTTCCTCATTTATAGCATTACTAATTACTATACCATATCCTATAGCTCAACTAAAACATACATTGTCAGTAACGAAACAGATGTTAGTTCAGAACCTATATCATATAGGTACCCATTTTCATAGTTATAATATTATTAACCTGTATCTCATTGCTCAACTTAAACACATAATGCTAATAGCGAAACAATAGTGATGTCGAATACAAGTTACACCCATTTTCACATTTATAGCATTATGCATTATTTATAGCATTATAGCATTATTATTTATATTATGAGGAAAAAGGCCAAGTATGCGCCACTCTTGGGCAATTATTTATTCGTCCCACTCGCAGTGGAAACCATGGGATGTTGGGGTGTGGAAAGTAAAATCTTTATAAGAGAAATCGGCCGTCGTTTAAGAGAGAGGGGCTACGATCCACGCTCTGGAGCCTACCTGGTCCAAAGGTTATCCATCGCCATTCAGCGTGGCAACGCTGCAAGCTTGATGGGTACCTTTGGCTCAGGTTCAACCAGGGGTGGCCTTTTTGATTAGGTCCCTTTCATGTATTTTTTAGGATTTAGTTTTAACGTATCTTATAGTTTATGTAGTTTTATTATTTTAGTTTTTAATTGTATATTTTTATTTAAGATATTTTATAAGAATTATTGTAATGTGTTTACTTACTCAATGTATTAATTTATATTATTATTATCCCATATCCCCTTGTTCAACTAAAACACACTTATTATATGCGTACAGTGCTATGTTCAGAACCTACATAGTGGCCATTTTCACATTTATAGTGATAATAGATTCAGTTTTTGCCCGCGGCCCCGCCCGCGTCAAATTCGCTTTTTCCCTATTCCAACCTTTAAGCATGCTTTCAAGCAAGTTCGCTTGAACAATCTATCTATAAATGTAGCTATAGATTGCTCTAGAAAATTTGGTATTTTGAGTATCCCACGGGAACTACGGATTTTCCGGGATAAAAAGTAGCCTATGTTTTAATCCGGGTTATAAGCTACCTATGTTCCAAATTTCAGCTAAATTGGTTCAGTAATTGAGCCGTGAAGGAGTAACAAACATACACACACACAAACTTTCGCTTTTATAATATTATTAGGAATTAGGAATATATTAGGAATTAGGATAGTGACGCGACGTCATAGCAATCGTAAAAATTTGAAAATTGTTTTTGTTTTTATTTAAAAAGTGGGAAAAACGGGGGTATTGAAATTTCATAATGAGATAACAATATTGAGTGGGGTATCATAAGAAAGGGCGTTACTTGTTTAGTCTATATATAAATATAATATGACTTTTCACTTCACGTTGTTTTTTACGTGTATTCTTTATTTGGGTCTTAAATATAGGTCTGTTAGATATAAAATCTGTGGTTAAATAGTTCAAAGTTTTAGGCGAATTTAGGCTACTTGTGCAAAAAAAAAAATTGGGCGAATTTAGGCTACTCAGCAGGTAAAATTGGGCGAATTCAATTGGCAAACATCTGGCAACCCTGGTCGGCTCCTCTTACTTTTTAACAAGAGTTTGCCAAATCTCTATTTTAATCGCGATCAAAATCCCCTCTAGGCCGGTTTGTGTGAACACACCCTAATACTCCTAATAGTTTTTTTGTATATCTACCTCAACTTTAGATTCTAGCTTCAAGGGCATAGCCTAGGTAACCTACCTGAAATCAACTTATAACAATCGATTTCCAACAAAGTCAAGGTTGTCTGTACCTATTGGAGTTTTAATAAAACACATATTGAACATTAATATTTAAGTAGGTATCCATTAATTCCATAAAAGCATTATCACAAGGGGGTGCTCAGACAGTCTAAAGATCTGCATAAAGCTAGGCGTGGGAATCACATTGTAACTGAGATATGAGTTTTAGAAACTACAGAAATACAGTATTTTATTTCTTCACTTTAATCTTATCAGCAAGGGAGCACGACAGGCCTGTTCCATCTGGTTCCACGTTCAGTTCCTCAACCGTGCTGTCATTGATGACCATTGAGAACCTTTTGGAACGGAATCCACCGAGTGGTGGCAGGTTTGTCCCGAGGTCCAATGCCTTGATGAAGTTTCCACTGGGGTCTGCTAGCATACGAACCTGGGAAAACATTTGTTCTTATTTATCACAATGTATGTATGATACTCCTCATACAATATAAAACATTCTTGTTTTCTAATTGTTTACTCAAAGATGGCTGACTAGCTCAATAAATATGCTTATCATATTTTCAAACTGACATTTTCAAAAGCAAAATCTCTGCAGATTGTTTCTTGTTTGTTGTGTGAAAGGAATTGTTCCCAGAGTTACAAACTGTTCAATTATTATCAGTATAGACAACAAAAAAAGGTTTATTGACTTTAGTCTGTCCATTGTATTTGAGTTCAGGGTTAGTTTTGTGTGAGATTTATTTTATTGACTGCTTTTGTGACAAACATTATAACAAAATCTAACAACACAACAGTTCTAAGCATTTGCCACCAAAGTCTGAAATTCTGACAACATTCAAGTTGTATTTAAATTTTAAATTAAAGCATAATTTTAAAAAGGAACCTGTATCCAAAGTATCGAAACAAAAAAAGGTAACTAATATTTACTGTTTTATTCAGTCAATGGTTCATAATTTATGTACATGTTATCAAGTGCGGGTTTAGAGGTCAATCAATACACTTACATTGCTTATCAACTAAGCTAAGAATGGAAACATTTTATTGCATGGAGGCAAAAACAGTCAGCAAAGGTAAAGGTTCTGGTATTCCAATTTAATATTTTTCAAAATTTCTAACAAAATACAATGCATTCCAATTTCATCATTATATGCCTACCAGAACCTCAACAGAGATTTTAAGACTGCTTAAGAAGTTACTAGCTGACCTGGGAAACGTTGTTTTGCCCTTAGGGATATAAAAATCCTATACCTTTAAGCGAGCAATTCTATATTTCTATACATATAATCCAAATCTCGGAAACGGCTTGAACGATTTTCATGAAATTTAGTATACAGGGGGTTTTGGGGGCGATAAATCGATTTAGCTAGGATTCATTTTGAGGAAATGACAAATTTACCAAAAAAAAAAATGACTACTGCTGCCATCTATTGTCCGATAGATATACTACCGAGCAAAGCTCGGTCACCCAGATATTAAAGATAAATTGAGACGTCTTAAGCTATTCTATCTAGATCAAACTGCACACTGTGTGCAAATTTGATTAAAATCGGTTAAGTAGGTAGTTTAGGAGTGAATTGCTTACAAACAACGCATATTTGATATAGATGTTATACTTATCAGTATCTTTTTCACATAGTTTAGCCATGTTCACACATACTGCTAGCCCAGTTTTGCAAGATTATTGTAAATGTGATTTATTATTAGGCTTAAATATGTTTAAAATAAAACATTATATCATTGGATTTTGTTTT
This sequence comes from Coenonympha glycerion, assembly GCA_963855885.1. Lineage (NCBI taxonomy): Eukaryota > Metazoa > Arthropoda > Insecta > Lepidoptera > Nymphalidae > Coenonympha > Coenonympha glycerion. Next base: position 16,294,172 of record OY979635.1, read on the forward strand.
ACCTTCCCTTTAGTGTTATGTTGTGCTCCCCAAGCAGCCATCACGTAGGGATCATTCACCGACACGCAAACGATCTCGGAAACACCCTCGGACTTCAGCTTGTCGGCGTTCTGCACGTATCCCGGCAAGTGAGTCTTGGAGCAACCGGGAGTGAAGGCGCCGGGGACGGCAAAGAGCACGACCTTCTTACCGCTCGTCAACTCGCAAACATTCACTTTGTTAGCCGGAGAATCCTCGAAGAGATCCACTGCCGGCAGTTTGTCCCCAACCTTAGAAAACATTATCCTTATAGGGCCTTTATTATGTAATTTTCAATTAATGTATCAAAACGGGTATTACCTTGATCGGAGCCATAGCGTATAATGTTGTATGAACCGCTCGACTGTATGATGGTTTCACTAATGCAGAAACACTTCGATTAATAATTGACACGCTCGTGCGGAACATTTGTTTGATTTTTTTCTTTGACAAACTGGAATTGACAATCGTTTTTCTTTGATTGGATTTGACAAATTTGATTGATTGATTTCCGTTTTTGACTTAAAACACAGACTAATTACTAATTAAAAATCACCGTAGACGATTAAGATTTTTTATCACAGACGAAGACCAATGAATGGACCAATGAGTGTATCGCAATAAAAACATCCTTTGCGGATGGAATGAAAATATAAATATAAGAATTGAATCAATAACTGTAAATATTTTTTTAAAATGCACTGATAAGATAATTTTTAGTTTATTCATTTGTGATTCACCTGAGACAAAATTGTACACCTTGTGTTGGTTGTCTATGGTACAGTACATAAGAGTATGGACAACAAAGAAAAGGGGTAATGGGGAAGAGCACAGACGTAGAGAAGAGAATAGAGAAGAGGTTAGTGATTTTAATTTTTTTTTTCTTTCGTGGTCAGTGAATCTGTGACCCTTTGCACTGGACCTGTGCCACTGTGTGTCATTGAACATTTCTTTCTCAAATATGGCGTCGTGCGTCGTACAATTCGGTACCGCTGACATCACAAACCGCTGTCGATCGCGTATATTACCACATTTTACAGTTTTGACAATTAAAAATCCGGTTTCAGGGCGGAGTATAAAAATGTATGTGTGACGTCGTCAGTGCTGACGTTTAATCAATGACTGGTCTCATAATATTGCTGTGGTGCAGACAGTATATTATGGTATATTATGTGTTCTGCGGTGCAGAGAGTATATGTGTTCTGTGGTGCTGAAAAGTGAAAAAAAAAAATCATTCGTTTGTCGTTTTGGATTGACGTTGTTTGATTCTTTCACGAGAATTTTCTCACTTTTTACTGCATTTATAACAATAATTTAATTTAAAATATGATGATTAATGGTTTTGGTGTCTTGCCAGCAAAACTTTGAGGTTTAATCACCAGTGAAGTGCAGTGCTAAGCATGGAATCGCCTTCAATGGACACTATTTACCAGGCCATCAGTGCCTTGTATGATAACCCCAATGGAAACGAGAAAGAAAAAGCTTCGACCTGGCTTGGAGACGTACAGAAATCGGTAATGAACACTTTCCAATAACAAAATCATGTCATATTTGGTTTACCGTTTAACCAGTCGCATGACCCGATTTGCTATTTTATTTATGAAAAACTTCGGTAAATGTTATTGCAGATACACTCGTGGAAAGTTGCAGACCAGCTTTTGCAGCAGAAGAAGGATGTTCCGTCGTGTTTCTTCGCCGCGCAGACTATGCGATCGAAAGTTCAACATAACCTCTCAGAATTACCCCAAGAGGCTGTTGTATCCCTCAGGGACTCCTTAGTGGCACATTTAGAAGGAATCTCTCCTGACACGAGCTCAGCAATCCTCACTCAGTTGTCTCTAGCCTTAGCCGACCTAGCATTACAGATGTTGACATGGCAAAACTGTGTCAGCGACCTAATTAAGTTATTTTCAAACAAAAATTACTACGTGCTATTAGAGATATTAACAGTGTTACCTCAGGAAATCGATTCGTCAAGTTTAAAACTTGGAGAGAACCGCAGGGAGGAAATAAAAAGTGAGCTGCGCGCAAATGCACAAGCTGTGACATTTTTTCTTAAGGAATGTATCAATAGTAATCCAAATTCTCAGCTAGCATTGAAAATTATTAAGTGTATGACCTCGTGGATTCAGGTTAAAGCTATAAGTATACAGGAAGTGCCTAATAATGCAGTGATAGGGTACAGTTTACAAGTCCTTCAGGATCATACGTCCATTAACATATTACATGACGCTGCTGCTGATTGTATTTGTGCAATACTACATTGCTTGGAACAGAATAGTAACAATACTGAAGTAGAGAAGCTCCTATTTGACAATGTGTCTGCGTTAGACGCTAGCTATCATATGGTGGTGGCTCACGAGGAGGAGGAGAAGGCTGCCAACTATGCCAGGGTATTCACGGAGCTGGCCGAGACGTTTTTAGGGAAAATAATTCTGAGTACATCCAATGGAACTGCCCATTTTGCCATGAGAGCCTTAGAATTGGTATTGATGTGTGTTGGACACCACGATTATGAGGTAATGGTTAATATTAATCTAAGATAATCTTACAAATTGACCAATCCTTTTGGCCCATACCTATGAATATTGTATAGTTCTTTTGTGTCTTAAACTAACACCTGCTTTGATAATGGTATCCAAGTTTATGAATACATTACAACTGTAATTCATACTTCACTTGTGTCTCAGACTGTACTGAAGGCTTTTGTGCTTACACACATATTCACAGCATTTGGTTACTTGTTTGTTAAATTAGGAAAACACCAAAACTTCGTTCGTAGACTGAGAATACAGTTCAAAAACAATAACTGATTCCATTTTCAAGTTACTGATTATATTTTAAACTTATAATGGCAAAGTTACTTTGGAAAAAATTACATATCGTCGGTTTACTGTGAAAACATAATAAATGCAGTTTACATCATTTCGAGTAAATCGCATTTTAAAGTTTGAGGTAAGATTTGGGATACTTAAAACTTAATAAGCTAGAAATAAGTAAGTTCAAATGATGCAATAAGTATCCATCTTATTGATATATATTGATATTGTTTTATATTGATAAAGAAATACTATAAAACCTTCATTATAATTCAGAGGGTCATGCATTTATTTGGTTTTACCTGTAACTTGCAAATGTACCCCATCTTATGTTTAATCTGCCCTAGAATGCTAATTTTAGTACCCAGGTAATTGTTTTCTGTATGTTTGTATTGTTTTATGTTTTTTTGTGTTAACGTTTATCTCAGAAATTGTATTTTTTTGGAAATTGACTTCAAGAACCCCTGTTTTGTTTTATTTATCTGGTTTTAACTGAAGGCTTTTTAAAAAATTAAAGACATTTATTACGATAACTATTATACAAAATTATGCATGAATTAAAATAAAGTTAAATTTGGGTGTAATCCATTTTACTGTTAGTAAATAATATGAATTACGAGTTATTGGGCATGAAGGAATTTATTTAAGTGCATTAAGCTTTATTTAGTATGACTTTTAAGAAAGAATGAAAAACAAAATAGTAGGAGAAAGAACTTTATCTTGAAGGTCTTCAGCTTATGACTGTTTGTCTACGCTAGGGCTGGATAACCAATCGGCTCCAGAACGAGTTGGCCGATACGAGTACCAGCCATGGTATTCTTTAGGAATCATTTTTTTGTTACATAAACTGAGAAGATTCTGTTTTGATTTCATTGATGGGTAAAGGTTTATTATAAAGTCGTTTCCATTGTAAAATAGGGCTTGACTGAGCTACCTCAACCTCTTGAGGGTCTTCGAGGGTTTACGTTGTCCGAAATGTCATAATTGTAATTCTTTGAACGTTCTTTTGACTCAAGAAAGTTGTGTTAGATTTTTATTAAGTGAGCAATGTAGAACTGGAAACAGTAATAATGAAGCCACATATTAGTTTCTGTTCTGTTTTCTGCACGTATCTGAATACAGAGAAACTTTCATCATGTGGTAAGGCTCATACGTGGACAGAACTGCCTCTTTTCCATTCCTTATAATAAACCATCAGCCATCAGAGAAGAGTTTTAATGAAGATGTAACAAATTAATTATTCCTGAAGAAATACCATGGCTGCTACTCGTCTCTGCCAACTCATTTTGAAGCCGATCGGTTAAACAGCCCTAGCTTAGATCTTAATCTAAGCTAGGGCTGGTCATCAGGTAAATACGTTCAAGTTTTAGGTTTTTTCATCAACTATTTTGTTTGCTAACCTTTTTAAAAGTCATAATAAATAAAGCTTAATGCACTTTAATAAATCCCTTAATTGTAAATTACTCGTAATTGATAATTTTTTTAGGCGATCGCCCTGCCGTTCAAATCGCTTGAATGCGTTTATTACGTTTTTGCTGTACAATTTTAGAATTTAAAATAACATCACAAGTAACAATACAAGGAGTAAAATAAGATGAATGCCTTTATAATGTTTTAACTGTACAAGTGAGAATTCGGAATTTGGATTTATGCTTTTAAATGCGTTTAATACTTTTTACCGGACGATTATTTCATTCCTTTCTAAGAGACTTATTACATGTAAAAAGGTATAATCATATTTATACTATTTTACTCGAATAATCTTGATTGGGCTAATGCATTAAAGATGATTATGCTCAATTACTAGTATAGATTTAATTTTTCAGGGCATTTGTAACTTATTCAAACTGGCTATCTCCGAAACTATCGTTCGTAGCATTTATTTGGTTTTACCTATCGAAAGAGCGGAAAAAAATAAGTATAACTGCATTTTTAACTCAATTCAGCCAAAAAGTGCATTTATAATGTTTTACCCGTAAACCGACGATATTATCATCATATTGAATCATTGCAGATATTAATTGCCACTTTTACCAAAAAATTATAATTTTTATTAAAATGTACATTTTGTAGGTAGCAAAAATAACCTTCAACTTGTGGTACCGCCTGTCAGAGGAAGTGTATGAGAGGGACTACCAGCCTCTCACTGATGTGTTCAAGCCTCACATAGAGCGGCTGATAGAGGCCCTCGCCAGGCACTGCCAGTGCGAGCCAGACCTGCTGCAGCTGCCTGAGGAAGATGAGTTCTTTGTAAGTATATAAAGCAGTCTTTCCCAAAGTGGGCGATAACGCCCCCTTGTGGGCGCTGCAGGTCTCAAGGGGGGCGGTAAGAGACCCAGAAAGAAAATGGGGGCGTTGTGTCGAGGCGGGGGGGTGATTTGTAATTTTATTTAGCTAGTAGGCCTCTTAAACAACCTCTTAACTGCAAGAGCTCTCGACTCTCAACAACAACTTGTGAACATCAACTAATATGAATTAAAAGATTGCTCAAACTCGATTCTATATTTCTCTCCGCGTAGTTCATATATCTGTCATATTTTATTGAATATAGAAAAAATGAATCATCATGTCAATCGGTCGCTCCGTTTCGTAATGAAAGTAGACACAAATAAAAAGGCAACAGACACACTTTCGCATTTTAATAGTTATTAGTACTCGTAGATATCTATCATGTTTTAACAAGTTTTTGTTAAATAACCCGAATTGTGCATTCCTGTAGCAGTCGGATGATTCATTGAATACTTGTTCGGACTTGTTGAGTACGATTGAGCGTCGAATGAGATTAACGAGTTTATGCATGTTTGTTTTATTCCTGTCGGTGCGTGCTGCTTAAGCATTTCTATATAAACAATGTAATATTTATTTTATTTTCATTTGTGGTCTCGCGCGTAATAGATGAGCACTACTTACACCTCCTCTACACTACTCGCGAAGTTGAACGTATTTCTCATTGCAAAACAATGTCGGAAGTAAAAAAGAAGAGACGGCAATACTGTGCGGAATATATTAAATTCGGATTTATTGAAAATCCCACAAACCCATCGTCGCCTTTGTGTCTTCTATGTCTAAAAACATTTTCGAATGAAGCAATGAAGCCTTCAAGGCTGCAAGATCATTTGAATAAAATGCATCCAGATAAGAAAGACAAGAATGTAGCATATTTTCAAGACCTAGAGAAGAAGCATAATACACAGCCAAGTGTAGCAAAACTATTTTCGGCGGCTGCTAAGCAAGATGACGACGGACTTCGAGCTTCGTACAATATCTCTTTGTTAATTGCTCAAAAAGGCAAACCACATAACATCGGAGAAGAGTTAATATTGCCAGCAATAAATGAAGTAATAACTACTGTGCTTCATAAACCGGCCGCAGATATTATCCGAAAAATTCCTTTGAGTAATAATTCTGTGCAAAGACGAATTGATGAAATGGCTGAAAACATTGAAGAATCATTGTGCGATCACCTGAGGACAAGTCAATTCTCAATTCAGCTCGATGAGTCCACTTTACCAACTAATGAAGCATTGTTGTTGTCTTACGTGAGGTTTATTAAAGATGAGAAAATATGTGAAGAACTATTATTTGCTAGAAATTTAGAGACCGATACAAAAGGTGAAACCATATTCAATACATTGGAAAAGTTTTGCGATGAGAAAGAGATTCCTTTGAAAAATATTATTTCAGTTGCTACGGATGGCGCTCCGGCTATGACAGGGTGCCATAAAGGCTTCATAGCGTACTTAAAAAATAAAATTCCAGATGTCCTTGGTGTACATTGCGTTATTCATAGACAACATTTAGTTGCTAGAAACTTAAGTGAAAAACTATTTCAATCACTGCAATATGTCATCAAAGCAGTCAATAAAATCCGCAACAGCTCTTTGAATGATAGATTATTTCATCAGCTTTGTGTTACTAATGACGAGGATTTCAACCGTTTGTTGTATCATACTGAAGTTCGTTGGCTATCAAGAGGCAATTGTCTGACTCGATTTTACAACCTGTTTGACTCTGTTATAGAGTTCTTGGAAACTAAAGATACAGAATTGCACGACAAGCTCATAACATCAAAAAATGATATAGCTTACATGACAGACCTGTATAAATTAATCAACGACATGAATCTCCAAATGCAAGGCGATAAACTAAATTTAATTAAAACAAAAAACGTCGTTGCTGCTTTCGCAGCCAAACTGCTTCTACACAAAAAGAATCTGGGCAGACGTGAGTTTCACAATTTTCCAAATTTATCAGTATCATGCAGTAACGACGAATTGTTTGCCTACTGCCAACATTTGGAAAACCTCCACATTGACTTCACCGAACGATACCAGGACATTTTGAACTTGGAAATACCAGACTGGGTGTTGGATCCGTTTTCAAATGTCAACACAGCAATGTCACCTCAGCTGGAAGAAGAACTTATAGAATTGACAACAAACGAGGAAATAAAAATCAAGTTCAAAAATGGTTACCAAGAATTTTGGCTACAAAAACCGATCCCGCAATTGTACCCTGGATTGTGGTCAATCGTTCAACGATTCTTGATAGCATTCCCATCGTCATATTTGTGTGAACGTGGATTTAGTGCTGTGACAACATTGCTTACTAAAAAGCGAAATCGTTTGCTTGTTACCGAACGTGGCGACTTGCGACTGTTCTTGAGTAAATTGGAACCTGATATCAACAAACTTATTAAACAGCATCAGATTCATCCTTCACATTAGTTTTTATATAAGGATTGATTATTTTAGTTATATTTTTAATAAAAGATACCTTGAGATTAAAGATAACTTGAGACCTTAAGCGCCGTTGTATGTTACCTACTGCGCTCAGGTTTCAAGTTGCGGGTTATAGTAAAAGTTTCGTTTAGAATTCTCCGTTAATATACATATATAGGTCACAATAATTAATTAATTCAATTTGAAGTTATAGTGGTTTTTAAATAGGTGAAAAAATGGGGGCGCTAAAAAAATATTTATTCTCAAAGTGGGCAGTAGACAAAATAAGTTTGGGAACCACTGATATAAAGTATTAAGTTCTACTACCCTACATAATTCTTCTTCTCTTCTCACCGATTGCAGACAACCCTAGAGATTACTAGACCATAAAGAATTAGGGCCACCTTTGCATACATGTTAAGTTCTAAGTTGTTTGTTCCTGTTTCATATGCAATAATAAAGTCTTTCTATCTTTCTGCATATCATCGTCATCATCTAGTTCTAACTATTAGATAATCTTGCAACTGGCTAAAAATTTGATGAAAGAGTCCTCATTTCCTGGAAAAGCCAATATAAGACATATTTACTGATTGTGTAAAGTATTATTGGAGGGCAGAATGCAGATATATTCAGTATTTATTTTAACTATAGTTTTGTGGTAAAAACTTTGATTAATTATTTACAGACTACACACAATGTGAACTCGTGGAATGACTTCATGTCATGGCTTATTATTGACAGTTGAAATTTGCTGAGTTGATTGCTGTCAACCAAGCCAACCATGGAAACTATATTACTTTAGCCAATATTTATCACTATTATCACCATAGTTTATCACAGACAAAACACAGGTTTAAAAATGTTAATCTCATTTCTCAGGACTTCAGGATGAAAGTAATGGAGCTGATCAAGGATGTAGTGTTCATTGTGGGGTCGAGCTCTGTGTTCCGTCAGATGTTTGCTACGCTACAAGCTGACTTGTCATGGGAGCAAACTGAGGCTGCGCTCTTCATCATGCAAGCCGTTGCTAAGAATATATTGCCGTGAGTATTTTATCTCATGGCTTCAGACGGAAAGTTGATAGAGTGAATAAATTAAATGTTGTTTTTTTATGCAGTTGAGTGCAATTTTCTAGCAATTTGTGTTAAGAGTTCCAGATAATTAAAACATATTATATGTACGTAGTACTTATCCTATACCTTTAAACGAGCAATTCTTGTATATTTATTTCTATATAATCTGGATCTCGGCAACAGCTCCAACGATTTTCATGAAATTTAGTATACAGGGGGTTTTGGGGGCGATAAATCGATCTAGCTAGGATTCATTTTTATAAAATGTCGAATTTACTAAAAAAATAATAAAATATGATTTCTGCTGCCATCTATTAGCCAGTAGTTAAACTACCGAGCGAAGCACTCCTGCAGCTGCCATCTATTAGCCAGTAGTTAAGGGCGATGGGTACCATCTGGGCGCGAAAATTCAAATTTTATTTAGTTTTTCGCTCATAGTGGGCTAATTATACATTCAAGGCTAATGGCAATGTGTTTTGCGGGCACAACGTTTATGCATCTACATGTTTTTAACAAAAACTCTGCTCAACAATACTCATTTACTTCATATTGGTTCCCGATAGCTCGAAATCTTTGAAACTGCAAAAAATTATCTTTCGGGAACCAATATGAGATGAGTGGGAACTTTCGAGCAAAGTTTCTATTAAAAACATGTAGATGCATTAAAAGTAGGCCCGCAAAATGCATAGTCATAAATCTTCAATGTGTAGTTTGTCTAAGATTTGCGAAAAACTAAATAAAATTTTAATTTCGCGGGCTGGTAGGGCCGCAACACCTTAAACTACCGAGCGAAGCTCGGTCACCCAGATATTGTATAAATTAATAGGCCACCAGCCATGGTTCATTTAAGCCTTAGACAGCTTTACATCTAGTGCAGGCTCTTATGGCTTGAGTTATCATAGTCACACATTTCCCGAGTGAATATATTGCTTGTGGTTGAATTTCAAAAACAATTTTTTTGACCTGGCAGACCAGGGTCAATGGCTAGACCCATAAAGTATCACTGATAGCAGTTTGTGCTTAGAATTTCACGTCTACGTGCGAAAACCGCTTAAAATTGGTGCTTTCAGTCACAAGAAAACCTCAAAAAATATGAGTCTGTCGACAAGTAAGCAAGCAAGTTCAACCTATCAAATTCTGTATGATTTGGATGGTCAGGTGCCGAGATATGGGCAAAAACCATACTTCTATCGTAGTAAACTTTTGTGAACCGTGTGAATATTCCTGTGATGACTTATGTCATCAATACTAGTTTGTAATTGAACAAGTACAGTTTATAATCTTGAACTTAATAAACTTACTGTACTACGTATTATGTGTGTAAATCAAGAAATTGAATTGTTCTCTGTACATATTATACACAAGAAATGAAATAGATACAATATTCTGAAGAGTCGCATACTTGACTCTTCAGAAGTGCCTGTAAGTTACATGGAATAAAGGGTTATGATTTTTTCATTTCCAGGTGAGGGTTTTATATATCAAGCCTATAACTCATATACTCTCTTTATGTTAATTTCAGAGAAGAATATGAATATGTGCCAAAAGTAGTGGAAGCAATACTATCTATGCCTGAGAACAGCCACCCGGCGGTGCGCAAAACATGCATCCTGCTGTTAGGAGAGCTGTGTGAGTGGATCGAAAGGCATCCCGAGTGCCTGGAGGCAAGTCTGCAGAACCTGATCCGAGCACTCCATGATCAGAGGCTGGCGAACGCAGCTGCTGTAGCATTACAGGTGATACTTCATGTTGTACTTATGAACATTAGGAAAACTTACAGCCAGTTACAGAAGATAGGCTGAAAACTTAAGTAAGAAAGAATTTACAAATAGATTTGTCACAGAAAGGAAAAAAGATTCACTTCATTTTAAAAGTGTGTATCAGTTGCCTTATGCTCGTTTTCACCAAGATTTTAAGCGACGCCTAAGCTCTTAGGTGACAGTTTTTGTAAGTGAAAACTGTCACCTATCGGCTTAGGCGTTTGTTAAAGTGTTGGTGAAAACGAGCATTAGAGATTTATCAGATGAGTAGATATGAACAAGAAGAATAAGATGAGAAGGTTAAAATAGGAGATTTTGAATTGCTTTTATATTTGCCTGGCAGTATATAGCCTAATTGAAATTATTATACCTCACAAATGTTGTTCCACAAGAACTGCATGCTCCCAACTGTCACCAAAATGTGGGCTATATATATGTATTAGGAATGAAAGTATATCCCATAGTTGGGTTAAACTTGATGTGTTTATTTTTGATCCGTTTCAGAATATTTGCAAAGCGTGTCGCAGTCAGGCTGCTTCCCATGCGTCCACCCTCCTGCAAGCTGCCCGCCTCGCTGACGAACTGGCCTTGCCCTTGCATACGTCCTCCACACTAATGCGAGCTCTCGCCGCGGCTATAGGACGACTGCCTCACGACCAGGTAAAAAAATATATTATGTCATGAAGTTCTCTGATTTCATATTTACCGTCAAGGTGTGATACAAGCTATACAAGGTGTTGGTTAATTCGTAAAGTGTGCCTGCAGCTAACCTTTTAACTTGATCTTAGAAACACACATGTGATAAGAAGTCCCAATTTTTTTTTAATACAAAAAAATATTATTTTATTTAGAATAATAAAATTTAGCAACTCTAACTGTGACATCATCCTCATATCATTTTCATTATTCCCAGTTCATTGGTATTGTACTGGCTGTTTTTAGGGCTGTCACTTAAAATTTATGGTAGATACATTTATGAACTCCCTATAGTTCCCTCAGGATATGAGCTACACTTCTTGAGATATTTTTAATGTATCTATACATCGTTCCCTACTTAAGGCTTTCAGCTATTTAGGGCAATAATATAATCTACATGTTGTATATTCCATTAAATGGTTCATTTATTTCATCTTACAAAGAATTTTCTTGTGCTTGGTTTCTGTGCATTATTTCTTGTGCTATATGAATCGACTTCCATCTTGCAATGCTTTGAGATACTACAGGGTTCATCATTACTTTCACAGTTGACCATTGCGATGAGAGAAGCCACATCAGTGCAACTGGCGGGTCTGACGGACCTCGTGAAGAACAACAAGGAACTGAAGAAAGGCACCAGCACTGACCCCGTGCTGTGGCTGGACAGGCTCGCAGCTCTGTTCAGAGATGTGGACGTGCTGCCTTCCTCAGTGACCAACAGCCATCCCTGTATGCCCGCTTTCCAAGATGCCTGGCCTGTTATCAACCAAGTTATGAACAAGTGAGTTTTACATTTATATTGTACACAGTCAAGTCATGAATATTTAATATACAGTCCAGGGTAGCGATTCGCAAAACGAACGATTGTGAAATGAACGAAAATGTCATGGCATTTAGATAAGGGGTACGTATAACTAGATTCATACCGAAACATTTCCTCGGAACACTGAAAAATTTATCATGAGTCATTTCACTCAGTAAGTATGTCAAAACAGTATGTGAATCGCCGTTGATGATTGTTGAGACTTCGATTCGGAACTGTTATTTAAATCTAAGGCAAACTGATGTTACACTTGTATTATATATTATAAGAGTGATACAAAGAAGAGAAATTGTAGTACAGCGCGCGTTATGTTATCGATGCCGGTCGGACGCCGAATGCCGTTCATTGGTTGCCGCCGGCCGGAGCCCGCCCGATGCTGCGCGAGCGCTGATGACGTCAAAAACTCAAAACTCAAAATATCTTTATTTCACACTAGCTGACCTGGCAAACGTTGTTTTGCCCTTAAGGATATAAAAAAATAGATAAATTGAGATTTAAGCTATCCTATCTTTTAAGTTAGAGCAAACTGCACCCTGTGTGCGAATTTTATTAAAATCGGTTAAGGAGTCCATAAAATTGGTTTAGGAGTCCATTGAGGACAAACATTGTGACACGAGATTTATATATATTAAGATAAGATAGGCCTAATATACAGGCGCTTGTAAATGGTCCTTATGATATTTGTCACGCGATAACTCCAAGTCGACTTAAAACTAAGTTTACGAGGGTTCCAACGCGCCCTGCACTGAGAAGACAATGATGATGATGTACGCCTAGTATGTCAGAGCAGCATGGCGGCTAGCGTTTTTGCGAAATTTTAATGCCCTTGTCGATTTCATTGGAATATAATTCTTGTAACTACTAACCAACGAAATTCTCATTATAAAAGCATGAATGGTGTGTCAGGTACGTGTCGGACGGGCGCGTGATGGAGCGCTCGTGCCGCTGCGTGCGCTTCATGGTGCGCAGCGCGGGGCGCCACGCCGCGCCGCTGCTGCCGGCGCTGTGCGGCGCGCTGCCCGAGCTGTACTCGGCGCGGCAGCACTCGTGCCTGCTGTACCTGTGCGCCGTGCTGTGCGACGCGCTCGCCGAGCCCGCGGGCGGCGGCGACGCGGGCGCCTCGCTCACGCGGCTGCTGCACGCGATGTTGCCGCGCGCGCTGGCGCAGCTCGACACGCCCACCGGCCTGAAAGACAACCCGGACACCGTGGACGACCTGTTTCGACTGTGTGTGCGGTGAGTTTTAAGTTATTATTAACCAATTCACCGACATTGGTACAGCCGAGCTTTTTTGCGCCTACTTCCTCATTATTATGTCTTATGGAATCATGTTATGGGGCAAAGCTGCTGATGAAAATCTTTATTCATTCACATAATCTCTAATGAAAAGTTCGGAAAGCAGGTTTGCACCCCAAAGTATAATTATATTGCAAAAAGGAACAATAATTGTAATATTTCATAATATTTATTGTTACTTTAAAAGAAAAATTTCCTTCACAATCCATCATCATACCTTACCATCACATAGTATATGTTATTTGGAGTCTCTTGAGTGACAGAACAGGATTGGATTTGCCAATAATTGATGAACCACCATTCTCCAGCTAAAAGAAGCAGTAGTGTAACACATAACTCTTTATACCTCAGGTATCTGCAGAGAAACCCCTCAGCCCTGGTGGAAGGAGACACCCTGAACTCCGTCCTCCAGTGCGCCATGGTGGCCTGCGCGCTGGACCACAGCGACGCCAACTCGTCGCTGATGAAGTTCCTGCACGACCTCACGCGCCTGGCCTCCGCCACCAGGACCGACGACCAACACTTGAAAGGTACATCCTCACAGGAACCCCTCAGCCCTGGTGGAAGGAGACACCTTGAACTCCGTCCTCCAGTGCGCCGTGGTGGCCTGCGCGCTGGACCACAGCGACGCCAACTCGTCGCTGATGAAGTTCCTGCACGACCTCACGCGCCTGGCCTCCGCCACCAGGACTGACGACCAACACTTGAAAGGTACATCCTCACAGGAACCCCTCAGCCCTGGTGGAAGGAGACACCTTGAACTCCGTCCTCCAGTGCGCCGTGGTGGCCTGCGCGCTGGACCACAGCGACGCCAACTCGTCGCTGATGAAGTTCCTGCACGACCTCACGCGCCTGGCCTCCGCCACCAGGACTGACGACCAACACTTGAAAGGTACATCCTCACAGGAACCCCTCAGCCCTGGTGGAAGGAGACACCTTGAACTCCGTCCTCCAGTGCGCCGTGGTGGCCTGCGCGCTGGACCACAGCGACGCCAACTCGTCGCTGATGAAGTTCCTGCACGACCTCACGCGCCTGGCCTCCGCCACCAGGACTGACGACCAACACTTGAAAGGTACATCCTCACAGGAACCCCTCAGCCCTGGTGGAAGGAGACACCTTGAACTCCGTCCTCCAGTGCGCCGTGGTGGCCTGCGCGCTGGACCACAGCGACGCCAACTCGTCGCTGATGAAGTTCCTGCACGACCTCACGCGCCTGGCCTCCGCCACCAGGACTGACGACCAACACTTGAAAGGTACATCCTCACAGGAACCCCTCAGCCCTGGTGGAAGGAGACACCTTGAACTCCGTCCTCCAGTGCGCCGTGGTGGCCTGCGCGCTGGACCACAGCGACGCCAACTCGTCGCTGATGAAGTTCCTGCACGACCTCACGCGCCTGGCCTCCGCCACCAGGACTGACGACCAACACTTGAAAGGTACATCCTCACAGGAACCCCTCAGCCCTGGTGGAAGAAGGCACCCTGGGCTCTGACCTCTAGTGCTCCGCACAACTCTTTAACATACTCGCTCAGGCAGACATTAACTGCTATTAATGTTTAGGTTGTTTTCTCCTCAACGGTTAACTTAGCCCATTCAGTTTTAAGTTTTCCAGTTTTCATCGATTCTTTAAATTACGACCTGAAAGTAAATCTGAACAAAATAATAAATAAAAAATACTATCATCTTCATTTGAATGAATGTTACTTAAGATATAATTTTGAAATTAAAATTGCGTGCCGCCATTAGCGAATCCAAGATGGCGGATCCGCTGCAGCTGTGTGTAGAGGGTGGTGTGTTTGCAGACATGGTGAGCGGCGCGCTGCTGCAGTGCGGGGAGACGCTCACGTACGCGCTGCTCGAGGCGTCCGTGCTGCACCTGCACGCGTACATGCTCTCCGAGGTGAGACATCCCTACATCGGCCAGGTTACCTCGAAGAATAAAGACAAGAAGACCTCACAAACAATGTTCCTGACTTTGGCCCGGTTACCTTTGCTCCAAGAGATAGGGCTGGGTTTTGCACCTTTTGATGAGTGGTTTTTGCTTTTAATAAGTGAATTGTAAAGTAAAGGGAGGAGTAAATAAAAATTGTAGAGCCGTCCTGCTTTGGGGTTCAATTTGTAATGGTAAAAGTAAACTGCTCAGTCTGAACTGCCATATTTTTTACCATTAAATATGGGTTACCTTACCCAAAAAGTCTAAATCCAAGAAGGGGGGGTTTAATTTCTTTCCTAAAAGGTTAAAAAACAGACATTGAAATGTTTATTTATGGTAGGTGGCGGAGGTGCTTCTGGAGCTGCTCCTGTGGCAGAAGAGCTGCGGGGTGGACTGGCTGCAGAGCGCGCTGCGCCGCCTGCCGCGCGCCGCGCCCGCCGCCACCGAGCACCAGTGCTGGCAGTTCCACCAGTACGCGATGAGGTGAGGCAGCGCCAACAGAAACACTGGCCCTTCAGCAGCTGTAGCCATGTCTTAGCAGAAGAGCTGCGGGGTGGACTGGCTGCAGAGCGCGCTGCGCCGCCCGCCGCCACCGAGCACCAGTGCTGGCAGTTCCACCAGTACGCGATGAGGTGAGGCAGCGCCAACAGAAACACTGGCCCTTCAGCAGCTGTAGCCATGTCTTAGCAGAAGAGCTGCGGGGTGGACTGGCTGCAGAGCGCGCTGCGCCGCCTGCCTCGCGCCGCGCCCGCCGCCACCGAGCACCAGTGCTGGCAGTTCCACCAGTACGCGATGAGGTGAGGCAGCGCCAACAGAAACACTGGCCCTTCAGCAGCTGTAGCCATGTCTTAGCAGAAGAGCTGCGGGGTGGACTGGCTGCAGAGCGCGCTGCGCCGCCTGCCGCGCGCCGCGCCCGCCGCCACCGAGCACCAGTGCTGGCAGTTCCACCAGTACGCGATGAGGTGAGGCAGCGCCAACAGAAACACTGGCCCTTCAGCAGCTGTAGCCATGTCTTAGCAGAAGAGCTGCGGGGTGGACTGGCTGCAGAGCGCGCTGCGCCGCCCGCCGCCACCGAGCACCAGTGCTGGCAGTTCCACCAGTACGCGATGAGGTGAGGCAGCGCCAACAGAAACACTGGCCCTTCAGCAGCTGTAGCCATGTCTTAGCAGAAGAGCTGCGGGGTGGACTGGCTGCAGAGCGCGCTGCGCCGCCTGCCGCGCGCCGCGCCCGCCGCCACCGAGCACCAGTGCTGGCAGTTCCACCAGTACGCGATGAGGTGAGGCAGCGCCAACAGAAACACTGGCCCTTCAGCAGCTGTAGCCATGTCTTAGCAGAAGAGCTGCGGGGTGGACTGGCTGCAGAGCGCGCTGCGCCGCCTGCCGCGCCCGCGCCCGCCGCCACCGAGCACCAGTGCTGGCAGTTCCACCAGTACGCGATGAGGTGAGGCAGCGCCAACAGAAACACTGGCCCTTCAGCAGCTGTAGCCATGTCTTAGCAGAAGAGCTGCGGGGTGGACTGGCTGCAGAGCGCGCTGCGCCGCCTGCCGCGCGCCGCGCCCGCCGCCACCGAGCACCAGTGCTGGCAGTTCCACCAGTACGCGATGAGGTGAGGCAGCGCCAACAGAAACACTGGCCCTTCAGCAGCTGTAGCCATGTCTTAGCAGAAGAGCTGCGGGGTGGACTGGCTGCAGAGCGCGCTGCGCCGCCTGCCGCGCGCCGCCGCCCGCCGCCACCGAGCACCAGTGCTGGCAGTTCCACCAGTACGCGATGAGGTGAGGCAGCGCCAACAGAAACACTGGCCCTTCAGCAGCTGTAGCCATGTCTTAGCAGAAGAGCTGCGGGCTGGACTGGCTGCAGAGCGCGCTGCGCCCATGCCAGCTGCGGGTGGACTGCGCCGCGCCGCCCGCCGCCACCGAGCACCAGTGCTGGCAGTTCCACCAGTACGCGATGAGGTGAGGCAGCGCCAACAGAAACACTGGCCCTTCAGCAGCTGTAGCCATGTCTTAGCAGAAGAGCTGCGGGGTGGACTGGCTGCAGAGCGCGCTGCGCCGCCTGCCGCGCGCCGCGCCCGCCGCCACCGAGCACCAGTGCTGGCAGTTCCACCAGTACGCGATGAGGTGAGGCAGCGCCAACAGAAACACTGGCCCTTCAGCAGCTGTAGCCATGTCTTAGCAGAAGAGCTGCGGGGTGGACTGGCTGCAGAGCGCGCTGCGCCGCCTGCCGCGCGCCGCGCCCGCCGTCACCGAGCACCAGTGCTGGCAGTTCCACCAGTACGCGATGAGGTGAGGCAGCGCCAACAGAAACACTGGCCCTTCAGCAGCTGTAGCCATGTCTTAGCAGAAGAGCTGCGGGGTGGACTGGCTGCAGAGCGCGCTGCGCCGCCTGCCGCGCGCCGCGCCCGCCGCCACCGAGCACCAGTGCTGGCAGTTCCACCAGTACGCGATGAGGTGAGGCAGCGCCAACAGAAACACTGGCCCTTCAGCAGCTGTAGCCATGTCTTAGCAGAAGAGCTGCGGGGTGGACTGGCTGCAGAGCGCGCTGCGCCGCCTGCCGCGCGCGCCGCGCCCGCCGCCACCGAGCACCAGTGCTGGCAGTTCCACCAGTACGCGATGAGGTGAGGCAGCGCCAACAGAAACACTGGCCCTTCAGCAGCTGTAGCCATGTCTTAGCAGAAGAGCTGCGGGGTGGACTGGCTGCAGAGCGCGCTGCGCCGCCTGCCGCGCGCCGCGCCCGCCGCCACCGAGCACCAGTGCTGGCAGTTCCACCAGTACGCGATGAGGTGAGGCAGCGCCAACAGAAACACTGGCCCTTCAGCAGCTGTGCCACGTTTCTTATGGTTGATCAGTGCAGAATCGTTGACGATCGCTCTTTCTATAGCTGCTTGTGTAGAAAGAAACCAACAATTACTACAGTTGTTTGTCTAATTTTTACCGTGACCCCTAAGACACGGGTTTACTAGTTTAGGGGTCTATGCTAGATAAGACAAGTGTATTTTTATTTTGTAGAAATAAACGTTATTATTATTATTATTATCCTATTTAATTTAACTCTCACACCCGGCACATGATAAATATATATAAAAACCACAAACGTATAATAAACTTACTTACATACACATAGATTACATAAACATACATAAACGTTACACACATACATATATGTACCGGGCGGAGGACTACACCCCGGCAGGGGAGACCAAACGGCCGGGGGTCAGGGCGACAGGCTAAGAAACCGACGGACTATCCTAGCCGAGTCGAGCACCACCGCCTTCTGCATCTTGGCCGCAAGTGAACTGCCACGGAAACCCAGTCGCCGCAGATGGTGAGCGAGGCTGACTGGGATTAAACCATTAGCAGATATCACGATTGGAATGGTTTCAGTGGACTCCACGTGCCACATGGCGGAAACCTCGTGAGCCAGATCCAGATACTTTCGTTTTTTCTCCGTCTCAGCTCTCACGAGGTTCTCGTCATACGGGATCGTGATGTCCACCAAAAACACCCGCGACTGTGCCCGGTCCATCACCACGATATCAGGCTTGTTAGCCAAGATAGTCCTGTCCGTGATGATTGACCGGTCCCAATAGAGCCGGACGCCGCCGCGCTCGAGGACAGGAACCGGCGTGTACCTATAATAGGGCACCCTCTCATCCAGGAGTCCGTACTTCAGAGCAAGCTCTTGGTGGAGGATTTTGGCTGCTTGGTTGTGCCTGTGCAAATACTCAGTGTTGGCAAGCGCCGAACACCCCGAAAGCACATGTCTGAGTGACTCACCGGGATGGCGACAGGCTCGACAAATGTCATGAGTGCCAT
This sequence comes from Coenonympha glycerion, assembly GCA_963855885.1. NCBI lineage: Eukaryota > Metazoa > Arthropoda > Insecta > Lepidoptera > Nymphalidae > Coenonympha > Coenonympha glycerion. Next base: position 16,313,121 of record OY979635.1, read on the forward strand.
CCTTCAGAATGTACTTTCGGTAGTTCCGCGTCTTAACCACCTGATCTTGTATTGCACAGACAAAACCCTCGGTTTCCCCAAAGAGGTCACCGAAACGCAGCCACTGCACGGACGCTTTTCTATCCACGTGGGGCTCATGTAGAGCCTTAAAAAAGCGTCCGTGCAGCTCCTTCCCCTTCCACACAGACTCCCGGTCAGAGGTGCTAAGCACAGCCGGTCCCTGCCACTCGGTGTTGGCCAAAGATAGGGGAGTAAGTCCTTTATCACATTCTATGACTTCCCGATGCACCGGAGACTCCCTTTTCGTCTCAAAGTATGCTCTGAGGCTGGATATCTCCCGATTGTGCATGGTCTTGACGTTGAGCATGCCTCGACCACCACACTTTCGGGGGACATACAGTCTCATGACAGACGACTTTGGGTGGTGCATGCGATGGGCAGTCATAGTTGTGCGGACCTTTCTATCCAGGGCGTCTAGTTCGGTTTGAGTCCATCTGAGCACGCCAAAGGTGTACATGAGGACGGGCATGACCCAGCCGTTATAGGCTCGGACTTTATTGGCACCCGACAAATAACTTTTACAGATCTTTGCCAGGCGCCGAAAAAAGACCTCGCAAACAGACTGTTTCACGTCCGCCTCCTGAACCCCTATTGATTGTGACATGCCCAGATACCGGTATGACTCAGCCTCGGAGAGGGTCCTGATGCTCGACGGCTCGAGATTGATCTCGGCCGAGCGAGCGACCCGTCCCCGCTCCACATGCAGGACCGCACACTTGTCTACCCCGAGTTCCATTCTGATGGAACTGCTGAACTCAGTGGTGATGTTCAACAATTCCTGCAGACGGGAAGCGCTGGGTGCCATCAGTTTGAGGTCATCCATGTAGAGAAGGTGAGGTAACTTCGGCCCCCCTCTCCGAAACTGAAAGCCTGTCCCGGAACCCTCCAGCAACGTGCTAAGGGGGTTCAGAGCCAGGCAAAACCAAAGTGGACTCAAACAATCGCCCTGAAAGATACCCCGCCGTATCCTGATTCGGTCATCCGCAGCCGCCAGCCGCTCGCCATGGAGACAAAGGATCGTGCTCCATTGCCCCATACATTCTCCGAGGAAGTCTCGAACTGCACTGTCAACTTTATACAGCTCGAGGACCCTCAGGAGCCATGAATGAGGCACCGAGTCAAACGCCTTTTTATAGTCAATCCAGGCGGCGGAAAAATTCCGGCGGCTGCGTTTGACCAAATGGCCCGCGACGGAGTCGATGAGAAGGAGCTCCTTAGTACCGCGACTACCACCCCTACACCCGTTCTGAGCCCCAGACATGATCCCGTGGTTGTCAACATGACGGGTAATTTTGGAGCTCAGAACGGATGTAAGTGTCTTATAGATGGTAGTAAGACACGTAATGGGGCGGTATTTAGCCGGGTCAGCGGTATCCGTGGTTTTTGGAGCTAAATGAGTGATCCCAGTGGTGAAAAGGCTTGGGAGCGCCCTTTGCTCAAGAGCGTCCTGGAATTGTCGAGCCAAGGTCGCATGGCAAGCCGAGAAACCCTTAAGTCAGTAGTGATGCAGTCCGTCAGGCCCCGGACTTTTCCAGTTCGGGGCCCGCCTTACTGCACCAGCTACATCCTCAGCGGAGATGGCGACCGGGTTCATCGGCTCAATTGAGGCACATGCTTCCTCTACCGCCGCAATCCAAGGACCCTCTTCGTGCTCCACCTCCGTCGACCAAACACTGCGCCAGAAAGAGACTAGGTCAGCCGTGTCCGGTCGCTGAGAGGAGGAGCAGACCGCTGGGCACTCCAGCTTTTTGTAGAACCTTTTCTGATCACTCACGAAGAGGCGATTTTGCTGAAATCGCTCAACTCTTTCCGAGTACCGCCGAATGCGGTTTCCCCATGCAGCGATTTTCTGCTTCAGGTCGTCGATGCGCTCCGTTAGTTTTTGGGCTATATCAGGCTGGTCTAGGCGAACCCCCATCCCATTAAAAGCTATCCTAACGGAGCGCACAATCCTTGGCCTTGTATTGCCCGACCTGAAGCTCTGCAGTCTGCCAATGAGGCCTCTGGCAAGGGTGATACGTCGTTCTATTCTCTTCTTCCAGGCAGGCTCTGCACTGGATCTAGCGGCACACCGTCCAAGTTTCTTGGCTTTGACGCCAATGAAACGATGGACGGCTAGGGCAGCGCCGAAGAGAATAGAAGCCGTATCATCCAAACCAGTGCTGCTCTCCAGATGTTGTGGCAGCATTTGGTTAATGGCCTCAATGACATCCCGCGTCGCCACATTTAACGATAGCCGGGAAAGCCGCGGGCGTTCCTCTAGAGGAGCAACTCGGATTTCAGCAATCGTCTCTTCTAAAATCCTTCTCATCCTCTCTATATCAAGGGCGACTGTTCCCTCGGTGTCCTCCTCCACAGGCAAATCTTGAGACAGAGTCTCGGTCTCTTCGCGGGCAGGGGCCGCAGGAGACACGATTTGCGCTGTGGTTGAGGTTGGTACGTCGGGAACCGCCTCACGTCGCAATCGTTCGAGCTCGGCAGCGCTGAAGATGTTAGAGCGCATTATGAACCGAGCCCGATCTGCCAGGTTTTGTTCCGTGACAGCTAGTTGCGGCTCAAGCAGCAGAAACTGACGATACATTGCCGCTCGGTAGCCAGTCCGTCCGGTTTCCCCCCCTGTAGCCCTGAAATACGCTCGCATGACGTTTTCATTCATGGATGGCGTCCATCGCATGCGGCGTACACCACCAGCGGCGGGCTCCGAAGATTGGGCCCTAGAGGACCCTGTCGGAGCCAAGCCATCTGGTGGGGATGATGGAATTGCCGGCCGGCTAGATGGTAGCGCCGGCCGGCTGTTGGTGTGGCTGGCGGACCGCATGCTGCCACGTCCAGCGCCAGCCCCAGACGCGCCCTGGCGCCCCCCAGGCAGCGACCCTATGTGCGCATTCTCTTTATTTCTTTCCATCATTATAAAAGGGGGGGGGGGTGAGTGGTGATTACATCACCCGGGGTCCACTCAGGTCCCCGGGGAGGCTGTTTTAGTTGAGCCAGCTCGCTCAATCGGGAGAACCATAAGCCAGGTGATCACAGAGTAACAACTCCGTGATCATCCGGCTTAAAGACTTTAAATGGTTCTCCCATCCCTTAGTCGCCTCTTACGACACCCACGGGTAAGAGATGGGGTGGCAATATTCTACTCTGCCGTTGCCACACGGCGTATTATTATTATTAATTGTCTGTGGTTAGAGATAGCTAAAGTCGACATGGAGGATTATGTTTTTCAAGTGTATGTATAATTGGCACGCTCTGCTCGATGGATTTAAGCCTGAGAGGAGTCTTTAGATTCGTATTAACAGTTAAAGTGATGCTGGTTATATAAAAAAAAAATTTACCCGAAATGTATACGAGTTTTTATTTTTGTAAATTATTTACTTGTTTTTATTCTAGAGCGGAGAAATGTAAAGAGATGACCCGGCTGCTGCGCGACTTCGCGCGCCTCTACCGATAGTGACTCGCGGCGCGCGGGCTGACGGGACTGACGCGCACACAGCCCGCCACACCGCGGGGCACGACCTGAGGCCGTACCACCATCTCTTAAAGCAATATTATTGTAATATTGTTTTGACATTTTCATACAATGTCAGTATGAGAATTTTAAAACAATATTACAATAATACTGCTATATCAGATGGTGGTACGGCCCCTGTTCTGACTAGCAATTACTGATGGACGTGTTACACTTTCTTTGTACCACTCTTACAGTACGATTCAAACTGTATGACATTTTTATATTCTACGAGTTAGTACTTGACTGAAATTTCACCTGAATATGGTTAGTGATGCTGAATATGTCGTATAATGTAATCGTGTCGTGTCGTCAGAATATGTTAAGAAGGGGTAAGTATTAAGTAACCACTAATGGTTGCTATGCAGCATCGCACCGCTCTAAATCGCTTGACGGTGCGTTTTTACTAGATTTGACCACCATATCTGACCTGAGCCAGTCATAAATTCGAGCGGCTCACATCGATAGGTCGTCTAACTTACAGTCTTAAACTTCGTGCGTTTCGATGAGCAGAATTCCATACTCGGTATCAGCGGGATGCGGCGAGGTGGGCGTTACTTGCGGCTAACATCCGTTACCACAATATAAAGTTTGAATCGGACTGTACCATCCCCTTAAATTACACATTTACGGTCAAAGTGTTCAAACATGTTTCTGACATCACAATGGGGTCTCATTTTATAACGGCCAACAGTTGTCGCCACAAGCACGGTAGGTTAAAACGCCTAATGAACCTTTTTTATTTAAACTTGACCAGGGGCCATACCACCATCTCTTATAGCAGTATTATTTGTAATTTTCATACTGTCATTGTATGAAAATATCGAAAAAATATTACAATATACTGCTATAAGAGATAGTGGTATGACCCTGTAGTTATGGCTAGAATTAGGTAATTGATATAATTATCACGATTTAAAATGTGCCAGTGGCGACTGGCGCCTATGGCAATTATAAAAAGCGTACCAAAATTAAACTGAATTGAATAAAAAATATACACGAATTAAACAAAATCAAACTAATTGTAGCCTTTATTCAGATGTCCCATCATCAGTACATAAACAATTTTTTTTTTTTTTTCATTATTTTGTTTTTGGTATGCTATTGCTAGAATTGGATGCAACATGAAGATAAAGAATAGGTTATACGACGACGATTTATTCATATTTTCTTTTACTCGGACAGTACTTTTCCAAGCTTGTGCTTTTATTTTAATTTGTACATTTTGTATAAGTTTATTTTTTGTTCTATTACACTAGCAATTTACCACGATTTCATCCGCGTTTATTTCTATGTACACTCATAATCATGCCTTTAAAATAGACACAAAAATTGAGAATTCCTGTTTTAATAACTGAATTTTCTATTCAGATCTCTTCAGCCATTTGAAGACTTTTGTAAACTTTCAAACAAATAAACGAAAATTATTAAAAAAAGATCATTCTTGATAAGGCATAGCAAAAACTGAAAAAGTTGCAATTAGATTTTTTACACTTAGTCTGTTTTAGCATTCATTTTCAAAATATAGACAGGCGCTTTAATCATTCAGTATGTGTTGGCATTTTTTGAGTTTTAGTTGATTTATGGCTTCAAACGTTTTCTAGAGTTTTGGAAAATATGTTTTGTTATTTTTTAAACCAATGCTAACAACCAGGGTATAGATGGTCGATAAATATTTTAAATACTATCTGAACGCGATAAAATAACGTTATTATAAGAATAAAATCTAAACTACATACACATTTGCATCTATAATATTATACATCATACAATAATTATTTTATATTTATCGACTATCAGACTCACCAAATAAGAACAAATTGTGGATATTAAATATAGAAAAAAAAATTATAAAAATATTAGGAAATAAAATTTATAGACCTAAATAGACCAACGTTATTACATCGTAAATAGTAATTGATCAAAATTAATTAGAAATCTCATATCAAAGCAATAAATGGGTGCGGCTCACAAAAACTGTACTTTTACCAAATATTTTGCGGTGCTACCTTTGAATAAGTAAAAAGGTCATTGTCATTAATCTTAGAAAAGTTTTGGTAGTTTATTTACATGCTTAAATTAACGTATTATAGTATCAGGCTAATGCAGTGTTTAAAACATTTTAAATGATAACAAAATATGTGCGACCAGTAAGGCATAATTTTTAGTTCTATAGAAAAGACAAGTGTCCCAACCCCATTTTAACAATCATTAAATTCATTTTTCATCATTTAGACTATATTTATAGAGCCATCGAATTTAATATACAAAGGCAATGAAATGAGTTTACGAAGAATGCTTATAAAACCGATATTATTACAGATGAAGTAAAAAAAAAATTGGATTTAAAAAGTGTCCCTATTTTATTTCTCGTGTGTTACTAGTCAGTTAGATAGTATGTATCTTCTTTTTTATGATGAATAGAAACTGTTCACGTATTTTTTTTGTGTGAGCTTCATTACATGCATCAAATTTTAACGGCAGTGGCCTGCCAGCCCTCTTAGTTTGCTTATAAGAAGCGCTTCTCTGTGTGTGTTAAGAGTTCGTCATTTAATTTTCTTGACTTTCTGCAAGTAATTTTTCATGATAAGTAATGATATATTTTATTTGAAGTCTATCGACTGAAAGTTACTACTAAATAGAACAGAATAATGTAGTTGTTTACTAAATTATATTGCATTTGAAGTTGCTACATGACTTTGAGGTTACTATTTCACGCATGTTTGTTCCCTCGCGTTACGTGTGTTACGAGATTGTGTGACGTCACGCACACGAAAAATATAAAGCTTAGTGTTCATAAGAAGAATTAAAGAGTTCCTACTAAAAATAATTATCGAGCTCTTACTTTGCACTTGTAAGTAAGTCTATGTCGTATATATTACGTACATACATTTTCGAAATCTAAATTTTAAAGAACGGAAATTTTTGAACTAAGTCTTTGGAATGAATTCTTTCAAAATTGATATGATCTAATAGATTCCTTCTTTATGCTTGCTGCAATTTTTTAAGCTATTGCATAGCTTCTATCGCGGGCCTTGAGCGTGGTGACCGAATCCAGAAATTCCGTAACGAAAATAACACCCCCCCACGAGGAGGGGGAGGTGTTAGGTTATTTTCAATTTAAAAGTTGAATTTCCATTGAAATCCCCGTCTTGCCTAATACGAATTCATGACCTGAGGTCTGATTGCCTAAGAAATTGTATTCATCGTTATCGTAATCGTTTGTTAATTCTGCCCCCCTATTGGCTGAAGTAAATCAGCGAACCAATCAGCAGGCAAAGTTTCTAAACGATTACGATACCGGTGAATACGTTTTTCTTACACAATCAAGGGGCTGAATCAACTTAAGTACTAAATTTTAGACCTTTACGACTTGTATAGTTTTGGTGTTATGGACATGAAACAACGAAAATGCCTCACTGTTTTATATATATTTAGATATAGATAATATGATTCAATGATTTATTATGAGTATAACACAATTTTTTTTTAATCCCATTACGTATTTTTTTCTTAATATGTGTACTAACCTTAACTCTAATTCCAGTGTGTTACGCATTTCCAGTGTGTTACTGTGTGTTACATTATCCCGTGTGTTATGGTACACTTTTTGTGAGCCGCACCCAAATATGTGGTTAAAGTATTATAAAGACTTGTCAACACTCTTTGAGTTTTTATTCTATGTTCCCTGAACATATTTCAATGTAACTTTTCACAACAGAACATGTATGGTTCGGATTTAACTGCGTGTCTTTAAAACCAAGCCGATCATAAAACCTGTCTTAGGTAAGTACAGACGCGAAAATATATATTTTGTTATAAGATTATTCTCTTTATTTGAAATGTGATAAAGAAAGTAATTGACGTGGAAAATAATTGTAAATATTTATTAAAAATGTTTACCTTTTATTTACGTATTTTGATTGACGACGATTTCCTAATCATCAAATAAAATCAATTATCTTCATTTATTTGCACAAAACACTTAGTACGTTACAGTTATTGGTGTTCATGCAAATGTTTTTTTTAGTCAATATTAATCAATTCACAAATAAGTTTTTTTCATATGATTCTCTTCAATGTTCATATATTCATTTACCAGGTGAATAGAAACTTAACTTTTAGAACATAGTATTAGATTGGATTTAAAATAAAGAAAGTTAAATAAAAAACTTATAAAGTTATTTATTGATAAGTATAATGAAAATCCAGTGTTTTGTACACTATGGAGTGTGGGCTACCTCATGGTCACAACATGGCAAGGAACTTCAAGTTTTTACAAATCTGTTGTCATAGCAATTTATGTCGAATCTCTATACCTGCAGATTTAAATGTTCATTGGTAAAAACTTGAAATCCCTTGCCATGCTGTGACGAGTATGTGGTAGCTCTTATTTATTTCTAGCAACATTCTGCCAACCCTTTTTGTCATGCAGTTCAGTAAATTACAAAGTATAGAATCATTACAAACACTACACAATGATAAATTCCTATACCTTTAAACCAGCAATTCTTGTATATATATATTTCTATATAAACTGGATCTCGGAACCGGAAACGATTTTCATGCAATTACAGAGGGTTTAGGGGGCGATAAATCGATCTAGCTAGGATTCATTTTTAGAAAATGTCGAATTTACCAAAAAAAATAAAAATATGACTCCTGCTGCCATCTATTAGCCAGTAGTTAAACTACCGAGCGAAGCTCGGTCACCCAGATATTACTATGCTATACTCCACAACAATACACTTCAACATTTTTTCATACGACAAAATATACTATCGATATCATACAACAAATACTATCACTTCAACATTTTTTCTTGCTATTCTTAGGGCTCGAGAGTGTCACGAAACTGACTCGCCTCGGCGCTTTGGGGCTGGGCGCTGCTTTGAGGGCGGGTTGTTTCATGTCTGTCACTTTAGCCTGCTTCAGGAAACTGCTTTCATTTTGTTTCGAGCTTGGTGTTACACACTGTTTCGGAGATGTACTCTTTTTCGGCGATTCGTTGCTTTTGCTTGTATCTTTAGATTCACTCTTATTTTCTGTATTTTCACTACCTTGTGATGCGATTTTACTTTTTGTTTCGATTGATTCAGTTTTTTCGATTTTGTTCGCGTCTGAACTTTCTTTCTCACCAGCCTTAGTTTCTTTTGGTGACTGCGTGTTTGTCTGAGTTTCTTCGTATACCAGTTTGATGTCTTCGCTGTCTTCAATAACCATGACTTCATCCTTATCCGTCTCCATGGGTTCGTTTTCTTTTGGCTTTATGATATCGTTGCTAGAATTGTCCGACCAAGAAGGCATCGCGGTTTCGACGAGACAATCGTATTTCACCGGTGTCTTCTGTTGGATGCTCTCAATTTTAGCTTTCTTCTGCGACTTGTCGGGTGTTTTGAATTTGACGAACGAGTCTATTTTTGTTATGCTCGAAGTTTTGGTTTCTGGTTTTGTTTTGACATCTTTTGTCTCGTCTGCGACTTCTTTTTCGATTTGTACACTCTCTGCTACTTCCATGGGTTCTGTGGGAGGTGTATATTTTTGAAGTTATTAACAGCAGTTGTTAAAGAAAAAACGTTTAACTTTAGTAATAAATTAATCATTAATGATCTTAATATGGTAACTACTTCTAGTAACTTACCTGTGGTGCGCTTTCTCAGTGTGAGAAGAGACAAATGTCTAGTTATTACTATTTTATTAAGCCGTAAAGAGGGGTTACGACTTGAGAGGTTAAGACCCAAATAAATAAGAGCGGAATCATACCTGCACATGACGTGTCACCGACGTCGTCAGGCAAGGCGTCGCCGAGTTCCCCCTCCGTGAACGACACGACGGAGCAGAAGCCGTCCGTGCTCGACGCCACGAGGATCAGCCCGCTCGGGGACCACGTCAGGTCCGTTAGCCTGAAGTGTCAAAAGATATATTAAGTGAACTGTAAATATCGGCATGAATTTGAGTTTGAAGCGTTTTTTGGTCCTTCGAGCCGGATAATATCGGCATGAATATAAATCTTTAAAAAAATTATAGATCCTTTGAGCCGGATTTTATTTTTGAATGAAAGAGTGTAATCGTACTTATATTAAATGAAAAAAAAGGTTGAAGAAGAATGTTGTGTTGTGCAGGTGCATATCTAAGCAGCTTTTTAGATGAGTTAACTTTTTGGGTTATATTGTTTTCAATTTAAAACGGATATAATATATCAGCAATAAATTTAGGTCCTTCGGGCCGGATGTCGCGAGTTGATACCTGGTGTAGTGCATGTTGGTGACGCACGCGAGCGGCGTCTTCTGCTGCGTGTCGTACACGAGCAGCGAGCGGCGCGTGCCCACGGCCAGCAGCATGCGGTGCGGCGCGTACCTGGTGTAGTGCATGTTGGTGACGCACGCGAGCGGCGTCCTCTGCTGCGTGTCGTACACGAGCAGCGAGCGGCGCGTGCCCACGGCCAGCAGCATGCGGTGCGGCGCGTACCTGGTGTAGTGCATGTTGGTGACGCACGCGAGCGGCGTCCTCTGCTGCGTGTCGTACACGAGCAGCGAGCGGCGCGTGCCCACGGCCAGCAGCATGCGGTGCGGCGCGTACCTGGTGTAGTGCATGTTGGTGACGCACGCGAGCGGCGTCCTCTGCTGCGTGTCGTACACGAGCAGCGAGCGGCGCGTGCCCACGGCCAGCAGCATGCGGTGCGGCGCGTACCTGGTGTAGTGCATGTTGGTGACGCACGCGAGCGGCGTCCTCTGCTGCGTGTCGTACACGAGCAGCGAGCGGCGCGTGCCCACGGCCAGCAGCATGCGGTGCGGCGCGTACCTGGTGTAGTGCATGTTGGTGACGCACGCGAGCGGCGTCCTCTGCTGCGTGTCGTACACGAGCAGCGAGCGGCGCGTGCCCACGGCCAGCAGCATGCGGTGCGGCGCGTACCTGGTGTAGTGCATGTTGGTGACGCACGCGAGCGGCGTCCTCTGCTGCGTGTCGTACACGAGCAGCGAGCGGCGCGTGCCCACGGCCAGCAGCATGCGGTGCGGCGCGTACCTGGTGTAGTGCATGTTGGTGACGCACGCGAGCGGCGTCCTCTGCTGCGTGTCGTACACGAGCAGCGAGCGGCGCGTGCCCACGGCCAGCAGCATGCGGTGCGGCGCGTACCTGGTGTAGTGCATGTTGGTGACGCACGCGAGCGGCGTCCTCTGCTGCGTGTCGTACACGAGCAGCGAGCGGCGCGTGCCCACGGCCAGCAGCATGCGGTGCGGCGCGTACCTGGTGTAGTGCATGTTGGTGACGCACGCGAGCGGCGTCCTCTGCTGCGTGTCGTACACGAGCAGCGAGCGGCGCGTGCCCACGGCCAGCAGCATGCGGTGCGGCGCGTACCTGGTGTAGTGCATGTTGGTGACGCACGCGAGCGGCGTCCTCTGCTGCGTGTCGTACACGAGCAGCGAGCGGCGCGTGCCCACGGCCAGCAGCATGCGGTGCGGCGCGTACCTGGTGTAGTGCATGTTGGTGACGCACGCGAGCGGCGTCCTCTGCTGCGTGTCGTACACGAGCAGCGAGCGGCGCGTGCCCACGGCCAGCAGCATGCGGTGCGGCGCGGGGAAGGCGGCCGGCGGCCCGCCGCGGCGCGGCGCGTACCGGCGCGGCGACCAGCGCACCACCAGCGCGGGCGCCGCGCACGGCAGCACGCACGCCGGCCTGCAGGACACAGAGATAACAAGCTATGGAGATGCCCCATCATTCATTAAAGCCTAGACTTGCGTGACATGCGGCGCCATGATGAGCGCCAAAATTTGTTGTCAAATGTTCCCAGGAGACATCATCTTATGCACCGCTTGACAGATTAAAAATAGTTACACTCTTTTGTATACGGGGCCAGTCCACACATTATTTCTTAGGTCTTTATGAACTTTAACTAAAGTGAACTTTAACTTAAATGAACGTTAATCTAGCCATAAGTGTATTTGGTACGTGCATGCTATTGTTTTATCTTTTTGTGATCTTTATTCCTTCCTCTTGTCTAATTGATATGAATGACGATTGGATTTGTCGTGTCGAAAGTTAAGTAAACTTACACTTTGAGAGAAAATCGGGTATAGATGTAGACAGCATTGATCGGCTTGATGTCCGCCTTGCCCTGCTCGTGCTCGATGCTGCCCGCGGGAACTGGGAAATATCAAAGTATATACAATTTTGACGACCATTGGTGTAAGCTGTTCGTAAAGTAGGTTTTATTTTATCCGCTTCGTTGGTAACTGCCTAAAATCCTTAGGCAGTTTCCAACAAAGCGGAGGAGAGACGAGAGGATGAGATGTGTTTTCAATAACTAATCATTACGTATTTCCACATCTCTCTGCATAGCTTCGGTGGAAAATGGAAATAGATCAAGCGGGGAGGAGAGATGTCTCATTTTTCTATAAAATTTTATGCCACCTTCTCTCCACGCCTCACACATCCGAAAACGTCATTCAACTGACACGATGCACATCTCAAATCTCCTGTCTGCTCTCTTCTTACTCTCCTGCGCGTGTTGGTGGAAATAACCAGACAGCTAAGTAGCACATCTGCTTAGGAACTTATGCTCGTTTTCACCAACATTTAACTAAGCCCTAAGGTGACAGTCGTTGTAGGTGAAAACTGTCACCTATCGGCTTAAGCATTCGATTCAGGCATTTCCTAGGTTTAGTGGAAACGGCTGTAAAGGCTCACAATCCAATCAGCGGTGCAGAGGGCAATAGGAAATTTCCCTCCAGGCAGGTGTTGTGCCTGGGGACCGCTTGTGATCCATGCGTGGGACGTCAGAAGTTGTATTTATAGTACGCTCGTCGAATGCTCTGTCAGCTTGTGCTATTGCGCTAGTTACGCCATCTGTCGTCAGCTATCGAAGACCGCTACAATATTATCTGTGGAATGCTATCGCCTATCACGCACCAGCTACGAGCAGCCCGTCGGGGCTGAAGTGCAGCCTGCGGTAGTAGGTCTGCAGCGTGTCGTCGTGGTAGAGGCGCACGCTCGCCGCGTGCAGCGGGTGCTCCGCGGGGAAGGGCAGCACGGCCTTGCTGCTGCGGGACACCACTTTCTTTGTGGACACGTCGAATGTTCGGAACACCCTGGATACAAGCACAGTAATATTTTATATTTAGTCTTGGTGATAAGTCTTCTCTAGCTGACGGCAAATTTTGTTTTGACATTTAAGTATAGGTATGAAAAATAGTTAACTACTATGAGTTATATTAGCTGACAAACTAATAATAAGTATTTGAATTTTAAAAAACTTTTTGAGCAAATTTACATGCTTGAGAGTCCAATGTCTTAAAAATCTAATCACAGACTCACATTTTATATTTAAGGCTTACATTGAATAATGAGATTAGATTTCAATATACAACATTCAAAATTATGTTTATGTACAGGAACATGATACATATCCATAATTTGAATCAGTCATAATATTGGTACATTAATGGCTGATATAGCGTGAACTGTGTTGCAGCCATTTACGCCTGCCTCCAGGGTAGTGCATGTTATAAATGTATGCACAATAAAGAACAAGAATTGAAAATAACAACTTGAACAATTCAGTAAGTACAAGCAGCGAATATATAATCATCATCATCATCATCACATCAGCCTGCGGACGTCCACTGTTGAACATAGGCCTTCCCAAGCGAGCGCCACCACACCCTGTCCTCAGCCTTCCTCATCCAGCCGCTTCCCGCCACCCGCTTAATGTCGTCGGTCCAACGAGCTGGAGGGCGCCCCACACTACGTTTACTTGTACGCGGTCGCCACTTAAGGACTTTTCGGCTCCACCGGCCATCGCCCCTACGACACGCGTGACCTGCCCACTGCCACTTCAGCTTGCTTATGGTTTGGGCTATGTCAGTAACCTTGGTTCTCCTGCGGATCTCCTCATTTCGGATTCTGTCCCTCAGGGAAACTCCTAACATAGCCCTCTCCATGGCCCGCTGCGTGACTTTAAATTTGTGGATCAGACCGTGTGTGAGTGTCCACGTTTCAGCACCATAGGTGAGGACGGGAAGGACGCACTGGTTAAAAACTTTTGTTTTCAGGCATTGAGGAATTGACGAGGAGAAGACTTGACTCAATTTGCCAAATGCTGCCCAGCCCAGCCGTATTCTTCTGTTGGCTTCTTCATCGAAATTATTTCTGCCTAATGTAATGGTCTGTCCAAGATAATTGTATTGAGAAACAATTTCGATGCCAACATTCGATGTTCAATGGCCTCGGGACAACGTGCTGATTAAACATGACCTTAGTTTTGTCCACGTTCATCCCTAAACCAACCCGTCTGGAAGAAAGGCTTAGGCTGTTCAGCATGTCTTCAAGATCCTGAGGAATATATAATATTGCGTTATAATAATGCGTTTTTTGACAATGAACTCTGACTTTACTACGTTATGTAAACACAGAGTTCATTGGCAAAAAACGCACTGGAAGAGGCAACTAGTGTATTTACTGCAGTAGTGTACTTACCTATCAGTGCTGGCAGAGGCGATCAGCTGTCCTCTGGGGTCCCAAGCAACTCCCTGAACAAAGCCCTTGTGGTCGGACAGGATAGCGCTGTGCTTGCCGCGTGCCACGTCCCACACCAGCAGCTTGTTGTCCACAGAACCTGACGCCAGCTGCGTTGAGGAACTGTTCCAGCTGAGGTCCAGCACATCTTCTACATGCCCACGCAGGATCTAACATACAATTAGCAGAACAATACGTTATTAAGCTTATCAGATGGATTCATACTTGGTAGGCTTATAATTTATTTATTTATTATGGAAAGACAAACAGTCTAGCACTACAATTTTACATTAATAACATAACTAACACAAGAAAACATCAGTGCATGACCCACTCTGTCGTTCACAGGTAATCCAAAAGTAGGTTCATGGTGAGGGCAACACAAAGTAATCAATAATTCATTGTATCTACTTTTAATTTGAGGTTGCTTATGACCAACCTCTTGAAACTACCCACTCGAGTTGCAAAAACATCGATATTGCCAAAGTGCCCGTTGTAAGTCTGCGTTATCCTAAGTAGAGGCGAGCGCTTACCTGCATTCGTGCGGCATTTTGTGGTAGCAAAAAGTTGGAGGTGTTCTAAATGGCACAAGATAGCAGAGCTTGCGGGTTAAGTCTATTTATTATATAATATTGTAATTTATTATAGTTTTTAGTTTATTAAATTTTTTATATTTAAAAATTTATTAAAATTATTGTATCCATCTGAAAGACTGATACAAAAGTTCAATATTATATAAGCCAATGGTGAATTTAGGTTTTTGAATTAAAGTGATTTTTATTTTTTGTTGAAATATTGTGGTACAAATACTCGTAAAGTGGTACTCAAAATTGTAATTTCTTAAAAATTACTGCTTTTATAAAAGTAAGAAAACTTTATACCACTATCTCCTGGTGCTTTCAAACAAATCACTTCATTAAAAGTACCTCCACAATCTCCAATCAACCAGGTGATTATATAAAGAAAAAATTTATTTATCACTATTGTAAATGAATTGGTTGGGAAAATGTAAACAAAAGATTGTACTAATTAGTGGGCAGAGTTTATTTACAATTCAAATTGTGATGAAAATGTTTTTTTTTTAACACAATTGACCCCAGATACTCACACAGCAAAGGATTTTACCAGTAATCAGAATGTAACTACTAACCTTGTGTATGACCCAAGTCTCTTTAAACTGTTCTTCACCATCCATCGGCGGTGCAGGCTCCTCAGTCTTCTGCTTCCACACAAATATGATGGATTCATCGTCACCCGATGCCAAGTACTGACCACTGGGCGACCATCGCACCACATTCACAGCTTTCTGGTGCCTCGTGAGATCTGCTGCCATCTCTAGGTTCACAGACCCTGATTCCTTAATTGAGATGTACCATATCTAGAAATTTAAAGGTCATGTTATACAATCCAGAAATAAGAAATGTTATAAATTCAAGACATACTTTATAGATTTCGGTAAATGATTCTTCAACTTTGATGCAGTTATTGCAGTGCAGTTATATTACATTATCCTCAGAAATTGGTACCATAAAAATGCCAGAGGTTAGGAACATGAAGATGGTTTGTTTAACACTATCTAAAGTGCATATTTATAAAAACACTACCACTTACTAATACGTGGGAGTCGGTGCCTCCAGTGGCAAGACGTAGTGGATCATTGGGCTCCGATTTGGGCTGAAAATCGACACTTAGAACAGGGTCTCTATTGTGCCACGATATCTCAGGGATTGCTAATTTCATTTTGATATACTTAGCCTTTACTGATAGTTAAAGAGTAGAAACTTAGGTAATAGTTTTCGTATTCAGTAGGTATGTGATTCAATATTGTTCAATTCGTATAAAAATTTCAACTTTCAATTAACTCTTCAAAGTTCAACCATGAAAAGTTGAAAAACAAACAATAGGTAGGTAGTTGTCAGATTTCCCGCGTAAAATCCATAGACAACTAATACCAGACATGAGTCATGACCGTAGACCAAGCAGGCAAGCCGTGAAAAACACAGATTAGGAATTATAGATTTGTTTATTTGTTATTTGTCAAGTGTCATTGTGATTTTTTTCTCTTTCTTTCAGTTTGACGTTTGCCTGGAAACAAACCGAAAATGGTGTGTTTATTTCTAAATAATCCAATAAAATCACTAAAAATCTAATAGATATGAGTGAAATTATTATTGGAATACTGTTAAGATTTTTTCAGTTTGCAAGTGCCGGTCATATTTCATTTCTGGTGGTATTCAATTTCAGGTGAACGTACCAAAACAGCGCAGGACGTACTGCAAAAAATGCAAGTGCCACAAAGTGCACAAAGTATCACAGTACAAGAAGTCAAAGGAAAGGCATGCGGCGCAGGGTAGAAGACGTTACGACCGCAAACAGCAAGGTTACGGTGGTCAGTCGAAGCCCATCTTCAAGAAAAAGGTATGTCAATAACATAACCTCTACTTCGTACATTCAATGAATGATGAGTGTTCACTGCTGAGGATAGGCCATAGGTATCTCGAAGGGATCATCAACGACTACGTTGTTGCGCTTAGGAAATAAAGTTTTCTCTTTATTTTTCTATTTAATAATACTTGTAGATTTCCACAGATTTCCACAATATAAAATAAATTCTTCAAGTAGGAAATTAGTAATCAATAGGGTTTTTTATTAACTTCCTGCTTCATTATTTATAAATTCCAATTTTCTTCTTCAGGCAAAAACCACGAAGAAAATTGTACTCCGTCTTGAGTGTGCAGACTGCAAGGTGAGGTCCCAGGTGGCGCTCAAGCGCTGCAAGCACTTTGAGCTTGGCGGAGACAAGAAGAGGAAGGGACAAATGATTCAGTTCTAGGCTGCCTAATAAATAAGTTTACCTAACTCAACTCTTTTTCTTTTACCTTATTTGCCAATAATTTTATTCCATATGAACTATATAATATTAAATATTTATGTTCATTTTAAAAACAAGGTTTATGTCTTTATTAACATTTTCTTCGCAAATCTGTACTGTTTTACTTTAACTATAGAGGAATATAACAGAGCCAATTACAAATTTATTTTACTTAGGACCAAATTAAATCAATTTGGTCCTAAGTAAAATAAATTTTTAGATTCAGTACACTTGTGATTTGGTTGATGATGGTTTCATACTTCATATTAACATAATATGTATAAGTGGAAGTAAAATCATTTGACTAGTAGGGAGCAGACATGGCAATTCAAACAATTTCAGAAAAATTACGAAATCCCAAATCAATCCTGTGCAGCAAGCTACGTGAATTAAAAAGATCTCTGGTAAAACAAATGAAGTATATTTATTTTATTAGGTAAATAGTAGTCTTTTACAATAAACAGCATAATATGCATCTATAAACTCTTAAAATATAGTTTTAACACAATTTGATATAAGTAAAATAAATTTTTAGATTCAGTACACTTGTGATTTGGTTGATGATGGTTTCATACTTCATATTAACATAATATGTATAAGTGGAAGTAAAATCATTTGACTAGTAGGGAGCAGACATGGCAATTCAAACAATTTCAGAAAAATTACGAAATCCCAAATCAATCCTGTGCAGCAAGCTACGTGAATTAAAAAGATCTCTGGTAAAACAAATGAAGTATATTCATTTTATTAGGTAAATAGTAGTCTTTTACAATAAACAGCATAATATGCATCTATAAACTCTTAAAATATAGTTTTAACACAATTTGATATAATAACAGTTTCAGAGGCAAGCTTGGTAATAATTCTATAATGGTCCATTATTTATTTACTTTTCATTATATTGTCAAATTCATTGGGATCCAATCCTTCCAAGGAAATCTTTAATTTCACTGCATCTAATGGTACACCCACTTGCACCATTTTGATGAACCTCTCATATTCAGGCTTTATTGGTATTGATTCAGTAACAGGTTCAATTTGTTCAGTAGTTTGTTCATTGTTTGGTTCTATTCTGTTCTGTGTTGTTTCTTTTTCACCTTTTGTATGTTCATTTTCACTTTCTTCTGGTTGTAGAACATTTTGGGCTGTGTTCACTTCCGGTATTGAAGACAACTGCAAGCATCATATCAATTTAGGAAATAAATATAAATCATTGTAATACACTCATAGCAATTTAACCACAAAATTCAAAAGATTCATAATTTTTATTCTTTCACATAGGCCCAACTTACAGGCACTTGCGAAATGTTAGACTCTACCGCTTTGTTCGCAAAGTAGCACTGCACCGAGAAGAGCAGGCAAGAAACTCGGCAAGTAAGCAATAGGTTGTGTTATGGGTACTAGATAACTGATAAATATACATAATATTTAATATGCATAAATTAATAAAAAAAACACCCAGACACTTGAAAACATTTGTGCTCATCATACAAACATTTTTAAGTTGAGAGTATCGAACCCCAAACCTTCAGCGCAGATGGTAGGATTGCTACCTCTACACCATTCGGTCGGGGGCAAAACCATTAGGGATTGAAATTTGAAACTTTGCAGATGATAACATCTTACAGATACGCAGTACATAATGCAGACAAGGCATTAGGATTTCATGAAATACCTAAGGCCAAGTGAAGCGAAAGTAATCTGAACAAAAAGGAAATAACCACATAGTTCAAAAATAGAAGGTCACTAATTCACTCACTTTAGCTTCCAGCAAAACCATTGTTGCGTTAATTTTCTCCAGTTTCCTCTCAAAGTGCATTAATTTTTGTTCACATTTCTTCGCGAAATTATTTAAAAACTGGACCGTAGTGAACAGAAAATGATTCACAAAGGCAAGTGTACGCTTTTGTTGTAATGCAGCTATCTGTAATTTATTTAAATTAATAATTATAATTAAATACTTATAAATGTAAATAGCTACACGTTGTACCATAACAATTTTATTTTAGGAATCTGCTTACCTTCGCCATGTCAATATTCGCAAGTTCACGGCTTACCATTGCGTCTTGCATAGTAATAGTAATACAATTTTAAATTATGTAGTAGAGAACTTTATAAAATATTGATTTATAAATTATTTTACTTTACACCGCAAGTGCAAAACAACACAAAACAACAAAAAGTACCTACCTAGTACCTACTCTGTGAAAACAACGAAAAACAACTTTTGTGCCTCTTTGTTGTGTGCCATAGACAACTAACCAGTACCTAGGTACCTACCTACATAAACCATGTTATATACTCTTTGTAAATAATCGAAAAAATCACAGACGACTGACGAACCGAAAAACAAAAAAAGTAGGTAACAAAACAAGTCAACGCTCGTGTTAATTTTCATTATTGTTCGACACGATTGTAGGCTGTAGCTCATTAATCTAAACAATATTGCAATGGCTGGTGAGGTTGTAGTGGATGCACTGCCGTACATTGACCAAGGATACGATGATCCAGGAGTTAGAGAAGCGGTAAGAATATTCATGTCATCCTACGTTTTTTAATAGCACTTCGTAAATCTTTGGTTTGCAACTGTATCAATATGTTCGTAAAATATTTATATTGGTTACATTAGGCTTTGGCTATGGTGGAAGAGGAATGCAGGAGGTACAGACCGACGAAGAATTATCTAGAAAATGCAGGTCCTGAACCGAGCACTGCGTTCGAGACAGCGGCTCTGCAGCGAGAATTGGAGCGAGTACAACAACGATTGCCCATGGAGCCTCTATCAATGAAGAGGTAATCTCAGTAACATAATATATTACTGTGTTAAGTGTGATTTTTGTTCATTTAAGTTTAAAGCATTTATATACTGAAGACAAGCCTGACATTTGTTCTCAAGTCTCATTTTATCGGTGTTTTCTAATTAACCCAAAACACATTACTGCTTCAGGGTAGAATTAACTACCCTTGTACCTTGTACCTGGATGAACTTTGTAAGAAGAGATTTAGTGGCTCAATGCGTGAAGTGATAGTACGAGTTATTTTAAAATTTCACATGTGCAATATACTTCAGATATGAACTGCCTCCACCGCCGGCGGGTCGGCTCGGCGAGCCCGCGGCGTGGGCGGAGGCGGTGGACAACTCGCACGCGCAGCTGTCGCACCAGGCCACGCGCGTGCTGAACTTGGAGCTGCAGCTGCAGTACAGCACCGAGGCCTGGCGCTCCTACCTCAACGTGCTGCAGGCACTGGTCACCTCTGCACAGAACACACACACACAGTTAAGGTTTGTAGATGTATGTTTCTAAAAACCTATAAAAGCTATGGCCATAACTTGCAAATTAGCTATGTTAGATGATAATGTACGAGTAAATCCCTTAAACCCTTTATTGTCAATTACGAGATTTGCTAGAGAATATCTTACAATTCATTGTGCCACCTGGCATAGGGCTACTTCATCTATTGTATTTTGTCTCTTGCAACTGTGATGTGTGAAAATCAAGTCCTTTTTGTTACTTTATACAAGTTACTACTTGACTGCGATCTCACCTGATGGTAAGTGGATATGCAGCCGAAGATGTTAACATACTAACTTGGAAAGGATAAGTTAAGTCACCCCAACGGTTTCTACAGGGCATCACACCTGAACGCTAAATCACTTGGTCTTTGCTGGTAGGGTGGTAACTAGCCACGGCCGAAGCCTCCCACCAGACCAGACCTGAGCCAATTTAGAAATTATAAAATTCCAAAGTGGCCCGTGGAGGGAATCGAACCCGCGACCTCTCGAATCCGAGCGCACGCCCCCTGCGCCAAGGAGGTCGTCAAAAAGTCCAACTGTGAGTATCATCTGCCCATCTCACTTGCTGACATTCTCTACTGTGCTTGCTGCTATGTTAGATACACTATATTATATTTGTAACTGTACTAAATCTACTTCCTGACGCTATAACTCCAGAACGCACAAACCGATTTCCACAGTTTTTCATTCGTTGGAAAGGTCAATTATAGCAAAGAAAATTAAGGAAAAATTAAAAAAAAAAATGTTACATAAAACAAGGCCATCTGGTGGCGAAACGGATTTCGCCAGGTTTGCTAGTGGTTTATAAAAGCGATATTTTTTAATTCTAGAAAACAAATAGCAGCAGTGAACTGGGAGCGGAAGAGATCACAGACGGCGAGCGGCGCGAGACTGCGCGCGCTGCGGCGGCGCTGGGCGCAGCTCGTGTCCGACAACTACCGGCTCGAGCGCGCCATCATGCAGCTGGAGATACAACTTGAGAAGGTAGGCATTGTGGCAGGGTAGAGAGATGGACCCTTATTTATCTTAGTGATCTTCACACAGCACATTTGACATATTTTTGTAAGTAACATCTTCATTAGGCCTGTTGGGGTAATGTTTGAGATGGGGAAAAGATTAAACTCATTGCTGTAACTGACACTTTATTTTACTAAATAGGCTAGTGCTTGACTGTGAGCCCTTGGTGATGGTACAGTCTTAAGTGCTTGTCTAGGAAATCTTATTCACTCTTGATTTGATTTAAATGCCGAAGTTGTAAGTGGTAGGAAAGATAATGCCTAGGAGGGGCATAACATTAGTGATAATAACTAAGACTGACGCAGGTATAAAACTCTCCATTTTCCTACGTCTGGACATGTACTGAAAATTAAATACTGAGAAAACCCACATTGGAGTACATCTTCACAAGAAGGGAAAACCCTTCTTGTGAAGATGTACTCCAACATGCTAATCTACAACGATTAACAGTGCTAATTTTAGATGAACAATGAATTTTATTATCAAACTTGTTTCCAGGCAAAAGGACAAGCGACCGCCGACGACGAAACACCCGACATGGACATTGAGGCAGTCAAGAATCTGCCCGACAAACTCAACTCTGACACTGAGAAAGAAGTACAGAAGAAAATAGAGGATATGTTTGCAGATTAGTTAAATTATGTAAAATATTTATAAAATAAAATAACAATAATTTATAAGAATACTCATGGACTTTTTTTAAATTTTGACAAAGTTATTGCTTTGCCCTCAAATGATGTAAGAATGATGTTATTTACTTTCGTATAATTTGGTTATACCTACCATGACATTTTGAAATAAGCAAGTGGCGAGTTTCGTATCAGTTCGTCTCAGTGCAAACCTACTTTCCAAACTTGGAACAGTTTCGAGTTCATAAGAGTTGGGCCTTTATGAAATATTCTCTTTTTCATTTATTCTCATTCGTCCTTCTCATCCCCTATATTCAATATACTCTATGGTACTAATACTAAGGTTAATCGTCTGTGTTGACGAAATTCAACACAGACGATTAACCAAGTCAGCAAAACGTCAAGTTTATTTTTATTAAAAATTTAAAATTTGAAAATGGCGGACGATGCAGCGAGCAGCAGCGCCTGTACCGGCAATTTAATTGATAACTCAATAAATCAGGATGAACTTATTATGAAACAGCAACGTGAAATAGAGAAAGAGGTGAGGAATTGGTATATCAGAGTTTGGGCTAGGTACTGTTTGTTTTGTTTTTTTTTTTTTTATGCAACGTTTGTGTTTTTGTTTGTTTTTAGATATCTGAGTCCATTCCGCTGGTTGGTGAAGTCGAACCTCTGTCCTCACTAGAAAAGGAATACAACGAGGACCCGGTGTACCTCCTAAAAATAAAAGATCTCGCCGCTAAATACAAATCTATAAGAAGAACACGGCCGGACGGCAACTGTTTCTTCCGTGCATTTTCCTACGCTTACTTGGAGCACCTGCTCACCGACAAGCAGGAGTTTGATAAGTTTTATGAAATAGCAAAGAACTCGAAGGAGATCCTCGTCGCGCTCGGCTTCCCTCAGTTTACTGTTGAAGACTTTTACGATACTGTGAGTTTTCATTTTCAGGTTATACGAGTTTACGATGCCGACTATTTAATTAATGTGATAAACATTCATTAGAACGTGTTGCATACGATTTATTGAGTTAATTTCACTAACTTCGAATTTACGTTAAGAATAATTTTATACATCCCCAGAATTATTAATAGGGCGCCCACGGTTTAGCTTGCATGACCTCCTGTCCCCCTTAGGCTGTAACTGGGAAGGGGAACAAGCAGAAGGCGCCGGTTATACATTTATTATGAACATCTATGAGCTGTGTGTCTATCATCGCTTCATACTGATCCAAGCCACAAATAATCTCATTCTCTGTGACATCCTTGTGGCAGATGTGGTGGACCAATAGCCTTAGGGTTTGAATTTGCAAAAGTCCTTAATCGCCAGAAGCCTTCATCATCATTGCTATCTATGCCTTTCAGTCTGATCTGTTCTGTGGTTGGAGCTGTGCATGAATAGATGAATCAATCAGTCAGGCACTTTTTCCTTTGTATAACAATTGAACTTTGATTCTAGTTTATGGAAGTAGTTCAAAGAGTGGGTGAACATGCGGGAGGCACCATTGCACAGCAGAACAGTATGCGGGAGGAACTCCACGACAAGTTCAATAAGCAAGGCTACTCGGACTACATTGTGGTGTATTTGCGCCTTGTCACCTCCGGCCAGCTGCAGACACAGCATGACTTCTACCAAAATTTCATTGAGGGACCCAGGACTGTCACAGAGTTCTGTAAACAGGTAATGAAATAAAATGAAATTTATTTATTTGCGGCTCCCTTCTGTATCTCGTGACAGGCGTAAATCTTGTGTTCTTTGCTGACAGACATCACATTTTATTAAAAAATTGATAGTTGTGATCTCTTCCTATCTCGTTACTTTATCTCTTTCGATGTACTAAGGTTGCATCGCATGCAGCGCGTGAAATACCCGAACTGATGCGAGCAAGGTATCAACGTGTGGCGGCCGTATGTTGAAGTTTGGATGATTTATTTCAGGAAGTGGAGCCAATGTACAAGGAGTCTGACCACATCCACATAATCGCTCTGAGCAGCGCGCTCAACGCCGGCGTGCGCGTGAAGTACATGGACCGTGGGGAGGGTAGCCAGGTAAAAAATATTACTTCACATGTGTTTAAACAATCAATTTACACAAGCAATGCAATGGCAGCACGTATGGTGCATACATGAGTGACAGTAATCTTCATTTGTTATCAAATGTGATTGGCATTTATTATGTGGTAGTTTTATCTCTTCTGTAGTACAGAACCATCAGTATGCGAGTCTGTCTCGCACTTGTCCGGTTTTATATTTACAAGAGCTACTCTAATAATTAATTAGCTACCATGAATTGTAAGATACACAAAAATAAATAAAAATCGGTTTTAGAATACACAAGTAACGCCCTTTCATATGATACCCCACTCAATATTGTTATTTCATTTTGAAAATTCGAAGCTCCGGTTTTCCCCCCTTTTTAAATAAAAATAAAAACAATCTTCAATGTTTTATGATTGCAATGGCGTTGGGTCACTATAACCTAAAACTATTCAAAATTTCAAGTCGATAGCTTCGATAGTTACTGAAATAATCGAGTGTGACAGACGGACGGGCGGACGGACGGACGGACGGACGGACGGACGGAGAAAGTCTCACCATAAGGGTTCCATTTTTACCAAATTGGTATGGAACCCTAAAAACTGTAATTGTCTACAATAATTCTTGTGTTTTTATCCATGTCAGTGCTACATGTATTCATTATTTTCAGCGTCAATGTTCTGTGCAGGTGATAGCGCACGACTTCCCCGACGGCGTAAAGCCGCTCGTCCACCTGCTCTACCGGCCCGGCCACTACGACATCCTGTATGCGTGATCACCGACCCATCACCCACGCGACGACGCGCAGTGGACGTCCTCCCAGCGGAACCTAGTCGGATTTCCTCAAATTGGTCATCTCGTAGATAATAATTGCATCCGTATTAATAACCACGTAATTGCAGTAGAGTAGTTGAACTCTACACCAGTAATTATGTGATCTTATGACATAACTGACCAGGTTATTCATGTCACTTCAAATGTCATTCCCATACATATATTATAGAAATATAGAATAAAGTAGAAATATTGGCACAAACAAAAGATGTTAAAGAAATGTTAATTTCTTGAAACTACAACACTTGTAGAAATGGAAATGATAAGTTGACATGGCTACAAGAGTTATTTTTTCTGTGCTAGTCATTTGACGTTCGAAAGAAAAGATAAAACTTATATCAGAGTTTAAGTATTCCAAGTTTATTACTTATTAGTAGAGGCATGCGTGTCGCCGTGTAGGTAAAAAGGTACACACTGGGGCGAGTCGCACCAAGAATCGACTACAGAAAGCCTCTTCCGTACAACCGGCCCGCCTGAAGCGCGAAAGTTCATATAAAATGTACGAAAGAGGTTGTTAAGGCGAACTCAACAGGTCTGCCCGCGAAATTCAAAATTTTTGTGGTTTTTTGCAATTTGTATGCTAATTACACATATTAGGCTTATGGCAGTCATTTTGCGAGAATGGCAGTTTTTTCTTTACATGTTTATATCAAAATTTTTGCATAAAAATGTCTATCCTAGGAAATTAGTCCAAGTAAAGAGTTTTAAGTGAGCAACTCGCAAATCTCGGATTAATTTCTTTAACTCGACACTTTGAAGCAGAGATTTTTATATAAAAATACGTAAAGATGATCTTGGGATTATCGAAATTTGACTGCCATAAGCCTATTACGTCTTATCAGATTAAAAATCGCGAAAAACCACAAAAAAATTGATATTCGCGGGCACACCCGTGGTGTGCTCCTTAAATGTGGATAGGAGTTAAAATTTTAAAATAAGTTGAAAAAAAAAAAAAGTTGAAATTTATTACGAACAAATCTGAATATACAACAAACTTGACTGATGACTCAGAAATCCGACATTCCTCTGGGACAGAAGCGCGAGGTGTGTGCTTACTCCATGGGAAGCACACACCCCGCAAGTTGCCCAAGCAAATAACCAACTTAATTATATTACTATACACTTTATACACGAGTTTTATTTACGTTATTAGTAGTAGTATTTATACAATCCTATTCAAGGTTGATTTCTCAGCTGTTCGTGGTAATCCTCACATAGCAGTATGGTTAGAACTGATTTTTGTACCTACTATCAAGTCAGATCAAAACCGAGTTTATCAAGGAAAATAGTTGTCAAGCACACCAATGGCCAATGGAATTTGTTAATCTTACAATCCAAAAATTTACATTTACTCTCAGGATGTTAAACTTAGAATCAAAAACATGTTTAACACATGAGACTTGCCTACTACATGGATATGGGCTAGCCATTTCATTTTGTTAGTTATTGCCAGGAACAGCAGCAATTTCTTTAGTTTCCCTGCTTTAAGATTAGGTAAAAATAAAAGACTGACTTAGGAATATAAGTTTAATTAAAAGTACTACAAAAATGTCAAAATTAAGATACACAGAAAATGGAAATAAGGAAATTATTCTTAACATTGGGAGTTTCTCTGACAACTGGCCGAGTCAATTAAATTATTTATCTGCAGAAATATACACCATCGGGTTCCCTTTTGGGTTTCATTCCTGCAAAGAACTCTTTAATGTCTTCTTCCTTGACCACTTCTCTTCTGTCTTTGAAGCTTTTGAGGAAATCCAACAGTTTATCCCTCATTTTGTTGTACTCCGTCAGGGCATTTATTTGTTGAATTCTATCCAGAGATGACAATGCTGCAAGTCCCTTCTCATATTGAGATGCAGGTCTTCCGTTACTCTTTTGTTTCCCTAAGTTCTCATAAGCAGTAACAGTGTCTTCAGGGTCAATAAGGAACAAAACTGATAGATCCTTGTACATTGTAACACATTCTCTGCAAGTGCAAAGTTTCTGGCGGAAGGTGGATGGCCAGAATGTAGCACCTTTGTGGACTCTAGGAACTCCTCTTGGTCTCACACACGCCTCCTTAGTTTCTTCTAATTTAGGCTTTTTATTATTATCTGGGTCATTGTTTTCTTCTATAGATAGTTTTCTTTTTTCAGTTATTTTGTGGTCTTCTCCATTAAGCATTCCTTCTGGTTTGGATTCCTCTGTAACTTTGGGTTCGTTATTAGGATCCTTCATTTCATCATCTGCAGATTTTTCTTCAGCAGTTGAATTTTTGTCTACTTTTTCTTCCACTTGCTTTTCTTGCTCAACATCCTTTGCAGTATTATTTTCATCTCTTGGGGTTTCAGTATTTTCTATATTTTGCTCAGGTTCATCTTTTTTAATGTCACCTTCTTCTGACTTTTTAGTGTCATCGTCTGGATCAGCTAACAATTTCTCTTCCTCTAATTGTTCAGCATTTTTTTCAATTTTTTCTGGCTCAGCATCATTTTCATTTTGTTGTTTTTTCTCAACATCTGGTGTTTCATTTTCATCAGCTTTTCCGGTGGAGCCTTCATTTAGAGTAGGCATCTCTTTTTGTTCAGTTTCAATTGGTGCAGATTTTTCATCATCTATTTTCTTACTGGGAGATTCTTTAGTTTCATCATCTGTCTTTTCTGTGCCTTTCACAGTTTCATCCTTAGCTTCTTCTAGTTTAGTATCCCCATTACATATCTTATCATCAATCCCATTAGTTACTACGTCTACATCAATGTTAACAGCTAAGTTGCTATAGTCATGCAGAAACTCATTTTTCTCCATGCAACTTTTGCAAATCATTTCAGAATACTGATCACTGTCAGGCACAGTAGCTTCTAGATGGGTTGCGTGGAGCCAATCTTCACATACAATACATTGTATCATTTCAACATCAGTTGGTGACTCGGGGTCAGGATAAGGCCGTTGGCACACACAATAAACTCCACTGAAGTTCTGGTTGTAGTTATTTTCTTCATTCAAGTCTGTCTTGTCTGGTGTGAACTGGCATGGGTGGGAGTTGAACTTGGGGTTGCCGCAGTCACACTTGAAGTTGCGCTTTGTGTACAGCTCTACGAGGTCATGGTTCTCGTGGCAGGTGAGGCTGCATGCGAGACACACTCCTGCTCTCTTGGTCGGATCGTCCTTGGCTTCAGAACAGCAAGTCATGCAAGCATAAATTGCTTGTCTTTTTATGTAACCCTGCAAAGGTGAGAAAAAATATGTTTTGTTATATTTGTCATTTCGTCTACTTAAACCTTTTAAAGAAAGCAATGATTTTTTAAGTTTGAGACCGCAGCCAGGGACACTTCAGAGGTTTGCACCTTGGTCACTAATCTATGATGTAGCGGCATCTAATTCCCCTTTGCACAAGACTTGTAAGCGTATTGTTATGACGCCATGCATGTATGAAAATTACGCCTACAATTCGCTGCAATATCGCTTCATCTGCAGACATGTTTGAAAATATTCATGCTCGTACTGCTCTCGTCGTACGCGCGGACCACACTATGCATACGTTTACGAGTAGTGTGAAGGGCCTTAATATGACTTGCTTAGCAGTGAATGAATACATTGTAAGGAAAACCGCACACTTGAATTCTCAAGTGTGCTTAGCCTACTTATCTACATTTAGCAAAAGTAGTAGACTTGTAGCAAAATGCTCATTTTAACATGGCACCTATGTCCAGTAGTGTCTTACTAAAGAATAACTTAGCTTTCATCACATCATTTAAAGCGCGATTTCAATGCATTCAATGTCCCTACTAGGTATGAAGATGAGTTTTAAAATGGAATAAAGCTAAGTCTACACAACGATGATCACTTGACCTATTAAGTAACTAATATTTTCTTACTAAGCGAATATCGAGAACTTTCCAAGAAAGAGATCTGGCTTCTGATTACAACTTTTAATAATGCTGAGTTGAACATTTACATGCAGGTGTTAATCGCTACTTATTACGCAGTGAAGACAGTCAAGTAGAAAGCCATGGATTAAAACTTAAACAAAGATTTACCTTGGAATACGTGCAATTCTTCTCATCCGACGCACCCAGCACCGCGTTAACATCGTCTTCGAAATCCTCCTGCTCTTGCAACACGTCCATCATTGTCACAACTTTTTCTCCGTCGCAATCGGCCATTTCGGCGTCTTCACTGGTATTTTTTTCCTCTGTACTAGTCATTTCGTAGGGGCTTCTACTTTATTATCAATCGACGTTAATTTCGAACAAATCAAATAATGGATAATTGAATTTTAACAAAGATTCTTCATTCTCAAAAGCCGGTTGAAAAGACGCCTCGGTCTAGACGCGCCAAATCATAGACTACTAACCAAAGAGTATATAATCACCTTCACTGCCTACATATCGGCAAATTGTGGTCTGTGGCACCAAATGCCAATATTTTTTCACTAGTCACCATAGACATAAAACACTATACTAGTCACAGAGGCGAGCACAACGTAAAATTCTGTAGTAAAAAAAATTATCTGAGGCACAGAATACATATAGGTACCTACTCTCTAACGAGAGATCTGAGGTCAGTAGCAATGTCGAGTGACTGAACGCAGACTATATTGAATATTGAGTATTTCTTGAACATGTCCATGAAGGTCCATGTTCTTGAATATTTTGAATAATTTTTGAATGGAACACAAAGATATATTCCTATTTCCTAGGTCTGTGGAATAGAATGAAATGAGAATGAATGAAACATAAACTACAGACTTACAATAGATAATTTTTTTAGTTTAGTAAATAGTAATCCTAATCCCACCAAAAACATTCTGTAAAAAACTAGCCAAAGTCAAAATGGAGCTGCTTGTTTATCTCTAAAAAGTACTGAAATCTAGACAAAGTCGTGCCAAGTCTAAGGTTCCTTACTGCGATTTCTTTATTATTATAGTTAATGTTGCGTGACTTGGCCGTTGAAGGGTACACAAGGGTTCAAACCAGGTGCTCCATGACACCATTGCACCAATCTGTCGCCAGAATTCATCGTCAATGAGTAGCGGTTCTTGGTCTTCAACTGCCAAGTGACACAACATTAACTATAATAATAAAGAAATCGCAGTAAGGAACCTTAGACTTGGCACGACTTTGTCTAGATTTCAGTACTTTTTAGAGATAAACAAGCAGCTCCATTTTGACTTTGGCTAGTTTTTTACAGAATGTTTTTGGTGGGATTTCATTTCTTTTTGTAGAAACTTCAAAATATTACAAAATATTTCTGTCCGTTTTTCTAGATACATTAACTGCATAAATAACTTTGTAATCTCATATAATTTATATGGAATTACAAAGTTATTAATGCAGTGATCACCAGGTACTCCAGATCTTCGATTATCCTAGTTTTTATAGTTTTCCCTTTATGTGGCCATTAAACCCTAACTCTGTACCAAATTTCAGCTCTCTGAGTTTATGGGAAGTACTAGTTCTATTTTGATGATCATGAGTCAGTCAGTCAGTGTCGAAAATGCGAAACTTTGCTTTCGCATAACTTCGGAACTATATGACCTACAGACTTGAAATTTTGGGTTTTAAGTATGTGATTATAGCTTACTGGATAGCGAAAATTTCAGCGTTCTGGTCCAGAGGTTCTCAAATAGGAGCCCGAAAATGCGGCGAAATGGTTCCTGTAAAGATGGTACGGCAGTTTTTCTTCGCGCTTTGACTTTGGCGGGGGCACTGCCGTGCCCCCTGATACTGGCTTCACGGCTCTGGATTCTAATTTATTTGAGCACGACTTTTTCTTTTTTGAAAAAACGTTACAACTTACAAGGGAGCTGAGCACGGGAGCGACAATCGCGAGCGGCATGGCGCAGGCAAACTTATAAGCACTTATTATAAGCTTTGGTTTGTGGCTTTGTGCCTATGCGCTCTTTCGTACTAAATACAAAGCGGCTCAGTGAGGCACAGTCATGGCACAGTACGAGGAAGCGCGGCCTACATTATAACAATAAAATTACCTCAAAACAATGACGTCACGTGTGACGGTTCACCTCCACTAGACTTGACAGAGTTTACCTCAGTCGAGTGAAGTTCAATATACTCTATGAGTGAAGGACAAAACGGATTTGAACTTTGAAGGCTCGATAAGGTTACCGCTGAGGGAGTTTTGAGGCTTCCTCGATTGAGTTTGAGTGGAGGGATGTTGAAGGAAACGACTAAGAATAAGGGTGTATTTTAATTTTTACAAGCTTTAATTTTTTTAAATTATGTAGCAAAAGTATACAAAAGCTAAGCAGCAATTAAAGTAGGAAAGGCACATCCAAATTCTTCCTACCGTTACCAACGTACAAAAACCCTGCGT
Source organism: Coenonympha glycerion (assembly GCA_963855885.1). Lineage (NCBI taxonomy): Eukaryota > Metazoa > Arthropoda > Insecta > Lepidoptera > Nymphalidae > Coenonympha > Coenonympha glycerion. The sequence continues at coordinate 16,344,199 of OY979635.1, forward strand.
CCGGTGTTTTGACTTTGTGGAAGTACATCATTCCGGGCCAGTACAAACTTTTTAAATAGGCCACACTGCCATTTTGCTCCAGAGAGAGATTCCAACAACCATTCGGTATATCTTGGTCGATGGAGTCTAAGAAGTCCATGCTATAATTATAATCCTGTCTCGTCAAGAGATTGGTATTCCAGCGGTGTTGAGGTACTCTTATGTGGAGATAGGGCTTCAGCTGTCTAGCTTCCGAGCCTGTCAGTCCATAGAAGTTTGGATTTATAACGACAGTTTCGTCGGGTTGCTTGAGGATTTGTCCCCTCGCGCATATTTCTGCTTCTTCGTTTATGTTGCTTATTGTAGCCACAAGACGGTTTTCCTCTTTCATGATCTGACATTTATCAGGATTATTGTCTTCTAAACTTTCGTCTAGGACTTTTATCTTCAGCGAAGGGTCTCCACGGAACGGGTAGGATGCTAGTAGAGATAGATGTTTGTACTTCTTTTTCGCTTTGGGCAACAGGCCCCAGAACTTGAAATCTGTAGTGTAGTAATACTTGCGGTCCAATAGAGCGTCCTTGGTAATGCCTACAGCGATGTGGTAGTCTGCGTCGACGGCATATACCTGGCCCCAGTATTGGACGTAAAGGAAATGGTTCTCAACCTGCAGGAGGGTCAGGGAGTTCTGCAGGATGGATATCAGCTCGCTGGTCAACATCATCCCATTTACGTTCACATATTCTTTGTACTCCCACAGCTTGTGGATATTCATCGCGATAATAACAAAGCGCAATTAAAATATGTAAAATAAAAAGATATTTGTCTTTCTGACAACAATTATTATTTATCACTAAATGTCACCGTTTTTTTTAACTGAACTGAAGTTTTTAGTATATCTACCACATGTCTACGTAGGTACAGTGCGACAAGGCTATATTGGCGCGTGGCCAAAATCGGTACTAACACCGCTATCTTGTGATACTGTTTGATAGTCCGCTCTGTAAATATATCGCTATTGTATATTGTCTTGTTTTTGCTTATCAACTATTTTAAACTAAAATTGAAGTAAAATTGAGGAGATTTTATTTTCTGGATGCCCTTGTTTTATAACAGCGCCCTCATTCAAGTGCCAAGAGAGCCTTGTCGGACTGTTATCGATATGACACCCTTGCTGTGAAAAAGTTGCATCTAGTTAGTAGTTACTATTAAAAAAAAATTAGTAGGCTTAAGAAAAAGTTGCATCTACGCAGAAAGTACAAACTTAGAAAAAGAAGAAAAAGTTGCATCTAGTTACTAGTGCTACTGATTGTTTTTCCCCTAAGGGTCACCGAAAAGGGCATGTAAAACGAGATTCAAGTCTCGGGTGTCAATTACGCTCGACGTCAAATATTTGCAGGCCCTCCACCGGTCGTAATTCGTCATTCGATGCTTCGAGCGTCCAGCTTCACGAGATTCCTGAATGTATGGCGAATATGAGAGATGCGATGGGTCAATATATTTTGGTAAATGGTGGAAAACTCGAGAGGCGAATTATTTAGCTTTTGCGGAAAGTACACGAGTCGTGTTGCTTGTTTGCAGACTCGAGGGTAACATTTTGAAATAAATATTCATCCGAATCGGTTTTCATATAAATTGGCAAAAATATTTTGTAAGTTACAGGTAGCTAGGTACTTACTTGTCAGTACTTAGGTATTAGCTATTTATTCGGATACGAATAGTTGCTGAAATAATTTTACTTAAGTATTAGGTAGGTACGATAAACGATTATGATTTTCTGTGGCAAGTATATTTTTGATTTGTTGAGGTTGTCTGTCCCGCTGTCCCTAGCGAGAGCAAAAAGTCTCGGTTCACCAAACTTGACCTATACCTACTTGTATTTATTTAAGGAAGAGGTAAGACCAAGGTAAGACTGTCCTTACATATTTTGAATAAATATTTAAGTCAGTCAGTAATTTGGAGGAGGACCTTTAGGGACGGAATCCTAAAAATTAGATCATCTACTCCCTACTAGATGGCAGTGATATTTGTATAAATCTACTCACATATAGATGGCGTTAATAGTATCAAAAAATAAAAAGGCTAGAATCGACAGCTTTGAAAAAATTGGTCAAGAGCGGGTCGGGCTTGCGTTCTGAGGGTTCCATACTATCAAGACTCGTGCTCAATAGTATTAAAGTAAACCAAACACCCCTGCCCATCAAATTCAAAAAGAGCAAAAAATAATTTATAGGCATAATATGTTACCTAATTTATAATGAACTAATAATATTTTTTAGTTTTTAAATTATTTATATTTAGTTTTATACGTAGTTTTTAATTTAGATATCGTTTAATTTTATAGCTTATAATTTTTAATTTAAGTTAGTAGGTATAATATCTTCATAATATTATATATGTATTTAGTAATAAACTACCTATGTGAGCCCCCTAAAATTTTGTTAGACTTTCGTACCTTAAAAGAAAAAAAAACGGAACCCTTATAAGATCACTTTGTTGTCCGTCTGTCTGTGTGTATCACGGCCCTTTATTTCAGTAACTATTAGAGATATCGACATTTGGAATATTTATAGGCAATAATGTACTTCCATCATTGCTGTTATAAAAAATTGAAAATCGTTTTTATTTTTACATGAAAAGGGGGAAATCCGGGTCGTCGAAATTTAAAAATGAGAGTGGGGTTATCATATAAAAGGGCGTCTACTTGTGTATTGTAAAACCGATTTTTATTTATTTTATTGCCTAATAGTTTTTGATTTTTGGGAATTTTATTGGGAAAACTGTCGAAAAAGTACTGTAGGTACCTACACTTGTATTGAAACGTAGACCGTACTGTTTAAAATTTTAATTGGCGTGCAACGTTGAAAAACGTTTCCCTATAGCGCGTGACGTTATAAGAAGTATAGGCATAAGTAGGTACCTAATTATAACGCGTTCGTAGAACCTTTGCAGATGAGTTTTCCCTCCCACTTCAGATGACCGCGTCTCGCGCTCGTCTGGTAAGTACGACAGCCAGACAAGCGTGAGATGACGTCTGAAGTGAGAGGGGCACAGCTCATCGGCAAAGCTTCTGCGAATGCAAGCACACAATTTTTATTGCATCTGATTTGCAACAGACGGACAGAGGAGTTTAAGTAATAGGGTCCCGTTACACCCTTTGGGTACGCAACCTTAAAAAAAGCTTTAGCGATTGTAGAAAGAGAATTAGGTTCTGTAAACATGAGTGGCACGGTTTCAATAGAGTGGGATGTCCACGGTGGCTAGAGTGGCAAGAGTATTAGGCGTGTAAACGTTTAAGGAGCACACCACGGGTGTGCCCGCGAAATTCAAAATTTTCGTGGTTTTTCGCGATTTTTAAGCTAATAAGACATAATAGGCTTATGGCCGTCAAATTGCGACAATCTCAATATCTTCTTCACGTGTTTATATAAAAATCTCTGCTCGAAAGTGTCGAGTTAATGAAATTAGGCCGAGATTTGAGAGTTAATCACATAAAACTCGATACTCGGACTAATTTCCTAGGATACACATTTTTATGCAAAGATTTTGATATAATCATGTAAAGATGATACTGCCATTCTTGCAAATTGATTGCCATAAGCCATTATCATGTCTAATTAGCGTACAAATTGCAAAAAACCACGAAAATTTTGAATTTCGCGGGCAGACCCGTTGATTTCACGTTAAATAGTGATTTTCACGAATGAAGCACACATTACAGAGCGGAGAGCGTTTCAAGAGGTGTCGGAGCGCGTGCTGAGGCGGCAGGAGGAGAGGAGCGGCGCGTGCCAAATCACCGCAAGCCGCTCGAGAGCCGTCCGCACGTGTGGCATTGTTTGACGGACAACTCCGCTTATGAAGAGGAGACTGTTGTTCTTTAAAGAGCGGAAATTGTTGATGTTGTTCAGTCAATTTTATTGGGTAAAGCTTTTTATAAAGGCTCAAGTGCGATACCTAGGTAATGAAAGGTGAATGTGATTATAATTTATAGGTACTTTCACAGTTTTTTTTTCTCTCCGGTGATCTCATACTAAATATTAAAAAAAAATCTGTGATTTGAAATACTAAGTAATTTTTTGAATTGGATTGTAGAAGAATGAGTAATGCTCGTTTTCACCAACATTTTAAGAGCACCTAATCCCTTAGGTGACAGTTGTTGTAAGTGAAAACTGTCACCTATCGGCTTAGGCATTACTTAAAAGGTTGGTGAAAACGGTCGTAAGTAATGCACCTAGACTTATACCTAGTTCTTGTGCCAACCTCGACCGCCTACCTACATTTCTTCATTTCTATGATTTTTCCAAGTACAATTAGGTATCACTCTGTAGAGACTTATTATAATGATAACCTTACTACCTCTTGGCAGAAGCTATGCCCGCGCTCGTCTTTATCAGGCGATATTGAGTCGCGGTAGTTGAAGCGGGATGGGAAGTCATCGGGCAAAGCTACTGCGAACGGTTTATACTTATTCTACTTATTTCGGATTTTGTGTACTTACGGAGTAGATTCCAATTAAACGAACCCCGAGTCTTACATGAAACATCCTAACCCGCGCTCTACACTACTCGCGAAGTTGACCGAAGCGAGCAGTGTGGAGGGGTCCTTCGTCTAACTTCGCCAACTTTTCTTAGTACTTCGGTAATCTTTCTGAGTACTTCGCCGAGGAACTTCGCGAGTAGTGTAGAGGCCGGGTTAGCAAGAAAGGAACACGTTGTCTCTGATATTTTGGTATTAGGACTCATCTTTACTTGTATGTTTTTATCTGTACTCGCCCAACCATTACTCTGTTGCGATAGATATGGCCGCAGGGCATCTATGTCCTACCTAAACAAGTGTGCTGGTTGTGTCGGCACCGAGTTCCCATCCAGTCTGTAGTTAAAACAACATAAAAATGTTGACTTGTTCCGCACAAAGTTTTGAAATACACGCTCGTACAATGAGCCTAATTCGCCATATGCGTCTCGATTCAGGGGCAATTTCTTTCCGAGTTGTTCCCAAAGCCGCGTGCCGGCGCGCGGAGCGGCGTAGTGATGCGCGTGAGCAATCTGAATGAGTGACTCCAGAAACAATGGAGCGGTTCCCACAGCCGCGCCCCAGCCCGCCCGGAGGGACCTCAACACACGTATTAATGCCCCATTTCTTTATTTCTACCGTTAATTGTTTTCGAACGGGAGGCCGGCCGCCTGCCCTCGGGCGGTGACGAATTAAGGTAGACTACACACCGACTCGCTACTGTAAGTTTGACAAGCCAGTGCGAGTTGTGGTGGTTATGATATTGCTTATACAAGCGGCAATGAAGTTAACATATCATTTTCTGGATATGGCTTGCAAGACACAATGATACCAGCACCTGTATACCCATCTGGGCCATAGATAATTTATTATGGCATTTTGCGATACGTTACGAAAAATGAAACGAAATTAAAAAAAATGTTTAAAAGCGATGCAAAAGCAATATATTAAAACTAGTAGGGCGCGTGAGTGCGCGGGCCACATGTGGCCCGCGTGCAGTCTTCCCGCCCATAAAGGTATGGCCGTCATCTCCATCGCCCATTGGAATCCGATTGGCAGTGAGCCGAAAAACTTACCAAGGAGCACTGTCATGGTTTTAAAGATAGTTAAGGTCAGTTCAAACAAAAAATACGCTGAACCTCATCGGATGAGGTTCAGCGTATTTTTTGTTCGAACAGCCCTTAACTATCTTTAAAACCATGACAGTGCTCCTCAATCATCATCCAAATCCTAGATCATTGTCTCTTCTCATAGCATGTACATTTTCCATGGAAAGATAAATTCCGCCACAGTGAATTATTTTCCATGCATTCCGTAGAACTTGAGATCCTGATCACCTCTTGCTAAGAAACCACTCTCTTATCTTTTAAACTTTCCGAGATAGAACAACACGAAATTTGTATGGCGCCCATCTTGAATCCGCCATTTTGTTTTTTTTCAGCTCACTGCCAACTGCGTGAAGTTCCGAGTATTTTTTGTTTCAACAATCCCCACCTAACTATAATACCTTGCCCATGCTCCGTGACTGTCTTTAAAATCCTCAATCATCACCTCATTCCATAATTTTCTCTGGTAGTCTTCCATAAAACCGCATCAAAGCACTTCATGTTTTACAACTTGAAGTCTCTTCAATATTCCTCATACATTTTCTATGGAAAAATAAATTCCGCCATTTTGAATTTTTTTTCCATCCATCGCGTTGACCTTCGGGTCTTGGTCAACTCTTGTCAAGAAACCATTCTTCTATCTTTTATACTTTTCGAGATGGACACCGATGAAGTTTGTATGGCGGCCATCTTGAATCCGCCATTTTGAATTTTTTTTCGGCTAACTGCCACCTGCATGACGTTTCGAATGACATTTGGTCGAGCACCCCCCACCTATCTACGATACCCTTCCCGTGCTCTTCACCCGTCTCCGAAATCCTCAATCATCAGCTCTCTCCGTATTTTTCCTCCTCATGAATTTTTCCCCTCTATACAACTTCGTCCTTCAAAAAAAATTTTTTCATACAAAATTGTTCAGGAGAGGTGATCAATGAGTCAGTCAGTGGCCAATCAGCACGAGTAGCTATATATATATTAACTAGTAGGGCGCGTGGGAGCGCGGGCCACATGTGGCCCGCGGGCTGTCTTCTCACCTATAAAAGAATCGCCGTCATCTCCATCGCCAGTTGGAATCCGATTGGCAATGGGCTAAAAGAACTACCTCGGAGCACGGTCATGGATTTAAAGATAGTTAAGGGCTGTTTGAATAAAAAATACACTGAACCTATTTAAAGATAGTTAAGGGCTGTTTGAATAAAAAATACACTGAACCTCATCCGATGAGGTTCAGTGTATTTTTTATTCAAACAGCCCTTAACTATCTTTAAATCCATGACCGTGCTCCTCAATCATCATCCAAATCGTAGACCATCATCTCTTCTCATACTTTTAATAGTTTTTCATAGGCCTTGTTTATTGTAGCATTCACATTTTCCATGGAAAAATAAATTCAACCACTTTGAATTTATTTTCATTCATCCCGTAGACCTTGAGATTCTAATCACGCCTTGCAAAGAAACCACTCTCTTATCTTTTATACTTTCCGAGATAGAACAACACATAATTTGTATGGCGGCCATCTGAATCCACCATTTTGAATTTTTTTTCAGCTAACTGCCAATTGGATGACGTTTCGAGTTACATTTGGTCGAGCACCCCCCACCTATCTTCGATACCCTGGCTGTGCTCTTCACCCGTCTCCGAAATCCTCAATCATCAGCTCTCTCCATATTTTTCTCTAGTAAATCTCCGAAAAACCGCATCACAACCTTGCATAATTACCAACTATTAGTCTCTTCAACATTCCCCATACATTTTCTATGGAAAAATATATTCCGCCATTTTGAATTTTTTTTTTCTATCCATCAAATAGACCTTCGGGTCCTGATCACTTCTTGTCAAGAAACCATTCTTCCATCTTTTATACTTTCCGAGATATCGGCGAAATTCGTATGGCGGCCATTTTGAATCCGCCATTTTGAATTTTTTTTCAGCTCACTGGCAGTTGGATGACATTTCAAATGACATTTGGTCGAACACCCCCCACCTATCTGCAATACCCTTGGCTGTGCTCTTCACCCGTCTTCGAAATCCTCAATCATCAGCTCTCTCCGTATTTTTCCTCCGAATGAATTTTTCTCTTATATACGAAGTGATCATTAAAAAATTTTTTTTTCATACAAAATTGTTCAGGAGAGGTGATCAATGAGTCAGTCAGTGAATCAGCACGAGTAGCTATATATGAAACTAGTAGGGCGCGTGGTTGCGCGGGCCACATGTGGCCCGCGGGCTGTCTTCCCGCCTATCAAGGTATCGCAACCCTCAGTCATCTTTTCCCATACATTTTCTATGGAAAAAATAAATTCCGCCATTTTGAATTTTTTTTCTATCCATCAAATGGACCTTTGAGTCCTGATCAGTTTTTGTCAAGAAACCATTCTTCCATCTTTTATACTTTCCGTGATATCGGCGAAATTCGACTGGCGGCCATTTTGAATCCGCCATTTTGAAAAATTTTTCAGCTCACTGCCAATTGGATGACGTTTTAAATGACATTTGGTCGAGCACCTCCCACCTATCTCCAATACCCTTGGCTGTGCTCTTCATCCGTCTCCGAAATCCTCAATCATCAGCTCTCTCCGTATTTTTCCTCCGAATGAATTTTTCTCCTCTATACGAAATGGTAATTGAAAAAAAAATTTTTCATACAAAAGTGTTCAGGAGAGGTGATCAATGAGTGAATGAATCAGCACAAGCAGCTATATATATAGTAACTAGTAGGGCGCGTGGGAGCGCGGGCCACATGTGGCCCGCGGGCTGTCTTCTCACCTATAAAAGAATCGGCGTCATCTCCATGGAATCCGATTGGCAGTGGGCTAAAAGAATTACCTCGGAGCACGGTCATGGATTTAAAGATAGTTAAGGGCTGTTTGAATAAAAAGTACACTGAACCTCATCGGATGAGGTTCAGTGTATTTTTTATTGAAACAGCCATTAACTATCTTTAAATCCATGACCGTGCTCCTCAATCATCATCCAAATCGTAGACCATAATCTCTTCTCATACTTTTCATAGTTTTTCATAGGCCTTGTTTATTGTAGCATTCGCATTTTACATGGCAAAATAAATTCAACCACTTTGATTTTTTTTCATTCATCCCGTAGACCTTGAGATTCTAATTACGTCTTGCAAAAAAATCACTCTCTTGTGTTTTATATTTTCCGAGATAGAACAACACAAAATTTGTATGGCGGCCATCTTGAATCCGCCATTTTGATTTTTTTTCAGCTAACTGCCAATTGGATGACGTTTCGAGTTACATTTGGTCGAGCACCCCCACCTATCTTCGATACCCTGGCTGTGCTCTTCACCCGTCTCCGAAATCCTCAACCATCAGCTCTCTCCATATTTTTCTCTAGTAACTCTCCGAAAATCCGCATCACAACCTTGCATAATTACCAACTGTTAGTCACTTCAACATTCCCCATACATTTTCTATGCAAAAATAAATTCCGCCATTTTGAATTTTTTTCTATCCATCAAATAGACCTTCGGCTCCTGATCACTTCTTGTCAAGAAACCACTCTTCCATCTTTTATACTTTCCGAGATATCGGCGAAATTCGTATAGCGGCCATTTTGAATCCGCCATTTTGAATTTTTTTTCAGCTCACTGGCAGTTGGATGACATTTCAAATGACATTTGGTCGAACACCCCCTACCTATCTGCAATACCCTTGGCTGTGCTCTTCACCCGTCTTTGAAATCCTCAATCATCAGCTCTCGCTATATTTTTCTTCCTCATGATTTTTTCCTTTCTATACAGAACGATCAGTGAAAAAAAAATTTTCCATACAAAATTGTTCAGGAGAGGTGATCAATCAGTCAATCAGCACAAGCAGCTATATATATATTAATGAAATGAAATGAAATGAAATATCTTTATTTCACATAGGCCTAAAATATAGGCGCTTGTAAATGGTCCTTATGATATTTGTCACATTTGTATGGCGATAACTCCAAGTCGACTTAAAACTAAGTTTACGAGGGTTCCAACGCGCCCTGCACTGAGAAGAAGCCCACAACAAACTCAGCCGGGTTTTGTTTTCTGTTATCACCACTTCACAAAAGCTTTTAAAACTAATTGAGCTAGTATAATTACAGCAGTTCATTCATCCCCAAGGATTTGATTCATGTAAGTAATCCTTAATACTATAGTAAGCTTTATTAATGAGCTTTCGTTTTACAGCGACTTTGAACTTATTGAGGGATAAGTTTAATATTTCATTAGGGAGTTTGTTATAAAAGCGTATCCCATTGCCTTTAAATGATTTATTTATTTTCTCTAGTCTTGTTTTATGAACTATAAGCTTATTTTTACTTCTAAGGTTGATAGCATGGAGATCGCTTTTCTTAACAAAGTTATTAATATTTTTATGCACATATATCAAGTTATCGAATATATACTGTGCATGTACCGTCATTATATTAAATTCTTTGAATTTTTCTCTTAAAGACTCTCTTGGGCCCATTTTATAAATGGCACGAACAGCCTTCTTCTGCAGCACGAAAATAGTATCAATGTTAGCAGCATTACCCCATAGCAAAAGACCATAGGACATAATGCTGTGAAAATAACTAAAATATACCAGTCGAGCAGTCTGGACGTCTGTCAGCTGCCTAATTTTTTTTACCGCGTACGCAGCAGAACTAAGCCTGTTCGATAAATTATTTATATGAGGGTCCCACTGCAGTTTAGCATCTAACGTTATTCCTAGAAATACAGTTGTGTCTACAAGATCCAATTCCTCTACACCTAGTTTTACATTCGTTTGAATTTGCCTAACATTAGGTAAGGTGAATTTAATACATTTTGTTTTTTTGCTATTGAGAAGCAAATTATTAGCTTCAAACCAATGTACTACTTCTTTGAGACAACTGTTTACATCGTCAAATTTTTTTTTCTGTCGATTAATTTTAAACAAAAGTGATGTATCATCAGCAAACAGTACTATCTCATGCTTGTCCTTAGTAAGGTAAGGAAGGTCATTGATGTAAATAAGGAACAGGAATGGACCCAAAATAGACCCTTGAGGAACTCCCATCTTCACAGTCGACCCAGAAGATCGTTTCCCATTGACATCTACTTTTTGAATGCGACTGCTCAGATAGGAGCTCATCAAATCAAGAGCTGCACCTTTAATTCCGTAGTGGTGTAACTTCCTGACCAATGTTTCATGCTCAACACAATCAAACGCCTTGGATAAGTCACAGAAAATGCCCAGCGCATCACGTGATTCCTCCCAGGCTTCAAATATATGTTGTATTAGCTCGACACCAGCATCGGTAGTCGAGCGACCCCGCGTAAATCCGAATTGTTTATTATGTAATAATTCATTTTTTTGAAAGTAAGTAAGCAATTGAATCAGTATAAGTTTTTCAAAAATTTTACTGAAAGTAGGCAGTACAGATATTGGTCTAAAGTTAGTGGGGTCATTGGTACTACCTGATTTAAACAGTGGAATTATTTTACTATGTTTCATTAAGTCAGGAAAAACACCACAATCTACACAATTATTAAATATTATTGCCAAATCTGGTGCAACAATATCAAGCAAAGATTTCACAACATTGACAGAAATGCCCCATAAGTCATTGGTTTTTTTTATATTTATTAATTTAAATGCTTTAATAACATCAGAGCTAGTAACATGGCTGAAGGTAAAGATGCTATTACATTCAGGCACATTATCTTCTAAAAGTGAGAGGGCGATAGCTGGTGAAGAGTTCAGTGATTTTGTTGTGGAAACTGGAATGTCCGTAAAGAACCCTTCAAAAGCAGTAGCAACCTCAAGGTCTGACGTGATAGATTTATTGCCAATGTCAAGTTTAATGGTACTAGTACGCTGTTTAGCTCTTCCAGTTTCCTGGTTTATTATATTCCAGGTCGTTTTTGTGACATTGGCGCTATTTTTAATTTTATTTTGTATATACTTTGACTTTGATGATATACAATCATTTTTAAACTTTTTTGACATCAATTTAACGCGCTCTCTGAACTCATCACTAGTATTGTATGTACGTTCGGCATATAGTTCATATAGCTTTTGCCTATCTAAATGCAGTTCGCTTGTTGCCCACTCACTGAAAACTAATGCGTCAGTAGTCAAGACCGTTTTGCTTGTAAATACTGAACTAAAGATGGAACTAAATTTATCAAAAAATGCATTATACATCTCGTTTGCATTCATAGTGTCCGGTAGGAACGGTAGTCCCTGCACTAGCCTTGCTCTTGTTTTTTCTATACGGTCAGATGATACTGGCACAAAAGTAATTTTTCGCTTTTCTACATTTCTCTTAATTGCTTCTAATTTAATAAATTGGCCACAATGATCAGAGTCTAATTTGTTTATTATTTCACTGCTAACTGGTTTTACATTTGTAAAAATATTATCTAAACATGTGGCACTGTGGGAAGTTATCCGAGTTGGCTCCATAAAGACATTAATTAAATTGTAAGTTTTAAATAAATTTAATAACCTGACGGTTGCAGGGCAGCTTTCCAAAATATTAATATTGAAATCGCCGCAAACAATTAGATTTTTATTACCTTTTGATATTTTGAATAAAACTTCATCAATCCGTTTTTCAAAAAGTTCAAAGTTAGATAAGGGAGGTCTATATACACAGACGATAATGAACTGCTTTAATTCAACACAGGCTAGCTCGATTGTCCGTTCTACAGAAAGGCTCACTATGTCATTACGATTTTTAAATTTTAAATTCTTATTTATCAAAATTAACGAGCCACCATGAATGGAATTAGTCCTGTTGAACGAACTACCAACTTGGTGATTACCAAAATTAAACATATATTCATGCGATTTAAGCCAATGCTCAGTAATGCAAAGAATATTAATATTACAGCTATTTAAGAATAATTCTATTTCTAATTCCTTATTCTTAATACATTGAATATTTTGGTGCACCAAATTGATATACTTATTATTTTGTTTATCATTAAATACACAGCATGTGTTTTTACATGATTTTTTTTTGTCACATATTGTAATTTTCTTCAAACAAGAGAAAACTTCTGTTGACTCTTGGTCTAAGCAAGAGAAAAACTCTTTTGTCTCCTTAACTAGTTTAAATTAAAAGTACTTGGAATTACTTCCAAGGTCATCTCGTCAAAATTACTACTCTGCTCAATAGAAGCAGTTTGTTCAACCAAATTTTTTCTAGAAATGTAAAATAAATATGATAGTGAAATAACTATCTGTCGCCTAGAATAATTTGATAGATAATACCTATCTTGGTAAACATTATATTTAATATCAATACATTTATTTATGTCAATTATATTGAATTTTTTATTGTACGTACATAAATTGTACAGTGTCATATTATAATTATACCTAATCAAATTTTCTTGATGTGGCAACTTCTTACAGTATGGAAGTGTATACACATATATATTTTTTAAGTTTAAAGAATCTAAACATTCAAAGGATTTAATTAAATCTTGTCTATTTACATTCCCTCTATTTCCTAATAATATTATTATATTAGTATTGTGATCATATAGTGACCTGTTGCTCAGGATATCAGTAACAATCTTGTTCAAGTCTGAGCTAGGCTTACAGCTGTTCATTATAATGTGATTTTGAAATAAATATATATTAATGCATGGATATGGAAATATGGCTAGAGCTATCCGTTTAATTACCATCTTTGCTCTACGTTAGGGGATCAGGGGTTCGAATCCCGGGCTTTTAGGAGTTGGTACTTAAGTAAGTATACTTATAGGTATGCGCTATGTGGAAACTAAAAAGACTGAATAAGGAAGAAAAATATATCAGGAAACTGCGTGCCTGTTCACCAATAACGATCTGAACTCTAAAAAGTGTGCGTAGCCCGCCAACCAGCACTTGAACTGCATCATGCATGGGTGCAGGCTAAACTCATCTCATTCTGAAAGAAGATGCGTGCATAAAAAGAGGTTAAAACGAAAATCGTTGCAAAACTGATTCTCCTCCAGCTTGATTTTACAATGTCATTCATTCCTTGATATAGGTACATAGGTACCTATACTAGCAGATTGTTTTACCGGGATATTTTGCTGCCATCGATTTATACCTACGTAATTTTCAGAGATTCTTTCATACAAATTTAATGCAAAGCTCGTTAATTCATCTTATAGCGAAAAATTAAATTACTTTAAACTTGATCCTTTACATATGCGTCGTACTTTTTTAGATATTATGTTACTATTTAAAATATTGAATAACGTTACGGACACCTCTCTGAATGACATATATATTAATTGCTCGATCCCTAATCGCTCGTCTCGCACCTGGAATGTGTTCAGAACCTCTTTCTGTCGCACCAATGTCGCGTACCACTCTTGCATTAACCGAATATGTCGCCATTATAATGCTCTCCACCATAGAAATGGTCAGCTCAATATTTTCAACCCTAGGGAATACTGCTTTCGTCGTGACGTCATGGACTCCCTACGTAGGGGAGTCAAATAGTTTATTGTTTTTCCCCTTTTTTTCTCTATTGTATTAATTAATTTAAGTAATTTTGAACGAAATACATATTCGTGTAATTTAATGTTTTGTATTTTGTACTCTATCTAAATATCCTAAACTGTTTTCTTCTGATTTATAATGCTTCTGTTTCTGCCAGTTATTGATGCTCGGGCTATATATATGTGTTGTAATAAATCAATTTATCTTGTTATATTGTAACGCTCCAGTGTTGTTGGCGGAACCAATAAAAAAAAAAGAAAAGAAAGAAAAGAGATACGTGTTCAATTAAAGAAACTCTTCAGTTTTATGAAATTTTTCTCTAGGTAGGTATAAATTGATTAAAATCTCTTGTCTAGTTAGGTACGTAAAGTGTAAAGATACCTTAAACGATATGTTCGGTTGCAAAAACAGATTGTTTTATGTTTGTAAATGTTTCTTCTATCGACGTGTTTGGTTTTAGGATTACTCGCGAATATCGCTTCGGGGTTAAAAAACTTAATCGGGATATACCTAACAAGGGCCGCTCGGATGCTGAGCGATATTTTTTGCGGGCGCGAAACAAAGGGTATCTGTGTTAGATGCCTCTTGAACTCATCGGGGGTCAACAGGCATCACATTGTAACCAATAACCGTTTTAGTTATCAGAGATCAGTGATTTTGATCAGATACTGCTTTAAGTAGCTGCTTAGGGTACCATCTTGAAAACCCCAATTTTTAAATCGTAAATGGGAAGGTGTTTATAATGTTAATTGATCAGCAAAGAAGCAACGGACTAAAGTCGCGATTGTTTGAATACTACTAATTACAATTTCTCTTTTATATGTGGTTAAAGCCCTTAGATAGGTTTGGGTAACTATTGAAAAAAATCTATAAATATAAAGCTCAAAAATATAGTATTTCCGCGCTATATTCAACTATGCGTACCTAAGTTACGTCATTCAGTTCCTAACTTTCATTATGTACGAGTACAGTTATGAATTTTACTTATGAATGAGTGAATAACAATTAAGAAAGGCATTGGAAGGCAAAGTTCAAGCTGTATTCATTCGCTGAAAAACTACCCTACTCAGCGGAACATGCCGTCAATAAAAT
The DNA here is from genome assembly GCA_963855885.1 of Coenonympha glycerion. Lineage (NCBI taxonomy): Eukaryota > Metazoa > Arthropoda > Insecta > Lepidoptera > Nymphalidae > Coenonympha > Coenonympha glycerion. Next base: position 16,359,365 of record OY979635.1, read on the forward strand.
TTCCAAAGTGCGTTCATATTTTGCTCACTCCAATTAACACGTAAGAGTAGAATTACATATAAACATTTAATGGCCATCTCAAAACGCATTACAATAATAAAGAGAATAATTCCCACAATCGATATTGCAAAATCGAGTGCCCTTTTCCCACAATTAAGAAATATAAGAAAAGGAGCGAACTAAAGGAATGGAGCCACCAAAGCCGTATGCGGTCGAGTGGCGAGTGAACGATTGGCGACAAAGGGCGGGAAACATTGGGTGCTTACTGCACTGTACGAGTCCACGTCAGACTGGGGCCGCGGCGCGAATTGGAGATTAACGCTATTTGTGTGAAACACGTCGCCATTGTGCGCGCGCCTGCGCCTCACTGGGCGCGCAAATACTAATTGCTCACGATTAAAACGTTTGTTATGAAGATTAGAGTGCACTGGGCTCCGAGAGTCATGAGAAGATTGGGAAAGTTCACTCGCGTGATATATTTTTTCGATTGTCGCTTTGTTTGGCACAACTTGCGCGAATTTGAGTGGCGAGCTCCCTAGCGATTCAGCATTCAATGTTCAGCCAAAAGAAAATCTTTAAAATATTCGTGAATACGAGATTATGTCCTAACTGTCATAGGATGCACGATGATTTCCAAAAAACAACTTTTTTTAGGTCAATAATAATGGTATGTCAGTATTAATTTGTACCTTACTTAATTTATGCACAGTTGAAAGTTATTCTATCCTACCTTAACACTGTGCCATAAGTAACGATTCATTTGTACCTACTTACTTATAAAAACTTTAGTAAAAGAATAAAAATATATATTGTCATATTATATTTTGATCAAAAAGAGAACAGTGCCCTGAAGATTTTTCAAAAAATATAGAAACTAATTTTGAGAATAGGTAAGTACTTCACAGAGTGAATCGGTGGACTGAGAGACTCGTCACTTCATTAGGTCTCTGCAACAATAGGTATGAACTGAATTAGTTTTTTTTAATGGAACGGAATTACTAAAGCAAAATACTTATAATGATAAATAATTAAACACAACAGTTAATTAATTAATAGGAACAACAGTTAAATAACAATAATTTTAATTATGTTGACATGTTAAAATACAGCAATGAATTAGCGTCAAAAAATATAAGAACATACTCCAATAGATAAATCTTGTTGAGTATGTAATAATTGCAAGAAACGTGATTATTTGAAGGCAAAATAAAAAAATCCGGGAGAGCCGCGTGGCACAGAGTCTGGCACGCGTCTGACCGGTCACCAGTGGATGACAAACGAGTATAACTGTGTTGCCAGCGCGAATAATCGCCGCGTGATGGGGTTGCAACTAAAAATAATTGGCGTCCCGCGGACAGCGCCTGGTAATGTTTTGATAATGATGAGTGTTTTTGTTCCTGCGAGTGTAGTGTGGGATTAAAGTTTTTGTTTTCGCATTTGTGTATCTTTTGTGGGGGCGAGTGGTTGTTTTGTAAATAGAAAGAGCTTTTTTTTTTTCTAGATAAACCCACTCGTTAGATGGATTGGTAGAGCTCGAGTGTGGGAAATGACTGAGCAAATAAATACTTTTACGATTGTTATTGCATTGGTTGTATTTTAATTATGAGTTATTAAAGATATTGACAAAGTTTTAAATAGTTTTAAAGGGTTAGGTACAAAATAATTAAATTAAGGTCTCTAGATCTGTGACTCCGAAAAGATGAAACAGAAAGATAATGTCATAAGTGTGGCCATATTTAAGTCACACATGTTTATAAGTTTTAAATATTAGGTAAGTTCATGCCTTCTTCAAAACGACTGAACAAAATATATTGGTACCTAAATGATCTTTTCACCAATACTTTAAGAAACGCCTAAGCCGATAGGTGACAGTTTTCACTTATAACAACTGTCACCTAATTACTTAGGTGTCCCTTAAAAATGTTGGTGAAAACGAGCATAAGACTATTAAGTACGTGCACAATGCCTGTTGTAAGCTAATTTTTATCCAAGAAATGCGAACGGTATCTACGAGTAGGTAAGCGATAATTTAACAAAAGATGTAAAGCAACAGCTAGTTATTAATACGACATAAAGGGAATTCTTTGATGATCACCAAGACAATCGATCAATCAACGATACGAATAGGCATAATTTTGTAAGCAACATTCATGTATTTTTTGTTGTAAAAGGACAGTTGCATTTGAAACATTTTTCGTTAGCCACCTTCCTGCTTGCATGACAAAAAGCATGGATAACGGTAGCGTCTGTCAGTGGCGTGACAGACGGACAGACAAACGCGTTTGATGGATTGTTGTGGCTCGACTTCACAACACGTAGCATATTTACATGTGCATAGTGGCTGTACTGCTTATCTACTGAATAGACCTGTTAAATTGACATATTTTATTATCTCGGTGAAGAATTTTAAAATAATTTTTGGTTAGCATAAAGTGCTGCACTGTAAGTAAAGTTAAAAGGCATTGTATTTATTTATTACAACGAAAAAAAATTTCGGCGCTTTTAAAAAAATCGCTAGTAGGTACCTTGAGTTAGTAGAATGAATGATAGATGAATGAATGAATACGATAGGATATTAAAGTAGTAGTTTTTTTTTGGCAGAAGGTGGTAGTACTTATAGGTAATACCTAGTAGACCTATACAATCTTGAATTTGGAGGTTCTATACCATGACGTAATATTAAATTTAAATCTAGGGCATTTACTAACTGTAATATTCTTATACGAATTGCTTAAATAGTAGGTACAATTAGTAGTCTAAGTATACTACCGAGATATTTCGAGTTAGGTAATAATGAGTATGTTTATGAAAATTAAGGTAAGTAGTTGTATCTTGTGAAGAGTTTACTGAGTTATGCGCGTCTTGAATATTGTAAGCTCATGAATAACAATTGATCTACCTACCGCGTGTCCGCCAAACATTCATGGCTTCTCTGATATGATTCATCGCCTCATATCTACTCTATAACAAAAAGTGAAAATGTACTTAATTTAAAAATAAGTACCTACCTAACTTCAATGGATGCTTATTAGAAGAAAAGCCTTTTGAAAACGATATAGGTACAGCACCACGGATATCGGGTAAAGAAATGTTTGATGCACCAGTTTTTAGAACACCAAAAAAATTAGTAACTTTTAAAGACTATATAGTATTACGAAGTATTTGAGTAGGTATACGTAAATTATTATTGAGATTTTAATGAAACTAGGTACCCTATATCGATGAAGAACTCTACTAAAATGGCAATGACATAGCTAAGAAAATAGTTGTGTAGGTAAGTACTCTCGTCTTTACTCTCGAGCGAATCCATTACAAGTAAATATTTTTAATTTAAATCACAAGCTGTGAGCTGTCTTCCTTCTGAGAAAACAAAATTAAAATGTCAGAAGTCTCGCGGTGGCAATAAATAGAAAAAAAATACCCGCAACAGACGCCACCACTCCACACGTCAAAAGCCTTAGCGATCTACATAAAGACATCTAAACAAACGAAATAAATTTTGTATCTATGTAACAAGCTCCAAATAAAGGGTGCGCCGACATCTGCATGAGGTAGACTCGATCAATTATCGCCATTGTCAGAAACCGACAATACGACCTTAACACGTCGTCGCACCATATTGAGACATTCGTTTATTTCTTCACTGTACAAAAGACCCACGCGTCGTTCGTTCACTCATTCTCGACCTTAGCGCGCGGGGGTTAAAAGTGAATATTGTCTATGGCGCGGCATTGACAGGTGCGTTCGGAAAGCGGGCTAACCTCCCACTGCTTGTCAACAATGCGACACTAGTTGTCGCAAAGGCAGGGCTCCATTCAGCCTCACGTGTCCCGTAAGGACTTAATTAAATCGCCGTGTCTGAAATGTAGGCAGATGATTTATTCAGCGATTGAGATGTAAGTCTCTCCAGCCTCGTTAGCTTGATAGAGCAATATATGCAGCCGCCATTCCAAAGATCCGTGGGAGTGCAAACCGTTTGACATTCTGTTTGTAATATGAATTTCTAGAACGATTTGTTTGGAAAATAAATGTTGTCCGCTTTCTTTCTTTATTGTTATTTCGATGGTAGAGCAACTAACAACAGAGACCAATATTGACGTTTTGGAAGACCCCGTGAACGGTGAAACGAAATTATGTTAAGTATACAACCGTTTTTCTTTTTCTTGAAACATTTTTGAATAGGTAGGTAATTAATTTTATTAAAACAATTGATAAAACAAACTTCAAAAAAAGAGCACCTAAGTAGGTACGTACCAAATAAAAATCAGTTTCAAATGTGGTAAATATGGTTTAATTTTTCGAATGAATAAATAGATACAATATAGTCTAGATTCTAATCTACTAGACTGGTAGTTATCAGTTATCATCAAATAAATAGGTTTATCACAAACATCGTACTGACCTTTCATTAAGACCCTGTACGTAAGGCGTATAGGCTATGTGTGAAATAAAGATTGACTTTGATTTTAAAAAAACCTGTGAAAACAATATCTGCAGTCACAGCGGCGGAACTTCACATATCTACCTACCTAGTCCATAAATTCTGTAAATAAGAAATATTGTAACCTCAGCAAACGGCACACGGAGAAAGATCCCAAATGCTTTCTCTAATCCGCTTTGCCATTCCAAATGGTCCACACTCGACAGAATAGCATTTAAATCGCAAATCCGTCACATTCGGGGAATCAAAGGACGTGCAACGAACGTAACAAATAACAAAACTCACGAGCAATCGTTACCAGCGCACAATCCCGACCCCCCGGAGACAAATCGGATCGACTTGTAACTGCAAAAGGAGTTCACGAAAAAATAATATAAAAAAAAACAGCAGAATGGACACGAGGCAACGACAGATGCGACGGAAAAAAGTTGCGCTCAAAAATCTCATTATGGCGCGATTTGTGGGGGTTTGAATAGGTTAAATTGTTTTGTAAATTGGGAGAAATCGACCAGCAACGAAAGGGTGCGGTGGCTTATACCAATTAATGTTTATTTATGGGTTAATTTGTTACCCCTCATTCCTCCAACAATCATTCTGAAAGGTATATAGGTGAGTAGTTGAAGTGTAGTCTTGTCAAACTTTGTAAAGGACTTATAACCAAAACATGAGAGAAAGAAGTGGTTAAATCGTATCTGGAGGATTTTGGATAGCGGTTTCCCGAAAAGTCACTAGATAAGATAATGATTTGCAGTATTAGGGATGTTTTGGGCGGCGTTGGATTCCGCTCTTGAAAATATCAAAATAGTCCTAGGTAAGTACTTACATGAGTATGAGATAGTGCAGAAACAACAGACAACTCTGTGGTAATTATTTATTGCAGAACTAGCTTCTTTTCAATTTCTTGCTTTTTCGTATCCTTAGATACGAAAAATAAACCTAGATGTGGTCATATTTCTTAATATCTACATTTTTATAAATTAACGATATTGTATCCTCTGTGTGTGTCCTATCTATCGAGTATTTTCTATTCACTCTTACATTCATTCACTCAATTCTTAGTCCTCATTCCTCACTACAAAAACTTTGTAAAGAATCATCGGCTTGCACTTTTCGTTGATCGCATGCACACACCACAAAAACAAATGATAACATTTTTACATTTCGCGATAAAGTTACGCCAGCTATTTTTAAATGAATCTCGAAACGATTCCTTTGTATTATTATTTATTGTTCAACAGAACGTGAGTTTCATCAAAAAGCAAATTCGTGTTTCGTACAAACGAATGCAATTAAAAACTGTACGAGTTTTGTAACAGTGATAATCTTATTGCTTTTCGTATTTATTTATAACCGAACGAAAATGGTCTTTATATCAATGGATTTAGATATAGTTTATTTTTTAAAGAAAATGATATACTGTATCGAATATACTTACATATTATACCAATGATTAAATATTGAAGCAAATGATTGTCAGATTTTTGTTTATATTTTTTTAACTACATGTGATCACTTCTGAAAGAAAGTGATAAAAAACTTTCCCATTAGGTAAGGAGGTTGAATTGTTTATAAAAGAAGTAAGTGGTAGAAACTAGAAACACAAACATTTTATAAAAACCTAAGCCCTTAGGTGACAGTTGTTGTAAGTGAAAACTGTCACTTATCTGTTTAGACGTTACTTGAAGTGGTGGTGAAAACGAGCATCAAGATAGGTATTTGTATCTATTATCAAGCCATAATTCTAATAAATACTTCTTGCTTCTATAAGAGGTATCTACACCGAAGTAATAGTAGGTTGATGGTCACCATCATTTTGTCAATTTTAATCATCTCAATCTAATTTTAATCGGAATGTGTTTTTAACCGACTTCAAAAAAGGAGGAGGTTCTCAATTGGTCGGAATCTTTTTTTTTATATGACCAATGACCACATATAATAAATAATCCGGTTGACTCGTCTACATATTCGATAAACTTCTATTTACCGAGTTAATAAAACCTCACCATATCTCCACTATAATACATAGGTATAATGTAGCCAACGTACCTAACATTAGTAATTCTACAATCTATGGGTGGTTCCGGTAACCAGGTGTTCGCCACAGACTCTTCACTTGTCAAGTGCCACTACAGCTTCAACCATATAAGGCTTTTCGTTAAAAATATTTTGGCACGTATTGTGTACGCTGTAAGACAGCTTGCTTTTTAACAAAGAAAAACTGTTACGTTACTAGGTAGTTATAGGTATACATTGTGTAAAACTAGGGTTCCGTAAACAAAAATTGAAAGGAACATTAGTGAGTATTTATTTATTGAGCTTTTGTTTCGCTCGAATAATTCCATGGAACTTTCGCAAATTTTGTTTTCCTGGTTTACATTTCAAAAATAACCCCGAAACTACGTACGTATAAGTATCAACCCGTCTAAGGGTTAAGCAAGGCAATGAGTCCTTGACTCGTAAGTGTATGAAAGAGTCATTATTATTTTCGTGGACTGAATTTCTCGCGATCATTGACCACAAATCATAAAAGCACATCGGATGCTTCTTCAGCCGATGTCAAATAGTTTTCAGCACCATCCCGCTGAAATTAGGTAGGTACTATTTACCTTATTATAAGGTAGATATCTATAAATATTTATTAGGTCGGAACCTTTAATACGTACGAAAACAGTACGAAACCCTCTGTGCGTATATAATTTTTAAAATAAATAGGAACCAAATAAAGCAAGAGGTTATTTGTGTGACGTAAGGGCCCTCAATTAGCAAAAGGGCCAGTGGTTCGCGCCTACAAATGAATTTATTGTTTATTTCAAAGCTGCCTCCGGTCTCCGGCGGAGGGCGCCATTGTAGTCCGCGCGCTCTGAAACGTTGCTCAATTGAGCGTTCACGAGAACCTCTGTGTGCTTTTAAATATTTTCTATTGTTTGAATATAGCACGCACTTTTGAAAAAAATAGCTTTTGAATTGGTTATGAATTTATATTTAACAGAAATCACCCATAACTATGAATACTCAAAATCAAATAATTTTTATTCGCGTATTCCTATTTACGTACTAACTTGGAAAAGCCAAGTTAGTACGTAAATAGGAAAATTAAAACTCAAAGGTATAATTCATACTTACTGAGGGTGTCGTACTAGAAGAACTGAGAAGAGCGCCCTAAATACTCGGGATATTTATTATTTAACAAGTGTTTTTTTATTCCAACTTACCTACCTATTCGTTCCGATGAAAGTGGTGTTTTTTATCTGAGTAGGAAAATAATTAGACGCCACAGAAGATGCAGTGATCTTAGAATTAACATCATATTCAAGTTTTTATTGTAACTATGAAAAATGATAAAACTTCTTAAAACAAATTTGACAAAAAACGATTTAATATTTCAGCTTTCCTGCTTAGCGATTCTAAACATAGGCCCCTCAAACTCTCAGGTAAGGGTAACAATATCCCCATAATGCCGCGATTAATAAAATTCGTACCGTATAAAAAATACATAAGGTTTTACAACTCGAGAGCTCTCGTCTCGGATCTCTCCAAACAACAAAGACTGCACAGAGTATCTAAACCGGGAAGTGATACAGAGGGCGCTGGCGGGCTACTTCCGGCGTACTCGAGGACCAATCCAAGATGGCGACAATATTAATCAATATTTCAACAACAATAGGTACACGGCTACTTAAGACGAGGCAGCTACTTTGTTCGAGCTTACTCGCCCCGATTTTTCGAGTGGTTGCGAATTTTAACGCAGTGGAGTTGCCTACACGATACGAAAATAAATTACTAAAGGAGGCAAACTTTGCATAAAGGATTCTGCTCTATCTGCTCTATGGGCCTATGTTTTTGAAAGCACTAAAACAGTCCATAATCGGGAAAATCTATAGTGTACAAGTACTTCTATAAGTGATCTACTCATAAAAGTGACTAACGGTAAACGAATGTAGGTATTTAATATTTTAGCACATCGCAAACATTCGTTTTAGCAAAATATAACTGTTCTAGTTCTGAATTCCAAATTACTTTGACCATTGATTGTATCAGGCTCTACCTTAATAAACATTTTTCTACATTCATAAAGTTTAAGCTTACGTGTTTGTAATACCTACGCAGTTTTACGTAAAAATTAACTTGTGGTCGCAAACTTCAATATACCTTGAAACTATGGTTGTAGGTGGTATGTACATTCAGTAACAAGATACAGGACTTTCCGTTCTCTTTTCTGACCCAACAACAAACATACAAACAAACCCCCCAGTGATTCGAGGCGTTATAAGCCCTCCTCCGTATCGCCCTGCGCTATAATATACTGCGCTATTCAGTACACTGCGCACTGCGGAGCAGCGAGCGCGTGCGCCGCGGGGCGTCTCGTTACACGCAGTTGACTTATTATGCACACTTTAATTATAATATAACTGTGCCTAGATGTGGAAATCTATACTTGAGTATCTATCCATAAGTCATTGCAATCTCATCTTATGGTTAGTTAAGATGCAGTTGAAGATGGTAATGTACCTACTAACTTGAAAGAGGTAGATTGTCCCATAACGTTAGGCGCATGGGGACGCGCGCTCGGTTTCGAATGGGAGGTCGCGCGTTCGATTCCCGCCACGGTATTAATCTCTTTGGAATTTTATAATTTCTAAATTGCCTCAGGTCTCGTCTGGTGGGTGGCTGGTTACCGCCCTACCAGCAAAGACGTACCGCCAAGCGATTTAGCGTTCCCGTGCGATGCCGTGTAGAAATCGATGGGGTGAGTTTTATATTTACCCCTTACAAATTAGTACGTTAACATCTTCGACTGCGTCATCACTTACCATCAGATGAGATCGCAGTCAAGTACTAACTTGTATAGTGTAAAAAAAACAGCATCGCACTGCAACACCAAATCGCTTTCTCTACCGGAAGCATGGTAAACTTAGTAAAAAGTCGTGGATAAACAATAACGATGTTCGAAAAAACAGAAATAAAATCATATGTGTTGAAATTTGAGTTAACAGTTAAATAGTTCCAGCCTCCAGGATCTGAACAAATTACCCCCTTCTAATAACATTAGTAGGTACATTATTATCTCACGAAGCCCTATAAATGAGTGACACAAACAAGATGAAGCCCGGACTGTCCCCAATCACAGAAGCATTGTGAACACACAACGCTCCCCAAATTAAAACAACAAAGTTCAATCAATTTGGTAGGAATCTAAATTACCTAAAATAGGTACAATTTTTATTTATTTATTTTTTCTTTTTTTACACTTTACTTACAAGTTAGTACTTGACTGCGATGGTAAGTGATGATACAGCTGAAGACGTTATCGTACTAACTTGGAAGGGGCAAGTAAACTCACTCCAACGGTTTTTACACAGCATCGCACCGGAACGTTAAATCTCTTGGGAGGTGCGTCTTGGTTGGTAGGGTGGCCAAGGCCGGAGCCCTCCACCAGACCAGACCTAAGCCAATTTAGAAATTATAAAATTCCAAAATTCCAAAAAGGCCATGGAGGGTATCGAACCCGCGACCTCCCACTCGAACCGAACGCGCGCCAGGGAAGTCGTCAATTCCTCCTTTCAGCCCCAGAGACCCGTTCCCAACAGTGGGATATAAAAAGAAGGTGAGACAAGGCAGCCTACAGGCACCTAGGTTGTATATAGGGATACATCACGACCGAGCTCCACAAAACGCACAGTTCGACGTAGCTCACTGGTATAATAATTGCTCCAATCTGAGCGAAAACACGCGCCGCTCTCTCGTATTTATTTATTTACTTTGTATTTACTGCAACATTCGCGAACGACTCCGCGGAAGTGGAGTGGACGACAGTTTTGTAGTTTTTTTTCTGGTTTTCGTCGGTGCTTGTTTGTTGTTTAATGTTTAATGATTCGATTTTACGACTGGAGTAGCGAAGGACACAGTGTGGAACTTAGTGTTAGTGGACATTAGAAGTTGCTATATTTTACATTGTAAAACTAGTAATTGTTACTTACTCCTAAAAGATGTAACGTCAAAACTAGATTGAGATCAATTCCCAAAACAGTTGGAATTTAAATAGACATTCAGCCTTCTCCGATATACCTAACACATATGAATCGCACTTGGCCGGTTATTTTTATTGATGAAATAAAGATTACAAATGCTGTACAGATTTGCTCTACACTTTTGACTATACCTACAATAGTTTAATCGAGTAACGTCGAGATTTTTTTCAAGTAGGTTACAAAAGATTGTCTATTTCTTATTGCTGAATATAAATAGTTTTATGTCTTCTTTTTTTAGTAATTCCGTTAATGCAAGTATCAAAAGCATACCTACTCGTAGCAGGCGAACCCGCGGGTGCAGCGTGTATCCGCCGACGTCGGCAGTACTCTGTACTACCTACAATATTTGTCTGAGGCGACTAAACATAACGTCGACTGTGGCTGAGCTGAGCGATTGCCGCGCTGCGGTGACCATGGCTTTGAGGACACCTACCTACTTTTGAAAACTAAAAAGGAATTGTGATTTAAGGTTTTTTCCCGAGTGCGATGAAAATTCTCACATAATATGGCTTAGGTATATATGAGCGAGGCACCGTCTTCGATTTATTAAATATTTGGGAATTCACAATTTCCTTGTCTGATGGGATAGTTATTAGTTACTTCTTCCTCCCTTCCAGCAAACATTTACCACAGCGATTTAACGTTACGTACAGTTCAGTGTTGTGAAGGAGATAGCAATAACTAGACAATTATTATTTAAGAAATACGAAGTTCTTTCAATCGTAATTCCCAAATGTATACGAAATGTATTAAAGGAATGTGAGCACGGTTCTGCAAATTCCTGAGAGATTGTTTACGATAAGAAAACGATTCTTAAGATGTTTTAGTTAGTACCACTACCATATTAATGTAGTCACTCGCTACTGAGAAATCACAGTCGAGTATCTTTTAGGTAATTCATTGTTCTATGCATGAAATTAATTATGATAAAACAAATGATTCGTCAGATTGGCATATCAATCCAGCGTGATTGTGCCCATTGTGTGAGGTTTTTCGGTTTTCGAAAGTTCATTTGCGGTGCTGTGTAGACAGGAAAATGTCCACAAAGATCGCAACGGATGGTGTTCCTTGCAGCTCGCGCGAGATTGGCCAAATCGTGGTGGAACACGCGCGCGGTCACCCCGTTTCAGCCGCCTGCTGACAGCGCTATACCTACTACTGCTGCTGCTCCTATCAGTAAACCTAACCTTTTTTACTTAGTAAAAGTTAATACGTCTGTGTTCTACGCTTGTTATCAACATTTTTAGAAGTTATGGAAACCATTTCAAGATGACAACGTTAGTCATGAAGCTGCGGAACTAATAATTAACCTACTTACTCATTATGTTTGGAATTACTTCTTACAGGGATCATTGCTCGTATCTGTAGCAAATACGAGATTTTTTCATAGATAGCTTCCCTGTTCTCTTAACAAAGATGTTAGTGCATCCATGAAATACTTAGGTAGTTTATACTAAGACGAATAATATTTTGCTTATTTCAGGAGCCGTAGATTGACGTAGCTCGGTAGGCCTCGTAGACCCCGTAGACATTATTTTGGTAATTTCAGAAGCCGTATAGACTGACGTAGCTGCGTAGACCTCGTAGACTCCGTAGAAATGTGGGATTTTAGGACATTTTGCATGTTTGGTTGTACTATCTGTTCCTGTCTATTAGAAAGTGGTACATTTTATTACTTATGTAAACGCTATCGTTTACATAAGTAACCAAAACCCGGCTGACTTTGTTGTAGGCTTCTTCTCAGTGCAAGGCGCGTTCGAACCTTCGTAAACTTAGTTTTAAGTCGACTTGTAAGTAGTTATCATCATACATATATGCGACAAATATCGTATTTACGTTTTACAAGAGCCTGTACGTTAGGCCTATGTGAAATAAAGATATTGACTTTGATGTACTTATGTGTTTCATGTGGGTAACTTTCAGTAGAGAGCCTTTGAACAAACATTCAAAGACGCAGTTAGTAACCTACAACACTACTTTATTTAATCTTTTGCTAGCTTCAGCCCATTATAGTGTTAGTTATCTGGCATCTAGTAATGTATACTATACGCGCGGGTTGTTTGTCTGCAAACAGTATAAAACAACGGTATACCCGGCACAGCGCAGGCACGTAGCGGGGCGTGTCAGGCAGTGGGCGGGCCGGCCATATTTAGACGAGCATGTGAACTGTCTATAGCTACCCGTAGCTACCTCTACTACCTAGGTACTCGTGTTGAGAGACAAAAGCTTCGGCAGGTGAGGTAGGTTTTTCAGCTCATAGAGTTGTTGAGCTTTGGTTTTTATTTTACGGAAATAGCTACCTACATCACAGACTCCTGAACCAAACCTAGGATTATAATATTGTGTAGGTCTAGGAAAGATTTTTTGGTAATTTTTATGTAAGTAGATACTTAGGTATTTTTTTTTGTTTATACTCTACAAAATAACAGTTGACTGCAATCTCACTTGAATGGTAAGTGAAGATACAGCCGAAGATATTATCGTACCTGCTTGGAAGAAGTTTATAAGGGTCTACACAGCGTCGAAATTAGGTATATTTAAATTCTAAAGAAAACTTTGTAGGGCCCTATATAAAAGCAATATATTTCAATAGGTAGGTATAAAACTTACACGATATAAAAAGACATCAATAAACAATTAAATAATTTAAAAATTGAAAAACACGACTGCCCTGTGTTAAAACGACTTTTTCTAAAAAAATTTAGCCTATGTTACTCGGAATGATGTAAGGATTCTTACGATATTCCATAATATGTCCAAATCTATTCAGCCATTCAGACGTTATGGTGGAATAAAGAACCCTAAAAACATTAAGTACACTCCTTTTTAGGCAGTCGTGTAAAAAGACAATTCTTTAAGTAGGAAGGTTACACCTATTCAGTTACACCATAAGTCATTATGATTAATAATCTAAACAATTTATTAGGGCAAGAAGTGACAAATTTTAGTCCCAATTATTTATCGTTGCATCGCATTTACAATGTTCATGCATACTCGCATCAAAACCGGTCGCACTAAATAAACTCCTAACTACGCGTGTTTGATACATTAAAATAATAATGAAAAATAACATTTGTTTACCGCCCGTGATAAATTGAGTTCTTTTATAACGTTAGCAACCCTAAAAAAACAACCCTATCAAATGACTCTGTAACACATTCGTAGAATAAGTGCTACAGATTTGTCGTAGACGTTGCTACAAAACGTATAAAAACGTAGATACCTAGGACGATTGATATAAAATGCCTAGTACTAAGGTAGGTATTTATATAATTACAGAACATTATAATTTTGTCTTTACAGTTTGTCCGTTGGACTATTTCCTTTCTAACTATCCACTGTAAGATAAAAGTGGATAAAACAGAATTTAGTTGAATTAAGTTACAAGTAAAATACTTTCAATTCCGAAGCGCATACAGTACAGAATCAGGGGGCACGGCAGTGCCCCCGCCAAAGTCAAAGCGCGAAGCAAAACTGCCGTACCATCTTTACAGGAACCATTTCGCCGCATTTTCGGGCTCCTATTTGAGAACCTCTGGATAAGACCAGAACGCTGAAATTTTCGCTATCCAGTAAGCTATAATCACATACTTAAAACCCAAAATTTCAAGTCTGTAGGTCATATAGTTCCGAAGTTATGCGAAAGCAAAGTTTCGCATTTTCGACACTGACTGACTGACTCACTCATGATCATCAAAATAGAACTAGTACTTCCCATAAACTCAGAGAGCTGAAATTTGGTACAGAGTTAGGGTTTAATGGCCACATAAAGGGAAAACTATAAAAACTAGGATAATCGAAGATCTGGAGTACCTGGTGATCACTGCATTAATAACTTTGTAATTCCATATAAATTATATGAGATTACAAAGTTATTTATGCAGTTAATGTATCTAGAAAAACGGACAGAAATATTTTGTAATATTTTGAAGTTTCTACAAAAAGAAGTGAAATCCCACCAAAAACATTCTGTAAAAAACTAGCCAAAGTCAAAATGGAGCTGCTTGTTTATCTCTAAAAAGTACTGAAATCTAGACAAAGTCGTGCCAAGTCTAAGGTTCCTTACTGCGATTTCTTTATTATTATAGTTAATGTTGTGTGACTTGGCCGTTGAAGACCAAGAACCGCTACTCATTGACGATGAATTCTGGCGACAGATTGGTGCAATGGTGTCATGGAGCACCTGGTTTGAACCCTTGTGTACCCTTCAACGGCCAAGTCACGCAACATTAACTATAATAATAAAGAAATCGCAGTAAGGAACCTTAGACTTGGCACGACTTTGTCTAGATTTCAGTACTTTTTAGAGATAAACAAGCAGCTCCATTTTGACTTTGGCTAGTTTTTTACAGAATGTTTTTGGTGGGATGAGATATTACGCCTACGTAGCATGTAGGCCGTAAGCTGCTGACAAAAGACGAAAATATGTTTACAGCTCACCATGAATCGAGTTATTTTAAATCACAAGTAACTGTAACTCTAACGCAGCCCTATCAAAACTGTTACCCTACGTGGTAAAAAGCTTGCAAAATTCTTCCAACAACCAGGACATTCGAATGTCATTTCTATTGTAAAGGCGATAAGGTGTAATTCGACGGCAGGAATAAATTTGCGGCGAGTGCGTGCGCCCGTGGATTCGGAATAGGTGGGGCCGTCGGCTGGGCGTCGCCAGAGGCGGGGCTCGGCCGCCAGTCGCGGAGGCACCTTAGTTGGGAGCGAGCGGCTCGCGATGCCGCACAGCTATGAGTCCTCCGAGTTTCGCGATCCGGGACCTGCTGCCGGAGGCCTCGTCGCGATCGCCGTCCCCGTCGGACTCCGAGCTCGACGTCACGGGCACCGAGACCCCGCCGCCGGGCTCCTCCGCCGCGCCGCGCGACAACAAGAGCGAGAAGCCCGCCTACAGCTACAACGCGCTCATCATGATGGCCATCCGCAGCAGCCCCGAGAAGCGCCTCACCCTCAACGGCATCTACGAGTACATCATGAAGAACTTCCCCTACTACAAGGAGAACAAGCAGGGCTGGCAGAACTCCATCCGGCACAACCTGAGTCTGAACAAATGCTTCGTTAAAGTCCCCAGGCACTACGACGACCCGGGGAAAGGGAACTACTGGATGCTCGACCCGTCGTCGGACGACGTTTTCATCGGAGGAACGACCGGGAAGCTGAGGAGACGGTCGACGGCCGCGTCCAGGTCGCGTTTGGCCGCCTTTAAAAGAGGCGCGATTCTGCACCCGATGTTCGGGAATCCTTACGCTTCGTTGGTGGGGCTGTACCCTCCCTTGCTGTCGGTGTACGGGAGGTACGCCTTGCCGAGTCCGTTGCTGAGGCTGCCGCCGCCTCCCAACCCGTACCAGCAGCTGTACAGAAGGATACACGGGCTGTCTCCGCCGGTGAGCCCGCCCGACCACGAGCCAGATTCACACATGGTGAAGCACAGTTGATGGAACTGATGGAATCGTCTTCAGCAGATAGGTATTCTTGCGATATTTTGCCCTGAAGACCAGGTATTATCTTGCACCAAACTCGTAACTGATAATACCTGTGTTAGGTTACGAAGGTTTTCGTGCTTAAACCATGTTACTCGTTCGAACGTTCGATAAAGGAAAATAGGATTGTGGTGAAAGGAAAGCTCGGTACACGTGATGTTGAACAATGTGGAAGGTTTTCAAATGACTGTGATAGGACGACTCTAGCGTGTGTAAAATAGTTATATTATAATCGTTTGTATTAATTGTAAAAAGTGGTACTTCTATTTATTTATGAACGTAAGATTTTATTTAATGAAAATAAATAAATTAATGTTAAGAGGCTAGAAAGTTATATTGGATGAAATAAAATGTCTCTAAAAACAATATGTGTTCGAATTTTTCTGCTTCTTCTTTCTATGATTAGTAAATTTTACGTAGGTAAATGTAGGGCTGTTAGGTACCTATTTGGATTTACATCAATATTAAAGATTTAAAGTATGATCGTTGTGAACGTAAATAAATCTATGAGTAACTTTATACTAACTTTTAATAAACATTTATCATTTATGCTAAGCAAAGTAGGCACGA
The DNA here is from genome assembly GCA_963855885.1 of Coenonympha glycerion. Lineage (NCBI taxonomy): Eukaryota > Metazoa > Arthropoda > Insecta > Lepidoptera > Nymphalidae > Coenonympha > Coenonympha glycerion. The sequence goes on from OY979635.1 coordinate 16,375,894, forward strand.
GGTTAGTTTAGGTTAGATTGGTTAGCTAGCCGGATAAAATAAAATCATTTCAAAGTTTAATGTCATTTAACTCTAATTGGACTATGGAAGTATCAAGTGGTTATACGGAGTAGATACCGGACCGGTAACATCATAACCTACAGATTTCAAGCAAATTATTTCTCATCAATTTGCACTAAAAACTCATCAAAATCAGACACGCTCACTTTTAAAACAACCACAAGTCAAACTACTCTCACATTTGTGAGGCTCATCATAATCACTGGTTTTTAGGGTTCCATGTCAAAAGGACACAACGGAGCCCTTTCAAATCTATCCTTTTTATTGAGGTCAAAATAAATTTGATTTATAGGTCGAAGATTATCAATTTACAATTTTCTTCAAATTTCAGGTAAATATAGATGTACATATCGTGAAAAATTGTAATTATTGTTGTTAAAACAACTAAAGCTTTTTGTAAGTGATCTATCATAAGAAATTATAAAATAAAAGCAGGTTAGGATAGGTATTTAGGTATCTTTACCTTATATCTAGTTATAAATGTTAATATTCGAGAAAGTATTAATTATTATTAGCAGTATAGCATAGAGTACTAGGTATCTACAGAAAATGTGAAGAACGTTTATGCTTTATTCAGAAGAACGTATTAGTTTGAGTAATTCTATGGATACGTTTAATACTTGTATCTATTGTGTAGTGGTCTGTAGTACGGACTACGGAACCACAGTGCGAGCACCTAACTCGCACTTGGCGAGTTAATCTTGAATTACCTAACAGTATGGAGATGCTTCCGAAGATTCCCAAAAGCGGTCAAAACATCTTAATCAAAAGCTAGAGGTTGGATAGAGCCTTATTTACCATTTGATTGGGCGCGTCCAATTGAAATTATTGCTATGTCTTCGTTTGCGGGCCGGTAAGTTGTGCGCGATTAACCAGCTCGTTAGAATAACAGATTACAGTTATTTATAATTTTCTTTTTATGACGGTTCAGATGCAGATCTTGTAACCAATTAAAATCTTAGAATGATGAGATGAGACGAGCTGATTAACCTGATGCTATGTGATACGCCTCAACAGTGAACATGTCCTATAGTCAAAATTCAAAAAATACAAAAAAAAATATTCTTTTACATAGGCCTAACTTACAGGCTCTAGCGAAACGTTAAGACTACCGCCTCGTTCGACTCTACCGCCTCGTTCGGAAAGTAGCACTGCACCGAGAAGAACGGGCAAGAAACTCGGCACTTGCTTTTTTTAAAAATAATAAGTTTTTACAATTTTGTTTTAAACAATATATCACATTATAATAAGCATCTTGTGAGCAGACGGAATATACACTTAGATCCAAGGGTCTTTGTCATATAAAAATTCAATATCTGGGTGAGCGAGCTTCGCTCGGTGGCCAATTGATAGCTGCAGTAGTCATATTTTCATTTTTTTTGGTAAATTCGACATTTTCTAAAAATGAATCCTAGCTAGATCGATTTATCGCCCCCAAAACCCCCAGTATACTAAATTTCATGAAAATCGTTCGAGCCGTTTCCGAGATCCAGATTATATAGAAATATATATATACAAGAATTGCTCGTTTAAAGGTATAGGATTTATTGTATAGTAACCCTTACTTAGAAGATGATTTTTGACAGTTCGTTTGAACCTATGTAGGTATAGGTAGGTCCAAAACTGCCTTCGGGATCACGTTATAAAAGCGTATATAGTAGCCCCAGGACTTTGATTTGATAATTTCGATGTCATACAATGCACTGCTCTGCGTTCCTTATTCTAAGAGCCTGATAGGAGGCTTCGGCCGCGACTGGTTACCAGTAAGACGCTAAGCAAAGCTAAAGCTAAGCGTTACGGTGCCAAAGAACATAGATATCCATTATCTTTGACGGTGCGATGTTGTATACCTATATTATAGCGATTGCATATACAACTTTTAAATTGTTTTATTGACTCAAATATGTACCTATTTACAGTTATTGAAATGGAGAGAATGTTTACCCATATTCAACCGTTATTTTTAATTAACTATTTGATTGGGTTTTGGTTTAAACTAATGTCGTAACAACAGGCAGGCATGGCAAATTAAATTTCTCTATCTTCAAATCTTCAACTAATAGACTCTCTAACTATACTTACATGTTGTTAAATGAGAGGTGTTTTAATTGAAAAATTTTAACATTTTGAACTTTTTTCATTAAAACAAAATGTGCCTACTCTGGGTACATATGAATACAAAATTTCAATTCGATATATTATTTTTCATATAAATTTATGGTAAATAAGTTCGTACTACCGTTCGTATACCTAGGCTAGGCTATACATATTGTTTGCGTAAAAAGTTACCTTTGACAGCGTTGAAATATTAAAAAAAAAACTGAAAAGAACTTCTCCCTCCCTCTCCCCCCCAAACCCGACGCTATCGGGGTTGTTACGTTTTACCAAATAATTTATGGAGTGCATAGAACAATCTGGCATTGCAATAAAACTTTCACTTTAGATGTCCGGGTTCAGTAGTTTTTTGAGCTAATTGCACTGTACTAAATAATTATTATAGACTAGCTGATGCCCGCGACTTCGTCCACGGGGGATAAAAACTATCCTATCTTTTAAGTTGGACCAAATGACAGATATTCACGAAGTTTGAACTAAATCGGTTCAGTAGTTTAGGAGTCCATTGAGGACAAACATTGTGACACGAGATTTATATATATTAAGATAAGATGTGGCACAGACTTGTATACTAAAGACAGGGCGAACAGCGCGAAAAAATGTCGCCAGTTTATGGGAGTCATTAGTACCAACAGTATGAGGCCACGCGGTAGTTTGGCAGCGGCGGCGGCGGGTAGTTTGCTTGTATGAAGAAGGTTTACATAAAATGTTCGGATCGGCCTATCTTTACTATTTTTATCTATTAGATGTGGTCATTAATACTTACATGTAGTGTATCAACCTATGCAAAACTGTACACAAATCCCACATAAACATAGCATGTTTTGTATTAGTTTTCTAATATTAACACGTAGTTACATTATATTTTATGACGTGGCCGATGATACATGGTCGGCGGCGCTTTAATCTTACGCCTAATTGTGATTTATTGAGATAGCCACTTCTCATCGAGATGGACTCGCATTTTTATTTTCAGATTTACATTTACATAAATAGAATAAAGGCATCATTAACTATGTTAATAATTAATCAAATACATAATAAATTGAAAATTTAATTTTAATCCGGCATAATATAAGATACTATTCTGAGGTAAAATTGTAAAAAAATACATTATTGTTCAACTTTTGTTCTTATCTTCTTGATGTTGCGCCTATGCAGGGTTCTTCTACTACCATTACTAAGCTACATTCACCCTGAGTAACATATGCTATACTTATATTGCTAGAAAAAGATAAGGAATCCTTACTAAAACTTGAGTAACATAACCCAAGGTGTAAAAAAATGAAACATCTTACGTCGCTTGTGCAGTGAAAACTATTGATGATATATAGAACAATAGTATATTTCATTACAAGTGCGGAAAGGCTGTTATTGCAAAGAGTTCCGACAAATGTCTACCCGAGCCGAGGCGCAGCCGAAGGCGAGGGTTGACAGTCGGAACAAGTTGCAATGACGGTTCCGCACGTGTACTGAACGATTATTTTTAATACAGTTGCGAAAAAATGAAGCAATTTAATAAAATAATGAAAACACAATAAACTCAACTAACTTAACATTTTCTGAAAAACTATTTGCTTTTTTCTATTCTCTCCACGCAATAAATTCGTATGTAGATATGTAGCGACTTTTTGACTTTTCCCGTAAAATGTTCTCCGAAGCATTTTGTGCAACAAACAACTAAACTCGCAAAGAAAATTTCTGAAAAATGGCGCCAACCGTAGAATATAAGCAGTTTTTTTTCTTCACCCATTCTGGTGATTTAAAAAAAAAATAAAAAAAAAATTTGGTCATAGACTAAATAATATTCTGGTACGCAAAGGGAACTATGCCCATACAGCCAAGTCTATATGAAATGAAAATGAAATTTAATGAGATGAAATGAAACCTAACCAAACTCATTCAATCAAATCTGATATTGAAACAAATTAGTAGCTTCTTTTTAGTAATATACGTATTTGCATGAATCATAAAAACTTCTATGAATTTTTTTTTTTTTAGTAAAAACTTCATGGTTGGTTTTTCTTTTTAATAGACATTATTTTGACAGTTGGGAAAGATAACGCACGAGTTCGGGAAAGGTAAAAAAAAAGCAAAAGTATGTAATAGCCCACATCCCGAACGCTATACGTCCCTGCAATACTTACGCCACTTTTTGAGCAACTGTATTAAAAAAGTATGTTCTAGAATAAAATTATAAACAAAAAAATTAAAATATAAAAAAATCATGTCCACCCGTGCGAAGCCGGGCCGGGTCGCTAGCAAGTAGGTAGGTATATAAGTACAGAGCACAGGATGTATCTTCTTAAATAATATAGACCTTACAGCTCCTTATCTTAAGATTCTAGTAAAGGTAAAGTAATTTACTCAAATAACTTTGCATGTGCTTACTTAAATTAATTTTTTGAGTTTTCAGTAGGTACGATACGAGGACCATTCTATAGGTTTTGAAGTATATGTGTAAAAAAAAGAATTTTCATGATTATTTAATCATGAAAATTCTTTTTTTTCTTTTCTTCACATACTAATACTAATATTGATAAAAAATCTTAATTAAGAGATTTAAAAAATTACCGGCCAATCTTACGCTAATTGTGACTTGTGACTTGTGAGCCATGTAAGACCTAGGATATGTACCTACTTACTAATTATTATCACAGAGACAGACTATCTACTCGTATTAACTCGTATTGAAGATGTCTTCTCTCGTTAGTAGGTGAATTTTAAGTCCAAAAGTTCCTGATGTAATGCTATAGGCGGTTCCGGGAATACCTAGAGCGGTGAGTGGGAGGAGGTTTTTAGTCCGTGTGGTCACTGTGCAACCAGCAGCAGTGAAGTCGGGCATGATAGCTAATGGCAGGAAGGCAGGAAGTAGCTAGTATCCATGAGGATTTTCTTCCTCCATTGTAAATAAAGTCCAAAAGTATGTTATCATTTTTATAAGTGTTGGTAGCAAAACATTCTGTAAGCGTAAATCAAAGTGAGGTAAACTTGGCAGTGTCGCCAACGCGTGTTGGTAAATAGTGGCGAAAAAATTCGTTGCTGGCCGTCAGCCTCATCAGACCGTTTGTCCACTGTAGCCGTCACGAGAACACCGAAAACGAGACTATTTCTTACTGAGATTATTATGAAGTGACTTGCGTGCGTTGCGTGTGGTGGACACGGCCCATATTGGCCATAGAGTAGGTTATTTGATACTGGCACAGAACCAAGTATGACCGTTATTTCAGCACCGCCTGCTTTCTCAATGACGTCTCGTTGACGTCTGCGCTGGACATACGGTCTTACGATCTACTACATCTCTACCTACAATAAAACACGCCAGTCTGATCGTTGGCACTACAAAAACAGAGCATAAAGAGGAACTCGGTACTCGTAGGTTCCGCGACAAATGTAAACTTTCGCCAAGAGAAACGTGTCGTGGGTGTAAACTGTAACGTAACCCGACACGTTAATCCCTAAGCCTCGCAGACACTAAACATCTTGCGCGAGCCAATATTGTGAAAAGCTGCGGCCGACGCCCCGGCGGTAAATCACGACCGTCACTTGCCCGACTGCGACAATTTTGGAGGGGAGTTTTGAGTTTCGGAATGTATGTTTGGTTGTTCCTTATCTTAGATACTTTTTCAGGATCTCTTTTCATTCGAATTTATATGAGATCATAAACTTGAAGCAGTTTGGGGATGAGGGGCCAAAAGGTACTCCGAATTAGTATTTGAGGGTATAAGCCATTGACTTTTACTCTAGACGGGGCGGACCGCGCGAAAAAATGTCGCCAGTTTATGGGAGCAAAACCTCCTCCGGCGTCAGTAGTAAGCTGTAAGCCTACGCAGTATTTCGCAGGAGTTTCGACACATGGCTCTACATTTTCTTGTATGTTAAAGGTTTACGTAAAATGTTCGGATGGGCCTATCTTGACTATTATTATCAATGGCATAAACGCAATACCTTAAAATATTCTTCTTCTTCTGCTGATGACAGCTTTAGGTTTCTGTAGTTATTGGTGTCACCACGATCAATAATTAGAAGCCAATGTTCGTTGCCGCCAGGAACAGCAGCAGTTTCTTGGCTGAAAGCGCGTTCTTTGGTTCTGCGTTGCTATATGCAGTGCTGGGCAGATGTGATTCTCGAGAATATAAAATAGTACATCGGCAAACCATCGCTGGTAACCATAGCCACAAAGCCATCACCAGCCAATTGGCGCCTTGGCTGCATAATTGATGCAAGATAGATGTAAGCTCGTCGGCGCTATTAGTTCTATGAACGCATTATATGTGCATCGGCGTTTCTGTCGCCTCGTTGATGAGTTTACTGTTCTACACCTGTCTGCATATCCTTTATTTTCAGGTTATGCAAATTGTGAAGATTAATTCCAGAGTCGCTAACACTAAGAATCAAGACAGTTACCACAGTGTAAAGGTAGCTAAGAGGGTTGATTTTTCATGACGGTGTCGCTGTATTGCCAAACCATATTATGAAAGATCGTCAAAGAAAATTAGAAAATATAAGTAGGTGCATTAATTAATCATATAATACCATAACTGCAGTCCAGATAGGTTATTTATCTCTATTGAGATCTTGGTCGGAAAGAACTTTTATAAGATCACTTGACGTTTAAGTTTTTAGCCACCTAAGTAGAGAAGTAGGTATGTGGTGTCGCGCGGATATTCCTGGAAAGCAGCAGACGAGCTCCCAAGGTAACAGAGATGAGCCCAACAAAAACAAAGACAAATCCATATTTAGGAGCCGATTCCCGATATCAACGCGCCCATATTTAAACGGAGATTATCCCACTACCGTACGTCATGCTAGCGATTTGTCGTGCGACAAAAAAATGTTTGTTCGATGAAATAATTTAAAATTTCACTTGATCACGTCGTTATCATAATGCTCAAACCAAAAATGCCTCGACGCTGAACACAGATTACTTCTACGACAAAAAAGCTCACCACGTTGAGGCCTATGAGCTTTAGTTTTTTATGGCAATTGGCATCTGTCTTACTCTTGGGTCTTTTCATTAATTTTAGTGAAAATAATCTAAGGGATTTTAGAAAATCTATTTGCATGCCTATATAGGCCTGTGCCCAACTTCTGGACAGAAGCCTCCTCTTTTACAGTGGAAAATAATGTAAAGTTAAAACCGTGCAGCTTTCTCACCGTCCCTTGCTTTCATATCTCGTGCGACATGCGACATAAAGTCTTCAGTCAGGTCTAGCACGAAGTCATCTCGCGCGCCACATAAAACAGTGTGAAACGGGTTAATCGCCCGTAATCCCCAAACATATGTATTTGTCGTTGAGTTTCGACGTAGATTTACAATTATTTACAGCGAGTCCGCCAAACGCCGCCTGCGCCGCCTCACGCTAAGCCGCCCTGAGCCGCGATGCTTTACGATGCGCAAGCGTCGCCTAATTGTCTCCGCTCGGAAAACACACCACATTTTTTTCATGCTTGACTTTTTTTATTCACAAGAATGAGTTCCTATTAAATGTTGCCATAACTGATGTTTTCGTAGCCAGGTCTTAAATTGATAATTTCATGATAATGTTGAACTCATCATTGCAAAAATCTCAGAATTTACCACATCATAAGTGGTTGTACTTACTTCATGAAATTGCCAATCATAGTAGTGTAAACCAAAAAAGATCTAAAACAAGAACTATTATCCTAAAATGATCTACAAAACTAGAGTAAGGTTACGTTATAATGAAATTATAAATTAAATGTAAGTTAGGTACATGTTTGACTGATCAGATTTTCTTGAAAATTTGAAATTCAATCGATATGGAATAACACATGAATTAAATCGATATGGAATAGTCGGTCATAGTGTGAAGTGAGGAATTCTAAGAGGCCACGGCCCACGACACACATTACCTACGCGGTACTGAACTCAACTTCACCCCTGGGTTGAATTTACAAACAAAATACCTTAGTGGATGCCTACACTACAGAGTACAGAATAATAGGGATCGTAACCTTTTAGTGCGATTCGTACCTACACTGATTTGACCTCTGAATTGATAGATAAGCCAGTTAGACATTATATTATTTTATCTAGGTTCAGATGAAAATCCTACATTTGAAATATATATATTATAAGTATACCTATACCACGGCCTTTATCTACTGCATTCACAATATCCATCTTAAAAATTAAAGCATTATTTATTACTTATTGTCAACCTTCAAAATATTTCATTCATCGATGGAAAAATAAACTTATGAATGGATTTCTTACAATTTCTACTATAATTAGACTGCTCTTTCTTCCCGCTCCATAATTCGATAATTCCATTCAGTTTGCAAGAAAAACATCCGCTTTAAAGGGTAGAGAAATATTATTGAAATCTCATTGAAACTAGCAAATGTGTGCAAATAAATACGCAGTAATATAATAAAGTAATGTGGACAAACAAGTCACAAAGGCCCGTGAATGGTATTAAGTATAAATATTTCGGATTGTGACCGTTTTGTGACCGTCACAATAATCCTTTTTTTTGCGAGATTAGCGTCGGCCGTCGACGTCCGAAAGGATTAAATTTTGATTCGCCATCTTTGTCATCGACAGCATGAAATAAAGTATGAATAAAATATTCATTCATATTTCTGGATCAGTTTTCCCTAAGTTTCTTTTCTTAAAATCCGAATACACTTTATTTATCCAAGTAATATGCTTAATTACCTGAAAACTATGTGTCGCTGTTTCTTCCTATTCAATATGCATCCAGCTTAAAAACTTGTTATAGAAAAGAATTTTTTCACCGGATATAAAATATTTATTTATCATCTAATTTTTAACATAACTTTATGAGAGATAGTTCAGTTGTTTAGTAAACACAGTCTCCGGTTATGAACTCTTCGCGGCTTTGTGAAGTTTCATAACATTTGAGCTGTTCTCAGAACGACGCGCGGTGCACTGCCTCGCTAACGATTGTTTTAAAAATGTTTACATGAGAACATTACATCACGGAGAGAGTTATTTTTTTGTTATCGCTGTGGAAGTATTGTCGAAAGTTGTGTCCCAACCCAGGCTGAATCCACAAGGACTACTCTTAAATTGTTTTAATTTGCATCATAACGATCCCTAAATCTCCCGAACAGGAAAGGACGAATCGCCCACCAGATCGGCTTTGCCAGTATTGCGGCAACCAGCCGTAGTCTAAGTCTTCTATTTGAGCTAGTTCCAACCTTCAAGACCCATAGGCTCTAAACTGGCTGAAAGAAAAAGAACCCGAGAACTCCCGCGCAGTATCAATGAACGAAGCGCAATTACGCACGGGACTTATTCAAAACTATTGCTACTATTTTTTAAACACCTTCCATTTTTTTGAAGCCGTACCTACCCCTTAATGTTTGGACATAGGGCTGTCGGTTAATTCGATTTCTCAGTTCCTATAACAAAAGTTTGACACTTATTCGAGGAGGATTATTCGTCAGAAAGAATTAATGGCGAATAATTAAACAATATTCTAGAAGGAAAAATGCAAGCCCCGGCCTTAAGACCTAACTGAGGTTTGGTTTGAATCCATACCAACCCAGTAACTAATTGTGCATAGTGATTACGAAATTGAGATTTTTGCCCTCTTTTCGTTACCAAGTAAACTCCACCACTAGAATAGGCCCACCGAACGCAACTTGTAAGTATTGGAAGCGGATGCTCTACTCTGTGCTCACCTCCACCTATTTTCACCGTTCCCCTGAAAGCTTCAGCGTTTCATCGCGGTTCGTCGGAAGGCGCGGCCGCGCTCTGTGCCGCTAACGAGAACCGGCGCGGGGCGGCACATCAAAGCGCGCCGCATCAAAGCGCGCCGACAACGTTTATCGATCGGTTGACTTTCTTCAAAATAATTTGTAATAATATTATCTAATGGCCAGCATCTAGTCTTTGTTGCTCTGTTGCTGCGGTTCCGAGATGTAAACGGGTTGTCCTATTGGCTACACGTTGACCGCGACTCTGTCCGCGTGGATTTAATGATTAAGAACGCCATGGAAAGTTGGAATTTTTGGTATTCTGTTCATCAACATCGTTTCATTCCATCGCTCATGTTGGCTTAGTCAGCACGGATCTCTTGACTAAGAATAAGAATAATTTAGGTAATAGCCGACATAATTAGGAACATCCAAATATTTCTTATTCTAACAGGAAAATTCATGCTAATTGGCTAAAGGGCTTGATTAAACCAATGCCCAGCACGCTGGTTGTAATTTAAGCGAACTTGATAATTTTGAAAAAACACTGAAACTTGCAGTTTTTCTAACGATGAAAACTTCACAGGATTTAAACCTCGAACCGTTAGATAACACTTAGCAGGCCAAGCCAAGGACTGATTTATACGGAAAGAAAGAAAGAAAAAACATTTATTTCCAAATTGTGGCACACATAACAAGCATACAGTATATATAAGTACCTATCACGCATGGCACAACCCGAAAAATGGTCCAGGCTCAGCATAATACTGTATATCCAGTGCAAGACCAAAAACATACAGCGCTGATTTTCAGCCGGAACCACGTTATATTTATACGGTATACCGCCATATTAATTAAAAAGTATAATTATTCTCTTCGAATCTGTAATTGGTTGATTACGAACAGACACTGGAATTCTATTCATTTGTATAGATATAGACCATGAATCATACAATTATTATTCTGTTAAAGATCGTAGATGGAGACGAAATAGAGATACTGATGCTGACCGATTAAAATATTTTCTATAATGAAACTTCTGGTGTTTTGTAGACGATAAAAGATGATAGGTACTTAATTTAAGTGAGAAAATTTACTTGATTAAGGAAATAAAAGCTAAATGTTAAAATAAGTGTTTATAGAGAGCACATTTTTCTAAACCTATAGATGGCAGTGAAAACTTATATGAAACGGGGGAATGATGAAATCAACACTAAAACAAATATCGGTACGGAGGTGATTTTAGATGAAATACTGAATCCTAAATCTTTATATTCTTTGTTTTGTGAATTGCAACGTTTTATGTATAAAATACCAGTTAAAATAGCCAAAGTTCCTTTAGACAGAAAGAAAATCAGAGTCCACGAGTTAGCTAAAATCTTATACCTGCTCGATATACTGTGGGCCCGAGAGAAGTGCTTTTGTTTTCATTTTCCCCTAGTTAAAGTCTCGATTACATTGCAAAAACAAGTATTTACTGATTTATTTGCAAAATTCCTCGAGCGCAGCGCAGCGCCTCACGCTAGAGTGGATTCGAGATGGAATTAAGATAAAATGACATTGTTTGCGGTAATTATAGTATTGCCTTATTGTTGGAATATCGGATTTCGCGTGTTTTACAAATATTTGGAACGAGAACAAATGGGCTGTAACACGATATTTTTGACGATAGCAGGTAATGACGCAACGAGATTTTATTTTGAGGAAAATAGAGAAATTACGTGTGTCGTGAGGGACGAAGGTACCTACTTATGGCTAAGGTTTGCTCTATTTTATTGAATATTCAAAATTTAAATAGCTCTTCTCTTTAATACACTACAGTAGGTATTATACTTAGGTAAACTATTTTCATACCCTTTTAAGAGTCCGCTTACCCACGATGTCTCCCATACATTCGTAATAGGTACCAAAATCATATTTTGTAATTCGTGCAAATTTCGATCATGTTGAGGTGTTATTCGGGTTCGTATAGTAATAATCTATGCTTTTGGCCATATCTGGTTCCGAAATACTTTTGGTAACGAAATTGTAAACAAATTTAGTTTTGCTTATTTTTATGTCAATGGGGACATGTTGTCTGCTTATTTGTTTTGTAATAAAAACAACACTATCTCACGTCGCATTAGTTCAGGAGCACAGTTTTTATTGTCCAGCTTAAGAAATACCAGTTAATAAAGAAAGTTACAAGTTTTCATTCATAATTTTTGGTATTACGGAACTCGACCAAAGTTATAGAAATTTTGATCAAAATTGTTTATTATTTCGTTTTAAAGAAGTATTTCCGAACCAAATATGGCCAGGAGCATAGATTATTACTATATGAATCCGAATAACACAACAACATGATCGAAATATGCACGAATTACAAATGATTTGGTATTTTGAATGAATGGAGACAGCGTAGTTCACAGGACTCTTAACTGAGAAGGAATCTATATGGCAATGCAACGTTTGTCCGTTTTTATGTAAATTTAAACGTACATATGTCATGTAGATTTTCTTTGAAGTTTTTTTTAAATATAATTCTCAGGCGCGATAGTTCAAATTTTATTTAGTTCTTCGCAAATAGTGGACTAAAGCCTACTATTTGCGAAAACTAAATTAAATTTCCATTTCTCGGGCTACTTAGGCCAAGTCCCCTTAAGTGACTAGCTCTGTTGAGGCTATATACCTACAGCTAACTAAATAATCTTAATTTCCACTACGTCTACTTTCCCTTCTTTATGCCCTTCTAACTATGAAACTCGGGTTAGAATGAAACCTCTATATAAGGTCCACTTTGCGCGAAACGGGAGTTATATATTAATATAATTTATAACCCTAGAAATCCGAGAATCAACGTTTCTCATTGGACAAATTTTTCAACTTCTCTGGGTTAGCGTGCTAACTCTGAGTTAATACACTAACCCAGGTCGGCGCAAGCGGTCCTAAGAGAACTGATATTTGAATTGACTGTAAATTTGAATGTGTACGTCGTATAGGTTTCCTTGGCAGTTGTCTACAAAACATCACAATTCCACATCGCCGGGCGCGTGGGTGAGGCAAGCCGAGCTCAAGTAGGCAGGGGCAAGTAATGTTGGTCTCATTGAGCGGTTATTAAATTAGATTGTGACCCCTGCGCCGAGGTTAACTCTCGTAATTGGGCCTCTAGCCGGCTGTGGCGGTGATCGCTGTGTGGACAATAAGGGCAGCAATTTACTATTCGAAGCGAACCGTACTTACTTACGTTGCGTCGTCGTGGCGAGATGACCTCAATGCTTAGAATTGTTAGAGATTTCTAGCAGTTTATCTGTAATAACTAAGGAAGTGTGTAACTATATAACTATAACATATACATCGCTCATCGCTGGATCGCTTTGGAAATTTGGATATTACACGATTATTAGATAACTTGCAATAACAATTTCAGATATTAATTTTGGCTTCACTCCTTGATATGAAAAATCTGCGTACACCTTTAAGTACGTATAGAATCACCTAACCTAACCTAACATTTGACATCAACGAAAATCGAATTTCTGTCAAATTTCATAAGCCTAATTACGTGCGTAGCGTAAAAAGTACCTACGTAAGTGTAAAAAGTATATTTTCCTGCATCATTGAAAATGTTTTAGAATCATTAATTTTTAACTCGTCTGGCACTAATCAATTAGCATCGCACCCCTCTTCATTTAACATGTTGGCCACATGTTGGCCACTTGTTGACCAATTGTTGATATAAGTGCGTTGACCATGACGTGTAAGTTAGTCAGTCAGCGCTGTCGGCCAGTGGACTTGATCTAAGCCCTCTCTTATTCTGGAATTTAATTCGAAGGTCCCAAGTTTGATTTTCGATAGGTAAGTAGGTACGTAAATATCTACGCCGGTAGGGTCTGAAACCCTAATTCAAGGCTTCGGTTACGTCGGGTGACCCTACCGGTATAGATATTTCAATCCACCACGACGTGTCCCACTCTGTTAAACTTATTACGAATCGAATGAAACACAAAGTGGGGCGTGTCTTCGTGGATTTAAATATCTATAAAGATATTTAAATCCACGAAGTACCGAGTACCAACAAGCGATTTATCGTTTCCATGCTGGTATACGAACCTGGGATTTCCTGCTTACAATATACTAACTAACATGTAACTCAGTGCGACTCCTACTCAGGAAGTTCGTCAAAGATGAGGTTTACTAACTTACTGCTTAGTGGAGCGGTCAGTAATTGAATGATTTCAAACCACTCAGAGTGATTAGTTCGCACCATCGCACCCTCTGCGTCTTTTGTGTCAGGTATTGACAACATTTCTTTGTCGAAAATAATTCACATCTTGTTCTCCTCTAATTGTGTTTATAGCCTATATACAATGTACCTAATCTAAAAAAATTTATAAGCACTTTGAGTATTCCTTTTACTTAACGCATTATTAAAGGCAAGGTTTGTACCTATGGCTAGCTTAGTCCAGTGATAGCCGAATTACCTAAATTGGCCTAAATTGGCTCAGGTTTCGTTTGGAAGGCTTTGGCCGCAGCAAAGTACCTACCACTTTACCGGTAAAGACACCCCAACAAGGAATTTGGTGTTCCGGCTGTGAAGAAGCCATTAGGGGTTGCTTACTTCCAAGTTAGTACCTACAATAACATCTTCGGATGATCAACAGATGAGAACGCAATCAAGTAGGTACTAACCACCAATATATAAACCTAGATGAGCCCATCTGATCATTTTACCGTAAAACTTTTTCATTATACAAAAAAAGTAGCGCCATCTGACAAAATTTTTGTTAGTACGCCACAATATGGAAGAAACGCGTATAATAACATATTTAAGTGATATAGACGACACAGACTTACTACTGACGCCAAAAGATTTGTAAACTGACGACATTTTTTCGCGCGGTCTGCCGAGTCCTGACTTCTTATGTCTATTGTACAAATCGTAGCGTGTAAAAATACACTAGTCAATCTTGGCATACGTGTTGGTGGTGTAAAGTACCTATCCAATAATGGTTCGTAGAGAAAATGTTCTCCAACCCTGTCGTGGCCGGCACCAGCCCGCATGCTCGGGCATAACAATTATTACAAGTTGTCCCCAACAACCGCCATTACTGTCCGCACTTCAGCGCACTCTCGCGCGAGACACGCTAAATCATCACAAAACCACTAAATCATCGTGCATGTATTTTATCTATCATATATCTACAGCTTTACACGATCATTCTAATTTGTTAAAAAGTAGATATTTATGTGAATTTCCTTGTAATAAATGATATGAATTCTATGATCCTTTAGCTAGCTTTGGCTTTAGGGTAGGTACAGTGGTTCAATAATAAGGATATAGGTGTAAATTTTTTACTATCTACTCGTAACTGCATTTTCCACTGCCTCCCGCTTCTCAGTCGAGGGTTGAGGGTTGTTTTCTCAGTTGAGGGGTCACTTGTTAGGAATTCGTGTGATGTTAGGATCATTGCCTCAACCAGGTTGCCTTGAAGTTACCTACTACCAATACCTGCTAGATATTTTAGCAATTTTTAAAATTAATTAAAAATGATCAAAACTAAATAAATAAAACTGAAAATGTTCTGCTCTTTTAAGAGGCCTGTGAACTACGATGTCTCCATTAATGCAAAATACTACCTAAATCATTTGTAATTCGTGTATATTTTGTGGTGTTATTCGGATTCATATAGTAATAATCTATGCTCCTGGCCATATTTGGTTCGGAAATACTTCTTTAAAACGGACTAATAATCAATTTTGATCAAAATTTTTATAACTTTGGTCGAGTTCCGTAATACCAAAAATTATAACATTCAAAAAAACTTGTAACTTTCTTTATTAACTGATGTTTTTCTTTAGCTGGACAATAAAAACTGTGCTTCTGAACTAATGTGACGTGAGATAGTGTTGTTTTTATTACAAAACAAATAAGCAGAAAACATGTCCTCTTTGACATAAAAATAAGCAAAACTAAATTCGTTTACAATTTCGTTTAACAACTGTATTTCGGAACCAAATATGGCCAGCTGGAGCATAGATTATTACTATATGAACCCGAATAACACCACAACATGATCGAAAATTGCACGAATTACAAATGATTTTGGTATTACCTACGTTTGTATGGGAGACACCGTGGGTTAGTTGACTCTTAAGGCCATGTGAAAAGAACAAGCTAGAGTAGTGGCAGACGGCATCAATCTCGACATGTTCAATTCCAATAAAAATAAATCTTTTGAGAGCAGTTTTAAGTTTTAATGTTGATTCATGTGACGTTAAACGCGAGTTAAAGTGATTGTTATTAATTGCTGTCTCGTAGATCAGCCGCGATGAGCCTAGCGACCTGCTGAACTCGAAAGGGGTAACGTTATTACTAGCTACAATTGAAAAGAGGTAGCGGTTATAACGCTGGCGAGCTTGGTGGGATATGACCCAACCCATCTTATGCTGAAAGAATACACCAATACTATAGACCCGGCGGACCGCGCGAAAAAATGTCGCCAATTTATGGGAGTCATTAGTACCAACAGTATAAGGCCACGCGGTAGTTCGGTCGGCGGTGGCGGCGGGTATTTCGACTGATGACGCTACTGTTTGCTTGTATGAAGAAGGTTTACCATAAAATGTTCGGATCGGCCTATTTTTATCTATTCTTTGGGATATAAAAGGGCAAAGCGATAATGCAAGGAACTTAGGTACTACAAAATCATTCATTTATTGGTCGAAATTCGATCGATCGATAGGCTAGGCAAAACTAAAGACACGAAATTAGCTTTTAAAGATTATTCTAAAAGATTAACTAAAATTATAAATTTAACGCAGAAGTCAAGGAACGACTATCACATAAAAAATAGTAAAAATAAATCAAAGGCAATTTGGAATATTTTAAATCAAAGCAAAGCTAATTTTCCTAAAGAAAATATTCGTCAAATAAAACTAAATGATAAAATAATAACAGAACCAACTGAAATAGCTGAAGCCTTCAATGAATATTTTTCAGGTCATTCTTTTTCTTCAAATACTAATGGAAATCATCGCGTTGTGTTACCTGACTGTAGCCTTAATTCACTTTTCCTTGGACCCACTATTCCAGAGGATGTTTTAAATGTAATAAAAAATCTCAGGAATACTCACAGCACAGGGTATGACGATATATGTACGAAAGTTATTAAAGAAGTTGCCGTTATTATAGCTCCAGTTTTATCACATATAATCAACCTCTGTTTCATAGAAGGTGTCTTTCCCCAAAACTTAAAAACATCCGTTATCAAACCCCTATTCAAAAAAGAAAATAAAGAAAAAATGGAAAATTATAGACCCATAGCTCTCATCCCAATTTTCTCAAAAATATTTGAAAAACTTATCTATATGAACCTTTACTCATTTTTAGAGAAAAACGACATGTTAGCAGGGGAACAGTTTGGTTTTAGGAAGAACAAAAGTATAAACTTAGCAATTTTCCATTTTCTCCGTACAGTCATGAAAAAAATCGATGATAAATCAATCGTATCGGCATTATATATGGATCTTACAAAGGCCTTCGACTTTGTAGATCATCGTATTCTACTCAATAAACTGAACTCTTTTGGTATTAGAGGCAACGCTCTGAGTCTTATAAAATCTTATTTAAGTGACAGGAGTCAAGTAACGCAAGTTGATAGGATATGTAACATAAGTAAAACAGAGAAGAAATACACATCTCAGCCAAAACCAGTTACACAAGGAGTCCCACAAGGAAGTATACTAGGACCCCTACTCTTTTTAATTTATATTAATGATATGCCAAGATCGACAAATAACTCCATGGTGCTATTTGCAGACGACTGTACCGTTATATATACAAATAAATTACCACAATATCATGAAATGATTATAAATAATAGTTTAATTGACATAATACAATGGCTGACATTTAATAATTTGACATTAAATTTTAATAAAACCAAACTAATGACATTCCAAGATATAAAAAGCAAAAAAGATAGACATAATTTAATTATTGAATATAAAGACAAAAAAATTGACAATATCGAAGTAACAACTTAGGATTACAAATTGACGCCAACTTAACATGGAAAACCCACATAGAATACGTATGTAAAAAAATCAATCAAGCATCTTATTGTTTGAAAATGCTGACTAAAAAGGTAAACCAAGATGTACTTATGACTGCTTATCATGGTTATGTAGCTTCTACATTAAGATACGGCATAATATTTTGGGGCAACGGTTCAAATGTAAAAAGTGTGTTCTTGGCACAAAAAAGATGTGTGAGAGTAATTTGTAGATTGACACAGAGAGATAGTTGCAAACCATACTTCCAAAAATTACACATATTACCAGTACCTTGTCTTTATATTTATGAGACCATTTTATTTGTAGCTAATAACAAAGATCTGTTTACTGAACTTCAAAACAAAAGACAAAAAAATAAATTTAGATTCCCCGCGCATAAATCTTCGCTTTTTAACAAGAGTTTTTATATTATGGCCATAAAACTTTTTAACAAACTTCCACCTGAAATAAGAGACCTGATGTATAAAATAAAATACTTAAAAAAGAAACTGTACGAATATCTTCTTCAAAATACCTTCTACAGTATAGAGGAATATTTAAGATAATGTAATATTACTCAAATAGTAAAAATGGAAAAATTGTAACAGATTGATTGAACCTAATTAATTAATTTTTGTAAATGTGACTCTAGAATATTTTGCATGCCATTAGGCTGAATTTGGAAATACTAACACTATTCAATAAGACCTTTTGTAACTAACCCAAATTCGCAAATAAAGACATTGATTGATTGATTGATTGATTGATCGATATTTTCGTTTACAGGAATGAAAAACTCCTTCTATTTGATTAAGTTCTAAGATTTGAATTACACTCTGACAAATATCATATCCCCCCGTCTAGTAAAATTATGTATTCGGTAAACGACTAGATTTTGTTTGCAAATTGGGATGTTTGTTACTGAATTAAGCTGTTCTTCTGATCCATTTAACTGAAACTGAAAATTGAATTGAATAATATGGCTCATAATAGTCATAAGTCATATCTGTGCGTTTATTTGACCTTTTTGCGTTTGTGTGTATTTATTTATCTATCCGCGATCTTGCACACCATACTTAGTAGTGTGCGATTGCAAATGCAAAAACTTCTTCGAGCTGATATGGCTGAAGAAAATGTACCAATTAATTATTTATGGTTTGGTTATAGATAAGGACTAAGCTCATGACTTGAGCCATCTTTTCAGCGACCCTTTATAGGAGTCGGGTCTCGAGCGGGGTAAAGCAATCCGTTCCGGATGGTTCACTGACGAACTGAGCTGGACATTGGACATGATGGCAGCTTGTTCACTCATTCTATACCCTAAATAGATCATGGACACTCTGGGCAGCGTGACGAATGATGTTTTATAGTGAATGCGTATGTTATAACTATACCCGTAAGATGAAGTATATCATACATGGAAGTCACGACCTCCCTTCCTCCATAGTGCCACAGCATTCGATTGAAAGGTCGCGGGTTCGATTCCCGCCACGGGCTACTTTACAATTTTCTAATTTTTAAATTGGCTCAGGTCTGGGTCTGGTCGGAAGCTTCGGCCGTAGCTGGTAACCATCAACAAAGACGCAATGCCCATTGCAGATTTTATGTTTCGGCACGATGCTGTATAGAAACCTACTTACCAAGTTACCCCTTTCAGTTGGTTTCATAATTAAATAATCAGGTGAGATGGACAGTAAAGTATTGACTTTAAGAATGTAAAAAAGCCAACACACAAGCAGCGATAGCCCAATGGTTGAGTTCTCCACTTTACCAAAAATTATTTTTATCGAGAGAAAACCAAACATGGAAACAATGGAATACTTATTTCATAACATTTCCGATTTCATTGTCTTTACTTCGAATGGCTATAGCAAATATTGTATTTACCTACGATCTATTAGCTACATGTAGAGAGTAGATACGGGTGCATTGGCTGGCATGTCCTCCGAGATGGCCACAAACACAATACCTCCATTGTCGCGCAATTGAGCAAATTGAGCCGCGGACAATATCGGCTGCTCTCAACCTAATTGCATTAAGCTTTGACTGCATGAGAACTGACTGCTGCGCCTTTGTGAACTTATTGAAACTCTGGTACACAATAGGCAAATTGCTTATTAAGTAGATCGTTGTATTACGACTGTTGATGTTTTGAAGACCATTTCTGAAGTATAGGTATTTCCTTAATACTCTAAGATGCCGCTATACAACGTCCATCGTCGAGCTGTTTATTGGATGAAAACTATTTTATATTTAATTAAATATGTCAGTAAATCTATCGCAAATGGGTTGCCTAAAAATTTTCAGTCCAGTATATTAATTAAGAATTAAAAAAAAACATAGTAACATGGAATCCTATTTGTCAGTTTCGTTGAAATCGTAGTTCAAATTAGATAGGATGTCATAAATTGTACTTTTTGCCAGAAATACTTTCCTGGCTCAGGAAAGTATTTCTGCTCTATGTTTTTTGGCAAAAGAAAGTTTACGGATAATAAAATCGAATAGGTAATAAGCACAATTGCTTAGGGATGAATTTACTTCCCTTCGAAATTAGTAGATACGATAACATCTCCGGCAGCATCATCACTAAGCATTAGGTGAGATAACTTATGAAAAAAGAACAGGTAGTTAAATACAAAAAACTAAAACTAAAACTAGAAGACGCAAAAGATAGGTATAACTGAGATTTCAGAGGTGTTTGAGTTTATCTAATCTGTCTTTCTTCCAATAAACGGTCAATAATGATGTAAGTAGGTATAACTATAGAAACAAATTATTGATAGCTGTTCATCTTGATATGAACAAATTCAAGATGTTATTAGACTGTCGTCGATCAGAGGGTGCGGGCGCTCCTCTCCTATTGTGAGTGTAATAGAATAATTTGTATTTATAGTTGCCCTCTGTAGCTGCGTCCCTCATTTCTCTGCGACCTCCGCGGAGTCCCGCATTCCTCTGTTTACGCCATTACGACAATCTGTGGAAACAGCTTTTATTGTTATTGTAATTATTGATGTTAGGATGTGAACACAACATACCTAAATTAAAATATTTTTTTAAAATTCAATTAATGAAATTAATATTATATTATGTCCCTCCATAATACATATAACGTGCATAAACTTTGTCCTTTCCAGCTCATATACCTGCATTTTGTCTTAAATTTGCATTTTAAAAAGAATGAAGGATGGATGTTCAAATTACAAACTTCACTTTCTTGCCTTTTTCATGGAAATGCAGGTAGGAAGACGGACGTATGTCTTCCTGCCATTATGCGTTAGGTATGCATTTAGTTTGGGGATCCTGGGATACAGATGTTATATAAACTTACTTCAGGATCCCTAAAAACGTTGTAAAATGTCGTTAAGAGCAATTATTATATTATTCATTTTATTTTTTTAAACCATATCTGTCTCTGAATAATGTATGGAAAACGGCAACATTTTCTGCTCTGCAAAAACGTACAAAGCTGAAATTTTCTACAGAGGTTCGAGTTAAGAAAATATTTATAAGAATTTATTCAAATTTTATAATATCACTATAATTATGTACTTTTCGACGCCCCACCAACTAACTATACTACCAACGCAGGCTTGTATCTATTTATATTTTTATTTTTCGATATGTTTTGTAAGTAGCCGATATGCACACGGCTTTACTGGATAAAATCTATATAATTACCACGGGCCAAAGCTCAGGGATTGTAGTTATTGGGACAAATGGACGCGGGTTTGATTCCCGCGCAGCAACATTGTAACGATTGCCCGCCGGCCGACACTTTACACCCGATGCGGGATGTTTGTGCTCAGTTTACCTCATTTGTGATCATTTTGGTACATTATTAGGAAGATGCTGTCGGTTATTGTTAACTGATTCTATTTGTATTGACTATTCTAAGATATATTATTGAGGATATGAAGTCCAACGTTATTGTTATCCTTTTCCATAGGGAGTATTTTGAATACCTTAGCACTATTTTTAGACGGGTTAAATAATTTTTGTATGGAAGGTATAAATGGGTTTTTAGGGAGAAACTGCCTTAAGCGCGGAATTGTTAATGATCTCTTCGCTATCCCATAATTCCATAATAGTAGATTACAAGAAAAATAAATGTATTACAAGAAAAATAGATTACCTACAGTCCTACACACGCTTGTAAGTAGTAACGTTGTAAC
Organism: Coenonympha glycerion; assembly: GCA_963855885.1. Taxonomy (NCBI): domain Eukaryota; kingdom Metazoa; phylum Arthropoda; class Insecta; order Lepidoptera; family Nymphalidae; genus Coenonympha; species Coenonympha glycerion. The sequence continues at coordinate 16,397,970 of OY979635.1, forward strand.
TTGTAATTGCACGAAATTGGTCGCCACCAGTAATTGGGCTAATTGCATTAAGTAGGAAGCTCCCGACGTAAGACGACACCGGAAGACGTGGACCACCGCCGCAGGACTCAATGGGAAGTTACGTAATAAACTCATTACTACACTAGTGCGTTTGTTGGTACTTAACGCTCATCTAGTCATATCAGTCGACAAACTATAACTTAAGCTACGTCTGAAGATAGCTGTTGTGAATACCTATCTGTACCTAAGTCTAGATTCAAGGTACCTACCTAACTTAATTTCTTAGTTCGTTTATAAACAATTTAATTGTGTAAGATGTTTAGAACCACCTATTTAAAATGTTTTATGCAAGTATAGAACTAACTTCTTATAAATTATAATAATACCTACTTAAGTTTAACTAGTAGGTACAGTTTAGTTTAGAGATTTTATACGTCAGATATCATGTTAATAAATAGATAAATAAAGTAACGGTCAAATCTTAACCCGGCTAATCTTTAGTTTATATTCACGCGTTATCTTTAATCGTAACAGATACAGACAAAGGACAGTTATCTATGTTTATATGAATGACATTTTGTCCAACTTGACCCACACTTAAATTTTGGCATTACCACCCAAGTGCATTAAGGTGTTGCGGCCCTACCAGCCCGCGAAATTCAAATTTGATTTACTTTTTCCCAAATATTGGACTAACTACACATTGTAGATTTATGGCAATGCATTTTGCAGGCCTACTTTCTATGCATTTACATGTTTTTAATAGAAACTTTGCTCGAAAGTTCCCAGTCATCTCATATTAGTTCCCGAAAGATAATTTTTTGCAGTTTCCCAGATTTCGAGCTATCGGACACCAATATGAAGTAAATGAGTATTGTTGAGCAGAGTTTTTATTAAAAACATGTAGATGCATAAATGTTGTGCCCGCAAAACTCATTGCCCTTAGCCTTCGATGCATAATTAGCCCACTATGAGCAAAAAACTAAATAAAATTTGAATTTTCGCGCCCGGATGGTACCCATCGCCCTTAATAATTCATACTTATCACACATCAATCGCAACACAATCTACATCTTCCTACCATCACAACCGTTAGAGCGACCATTCGCACTGAACCAGAATTGACTCATTTGATTCCCGGTTGAGGCACAGCACCGCTAGCTGTATAGTTGCTGACCGCGTGTTAATGTTTACGCCTCGCGCCTGCTACCACTCAGCGTTTTGACAGGTCACACGAACAAACATACACGTTAACCGTAATATGACCATCCCATCTACCATTGGAAAACTTACCTTATGCAACAATAAAACACGGATGAAATTGTGTTGTTAATTGAAATGCACTTACTCCGTTTTGAAGTGAGAACGTATTGAGTCTCAAACGTGGAGTAATGAAACAACGTTAGATACGTAATAGTTAACACTGCACGTTACGGTACATATTTTTAAGGTTTATTTTAAGTTGACAGCAGATGGTACATAGGTCTCTCTGAATACAAGATCGGCAATATAAGTAAGGAGCGCGTGATCCGAAGATCAAAGCGGTTTGGATCAATCCGATGTGCTGCCGAGCGAAAACGAATCGTTTTGATCGTTAATTAACTTTTTGGATAACGATTTCGAATGTTTTTGATGATATGGAATTAGAATGAGCCTTTATTCATGATATTTGAGGTAGTTTTTAGGGTTCCATACCAATTTGGTAAAAATGGAACCCTTATGGTGAGACTTTCTCCGTCCGTCCGTCCGTCCGTCACACTCGATTATTTCAGTAACTATTCAAGCTATCAACTTGAAATTTAGAATAGTTATAGATAATAGTGACCCGACGTCATAACAATCGTAAAAATTTGAAAATTGTTTTTATTTTTATTTAAAAAGGGGGGAAAACTGGGTCGACAAAATTTAAAAATGAGACAACAATATTGAGTGGGGTATCATATGAAAGGGCGTTACTTGTGTATTCTAAAACTAATTTTTATTTGTTTTTAAGCCTGATAGTTTTTGATTTATTGGGCAAACTGTCGAAAAAAATACCGTTCCCCCCCTTATCTCCGAAGTTTACCAATCGAAAAATCTGAAATAATTATGATCAACAGAAGTTAACGTATATTTTACAGGAAAAATAAAATCAACTTGCTGACTAATATACTTTTTTTTGATAATAACAATAATCCGCCAAAAACAAAGTTACGTTTGCGGTTTGCCAACAATAGTACCTACATGTAAATTTTACTCGTAAATTCATGAACAAATGTGATTCTTTCAATGTTTTACTTCCTTTATGGTATGGAAACCTCGGTGCGCGAGTCCGACTCGCACTTGGCCGGTTTTTTTATTTTTAAGATAGCTTGCGCTGACGACAATCCTACCTATAAGTACCTACTAAATCAATAGGAAATCAATGAGGAAGACACGTCATAACCTTGCTTCAAATTAAAATACACATAAAGTTAAAATGTACATTACAATATCTTACTTTAACTCGCTTGATCGATGCATAATTACATTTACGTTGCTTTTAAAAGCGCCAAGTTTTGTCCAAATAACAAAGATTTCAACACTTCCTAATTATGTTTTGTATTGTATCAGAAAACGATAGAGTCTGTGGTAGAGTTCCCATTTATTTTATACAGCGTGACTTTTCATCATTTTCTCTCGTTGGCTTAAATAGAACAAAAGGAAACAAAAAAGGCTAATTCTGTTCGATTACCTTAGTAACTTCCTGAGGTATCTAACTTCGTCTTTTTCCATAGACAAAAAAGGAATTTTTCAACACACTTGCTCATAAAATGGCTATAATTTCAATTAGGCACATAATGACACCTATAATCGCAAACTGTGACTTTTTCGTTACTATTATTCACTAGTTAGTTAGACAGATTTTTTTTAATTTTAGTTACTAAATAAAGTTAATTTTAGTATAATTTTATTCACAAGTGTATTGAAAAATGTCGTATGATACACGTAAGTATTGATGAATACCGTCCTCGGCTATCTCAATGGCGCCTCAGCGGTAATCACCAACTTTACTCACTTGTACCATAAACTACTAATGTACCTGGTACAGTTGGCGTACAAGTAATCTCACTGTCCACGGTGTAATAAAATGGGAGTGCCTGGCCAGTTACCGTCCTATTTCCCCATTTTCTTTGCACCCCTGGGAGAGAGATATTATTGCGTTGACATTAATAAAGGAATGTCACACCGCTTTTAGTATCTCATTTATCCGATAGTATAAGTTAGTAATATTATATTATATTCGTTGGTACAAGCTTAGATATTTGATAATATTAAGACATTTAAGGAAGTAAATAAAATCGGTGTATTTCAAAAAGATGTAGAATCACGATTCTGCAAAGTTTATGTTGAATTAAATAGAAGTTTTTGTTGAAATGTCGAATTAGGTTAGGGCAATCATGAAGAAATTAACTTTCGAATAGTTAACATTAACGAGAAATCAGTAGGTATACATGTGTACTATTCGAAAGTTTAGTTTATAATTATAAGTAGGTAATTGAAAGTGTTATTTTGATAGATATACACGCAGATGTAAATACATGTTTTCGACAAATTCTATAATTTCTTACATTCTAAAATTTTAATAGGAAATTGATTGGCCCCCTTTTTTCCGAGTCGGTCAATAACTGCTAAAGCATCAAGAAGCTGCGCGCGCGCATCGACAGCTCTCTTTGATGTGGCCGCTGTTTACAAGCTTGAGCGCCTGTGTTGTCTATCCCACACGTCCACTCGCTGGCCGCTGGCACCAACGTTGGACCAATATCGCACCACCTGGACAAGAAGAGTAGGATTCTTCTTAACCGATCTATTTTATTTTTTATCATAATCTAGAGACGCTGTTATGGGTGCGGTCTGATCCACAAATTCAAGGTCGCTCAGCGTGCCACGGATAGGGCTATGTTAGGGGTTTCCCTGCGTGATAAATCAGAAATAAGGAGATCCGCAGGAGAGCCAAGGTCACCGACATAGCCAAAACCATTAGCAAGCTGAAGTGGTAGTGGGCAGGTCACGCTTGTCGTAGGGGCGATGGCCGTTGGAGCCGGAAAGTCCTGGAGTGGAGACCGCGTACAAGTAAGCGTAGTGTGGTGTGGGGCGAGCTCATCAAGCGGATGGCGGGAAGCGGCTGGATGAGGAAGGCTGAGGACAGGGTGTGGTGGCGTGCGCTTGGGAAGGCCTATGTCCAGCAGTGGACGTCCGCAGGCTGAAATGATGATGATGATGTTATGGGAGAGTAGTATTTGGAACCAGGCTCATGACTCTGCTACTGTGTCAATTGTTTGGCAGGTGATAAATAGTAATTAAGTAGTGTGAATTATGAGTTTATGGGCTGGGTTTAGCGTGCTTCCTGAGGCATGAGGATCAAATATCAACTTTTATCTCTATTTCTTAAAAAATATTAATAGGTCAGGGAGTACTTTTGCTCCTTAATTCGTATAACTAAGTAACTACTTAGTTTTGCCAGAGCCATGACTGTTGAGTCAAATCACAGTTATCTGTGAGTCAAACTCAGGACTCAGGAGCCAAACCTCGTGGCTCGCATTCGATCATGCTCCTATCATGATGATCATGATTCATGATTAATGCGTACTTATCCGCTCGTAATAAATTCGGGGATATGATCATTGAATTCTAGTCCAACATTGGAACGTTGGTGGAGCGTTGGCGCAAATGTTTGTTGTTGCTGCGTGGCTCGGTGTGGCCCAATGAGCGATATTGTGTGTAAACATGATGCTTTGGTTTTTACGTTCGTGAGTGGTCCAGACAGTGAGCAAGAGCGATATAAGACCAACTCCTGAAAGATTCAGAGAACTGATAAAACCGTACCAATCTAGGTTGGTAACGTGTGCATTTTAAATACAGAATTAAGATTTTTTCTTCTATTTTAGTTAAGTGTCAAGTGAGAGTTGTTTACCAGCCCACTGAATTGACAAAATATTGGGATACAGTTTGGAGTGACTTTTCACTACTTGGCACCTATCTACATTCAACATTTATTTTCAGTACTCAATAGCTACTTCTAGCTGTATTTAAGCTGTATTTTAGCTACTAAGTTATTTCAAAGAATGCTCATAAAACACAAGGCCGTTTAACTGACACAGCTGTCAGCTACTGAGTGTTTCTCATTTGTTACCAAATGGTGACAAAATATGGGGAAGAGAAATCCCCCAATTCAAGTTCAATTCAATTCAGAAACAAGCGGGTTCCTCCATTTGACTACTTGGGGACATGACGACGGAATAGTGACATTGACCAAATTTTTTGACTATCCGCAGCAGTTGTAGCAGCTGTCGCTTATAGCTTGCGGAAGCCGCGCGTCGGCGTACTCCACTTTGAAGTGCTATCGGGGTATTTAGGTAGTGTTTGTTTATTTTCATATTTGCGGTGGCCCCGCGCTATACACTGGCAGCACTCCCACTTTATAATTCACGCGGTTTGTTGCTTTTCCGAGAACATGACGCGCGAGAACTTCACAGCTCACTCCACTACCAGGGCGGCAACCGATCGGCTGTGCTGTTCTCTCTCCTGCTCTCCTGACCTTCAGCCTCTCTCAGAGGTGAATGAAAAGTTACAAAGGACATGGCCGAAACTTGTATGGAGCTGTGCCCTGGAAAAAAAATATTCATGGCCATCGACAAACAGTACGTCATATTAAAGCTTATAATTAAGTCTTTACAATCGTTTAATTTTTATGATCTGAAAACTTGCGAGAGACATAATATCAGCATAACAACTTGCAACAAAATAAGCTTTAATATGACGTACTGTTTGTCAATTGCCATGAATATTTTTTTTCGAGGGCAGAATCCGGCCATGTCATTTATGCGGTTTACAAAATAAACCTGCAAGCTCTTGCCATATGACATTTCGAATAGCGATACTATAGATGGAATGAAAATGGAATGAAATAAAAAAAGTTTGAAAATTATCTCCAAATTAATCACGTGACTTCCGCACATTTTTAGGGTTCCATACCAAAATGGTAAAAATGGAACCCTTATTTAAATTTCGTTCCATTACCATTCCATCTTTCTTAACAATGTCATAAGTACATAATTATACCTACGTATCTCTTTTGATCTATACGGGATCAAATCAGAAATGAGGAGATCCGTAGACGAACCAAAGTCACCGACATAGCTCAACGTATCGCGAAGCTGAAGTGGCAATGGGCGGGACACATAGCTCGTAGAACTGACGGCCGTTGGGGACCCATAGTGCTGGAATGGCGACTCGCACGGGAAAGAGTTGGCAGACCTCCGACCAGATGGACTGACGACAGGAAGTCATTGGATTCATGTTGTGCAGAACCGTGTCGGTTGAGAATCATTGCAGAAGGCCTTAGTCCAGGTATTATAATATTTTGAAACTTCATTGTATAATTGCTATGATTACAGCTAAGAACCTACTGATAATCCTCGATTATGATAATAAATGTTATACGGCTTCGCATTATTGAAACCTTACAAATGCAGGTTGCTAACATTATGACTAATGAATAATCATATAAGTATCCTACTTCACCTATCCCTAAGTGCTCAAACTTTGTAACACCATGCCCAAAGGTAGCAGAAAATCTCGAATGGACCAAAGTAATCTAAATCTAAGAACGTTTTTCTTTTTCATGAAAACTTTGCCTTGGTAAATAAATAACAATAAATATTCGACGAGTAAATAAGCTATGCAGGGCGAGGTCTATCCGTATGTAGGTACTTGAGTAGTAAATATGTATTAGCATTAAATAGCGCTGAATACCGATTTAAACGATTACGGCGAAGGAAAGAAACACTGCCCGATCCATCATGTCCACAGCATATTGCCCCAGTTCAGACACCATACAGTAGAGAAACTAAATAACTTACGGCCTAACTTATCTGGACGGTAAAGTTACGACAAAATCCCAACTATGAAACCGTTGTTATGATGGAACTCAAAGAAAATATTATGAACGCTTAAGAGGCCTGTTAACTACAATGTCTCCATTCATTCAAAATACCAAATCATTAATTCGTGCATATTTGGATCATGTTGTGGTGTTATTCGGATTCATATAGTAATAATCTATGCTCCTGGCCATATTTGGTTCGGAAATACTTCTTTAAAACGAAATAATAATCAATGTTGATTGAAATTTTTTGTCACAAAATTAAGAGGTATTTAACCCAATCCACGTTCAGTGTGCTGATTCTGTATCGTTCACTTAGTTAGTTAGTAACCCAAACTGGGTTATTAACTAAGAAAACGGAGGCAAAAATCCTATTTTTGTATTCTTTTTGTACAAGATAGCAACTAGCATGGCATACTGATATGATACCATACCGATCTAGGTTGGTAATTTGTGCAAAAATAGGATTTTTGCCTTCGTTTTCTTAGTTAATAACCCAGTTAGGGTTACTAACTAACTAAGTGAACGATACAGAATAAGGCCCCTGAAGTAAGAAAGTTATCGGTTGTCGCCTCTTTGTAATCGATGTCGGCAGAAGTTTTTCCACAATACAGATGTCGGTTGATGTAGAGTGTAGATGCGTTCAGACGCGTTTTCTGTATTTCACCGACTTAATACGAATTGTTACATCGAATGTCGGACATCTCACATCGGACGTCGTGATCCGTGAAAATAGATATAATTAAAAGCATAAAGCGCCACATCTAAAAGTGATTGTCGGACGTTAATCATGAGGACAATTAGTGGCCTATACCTACCCGCGGCTTCCCACCTACAAAGTTGCTACACGGTGTTATCGCTTGTTGAATATTCGGAAACTTCCCGCGTAGTATCGCGGCATCTGCATACTTCTCTAATAAACTATTGTTACGAATAATTACCTATTTGGAAATATTTAGGTCGAGAACGCAATATTATTTGAATACCTAATTACTTTTGTAGACTGTTAATTCCGTGTAAGTTTTACTTAGTAGATCTAAGTATCTTTTTACCATGCAGTACCGCCCACTTCAGGCATTTATGGAGTTTAACTTAACTTTTTCAATAACAAGTAAGACGTTCACCAGACGGTAAGTGATGTACTGCAAGAAGAGTTTTAGCACATCACACATGCCATATTTATCACCATTTCATGAATGTTTGTTCTGCCACTTACTTTTAAGATGCCTTCAGGAAAAGAGTATACAGTCATTTTCTCGGCTAACTCACTCCATTCAAGAACTGGAAAGCTAGCGTTACGACTTAGCAGTACGAGAGATGGAAATGAAATGGAATGAAATTAAAAAAATATATAAGAACCCGCGGAAGTCACATGATGAGTTTAGCGATCTTTTTCTTAATACAGTTTTACAAGTATTATTCCGAACATTACATTTCTACTGTAGCTGGTGATGTAATATTATGGCTAGAACTGCTTATCTCATTCGTCAGCCATGAAAAAATAGGATAGTTGCTCGCATGTACTTCATCCTATTCGATCTAGGACAAAATAACTAAAAAAATGCATTTTTTATGACATCGACTACGCACATGGCACTCAGTGACTGGGCTTGGAGTGACACGGTATCTCGTATTTATTATTATTTTGATCTGGAATATTCCATCACAACAGTTGAGGGTCCATCGCGTCCGTCTGTCACTCCACTCACTTCCGCGTCGGTGCGCGCGCGGCTATGTACGATGTGCGCCGAAAAAAATACAAAAAGAGCACAGATAAAAATATGACGAGGGTAGTCAGACATTTTAATCAATCTCCATCGTCGTGTGATAAATAAAATTGGTCAAGTGCGAGTCAGGCACGCACACTGAGGGTTCCGTAAGTTCTATCAAGACCATTTTTCAATAGTATTAAAGTAAATACCTTTGCAGTTTACATGTCGATGTCGCATGTCGGGCGACATCGACAACGAGATGCAAAGTGCGATTGGAAATCCCTTCGCGTTTTGGCTTTCGTTAGATTCGGACACTTTTTAGCGCTGACCCGAAATCCCTAATTAAGACTCTACTGATTTCACTACTCTCGAAAAATCTGAAATACCTCCCACCTGAAGCTGCACTCTATTCAGACTTAAAAAAACGCTTGAAACCGTTTGATTCGTTTGAAAACAGAATCAAATGGCGGATCAAAGGCGCCTCGCGTAAACACCGCGGCCGGCACTTCCTTTAACAATTTAATTACACCTGTACTTTACTGCCCGCCGCTGTAAACAGTCGCTTCCGGAAATATGTTTGATTAAATAACACGTATTTTGATTTAGAAACTAAACTTGCACATTAAAAATTGGTGCAGGGAAGGTACACTGACGAATATCTTTAGATTTGTTCAATAGAATCTAAAGATCCATCAAGAGGCTATCCAAATTTCATCCAAAGTAAATTTGTTTAGCCTAACACCCATTCGCGTCGTACTAAGTCACTAGACGATAGCCTTAAGTCTCAGAATGAAGAGCGCGATTTGCGAGTGCAGTGCAGTGCGAAAGTATGATATTGATATGCATCAAGGGATGTTCAAGGGATTGATTAAACATATTAAGGGATCAGCACGTACTGACGTCACGCATACAATTTTAGGCTCCGCTCTGAAGCCGGATTTTGAATTTGTCAAAACTGTAAAATAGCGCTAATGTATGCGACCCGACAGCGGTATGAGCTGTCAGCGGTACCGAAATGTACAGCGCGCGACGTCATATTATGTTACTTGGCTTCAACATACGTAGGTAAATCAGCTTTTCCTTCCTCTTAGCGTAGCGTATTTCATCATTACCTGAATCCGATATAACATCTGAACGACTTGTTCGTCTTATGCTTCTGTTCCATAAAATATTTTTTCAGACATTCGCGTAAAAAGCTCTGCCGATCAAAATGAGTCAATGTTTACGTAATTTTAATATGTTATGTTTAATCCGTGGTTTACGCGCGGTGTTGTTGTAGTTGTGTTGGTGCGCTGTGCGCGTGCGCGTGATAAACACCGTAAAGCTGTCAATACAGGGCGAATTTCGGTGAAATGATGAATGTTTCCGAGGATCAAAGCGGCGCGCGCGCCGGACGCGCGATCAAATAGCTTTAATCAAATATTGATCTTGCACAACGAACCGTGTTATGGATCATTTCTAAACTTATGCAGTCATAGTCAAAAAATGCGATCACCACTACAGAAATAATTTCACAATTAATTTCAAATTGACAAACACTACAAAAAAAAGTTGCGTATGCTGGCCCACTGCAGGCCATCGCAATTGTGTACAGGGGGAAATGGTATGCAATGGCGGACAATGGTCAACGATGGCGCGCGATTGGGAAGTTGTCGGTTTTTGGCGCACACTTCAAAGGAATCGTGGCGTTGCGTGGTCGGTGGTGTTGACACAATGGCCCATTGCTTGTTCGTAACCGACCGCTGATACGGATAGTGCACTCTTTTGGCGATATTTTTTTGCAAAATATATTAAATAGCCGCGGCCGTAACTACTTCCACGTCCATCGCAAGTGCCTCACCGGGCAGCAATGTGTGAACACCAAGTGATCGTGGCCTACAGTTGTGCGTTGCCAAGCATGGCCCATCACAAGCCATTGTGAAGACGCCGCATTAGGTAGGTCTCTATCTAGTCGAAGCGCGAGCGATCATAAATCAATGGTACCTAGTCTATGTATTTCATTTTCCCTGGTTAAAATAAGTAAGTATTAGTAGTTACTTATGGTGTGAAGGTACTTAACAAGTAACAAAAACTTGCACTAGGATCGACCTAGAGTTATTTCTGCAGAATGTTCAAAAGCGTTCTGGAATATGAACCTATCCAGGGTGAGTATAAAAAAGTTTTGCAGCGAAAAAAATTTCAAAGAAGTTTATCAGAAAAAAATATCGCCAGGTTTTATCCAGCTGCACATAGGTAACGTACCTATAGGTATGCTAGCAAATAAGACAAGGCGAATTTACAGCTGAAAATTAGTTGCAATTTTTGTTTGGGAGATAAAAAGTCGAACTACGAAAACGTTTTAACTTTAAGTGTTCGAAAACGCTATTATAAGCTTATGTTCAATTAAATTAATATCGAAGCGACTGATCAAGTATAGAGATACTATGTCTCTGGTAATCTTAGGATAAGTTTTCGATTTAACACAAGTGTTATAAGGATTTATATTTTGATTTGATTTATTGGGCAAACTGTCAAGAAAAACATTTCGTATCCCCCGCATAAAGGTCAGTAAATGGTCAGTAATTTTGAAAATTTTGGTCAGTAAATCAGTATTTTTGAAACCGATTTGGGGCATCCCAAAAGTTGTTCTAATTGTTTGAACTTTACTAAGCTAAGGATGGACTGGATGGATGGATGGATATTTGAGTAGCGGAATGGACTAGTAACTCTATAAACACAAATATATCTTGTAACACTAAATATATAAGGTTACTACTTTATTGAAAAAATAGTTTGAGAACCATCAATCTTGGTTTCAAGTCCAACAGCATACGCTTGCTCACTTTGTTATCCTCAATAAGCAATGTTATTAAATGTTATCCTCAATAAGCAATTTGAAAAATGGTTCTCCTAACCCTTATACTTAGGTATCGATACGCAGTCAGTGTGAAAGGGCTGCAGTAGTTCATGAATGACGCAGACATCCGGCGCACAGAACGCAGATAACAGCGGAGAATGGACAAGGAACCCGATTAATTTGACAAATCCTGCCAATGCGCAAGATTATAGCGGACTTAACCGCCTGGCCACAGACAGAGTCGCGACGTTTGTGCGCAACAAATTTTTCCGTGGCCAGGCGGCTCAAGTGTATTTTTTTAGTGACACTTTCCGAAGTTCTGGGAAAGTTCGGATCCCGAAAAAAAGAAAAAAATACATTATCTTAAGGAAGTAAGGTTTTATCTGTTATTTGTAGCTGATTAAGTTTTACCGTAGATCTGTGTGCTGATTCTTATCCTTCAGTTTGAAAAAATGGAGTGAAAATTCTATTTTTTATTCTTTTTGAACAAGTTGGCAACTAGCATGGTATGTTGACATAAATACCAACCTGGGTTTTGGCGGTTGCCCGTATTCGATCTATCCATGGTTTGCCTTAGGTACTAGACGTAGAAATTAGACAAAAAGTCCATAAAAGTTATCGCAAATTTCTATTTCTAGTAAATTAGACAAAAAGTCCATGGATAGATCGAATATTGGGTACCACCATTAGTAACTGGTGCAAAAATAATACAAAAATTAAAATCTGTGACAAAAATGGGATTTTTGCCTAAAACTGAATGATAAGGAATCAGGCCACAGAAAATAAAACTGCCAAAGCACGAATCCTTGCTTAGTGCTGAATATGGTGACTCAGAAAGACGAAAAACAAAGTTATTTTTATATAGGAAGCGCCTTAACTTTCATCTTTAAGTCTGAGACAAGTTATGTGCTTTAAAAATAATTATCTTTATGCATTTTATTGCAAACATTAAAAATTATGACCTTTTAGCCATTTGATATTATTTCCTTCAAAATTAGTCCCATTTCCAAAAAAATCCATAAAATATTTTGAATTAATACATCATGCCCGAGCGCTCTGTGAGGAATGGATCCATCGATCACTATCATGACGAATAGACGACTCCTTGAGACCGGCAACGGGGACGGGTGCTTAATGCATTGTTTGGTCGAAATTATAATTTTTATTCTAGTTTTTTTACATCTATAATCTTGTCAGTTCTGTTTATCGATGTGTCAGTAAACGAGAATTTTATTGACGATCTTCACAAAAAGTTGGTGTTATCGACCGCAGCGGCCATCAGGCATTGCGGAACTTCTGAAAATAGGAGTCGAAGAAATCATAAAACCATTTCAAAATATCCTTAATGACATATTAATCTCAGAAACGATACCGAATCAATGGAAACACACGGACATACTTAATTCTTTTACATAAAAAAGGTGATCCTTCACATATAAATAACTATAGAGCTATAGACCAATAAGTATTATTTCAAACATATACAAAGTTTTCTCAAAAATAAAACTGAAAAGAATTTCTAATGTCCTAGAAGAACAGCAGTCCATAGAGCAAGCAGGTTTTAGAACAGGCATTACAACAACGGACCATCTTCAAACTATGAATCAATTATTAGAGAAAACAAAAGAATATAATATACCAATCTACCTAGCATTTATAGATTTTAACAAAGCATTTGATTCTATTGAATTTCATTAATGATGTTGCTACACAGCATCGTGTCGGAACGTTAAATCGCTTGGCGGTGCGTCTTTGCTATAGCTGCGGTCGAAGCCTCCCACCACCCTTTGATTCTGCAAAATACTTATAACAGCGACGAGTTTACATTATTGCCGCTATCAATTATGCAGCCAAGGCACCAATTCGCTGATGATACTTGCGTTGTTATCGGCGATGTTTAGCTGATGATATTTCCGAGAATCTCACCCTTGATCAGTATTGAGTCGATTTAGAAATTATAAATTCCAAAGTGACCCATTGCCGGAATCAAACTCGCTACCAATTTTCTCGAATCTGAGCCTGCGCCGGTGCCAGGGAGGCGCGGTTGACTCACTACCATAACAAGATAATATAGGACCCATCTATAACCATCGATAGAGAAGACCCGATAGATACAATCGAAAGAGTAGCAAGCGTTGTATTTATTTTTCTTTTTTAATACAGTAAGCAGTTTTGTATTCTATTCAACGTATATTATGATGAAAAACGAGAGTTGTATGGTCAGGTATGCCGTATGCAAATAAAATGTAGCAATGGCACACAAAAAGCGCTTCAAAAATCTCTAAAACAATACCTTGTCTAACATGACACACAAACTAATATGGCGGGTAATGTTGACAGATGCGTGCTTAGCTTCACGGCGCCACTGTAGCCAAGATTTACTGTTGCTCCAACCGCGCCTTTGTGCGGCCATTGTTGGGGCCGCGTTCGAAATTCAAAATAAATGAGTGCAGCTACTGATTTGAATGTCAATTCCTGACTAATACGGTTACGATGGTATGTTTGTTTCTGCCCAAATTTAAGTGACCGTGTGTTACGTGCTTGAACTTGAAATGAAGAGTTTTAAAGTTCAACGATTCGAGAAACATGCAGCGTTTGTGTACTATAATAATGCATTTCTAATTTCCATATTTCTCTTATTGTGTTTTGGTTTACAAATGACCAAAAAACAACGACACACGATACATGCCTATTCCCAAATGCATCTTGGTTACATCAGAATAAACAAAATGCAATCTAACTTTACTGAACGTAAAATTCAATGCAAACTGCAAAATTTGTAGTGTATGTATATCTATTTGTATGTTAGGATGTTTGTTGCTCCTTCATGCTAGGACTACTGGACAAATTTTGCTACAATTTAGAATGGAGACAGTTTATGTCTTTGTTTGGCTAGGTTAGGCTATCATAAGCTTGTTACTACGGAAAATCTACGGTTTAAAAGAATAGCGAAATAAAAAAACAGAAGTACAAGATATACGCGTGACATAATATAACCCTTTCTTAGCAGTCGCGTAAAAAATTAATCTGTAATTGCTTGTTCTATATGTAAACTAACTGTGCACATAATGTAAAAACTATATGGATGAAGTTACGGGAAAAATGTAGTGTTTCATTTTACTCTCTGACTACTTATATTTTTATTTTTAAAAAAGGGAAAACGTAAAGTTCGCAAACACACCAAATTACCTAAAAACACGCCATCATTTGCACATCCGAGGTAATATATCAATACGTAACAATCATCCCGAGCGACGCACAGTGGGGCACGAAGCCAGCGCCGCTGGTCAAAAAACAACACACGACTTATAAATCACCATTCTCAACGGTAGCACATAAAAGTGAATGCCAAGTAAACTTTTTTCATAGATTATCGTTTAACAAAGCAAAGTCCATCAATTTCCGATTGTCTTCGATCGGCGACAAATGTTTCTATCCTTTGTGTGATCTGTGACTCTACAATTATTATTGTCCGTCATTGTTATTGGTTTTGAACGAAATTTTTATTTATTATTCAAATATTTTAAATGTGTTACACTTATTTAGTGAAAATACTCGTGTAACAAGTGCAGTTCATAAATTTTCTTGACTTACGAGTTCCTACCAAGTTATCTACACAAAAATAAAGTGCCTGTAAATGAGATCATAATTTCACCATTTGATTAAAAAAAACCCCAACGAACGTTTTAAATTTATTGCTTCACTATCTGAATTGTCCATCTGTCAATATAAATGGCAAAACCAATTTTGATAGCACTTTCAGACCAGACGATAGGTAAAGGATTATACGCAATATCTACTTTAGGGTATCTACGACACTTTCTACGATATGTATAGGTTTCTAGGATACATTTTATCTCAGGAAAACTAAGGGTCCTCAAGAAAAAAAAAACTGACAAAGCTTCGGGAAAAAGCTAGTTAGTAATATAATAACGAGTTCGTATCAGTACACCAACAATTTCGTTATTAGGTGTTGATTAAAAATCCTTATTGCAAAGTTGTTAATTTATAATCTGTAGCCCTGTCATTTGACTACACCTTGGGTGCAATGATTTTAGAGCAGGAGGAAGCTGTAAGATTTTCTTACAAAATCATCATACTTCTCCAACTCGCTTAGCTAAAAATCTTGACATCTTACATTCACTCTTGTTTTTCTTATAGACCTTCTATTTTGTAATAAATTAAGCAGTATTCTTGATTCTATCCAGTAAATAATAATCAGTGATTCAGGCCGCTACAATATTTTTTTAATAAATCATTTACCTGGAAATTTTTACTTGTTGTCGTACAGATGTAAATTTGAGTAGATAGAGATTTATACATATTATTTTGAAGCCACCGTCTCTCAGAGTAGGGTCAGTTTCGCACAACGCGGGTCGTTTATCAAGTAGTAATGAGTCGCTGCGTGTGATCGCCGCTTTATTTACAGCGAGGCGATTTGTGACCCACTCTCACGAACCCCTTATCACTATACGGTATACACACTTAGCTCCAGCTTCCAACAGACTTTTTATTCTTTATAAGTAAGTACAATAAGTAAGGATCTCACCTGATGGTACCTAAGAGTGGTTAGTTGTCTAACCCTTGCTACACAGCATCGCACCGGAACGCTATATCGCTGAACGGCTGACTAAAATTTTCCGCAAAACAGAAAACAAAAACATTCGTTGGCCTACGATAACAATACTTGACCACTGGAATTCGTTCTTAGGACTCGTTCTTTGAAAATTCCATTCTCTATGAGTATGTTGCGAATCCAAAAATTATTACTAGTCGTAGGTGTTTTGTCACAAGTGTAGTCTTGCCCTTATTAACATTACATCTGCAACTTTTTAATTCAAATCAACCATGTATACCTATTTGTTTTTTTGTTCGTAATATTATTGGTCTAACAGGATAATAGTACCTATTTGCTCTTTAATAAAATTATTAAGTTATTGTTTGGTATTAGTTTCAGCCAACAAACCAGCCTTTAGTAGGTTACATAGTTCAAGATTTGTTACTGTTTTTTACTGAATTTCACTAATAAGAACATTAATAATACCTAATTAAAGTTATTATAAAATCGTTATTTAAACAAATAATTAATCATCTTGCATTTATTTATTAATTTTTACCTAAAAAAAGGATATATTATTGCAATATTATATGAAGTTTAAAATACTATCGAACACTGCACACACAACAGTAGGTAAGTTTTGCTATAAGAAACAAAACACATTCCCAATTAGACACACCGTTGTAGCTACGCTACTTGGGTGTCTGCGCCTAATACTGCACGTTTTGCTGAATTTCACGCGCTAATACTTTTTTATAGCACTTGTTTTGTTAAATTTTGCCCAGTTTTTTGTCCAGGCGCGCGTGCATTGCCCACTGTGCAGGCTTCTGTATGTTCTACAGTTTACTACTGTTTCTCGTATTCATCTAGTTGAATGGCTAATGTGACACGGATGTAAAGTCATGATGTCGGACTATTGTTTTGCATTCGGGGGGTAGATTTAGTTTCAGAGGACTGAGAAAAAGAAAATATCTTTAGAAAGTCATGGTCTATTTGTTTACTGGATCTTATTGATTAATAATAATGTACCTGAAAGATTGTTGAGTTGCACATGACGTTTTTCAGACTTTCATGAGAGAATCATATTGCCTACAACTACAATCTATTAAAATTTTATAATTATAAAAATAATTTTAATTTAGAAGGCAAGTTTTTATTGAACAGCATCGTTTAAAGTTATTTTTCTTTATTTCCCATAGGTCTTAGTTAAAGGCACTCATGATGAATCTATAAATTATTGATTTTTTATATAATGGTGATAATTGATAACTGTTCTGAGATTACGGATTGCATATTCTTAGGAATGTTGCTTTAAGTTAGACTTAAATTTAATTTAGAATAGGTCATAATACTAGGTATCTGGTATAGGCCTGTTGGGGATGAAATATATTGCTACTCCCAGGAAGCACATAGGTAAACTAACAAAAATTAAAATACAAAATTAGTTTTAAAAAGAGGACAGACCGAGAGTCTGTGCAATGTAAATTTTAAATAAATGAAATTGGACTTAAACAACATTAATTATCGCACCCTTTCAATACCCCAGCAATTAATCAGTAACAGCAAACATTTGAAAACCTTTTAAATTATACCAACGTTTACTTCCAACAAACAGTACTTTCAAATTTCAAGTAACAAAGCAATAGTTTTAGTAAAGGAGCATGCCAAACTGCGTCCAGCAGCTTTCCTCGAAGACAATAAAAGAGGGCCCGGAAACCGCACGGTAGTGAGAGCGCACGCTGCCCGCCAGCAACAGAATCACAAACAAGTTGCGTTGCACGAAGCTGTGACGTTATGAGTGCAGTCGCGGGGGGCGTAATAAATCAGAGGGACAAAGGGTCCGGTGTGATTGCGCTCGAGTTTGAAGTAAGTTTGGCTCGTTGCGTTGTTGTTTGAGTAGCAGATGTCTGCTGATTGGTTGTGAGTTGTGAGGATCTGTGCACACAGTGGGCAAAAGACTTAATCCGTAAACAAAATCATATTTAACCGTCTGTTGTCTGTTTTATTTTCTTATTTTCCGAGATATACAAGTGAAGGCGATAAACTTGGTAGAAGTAAAAATTAACAGCTTATAATATTTCCATAACAATAGTTATTTTGAAATGCCAAACCTGGGATCATAAATAAAGTCAGATAATATAGTCGTATGCTAAAGGCTATATTATTACGTAAAGATAGATTCAAAATCGAGGTTACTGAATACTGACATAGTAAAACAATATGAAGTCATTGTTATGTAGCAGAACCGAAGGCAAGTAAAGGAAGGAAACTAAAGTAGGCAGAGTCTAGTATGAAGAGTTATTTTAGGCTGGTTGCCAAAAAAGTGGTTGAGAATAAGATGTTACAAGTTACAACGTTAACTTGGCTAATTCTATATTCATCAGTGGATTTTCTATACAACGTACCTAATATATTCATCTACGTATCACATTTCTTTTGTCTCCAAAGTAACAGAAATACATTTGTAAACTCAAAAATGTGAAGAAAAGCTCGTTATTGTTTAGTAAGGCTTCGTTATCTGGTTGCCGTTGATTAATGGCCAGTCATGAACGGAAGCCAAAATACTGGCGAGAATCAACATTGTACCCCATTAGATAATTACTTTTCATCTTTGTCGGCCTTTCCCCGAACAGCTTCGCATGGACCCGCGTGAATAGGCGGCCATTCGATATGCATACGTGCCGCCTTTCACAAAAAACGAGCACGGCCGATACTTGGCTATTGATCCTAAAGCGAATCACGGACAAAAATAATAAAAACATCACAGTCAAAATATATGTTGCTCAAATGAAAAAATTGTAAAAGAAACGATGACTTTCTGTCGACTTTGTGACGCGCCGAAACCCACTGTCCGATCCGTGGGTGAGTTACAAACTTTAAACTCTAAATCTGAACAACTTAATAGTAAAATGGAGTAACTCGGTAAAATTTCTTCACGTCCGATTCGTTCGGGGCGTGGCTCGTCTCGAATGGAAACATTTGCCAATATTATCGTGAAAGGAATGAACAGATGAAATAATTTATTTCCCGATGTCGCTTTGTGTCCAAAACTTGGTGCTATTGTCCATTTTTTGTGTCGGCCGCTTTGCTACCCCGTGTGGCTTCGACATCTCTATTTATCCCTTTAGGATAAAGGATACCGCCTTGTTCTACACCAACAGGACTTTAAACCTTATCTACTTAAAATTACATGTATTTTTGAAGGTTTAGAGCAAGTCGATATGTGTCTTTTAGGATTTGAGGATTGTGTTGACGTGTTTAGTAGATGTGTGTTGACGACAAAGGCATTAGAGTGTTAGTTAGTGATCCGGCGGTTTTGTGCAAGCCGGCGGAATGGCTGTTGACTTTTGATTTACGTTAAATAAATCTTCGGACGTAAGGAGATTACGTAAAATGCTTTCGGGTTTTTACATTTCAGTTATGTTTGGTCACATCACCTCCAAGAGCCTTTTAGGTCCTAATATATTTGGTTGAATATAATGCATTGAAGTAAAGATTAGAAACAAAATCTGACAGAAAATTAATCAAAATGGTTATGTTGAATGAACACAGAAACGTACAAACAAAAATCGGTAATCCAAGAAATTGTAGATTTGTAAACATTACAAAACTATCAAACATAATAAACAATGTGCCTACTCACTAACAAAATTTACCATAATTTATTTTCAAATAGTTTAAATAACAAGTTCCTAACGCCATCTTTTCCTTAGGGATTTTCTGTTTTGTCACATCAGCAAAGATTGAGACTATTATCACTTGCGACTTGTCGTTAAAAATATGAAAAATGACTTTGCAGAATTTTGCTTCGTTTAAAGGTGCCGAAAGTTATAAATACCTTGGGAATAAGTATTGTAGATAACAAGAATTATTAAGAGTTAACGATCGTTTTGGATAAGAATTAAGAAACCCTAATATACAAGTATAAAGCCCTAACTTTTTAAATAGTGGATTACTTGTTTTTACGTGGAAATCCACGGTAAACAATATCAACAAAGTTATTTTGCTTAGCTCTACAATTACTTATCTGATAAATATGTATGTCACATCACAAATGTTGCAGTTATTTTTACTCCACATACGTTTATTAAAATGACAAAATACGCTACGCTGTTTAATGAACGGTTTATTATAACTCTAATACTTATGGAGAATGTTCAGGAGATGTTGACTTCATCTTCATAACATAAAAGAGTCAATGAATGATGCATCGTCCATATTATTAAGTATGCCATAGGTTAGCCAAGATTAAAATATATAGTCACTTGAAACAAATTCGAACAATGTGTTTTCTATTCACGAAATACTATTATCTTAGATATTGGTGACATTTGTTAGTCGCCTTTTGTTCCAATGATAGATAAACCATAACAAATTCCGTTTTACACCAAATAACGACTTCCATAATTATTCCACCACAGTTAGCCTCGATAGAGACCAAATCCCCTGGGGTTCTTTACAAAATTACACCAAGCTACGGTTCATAATGTCCTGAACAGTGTCTGAGAAGATTTTCTAAGGACTCATTATTGCTCGTCATCTCATCTCACCAATTTGTATGGCTACTAATGTTTCATCATGTAGCTGTAAATGTCTTGTAGTGCTACAAGAGACCACATTACGACCGCAGCGTGACGAATACATCGCATGGGGTCCAAACCACCAAAACAATCGACTTATTTATTGTTTTACAGCCTCTTTGCAGCATCTTTACAGCAGCTATATACCATCGTCACCATTTTGAATGGAGCCAATAATTTCGAGAATGCGCCCACAATAAAACCATCATGGACCCGGTCCGGACAGTGGGTTAAAAGAACAAATGGATGGACAAAAAAGCGCAATGTGCGTTTAAAAGATTTGGCACGCTCTGTCCGCAGCGGTCTATCTGACTTTATTATATCGTGTATAGGGAGTTTATGATATCTTCAGAATGAACTAGTGAAAATTTAAGCTATTTTGCATCTAAAATCTTGATTCCTCTATTATTATGTAAGAATGTAATTGTATATTACGCTATGCAACATTAATTCACATACAAACAAACATTTCAAATGATTTGCTTGCTTGTTGAATATCTCTGAAAACCATTTTGTCGCTAAAAATGATAACAAATTTGGAATATGTAAATAGGTAAATCGCACTTATTAAATTATGTAGCTTTAAGTGATTAACCTAATAAACATTTTTAAATATTATCTTTAAAAATTCAATTCTAGAGCAGAATTTGAATGGGGCGTTAGTTTAGAAATCAGCCTGTATCTCTACCATTTATACAGCGTGATGAATGCGCGGAAGTCAGCTCGGAGCCGCATATAACTTAATAATAACGATAAACACCACACACCGGTCCCCTATTTAAATAGAATGATGTTTCGCAACATTAGCGCGGCCATTTCTGCGGATCTCCGATTCAATTCACGATTGTACAACGTCACGGATTAAACTAATGTTTGACAAACTTATTTGTTGCTTTGACGCTGATCGATGGGCCCTGCGTGTATCTATACGCTCAGTCTAAATAATCCAAAACGTTTCTATGTATTATTGGAAAATCATGATTTATCTCATCATTCGAGTGTAAATATTTGCTTCAAATAGCTATTTCTTTTTGCAATTTTCATTTTAAAAGTATATAATATAATATCTAAACTTCTATTGATTTCTGACTATTTAACATTGATTAACTACGATAGAATAATATATTATAGAAAAAGGCGAGTGGCACTCGGAGACTGCCGCGGTAAAGCTATTGCATAGAATTTAAAGTTATTTTTAGTTTTGCCATCAATAGAAAAGTAGAACTTTTGGTACCAGGCTAGCTTAAAAGCAGGAAGTGCACAACTTTTTAATGAATTTTTGAAATATCACGTGCGTGATATTTCAAAAAGTCATTAAAAAGTTCTGCTGTTTTTTGATAGATGGCAAACTAAAAACTAAAAAGTTGTGGAGTTGCGCTCCTAGCTTTCATGCTAGCCTAGTACCAAAAGCTCTACTTTAGGAGTGCCAGGTTATTTTCGTTACGAAATTTCTGGATTAGGTCTGCACCGTCAAAGCCCGCGATAGAAGCTATGCAATAGCTTAATAATAATATAAATATATATATAAGGAATTGAGGATCTCCAAAACAAACCACAAATTGTTTCTCTGAAAATACAAAGGTTTGTTTTATTAACAAGTCTTTACAATTATCAAGTTATTATCAAGTTACGACAATTACACTTCTATCTTACCTGAAAATACAAAGAAACGACATTTAAAGTTCACTAAATATCGAGTCCTCAATCACATTCTTTCTATAAGTTTTTATAACGATAAAATGCACAAAACAATCTGAGCGTCACACGCCATTGAATCATAGACACAGATCACTAATCACTATATCATAGGTACGCGACAGACAGCATAGATACGCGAAGCGCGGCAAATTCAAATGAATGAAATGTCACTCATTTCATTACATCTCCCCCCCTAAGAGCGAAAATTCTAAGCAATATATCTGTACAATGTACTTATAAGTCATCTTCATATTCATTATCATCTCCTTCATCTTCTTCAGCCTCTGTTATGACAGGTTGCAATTTTGTTATATGAAATAATGTTGATTCTGTTTTTCTGTTGCCTGTATCAATCCTATAAATGGAATTCGATATTTTCTCTATTATCTTGAAAGGGCCTATTTTTAATTCGTCTAATTTCTTTCTATTCAGTCTATTTCCATTTTCTACATATACACTGTCTCCTACATTAAATTCTTGCATTTTTCTATTTCTATCAAATATTTTCTTGTTGTACTCATGAGATTTTATTGTATTCTCTAATGCCAATCTTCTATCAGCAATCCACTTTTCTTCCTTTTCCATTGTTTTGAATTCATTTGGTAGAATACTGACATTTGTACCATCCAGTAAATATTTTGGTGCAAAACCTGTAACGGAGTGTTCTGTTTCATTATATTTTTGTATACATTCTCTTGCCAGTGTTGTCCATGTTCTCTTATTATTTTTCTCATTCATTTTACACCTTATTTTATTTACTAATGTTTGGTTTAATCTTTCATTTAAGCCGTTCGAGAATGGTGTATTCACGGCTGTAAAAATTAGTTTAATATTATTCTCCTGCAAAAATTGTTTAAATTCTCTTGAATTTATGCCCGGATATTGATCTGTCAGGATAATTCCAATCTCATCTGTCTCTAGTACTTTCTTTGTTAGATTTATAAAGTCACATGCATTCTGGGTTTTCGAAGTCGCAGTATCTTGTGTAGTGATCTACTAAAAGGTGTAGATATTTTTTTGTAGACCTAGATCCTCCAAATCCACCAATAGTATCCATTGACATTATTTCAAATGGTTTGGTAGCTGGTCCCAGTTGTGACATTAATCCAATTTTTTTTTTGACATCTTGATTTATTTTTTATGCATATTTCACATGTTTTACAAATATTTATGATATTTTTTGTTAGGTTTATAGCCGTATATATTGAACTTATTTTTTTCTGCAGTTGTCTGATCCCAATATGGCATAAATCTTCATGCACCTTTTTTATAAGTTTTTTACTAAATTCTTCTGAGAGGATAATCTTTTCCTGTTTCTTTATTTTTTTATAATAGATATTATTTTTTAGTATTAAATTTTGTTCCTTTTCTCTTATTGTTTCATTTTTCTTTTGGTCTTCAACTATATCTTTTAATTGTATTAAATTAACTATTCTCAATATTTCCTCTCTGTTATCTTCTGGTTCTAATACAGGGTTTCGGCTCAAACAGTCTGCTTCTACATTTTCTTTACCAGGTATATATTTTACGGTAAAGTCATACTGCGATAGGTAGTATGTGAGATCACCCAATTCTTCATCTGTCCTGCATTTAATGTTCATGTTCTCTAGAGGTTTGTGATCTGAGTAAATGGTGAATTGTTTTCCGATGAGCCAGTGCTGCCAATATTTAACAGCTTCTTTCATAGCAAGACATTCTAAATATATAGCCTTTTTCCGTTTTTGATGTTCATTCAATTTTTTTGAGAAATATGCCACCGGTTTGTCTTTACCATCTACTTGTGTCTGTTTTAATATTGCTCCAATGCCCTCCAAAGATGCATCGGTAAAGATTTTGATTGGTAAGTCTTTGTCGAATATTTCCAAGACCGGTTGCGAACATAAATATCTTTTTATCAGATTGAATGCTTCTTCACATTTCTCTGACCATACAAATTTCTCGTTTTTTCGTAATAAATTGTGTAATGGATCTAAGATAATTGCACTTCTTGGTATATAGTCATGGTAGAAGTTTATTTTTCCCAAAAATTGTCTGATGTTCTTTTGCGTCTTAGGAGTTGGAAAGTTCCTTATTGAAATCAAATTGTCTTTTAGTGGTCTTACTGAATTGTTCTGAATTATATGGCCGAGGTATTTTACCGAGTCTGAAGCAAAGGTACATTTCTTAAACTTCAGTCTAAAGCCTTCTTTAATTATTGCCTCTAATACATTTCTTATGTGCCTTATATGTTCTTCAAAGGTAGACGAGTATATCAAAATATCATCAATATAGTTTACAGAGTATCCTGTGAGATTGTGTTTTCTTAGAATGTTGCTTAAGATTCTCTGGAAAATTTCTGGTGATGTTTTCAAGCCAAAAGGGAGGCAGGTCCACTGGAAGTGGCCATCTTGTGTGACAAATCCTGTTTTACTTCTGTCTTCCACCCGTAATGGTATTGCCCAAAATGCTGAGTTTATATCTAGTGTAGTAAAATACTTGCAATTTCTAGTTTTAATAATTAGATCATCTATCAAAGGAAATGGTTGAGCTTGTGGTATAACTATTTTGTTTAACTCTCTGAAATCTACACATAAACGGGATTTTCTATTTTCACCTTTTTTAAACGCCAATGTCACTGGAGCAGCGAAAGGACTGTATGATTCTTCTATTAAATTATTCTTTAGTAACATCGATATTTGCTCTTCAATTTCTAATCTATCTTGTATTGTACATCTGTATGGTCTTTTACTACAATATTTATTTACTTGTAAATCTATTCATAATCTTTAACTGAACCTATATCATACTTGTCCTTAGAAAATATTGTTTTATATTCCTTTATAATTTTCTCTATCTCAATTTTCTTTTGATTATCTAAATGGTCTGTCATACTTATAAATTCCTCTGTTTCTATGTGTTCATTGAAATTTACTGTATATTTTTTTATATTCTTATCTTCATTTCTGATATCTTTAGACATCCTGTCTATTTTATTTGTTATTTTCTTTTGTTCTATCTGCAAGTTCTCATTTTGGGTTAATCTGAATTTCTTTATCATATCTAATCCGATTATGAAATCATCAAAATCTTCATTTTCTACTATGTATACATCCACCTCTTCTTCTAAATCAAATATTTTAATTTTTATTGTTATCAAGCCATCCATCTTCTTCACACCATTAACCGTTTTCATGTATGCTATATTCACATCATCTTTTTTTTCTTTTACTTTTACTAATCTTGAATTTATTATAGAAATCTGTGAGCCTGAATCATAAATACCGCTCACTTCTAGTTTATTTTCTAATAAAAGCTTGATTTTGATTAATGGTGTACTTACTAGTTTTTTTTCTCAGTATTTATGTCTACTTCAATTATGGAGTTATTGTTTACATTTTTAGTTTTAAGAACTTTTTCAGGTTCATTTTTATTTTTCTTGAACCAACATGACTCCTCCGGGTGATATCTAATTCCTTTGTCCAAAGACTCACAAGTCTTACATGACTTCTTCTCATAAGTTTTATTTTTATTATAAAATGTACTGCTCTTTATGTTAGTTGAGTTTTTCTTATACATCGTGCCTTCATATTTTCTTATCTCGTTGAACAAATCAGTAGTGTTGTTGAGTTCATCCCTGTTTAACTTATTTAAGATAAATCCAGGTAAACCAGTTGCAATAAGATCTATCATTGTTTTGGAATCTATAGATTTGTTTATATCTAATAAAAGCCGTTCTTTTTTTATGGCATAATCAATTAACTGTCCTTCTTTATACCTAAATGCGAGAGCATATGTGACTATGTCCCATCCTCGGTTTTTAAAAGTTTCTAAAAACTTGTCTTTCCATTCACTCCATTCAGAATTTATTGTTAGTTTTATGATCATCGAGCTATACCAATCCAAACAAGGTTTATCTAAAAATAACCTCAAAATATCTATTTTTGTCTCCACACTCTTTTTCAAAAATTTCTATCCATTGCATCGCATTAGGATTTTTGCTTGTGAATTTTTCAATAATAAATTTTTCTGAGATATGTTTTAAGTTATGTTGACTTTCTTTCTTAGTAGTAGTTTCTATTAATTGTTCCAAGATTTGTTGCAAAGTGTCATTTTTGTCCTTTGCTTGTGTTGTGCTCATTCATCTAAATATTGATCTAAAAATTGCATATTACCTTCCTCATCTACATATGTCTTCTTTAGATTTTAATCCAACTTTATCCATACTTTTCTACTCTGGTGTCTTTTTTTAATGCTATTTTTTACTTTTGTGAAAGTGTTCGTTTTAACAATATATGTATGATGACTCACCGGCTTCAGTTCCTCGGGTAAAACATAACATTTTCCTTCTTCAGTAAATATTGAGGTTATGGCTAATACATTTGATTTGCCATCATTTGAGGCTATCATCGTAAACTCAAATTGAAGCCGGTCCATCTTCTTTTAGTTCACAAAAATGTCGTTTTATAAGGAATTGAGGATCTCCAAAACAAACCACAAATTGTTTCTCTGAAAATACAAAGGTTTGTTTTATTAACAAGTCTTTACAATTATCAAGTTACTAGCTTTTGCCCGCGGCTTCGCCCGCGTGAATTTCGGGGTTTTACAAATCCCGTGGGAGTCCTGGATTTTCTGGGAAAAAAACAGCATAATATATTGTGTTAACCTAACTTCAGAAACACGATTGGATAAAAAATTCTCGCCAAAAAGTTCTCCCAAAAATTGCTCCAAAATCTCTATTTTTCTAATTTCCATCGAAAACTACGATGGACATAATTGTAATTTTTGTTTTAATGTATCGGTAAAAAATAATTCCCAAAAACGCTCAGAATGACATTTGAATAACTGGCTTAGTTTTTGAAGTAATTAGGTAAAACAACGTTTTTCTGTTATATTCTTCCGCAACGCTGCATACTAACCTAACCTAACCTAACCCACCAACGTATTCATAAGAGAGAAGGACGAAAATAAAATCAACGTATCCGCTTAAGAGTGAAATAATTTCAGAACCTTTACCTTATAGGTATCCATTTTCGCATTTATAGCATAATTACTATCACATATTCTATTGCTCAACTAAAACACATATTTTTAATAGCGAAACAGTTCTAATATCAGAAACTATACAGGAACACCTTTTTAGCATTATTAACCTGTATCCCATTGCTTAACCAAAATACACATTATAAATAGCGAAACAATTGTACTTTCAGAACCTTTATGGAAAGGTACCCATTTCCACATCTATAGCATTACTAATTACTTTACCATATCCCATAGCTCAACTAAAACATACATTGTCAGTAACGAAACAGATGTTAGTTCAGAACCTATATCATATAGGTACCCGTTTTTATAGTTAAAATATTGTTAACCTGTATCTCATTGCTCAACTAAAACACAAAATACTAATAGCGAAACAGTTGTAATGTCGGAACCTATAATACAGGTACCCATTTTCACATTTATAGCATTATGCATTATTTATAGCATTATAGCATTATTATTTATAGCATTATTATCCCATATCCCCTTGTTCAACTAAAACACACTTGTTAAATGCGTACAGTGCTATGTTAAGAACCTAAATAGTGGCCATTTTCACATTTATAGTGATAATAGATTCAGTTTTTGCCCGCGGCCCCGCCCGCGTCAAATTCGCTTTTTCATGAATCCTAAGGGAAACGTCTTTTTACCGTTATCGTTCCCTATTCCAACCTTTAAGCATCCTTTCAAGCAAGTTCGCTTGAACAATCTATCTATAGATGTAGCTATAGATTGCTCTATAAAATTTGGTATTTTGAGTATCCCACGGGAACTACGGATTTTTCCGGGACAAAAAGTAGCCTATGTTTTAATTCGGGTTATAAGCTGCCTATGTTCCAAATTTCAGCTAAATCGGTTCAGTAGTTGAGCCGTGAAGGAGTAACAAACATACACACAAACTTTCGCCTTTATAATATTATTAGGATTATAGCATTATTATTTATAGCATTATTATCCCATATCCCCTTGTTCAACTAAAACACACTTGTTAAATGCGTACAGTGCTATGTTAAGAACCTAAATAGTGGCCATTTTCACATTTATAGTGATAATAGATTCAGTTTTTGCCCGCGGCCCCGCCCGCGTCAAATTCGCTTTTTCATGAATCCTAAGGGAAACGTCTTTTTACCGTTATCGTTCCCTATTCCAACCTTTAAGCATCCTTTCAAGCAAGTTCGCTTGAACAATCTATCTATAGATGTAGCTATAGATTGCTCTATAAAATTTGGTATTTTGAGTATCCCACGGGAACTACGGATTTTTCCGGGACAAAAAGTAGCCTATGTTTTAATTCGGGTTATAAGCTGCCTATGTTCCAAATTTCAGCTAAATCGGTTCAGTAGTTGAGCCGTGAAGGAGTAACAAACATACACACAAACTTTCGCCTTTATAATATTATTAGGACTAGCTTTTGCCCGCGGCTTCGCCCGCGTGAATTTCGGGGTTTTACAAATCCCGTGGGAGTCCTGGATTTTCTGGGGAAAAAACAGCATATGTGTTAACCTAACTTCAGAAACACGATTGGATAAAAATTTCTCGCCAAAAAGTTTTCCCAAAAATTGCTCCAAAATCTCAATTTTTCTAATTTCCATCGAAAACTACGATGGACATAATTGTAATTTTTGTTTTAATGTATCGGTAAATAATTCCCAAAAACGCTCAGAACGACATTTACATAACTGGCTTAGTTTTTGAAGTAATTAGGTAAAACAACCTATTTCTGTTATATTCTTCCGCAACGCTGCATACTAACCTAACCTAACCTAACCCACCAACGTATTCATAAGAGTGAGAAGGACGAAAATAGAATCAACGTATCCGCTTAAGAGTGAAATAATTTCAGAACCTTTACCTTATAGGTATCCATTTTCGCATTTATTGCATAATTACTATCACATACATTAAACAACTAAAACATACATTGCTCAACTAAAACATACATTGTCAGTAACGAAACAGTATATCATATAGGTACCCACTACCCGTTTTCATAGTTATAATATTATTAAACTGTATCTCATTGCTCAACTAAAACACAAATTGCTAATAGCGAAACAGTTGTAATGTCGGAACCTATAATACGGGTACCCATTTTCACATTTATAGCATTATGCATTATTTATAGCATTATATCATTATTATTTATAGCATTATTATCCCTCCGCTTGTTCAACTAAAACACACTTGTTAAATGCGTACAGTGCTATGTTCAGAACCATGGCCACATAGTGGCCATTTTCACATTTACAGTGATAATAGATTCAGTTTTTGCCCGCGGCCCGGCCCCGTCAAATTCGCTTTTTCATGAATCCTAAGGGAAACGTCATTTTCCCGTTATCGTTCCCTATTCCAACCTTTAAACATGCTTTCAAGCAAGTTCGCTTGAACAATCTATCTATAGATGTAGCTATAGATTGCTCTAGAAAAGTTGGTATTTTGAGTATCCCACGGGAACTACGGATTTTTCCGGGATAAAAAGTAGCCTATGTTTTAATCCGGGTTATAAGCTACCTATGTTCCAAATTTCAGCTAAATCGGTTCAGTAGTTGAGCCGTGAAGGAGTAACAAACACACACACAAACTTTCGCCTTTATAATATTAATTAGGATTAGGATTAGGATTACTATCACATAATCTATTGCTCAACTAAAACACATATTTTAATAGCGAAACAGTTCTAATATCAGAAACTATACAGGAACACCTTTTTAGCATTATTAACCTGTATCCCATTGCTTAACCAAAACACACATTATAAATAGCGAAACAATTGTACTTTCAGAACCTTTATGGGTAGGTACCCATTTCCACATTTATAGCATTACTAATTACTTTACCATATCCCATAGCTCAACTAAAACATACATTGTCAGTAACGAAACAGTATATCATATAGGTACCCACTACCCGTTTTCATAGTTATAATATTATTAAACTGTATCTCATTGCTCAACTAAAACACAAAATGCTAATAGCGAAACAGTTGTAATGTCGGAACCTATAATACGGGTACTCATTTTCACATTTATAGCATTATGCATTATTTATAGCATTATATCATTATTATTTATAGCATTATTATCCCTCCGCTTGTTCAACTAAAACACACTTGTTAAATGCGTACAGTGCTATGTTCAGAACCATGGCCACATAGTGGCCATTTTCACATTTACAGTGATAATAGATTCAGTTTTTGCCCGCGGCCCGGCCCCGTCAAATTCGCTTTTTCATGAATCCTAAGGGAAACGTCATTTTCCCGTTATCGTTCCCTATTCCAACCTTTAAACATGCTTTCAAGCAAGTTCGCTTGAACAATCTATCTATAGATGTAGCTATAGATTGCTCTAGAAAAGTTGGTATTTTGAGTATCCCACGGGAACTACGGATTTTTCCGGGATAAAAAGTAGCCTATGTTTTAATCCGGGTTATAAGCTACCTATGTTCCAAATTTCAGCTAAATCGGTTCAGTAGTTGAGCCGTGAAGGAGTAACAAACACACACACAAACTTTCGCCTTTATAATATTATTAGGATTATCAAATTACGACAATTACACTTCTATCTCACCTGAAAATACAAAGAAACGACATTTAAAGTTCACTAAATATCGAGTCCTCAATCACATTCTTTCTATAAGTTTTTATAACGATAAAATGCACAAAACAATCTGAGCGTCACACGCCATTGAATCATAGACACAGATCACTAATCACTATATCATAGGTACGCGACAGACAGCATAGATACGCGAAGCGCGGCAAATTCAAATGAATGAAATGTCACTCATTTCATTACATATATAAATGATAAATGAGGAAATTATCTAAAGTTATGTTTTGTGTCGTCTCTGTAAACCTAGCTATGTATTTATATAGTTTACTCGCTTGAAATGTGTCAATAAATAATAAATGGTTCTGGGATCGCGCGGCATGTTTGATTCCTTCGCGTTACATTTTCCGCACATTTCTTCAAGATTTACACGATTCACGGACAATAAAACGTAACGCGCAGATGTCATGCGTCCATTATTAATAATGGTAACGCCGACGTTTACCACAATAACCGCTATTGCAATAACAAACACGTCTCCATGATAAATGATAATATTTTATGGCAATCGCCCTCGATACATGACGCTTATGTCTCAATTTTTGCAAACATTGTTTTCTTTACGACAAACGAATTTCATCTTAATAATTTTGCGTATAAGGTGCTGAATTCTGTGTTAAAGTTTGGCAGCCGTTATGAATTTGTACGTGGGGTACAGAATGCATTGATATCGCTCAATCGCACGTAGCAAATTGTCGATATTCGGTGCAGTCATTAGTTCATTTTTTTGTCCACACGGAACGGCGACGGGACTCAGTGTGCGATCGTGTATAGGCGGCTTTTTAAAAGTTACTCGAGTGTACGTTGCAGGTTTTGTGTTAAATGGAATGCATTAGTTAGGTTATTGTGTAGAGATTTAAGTTTTTACGGTTTTAAGGATGATTTAAAAAATACAGAACCTTTTTTTCAAGATACGCATTTTTAACCAACTTTCAAAACCAAAAGAAGATATAGATATATTAGGTACGTGTTTATTTTAAAATATAATGATTTTAAAAACAGCTAAGTTATATTATTTCTTCTAATCTCTTTCTTTATTAAAATTTAAACAACGAAAAAGCTTCCGTTCAATCCACCAATAGTTCTATCTTTTGTTAGTCTATCGAATCTTTTCTTCAGAAAATTCTATTTCTGGGCAAAATCTAGAGAAAAACTTTAACCAAAATTTAAATTTTAACCTCACTGAATAGGTTTGCAAATTGCATAGCAAAAAAATTGTTTGCTCTCCTTAGATTCTTGATAGGTATTACCTACAGAAAATTTAAGAAGTTTATCTTCTGCCAATCTCCAACAATACCTAATTTATTACAAAACTACTAACTAGCTAGTTATTTATCGTAACTTTGTTACAAAAGTGATACAATAACAATTAGTGAAACATGAAACCGATGATTGAAATCTCGATCAAATGTAAATCTCAAATTCCCACATGTCCTGTGAATTGTAAACATGTGTACCGACATATAAATGCACTTCTCAAACTTTTATTACGAGGCTCATAAAGTTGAAAATCCTTTGAAGCCAAGCTTTACAGAATACAGGAACATGAGCTTTAAAGGTTTAATACACACTTAATAATGCGCGTTTCTTGAACTCTATATTTATGTACATAGGAGTGTATTTCGAATGTGTTAATGTGGATGTTAAGTTAGTCGTAAACAATGAAGCCAACAAAAGGCGCACCCTCAAAGAGCGCGTACGACGGCGACTAATATTGATAGATAATATTGTTGTTCGCTACAATAACACTACAATACTGTTTATTAGCCCACAAGCGAGCATCTGCACTTTATACCTACTATACAATTCATTGATGGCACTGAATATGTAAAATTCGACATTTCGAACTATCTGATACTTTACAATATTTTACAACAGATTGATTTAAACATGAGAAATAAAAATGAACATGAGAATTAATATGTTCTTGGCGCATTTTATATTAAGTGTTGAGATTTTACTGCTAAGGTAACACTAGATATGTCGTGATATTACCTACTATATTAGGTTTGAAGAGAAATTAAGCGCATTGAAATGAAACTAAAGACTACCTAAAGTCTGCAGTGAAATTCTGATTATATTCTATTTGTTACATATTTGTAACTTATCTATGGCAGTAAAATTGGAGAAATGGCCGTTTTATCTTCATATATTTTATCAAAATCTTTCTTTGAATCAATCCATTCTAAAAAATTACACCAAATACCGAAGAATGAATCTGATATCCATGTGATCTAATAAAAAAAAACCGGCCAAGTGCGAGTCGGACTCGCGCACCGAGGGTTCCATACCATAAAAGAAGTAAAACATTGAAAGAATCACTTTTGTTCATGAATTTACGAGTATAATTTACATGTAGGTACTTTTGTTGGCGAACCGCAAACGTAACTTTGTTTTTGGTGGTTTATTGTTATTATCAAAAAAAGTATAATAGTTAGTTAGTCAGGGAGTTGATTTTATTTTTCCTGTAAAATATACATTAATGTCTATTAATCATAATTATTTCAGATTTTTCGATGGATAAACTTCGGAGATAAGGGGGCGGAACGGTATTTTTTTCGACAGTTTGCTCAAAAAATCCAAAACTATCAGCGATAAAAATAAATAAAAATCGGCTTTAGAATACACAAGTAACGCCCTTTCATATGATACCCCACTCAATATTGTTAACTCATTTTGAAAATTCGAAGTCCCGGTTTTCCCCCCTTTTTAAATATAAATAAAAACATTTTTCAATATTTTATGAGTGCAATGGCGTTGGGTCACTATTACCTAAAACTGTTCCAAATTTCAAGTCGATAGCTTTGATAGTTACTGAAATAATCGAGTGTGACAGACAGACGGACGGACGGACGGACGGACGGACGGACGGAGAAAGTCTCACCATAAGGGTTCCATTTTTACCAAATTGGTATGGAACCCTAAAAACAGAAAAATGTAGAAGTGAAATGTGGAACGTGCGTATCAAATGCATTAAAATTAAAAAAGTTACGGAAAAATTAAAACAAAAGTTTCGGCCCGTTCTGGATAAATTCTAAATTTATTAATATAAATAAAAAATATATAATGCATAATGTTATTTTCGCATTCCCTCCAATGATCGCTGGATATAGTAATTCGATACACATTTTAGCAATCATTTAACCAAATACACCACACAATAGACCGGCAAAACTGCACAAAGGTGAATCTATGGTGTTATTATTTTAGTACAATCTGCCAAGTATCCATGGAGTCAAGCCCACCCCAGAGGCGTTTGTTAATCTTTAGCAAAACACCGGATTAGTACGGGAGTGGTTCTCAAAACATTCGGTGAATCAAAAGCTTACAAGGTTTGCATTTCTGCGCATGTGCAATTCAGTGGAAACTGGAAATGTTTGTTGAAGAAACAATCGTTTGCTTATAGGAAAATTAAAAGAGCTGTTTATAAAGAACGTAATTTTAAGTTAAACAACATAGTGTTCCCAATATCATAAAACGTGTTAAAATTGGAGTAAAACTTCTCTATTTGAATTTCGAACGTGCTGACTCTTGAAACATATAGTGGGACGGCTACCATCTTACGCGAAAACTGTGCAGCTGCCCTTAACCTACAAACAAAAAATAAATTAGGCCTCTCGTACACTTCTGTCTGCCTTTGTTTGAAAATTTTGTAATTGACTCACTTAAGGAGCACACCACGGGTGTGCCCGCGAAATTCAAATATTTTGTGGTTTTTTGCGATTTTCCAGCTACTAAGACATAATAGGCTTATGTCAGTCAAATTGCGAGAATTCCAGCATCGTCTTCACGTGTTCATATATAACTCTCTGCTTGAAAGTGTCGAGTTAAAGAAATTAATCCGAGATTTGCGAGTTACTCGTTTAAAACTCTTTACTCGGACTAATTTCCTAGGGTAGACATTTTTATGCAAAAATTTTGATATAAACATGTAAAGAAGTAACTGCCATTCTCGCAAAATGACTGCCATAAGCCTATTATGTGTAATTAGCGTACAAATTGCAAAAAACCACGAAAATTTTGAATTTCGCGAGCAGGCCTGAAGAGTTTGCCATCTGATTGGAGTTCTTTCTGTTATCTTTATATTAGAGAGCGAGAGCGAGCCCAGCAGCCGAAACCATAATATTATGCCATATTTAATCAGTAATCACACATTGCCTGTGTGGAAGTCACATGATCACTTTAGCTGTCATACTCACATGTTTGAGTCTATTCCATTTGAGCGATCGACAGCTTTGGCTGCAGAACTGCTTATATAAGTTGTATGAGTTAATACATATTCAAGCAAAAATAAATGATTGATTGATTGATTGATTGATTGATTGAACTATTCGTGTTACGAATTTAGATTTTTTCGAGGGAGCGCGTTTGCGAGCCCTCGTAAACTTAGTTTTCAGTCGTGAATTAGATGAAAGTATATTTTGATTTGATTAAATTTTATCACCAGGGTTTGTGTAGACAACCTTAAGCTAAGCCCCCAATTATCCCACAATGGATGAATCGTACAAAAAGTGGGTAAAACAGCAATTATGTGGCTCAGATAAGGTATAAACACGGATCCAGGCAGCTATTGGCGCCGACTGAGCGCTCTTCGAGTGGCCATCGCTAAAAAATAAGACGCCACCCACGGTACGCCAAGAGCGGCTTGGATTATTTCTGGGTTGGGTTCAGTATATTGCTTCAACGTCTCAGCCAATAAACCCCGACAGCTGTCTTAAATCTAGGGATCTTCACACGCCATGATTCTATGCTCCATTCTTTGTTACAGGCATTTTTCGTTTCAAGTGCTCTAGATCTTCCAATCTCATCTGATGATAAATGAAGATGTAGCCGAACATATTATCTATCCTACTAACTCGGAAGGAACTCCACATCGTTTTCGATACATCTTTACCTAACCTAATCTTTACAAAACCAGACCAGACTTGAGCCAATTTAGAATTTATAATCCAATCATTGTAATTAGTACTTGTCTTTGGTAACTTCTCTGTTCTTGCTATATTGTTACACTTTTATCATTTTTCATAATTGCAACCCGTAATTTGTAATCTCAATTGGCCTTATTTATAGCTTTATGTTAATTGTAATTCATTTTTTGTAACGCTGTTGATTACATTAAATAAAATAAATAAATAAATAAATAATGGTGTCATAGTTTTCAATAACAGCAGTCAGTTTTCTTGTGTGCGCTTTATTCGTTGAACTCTTCATCAAGTCGCGAATTTCACCGTGGAACTCCAAAGCTCACTGCTCAATCTCTCGTAAAAAGCTCGCGACACTTAGCAAAATGGCTAACCTGTCAAAGGCGCCGCGCGCGCTGGGTGGCTCCGAGCGCTGTCGCCGTAAATCTCAGTTAATCGCTCAGATAACACACGCAAGAGTTGTACACACACGTGACACACGTGTGACATGGCCGAACTGTCAACAGCTCTACTTTGACCCTGTCAGAGCCTTGTTAGCGCGAAATATAGGCAAAGTTAAAGCACGATGAACGAAAAAGCTCAACGAGCCAAAAAAGTTTACAACACTTTTAAGTATTAAGGGTCGTAGGTTTGATCCGCACACGTCAGAGCACTACCATGCCTAGGAATCGTCTAGCAAAAGCTTAATTAAGGAAACTTCTTAACTGAAATTATTTTGAAGGTCGCTGTTAAAACGCGTATTACATTTTCTTCAAAGTTTTGAACCTTATTTGAAGGAGTTTAAGGGCAAAAACTTACGCAAGGGATTCATCGTTCCACGCGATGTTGTGTAAAGGGTTAATTAACACAGTCAGAAGACTACTTACATCTTCTGCTGGATTGGTGATTGCTTTGATTTTGCAGAAAAACAATCTGCATTTGTTTGATGGCGAATAAGACTTAAAGACAAGGGATTTTAATAATTAACTAAAAATAGAGCCTCTTGTCAGCTCTTTCTATAGTAAATATCCGGTTGACCGAGCTTCACTCGGTAGTTTAACTACTGGTCAATAGATGGCAGCAGGAGTCATATTTTAATTTTTTTTGGTAATTTCGACTTTTTCTAAAAATAAATCCTAGCTAGATCGATTTATCGCCCCTAAAACCCCCTGTATACTAAATTTCATGAAAATCGTTTGAGCCGTTTCCGAGATCCAGATTATATATAAATATAATCGGGATCTCGGAAACACATATACAAGAATTGCTCGTTTAAATTGGTATAGGATAAGTTCTCTAGTAATATAAAACGCGCTCAGCTATTTGTGTTCTTGCACCATAACGTTAAATATGTAGTTTGTCGTGCTAACACGTGCTTATTTTGTAATAATTTGTCACTTTTAATGGATGCGCTAACGCTTTGAACTGAGACCTCCCATTCAGAAATATTTGTCTTCCACATTATTATAATTTTCTTTTGAGGAATCCGAAAGTATACTTTGGTACCAACTTAATTATTATGATCAAAGGTTAAGTTTTCTCTCACGAAATATTATAAGTTTACACTTCAAGAGTGTTCATTTTCGTTCTACAGATCATTAATTCTGTATAACTCTTTATTAAGGTCTTCCATAAAATACTTTGAATTTCACTCAATAATAAGAGATAATGAATAGCTACAATAAGTAGTGAGTGAGACTGCACCGTTATTTTCGAAACATTCTCCTTGCTGGTAGTAATGAATTTCCTGAAAAGATACACATCCTATTAGTACCATTTATTGGCCCGAACCGATCATCGAACCCAAAACCTTGTAACGCAGTTGAATATGCAACGAGACCATTGAATCCTTACTCCTTAAGTCCTTACTTATGCTTTCACAAGATCAGCGACGAATAAATGATTCCTAATGTTTACAGCTACCTATACCTCTTTTTCTGGAGGAGGACCTCCGGTCCTTCCGGATCCTGGGCGGGCCCGCATTCACACCTAGAGCGACGACTCCATCAACATTCCTCGCGACCATTTCTCATCAAGACAAACCCGGTGGCGAGCCCTTGACAGCCATTTGTTCCGTTGCGCAAGATACATCATGCATGCATGCACACCAATTACCGCTCTGAGCATTCCTTGTTAGTGACAAGAAATAGAGGACTCCATTAATTTGTTACCTTATGTATGCTGGGTGATGCTGCTGAAATATTATTGGTTAATGCTTGCATGGGATGTGCAGCCAAAGCATCAATGGTTACCGGCTATGTTTGGAACAAGTTTTTTTTTTAACTAAATAGGTTAGCTCTTGACTCTGATCTACTCTAATAATAATAATAATAATAATAATTCATTTATTTCAAGCAATTAAAACCCATATTACATACAAAAATACTAAAGAGCCGCTGATTACACATGTCACATTTTAACTCTAAGGTGGAACGCGCTTGCCTAGGAGATGCCTATTCACTCTTGATTTGAAGGCGCCTGTACAATAATTTTACTACCCCGCTGTATATAAGCGAATGGGTAGTGAATTTTATCATGCATGTTTATAGTGGAAGTATCGATAGAAAAAAAATTATAGTCGTACCTATTCATCCCTAAAGTTATCGCTAAAGATTGGTAACAAAAACAAAAAAAAATCGTATCTAAGATTTTATGACGAGGATGTTAGGTTAGGTACTGAAAGCACTGAAAGTTGGGTTTAAGTTAAAGTTTCC
Source organism: Coenonympha glycerion (assembly GCA_963855885.1). Classification (NCBI taxonomy): domain Eukaryota; kingdom Metazoa; phylum Arthropoda; class Insecta; order Lepidoptera; family Nymphalidae; genus Coenonympha; species Coenonympha glycerion. The sequence continues at coordinate 16,436,503 of OY979635.1, forward strand.
GCAACTCATAATACGTATGTGGGTTGATTCACATGTATAGCCACGCATCGCCGAACCCTTTAGTGCAACACCAGCCTTACTCAACAATGCTGTCAAAAGCCGTCATTCGAAAAGTATTTAGCGAGAATCTCCGCTTCCATACCTCAACTCTGACGGAGCGCTAACCTACTCATTAGCATTCACTCACTCACTAAGAATATCATTTTTACTCTTATCACGACCATATAGAGTTTTTAATCTTTCAGCAAAGTTATTGACTGAAACTATACACGTGTTAACTGTATTTTCAATCTTACTCATATAGGGATAGGGTCTCAAATTGTCAAGCATAAAAATATGAAAAGGTATAACTTCCGTATGATCGTCGCGCGGTAGATCGCAAGCGGTGGCGCGCGTGCTTTAGATGCCTGCGATTAATAAATATTAGACATGAAAAGTGCCGCTGATGGGTCTATGACATAGTTTTGTCAGTGTGTGTGGTTCCCTTTGGGAGGCATACTTTTTGGTACTTTTGTTACTTCGGAATCGGCGAACAAGAAAGTACGGTATCTTGCGAGGTCATTTTGACTATGAATTTCTCTTTGAGTGTTTAAGGAGCACACCACGGGTGTGCCCGCGAAATTCAAATTTTTCGTGGTTTTTCGCGATTTTTAAGCTAATAAGATATAATAGGCTTATGGCCGTCAAATTGCGATAATCCCAATATCTTCTTCACGTGTTTATATAAAAATATCTGCTCGAAAGTGTCGAGTTAAAGAAATTAGTCCAAGATTTGCGAGTTACTTACATAAAACTCGATACTCGGATTAATTTCCTAGGATACACATTTTTATGCAAAGATTTTGTTATAATCATGTAAAGATGATACTGCCATTCTCGCAAATTGATTGCCATAAGCCTATCCTGTCTAATTAGCGTACAAATTGCAAAAAACCACGAAAATTTTGAATTTCGCGGGCAGACCCGTTGAGTTTACGTTAACGTTATTCGTCTCAGTCAATGGATGTCCGCTAGGAACTCACTGAATCACTAGAAACTCCTGATCTAAACTGGAGCTTAATCTGTGTAGGAACTTATAGAACTGCCAAAGAAGGCGGAGGAAGCGGCAATTCCGGTGTACCGACAGACATAAAACTTTTATATACCTACACAGGTGTCGACTGTCGGTAACGATTACGGTAATTGTATCACGAGTTCAATGGTCTTTTCCGCTCTCAAAAATGCCCAACGTGCATAAAGAAGTTTTCATTACAATAAAGAATCACGACGAAAAAGATACTACTATCAGACCTCAATAGTCAATATGTCTCTCATTACTCAGCCCATTATAATTTAAGTTTCTAAATAGAAGCAAACTTACGAATGTATGCAAAGCGCCTCCAAAAGGAGTCTCTCAAGTAGTTAGGCCAGTTTACATAAATGGCAATAAAGCTTTTCAAGCATCGGCAATTGGCATTCGTTGACAAGTTGCGAGCTTAGAGATGACAAGAGATGATGTAATTAAGCGTGCCGGGATACAGCGCGTGGGTGTTCCGTCCCGGAGACAGACCGGGGACGGGCCGGGGACGGGCCGGTACAGGCTACAGCAATTAGACGCGACTTGAGCAATACGGATTACGGAGGGGCCGGAAGACTGTGGTGCATGTTAAAGCGATTTGCGGACGATATTTTCAGGGATTTGTGGATAAAGTTTGTGTAAACTTGATATCTTCTTTACCACAGAGTTTGACCATAGCGCACCAAGTTACCACTCAGTAAGGCGGTGAAATAAAAGTTTATAGGCATTGAGAAAAGTATGAAACGCTCTCGTGGAGAGAAAAGTATGAAACGCACATAGTCATCAGAGTCACTTCGTATAATAATAATCAGAGATGCGTGCTTTGTATCCAATGACAAAACACAAAGAATAAAGATCTTTTCATGATTGTGGTCTATCAGTGGCAACAAAGAAATCAATGGATGTGGGATTCGATCCTTTTGCGAAACCATTCATGATAGATATTTGAAATTTAAACTGGCTTTTTTTTAATATTTTATGAAACCTAATTATTACTTTCAAAAATCAATGGTTTCAGATAAAGATACTTGCAGCAAAACGTCAAAAATGTATACACCCTGACCCAAGGTTCACTTTTCAACTGTAAAATCTCACTTAATGACTATTTCATTGAATTCTTGTTATCGCATAGGCTGCCTGTTTTCGTGGCTTGGACCACACGACATAAGGACAAGACGGTTTAGCCAACAATCTCTTTCGTGGGCAATGGAGAGTGAAAATGGACACCAGTGTACTCTAGTCTCCGTCCGTACCTCTGTCCGTCCGTCCGTCCGTTCGTCCGTGCGAAACAGGCACTTATTTTAAACAAAGGTAAAACACGCTACGTTGCATTTTATTTGTTGTTGTTTTCAAATGGCTTTCTCTTCTTTACGTATTTTTATATTATTTTTAATCCTCTCAGGGGTTTACTTTATGTTTTTTGGAAGTAATAGACACTTACTTTTATCTTTTCAGTTATCCTTTATTTTATACAGGACCGACTGTTATTTAACATTAAATATAAGGTAACAGTTTTTTGAAAGTCAAAGAACGTCTAGAAAAGTAAGGAGTTTAGAATTATGATATTATATTATTTACTAGAGGAAGTAGATATATTTGACACTGATATGGAAGTCCTACTACCTGGAGAAAAAGTTAGGTATTTAAATCAGTTTATTTTAATACTTATTGTAGCTATCATAGGCTTATTAATTTATGGACGACGGGTGTAAATTTTAATACAAAATCACGAAAAAATGTGTCCCGAGAAAACCTTTATAAACGAGGGTACATGAGTATTTTTATAAACAAACATTGTAATTTATGTCTTAAACTATTACTATACAGCCTAATTTTCAAACACGAGACTGGAGTGCGATTGTATGTCTTTTCGCGTTTTGTATGTCGTTCGGTTCGGACATTTTTTAGCGCTGACCCACAATCCTTAGTTTAAAAAACAATAGTACTCGTAGCTATACGAAGATCATAAGCCTATTTAATTCGTCCAAACTCTAAGGGTCATAACTTATTCTTGCAAATCACGTCAAGTGTAGGAGTTATTTCAATCCCTTGTGAAGTGTTTGAATCTCAAACGGAGGGTAGGTGTGAAACATAAGGGCTGTATTATAGCGAAAGTTAGGAGCGAGCAGATTTCTTTACTATAAAAAATTTACCAGCCGCCTTTTTAATAGTAGTTGTACTGAGGATAGGTAATAGAGAAAGTGATTTTCTGAAATGGATTTGACAATCGTGATTTTTAGTAATATTTTAAAAGTTTTGCTTCGTCAAACTCCTAAATGTTTTTCAGAAATTAAGACAGAGAATATGAAGAATCTACTGGTTAGGTAGATACTTAGTTTTGTGATACAGCTTAGCTTTTGTCCGGACTTTCTGGCGCTATAATAATAATTTGTTAAATTACTTATATCATAGGTAATGGAAGATGGGTCTTACCTGGGATCGCATAATTGGTGAGGTAGCTTTGGGGCACAGCTGTACCTACGGAGTATCATTAAGATTTGTTGTGTGAAATTGTTACCACCCTCTACGGTGCCGCTACCCTGTGCCTTCAAGAAAATGTTTTTCTCAACGCGGAATTCCTTTGTAACAAATATCTCGTACGATATTTTGAGATACATTTGAAAGGGCTCAGGTTGGCGAGTCTAAAAATATTTTATTCAATTGGCACATTGAATAACAACAATTTGGAAACTGGATATTTCTTTGTAGAGCGTTCAGTTACCAGTAATGCTGAAAAAAGTGATAACAGTACCAACCTACTTACCTAGATGTAACAAGCTTTGAAGATTGAAAAGTAAAATTTTAATAACTTACCTATTCAAAATCGTTTTGAATAGGTTATATGTTGCGTTGTTTTTAAGTTATAGAATATTTTTGGATTCAATACAATGACAGAATGTAACTTTAACTTAGTGTATTTTTTTTTAATTTAAAAGTTGTTTGGCATAGACCGCAGTTTTATTTTATTTCTGAAATCGGTTAAAATATAATTAGGGACAAACTAGAATATAATTTGACACGCCGACAAAGGAAGCAGTAAAACAAGCCAACTGAAATATGTGACAATAAGCTCATATCTGTCACAACTAATACAAACCACGTGTCTGTCCGTCCGTCTGTCACACGCGGTAACACTTACACGCCGTCCATGCGTGAACATGTTTTGGAGTTTCCTACAAACACAAAAAATAATTACTAACAAAGTTTAGGAAGAGATCGTTAAATAAGTATAGTTTTAAACGACACCAATATCGTTCCAATTTTAAAAAATACCGCCCTGGCGCAGGTGACGCGCGATCGGATTCGAGTGGGAGGTCGTGGGTTCGATTCCCGCCACGGGCCACTTTGGAAATTTATAATTTCTAAATTGGCTCAGGTCTCGTCTGATGGGAGGCTTCGGCCATGGCTAGTTACCACCCTACCAGCAAAGACGTACCGCCAAGCGATTTAGCGTTCCGATGTGAAGCTGTGTATTACTTACCATCAAGTGAGATCGCAGTCTAGTACTAACGGGTATAGAGTAAAAAAAAAGTAGGTATAGGTGATAGATCTCCTCCCTGGTTTGTGCTAAGAGTTTTATCACATGGTAGGACCCATTTGCAAGGTCAGTTCGGATGGATATCATCACAGACCTGCCTCTAGATTGCGTAAGAAAAACGTATTCATCGTTATCGTAATCGTCAGCCCGCTGATTGGGTCCCTTATTTACTTTAGCCAATCGGGGGCAGAATTCGCGATTACGATAAAGATGAATTATACGTTTTTCTTACGCAATCAGACCCCAGATAGTTTAGGTATATTGACAGACACCACCGTAGAATAGGACATCCTACTATAAATAATTACGATACAACATAACTTTTTTAGTCTTTAGAGTTGTGCCTTGAAGGTTAAAATAAATTCTCTCGAAAATGGTCGTAGGTATTCGATCTCAATCCCTCGAAAATCGTAGTATTGTTCTATAATACTTTTTTCTACGATGAATTTGCAAAGAAAGCGATTACATGTAATACGTATGTTGCCATACGAGTTGCTACAGACCTCCTCGACTGGAGTTAGGTCAAGAGTTCTCAGACCGACACAAAGAGCATCTGTGAAAACAAGAGTTTCTAGAAAAACAATGCCTTATATTTTTATACACTGTCGTGCTATATAGGTTAAGTAGACAGGTAAAACTGTAAAACTATAGGTAAGTACTGAACATGTTGAAAATAAAAAAAAAATGTTTTTCGTTTCATTCAACGTAAACCCTGTATTCCAATTCGAGTCTTCGACATGACTGTTACTATAATATACTTAGGTACTAGTTACTTACGAAAGTATTAATTTTTTCAAAAATCGTACCGCGTCAATGATACTAAGTCTTGTGTAGGTATAGCTGTGTATAAAGTCTCCAGATATTCTTTATCTGTTTATAGGATTAGCCGCTTGATTCGCCAAGCCACTCACGCGGAGTGTGGACGGGGCTTAATTATAGCCTTACCCTTTCATAGTTCCGCTGACATCTTTATATTTTAAGTTTTATTTCTATTTTCTCTTTGCATCGAGTACTAAAGCACTTTATCAGGGATTTATATTTCTTCATTTATAAATTATTTCTTGATCTCATTGGTCTCGATTTTAAATTACAATATACTATAACGTTTATTTAGACGAAAAAAAAACATTCAAAAATATTTTGATTTTAGAATAGAATAGAAAAATTATTTATTTCATATAACCTAGGATACAAAGGCTTTTATGACAAGTCATTTTGTTTTACATGGTCACTTTAATGGTGTTAACCATTCACGACTTAAAACTAAGTTTACGGTTCACAAACGCGCCCAGCCGCTGAGAAGAAGCCCACAACAAACTCAGCCGGGTATTTTTTTATGTTATCACCATTTAACAACAAGTAGTATAAATACCTAATATCTATTTAATCGATTAAGTATTTAAAACGAAATATAAAATCATATTTCAGATATAGAGAAAATAACGTTCACTAAATTTAATTAAGTCAAAAATATTTTTATGCGCCTATTCCCGTAATTACCCAAGCAAAGAACATAATATTACCAACAGAAAGGTACACATTATCAAATCATTGAGTCACGCATCGCAAACTGAAGCGTTGTGAAACTGGTGGAGTCTGCAATTATGGAGATTACACAATTATTTGCCGAATCTGAGGCTTATTAGTGCCGATGACGCGGTGTTCCCGCTCCTGGGCAAAGATGACACAGTGTAACAAACGCTCCATCGCGGTTTCTTACATGTTTCATACCTATTCGGAATTTTTATTTAAATATTTTAAGGAAAAGCAGCCTTAGCTGGCTAGAAAATAGTCTTGATTTGAGGGTTTGGTATGTCAAGGCCTCCTTATTCCACACTTTCCTAGTGTATGTCATAAACAAAGTACTTGGTAAGAGTTTTATGCTCGTTTTCACCAACATTTTAACAGACACCTAAGCCCTTAGGTGACAGTTGTTGTAAGTGAAAACTGTCACCTATCGGCCTAGGCGTTTCTTAAAGTGTTTGTGAAAACGAGCATTAGGAACTTCTTATTTTAAGTCCACTACGAGTATTTTGTAGGGTTGCAGACTTTTACAATACAATGTGTCACCATCTATAGTAAAAGGTAGCGGATAACTTAGTAAATGAAACAAGTAATTTTTATAAACACGCTCTGTATGTCCACTGTGTCTGGACGTGGTCTGGACCGTGTTTTAGTAGCAATCTTATTAAAAAAAAACTGTAGTCGACAATTGCGATTAAGAAAATCGGTAAAATATTCCGACGTAAACTGTCGTATCTGCATCTAAAGAACTATAAGTTTTTTTTTATTGCAGCAAAGGACGCCGATGTCGCATCTGCATCAAACTGAATTCCGCCGCCCGGTGGCTGGCTGTATTGTTGGGCCGAGCCTGCGCCCGCGCAGCGCCCCGTCATTAGCAGCGCCCCGCCCGCCGCGCAATAAACATATCAACTTCACACCACCTTCCAGCGCCGACCGCGAACAATGGCGGGCAAAACAAAGCCTGTCGTGCACTAATAAAGACCAAATTATCGGCTGCCGTTTGATCACTCCACGACGTTGATATGTGGGAAAAATATGCCAGAGATATGCGCGATGTTTATTATTATTTTTACTACACTATCAGGTGTGACATCACCCGTTTTAGATTAGGCCGCTATTCCGGAAAAAAGTGGTACACATGACATTCTATACAACAGTCTATATTATTTTGCATACTTGTTTAAAAATTCCATCACATAGGTAGACCGTGCCTATATGCATACATAACATAACTATACTTACGTCTTGTCGACTTGATAACCTCTTTTTTCAAGTCTTCTTAATTGGTAACATCCTTCTCCTTTTATAAGACAAACGAACTCGAACAACTTCCTAATATTATCATAATTCTCATATCCACCAGGCTGCCTGTAGTCACTTGGCACACCAGAAGTACGTATCTAGAGGTTGCGTATCAACGGCTTTCGTAGAGCCTTTGACGGGAGCCTACCATTACTTTTCGGCAACAAAAGTGGATATAACGTATCTCTTTATCGGTCTTCCGCCGCCTGTATTCACGTCACTATTGACGCTTGACGGTGATAATGTGCACTTATTATGTTCAATTAGTTATAGGAAGCCGCAGTGAAACGTGCAGTAGCGCCCAGAGCAAGTCATCGGGAGCTTGACCCGGTATTCAAGATTGAAGAGTAGGTGCATTTAAAGAAAATTATATTAGGTACACTTACACATATTAGTTCATGAAATAAATTCTATTACACTTGATGTATACCTATTGTTGATTTTATTGATACTTATATACTTGTTTGATAATAATTTTGACACATTTACAGTAGCTGCAAAAATAAAAATGGGAGTCTTATCAAGATTTATATGACTAAAATAAAATGAGAAAAGGGCCGTCACCTAGCCCATAACAACAAAGTAATAATAGAAATTCTAGTAATATTATTGTCATAGGCTTTTTCTTTTTGGTGAAAAATAATTAAATTATTTATGAATAGTTTCATCAAACACATTCTTCGACTTCCATGCTATATTTTAATTAAGAGATTGTCGTAAGTAACTTATATTCTATTGAAAAGATGATAATATATCTGAACGTGCGTACCAAATTTAAAATGAGAGCTCTTTGAACAGTTTTGAGCGTGGTTCAACTCAAACATTGACAGTATCCATTACTGTTTACGACTTACATGTACAAGCAAAAGGATTTACCGAGAAAGTGAAAACAGCGAAACAACGACCACAAAAGGACTTATTAAAAGCACAATAACAGACGAGTGCGCCGAACAAACAAGCGGACCACACACACTCAGCTAATTATCCTAAAGACAGATGGCGAAAGAAAGTGAACGCGAAAAAATACAAGATACAACATCAAAACTAGCGCCGACGGATTATGTCATCACCAATGATGACAATTGTCATACAACTGAACATAATCTCTAAAAACTGTTTCATAAAGTCGCATTCTCCTTACAGATACGACGTTTTACAGCAAACTTAATTTTGCATTTACCAACAACATTAAAATTACGTAGCCACCAAAGACGTACAGTCTATTTTAAAATGTAAAGAAAATATTCGGGTGTAAAAGGTAAGTTTGCTAATACATCAATCGACAATACGACAGCGGTGACAAAGAGTCGTCTTATTTATTCATGGCGGATTATCCCAGAGATTTATTTATTTGGATCCGGCAAAAGGACATCGTGCGCAAACACAGCCGCCCGGTGCACTAATCATGTTATTTCGAAGCCCGAGCTGCGTATTCGCGAAATCTACAAACACGATTTAGAAGTTAGAACACACACTCTGATTGTTTAATAACTGTAAATTAGGGTTATCTATACCTATAAAATCAAAACGTTTGGCTAAAAATGCAGATTCGGAATGCAAAAGTGAGACCGAGGATTTGGGTGAATAGGTATAAATTATATAATTGAAGATGGCCTTATTGTTATCATTTTATTGCCATCTCGAATACTCATTTCCCTTTAACTGTTATTTAATTAATTAAGTCATGAATGTTATGAGAGCTAGGTCGATAATTCCAAAACAGTGGTTGGAAGTTTCCATTAAAATCCTTAATTCTAAATTAGTTGACAGGTCTGTACCTACAAAGTATAGGTACCTTATACCTTTAATTTTTTTTCAGACAACTTGCTAGGAACCAGCAAAAGATTTTGCTTATATGCCGCCGGGGCAGGCGCACGTTACTTTGTAGTCTGTGCTCTTTGCGCCGTTCACGGCTGATCTGGTTTTGGTGAAGCTCTGCTATTGTTGCTCGGCAAATCTCCGCCAATTACCGACGCCGAGTGAGTCGCTTTGAGCGCTCAATGGATGTTATTGTAAATAGCACTCCAGATTATGGACCACCATGGAAAGCGATCACGTTTGGGCTAATGGACGATTTAGTAGACTTTGTATTACAAAATGCTGGTTTTAGAAGTTTTATTGTCCACACATGATAACAAAAACGTCCTAGTAGATTTTACCGCCTCTTTGAACGCTGCATTCTCTTGTAATTTTCTCTATTACTAACGGTAGTGAAGTATGAAGATATTAGAATCTATTTAAATCTTTGAATAATAAGGCATACTTATTGCCAACGGATAAATATTATCTACTGACTTTGTCGAAAGAACGCGATGTCAAAAAGGTAAGGTACTTCGTAGCTACTGAATTTCTTCATACCATATTTATAAAACAAGTAAGTAAGTACGTTTTTACCCTAATGTACCCTATTAATAATTTTTAGCCCAAACGGAAAATAATAAAATTAAAATATTTATTTATTTATTTATTTATTTAGTACCACAATATGTTACAAAAAGAATTAGAAAAGATGGTTGTGTACCAGGATGCACTTATCTCTATAAGAGATCTCTGCCAGTGACCCTAGCTAGTGGGAGAGGTGAAAGAGAAAAGGAGAATAGGTACTGTAACTATGATTGAAATAGAAATATTATTAAAATATAACACGACTAAATTAATAAACTTAAAATACTTTAATCTAATTATTATGTCAATAAAATATTAACAATAATACATAAAAAATAAATAAAAATAAAATAAAAATACATACATACATACTAATTATTTAATTTATAATATTATGTTGTTATTTAAATAAATCGACTTCACCGCATTCCAAATTAATAGTGAGGAGCCGGCGGTTCATCAAAGAGAAATGGACAGTATGATTACGGTAACCGACGGTATTGGAAACGATGTCGTTATGGCTTCTTGCGATGATACAACGTTATACGCTGTTTGATGCCTCTACCGTATTGCTATTTACGGTACGATTTAAGTGTCTTAATTATCTTTAATCGTTTTCTATGACTCCTTTACAGCTTATATACGTCCACATCTCGGTAAAGGCCTACATAGTTTCTCATATAAGACAGATATTAGATTTCAGAGTTCCCTGTAAAAGAGTCGTAACTACCTTCTTCGTTCGGTTTTTTAAAGAAAATGTGAGTAAACTGATACTATAGCAGCATCAAAGCGAGGCTTTTAAAGTATTTATTTATCTGAACTGAATAAAACTAAGTTAAAGTTTAACACAGGTGAGAGCTGGAATCATTTTATAACTTGCACATTCCTTTCAAAATCAAAATCCAAAATGTTTATTCTTTCACATATAGGCCTAACTTACAGGCACTTGCGAAATGTCAGACTCTACCGCCACGTTTGGAAAGCAGTATTGCACCGAGAAGAACGGGCAAGAAACTTGGTACTTGCTCTTTTTAAATAATAATGGTTTACAATTTGTTTTAAACAGTATAATATTATCATGACATAATTAATGAGTGTAAATTCTATTAGATAATCAGTTACGTACGAGAAATTCAGATTGCAGGCTCGATCTGTAAAGAAGGTGTGCAGAACCCTCGCTGTACCCGTCTAACTCACACTTGGCAGATTAATACTGGATCCGAGATTGAAATGAAGTTGTAGATCGCTTTACATTAGGGCCAGTCGGGCGGTGTGAGCGGCCCGCGTTATGGCCCATTCGGCTAATGCAGCCATAATACGGCCCATTCCAACCGATTTATAGATTTTAAACTCCCTCAGAAGGCTCCTCGTGTTTTAAATTTGTAACACGCCGCCGCTCGTCGTGTTTTGAGATATTCAAAATTCAAAATTCAAAATTCAAAAATTTTATTCTTTCACATAGGCCTAACTTAGAGGCACTTGCGAAACGTTAAGACTCTACCGCCTCGTTCGGAAAGTAGCACTGCACCGAGAAGAACGGGCAAGAAACTCGGCACTTGCTTTTTTTAAAAATAATATTTTTTTACAATTTTGTTTTAAACAATAATCACATTATAATAAGCCTCTTGTGAGCAGACGGAATATACACTTAGATCCAAGGGTCTTTGTCATTTAAAAATTCATTTATTGTATAGTAACCCTTACTTAGAAGATGATTTTTGACAGTTTGTTTGAACCTATGTATAGGTAGGTCCAAAACTGCCTTCGGGATCACGTTATAAAAGCGTATACTCAACCCCACAAAGGATTTTTGTACTCTGCGCAAGCGGTGTGATAATTCAACCAGTTTATGCCCTCCGTGTCTGATTGGTCTATGACTTATGTCAATTCTTCGCTTATAAGTATTAATATTTTGATGAACAAATATAACATTACTGTATATGTACTGTGAAGCTACTGTAAGGATACCAATCTCCTTAAATTTGTCACGGAGAGATTCTCTAGACTTTAGTTTGTATATAGCCCTGACAGCCCTTTTCTGCAAAACGAAGATCGATTGAATGTCAGCAGCATTTCCCCATAGTAAGATCCCATAGGACATGATACTGTGGAAATATGCGAAATAAACAAGCCTAGCTGTTTCTACATCGGTAAACTGCCTGATTTTTCTGACTGCATACGCAGCAGAGCTAAGTTTATCTGCCAGTGTCTTTATTTGAGCGCCCCACTGGAGTTTACAATCAAGGGTAACTCCTAGAAAAACTGTGGAGTTTTCTATTTTTAGTGTTTCACCATTTACTACGATATTTTTATCAACGACTTTCTTTACATTTGGTAACGAAAAATCTATACATTTGGTTTTTTTTGCATTTAAAAGCAGGTTGTATATATTTAATATAATAGCTGGTGATGAATTGTCGCATGATTGTGATATAAATATAATAATTAAGTGAAAGTAAGTGTGGGATCAGACCAGTTTCACCGATTTTGTGGACACACAATGTCTGAGAATTGGATGGTAAATAATGAAATTATAAATGTAATACTGACAGTACTCGCAGAACTAAATAACCGCACGGCGCGTAGTAACAGGAGGACTGTATATCAAATTTTTTGTCGTGTTTAAGAGTCCTGTGAACTACCATGTCTCCCATACAAACGTAATACCAAAATCATTTGTAATTCGTGTATATTTCGATCGTGGTGTTATTCTGGTTCGTATAGTCATAATCTATGCTCCTGGCCATATCTGGTTCCGAAATACTGTTGTTAAAAGAAATTGTAAACGAATTTAGTTTTGCTTATTTTTATGTCAAAGAGGACATGTTTTCTGCTTTGTAATAAAAACACTATCTCACGTCGCATTAGTTCAGGAGCACAGTTTTTATTGTCCAGCTAAAGAAAAATACCAGTCTTTGAATTGATCAATGTTTTTGTATGATGTCTATCTAACTTCTTCTAATTATTGCTATACAAGTGTTGCCCGCATGGAAACAAAGCCAGTATTCTTGGCATCATTCCGGTGCTAAGAATACGGGCTACATTTCCACTCTGAACAGTTTTCCAGCTCTTATGGCACCAAATACAATCGTTGTATTGCTTCGCATGAAATCTAAAGTGATTTATAATTGCGGCTGCGAAATTCTTACACGTCGGTTCTCGAATGCATGTACTAGAAAAACACCTCCAGTAATGCGCAAAATAAACTGAGAATAAACCTCGCACTGTAACAGATTTTCCATATCTGAGTGAATGCAATCAGCATTATCAAATCATCTTTATGAACCATGGTCCGCGGGATATATACGGCGGCGGGTGACAACGTTTAAAAGAGTAATAAAACGAGCCGCTTGTATCCTCTTATGAACATTTAAAATGCTTTATGTTAATGCGAGCCGACCCTTATCAACTGTATAGCAGCGTAGCCGGCCAATCATTCCCCGTGTTGGATATCGGACAGGGATGTACCGGGGAACCATTTGTCTATATCTATATCACACTTTGGAGGTATATATATATATATATATATATATATATATATGCATGTGTATGTTTGTTACTCCTTCACGCCGCAACAACTGAATCGATTTATCTAATTGAAATTCGGCGTACAGATAGAATATACTCTGCATCAAAAGATACGTTACTTTTATCTCGAAATTAACGCGGGCATAGCCTCGGGCAAGATCTAGTTTCAAAATAATCTAACAGTGATCTACTGAAGAAACGTAAACATTGAAATTTCATTTTCATTGTTGAAAACTCTGCTGTCCGAGTGCTTAATAAAACACATTGATTAAAAACAAAGTTTTCAACATGTTTTCCACAATATTCGAGGCTAAACTTCAATTGTGGAACTAAATATCCTTGTAAATGCAACTGCTTCTGCATCCTATCTGTATCTCGGAACCACTCGGAAATATGGTGAAAAAAAACATAATATTTCTCCATATTAGGGCACAGATGTATGCACTACTGGGTTATCAAGGCTTCGAATAAAAGCAATAAATATAAATCCCCAGTGTGCCCCCAACTCAACCAAGTTTAATGAAGTTATCTCGTCGCAGGCGCACGATTTATTCATTGTACCACTAATGTGTGGGTAACTTTGTCCGCAAGGAAGCCGAAAAATACTGTTGTAACAAAATCCAACTCTATTGTAACAGCAATAGAGTTTAATATTGTCTTTTCATTTTCTTCATAGTATTTGTCCGCACAGAATTCAATAAATTCATCATCATGTCAAAATTCAACGCTATTGCAAATTAATTAAAGTTCAATATTGTATGTATGTTTATTGCCTAGATATTGTCAAAGTGCATTGAATAGACGCGTAGAGCGTAAGAAATTAGGTGACATTGACGGGTCGCTTTGTCCGGATGGGTGTGTCTGTGTCACTGCACACATCTCCTAAACTCCCCGCGGAAACACTCACTAAAAACGATCGCATTGTGCTCATTTGACACTTATTTGTGAATGTTTATTTAGAAATCATATTTTATTTATCCTGTTCTCATGCAAATTAAATTTAGTTTACTGAGTTATATGTGTCGCGTAAATTGAAAATTATAAATTTCATTTCAATATTTATATTTTAAATTAGTTCCATATAAGTATATTGAATGGAAGCAGGCGTTATTTTGCGGAAATCCATAATTAGCAGGACTGATTAATTTGTTTTGCTACTATCCGCTATACTTGAAAGGATTCTGTATGGTGCAATATGCAGGAACACCATCCACATGAAACACCACACACAATTTTCTATCACTTTCTTCGACGCACGTTTCGTCCCGACACCGGGACATCCTCAGGAGATGTTGACTTCACAATGCGAAATCGTAGAGTCAACTCTCTGACTTAATCAGTCCTGCTAGTTTCATATATTTTTTATTTTATTTTTCTGATCTAGCGAGATACAAACATTGTCCTTGATTATAATAATAGTTAATAGTAAATTTACTTCATTTCATATAGGTAGACATAATTTACAGGCGCTTATTATATTATTCATTTCATTTTTCAATATCTGTGTAAGAGTAATTTTCATGGGCTTGCCTTATTCGGTAAAATCTTATCATCTCCCTTTCACATTAAATTAATAAATCGGGAAGTGGTCGTGTTGTCGACACGGTTTGTGTTTCACATAACTTGCCTTTGTGATGAATGGTTGGTTATGGTTTTAGTCATTGGCTTATATCGATGGTTTTAGTATAATATATAGAGTGTAGGTAATTGTTTTAGACATCAAAACGCTACAGCAAGGAAACTGCCATTTTGTCGTGTCTTTCAAAAATAATATATCTACTTACGTCCCAAAATCACCAACCATTCGGCATTCAGTGCCTCACTCGTTGACAACTGTTGTCCTAGAAAGCGACAGAAAACGGTACATACGAAATATTTATCACTCGTCGCTCGCGCTCCGATTAGATAGAACCTTACCTTGAAGTTGGTCTACGCTACGCGAATCGAGCACGAACCGAGCACGAGCAGAGCCGTTTTGTCTTCGTAAGTTGTTCGAGGCTTGTAAGTCGGTCCACACTTGACGAATTGCGTTCCGGCTCGTGCTCAGTTCGCCTAGTGTAGACCCACCTTATAACAGCTCCGTGAGTGCGGCAACTTTTTCTTGTATTGTGTGTCAATTTGAAATTTGTATGGTGCGTGAAAAATCGACGGCTCGAGTTTGTCAACTTGACAAAGTATTTATTGCTGTACTTTCGAATTTCGAAGTCGCCGGCGGCCTTGTAGACCTCTATGGATACAATGATGTATCGGAGATATGTTTGGGTGGGGGATGGGAGTAAAGGATAAATTATGATATTATTTAAAAACAAGATACAATTGGCCTCTTCACGCAGTGAGCCAGGAACGCAAATCGACCAATTAATATAGTCTATTTTGATTAGAAGATGGTAATTTTATAATTGCATGCCTTGGATGCCCTCATAAACTTAGTTTTAAGTCGACTTGTAGTTATCACCATTATTATGCAAGAAATGTAATACCGACGTTCGCAAGGGCCTGTATGTTAGGCCTATGTGAAATAAAGATACTTTGATTTGATTTGATTTGATATGTTTTGATGTAGAGTAGTATCTTAGTTGCAGAATCGAGCTGAATGTCCTCCCATAGCCCACTATGGAAGCTTTGAAGACGTATTCACGTCAGAAGCTTACGACCACCCGTGCGAAGAAAACACTTATATTTTCATGAAATACTCACGTTGACACGTTCGGTCCCATCTCGGCGCTGATCCCGCTAATCCACCGCGCCGGCTCTCCGCTCTAACCCCTAAACATGTGTGCAAACATAATTCAATCTGCGTTTCTAGAGAAGGGTAATCACACAATAGGGCTAATTGCGGCGGCCCAAGGCACACGCGGCAGCGGCTACGCAAACTAGTGTCATAAGGGCTATCGTTGACGCCACTGGCACGCGAGGTTGAAATCTCCATCAAGGTATAGCTAAATATCAAGTGGTATAGCACTTCTCTGCTTTTCTCGAGTTTGTCCGGATGGTTATCATTTACCACCGTAGTGGCAATTATCAGTTATTGGGAAGCAATGCTGTGTGTGTAAGACTTAAGGCGAAATCGACGACTCTGCCCGCGAAATTCAAAATTTTCGTTGTTTTTTGCAATTTGTACGCTAGTTACACATCAGAGGTTTACGGAAGTCAATTTGCGAGAATGGCAGTATCATCTTTACATAATTATATCAAAATCTTTGCATAAAATGTCTATCCTAGGAGATTAGTCCGAGTATCGAGTTTTATGTGAGTAACTCGCAAATCTCGGACTAATTTCTTTAACTCGACACTTTCAAGCAGCGATTTTTATATAAACACGTGAAGATGATATTGGGATTGCCGCAATTTTACTGCTTTAAGCCTATTAAGTCTTATTAGCTTAAAAATCGCGAAAAACCACAAAAAAATTGAATTTCGCGGGCACACCCGTGGTGTGCTCCTTAACAACGGGCTTCTCATGATGGTGCAATGCGTCGTATGACGTATCGCGAGCTCCCGGGCACTAGATACATTAACCAAAGTGTACCTGGTATATCCTACATATTGTACATGGTATATTACGTAACACCAGGTTAGGGTTAAGTAAAATTAAAAGCAAACATATATTGCGAAATCACTTTTTAGTGATGTACTACAGATATCGTCCCCAAAAAATTTGATTGAAAGGAAAAGCTTCGACCGCTTTTAAAATAAAAAATTGAAATAAACTTTTAATACTCAAACCGCTCCCGCGTTCGCTCATTCCTCGCACCAACAGAGATCTAGGTCGACTGCTCCCGCGCCGATCGGATAAAACATTTATAAATATTTGGTGGTATTATTCTGCGACAGTATACACTGTGCAGTATACAGTACAGTTATCGTCGGGTGTGATGTGCGTAGTTACGTGCCGGTACGCACCCGCTCTTAGCGGCGAAATGGGGTGGGAAAACGTGCCCTACATTTGTACATCTATTGTGTTTTTATAGCTTTAATAGTAAGGTTTTCTATTTTCTATTGTATATAATGTAGGTAGGACCTATGTCGGGGTTTAGAGGGGTATTTTCTAATACGTTACCTTTCTAGATTTATTAGCTAAAATAATAATATGTAGTTGCGTATTTTTCTCTCAATATTATATTCATACTAACTTACCTATCTAAAATTTATGTGTACCTAAATAAAATTATTTAGAACCATTTAAATCATCTTATCCAATACGATACGGATATGCTTTATGGGGATGGCAAACAATACGAAATCTAGGCTTATATAGTCCAGTTATTTGGTAGTTTTACCTTGAAAGTTTGAATTTGCAATTAGAGTGCGAAAATTTTTAAGTTAATTGAAATCCTGCTCGAATTTTGCGGTTCCGCATTATAAATAGTAGAAAAAAACTTCCTCTCGTATCTTTTCGTATTTTGGCAAATATGTTATTAGCTGTCTTCTTTCATATCAGGACAGTATTTAGTGGTACGGCGAAGTACTTTACATGCTTTAAACATCAGCGCGCCTATCCTCTTATATCCTATCATCTTATCTAAATCTGATATTTTGGCAATGCATCAAACATGTGAGTGATCGGTTCGTGTGATGTCGCCGAGATCTCAACAGGCAACATGACATACAGACAGACAGGGGCTTCCTTTTGTGTTAGAAGTCACCGCGCGCCGTGGTGGCCGTGGTGGAGTGGCCTCGTTGCTAAGAGTTTATAATAAAACAGTAGATATATCGCGAGATAAGTCTTTACTGTTTATGCTACCACTATCTTATGTTGTTGAATTGGAAATTATTTAGATAACTGATTTTCCTCAAACATGTTTAAATTTGAGCATTATTTTGACCAGTGCTCGAATTGGACCGGAACGCACCGGAACGGCGTTCCGGTTCGTGAAATCACCGTTCCGGTTCGTGAAATCAGCGTTCCGTTTCGTGAAAATTATTCTCAGAGCGTTCCAAACTCTGGTTTTTAAATAATTGAGATCTTCTTGGCAGGAGCTCTACTAAAAATGTATCTCTAAACTCAGAATTGAATATGAGTAGGTACTGTGAAGGCATAGCGTTCCAGTCGTAAAAAAGTCCAAAAAAATAATAGAAGCACTGAAGTTACAGCGTTCCGGTTCGTGAAAAAGTTCAATTCGACCACTGATTTTGACCAATTCTTCGAGATAAATCGAACTTGCTGTACCGACCAATCAGCGACTGCCAAAAGTTGTATGAAAATCCATATCTGTCGTAGTTTAGTGGTCGTATAAATTACATACTAAACTCATAGTTGCTGTCTAATTTAATATAGAACGATTTTTTTTCCAAAATTTGATAACCAAGAATTCAAAATCAATCACGAACAACTTGTTCGTTGTTCGTGATTGATTTTGGAAATTTCAGCCTATAGGTGGTAAGTACCACTTAGTTAAAATTTCCGCCCATTGTTTGACAAAAGTCCTATACAAGCCACAAGTTGGCCACAACTGGGCATTGATGGACTCACGTATGTGAGCCTCGGTGCTGCCTCCGCTCACATTTACACGTTCGTCCATCAATACCTCTTATGCTGGCCGCTGCAGTCTTGTACTATTGCTTGATTGAACTTGAAGCGGTGCTAACCTGCAATTGAGCAAGTTGTCAGAATATAGTAAAGCTAAGACATGTGTGAGAGTGACATAATATCCGATCACATGACTTCTGCACACATAACTGTCAATCTCATATTTTTTTATCAATTTTGTACCATTTGACCTGTCCACAGATTTCCATGGCGATCGAAAATATGCCATATTGTTATAAAAATTACGGCTGCAAATATCACTAATTTGGACCAGGGATATTATACCGTTTAAATCCACGGTACGCCAAACTGCGCTGGGGCAAAACATTATGCATGGCATAATCAAAGTGTACCTAAACAAATCTCAAGCTGTGTCAGAATATTTCTAAACATAATATTATAATTCCGCAGCACAATAGCTGTGACATAAATGTTATTTTGGACAGCCCGGGGCGCCAGGGGTCCGCCAAGTTACGTACGCCGCGAACTGTGTTACAACTAAAAAATAACAAAGTCATGAAACAGGAGCTAGTTCGAGCAGCATTGATGAAAAAATCAGACTGCAGGCCGTTCAGCGTAAATGCAGCCGATATATTCTAGACAATATTTCGCAAGCTAATGCTAATTTTCACCAACGCAATCGCTAAATTTTAAGGACCACCTAAGCCTTAGGTGACAGTTTACACTTAGGTTCAACAACTGTCACCTAAGTGCCTTAGTTGTCCTTAAACTATAGGAGTTTTCTGTGAAAATAGGTGTCGCACATTGACCACTAGCTACAACCACCTACTGGCACCTTTTCTGTAATTTCCATACATTTTGTATGGACTTTACATGGTCTATTTTATGTGCACGTTGATGGCCGCCGCCTCCTCAAATCGCCGCTGCTTACTTCCACTGGGCCACAATCCAGTTCTTCGATAGAGTCCATTATGGTATTGTGTAAAAGGATTAAAAAACTGGCCGCCACACGTTTCAGCTACCTTTTTGGCCGCTTCCAGCTTATAGTGGCGGCGTTTGTGGCTGTGGCTAGTGGCCCGTGAGCGACGACAGTAAGTACCGGTTACTCGTAGCTCTATTTTCCGTCTTTCACAATTTCCGTCCAAGCCATGGAAGTTTCAGGGCTAAATGTACGAGTAGCACATGTGTTGGTCTTTAGTTATAACTCATATTATGTATTTTTATACCAATATTTCAGCCAAAGCAGTTCAGAACTTTTAGCGTGAAGGAGTAACAAACACACATTTTTGGGAGATTTTAAACCCCGACTCAAACACATTTGTGGCATCTCAATGGCTAAGTATACTACTCATTACTCTGTTATATCTGCATGTCTAAGAATTCATAAAAATAATGTAGGTAGGTATTGCCATTTCGTATAGGTATCTATAGGCACTCATACCTATCATAAAACTCCAATCAAAACTAAAACTAGATACATTGAGACCCTAAAGTCAAATCAATTATAAATATCGAAGTAGAAAGACGGTTTTTTTCTCAAATATTAGTGAATTCATAGACTGTCCTAAATAACGGAAATTAAAAATTGTCAAAACAACACACCATATCGAATCGTATAACCCGTTATTATTTTATTCATTGGACACGGTGATACAAATTTCATTCTCGCCATAAAATAAAAACCACGGATTGCTTTTTGTTATTTTTTTTATAACGGTCCGTAAAAAGCGCTCTTTTGTATTTTGATATTTTTAGTTGCGCTCGCGCATGGGGACTTTAAAAAATCAAGATGGCGGCCGACAAATCACGGTTGAAAACGGGCGAAATGTATTGTTATTAATGAAATGAAAATAATTCAAAATGTAACTAAGGGTGTCCTTCCACCCTATCGAATATAGGGCTCTTTGTTTGGTGGCCATGTTGAATAACATTGCCAGCGTGACTAACTACCACGTGCATCGTGGTACAACATACAAAATGGCGTCGTGTTTGTACATTTTGTAATTTGAACACATTCATTTTGTTCCCTGTTTGTAAAAAAAAATAACGTTTGGTAAAGCAGGCCTTAATTAACAAACAAACTTTCATAATTTGAATACATTACTTATTCAGTTTACTTGTAGTGTCTCTGCAAGTACACTCCAGTCAACAATTCGTGATGATGCATCAGTGTCAGGGCGAAACTTACGTGGAGATTCGATTATAATTCAACTTCGCGAGGTGCCTAACAACTACTTTGTGCAATCACGATCATTACTATATACCTGTATAATTTAGTGTGCCTATAGATAAGACCAACTTCCGTTATAACAGAACGCATGATTTACAGTAAGCTCTTCGTATAAATTTTGACAAAAAAGCCTTGTCCAATAAATAAACAAAAAAGCTAAAGTATACATAAATCAATGCATTTAAACAAATAATGACACCAAATAGCTGGGTAACCATCGTGACATGGGGCTTCAGGGGTTTCAATGGAGTCATAAACCATTAACCATGGAGACAGACGTGGAGATTTATTGCATGTGCACAGTAAGCATGGGCGCATGCATGCATAGCGCGGTGCACAGATAATGCGTGTTCCCACTGGTAATGCGTGGCGAATCCGATGTCTCAATTTGCCGTTATTGTCTGGTACCCCATACGCATTTCCGGAGTATAGCTGTAGGGTGGATATAAAGCCGAAATTAAGTAAATTTATGAAAAAATATATTAACCCAGGGCCAGTGTCCCTACTTTTTTCCGGTAAGCAACTACAGTTGTGGCCTTCCACCAGACTAGACCTCAGGGTCTAGACAAGAGTGACATTCTATTAGCGATATCGCTAGTAGCGAGCATTCTATAATTATACAACTTCTGACGTCATACACTCGGACCACCAGTGGTCCCCAGGTAACACCTGCCTGAAGGAAAAAAGAGAATGACCAAAGGTGGTATCAAGTTTTCTCATGAACCAAAACCAAAATAACCTAGGAAAATAATACGAAAATAATAGGGTTTTTAAGAACTATTGGCACTAAGAATTTGTTTTTCATATCCGGAATTTAATTTTCCGTACAAAATTAAAGTTACTTTCTTTTCGATGTACATTTTGTGTCACACTGATTTTGAAATACTGCTTGTTTGTCTGCCTATAACTTAAGAATCCGGATATTAATTAAAAAAGTAATAATTGTAGGAGTTAACGTGAACTTAACGGGTCTGCCCGCGAAATTCAAAATTTTCGTGGTTTTTTGCAATTTGTACTCTAATTAGACATGATAGGCTTATGGCAATCAATTTGCGAGAATGGCAGTATCATCTTTACATGATTATATCTAAATCTTTGCATAAAAATGTGTATCCTAGGAAATTAATCCGAGTATCGAGTTTTATGTAAGTAACTCGCAAATCTTGGACTAATTTCTTTAACTCGACACTTTCGAGCAGAGATTTTTATATAAACACGTGAAGAAGATATTGGGATTATCGCAATTTGATGGCCATAAGCATATTATATCTTATTAGCTTAAAAATCGCGAAAAACCACGAAAAATTTGAATTTCGCGGGCACAGCCGTGGTGTGCTCCTTAATATGGAGACCGTAGTCTATAAAAAATAAAGTACATCCATGGTCATTGCCCTTTCCCTATTGCCTCAGCCCCTGAATTGTATAAGAGAATCGTTTACATATTCTGCCCGCTGATGGTTCCCTGATATACGTCAGCCATCAATCAGGGAGCAGAGCTTATTAAAGATTACGATAACGATGAATATGTTTTCTTACGCAATCAGACGCCTGATCTGACAAATTTTAAATATTTTGTAGAATGGATATAAAAATGTTAGCTAGCTCGATGTCGATCTATTTATACCCTTTTCGGCATAGAAAACCACAATTTGTACCTATTTCTGACCTGTTGCATCGACCAAACTTGAAGAAATTTCCATGAGTTTCTATATATTTCAGATAAGTTAAGCTCCAAAATCTTAAATTGATAATACCTAGTGGTATACAACAAAATTCGTGGTCTCCCTAGTTATTTATCCTTAGCATTAGGAAGGGACATCACTATAAATCAAAATGTCAAAAACTGTACAAATTAAAGTACCGCAATGTCTCCAATAAGGTAATTTTTTTAAATACTTACCTGCGTAGGTATATTGACGGCAATCTTGTACTGCTGCAGATGGTAAGTGATGATGCCGCTAAAGATGTTACCGTACTAGGCTCAGAAAGGATATAAACCCATCGGTGGTTGCTACACAACATCGCAACGGAACACAAAAATTAATTTTCTCAAGATGACTAGCGCAATGCAGCGCTTAAAAGACATTTTAATTCATAGTTCGTTCGTTCGTTTGTTTCAGCCGACGGACGTCCACTGCTGGACATAGGCCTCCTGCAATGATTTCCAGCCCGCACGGTCTTGCGCCACTTGTATCCAGCGCCTTCCCGCGACTCTTTTAATGTCGTCAGTCCATCTGGTCGGAGGTCTGCCAACACTGCGCTTTCCCGTGCGGGGCCATTCCAGCACTTTGGGTCCCCAACGTCCGTCGGTCCTACGAGCTATGTGCCCCGCCCATTGCCACTTCAGCTTTGCGATACGTTGAGCTATGTCGGTGACTCTGGTTCGTCTACGAATCTCCTCATTTCTGATTTGATCACGTAGAGAAACTCCGAGCATAGCTCTTTACATCGCCCGCTGAGTGACTCTGAGCCTTCTTATGAGACCCATAGTAGATAGACCATGTCTCGGATCCGTAAGTCATCACTAGCAATACGCACTGTTCGAAGACCTTAGTCTTCAGGCACTGAGGGATATTGGACGAGAAGATATCACGAAGCAATTTAATTCATCGTCGTTCTGCATTTTATCATATTGCAGGAAAAAACCTTCCCAGCGAAGGAAGTGTATATGGAGAAGGAGCGCAGAAAGCTACAATCAATGAATTCGAAGTAGACTGTTAATTGGATCAAAACATTGAAAGCTTTCAATTACGGACGAATCGTTTTAGTCCATCGTCGCCTTGGTCAGTGCTATCTAAATGCATCTGAACGTATCTAAATATTGGAGACACCGGCTCGGGGCCCGTTGCCGCCGCGTTATCTCCCGCTCTGTTATCAGGGGAACACTCCAAGTGCGGGAAACATCACTTCCCATCGGCATTTTAATCGACTCGATTACCGATATCACGCCTAAGACCAAGTGTTGGCTTTAAATGTCTTTGGTAACACACGACATCGGCGCAAGCGATTTTCATATAAAATCTCATCTTCATCTCTTTTCCCACATTATTATATGTGGTCAGTTCAACACGTCTCATTCCATTCTCTCCTATCAGCTGTCAGCGTGCAATTCACTTCTTGCCTATTGCACGTAATCCATCAATTTTTAAATAAAAAGTATCACTAAGTACTTTAAAAATCGTGTAAAGGCGTATTTCTGTGAGTGTCTTACACTTATATAAATATATGCCAAAATAACCGAACCGATTGACCGATGGAATATACCTACCCTAAATTAACTCATACGAGGACATGGTTTCGATTCCAGAAAAATTCGTATTTTTTAAATTATAGGTATCATAAAAACTGCTTACTTAGTAGGTATGCCGACGTATCAAAGTAGCACCTTCATGTATAGACCGATTTTTTAAAACTATAATTTATAGAGTAAGTGTAATGAAAAATTTGCAGCGAATAGGTACATTATTATACACTTTGCCAATTATGATTCTCAGGTGTTGGAGTTGAAATGTCGAAAAATACGTTTTTTGATTTTTGTAGAGTAAGTACTTACCTATGACAATTCAAATAACGCATCGTATTCATTTTCTCAAACTCAGTTTTCCGAACTGGTATGGAAAAGAAATCTTTCACCAGACGTACTCTACGTAAGTGATTAGTTAACCAAGGCATAGGGTTGGGTTTTTTAAAAATAATAAATAATGTTAGTTTTAAGCTTCTTTCAGCATCAGCAAGAGACGATTTAAGCTGTCCGCTTATAACTTGAAGACTTGTACGAGGCTGCACAGCGGCGCCTTAGGAGGACAACAAACGTATCGATTTGCATGAATTAAATATTAACAGCTCATTATGAGAGTGAACCGTAAATATTTGCTGTTGGGAAACGAGCTGCTACCGACAGTTTGTAGGCTCTTCTGTACCAGTATATTTAGTTGCGTTAAACCAACGTATACTTTGTATGTTACCGTACTTCATCTTCCATCAATATTTTATGAGCTGCACAAGTGTTACTATATTTTTTTTAAAGAGTTGACTTTTCATCAAATTTTCTGATTTACCTCCTTTGTGCAGACGCCTGTATACGTAGAACCTGTTTATAATCACACTATCACACTAATATTATAAAGGTAAATGTTTTTAAGTATGGAAGTGTGTTTGTATGTTTGTTACTCCTTCACGCCGCAACTACTGAACCGATTTGGCTGAAAATCAGAATGGAGATAGATTGTATACTCTGGATTAACACATACCTAGGCTACTTTTATATTGAAAAATATTCATGGTTCCCACGGGATTTGTGAAAACCCGAAATTCACGCTCGTGCAGGAGCCACGGGTAACAGAACAGCTGGTAAATATAATTGAGGTACATATATAAATGAGGTAAATATAATTGAGTAGGTAGCTCATGAGTTTTTGAAATTGTGTGCGTTTGAGGTCCTAAACTAAAGCTTTGTATACGATTTTAGGTAAACTTCTCTGAAAATCGATGCACCCGCATCGTGATGGCAGGTTGCGTTAGATGAAAAGACACGGGTTCAAATCCCGCCGGATATGAGCATTTTTGTACAAATATATTATTTAAATTTAAAAGAAACGAATATTACTGTCAACAAAATTATAAAGCGGAACACATCACAGTCGCCCCGTAGCCAGGCGGCGCGGCTCTGTGTGTTCACGACTTATAATTTAGTAGCGCTTACAATGCTCCCGCAAGTCATCCGCGCCCCAATTACGTCTGATGTCTGCTGTGCACTGCAGTGCGCACTGTGGGACTGAGTGTCATGTCTATTGTCTGCGATGGGAGCGAGATACACTGTCTGATATAAAGCGGAAAGTTTGTGGGGGTTTACTACTGATCCTTTGCGCAAAAACTAACTAACTACTAAATCTTACATACCCCAGATTAACACTTAAGTTACTTTTATCACAGAAAACTTCACGGTTCCTAACGGATTTGTGAAAATCTGAAATTCGTAGGTATTAAGTAGTTACGAATGTAGTATAATGAAGAAATTGTAGCTGGCTCTACCTATAGTAGTACCTGCTGAATTTAGGTATAGGGCAAACCTTCTCTCGTCCCAGGAACTTCTACGCCCAACCCGTCTGTTTGTAAAAAATTACTGATTGATCTTTCAACGCCAAGCTCAAACCCCTGGATGGGTTAGGTTGAAAGGCATCAAAGGTAAAAATGTTGACCTCCATTTTAAATTTTACGTAAATTCGCGAAGCCACAATTATCTATCGTCTAGCACCTACATAATACAGTTATTATTCATTGTAAACAGTATGTGTTCTTCATTCCGATCGAGCGTGTAACCAACACGTTACTGAGCAAAATTTTGATAAGTTTTCGCTCGGCTGTTGATTCAAGGACCACAATAGGGAAGTCCTGACCATCAGTGGCTTGACATCGATAATTTCAAGTTGTTATAAAAGCATGTCCTGTTAGGCTTTTAAAGAAAATATTACCTACTCGTACAACATCTTGATCTACATGTTCATGATTTATTGAGTGGCCAAATTAACAAATCTAATTTAAAAACATGCCAAAAAAAGAAGGAGATATGAGCCATAATTACCACTGAACTGAACCGTCTTACAATAAAATATAGGCTTTACACAACATTTAGACACAAGAGCAATACAGTGATTCATATACAGGTATGAAGTACCATTTTCATTTAAGGCCCAGAACTCAAAACCTATTAGTCAATACTAGTTAGATTTAGCATTTTTGCATAACAACGAAAAGATATACCTTTTCAGAATTCACAATTGTAATCGATAATCCTTTATTAACGTCATAATAAGAATTAAACTTTAGTGATATCATGATTTATGCAGCCAAAATGTATCGCCAACAAACAAAAGTACACCAGTGTTACGCACGCAAAGATTGTTATCAAAATGTGCTTGCGCAAAATGTACGGTTGCTATACGGATTTGAGTGTTTCATGGAAAACATTTTTCCACTATCGAATCAATAAATATGTTTTTGCTTGTTTGTTTTTGATAAAATATTTCTGGGCTTAAGTATACCTAATGATTTACAGTTACTGATGACGCATTATGACTTGTGCAATTGGTATATCGACTTTGTATCAAATCTGTACTTAGTACCTCCTGAGTTAGTGGAAGGTCATTTATAAATAATTGAGGTAGTATAGTTATTTACTTATCGGGGCTTATACACTGTGTTGATGAAGATAGTGTTGTGTTCACCTGTCAGGCGTGCAAGATTCATCACAATATAATTCTTCACCGCTAAGCATGCCATTTGGTACCTACATTAGTCATTAGTCATTACCCATACTCGTTGGTCCGAAAAGTCAACGGTGCATGCACGGAATTCAAACCCCTATCCTCCTAAGAGGTATAGTCTGAACTCTGAACCAATGGACTATCATTGCTTTGATGAAAATCAATAACCATAATGTGTATTAGGATCACCTAAGTAAATCGATGTATTGAATGTTTTAAGACAGTTAATATCACTTGCTTAAGCCTGAAAGGAAACGTGAGGAAACCAGCACGCTCACCATAATGCCCTCAAACTTGTACGCAACTCGTAGTTGCCCAGCTGTGGGACATAAAAACAACAGGGTTGAGAAAAAGACGAAGATATTATATAAGACGAAGATACAAAACCTTTGCCAATTCGATTAATTCCCAAAAATAATAATACTTTTTTAACATCGTTCCATTTAGATATGTAATGAGCAATCGACAGGTTTCTATGACGACCGTAGATAAGTCGTATGGCTAAGGGCACTGCGCTGGCAACGCTTTGGACTTTGTGTCTCGGATCACGCGGGATTGCGATACGCTATCGCGTCGTATCGCAGCGCAGTGTTTACGCAAACACATCAAAACACGATACTGATTGATGCGCTATCTGAATGTAATAATCGCATCCGAACTACACGACTGACTACTAAGTTTTGCTCTCGGTTTCGCCTGCACAAATTGTTTCTTTTTCATAAATTCCATTAGGATCACAGATTTCCCGCTCCTTTGACATTTTTTGTACTACTTTCAATATGACGACCTCCGTGGTTGAGTGGTTAGCGTGCCGGTTTTCAAGGCGCCGCCATCTCTGAGGTTCTGGGTTCGATCCCCGGTCGGGGCAAGGTAGAAAAATAAGTTTTTTACATTGTCTCGGGTCTGGGTGTTGTGGTACCTTCGTTGTTTCTGATTTCCATAACACAAGTGCATAAGCTACTTACTATGGGATCGGAGCAATGTATGTGATGTTGTCCACTACCTATATATTTTTTTTTTGTAATAGTAAACTATTACAAAAAAAAATATATAGGTAGTTTGCTGTAGCAATCTGCCAAACAGGTGTAGCTGTAGCAGAAAAATTTACTTTTTTCAATGTCGATTTTCCGGAATATAATGTAGCCTAAAATTAATTCAGATTTAATGCTATGTATATAAGTTCCTGATTTCAGCTGAAAAGGTTATGCATTTTTATGATTGATTTATACAAACATTCACACATACATTCCTTTTAGTCGTCGTTTCAGTCGATGGGCATAGGCCTCCTGAAATGAGCCAGCCATTTTGTGCTATCTCTGATGCCAGCGACTCCTCGAGACTCTCCTTATGTCATCCGTCCACCTAGTAGGGAGTTTCCATTTTCCAACACTGCGCTTTTTGGTGCGTGACCACCATTCCAGCACTTTGTATTCATAATATCAAGCACAGATTTGATACTTAATGGTTACCAGCTGAAGTATAAGTTCCATTCTAGACAGTTAAAACTTTTTTGGGGTTGGTCGATGTTGGTAGAAAATTGTAAAATTTGAAAAGTTTTAATGAAAGTGTGTATGAACCCGAACTTCCACAATAGGGTATTTGACTCCAATTTTTTTATTACTTTATTATAAAGTAGAATTAAAATAATGACGTGCACTGAAAGAACCAATTAAATCGATCAAATAACAAAAAAGTTTAAGCATTTAAAGATTTGTGATTAGACAGAGATAGCAACATGAAATTGTGACGTCACACCTTACCAATGCCATAGTAGCTTCGTGCGGCTTCATACAAATTT
This sequence comes from Coenonympha glycerion, assembly GCA_963855885.1. NCBI lineage: Eukaryota > Metazoa > Arthropoda > Insecta > Lepidoptera > Nymphalidae > Coenonympha > Coenonympha glycerion. The sequence continues at coordinate 16,465,619 of OY979635.1, forward strand.
TCGTTTTGCGAGAAAGGGATAGAAGATCCCCCCACTCCAAAGTTTAAACGCCTGTAACTTTGTAAATCTTCGTTGGATTTTAATATTTCTTTCACTGCACGTTATTATTTTTATCCTAGTTTATAATAAAGTAATATTTTTTATCAAATTCAAAAGTAGTGTAAGACCCAATTGTCTCAAGTTCTCGACTACTTACTATATTTATAAATGAAAATAATATAATACCTAATCTCATTATTATTTTCAATCATAAGTATTTAGTAGAGATAAATAGGTACAATAGCTATAACAATATAAGTGACTTTCAATAGAAACGCAAAATACAAATGGACAAGAAATAACAATAGATCTCATGCGTAGCGGAAAGAATACATTTTCTAATAACAGAAGCACACTTACTACTGATATTACTAAACAAATGTAATTAACAGGAATAAAGCGAGGTGTTCGCTGTTTATTACATCTACACTGCCCGCACTTGACACAAAAGATTCAACAGTCATGCACCTACGACGTATAAGTATCGCGCGCACACTACCGACAATTTATCAATTTACGATTTCAATGTAATAAGACAAAATACATCAATAAATATAATATGATCACTTATTGTCAACCTACGTCAAAAAAACCAGCCAAGCGCGAGTCGGACTCGCGCACCGAGGGTTCCATACCATAAAAGAAGTTAGACATTAAAAGAATCACTTTGGTTCATGAATTTACGAGTATAAGTTACATGTAGGTACTTTTATTGGCAAACCGCAAACGTAACTTTGTTTTTGCCGGTTTATTGTTATTATCAAAAAAAGGATAATAGTTATAGAGTTGATTTTATTTTTCCTGTAAAATATACGTTTACTTCTATTGATCATAATTATTTCAGATTTTTCGATTTGTAAACTTCGGAGATAAGGGGGGGGAACGGTATTTTTTTCGACAGTTTGCCCAATAAATCGAAAACTATCAGGCATAAAAATAAACAAAAATCGGTTTTAGAATACACAAGTGATGCCCTTTCATATGATACCCCACTCAATATTGTTGTCTCATTTTGAAATTTTGACGACCCGGTTTTCCCCCCTTTTTAAATAAAAATAAAAAAGATTTTCAATTTTTAATGATTGCAATGCCGGCGCGCCGCAATTACCTACAACTTTTTTAGGTCGATAGCTTAAGTAGTTACTGAAATAATCGAGTGTGACAGACGGACGGACGGACGGAGAAAGTCTCACTATAAGGGTTCCATTTTTACCATTTTGGTATGGAACCCTAAAAAGGAAATTATTGTCAATTCGATACTCAACTTTACTCAATTTGTATGTAATAGTAATTGGAATATCACTTAATATTATGATACTCTACTGGGGCTTCAAATATGTATTCTGAGTAAATACAGATAGGTCAAACTAAATAGTAGGCAGCGTACATAAGTTGAACCTTATACGCAGAATACATTTTTTCGTGTCATTTGAGGCGTGACAAGATTTACCTGGGAAGACTGCTGCCATTTTAGTCAAATTAATATCCACGTTAGTATCATTTTTTTGTAGGTTTGTTTAAATTTAAGTTTTGAGACTGAGTGCCTATGTTAAAACTGTAATGGTGACATACATTTGGACCTTGTATAAATTGGACAATATTACAAATATAAAAAGGTCGACTCTAGTCATCTAAGTTTTTACTTGTATAATATAGAAGAAAAAGCTTGTTTTCAGGAAGTGCTACGTCAGGTGTCTACGCTTCGTAGCACAGTGTGCGCGCTGCCGGCGGCGTAGCGGGAAGATCAAATATAATTACAATAATTGCGGCGGCGGCGATCGCACAAAGGCCTCAAAGGCGAGGGAGAAGGCCGCAACAATGGCATTAGCATATCAACCCGGCGCCGTTACACGCCCGTTTTCTTAATCAACCAAATTATTTTTGACAGCTTTCCATATTTCTTTGTTGGGAGAAACATCAACTGAAATAACAAAGAAAATAGCACCTGCTTCTGATAGAATGCCACATACTCATTATTATCATTACCAATGAGTAGGTACCTATACCTAATGGAATTTTTTGAAGAATATTATATCTGTGATATGAATGCATTGTTATTTTAATTTTATTTAATGGTAATTGAGATTTTTAATAAATAAATAAATAAATATCAGGACATTAAACACATCGTGATCTAGCCCCAAAGTAAGCGATAGCTTGTGTTATGGGTACTAGATAACTGATAAATATTTATACATAAATGTAATATATTGAAAAACACCCAGACACTGGAAAACATTCATGCTCATCTCACAAACATTTAGTCCAGTAACGGGAATCGAACCCACGACCTCCGACGCAGACGGCAGGGTCGCTACCGGTACGCCATTCGGTCGTCGGTAATGTGTGTTTGGTGTGCGGAAAATTATTTTTCGTCTCACCCGCTCCGAAAAGCGTTTTTTAATGCCCGAAATGCGGGCGGAAAATGCTATTATATTCCCTAGGCTGCCAAAGCATTTTCATTTTTCCCAAGGGAGACAAAGTAGTATGAAAATCCCTTCCGGCCCTTGGGCCGAAAAGCATTTCCAACGTCAAACTCGAATTACGTGTCATGTCAATGTCAAAGCTGAAGACTTCTTTTTTTTCTAATAACACATACGTTCAGTAAAAAAGTTCGACCTTAGAGTTTGTATAGGTACATTAGTTCTTTAATTTTACTTTATCTTAGAATATTTATAAATATAATAACTCCTATTTAGTTTTATTAATTATAAAAGAAATCTAATTAAATCCATGATTTTTCCTCGTTGTTTATGTAATAATTGTTAAAATATTTATAAAATTTTATATTATCTTTGGTTCTTAGAAATTCCTATTTCAGAACGCATTCAAAAAAAAAGTAAAAAAAAAGTTTCTCAATTTTTTTTTCTGGTCTAGTGATAGTTGTCTATGTTTCCAATCGTGAAAATACCTAATACTTTTATTACTTTATTCATTATTTTTTGTTTTAACTTTGAAATAAGGTGAGTGATGATTGAAGGTGGTTTCAGTAAGTGAAATTATTCAGAGTTACCAAAAACAACATGAAACATAAATCGCAATGCCGATCTAAAGTGTTCTTCTGGTGATTTTCCTCGCTGTGGTGAGATGAAAAATTTTGTGTTATGGACGGGCGCAAATTTTTTTGGGTCTCGTGTCTTTGAATGCCTCGCTATGCTCAGGATTCTATTCTTTGAACCCCTCGCTGCGCTCAGGGTTCAACCCTAGAATCCTTCGCCGCTCAGCACTCAAATTTGACACTCGGCCCAAAAATCCACTTTGCGCCCTTGCATAACAAATAACTAATTTTCCTCAGTACTGCTTTTTCCTCCTGCATTGCAACTTCAGTTTGCATACCTAGTAATGTAGGTACGTAACTCTATAATTCTCACAACAAAGTCATATATTTTAGTTTAGTTATCTTAATTAAATTTGACATATTTTGAGCGATGAAATCCAACACGGATTCGGATGATAAAAACCTTGAATAATAAGTATGATAACAAATTATTGAGTAGGTACGTTGCTAAGTGCCTATCACTATAGGACTTAGGAGTAAGCCAAATCGTACGATGTTTTTATAATCTATTCTTTATGCATTTGTTATCGATACAGATATGCGATAATCCACTGAAACGACTACTTAATACGAAAATATAATTTACGAGAGAAAAATTTAATATCTTAAGAAAGATCATCATATATAATTGCAGTATATATTCATATAAAATACCCAGGAAATTTTTCAGCTTTTCCGCATATTTTGTCCCATAAAAAGAGCACCCTTACTTGTAAGCAACCACGGTGACCAACCTAGCCAGTGTTTGGTTCCGATGTAATATTGATATGTCAAACTGCCCAACACGAAGGGCGGGCGGCGTCGCTGAAATATTCATCGCTATCAACCGTATGTAATGTAAGGATATGTTCGATCTAATTATGATTTAATGTTCCATACATACTGCTTGATTGCTACTGTGGTACCATGGTTTATGTTCATGTTACACTCAATAGTAGGTACCTATTTAGTATTTTTCAAACTGAACTGAAAAAAACGGCCGTGCGAGTTTAATAATTGTAATGACGTCGGGCCATTATTACCTAAAATTAATCCAAATTGCATGTCGATATCTTTAATTGTAACTGAAATAAAGGGTCGTAACAGACAGACAGACAGAAAGACAATCCTAAATCCTAACTCGATTTTCTCGTTCGATTTTCTTTTGAGAATGGAACTCTAAAAGACCGAATAATGACTGTAATTAACTGATCAATTTAGGCATTATGACGTAGATATTCGCGTATTATACACTTGCGCCAGCCCGGGTTAGTGTGTTAACTCAGAGTTAACGTGGTAACCTAGGTTGAAGTTGTACAGTGTACGCCCCCTGTATGTACCCGTACGTAGAGTGTAGACACGGAAAATATTATTGTATCCATTATAACATCGTGCACCTATGCTATTTGTTATGCGAGCGAACGATGAGACACTTAAATATTTATCTCCTAATGACGGACAAGGACATGTTATTGTGGAGACATTGTCATTTGACGACAATTGTAATAATATACCTACGACTATATGGGTAATACAGTCTACGGTACAGTATATTATGTATATTTAGGCCCGGTTTCCACCAAGGCGGAGAGGAGCGGAGCTGTGTATGAGTAACCTATCAAATTTCGTCATTTTCACATCTCTGAAACCGGGGGGGAAGTTACTCAAACATAGCTCCGCTTTGGTGAAAACCGAGCCTAGTGAAATAATGAGAGCTCAGAACTCAGAAGGTCGTGCCAAAATGATTTTTTACAAATCGCGTGGAAACTATTTTTTCCGTGATAAGATGTGTTTAACAATGCAGGGTGTTTTGAAGTTGTGTTTGAAGTATTCCCAGCTTAATCGTTCATTTACATTTTTTTTCGTGAAGTAGGAATCCACACAAACTTTCGCCTTTATAATATAGTGTGATTAGTGAGGTTGGATATGTTATAAATTAAGATTTATAAATATCACATGAGCCATTTATTTTCATCGCTTAAGGGGCCTGTGAACTACGATGTCTCCGTTGGTCGAGTTCCGTAATACCAACAATTATGAATGAAAACTTGTAACTTTCTTTATTAACTGGTGTTTTTCTTTAGCTGGACAATAAAAACTGTGCTCCTGAACTAATGCGACGTGAGATAGTGTTGTTTTTATTACAAAACAAATAAGCAGAAAACATGTCCTCTTTGAAATAAAAATAAGCAAAACTAAATTCGTTTACAATTTCGTTTAACAACAGTATTTCGTAACCAGATATGGCCAGGAGCATAGATTATTACTATACGAACCCGAATAACACGACTACATGATCGAAATATACACGAAATACACATGATTTTGGTATTACGTTGTATGGGAGACATGGTAGTTCACAGGACTCTTAAATAGAAAATAGCCCCTCTAAGCCTTTGCAGCTCTTGTGCCTAGACAAATGCAAGTAACATACGCCTGCTTGTATGTACCTACTTATTTCTTAGGTACAATATAATATCAGATGTTGACACTTGAATTCGGTTAAACAAAACATCAATAGGATTACCGTTAAGCCACTGTCACTCAACCACAGATTACTACGAAGTTACGATAAAAATTGCACAATAATTATAGTGATTCTATGATATAAATGACAATTCAGTCTAAAATCGTATCAGCTTACTATGATAACAAAGTTTCACTCAGGTGATACAGTTGGGGAGAGATATAATAGTAGAGGTACTAGAAACAGACAAGACATACATACATTACCTATATATAGATACATAGACTTTATGGCTCAAAAGTAAGAGTCAAGAAACACAAGAAAAAAGTAATCTTCAAAGGCTAATTGCCATAAGCAATCCCTTCCAAGCAAATTTTTCTTTTTGGTGAAAAATAATGAAATAATAAAATTCATCGAACTTTGATGAATTGAATGATTTTGTAGACGAAATCGGAATTACATAGAACTGATATGATGATGATGGATCCGGAAGATGGCAATAGGATTTCGGTAGTTTAACATCACAACTCACAACTCCGTCGAGTTTGGAGTCGTTTGATCCATCCTGGTGAGTACTTCGGTGAAAAATTGTAACCAGGCTCTGACCTCTGGTGCTAAGAAAAATAAGGGCAAAACATGAAAAAACATTTTAAATTATAAAAATTTATTTGATACTAAAGTTGGTTTGATTCCTGGCTCAGGCGATGTTGAATCAACAGTACGTATATTATTAGAAAAAAAGAGTTCAACTTGTCCGTGAGAAAAAATGAGGTTCGATAAAAAAAGTTCGATAACGGAGTCTGGTTTTGGTAAAAAAGTGAACAAAAGTAGTCACAACCACTACAATACGCGCCTAATTCGATACCGTACCGTACCGCGTAGAGAACCGGGTACCACAAAGAGATACGGAATGTACCGATATATCAGGTTACACACACCGCCTGTGATTGGCAGGCACGGCTCACTTTGACTAGCTACTCGAAAATACGTAAACGTAACACTTCCAACTGTCTAACGGAGGGAACATGGCTTATTTGTTGTGGTTTTTAGAGATCCGCACGCTAGGAGAATATTAGAAGTGAAAACCTTTTTAAGCACGTCGTGCATTTTTGAAATAGGAAAAATCAATCGAACTTGCGACACCGTTACCGTTAACCACTATTTGAGTATTCACTTCTAAAAGTATTACTCCCGGACTGTCACGACATTTTTATAGACGATCATCGTCCATCGAAGGGGATCTTGGCAACTGCCAAGGGAAAACTGTGTGAACACTGCATACTAGAGAGTTGTCTATAACGATCGAGATAAACTCGAGATAAACTGCTTCTGATACAAGACTCATTAACGCGCTCGCTGCTAAATCGAGTCAACCGTGAACAAGCCTCCACCTGGGACGTCCCTCAGAGCGCCACTCCCGAGACACCTCAGACATGCTCGCACACTGCACAACCCTCTTTTATCCCGTCTAGGTGGCCAAACCAGATCACAGTGCGACAAGGCTCTCTTGGCACTTGAAGGAGGTCGGTGTTGCAAAACAAAAGCAGCCATTAAATAAAATCGCTTCAATTTCTTCAACCTTCAACTTCAACTTCAATTTTAGTTAAAAATAGTTCATAGTAAGCAAAAACAAAATAACATACAATAGTGATATACTGACGGAGCGAACTATCAAACAGTAGCACAAGATAGCGGCGTTAGTTCAGACTTTGGCCACGCGCCAAAATAGCCTTGTCGCACTGTAGTAACAAATTTTTTATGTAATGTTATCTAATACTTATCTACGTCCGATTACGGTTCCCTGCGCAAGCCAAGAATATATAATTTCAAAATAAGTCTGATCTGCTGTCTTGTGGGAGGCTAAGGCCGTATCTAGTTATTACTCACTGCACCCTACAGATGAAATTGCAGTCAAATAGTAACTTGTAATGAATACAATGGTACGGAACACATTAACTGAGCGATGCGTCACTCTTGGCAGTTTTTTGTTTCAGTAGCGGCGCGCGTGAGTTGTCAGAGGCGCGGTGTATTGTAACTTGTAAGTGACGCGGGCGATGGTGGTGCGATGGCGGATGGCGTATGTGCGTCTGTTTGTTTGTTTATTTGCGGTCAAACGCGGCTTTGCTTCACGCCGCTAGCGGTAGGAGGTCGATGTAGGGTCAGCATGTGTCCGACTATTTTGGAACAGGGTTATTTTATGCAGCCTACCGCGACCGTGGGCAGGAAGTGTTCTGGACTTGCAATAATAGCCACGACACACAAAAGCATGCGTCTGATTATCTAAGAAAAACATATTTATCGTTATCCTAATCGTTTGCAAATTCTGCCCCGCTATTGGCTGATGTAAATTAGGAAACCAATCAGCGGGCAGAGTGTCAAGACGAATACTTTTACACAATCAAGGGGCGTGTTTCAAGTTTCATACCATTTCAATAGCTCTAGCCATATGACTTATTATTGCGATTTGATGTTGTCTTTCCTCTAGTTTGCTAGGTATTTTTGGAGTAAATTGGAATGGGACTGAAATATGTAGGTAATAGAATACCGAAAAAACGCTTGCGCGTGTTTAATTTGGCCAATAGGAGCTCGCGTAATGTCATTTTGTGTAAGTTTGTTACCACGACGTACTGTCAACAACATCGTGTATTAGGTTTCAAAGGGACATCATATTATGCAACTAGTGTTAGTCTCGTTCCTATTTTTATCAGAAATACTTATAAATTTGTAACTTGGAGTCATCCTAAGCTCGGGGAGCGTGTGGCGACCCCAGGTCAAGTGTCAGAACATAGCACCGATAGCATCTGATACGTCGGAGTACGCACGCCTCGTCCGAGCCGACCAACACTAGGCTGTCTAATGTTATACTCGTATAAATCTTATTATTACAATATTGGAACATTCCCGCCGGCTGTGACTTCAGCCGTGTGTAATAGATTTTGTAACAACAGTGACAGATCCACTTTTATGACGTTCGAACTTCGAATATCTTAAATAAATCTCGTGTCACAATGTTTGTCCTCAATGGACTCCTAAACCACTTAACCGATTATAATAAAATTCGCACACCATGTGCAGTTCGATCCAACTTGAGAGAAAGGATAGTTTAAATCTCAATTTATCTATTTTTAATTTTTATAGACCCCAAGGGCAAAACAACGTTTGCCAGGTCAGCTAGTATTTGTATAATTTTCTATTTTGTAGTTAAAGGTAGTAACGGTAATTTAGTTCAGCTCATAATATGTTTCGATGAAGAATTCTTCCCCAGACCTCATTGTTGCTTTCCAATAGGTAGATTCTCGACTGAATTTTGAATAGTTAAAACATTCCCATAGTACGTTTTTTTTTTTAATTTTGTTCTATTTGAGCATCGACAGCTTTTTGTGATGATAGCAGATAGGTTATATGACGTTGCTATGGCTCTGGCTGAAGCGGACCTTCAGCCAGAGCCATAGCAACGTCATATAACCATTATTTAAAAGTTAGATTTAAATCATCCGGGCTGCTTAAGAATGCACGTTTTCTCCATACATTCAAAATACCAAATCATTTGTAATTCGGGTTCATATAGTAATAATCTATGCTCCTGGCCATATTTGGTTCGGAAATACTTACTTCTTTAAAACGAAATAATAGTCAATTTTGATCAAAATTTTTATAACTTTAGTCGAGTTCCGTAATACCAAAAATTATGAATGAAAACTTGTAACTTTCTTTATTAACTGGTGTTTTTCTTTATCTAGACAATAAAAACTGTGCTCCTGAACTAATGCGACGTAAGATAGTGTTGTTTTTATTACAAAACAATTAAGCAAAAAACATGTCCTCTTAGACATAAAAAGAAGCAAAACTAAATTCGTTTACAATTTCGTTTAACAAAAGTATTTCGGAACCAGATATGGCCAGGAGCATAAATTATTACTATATGAAACCGAATAACACCACAACATGATCGAAATTTGCACGAATTACAAATGATTTTGGTATTACGTTTGTATGGGAGACATCGTGGGTTAGTGGACTCTTAATACAGCCAAACTCTACTTTCGGCCGAAGAAGAATGTATATGTAACCTATACATTGTACCGAAAGCTTGGAACCTGTATACCTACCTGGTACAGGTTCCAAGCTTTCGGTGCAAAGGGCAGGATTGGCCTCACATTTATAACGTTTGGTATTTTTAGAAATAATTGTCTACATTCTATACAAACAAGTACCTACAGTATTAAGTGTACGCTGTATAGCACATTAGGTCGAAGAGTGAGCACAAAGCGCCTTATCAGCCAACGCATCAGCCAACAATGGCGAGCGCCGAAAATAGCAAATATCGTTATAATAAACTAAATATAACCGATCATATTTCTGCGATCGCATCGCTGGGGTGACCAAATAATAGATAACAATGCATAATCCTATTCAGTGTTTGGGAAATGATAATTTCGCTTTTGTTACGTCTCGAATGACAATATTCCTTCCTATTTGCGGTTGTCCGGTGCAAATCTGTTGTTGCTTTGGAAGTTTCGGATGACGGCGTAGAAAAAAATCTTTATTAGTTATATTCAGTTGTATTCGAAATAATAGTCACTCTGTTTATAGGTTTTATGAATGTAAGGATTTGTTTGATGATTTTGTGCAGGAAATTGGAGATATCGACTCTTTTATCTTCTAAAGCCGAATCAAACACTTTTTTCTTTTAGACCATCTCTACCTAGACAAGAAGGAAGATGTGATTAAAAAAAAATAAAAACCTTCGGAGTGTATGCATATACACTCCGAAGGTTTCTAGGTACTGGAACAATTACAGACAATTTTCAAAAGGTGACGGACATGAGAAAAAATTAACAACTGATGTTACTTCTTCACGATTAAAATACTGTAAACGACTTAGCTGAATTTTGGAATGGAGATACTTATTTACCTAGATTTATACCTTGGATTACTCGTATCAAATTCTCGGAAAATTTCTTGATTTCAAACAATTAAAAACGCCAAAGTTCAAATTTCGAAATTGGTTCAGTATAGCTGTAGCTGAAGCAAGATCGATCAAACATACAATTGTACAAACCAACTTTAAAAAGTTAAGTAGCCTACTGTAACGGTTACATAAACGGCTAGGTTTCCTCAATAAAATCAAAACCTTGCAACAAAGAAAGCGGAAGCTAAAAAGGACTCGATCGAGCATGCGTTAAAAAAACACCATTAGAAAACCGTTTAGCATTAATAAAGCCATTTACTTGTAAATCGCTTATCTCACGGCAATAGGAGATAACCATCGCAACGCAAAACAGGCTAGTTTAGTTGTGGAGTGAAAAACGATATGTTTGTAGATGCTATCTCAGCTACCAAACACAGGCCGGCTCATATTTCAGTTTTGAAAACGAAAGTTCTTACAATAGTCTATTGCACAATGCTTTAACATCCAGTTTGGCTGTCACCCTACCGGACTCGGTGTATTGCATCGGGGCCCACTGATATAACTCTGTTGATAAAATCATAACATTACTTATAACTGATTTTATAGAATCTAATAACACACACACACAAGTACCTACCTACTTATTTTTATATGAATGACCTTTTGTATAAACTTTGATTACAACGCTGACTGTCGTTAGGTACATACTCTGTCTGACTTCAGGCGGTGGTCTACAACAGACGAGTTAGGTCGCGTCCGACGTACGCTGTACGCGGCCTATTATACGAATGCTTTCTATGGAAATGTGCTATAGTGTCGCTCTGACACGTCTGAGGCTGCGTTTGTTTTTCTGACATTTCCTTAGTAGCATGCATAGGCCGCGTATACAGCGTCACGTCGAACGCGACCTAACGCGTCTGTTGCAGACCACCGCCTAACTGATTAGTAACTGACTGACATATCAGCCTAACCGCTGGATCTTGAGACTCCTTTGGTACAAACGATTTTTCAAAACGGGTCAAAAGTTTGTATGGAAAAATACTCCTTCGCGCTCCCGCGGGATTTCTAAATATACCTAACCGAAATAAATACGACTTAAGTCAGTTCAGTTTAGGCTCTTATCTTCAGGGGTCCATACTCTGTCTATTTTTAAATAGTTTGCTTAGATATTGGTACAAAGGAAAGAAACTGTCGCGCGTCGCGAACAAAGCAGAGGTTGTTTGACAGTTCTTATTGTTTGGGATATATTTAGGTATTATTGATACTTTTACTGGTGGTAGATAGATTTCACTGGTGGTAGGACTGTTCTTGTAGAGTCGTTCCGGTTAAGTACCACCGCGAGACTCAGTTACTCTACCGCGAAGCAGAGTCTCGTTGTTTCGGTATGAAGCTTATACTGTAGCGGAAGTGATTACTGCACAAAATGAGACATAAGAAGATGTCTCAGAATGACGAGCGCAGTGGCGTGTGTCATATGATATTGCAATGCAAAATTATGGGACGCACTCCATTTGACATGGACACTGGGCGGATGTACCTATGTATCATCATAATTATAAAAAAGGTACCTACTTTGTTAATTTTACAAGTAAACAAATCGACTGTCTTACTAACTAATAAATAACTACTAAAATAATCCACTTAAAATATGATTTAGCTCGGTAATTACCGACAATTACACGGCCAGTACCAGGCGTGCATAAGTGAGCAGGCTAATGAAGTAAACTGCGTGACCACAACATTGAAACATTTTTCCGTTCGGTGGGCGGGCGGCCGTCGCTACGCACCTGGCAAGCTTCTCACAGCGCCTTCTACCCTGGTACTCCGTTATAAACTGCAGCAGTTTATGTTTTGTGGCTACAATGCTTAAGAATTGATTAGATGAATGAAAAGTATTAGTCAACAGTCAACTAAGCATCAAAACTTTTGTTAAATGATCTTTGCTATAATAAGTGGGCTTCTGAAGGTGGTTTCCTGGCTAGTGGCTTACGCTGAACTTAGTGATGCAAGGTCAATAGCCATGGGTACCCATCATTGTTGATATTTAGTAAATTTAGTCGCAAGCAAGTGAACAGGCGGTCATCTGATGTTAAGCGTTCCACCAGAGGAATATCAAATGCGTTGGCGGCTCTAAAATACTGCGATCTCACCTGATGGTAAGTGACGATGCAGCCGAAGATGTTAGCGTACTAACTTGGAAGGGGTAAGTTATGTCACCCCAACGGTTTCTACACAGCATTGTACCGGAACGCTAAATCGCTTGGCGGTACGTCTTTGCTGATTGGATGGTAACTAGCCACGGCCAAAGCCTCCCACCAGACCAGACCTGAGCCAATTTAGAAATTATAAAATTCCAAAGTGGCCCATGGCGGGAATCGAACCCGCGACCTCCCACTCGAATCCGAGCGTGCGTCCCCTGCGCCACGGAGGTCGTCATACTATTTAGCCTTGAATAATAAGTCCATGTTATGGCTCCGAAATGGATTCAAGACTAGGTTCAGGTAGAGGTGGCCAACCGTAGAAAACAAAAATATAAATAAAATACAAAAAATAGGCCCAGCAATGGACTCGGAACAACTATAAAAATCAGTCAACAACATCGATAGACGCTAATAAAACGATCTACTCAAACATGCAAGCGATTAAACGTGTACAAGCGATCATTTCGCGAGCGTTCCGTAATTTGACGGGGGCCAACAAAACTGTAATTTACGGCGCGGTCTCGTTTCCGATGCGGTTGTTAATATTTTAGTCGGCTTTAGTGGAGCCCGGCCGCCGTTAGCGGTGGGCAGACAACAAACATGGTGGGACAAATAACTTTGTCTGGAAACTTTCTTTTCTTTTTTCAATCACTGCTTATTTGATTGGGATTGAAAGGGATTGAAAAATGGAAAAAGTACCTATTTGGTTTTATTGGCGACTTCATTTTGTAATTCATATAGGTAGATATAGTACCAACCTCAGATGAAGGCCTTCCATGAGATTTATCGATGAAATCACTAGATTTGCTTACGTTTTAGAAAACTAAAAGATGTATTGAAATGACATCCGTGGATAACATTATCGATAATAATATTAATTAAAAAATGCCATTGCCCAAGAAATTATCTGCAGAAAAATAATCAATATTTCACAAGTGATATTTACTTAATACTTATTTAGTGAATTTTTTTATTTGGTCTGGGTGGGAGGCTTCGGCCGGGCTAGCTCTAGCAGCATACCAACAAAGACGGTTCCAGTGCGATACTGTGTAGAAACCGTTGGGGTGACTTTACTTACCCCTTCCAAGTTAGTACGTTAACATCTTCGGCTGCATCATCACTTACCATCGGGTGATATCGCAGTCAAGTAGGTACTAACTTGTATATTACTAAAAAACTCTTGAACCTCTTGAACGGTTGAACCCCGTCCCCTCGAATATATTTAAACAACGAAGCAACTGCTTGAAATTAATAAAATATGCATATAAAGTAAATCATAATATCGTCGATTGATGTAAAACAAGCAACTGCAGTTACGACATACGGGCACGGGTAATGATCGCTGAATTATTGAGGAGCGGCGCGGGAGTGGCCGTGAGAGCCGCCAGGTGCGCGCGAGTGTGTGAGTAGACCCGCTACTGGCTACTGACTGGGCACAGGAAAAAACGCGAGTTCCTGGAGCTCCTGCATATTGTATGATATAGAGACACTTTACTGAAGGTATACAATAAAAATATAGAACCTCTGGCCAATTTTATGATTCTTTGTTTCTTTGAAAGCGTTTAACGTCTGTATCAACCAGTCGCATAGCGAAACAAAATGAAAAATTAGGACGAAAAAGAAAAACTGTAAATGGAACAGAAAGCAACAGGCGGCCTGTTTCCGCTTTTACTGCCCCACGGGCAGCGCTCTTTAGTAACAATAGTACTTAGTTAGAATTTGGCGAGGATACAAAATCATCAGAGATAGATTCGAATCGAATCGAATGAATTCCTCGATCGATATTTATTAATTAAGTATTTCTTTTTTGTTTACACGCCGTCTCACCTTTTGGTAAAGATAAGGATTACATTATTTTTTAACTATTCTTTTTCTTCCGACTTGATTCTTGAGCTATTAAAATTATTTGATCTTTCATAATGTATGTATGATCTAATGTATCCAACCAGTTAAGTACTTACTGTAAAAATTTACTAGGTATATGTGATGAACTTATGCGTTATCAAACACACGTAAAACGAAGTTCCACCTCATGCGTGGGTTATCATATTGTTATCAGTCACATACTTAAATAGACTACTTACTTGATGCGCCCGGCTTCCGATGCATCCTATACCTTATAGCTTTTTAGTTTTTAGTGGCGTTTATGGCGTATTAATTCTATTACACTATTTAGATACTGCGGTTAATTAATCGTATATGGTTTTGTTTTGGGGTGTTTGGTTTCTTAAGAGAATACTTTAGGGAACTATCTACCTAGTGTTTGAAAGAAAATCATTAGAGTTCGAAAAGTAGTTCGAAACACTACCATCGGCAACTTTTACCTATTTAAATTTATACCTACTGTGACGTTTATGAGCTTGGTAAGGTTAAAGAAAAAAGAGGCGCTAAACGTCAACAAAGATTTATTTGTATATACAATTAGATTTTTAAAACAGGGCGTGGGTTAAGGGCCGTCATTAACGCTTTCGGTTGGTAGGCTCGAACTTCCCTGCAACGACGCAGCGCAGGTAGAGCCGTCGCGTCACGCCGCCCGTGCGTTCGGCCTGCGGTAGTGGCTAGACCGAAGGCTGCGCAGACTCGCCACGCCGCAGCGTCGCCACGCGCGCCACCCAGGTCTTCGGCCGCGCAGGAGTGGCAGGCCGGAAGGGTGATCGCGCCTCCGTCACGGCGCGCGGCGAGCGCGATGCGACACGTGGCCAGGAGGGCGCAGACTCGCCACGCCGCAGCGTCACCACGCGCGACGCCCAGGTCTTCGGCCGTGCAGGAGTGGCAGGGCCGGAAGGTGATCGCGCCTCCGTCACGGCGCGCGGCGAGCGCGATGCGACACGTGGCCAGGAGGGCGCACGTGAGATCGTGGCGGAGCTCGCGCGGCGAAGTGGGAAGCGTGCTCGTGAACCCTGGAACGCACATTCCAGGCGTGTGAGTTCTCCGTCTGGACCGGATCGTCTGGTTGCGACCAACGCCTACCCTACGCACTACGTAAGCGGAAAGCTAGCAAGCAAATCATCAGGTGCTGCGTTGGTCAGCAATCAGACGGAGTAGGTTTGAAAATGGAGGAAAATTAACTAATATTAGTTAAGCAATATAATGAAAACACAACAGAAGACTGATTTAAAATAAAAAGGCTTGAAGAATGAACATGAGTAACTGACAATGAATGTTGAGTTATGCAGTAGGTATCTGTGCTAGATAATAAATTGCGCAAGGAAACTCACTTTTTGTAGATAATGGCATCCTAGCGGTAGTAATCAACACTCACCCGATTTTATAAAAACGGGGAACACGGTCACTAACTTTTCAACAAGTAAGTACTAGGACGTAGAAAATAGAAGTTTTTCGTGCGCACTGATCGAGCAAGACTAGCAGAATGGCGTCGCTCATTCGCCAATCGCATGACCGGGGCCGTGACGTGCTGCGTCCAAGGACGGCGCAAGGTCGCCGTGCCGTGTGCACGATCACGTAGTCATACTGTGATCTGATGGTACCTACTCGTAGCTAGATAACTTCAATCGCGCGTTCGCGCGCTTTTTCAAATTGTAATTTTCCTATCTTCCTTTCCTTTTAACATGTAACGAATCTATATCGTTACATATCCCCCTCGCCCGGCAAAGAATTTTATGCCTACACAATAAAATTCGTAAAAAGCTCTGAAGCGTTAGTACATCTACCTTTTCAACTACCTTACATACACTTTCATACATCACGCACTAATAAAAGCAACAGTAAATTTTGTCTAAGAATTACTGACGCTACCCTTTTACTTATGAGTTATCAGTTGTAATAAACCAAAAAAACTCTTGTACAAACCTAGCTTGAAGATGATATAAGACGATGAGGGAGATAAATGAGTAAATTGAATACCTATACAATATGATTTAATTATATTTTATAGTGAGGAGAGACAGGCTTAAGATCTTTGATATGCCAGACACCTAGATTATTCCCTGTCATATCTTCTAATATATACACGAGTGGCGAACGTTTTCCTATAACGCGACACTTAATAAATTTTGGAGCTAATTTTTTGCTAAAATATTTATCTTTATCTGATAAAACAAAAGTTCTTTTATAGACTATATCTCCGATCTGAAATTCGAATTGTTTTCTTCTAGAATTATAGTTTGAGGTATTTTTTGCATGAGCGTGATATAAGGCTTTTTGTACCTCATTGAATATACCTGCGAGATGACCCAAGTTTTCACAGTATATATCTCTAGGAAGAAAAATAAATTCATCCCCTATATCGGAGTCTACATAGTGAGAACCACAGGTAACTAGTTCTCGCCCATGTACTAGAAAATTTGGAGTGTACCCGGTAGATTCATTCACTGAGCTGTTAATTGCAAATTGTATTTTAGGTAACTTGGTGTCCCAAGATCTGTGATCGTTTTCTATAAATGTAGCAATGCTAGTAATAACCGTTTTATTGTATCGTTCGACCGTATTCACTTGAGGCGTGTACTTGGGTGTGAAAAATACGTTAGGTATTTTGTACTTTTTGAAAAACGTATCTAGGTCTTTGCTGCAAAAATAGGTCGCATTATCGAGAATTATAGTTTGAGGAATTCCGTGAACTAGCCATACGTTGTCTTCAAGTACTCGTATCACCGATTCAGTGGTAGCCCGTCGAAGTGGGAATAACATAGTATACTTCGAAAAACAACATACTACAACCAAGAGATAAGTATTTTGCTTGCGACTAGTAGGTAACGGTCCTAAAAAATCGATCGCTAGGGTCTGGAACGGACGGGAGACGTCCTTAGGTCTACCCATCTGACCCATAGTTCCATGCGTTGGTGTTTTATAGGCAAGACAAATATCACACTTTGAGACAAAATTTACTACATCAGCGTGCATTCCGGGCCAATAGTATCGTAACGTTAAGCGTTTATACGTTTTGAATACGCCAAGGTGACCTGCGGTGGGTTCGGAATGACATTCAGTTAATATGTTGTTACGCTTTTCTGTTGGTATCACTTCCTTCCATTCAAACTCTTTTAGTAAGGCACATTTACTTTGCATATATCTGTATAAACGGTTATTTTTAACGATATAGTTAGGGAACGAAGTTGGTGAACTTTGACATCCGTGGTATATGTTTAGGTACCACTCATCGGAAGTATCGGTAGATAAGGTATCCTTTGAGTCCAAGGCTGAAACTTGACATGCGCGAGAAAGAGCGTCGGGTATAACATTATCCACACCACGTCGATGTTTAATTTCAAAATTAAAGCAGGATAATCGAATACCCCAGCGAGCTAAACGTCCTGTAGGGTTACTAAGGTTAAGAAACCATTTAAGAGCAGAATGGTCCGTATAAACCGTAAATCGTTGTCCATTGTCGATGTAGCAACGCCAATGTTCTAGAGCTACTAAAACAGCGAGACATTCGCGTTCTGTGATACTGAAGTTTTTTTCCTGGACTGTGAGTGCTCTGCTCATATAAGCTATAGGATGTTCCGTACCGTCAATAGTTTGTGTAAGCAAACCCCCGATTCCTACGTCACTCGCGTCGCAGTGGATCTCGAATGGCAGATCGAAGCGTGGGCATGATAAAACAGGAGCAGAAATTAAGCATTCCTTGAGTTTGTTAAAAGATTCTTCAGCTTCTTTAGACCAATTAAAGGGTTTAGCCTTCTTACTAGTAGAAGTTAATTGATTAAGCGGTGCCGCGATAGTACTGAAGTTTGGCACAAATCGGCGGTACCAGGAAGCTGTACCAAGGAATCTTTTAACTTCCTTCTTATTTTTAGGAGTAGGGAAGTTAAGAATTGCATCGACCTTCCCAGGATCGACATGCAATCCCTCAGAATTCACCACGTAGCCTAAATAGTTTAGTTCACTTCGAAAGAAAACCGATTTTGATAAATTAATAGTTAAGTTAGCCATTTGCAATTTCCTATAGACCTTCATCAATAGTGAGATATGATTGTTAAAATCTGATGAAACTATAATAATATCGTCCACAAAAACAAATACAGAGTTTTCGAACTCAGGGCCATAAAATAAAATATCCACCAGACGCTGTTGTGTTGCAGGCGCGTTTGTTAAACCAAAGGGCATGGTAACGAAACGGAATGTACCCCGACCAGGAACGTAAAAAGCGGTTTTGTCCCTATCTTCAGTTGCAATGGGAATTTGCCAGAATGCTTTTGATAAGTCGATACTAGATAAATATTTCGCATTTTTAAGATTGTCTAGAATTTCTGATACATAAGGCAATTTATAAGCATCTTTGCGAGTTACAGAGTTTAATTTTCGGCTGTCAAGACAAAACCTAAGTTTACCATCCTTTTTTGGAGTCAATAAGGCTGGAGAGGACCAAGGGCTCTCACAAGGTTCGACAACACCTAATTTTAGCATTTCGTCTAATTCCTCACACAGTATACGTTGCTTGTCTGGTGACATTCTATAATAACGTTGTCTAATTGGCGGGGAATCTCCGGTGTCTATATGATGAGTAATAATATTAGTAACACCAAGACCTTTAGTTTCAGACGAGATGTCTTCATACTGTTTGATAACATTGTCTGCTAATTGTTTTTCCGAGTGAGATAGGTTTTTATAACATTGTATAAAAGACTTATTAGATTTATTATCTGTTTCCGTACTAATAACATTCGTAGTAAGAACACTATTTATGTATTTAGGACATAAACTAAATTTACGCCAAAAATCAACGCCTAAAATAAGGTTGGGTTTGATTTCCGGTATTACAAATGCCTTAAGTATGTGAAATTGATTTTCGAAAGTGACTGGTAAATTAAAGACACCAATACTTTGCAAACGTTATTTATTTATTTATTTATTGTTTATAGCTTACATGTTTACAATGTTGCAGTAATTGTATTAACATGTGGCCCTGTCAGGGCGTTGCTAACAATATACATAATCTAATCATTATTTATTACAGTAACGAATCAAAAAAATTTTTAATTTATTTTATAAAAGCAGTGGAATTAAATATGTCAATAATGTAATAATAATTT
This sequence comes from Coenonympha glycerion, assembly GCA_963855885.1. Lineage (NCBI taxonomy): Eukaryota > Metazoa > Arthropoda > Insecta > Lepidoptera > Nymphalidae > Coenonympha > Coenonympha glycerion. The sequence continues at coordinate 16,485,267 of OY979635.1, forward strand.
GTCTAATGAGAACAAATACATTAATAATTAAATTATTAGATCAGAATGTCAATAATGATAATATATGCGCCTCGTAGTCATTATTATTTAAGTCAATTCAAGAGTGTTAATTTACAGTCACAAATTTAAATCAGTGCAATAATTATATTACTTAGTTAACAATTAATAATAGTCAGTAGTTACAAGTATATATAAAATAAAGTGAAAATATATAGTCCATATTAATCAATGCGTATTCGTGCTATTGAGGTCTAGAATTGTGAGGAGGAGTATTTACTTTTGGGGCTGTAATAACTCATTAATGTCATAAAAGCAGTTATATATAAGCCATTGTTTAAGTTTCTTCTTAAAAGTCTTATCATTTGTTTCGTCAGTAATGTGGTTCGGGATTTTATTATAAATATTTATTGTTCGGTGTAATGGGCCACTATTTGTCATTTGTAATTTGCAGCTGGGATAAACGAGTTTGTTTCTTCGACGCGCACTTCTTTCGTTTTTTGTTGCATTCGCAGTTTTATATATATAGGGATGTTTCCTAACAAACAAAGCCGTCTCCATTATATAAATGGATGGTAAGGTGAGAATTTTTTTGTCCAAGAAATGGGGTCTGCAACTTTCGCGGGGTTTTATATTTACTAATATCCGGATGCATTTTTTCTGTAGGATGAAGATATCCTCTGCGTTGGTACTTCCGCCCCAGAGGATAATCCCATATCTTAACCACGAATAAGCGTATGCGTAGTAAGCAGAGAGGGCAGTTTCGTAGTTTGTATTTGCTTTCAAGATACTGAGAGCATACACAAACCTCGAGAGCTTTACACTTAAATTGTAAATATGGCACTTCCAATTTAGGTGGACATCAATTGTTAGGCCAAGAAGAGTAAAGTCTGCGACCTCTTTTATTTTTGTGATATTCCCGAGTGGCTTTAGATTAAGTGGTTGTTTCTGGTATGGTCGGAATTGAATTAGCTTTGTTTTATTAGGATTCATCTCTAGATTATTGGAACTAAGATAGTTTTGAATTTTTGTTAAGTTTTCCAAGATGTTGTTTTCGCAGTCAGTTACGTTTAGGCACTTGCTTAATATCGACACGTCATCCGCAAACATAACACATGTCGAGTGTGAGTCTATATGGTTGGGTAGGTCATTAATATATACTAAAAAGAGGATGCATCCAAGGACGCTTCCTTGTGGAATAGACCAATTGGTAACACGTACGTCTGAATCGAAATCACTCGTTGCGTTAGCCTCATCATCGCGATATCGTACTTGAACGAATTGTTGTCGGTCCTTCAAGTAGGATTTTAGCCATCGGTGGGCGTTTCCTCGTATACCCGAATCGTAAATTTTATTCAGCAATACCTTATGTGAGACTTTGTCATATGCCTTGGTCATGTCCAGCAATAGTCCGACACCGTACTTTTTTTCCTCTAAGCAGTTAAGGATTTCTTGTACGTATTTAAAGACAGCTAGAGTTGTCGAGCGGTTTTTCCTAAAGCCGTATTGAGTCTCATTTAAGATATTAAATTTTTCCAGAAATCTGTATATTCGGTTTGTTAGGGTTTTTTCGAAGATTTTGGACAGCGCTGGCAAAAGAGCGATAGGTCTATAGCTGCAAGGGTCATTGGGTTTTCCGCCATTTTTAAATATCGGTCTTATTTTTGTAATTTTTAGTTTATCGGGACAGTAGCCTTCGTCAAATGATTGATTAATTAAAAATGTCAACGGGGGGGTTAATTCCTTAATGCAGTATTTGATTAATGTCGGTGGAATGTCATCTGCGCCGAAGCTGCGTTTGTTTTCTAATTTGCGGATAATTGTATGAACTTCCTTTTCGGTAGCTGGCTCAAGGAAAAGCGAGTTGGTAGATCGCGACTGCGAATCACACACATGCCCTGAGTTGGCGTTGGGGTTATAACTGGTTGGCGTCTTGCCGACTGATATGAAATATTCATTAAATATATTTGCGACTTGGTACGGTTCCTGAACTAAGCCCGATTGAGTCGAGAGTGTTATATTTTTTGAGTCTGTCTGTTTTTTTTTGTCCGTTATTCCCTTTATTATGTGCCACATGGTTTTCGTTTTGTTTTTCGAACCATGCATTTTTTTTGCATTATCTAATTTCTTTGATTGTTTGATGCATCTTTTTAGTTGACCACCAGCAGCTATAACAGAGATGGGGTTCTCCCTATTCATAATTAGGCCTAAGTTTTCAAGTTTTGTGTGGGCGTCGCCACCCAGAATCGTGACGTCTGATCCAGAATCTAGGAGACCTAAAAGATTGAGGGTATTGACCTGGACTGAAACATATGGCCTATTATCTAGATTGTAATTTTTATCGAGAATTGTGTGAATTTTGTAGGTATTAAAATAAAAATTAATAGTGCGAAGCCAATCTTGCCAATCCTTTTTGTCAAATTTAGAATCCACACAATTCTCTGAAGCTAGTTTTTTTGCTCTGACTGTTTATTTTTTGTACACTTAGGACAGTTGTTGGACTTAAAATCCTTAAGTCCACAAACAAAACAAAATATATTTGTACGGTCTTCTTTGCATTGTCTAGTACTATGCGAATCTGAACGACACCGTATGCAATAAGGTCTTTGTTTATTAGTGCTTGAGACTGTATTTACTTTGTAGTCATTATCAGACGTTTTAACAGAATTTTGTTTATTGTAGTAGGCTTTGTTAGTATTCTCAGTGGCGTTTCTGTTAAATTTAAATTGCGAAAATTTTTGCGTATTGTACTGACTATGTTTATTACTCGAACTACCAGAATAAGCAAATTCAGGAGCTAGGGTCTCTGAGGTAACCTTTGGCGGTTCTTTAAACTGAGAAAGACGCGATTGGATGTTCTCGTAATTGCGGCACAATGTTCTCAACTCATCAATAGTTTTAATAGCTGACACGGAAGATAATGTGTTAGCATAACAAGGACGGATATTGTGAAGGATGATTTCAAGTTTGTCGTCCTCTGAAAGATCTTTGGTAAGTCTTGAGAATAGTCCCGACATTATTGAAAGGTAAATAACTATATTTTCCTTTTCACCTTGAGTACGCGATCGTATTTCTGTCATAAGTTTGTAGTCATAATCAGGTTGACTAAAATCGCGCTTAAGGAAAACTACTAGTTCATCCCAAGTTTGTACAGAGTCCTTCATACCTCGATACCAATGAAGTGCATCGCCTGTAAATACCTCAGTAGCATTTTTAAGAATTTTGTCGGACTTAATATTCTTTGCCAAGCAAAACTCTTGAGCGCGTTGGATAAATGCTCTCACGCAAGATTTCCCATCAAATTTTAATTTAGAAAATAAGTTATGGTTATTTCCTTCACAAGTGACGTTGACATTGATAGGCGCTGATAAGGTGCCAACATTATTTGCAACATTACTAGCGGAAGTGGCTAATGGATCAGTTGCAATGTCTAATAATTTGTTAAGTTTATTTACATAGTCTTTATATAAACTGACACATTGATCGAAATCCTGTTTATTGTTACTAGTGCAAGGTATACGGCGAATTCGGTAATATAAATGGTTTAATATTTTTTGTGTTCTTAATAAGGTATTCCTATCAGGAGGTGATATTAATAAGTTACTATTAACTTTTTCAAGAGTGTCGACTACGCCTTCAAGATCGTTAGCGGGATCGAATGGACTGGTTAGTATGTCTTCGGAAGGGTATAAAGGTCCAAGTTTAGCTATCTGCCTCCTTAACTCCTGAACTGTAGATCCTGGGGTTTCTCCACGAATGGCTACTTCATACTCCAGTTCCATCTTTTGTAGCGACATGAATTTAATTTCGTAGGCCATAGCGATTAAAATAAGTAATGTAAACTAATAAAGAAATACGTGAGGGTAAGTGTTGATTACACCGGTACAATAGCTAGATAACTAATACTCCGCCTGTTACAACATATTAATAAATTAACGTTCTGGTTGTCTTCCTTAAAAGCATGAATGAATGATGATAAATGATAAAGACGCAATAAAACTAAATGAACAAGCTGAAAAAAAATTAAAATAATTGCAACTATTGTGTATATATGTGTATTAGCACCCGAAAATAAAATTAAATTGAGATTATACAATGATTCGTGCTGTACCTAGTATTTAAATAGGCTTAGGCACTAAGAAATAATTATTACATAATTATTAAGATTATAGATTAATATAAAATAATTAACAATCCGGATAAAATTGAAATAATAATTAACAATCAATAACAACCGATAAAATTCAAATAAATTATAGAAATAATCAATTCCTGAGGTGTGGATACGTTAATACACAATAGTTGCTAGCAACCATAGATGAAAAAAAAAACGTTTTACAAAAAAAAACACATGCACCAAATGATTTACTACCAACCGAAAAAGCAAAATAATGACCCAGATTACCAAGTTATGGCGCCAGTGTGACGTTTATGAGCTTGGTAAGGTTAAAGAAAAAAGAGGCGCTAAACGTCAACAAAGATTTATTTGTATATACAATTAGATTTTTAAAACAGGGCGTGGGTTAAGGGCCGTCATTAACGCTTTCGGTTGGTAGGCTCGAACTTCCCTGCAACGACGCAGCGCAGGTAGAGCCGTCGCGTCACGCCGCCCGTGCGTTCGGCCTGCGGTAGTGGCTAGACCGAAGGCTGCGCAGACTCGCCACGCCGCAGCGTCGCCACGCGCGCCACCCAGGTCTTCGGCCGCGCAGGAGTGGCAGGCCGGAAGGGTGATCGCGCCTCCGTCACGGCGCGCGGCGAGCGCGATGCGACACGTGGCCAGGAGGGCGCAGACTCGCCACGCCGCAGCGTCACCACGCGCGACGCCCAGGTCTTCGGCCGTGCAGGAGTGGCAGGGCCGGAAGGTGATCGCGCCTCCGTCACGGCGCGCGGCGAGCGCGATGCGACACGTGGCCAGGAGGGCGCACGTGAGATCGTGGCGGAGCTCGCGCGGCGAAGTGGGAAGCGTGCTCGTGAACCCTGGAACGCACATTCCAGGCGTGTGAGTTCTCCGTCTGGACCGGATCGTCTGGTTGCGACCAACGCCTACCCTACGCACTACGTAAGCGGAAAGCTAGCAAGCAAATCATCAGGTGCTGCGTTGGTCAGCAATCAGACGGAGTAGGTTTGAAAATGGAGGAAAATTAACTAATATTAGTTAAGCAATATAATGAAAACACAACAGAAGACTGATTTAAAATAAAAAGGCTTGAAGAATGAACATGAGTAACTGACAATGAATGTTGAGTTATGCAGTAGGTATCTGTGCTAGATAATAAATTGCGCAAGGAAACTCACTTTTTGTAGATAATGGCATCCTAGCGGTAGTAATCAACACTCACCCGATTTTATAAAAACGGGGAACACGGTCACTAACTTTTCAACAAGTAAGTACTAGGACGTAGAAAATAGAAGTTTTTCGTGCGCACTGATCGAGCAAGACTAGCAGAATGGCGTCGCTCATTCGCCAATCGCATGACCGGGGCCGTGACGTGCTGCGTCCAAGGACGGCGCAAGGTCGCCGTGCCGTGTGCACGATCACGTAGTCATACTGTGATCTGATGGTACCTACTCGTAGCTAGATAACTTCAATCGCGCGTTCGCGCGCTTTTTCAAATTGTAATTTTCCTATCTTCCTTTCCTTTTAACATGTAACGAATCTATATCGTTACACTACAAATAAATGTTACGAATCTCAGGATCCCTATACCTATTTAAAGCAAAATCGAAACCAACCCCTAAAAACCAACCTATAACCCCTAGCTACTCAGATACGATAAAAATTGAAAATGCTCAATTTTATGGAGAGGTTATTTTCATAATGAAGACGAAGGAAAAACAAGAAAATTTCCACGGAAACACCTCAGCGAAGAAAGAGAGGTCAGTTGTTAAAAAATATGGACCTTCAAGCACAAAAGATTTACTGAATCATTATCCCACGATTACCTAAGTATTTTACACGTTTAATTCCAACTGATGCAGACACTCGAGAATGTATTCACACGTGTTGGAGAGGGTGGGGAATGTGGAGAAGTGGAGAAGGAGCGCTGGGAGGTCCCTTTCTTCGGGCCCACGGCAACGACGTAAATAAGTAATCGCTCATTGAGTGCACAGACAAGTAGCTAAGTGCCAATAATAACCTACACCTCAGTAGATCGCGAGAGAATTTCGATAAAAGATTTATCCCATGAGATTTTGGTAGGAAATCAACTTTAATAATAAATAAAAAAATATCATTAAAGACATTCCGTGTCAGAGGCATTACTGAGATTAAAGATCTACATAATAAAATCTGGCTATCGTAATTATAAACCTCCTTTGACGACCACCGTGGTTGAGTGATTAGCGTGCCGGTTTTCAAGGCGCCGCCATCTCTGAGGTTCCGGGTTCGATCCCCGGTCGGAGCAATGTAGTTAAGTAATGAAGTCGGGGCAAAATAAGTTTTCTACATTGTCTCGGGTCTGGGTGTTGTGGACCTTCTTTGTTTCTGATTTCCTTAACACAAGTGCATATTGTACCTACTAAGGGTACGTTAGTAATACCTATTATATTATTCATTGCTAAGGGATCGGAGCAATGTGATGATGTCCACTATAAAAAAAACTTTGAGAAAATTCAAATCAAAAAAGTTTATAATACCTGCCCAGGTAGAAAAGACAGAAGACTTTAGTCAGAATTTTGATGCCATCTACTTAATACTTAGGTAGAAAAAAATTGCAGTTTCAATCTATACTTTCCACACACCCTATGCTACAGATTTAAATTACCCTATGCGAGCTCTTAGAACGAGAAAACGTACTTATACCAACAGGTTTGGTTACGATTTCTTTCCGTATATAGGTATATTACTTAAGTATAGGCATATACCTAGGTAGTTCTTAATTTATTTTTTAGTAATTAGCAGAACCTACCAATGGAAATTTACCCCGATCCCTGATTAGGTGGCAGAAGAACCATTATAAAATATCACTACTCGCATTCTATTTTTTTTTCGAAATTCAAAGTTCCTAACAATTTAACCGCTGAGCTTTTTACAAGGCTCCCCGCAGACTAACTGACTGACTGCCGACACTTGCAGCACAACTTCATTACCCTACTTCAACATGCGATTGTGAACTTAATATCAAAGCAATAAGAGGTAACGTTACTGCAAATGTAACATGGTAGCTTGCATTCAAAATTGTTAATTACGAAATGCTTTACAAGGAATATTGAGTTTAATTAACATGAATAATAGAGTTTAAAATAAGTATTTGTGATAGGCGTTCGAAGGCTTTTAGCTGTGCCTTGCAGTTCTGGCAATGTTACCTTTCTATAGGTTAGGTAATAGCAAGTAGGTACACCTGCCGGCGATAAAGATACCACCTCCCCCCCTTTTTATATCCCACTGGGCACGGGTCTCCTCTCAGACTGAGAGGGGTTTGGCCATAGCCCACGATGCTGGCCAAGTGCGGGTTGGCGGGCTTCACACACCTTCGAGAACATTTTTGTGAACTCTCAGGCATGCAGGTATCCTCACGATGTTTTTCCTTCACCGCTAAGCAAGTGATATTTATTTTCCTAAAAACGCACATAACTCGGAAAAGTCAGAGGTGCGTGCACAGGATTCGAACTCGCGACCTCCTTGTGAGAGGCAGAGGTGAGAACCACTGAGCTATCACTGCTTAGCTTATAATGAAAAAGATAAAGATACCATCGTATAAGTATAAATGATAATAACTAAGTAAACAAAAACCGGCCAAGTGCGAGTCGGACTCGCGCACCGAGGGTTCCATACCATAAAAGAAGTAAAACATTGAAAGAATCACTTCTGTTCATGAATTTACGAGTATAATTTACGTGTAGGTACTTTTGTTGGCAAACCGCAAACGTAACTTTGTTTTTGGCGGATTATTGTTATTATCAAAAAAAGTATATTAGTCAGCGAGTTTATTTTATTTTTCCTGTAAAATATACGTTAACTTCTATTGATCATAATTATTTCAGATTTTTCGATTGGTAAACTTCGGAGATAAGGGGGGGAACGGTATTTTTTTCGACAGTTTGCCCAATAAATCAAAAACTATCAGGCATAAAAATAAATAAAAATTAGTTTTAGAATACACAAGTAACGCCCTTTCATATGATACCCCACTCAATATTGGTATCTCATTTTGAAATTTTGTCGACCCGGTTTTCCCCCCTTTTTAAATAAAAATAAAAACATTTTTCAAATTTTTACGATTGTTATGACGTCGGGTCACTATTACCTATAACTATTCTAAATTTCAAGTCGATAGCTTGAATATTTACTAAAATAATCGAGTGTGACAGACGGACGGACGGACGGACGGACGGACGGAGAAAGTCTCACCATAAGGGTTCCATTTTTACCAAATTGGTATGGAACCCTAAAAATAGGTACAATAATATGAGTCGAGTTTCGAAAAACGTAATAACAGAAATAGGTCCAGAGTCGCCCACGCGCTTCTCGTTGGCAGCCCTAATTCAATTTGTCGGTTGTTGGTCACAGCACTAGTGATGGGCACTCGTGGAAAACGAAAACCAAGTACTTACCTAGGTATACCTTCTTAGGTAGTTCTTAGGTACCTAATATAATTGTCTATCAGACTTCTTTACATAGGTGAAATATGAGATTGCAGTCTGTTAAATTACTTATGAAAATTGTCGTCTCTATACCCATTTGTATACAATCGGTTCGTAGAGCTTTAGAACGCTAAGAAATTAATTGTCTGCATGCGTACAATGTACGTACAATGTAGGTACCTACCTTACCTAAGTATATGAATTTGAACCTAGTTTTTACACCGAGCAGGGTCTTAGTGCCATTAGACCTAAGGAGATCTCTCCCGTCGTTGATTAAAAAAAAAACTGTGATCCAGGTTTTCTCTATAATTTATTAATGAATATAGTACCTACGTAAAAAGCTGTGGGTATTAGCAAAGAAATATTAAGCCTTAAATTATATCAATCATTGTATCAAGATTAGACGTATACCTACTTATTTGTGTCCTGGGTAAGTATCATGGAGGTACTTTTTTTCAACAACGTGTTGGATTAACTTATAAACCACTTTACTGTAGATTTACAAGAGGTTTAAGTATGTAACTGTTGTATTAATCAGTGGTATAAGCTTTACTAAATTCGAATTATTAAGTAAGTACCTGGAAAGCCTCTTTGCAAGTTTAAAATATGAAAATATAGACTTTATTTATACTGAAACACAAATTAAAAATTCTTGGTAAGTATCTAAGTAGTATATCTAGATAAGTCCTAACTAAGTAAGAAAGTAAGTACTTAGATGAGTGAGATTTCCTTTAAGTTGTTTCTGTTATGTTGGTGTATTTTTACCAGCATTTAAGTATTTTTGGTTCTGGTTTCATTCCACAGTTTACAGTTGCACATCACTAGTGGCATTAAGGCGGCCACTCAATTAGTTAACCTTACTTAAGGTGCGGGTCACAAACATCGCGCGGGAATCGAAGGTGGGACAACGAGACGACATTTATCATATTACACTGACTGACTGACTCATCTGTCGCGCGTCGCTCACTTTATAACTCACTATGTTTTCCACTATAAGTAGTTATGTCGGGCCTCTTAGGTTGGTTAAGGTTAAGGTTTTTACTTTTAAGATCTCTTTGATGAGACTGGATAGATATCAGTTGATCAACCGATAGAACATTCAACACACAGAGATCTGTAGGTATATATTATTTATTATATATTATATTATTAGAAGGAATAGTATATATATAGAGACGTTAGATCTCTGTGTGTTCTATATCGAGTGATCAATGGGGAGTGCTCTGAAGAGATGTTTGAGATTTCTTAATGAGCTGAAACCAGAAAACAGCTATACTTATGTGCTTATGTGATTTAGCATTCCGGTTCGATGCTGTGTACCTAAATTACTTACCCCTACCCTTTCAAGTTATAGTAGGTAGTTATAGGACGTACTATAATATCATCGGCTGCATCATCACATACTTATATGTATAGGTACCTAGACCTAGGTAAGTACCTACCTATTATCAAAAGTGTCTGCCGGCATTCCCAGAGTGCCATGTAATTTTTTTATGATAGCATTTTTACCCTACCTATAAGTACTTATCTAAATATGCAATTTAGAAAAAGTGTTTCGTAGAAAAGAAAAATTTGGGCGCAATCACACGGGAAAAGTAGGTGCAATCAAAATGAATGAAAAATGTTTTTTAATACAGTTGCTCAAAAAGTGGCGTATTGCAGGGACGTATAGCGTTCGGGATGTGGGCTATTACATACTCGTGCTTTTTTTTTACCTTTCCCGAACTCGTGCGTTATCTTTCCCAACTGTCAAAATAATGTCTATTAAAAAGAAAAACCAACCATGAAGTTTTTACTAAAAAATTCATAGAAGTTTTTATGATTCATGCAAATACGTATATTTCTAAAAAGAAGCTACTAATTTGTTTCAATATCAGATTTGATTGAATGAGTTTGGTTAGGTTTCATTTCATCTCATTAAATTTCATTTTCATTTCATATCAATAAAAAAAAATCTACTGAAGACTTGGCTGTATGAGCATATAGAATAGATACTATAAGATTATTAAAATTATTTACCGCACATTCCGTCCCGTGGAGCACACACCTGCAGCTTTCTTATACCCTAGTACGTGGTCTATTTCTGGCTGCGGGCCATTAATTATTATATAATATAATACCCTTTGCGTACCAGAATATTATTTAGTCTATGACCAAATTTTTTTTTTATTTTTTTTTTAAATCATGGGTGAAGAAAAAAAAACTGCTTATATTCTACGGTTGGCGCCATTTTTCAGAAATTTTCTTTGCGAGTTTAGTTGTTTGTTGCACAAAATGCTTCGGAGAACATTTTACCGGAAAAGTAAAAAAGTCGCTACATATCTACATACGACGAATTTATTGCGTGGAGAGAAGAGAAAAAAGCAAATAGTTTTTCAGAAAATGTTAAGTTAGTTGAGTTTATTGTGTTTTTATTATTTTATTAAATTGCTTCATTTTTTCGCAACTGTATTAAAAATAATCGTTCAGTACACGTGCGGAACCGTCATTGCAACTTGTTCCGACTGTCAACCCTCGCTTTCGGCTGCGCCTCGGCTCGGGTAGACATTTGTCGGAACTCTTTGCAATAACAGCCTTTCCGCACTTGTAATGAAACATACTATTTCCCAAGTTAAGTATAGGCCTAAGTAGGTAATTTAAGTATGTACTTACCTACCTACCTACAGGCTATTTAATGGAAACTCAAAACTCTACTGTCAATGTCAGGTTTGCACCAAGAAGAACTTGCGAGAAACTCTACACTGGGCTTTTTTAAAATGACATTGAATAGGTAGGCACAATTTTCATTAGATAGGTAGGTCTACCTAAGTAGGATTCCTCTTACCTAGGTGCCTTCTATGAAAATAAAATGCGTAATTTTTAAATAATTATTATCTATCCATACGTTTGTAGGTTGGCTATAGCTAGGTATACTTAGGTAGGTGATTTAGGTGCTCATAAAAAGCAGGGATTGAACACTACAGGTTGGTGCTTTAAGCTTCTTTTAGGTATAGAATACCTACCCAGTACCTTCCTACTTATAGGTAGCTACCTACCTATTAAGGCCACCTCTCTATTTGGTTGAAGTCTATTCCTAGTTCCTACGTAGGAAGGTAATAAAAATTTACCTATAGGTAGGTAGGTAGGTACTTATAGGCACTTTTTGCATATAAACTCGCTACAAACTATAAGTAAACTAAATAGGTAAGTAGGAAGGTAGGTAATAATATACTTGTGAAAAACATTTTTCATTATAATTTTGATTACACGGCTTTTCCCGTGTGATTGCGCCCAAATTTTCCTTTTCAACGAAATTTTTACTAAATTGCATATCATATAGGTAGTCAACAAAATATAACACTTCAGTAAAGTCGCCTAATTAAGTACGTTAACAATGATGTACATAACGTTGTATTGTTTTATTTCACCGCATAAACTAGGAAGGTAACTAGCAGTAGGTAATCGAACCTAACGATTAGATAAGTAGCTACTATCATAACAACATGTTGCACTTGTTTGGTTATTTTTCCTTATCGAAATCGTTACGCTATCAAACCGTTTAGTATATCGACTTACCAAATTACGCAATTTGTAAAAAAGCTGTTTAACTAATTCGTTACCTTGAAAACATAGTTAATACTAAATCAATAATTAACTGACAAAGGAATGATTTTATACTGCAATGTAATGTAAATGAATAACAGGAAAAAATAGTCACTTCAGAGTAAAAACAGCAAAAGTGCAGCAAAATAAAATGTAGAGTCGAATCATTGAATGCAACGCGAAGAGTTAGGCTCGGAGGGGTACGGAGGGGGACGGAGAGGGACACGAGGCGGGCGGGGGGTTCGAGGAGCGAAGGGCGTGACTCTATGTAGAGAAAAGCTCGAGCGGCGATTGGTCGACGAGCGCGCCCAAAGCTCCCGAGGCGGAGAGAATCCCGCGCACTACAAATAGCCCCACCCGCCTCCGCGCCCGCCAGTCTGCTCGCCGCTCGCACTTGGTGCACACGCGCAGCGCGTCCAGTTGTCACATCAGTGTTCACAAGTGTATCAATATCAACATGGTGAAGTTCGAAGGAGATTTCAGTATAAACGCCATACTGATGAACCACGCGGCGGCGAAACCGCCGCCCTCTCCCACCGCGTCCTCCACGGCCACCCCGTCCGAAGCGGACCTCAGCGACTCGGAGCTGGACGTCACGGGCACGGAGCCCGTCGACTGCACCAAGCCGAAGGAGGACGACGACAAGAAGGACAAGAAGCACGAGAAACCGGCCTACAGCTACAACGCGCTCATCATGATGGCGATCCGCAACAGCCCCGAGAAGCGCCTCACCCTCAACGGCATCTACGAGTACATCATGACCAACTTCCCCTACTACCGCGAGAACAGGCAGGGCTGGCAGAACTCCATCCGCCACAACCTCAGCCTCAACAAGTGCTTCGTGAAGGTGCCGCGCCACTACGACGACCCCGGCAAGGGCAACTACTGGATGCTCGACGCGTCCGCCGAGGACGTGTTCATCGGCGGCACGACGGGGAAGCTGCGGCGCAGGTCAGCTCTCAACGGCAGATCCAGACTAGCGTGTTTCAAACGCCCCTTGTTCCCCGGAGCGCCCCTGACCGGGCCGTATCCCCCGGCCACGTACTCCCAACTTGTCGGCTTGTACTCTCAGTTACTATACCAGAGGTATGCGCCGATGCAGATGAAAACGCCACCCGTAGCGCCGAGCGCCGTCCACCCAGCGTTCAGATCCGAAATGGGCTACAACTCTCTACCTTATTCGCCGGCGCTATATTCCCCTGAGCGGCTGCAAAACGCTCCCTTTTTCGGGCAAACGCTCCTGCAGAATTCTCAACTAGGACAGCAGTTAGGGCAATCGGCGATGCTCGCGCAAACGTCTCCGTTGCTCCCGCCCTCACCACCGATGATGCATTCGCCCCCCACGTCAGGGTCCTCGAGCCCCGAGCTGCCGACGCCGTCTCACCACCCCCTGACCCCCCACATATACAAGCCGATCACAGTTCTGACGCGGCAGTGAACACGAGACTTGTAAAAGTGAGTTAAGATTTGAGACTCGAGTTAGTAATCTCAAAGAGGCTGACACTCCTCAGAGTGTAAAAGTTCAATCTGTGATTTAGTTTAATAGGTTCTAGTTTAATACCAGTGTCGAGAATGATAATAAACGATTTGTTAGAATGTGTAAAGAAGATTTTAAAAGTATCTTTAAACTAGGAAAGTTTTGGGATCACATTTCGGTCCGGACTATATTTGATTGTATTATTGAGTCTTCTTGGCATATTTTATGGAAATACAGCTTTAAAGATTTAAGTAGTTTCAAGTAATCTCTAATTCTCTTGTACAGTTTGCAATATGCCTAGTATTATATTTAGTAAGTAATATTGTTGTTCCCTTATAGCATTCCGCTGTTGTTTGTTGATGTAATATTCTAGATATTATTGTAAATATCTCCAAAGTTGTATATTTATTGAACGATTAGGATTAAGATAAGACGAATAAACAAAAAGTATTTCTCCTTTATACATTTCTTTTCATTCTTCATTCTTTAACACCCGTTGAAATTAAGACGGATCAGAATTTTTTTAATCTGATCTTTAAAAATCCTTTAATCTGCTAAACGCTTTTGGGATGATTTTTTTATAGGGTTCCCCAATGGTAAAAATGGAACCTTTATTAAATAACTAATGCTAAATTAAAAGATATAGATTAAGATTAGTTGTGAATTAAAAGATTAATGCTCGTTTTCACCAACACTTTAAGAAACGCCTAAGCCGATAGATGACAGTTTTCACTTATACCAACGACTGTCACTTAAGGGCTTAGGTGTCTCTTAAAATGTTGGTGAAAACGAGCATAAGTATAACAAGTTTATAGGTGCCTCCATAAAGTAAAAGATTAAAATGCTAAAATCTAGAGATGTGCCTCTCGGTTTCACCCTCTGTTTTCTTTGGGAAAATAAAAATGATTGATGGCCATAAGACATAATGATACCTACTAATTACAGGATCAAGATTCCTACTTTCTCTAAAAACTAAGTAATGCGAGGCGAATTAATTAATTTTAACTGTTCAATTTAAAGAAAAAACACCTCGTCTTGATCTCCATTATTCATATCTTTGAAACTTCAAATACTTAGGTACCTATAGTCAATGAGAACTAATCTCGTAATCTTTTATCTCTTCTTATTTCAAAGAACAGCTAAAGAAGGAAATTACTACTGAGTACCTACCTACCTATCAGCTACTAAACTTTAAATAAGTACCTATTACCAACTATAATTATGGTATTCTGTGATATTACTTAGAGGAGTAGGTATAAAGTTAGGTAGGTACTATCTCAAAATTCCCTTTCATTAGGTATTTTTTGGAAAAAGTTAATTAATTAGTTACTTTATTAATTTACACAATAAGTACGCATAGGTACCTATTATTCATTAGAGGAAGCTGTCTACCTATACATCACTTGATAATTGGTAATTTTCGGTAGGTAGGTACCTATCTAAATTCAAATTTCCAAACATCAAATGTATCCAAGTTTTCAAATAAAGTTCCTATTCTCTAACTTTCATTAAGTTTATAAATTATGGTACCAAACAACAATCAATAATGGTCCGCTCTGATTAGGCTTATTCTACATTTTTAGGGTTCCATACCAAAATGGTAAAAATGGAACCCTTATGGTGAGACTTTCTCCGTCTGTCACTTTTTTCGGCGCCAAGCAAACAAATTGTAAAAATATGTATTTGATTTGATTAAATAAAAAAGTAAATAAATAAATAACTCGATTATTTCAGTAACTATCGAAGCTATCAACTTGAATTTTGGAATTGTTTTAGGGCACCAAGTCAAGTAGTGACCCAACGTCATTGCGATCATAAAAATTTGAAAATCATTTTTATTTTTAATTAAAGGGGGGGGTAGGTAAACCGGGTTGTTGAAATTTCAAAATGAGATACTTAATCATAATTGAGTGGGGTATCTTGCGTCTCGTAAACTTAGTTTTTAAGTCGTTAAATAGTTATCACTATTAATAAGTATATGTACCTACTTGACCTTCATAAGTGCTAACAAGTAGTGGCCAATATGAAATAAATGATTTGAATCTTTGAATCTTTGAATCTTGGTAAAGGGCGTTACTTGTGTATATTCTTTAACCGATTTTTATTTATTTTTGTGCCCGATAGTTTTTGAGTTATTGGGCAAACTGTGAAAAAAAATTTCGTTCACTTACTACATACGCACAATACTTACTTATTATGTTTTAAAACAACACGTTTTGGAAGTTGAATATTTATTTTATACCTTTGACCTTGACAATACTGTTTAAATATTAATTCACTTGTATTTCTTGAACAGATAATTATTATCGTAGGTATAGGTATATTAACTACCGTGAAGCGCTACCCGTTCCCATCTCGTACAAAGCAATTTAATTCGCGACGGAAAGTGCAATGTGTTAAAACTCATCCTACACCCATCTATCATGCAACAAGTGGCTCAAGACATAAGCTCTTGGCAGAATCAATAACTTTTTTTTGTAATAAATATAAAAATTGATAGTTTTAGCATGGAAATACGTATTTAAATATTTATCTTTAGTCGTATTGTTTTTCCATTAGATACGTTTTCCTATAACCAAAGGTTGTCTGGAAGAGATTGCTTGCAGCGAAAAAGCCTGTATCCCTTTGTTTCTGTGTATTTTTTTATGAATGGCAGCAATAAAGTGTATCTTCTTCTTTTTTTCTTCAGTATTGTCAGCTATTGTCAGCACCACTCCACGTTGCCACATTAAAGATGGATCGAAAAGATTCTTATTATATTTTCTTGGATGGGAAAAAATATTGGGATATTTGAAAAAAGAAATGGTTTAGACGTAGGTTTTTAGCTAAGTTCTTAATTACATTACTCACATGATGTAGGTAATATATTTGAATTTGTATTTAATTTATTTCATTAAAAGTAGGTACTGTAATATTTAATTATTTTACTAATAAGTGTATGTGTACCTATAGCTTTTTAGTTTGAGATGGGTTTTCAATTGAAATTCAAATTCCAAATAATTTATTTGCTGATGGGTGTTCAAAAATCGTTAACTTATCATCGCTCCTTCTCACAACTTAGGTCACCCGGCTAGTAACAGTTCACAGCACAAAGCAGTCACGACAACAGACCAACAAACAGACAATCGCGCGGCTGTCAGTGGAGCCCATCATTAATCATCCATCATCAGATCTGACAGCTGGAGCTGACTTCATGAAGACGTCGGCGAAAAAACAATTTCTTTTAAAGAATTTCTCCGTTATATATAAACTGATCGATGTTAAGATTCGTTTGACTATTTTAATTCTGTTTAGGTACTACTTATTTATATTAAAACTAGCTGATGACCGGGCAAACGTTGTTTTGAGGTATGAAAGCTTACGACTTAGTATTCTCAGACTTACCGAATATTTGCAATAAGCAGCCGTAGTCAAAGACTTATCTATTCTACGACAATACGATAAATTTTCTGTTGTGGAATAAAATTCAAAAATCTATAGGTATGAGAATGACGATTGTCATGTCTTTATTTTTTCATTCATTAGGCCCGGTTTCCACCAAAGCGACGCGGAGCGGAACTGTATATGAGTACACTGAATTACAGATTGGTTATAAGTTATAACCAATCTGATTTTGTCATTTTGACATCTCCGAAACTGAGAGAAGAGGAGATGTCGAAATGGCGAAATCTGATTGGTTACTCAAACACACCTTTAAGTTTATATTGACAAAGTTCTAAACACTCGCTGCAAGGTTTATTACTATAGGCCTACGTAGGTTTATTATAGTTATTTATAGGTACCTAAGTCTCTGCTTAGTTGGACCGTTTACGTTTGTTAATACCTACGTGAATGTTACGTATTTATTAAACTGCCATTAATCACTCACAGCGAACAGGCTTGGCTAACGCGATTGTCTGATCTGCCACCCTGAAGCGTCCCACAGCATCCCACGCTAACTGATCTCTCCCATGGGAGGACCTGTGGAGTTATTCTATTCAGTATTCATGTCCACTTATGTGAAGATATGCGTGTTTCCCATGGCTTCTACAACTAAGATTCCTATAAAGATATTATGGACTTAAATATGGTCAGATGAGGTTTATTAGGTACATATGTACCTACCTAGATTCAAGATTCAAACGCTTTATTTCATACTAAAGGTTACGAGTAAAACTAAAAAAAAACAACATTTAATGTAGTCTGAGTAAAAAACACGTAACGCATTTCTCGGAATAAATAGCTGAATTGCATTTTTTCATTTCTTCATGAGGATCGCTTCAGTACTGAATATGGTTTACTTTTATATTGGTAACTTCTAGTTAACCTTACCACGTCGTATGTGTTACTATTTACTGATACTACGCACTTTGTCTAATTCGCTTACGCAACGAATGCCTAATAATTTGATTGTGTGATAATTTCACTTGTGTTTTTACCAACTAGTTTTTTACTAGTAATGAATATGCATGTTGACCTCCAGGGCAGGTTTTTGTGTAAATAAATTAAAACAATATCGTTCGACTTTAGAGGTGTCATAATACTTAGGTACTTTAATTCTAAATACATACTAACGACTGCATGTACATGTTTTACAAAGTTTGTTGGGTGGAATTATTTGGAGCAGGTTAAATATTTCGCAGAAGTTCATGATTATAAATACTACAACTTTATTTTTACACGACTGCCCAAAAAGGAGGGTAATGTTTTTAAGGTTCATGAATGCTTGTAATTTATGTGAGTTTCTTTATTCCACCATAACTTTCAAACGGCTGAATAGATTTGGACATATTATGGAGTATCGATATAGAATGCTTACATCACTTACATCATTCCGATTAACATAGGCTATATATTTTTTTGGAAAAAACTTTTTATCACAGGGCAGTCGTGTTTTTTAATTTTTAAATTATTTACTTGTTTACTCTTCTGATGATGATAAGTTAGGTAGATCTTTATCTACCAAAGGGAATATGTAAATATTTTTGTACCGGGTTTCATTCACGTTCTTCTCGGCACAAAATTGATTTCCTAACGTGGCGGAAGAGTTGTAAAATTTTAGGCCAAGAAACACAGAATTTTTCCAAAACTTTCTAAAAGAAAATTTGAAGAAATTTTTGGAAGAATTGTGTGTCTTGTGTGCGATGTCCTGCTGGTGACTGATTTCTTTTTAAATAAATAAATTACCTTTTTAAATAAATGATTAGGTACTCGTACATATAGGTATATGATATCGACTCCAAAAATAGAGCTCAATCACATTTACAAATGGATTTTACAATTTACAACGTTATCATAATGTAAATTTTCTGAGAAAATAAAAATACACTAAATCCGTCATCATAACTCTTGCCTACAAGTAAACATTTTAATCAAAGGATTATATTATTAAATAGTAGGTACCTACTTATTATGTGCTAAATATAGCCTGTTGTTATCACTGCTTAATTTGTTATTTTGTTTTTCATATATAATCTCATATTATCATTGATAAAATAGTTATATTACGTTTATGATCAAAGATAGATTACCTAATTCTGATTTAGGAAAATAACCTTTCGATTATGAAAATGTAATAAATAAGTACCCTCTTACAACGTTGATGTAGACCACAGTATAACTTTCTGAGTACTTATATTAGGTACTTATTTGGTAAAAACAGTATAATATCTATTACGTAGTTAGCATATAGGTAGGCAAGTACTTATAGGTAGGTACGTACTAAAACACCACATTTGTTACTCTTACCTAAACCTTTCTACAGATGCGTTGTGAAAAGTAAGTATAGTATTTATACCTACTTACCTAGGTTTATTCTATTGTAAAATGGGCGTTTGTTCCATAATTTTATTTCCCCATTGGCAGCGAATGTTTACAATTGCTATAGTAGATATAGTCCTAAGTCTAAGAATATGCAGTAAAAATTGATTGACCAGTTTATTATTATAAACGCCCTAAAGAATTAAAGATTTAAGGCCAAATTCTCAACCTAATATCTTTTCAACTCTGCATTAGCGCAAACGATTCGCACGTAGCATGTTTTTTTTATAAAATTAATGTAGAGTAATCGTTATAGTGAAATCTCTGAGTTCTCTGACGTCACTTGTTGACAATTTTAGGTGGATGCAGGGTATCATCCGGGCGCGAAAATTCAAATTTAATTTTGTTTTTCGCAAATATTAGACTAATAAGGCTATCATAACGTTTTTCACAAAAACTTGAGTCTACAATACTGATTTACCTACTTCATATTTTAAAGTTTTAATTCTTCAATAAAAAATATTTTTTTTTTTATTTTTTTTTATATTTTGTCGATAGTTAATGGTTTAGTTTTACCCCCTTTCGGAGTTGCACTTTATCGTGTAACTAGAGGCCCCGGACTTTGTCAGCGCGTTGTTAGGGATTGACCAAATATCCTAGCGCGCCGACAGAAACTCCTCTCAGTCCGAGCGGAGACCCACTCAGTGTCTTTCCGTGTCCAGTAAAAAGGCAGTGCTCGAATCGGACCGAAACGCACCGGACCGGCGTTCCGGTTCGTGAAATCACCGTTTCGGTTCGTGAAATCAGCGTTCCGTTTCGTGAAAATTATTCTCAGAGCGTTCCAAACTCTGGTTTTTAAATAATTGAGATCTTCTTGGCAGGAGCACTACTAAAAATGTATCTGTACCCTCAGAATTGAATATGAGTATGTACTGTGACGGCATAGCGTTCCGGTTCGTGAAAAAGTTCAATTCGACCACTGTAAAAAGGGGTTGAGACGACGAAGGGATCGAGCATCGTCAGCCCACGAGCGCGGGCAATTAATCCCCAATTAACAGATCGATCGAAGTCATTAGGGGGCACCTACGTGACTGCCAACACGATGCAGCGCGGTGCAATCAAAACAAACGATTGCCACTAATGGCGCCCGTTTTGATGCAATTAACGCGTACGCGCACACTTAAGACAATATGTCGCGCGACAGCACATTACAACACAGCTTAAGTTCTGATAACCCCGTAATATAGGCACCTAACACCTATGCGACACACTAAATCCCGTGAATAATTCAATTTTCCAATCAACAGGCGAAACCATTTTCAAAATAAAATTTATTTTTTGACGGTATCGTGCAGAGGGCTACGCGAAAGGAAATTACTTTTTTTGCGTGACCAAAATCCCGTCATGTAGAAAATCTGCGAAAATGTAGAATGAAAGTTTTTTACTAGTCAATAGTAAGTAATTCACAATACTACCCTGTTTTCTATTATCATATTTTAAAGCAAGCTCAAACTGACAATAGGTACATTTTTTCCTAATAAAATTGTTATTTTAACGATATTAAGTACCTGTATCGCTTTAGGCAACTTTATGGTGGTACTTTTTTACTGTAGTCGTCTCTGTGCCTACCTACTATTTGCTACTATCATTATCAGTAGGTATTAATATGTAAAAGAACGCCAGCAGTTTCATGTGAGGTTCACATTTTTTCAGTTCTAAGATCTAAAATCCTGACTAAGAATTTGTTCCCACAAAGAAAATTTTAAAAAGCAACCGTGTGCACGAATGTATCTAGACAAATCCGTACAACAAATAGTCGCAAGTGTGTAATGACGATATTAGAAGTAGTTTCCAATTTGCTCGATGGCCTGATTGAATTGAAATTAAATGATCAAAAATATTTTGATTAATAAACAAATTCGATTGCGGCGATGAGGAAAATAAACACAATGCAGCTAATCACTTTGCAATTAGGTAAATGTACACTACCGGGAATCGAATCTAGGTACCTACCGGATTTCTCGCGACATGGATTTTAGATTTTGGCCATAACCTTGGTTTGGATTAATGATGTAACACTTTTATTGTTCATGTTTTGTTTCCTTTATTTTATCAGTGTGCCAAAAGATGTGAGCATTCGTTATTAGGATCCCTTGCCAAAATATCAAAGACCCATTTTTCTCGCTCCAGTCATAAGGTACCTACTGGTTATGGTATTCTGTGCTCTAGTGACCGATGTCTCCCCATATACCTAGTATATAAATATATACTAGGTACGAGTATATGGGGAGACAGGGACGATTATTCAATCGACAGATAAACGTAAACTAAGGAAGTCAGATTTTGTATGCCATGTTTCAAATTTATTCCTCAGATACGAGTAGTTTATCTGGCGATTGAAAAAATCAGTCATTAGACGTACTTGCCTACGAAACTGCGTTTTACGTCTCGCAAATAAAATTAGTAAAATCTTGATAGATAGTTGTATATATGTATGTAAAGTATCATCATTTGTTACAACTCATAAAACAATGAAGACACAGGTAAGGGTCACCAGCAAACTTGACCATATTATCAATTGTTATACTACCTAGTCATTTAGAAAATGAAAATACTCATCACATCACACAAAGCTGAATGATTCATGATGTCCACAGGATTTGTGAAAACCGAAATTCATGCAGTCGGAGCCGCGAGCAACAGCTAGTTTTGTAATCTGTGACTGAGACCAAAAGAAACGTTAAAAGGTGACTTGAAAAAAGGAAGCTTAGGTTTTTGATGTTTTTGCTCTATCCTGTGGCTCTGTCGTATAAATAATACGACTAATAAGGAGTTAGTATTAAAAATCTCAGATTCAGACAGATCATAATAATATTAGATATATTAGGTATAGATAAACCAGAAACAGAACCCTAAGTGTGCGTCTTAACTCGAGCTTGGCCAGTTTTTAAACATGTAATAATTTTAATGATAGCATTGAAATTACATAAAATGTGCCCGAGTTTGCACACGTGTATTTACTCATAAACTAAATATTATACTTACCCGTCCTTTGTAACTCTGTTGAACCAACAGAACTTTGCAATGCAAATTTTTTTTGTACAATAAGTATGTAAGTATTGTGCACAATATTTGAACAGACTCTCTTACACGTGGAAAAAGTGGCCTTCGCATCAAGGTTACAAAAATTGCATACCAACGCGCGAACGTAGGTAGACCCTGGGAGTTCTAGGATATAAGGACATTGGACCTTTGGATAGTGAACGTATCGTAATTTTGGTATTAGGGTTATATGTATAGGGTATACAAATCCGATGATCTTTATTTTCCTCCTCTTGAACTACATAGCTGAATACGTTAAGTTTCGTAATAATATAATTTTTAGTACATATGCTCAAAGGGTCGACGTAGTTCGTATTTTGTGTTTAGAGTGCGGAAAGTTATTCATTTCCGCACTACTAGTGCTTTTTTGTTTTACCTCCTGCATGTAACATCCAATTTGCATGAAGAAGTTTCTAATCAAAAACTTTTTTGTATTGAAATGATTTACAGCACCTTTATAATATGAGTTAATTTAAAAAAAAAATGTTTGTAATTCTTTTAGATGTTTTATTTTTGCGTAAATTATAAGGCGCCGTTCAGTCACTTCAATGCACACTGTATGGTCAGTCACTGCATGCTATTGCTTGTGCAGAAATGTCATACTTTCCGCATTTGTATATCGAAATGTTTGTATTATTTATCGCTAAAGTTTTGACTTCACACAATCAATTATTTAATTTATCTAGCGGTTACACGAGTATGTTTATATTTGGAATATTAGTCATTTTATCTTATCTAACTCGAGTAGCTAAGTAAAACATAAAATACTATTTACTCGTAGTTTTTTCGATAAGATTAAATTTAAGCCGTAATAATGCTGATAGGTATAGGTAGGTAGGTACATACATTTTACGGCTTAGCGAACTTTGTCCCCCGCGAAATTGATTGTTAATGGAAAAAATCATTATCATAAGAGCATATTTAGTATTTAGTATTTACCTATACCTAGGTATTTTAAGGAAATGATTGCAACCAAATCAAGTTTATTTTCTTTCTTCCCTTCTTCCTTTAGCTTTTTTTTAGAAGAACGCCCTATTGCACCTATTTGCTGACGTTTTGTAAATGACAGGGGATATGAGTTGGGTTGGTTTAAATTCCTAGGTCGCACTACGACGACATCCGACGAAAAACGAGTGAGAAGTCGCGAATTCGATTCCTGAGACGCGCCATTTTGGAATTTCGAGGCTGGCTCAGCAACGTTTTCCCTTCCAAGTTAGTACGTTTATTTTAGTTATTATAGATAGGCTTGCGTTTGACTACAATCATGTCTGATGACAGAAATGAAGACGTTAACATCTTCGGCGACATCATCACTTGCCTATAGTCAAGGTACCTGTTTAACGGCGTAGAAGCCATTTAAGCGATCTTTAGTGAAGTTTAGTTTAAAAACTATAAAGACAATTACTTTTAAATTTATAAACGTCATGTATTTTGGGTCTTTAATCTTAAATCGTTGAGAAGCAGAAATACGATTGGATAAAATTTTCTCGATAGAAAGTTCTCCCGAAGTTGCTTCAAAATTTCAGTTTTTCTTCTTTTTTTCCGAAACTACAATGGATGTAATTGTAATTTTTGTTTTAATGTGTCGGTAATAATAATATCTAAAAACGTTGAGAAACAGATTTTTGATAAGTGGCTTAGTTTTAGAGAAATTAGGTAAAAGGTCGTTTTTCTGTTATATTCTTCCGCGACGCTGCATGTCACACCCATCAACGTATCCGTGAGAGTGACAAAGACAAAAATAAATTCAATAAATCCCCTTAAGAACGTTAAACAACTCAAATAATTATGTTAATGCGCATATAGGTCGCAAAGCATCTCGACTACAATCTAGACCCCAACTGCGCATTATCAACACAGTTACATAACGCCCACGGACGTCGGCGCAGGAGCGGACGTGGCGGACGTGGCGGGACGGTCACAAGTCCATTGAGCGCCGTGTTTGTTGCGACAATAGCCCGCGTTGCGTCACCACACATCACAAGTGTAGCTACACACCGCACGACACACAACCGCGGCGATTGTTGGCATTCTTTCGTATTATCGTGCTGCGCCGCCCAAAGTGTGGCTGATTCTGTTGTGCAAAATCTCTATACGAAACCAATTTAAAATAGTCCTATCCTTTTCCATCGCGATCAGTTTGAAAAGGGTAACACTATTTTAAATTAGTTTAGTTTAGAGATTTTGCACAACAGAATCGACCACAATGTCATACTAACCCCTATTATCATACTTGAAGTGTCATTCTTTAGACACGTTAGGCATTTTTCGAGATGGGAAAAAACCAGAATTCGCGACACTGTTACCGAATACCGACGTCCGACTCCTAAATTTTAAAAACAAACTTTAAAGAGACGACGTCATAAAAGTACACACTTATAATGGTTTTCATCGGGGCAGATGAGAAAAAGTTGTGAGAAAATTTTCAACCAGCCTGCCAAACGATTGCACGGTGCATAACGGGCAGGGTGGGATTTTTTTCCTATCTGGCCCGGTACCGTGTTGAGGCACCGGGCGAGATGGGACCAACCCTAAGTTCGGGTAAAGTTTTCATTTCTGTCAGCACTTCCGGAATGCCACTGTTTTTC
Organism: Coenonympha glycerion; assembly: GCA_963855885.1. Classification (NCBI taxonomy): domain Eukaryota; kingdom Metazoa; phylum Arthropoda; class Insecta; order Lepidoptera; family Nymphalidae; genus Coenonympha; species Coenonympha glycerion. The sequence continues at coordinate 16,510,335 of OY979635.1, forward strand.
CATACCAAAATGCTTGAAATGAATTCCTTATCGTGAGACTTTCTCCGTCCTTTCGTCGGTCTATAGGTCCATAAAATATTCAGTCCAATAAATGAAAATGGGCCACCAAGGGTCATGGTTACCTACAACCGTCTACAACACTCTACATGCAGCTTCTCGCTAAAACATGGTTAGAATTGTGGCTGGAGATAATTTCCCCTCGAGGAAACGAAAAAGTTTCCCTTTATTTTGTTTTGTCCACTCTCTGAGCATGGACGTTCGGGTTGAGATAAAATCTCCGGGATTAAACGAAGGAAAGATTTCTCGCACAGCACAGCACGGTATTCTTAACAAATCTTATACCGTGCTGTAGCCGATATACATAAATAATTTTAACCTTTTTTAAAAATGCCTATACTCACAAATAAGGCGTACTTTTAATTAAAGGACTACACTAACGACTCAATACCTTAGGAGTGATTTTGAATTTATTACCATGTTAAAAATATTAATCCTAACAATAAAGGAAAGGCAGCGGCACAGTTTGAGGAGGAGTGTCTCGCTAGACGCGCAAGGATGCGCAGGAGTCGGCAGCTTGGCGGCAAACAATTGTCAGTCAAGTGAACACATCCTTATCAGCGTAATGGTTGCTTGAGAACCGTCTTCCAGTGCCCACTGCGGTGCCCGGTGCCCGGTACCCGCTTATACACTACCGGCATTACCGGCCAACTATTGCGAGACTATATAGTTGCATTAAATGATTAATATCTGAGTTAATTTCTATTGTAGCTGTCGTAGCGAATAATTCATACGTGAACATCGACACCTATACTATAGACCCTGCGGACCGCGCGAAAAAATGTCGCCAGTTTATGGGAGTCATTACTCATTAGTACCAACAGTGTAAGGCCATCGCGGTAGTTCGGGCAGACGCGGCGGCGGGTATTTTGACAGATGACGCTACTATTTGCTTGTATGAAGAAGGTTTACGTCAAATGTTCGGATCGGCCTATCTTTACTATTTTTATCTATTGACTTGAATAACATTTTAGGTAAGTATAGGTAGGTTAGGTCAGGTATGTACCCATTGAGGGATTTTCTTCACGCTATATTATGTTTCGCATTTCCATCACAGGAATACGAAACATAATAGATATCCCGCTATATCGTGATGGGAATCACTTTCTCGGAAAATTAGACAACTACTATTCTTTGAAATGAACAGCATTTCGGCAACTTCATGATAGTTTCATGAAGTTGGACGCATGCAGCTAAAGTTTGTAAAACTCGATCCAATAGCCTAGTTTACAGGCATCAGCTGCTGCACACGACGTTATAATATTTACGTCCAAGCGACGAATGATGATGATCATGACACGATTTATAGTAGAACAGATTAAGGCGAACTCAACAGGTCTACCCGCGAAATTCAAAATTTTCGTGTTTTTTTGCAATTTGTTATACGCTAATTACACATAATCAGCTTATGGCAGTCATTTTGCGAGAATGGCAGTAACCTACTTCTTTATATGTTTATATCAAAATTTTTGCATAAAAATGTCTATCCTAGGAAATTAGTCCGAGTAAAGAGTTTTAAGTGAGTAACTCGCAAAACTCGAACTAAATTCTTTAACTCGACACTTTCGATCAGAGATTTTTATATAAACACGTGAAAATGATATTGGGATTATCGCAATTTGACTGCCATAAGCCTATTATGTCTTATCAGTTAAAAAGTCGCGAAAAACCACAAAAAAATTGAATTTCGCGGGGACACCCGTGGTGTGCTCCTTAATTTGTTTTGCTATAATTCGCTACTTGAAATGATTCTGTATGGAACAATATTTAGGAACAATTTGGCGCAGGGGACGCGCGCTCGGATTCGAGTGGGAGGTCGCGAGTTCGATTCCCGCCACGGGCCACTTTGGAATTTTATAATTTCTAAATTGGCTCAGTCTGATCTGGTGGGAGGCTTCGGCCGTGGCTAGTTACCACCCTACCAGCAAAGACGTGCCGCCAAGCGATTTAGCGTTCCAATGTGGATGCTGTGTAGAAACCATTAGGGTGACTTTACTTACCCCTTCCAAGTTAGTACGTTAACATCGGCTGCATCATCACTTACCATCAGGGAGATCGCAGTCAAGTACTAACTTGTATAGTGTTAAAAAAAATGAAACACCACATCGTCCCGACACCTGGACATCGTCTAAAAATGTTGACTTCACAATGCGAAATCGTAGAGTGTCTCTCGTGTTCAACAGCAACGCGTTCAGAAACGATTTATGGTGGTCGTAGCCAAATCAACGACCTTTGTCTGCTGCTGCGTCGTGTATCAAATAAATAAAGTTTAATCAAGTAGCTTTCAGATGAAGTGAAACAATCTGAGCGCGGGTCACGCGCGTGCGAGAGTTAATTTAAGCCTTCTATGCAGTCTGTGGACTTTGGTACAGCTTTAATCCACAAACAATCAGCTTTCATGAGGTTAATCACTTTAGACTCACCCCTGCAGAGGTTTAAAGTAACTGTCAAAAATAATCGGGCAAGTGCGAGTCGGAGCAGCACACTAGGGTTCCGAAAAATAATCTGTATTATGTAGCGAGATGATGATGCAGAAGCCAGAAAGCTCATTTACTTACTACTACTACACAAGTAGAGTAATGTTGGGTTATACTGAATCAACGATCAAAAACGAGCAAAAACACGTTTGTTGTATGGGAGCCCACTTTTTAGAATTTGCTAATATGGAAATACATCATCTGTGAAAATGTCAAATGCAGTGAATATTACGGTTCAAGATCAAGAGATTATACAATCTGGCGACATACAGACAGATGGACGGGTGGACAGACGGTGAAGTCTCAGTAATAGGATCCCTTTGGGTATGGAACCCTAAAACCATCTATTAAATAAGTGTCACTATACCATTGAAAATTGCCGATAAATGATAGACATTCTTGGAATGTTATAGGTAGGTATTTACGGGACACGCTTCCGTCTGCTCACAAAATATCATAAGATCATACTATACTTACAGTAAGAAAATTTTAAGGGATAAATAGTATGATTATTGATGACATTATGAAAAGAGAAAGTTCCAAGTTTCTTACTAGTTCTTCTCAATGCAATCCTACTTTAACACCTTGGCAATAGAGTTTGGACTTCTTTTATTAAAGTCAATAAGTTCGGCTTGTGTGAAAAATGTACATTTCCATTTTCACTTCGATAAATTAGGTGGTCTAATGTCAGTTTAAGGTTTTACAATTTCTTAACTGGTTTTCAGTGAATTGCAACATAATTTTAATATTTCTAATTAATATCAATGGTTGAATTTGTATCTAAGCGTTCTATACTTTGTAAGACCGTCTTAATTTACCTAATAATTAAAATAAAATTTTAATGAAGTGATTAATTTGTACCTACTTTATATTTTAAAAGTTTTAAACAGAGTTTAATAACAGTCGCTTATAATTATGTATAACTAAAAACATGAAAATACTTTGACAATATATTATAATCAATAATTTTTAAGCATTTTATTACTCTTAACCCGTCAATGCACACCGGGTCCGATAAGCCGTTTCACAGCCAATGATCAAAACAGATAAAGAGTCACGATACGACATCAAAGGGGTCACACAACAATACAGTCATCACACCACAATACACGCTCTCAAACACATTAGCACTCGGCTGCGACCCGGCGACAACGCCTAATGTACCAACATTCAAGAACCTACCAAAAAAACAACCGGAGATTCCCAATGTCCCTATACATCTCGCATCTGACAAATTTTCGGACAACAATACCCCACTGAATGGTATAAGGGTTAAACGGATAAAATTCGACAACCTTACCGTCGACGCTGTAGAAACCTTTTAAAAAATTAACGTTTATTCTGTTTTACTCTCTATTTCTTGTGTGTTAGGGTTGTCGACTAAGCTGTCGACGTGTGGAGGTGAGCTATGCGCGAGTTGCGCGTAGCGAAGGGCTATAGAACGCGGCTCCTTTGAAGCCGTTTCGGATGTCTCAATCGGAAAGGCTTTGCGCCGCCGCGGCCGCCGCCACTCCCACTCGACAGAGCCTTTTTATTGACATTATTGAACATTTTGCAATAGAACTTTTTTATCAACCCTACCTATATCATATTAAGGCGATTATATTTCTTAATAAACGAGCTCGAAAAGATATGATTCGAGTACGGTGTACTTATTACAAAAAGGATTAAGTACTCTATGGGATATTACCTCGGATCACAAAAAATGTTCTTTAAAGTTGATATTATATTTAAATGGATATAGCAATCACATTGAGGTAAAAATGGATTTATAATAAAAGTAAGTCATGATTTTTGGTCATGATATTATATCGAATTACAAAAGAAAAAGCTTAGCCAAGTCAAATAAAAGATACTTTATAAAAAGTGATACTATTTTCATGACCAGACCATTAAATTAATAAAGATGGATTGGACTGGATCTACCTACTCGATTTATAAATACTTATATTTTAATGCAATCAAAATATAATCAACGAATTTAACTTTAAAGCTAATCACTAAATCTAAAAATGAATCTGAATTTTAGGTAGTTGTATCAATGGCAAACTAGTACCTAGTACCTAAGTAGGTATTTACATCTTACAATATTTCTAACAAAATATTTATTATCTTATATTATTATATTATTATCCTATACCTTTAAACGAGCAATTCTTGTTATACCTTTAAACGAGGAATTCTTGTATATATATTTCTATATAATCTGGATCTCGGAAATGGCTCGAACGATTTTCATGAAATTTAGTATACAGGGGGTTTTGGGGGCGATAAATCGATTTAGCTAGGATTCATTTTTGAAAAATGTCGAATTTACCAAAAAAATAAAAATATTACTACTGCTGCTATCTATTGGCCACCGAGCGAAACTCGGTCACCCAGATATTTAATTTTAAAGGTCATGGGGCTAGAGCGTTGTCGGCGTCCTATAAATAAACATTTCCAATTCTCCACATATGATTATAAAAATTAGAGAATCACACCACGGTCGAGCCATGTCTAAACACACAACACAACATGTGTGTCTCAGTCACGGTCGTTCGTACCGCGGAGAATAATTGTCGGCCGTAAATCAAGGATGAGCGTTGAAAGGGTTACGTGGTGACGACAATGTACCCTATATTTGTACCCTTTCCACTAATCATTTGCTACTTTTGATTTACCACTTTAACTATAGTGATTTAAAGTACAATTTGATTTAAAAGTATTTTGTAGTTTAAGACGTTTTTAATTCGAGTAATAAATACTTGATTGTCGGTAATACGGATGTGAAGTTTCCTTTGTTATATGTAGAGGTATGACAGTGCGACAGCTTTTAAAATAAATAAGTATAAACATAAACAACGTTGTATATTTAAATATTATTTTTTTGTACGCATACCATAATCTTATTTATTTATGAGTTTACTTATATTTATTATTACCATTGTATTGTTTTGTTGGTGTAAACTTTCGATTACGATTTAAAGACCTAAAACGGGAAGAAAATTACACCTTTTGTATACCTATTCGTTACAAGTTAGTCGTTGACTGCAATCTTGATTGGTAAGTGACCACAAGTACCCGTAGATGTTATTGTGTTACTTGGTGAATAACGCCGTAACTTGCTACACGGAGTCGTACCAGAAAGCGGCATGCCTATTGCCTACGTCTGTGTCAGTATAACTAAAAGTTAAACTAACTGCTCAAATAAAAACTAAAACCAGTTCTGTCTTTGATAAAAGAGAGCCCCGTAATTAAAACAAAATGTTAGCATAAAAAAGGAAATAAACATGAAATTAAAGTCACTTCTCGCACGTTAGGCGCAATGAGACGTTAAAGTATGCAGCAAGTAATCGCAGAACACTTAATAGGCAGCAGGCCAGGTTACCGGTAATCTAATAAAACTTAACCCTCTCCTGCCGCCGGCACTTCAGGCCCCGTAATCCCTCTCGACGCGCTCAGTAAACCGGAAAACGCAAATTATACAACAAAGACGTAACACATCTGCGTTCACGCATCCAGACTCGAGCCGCAAAAAAATCTGGCCAAGGGAAACTCTGCGATACCTCTTCTGGGTTCCGTCAATGTAGGTACAACACTTGGACAAAACAAAAAAAAGGCGTGTGGCACTCGGAGATTGCCGCGGTATAGCTATTGCCATAGAATTTAAAGTTATTTTTAGTTTTGCCATCAATCGGAAAGTAGAACTTTTGGTACCAGGCTAACTACACACTTTTTAGTTTTTATAGATTTTTTGATAGATAGCAAACTAAAAACTAAAAAGTTGTGGAGTTGCGCTCCTTGCTTTCATGATAGCTTAGTACCAATTAGGAGTGCCAGTGTGCTGATTCTGTATCGTTCACTTAGTTAGTTAGTAACCCAAACCGGGTTATTAACTAAGAAAACGGAGGCAAAAATCCTATTTTTTTATTCTTTTTGTACAAGATAGCAACTAGCATGGTATACTGATATGATACCATACCGACCTAGGTTGGTAATTTGTGCAAAAATAGGATTTTTGCCTTCGTTTTCTTAGTTAATAACCCAGTTAGGGCACAAGTTAGGGTTACTAACTAACAAAGTGAACGATACAGAATAAGGCCCCAGATTATTTTTGTTACGAAATTTCTGCATTCGGTCTGCACCGTCAAAGCCCGCGATAGAAGCTATGCAATAGCTTAAAAAGGAGGATGCAAAATAGTCCCTCCGTCCAATAGCTGTGAAGATCGTAAGATATGTAAGTATTTTCATGTTGAATAAAATGGCACCAAGTTTCAAGTAATGCTTTATTTTGGTTAACCGATAACAACTCTAAACGGACTAATATTTAGGACTAGCATGCCCCGCTTGACAATGCCTAAATTCCACTATGTTATACTCAACTATTGAAGGATGGGACCAAATGTTATACAAATCCTGCCAACTTCATTTTTAAATGTTTTATTTTATGGTAATTAAAATTATTTGAAACTTGGTCATGTGAATTCAACGTAAAAGACGATTTAAATATGTGATTTAATTATACCTACTCTACTGTAATGATAATTGTATGAATTTGTTATTTTATTTACTCAATTGGTTGAAGCGTCATTACATACTTAGTAGCTATTGTGAAAATGATTTCCTTAATTCCACTTCCTTCCTTGATTTCCACCGTGAGCATTTTGTGAACTGATCCCTAAATCCAAAGGTTTGCGGGATAGTTTTGAACCGTAATCAAAAGGGTTAACGGCCCATTATCCCGGTTTTTAGCGACTACGCCACTTTTCAAAGCAATTCAAAGTCATGAAAAAGTTGTTTTTTTTTCACTGTTAAAAATACATATTAAAGATACATGCTTTATCTCTATAATGGCCTCATGAAAACACGATAAGTTAAACTTGCCTCGATCATAAAAATTTTTGAAAACAGGTCGTTTTTGTTCATTTTTTTAATGGTATTTCCAAAGCTTTAGACTAAATTTCATAAAAATTATACGTAAAGTAAGCTCATTGTATTGCCTATCCATTGAGCAGGCAGATATTAAATAAAAAAATTGCTGCAAAATTTCGCCTAACAGAAGTCATAAAATGGTCTAACGCATCGAATAAACGATGTACTCAGTGGCTCACGAGCCTCCATACGAGACGGACCTGCGCAAGTTTTCACGACTCACGCTCCTTTCGCGCTAAAATTATTTATTTTTTAAATGCGCTGGAAAAAAAAACTATCTGACAGGAAGCGAAGGAGAATTTAAAAAAATTATATAGTAAGTGTTTCTTGAGTTTATCAAAATACCTAGTCCTCAAAAGCTCCGAAGAAACTCTGATACGAACTAAGAAAATTATGGTAGGTAGTGTAAATTCCACCACGTGCAAATAACATCACGCGTACCTAACCACAGTCTAAATACCACCAGTGTGTCCGGGATCGAACTAACGATAATTTAGGGGGGTGTTCTATACCTCATTACAAACAAAAAAAAACCCCCACAAAGGGGGGCGCCCCCTCTCCCCCTCCCCTGTAGAGCCATTTCAATTTTGTATGCGTTTTTTGGGTATGTGCACACAAAATCAGTAATAACTTTAAAGTCTGTTGCTTCACATGTCCTTAAATGGTCTTATTCGACTGGATACAATACTCTCCATTGCTGGATACCTAATAATAGTGTAAAACGTAAAAATAAAAATAAGTAATTAAAAAACACGATTGCCCTGTTATAAAACGAACTAAAACGTAAAAAACGAGATATTTTAGTTGAATAGATAAATTCATATGGCAGTCGGGGGACCTCTTAGAATAGAACTTGTTCCTTAGAACAGCCCCCCGACTGCCATATGAATTTATCTGTTCAACTTAAATAACTAGTTTTTTACTTTTTACACGACTGCCCATAAAAAGGAGTGTAATGTTTTTAGGGTTCATGTATGTATGTATGTATGTATGTTTGTATGTATGTAATGAAATGAGTGACATTTCATTCATTTGAATTTGCCACGCTTCGCGTATCTATGCTGTCTGTCGCGTGCCTGTGATATAGTGATTGGTGATCTGTGTCTATGATTTAATGGCGTGTGACGCTCGGATTGTTTTGTGCATTTTATCGTTATAATAACTTGTAGAAGAATGTGATTGAGGACTCGATATATAGTGAACTTTAAATGTCGTTTCTTTGTAATTTCAGGTGAGATAGAAGTGTAATTGTCGTAACTTGATAATAACTTGATGATTGTAAAGACTTGTTAAATAAAACAAAACTTTGTAATTTCAGAGAAACAATTTGTGGTTTGTTTTGGAGATCCTCAATACCTTATAAAACGACATTTTTGTGAACTAAAAGAAGATGGACCGGCTTCAATTTGAGTTTACAATGATAGCCTCAAATGATGGCAAATCAAATTTATTAGCCATAACCTCAATATCTACTGAAGAAGGAAAATGTTATGTTTTACCCGAGGAACTGAAGCCGGTGAGTCATCATACATATATTGTTAAAACGAACACTTTCACAAAAGTAAAAAATAGCATTAAAAAAAGACACCAGAGTAGAAAAGTATGGATAAAGTTGGATGAAAATCTAAAGAAGACATATGTAGATGAGGAAGGTAATATGCAATTTTTAGATCAATATTTAGATGAAATGAGCACAACACAAGCAAAGGACAAAAATGACACTTTGCAACAAATCTTGGAACAATTAATAGAAACTACAACTAAGAAAGAAAGTCAACATAACTTAAAACATATCTCAGAAAAATTTATTATTGAAAAATTCACAAGCAAAAATCCTAATGCGATGCAATGGATAGAAATTTTTGAAAAAGAGTGTGCGCGCTTTAATATAACAAAAGATGAGACAAAAATAGATATTTTGAGGTTATATTTAGATAAACCTTGTTTGGATTGGTATAGCTCGATGATCATAAAACTAACAATAAATTCTGAATGGAGTGAATGGAAAGACAAGTTTTTAGAAACTTTTAAAAACCAAGGATGGGACATAGTCACATATGCTCTCGCATTTAGGTATAAAGAAGGACAGTTAATTGATTATGCCATAAAAAAAGAACGGCTTTTATTAGATATAAACAAATCTATAGATTCCAAAACAATGATAGATCTTATTGCAACTGGTTTACCTGGATTTATCTTAAATAAGTTAAACAGGGATGAACTCAACAACACTACTGACTTGTTCAACGAGATAAGAAAATATGAAGGCACGATGTATAAGAAAAACAGAATCAACATTATTTCATATAACAAAATTGCAACCTGTCATAACAGAGGCTGAAGAAGATGAAGGAGATGATAATGAATATGAAGATGACTTATAAGTACATTAATATATATATAGCTGCTCGTGCTGATTCACTCACTGATTGATCACCTCTCCTGAACAATTTTGTATGAAAAATTTTTTTTTCAAGGATGGGGTCGTATAGAGAGGAAAAATTCATGAGGAAGAAAAATATAGCGAGAGCTGATGATTGAGGATTTCGAAGACGGGTGAAGAGCACAGCCAAGGGTATTGCAGATAGGTGGGGGGTGTTCGACCAAATGTCATTTGAAATGACATCCAACTGCCAGTGAGCTGAAAAGAAATTCAAAATGGCGGATTCAAAATGGCCGCCATACGAATTTCGCCGATATCTCGGAAAGTATAAAAGATGGAAGAATGGTTTCTTGACAAGAAGTGATCAGGACCCGAAGGTCTATTTGATGGATAGAAAAAAAAATCAAAATGGCGGAATTTATTTTTCCATAGAAAATGTATGGGGAATGTTGAAGAGACTAACAGTTGGTAATTATGCAAGGTTGTGATGCGGTTTTTCGGGGAGTTACTAGAGAAAAATATGGAGAGAGCTGATGATTGAGGATTTCGGAGACGGGTGAAGAGCACAGCCAGGGTATCCAAGATAGGTGGGGGGTGCTCGACCAAATGTAACTCGAAACGTCATCCAATTGGCAGTTAGCTGAAAAAAAATTAAAATGGCGGATTCAAGATGGCCGCCATACAAATTTCGTGTTGTTCTATCTCGGAAAGTATAAAAGATAAGAGAGTGGCTTCTTAGCAAGAGGTGATCAGGATCTCAAGTTTAACGGGATGAATAAAAAACTAAATGGAGGAATTTATGTCTCCATGGAAAATGTACATGCTACAATAAGTAGGGAACTATCCAAGGCATTGACGCAGTTCTTCAGAGAACTGACAGAGGAAAGTATGAGAAGTGATGATGATCTATAGGAATTGGATGATGATTGAGGAGCACGGTCATGGTTTTAAAAATAGTTAAGGTCTGTTAGAGCGAAAAATACGCTGAACCTCATCTGATGAGGTTCAGCGTATTTTTTGTTCGAACAGCCCTTAACTATCTTTAAAACCATGACAGTGCTCCTTGGTCATTTTTTAAGCCCACTGCCAATCGGATTCCAATTGGCGATGGAGATGACGGCGATACCTTTATAGGCGGGAAGACTGCACGCGGGCCACATGTGGCCCGCGCACTCACGCGCCCTACTAGTTTTACAGATATATTGCTTAGAATTTTCGCTCTTAGGGGGGAGATGTAATGAAATGAGTGACATTTCATTCATTTGAATTTGCCGCGCTTCGCGTATCTATGCTGTCTGTCGCGTGCCTGTGATATAGTGATTGGTGATCTGTGTCTATGATTTAATGGCGTGTGACGCTCGGATTGTTTTGTGCATTTTATCGTTATAATAACTTGTAGAAGAATGTGATTGAGGACTCGATATATAGTGAACTTTAAATGTCGTTTCTTTGTAATTTCAGGTGAGATAGAAGTGTAATTGTCGTAACTTGATAATAACTTGATGATTGTAAAGACTTGTTAAATAAAACAAAACTTTGTAATTTCAGACAAACAATTTGTGGTTTGTTTTGGAGATCCTCAATACCTTATATGTATATATGTATGTTTGTGTGTATGTGTGTATTTGCAAAGTATGTAACTATGTATGTATGTATGTATGTATTTATGTATGTATTTATGTATGTATGTGATGTTTCTTTATTCCTCCGTAACTTCTGAACGGCTTAACAGATTTAGATATATGGGATATCGTTAGAATCCTTGGATCCTCCCGAGTAACAAAGACTATAATTTTTTGGGAAAAATCAATATGGCGGATGTGAGGCGCCATTTTCAAAAGTGGAAAAAAAATTTTTTCATCAACTATCATAATATGGGTATCAAAATGAAGGTATTGGAGAATAGTAACAGAAAATACCTTCACCTAACTGCTGACCATCACTAAAAACATAAAATAAAAATAAGTAATTAAAAAAATTTAAAAAAAACAGCCAAGTGCGAGTCGGACTCGCGCACCGAGGGTTCCATACTATAAAAGAAGTAAAACGTTAAAAGAATCACTTTTGTTCAAGAATTCACGAGTATAATTTACATGTAGGTACTTTGTTGGCGAACCGCAAACCTAACTTTGTTTTCGGCGGTTTATAGTTATTATCAAAACAAAAGTATAAAATTAAGGGAGTTGATTTTATTTTTCCTGTAAAATATACGTTAACTTCTATTGATCATAATTATTTCAGATTTTTCGATTGATAAACTTCGGAGATAAGGGGGGGGGGGGAACGGTATTTTTTTCGACAGTTGGCCCAATAAATGCAAAAGTATCGGGCATAAAAATAAATAAAAATTGGTTTTAGAATACACAAGTAACGCCCTTTCATATGATACCCCACTCATCACTCACGGATTTATGATAATAGCGTAGATAAAGTAGTGTATGAAACTCTACATAATTTGGTATTAAAACACTCGTGTGATACTATTAAAAAACTCACACTCATGTTTTAATACCCCCCATTATGCATCCGTTTCATAAACTACTATTTAGTTCGTTTTATAACAGGGCAGTCGTGTTTTTTAATTGTTGAAACTGAAATTATTTTAGAAGGATTCAAGGCTTCTATTTCTATGAACGGTCTCATTTACAACAGAATGATTGGAGATGGTGATGCGTCGACATATGTAAGGATACTCAATGCCAAACCATATGAAAATCAAAATGTGGCCGTTGAAAAAAATTGAGTGTCGCAATCACATATTACGCAACTTTTGTAAATAACTACGCGGACTGGCAGCAGAAACAAATGCCCTGAGACATCGAAAAACACTTACCAATATAAGAATTATGATAATGAGATAAGCTATCGTGAAATATATATATATATGTAATGAAATGAGTGACATTTCATTCATTTGAATTTGCCGCGCTTCGCGTATCTATGCTGTCTGTCGCGTACCTATGATATAGTGATTAGTGATCTGTGTCTATGATTTAATGGCGTGTGACGCTCAGAATGTTTTGTGCATTTTATCGTTATAAAAACTTATAGAAAGAATGTGATTGAGGACTCGATAAATAGTGAACTTTAAATGTCGTTGTTGTATTTTCAGAGAAACAATTTGTGGTTTGTTTTGGAGATCCTCAATACCTTATATATATATATATATATATATAGATCCGTTCACGGTAAATGTTGCTCCAGTGAGTAGTTAGAACAAATGTTGATCCCCCTATTTCACGTGTTTACTCAGCTCTGCCTCGGGCCAACTGATATACTTTGATCCGCCCATAATGCGCGTGTGACGTCAGTGGATCTGCACGAACAGATTTTCGACATACTCGTCAGCGATTTAACCAATATTTGTTGATCCAAAAACGGCCGAAAAAATCATACTGAAAAAGCTTTCTTAGATCCAGAATATATTAAACTCATATGCGACATTTACTTATAATAAGTGGATCCGGAGCCAAAACTGACGAATTGGCATCTTACACAGAGCGGCAACGTCGCGTTCTACGTGTGACAAAGAACCCACTAGACTACTTCGTTAGAGAAATAAGGTAAGAAAGATGCGTTAGCTACTGCCTTTGTGAATCGAACTTATTTAATCGAAAACTAAGTAGGTGTACCCAGATTTATTAGAAAATTATTTTGTGCTTTTCAGTGGTTTTTTTTGAAGGCGGTTCCCTTTTTAGGGTTCCATACCAAAATGGTAAAAATGGAACCCTTATGGTGAGACTTTCTCCGTCCGACCGTCCGTGCGTCCGTCCGTCCGTCCATCCGTCCGTCTGTCACACTTTATTGTTTCAGTAACTATTAAAGCTATCGACCTGAAATTTGGAATAGTTGTAGGTAATTGCGGTGCGCCGCCATTGCAATCATAACAAATTGAAAATCTATTTTATTTTTATTAAAAAAGGGGGGAAAACTGGGTCGTCGAAATTTCAAAATGAAATAACAATATTGAATGGAGTATCATATGAAAGGGCGTTACTTGTGTATTCTAAAAACAATTTTTATTTAGTTTTATGCCTGATAGTTTTTTTTGAGTTATTGGGCAAATTGTCGAAAAAAATACCGTCCCCGCCCCCCCCTTGTCTCCGAAGTTTACCAATCGAAAAATCTGAAATAATTATGATCAATAGGAATAAACGTATATTTTACAGTAGAAAAAAAAACAACTCTCTAACTATTGTACTTTTTTTGATAATAACAATAAACCACCAAAATCAAAGTTAGGTTTGCGGTTTGGCAACAAAAATACCTACATGTATATTATACTCGTAAATTCATGAACTAAAGTGATTCTTTTAATGTTTTTCTTCTTTTATAGTATGGAACCCTCGGTGCGCGACTCGTACTCGCGCTTGGCTCGTTTTTTAAAAAACAATTTGAAATATCGTGTATTTTGATGGGTTTTTATTAATTTTTTTATTCCGGGAAAATCAATGGTTTCCGCGGAAATAGTGAAAAATGTTTATTCATGTGGAAAAACATTCCTTCAAACTGCAACTAAGAAATTTTTGCCTACTGAAAGTTAGAATGGAGATAGAGTTCGTTCTAAACTAACACAAAGGCAACTTTTTATTCCGGTAAAATTCATGGCTTCCCGTCAGAATAGGAAATCTAAAATTTACGCGAGCGAAGCCGCGGGTATCTGCTAGTAATCCATATTAGATTATCTATTTAGAAACTCGATATTATGTAGGTATTATGTTAACGATTGAAGAGGAGCGGGCGGAGTAGACCGCTTCAGTGGAAAGTGGAAACGTAGGTACTCCCTTTTCCGTGATGGATACGTATGGTAATAAATAGGGTATTCATATTATGATACCAAGGACTAAGGACTTACTTGGCTACCAGTTTTTAACTTCGCACGAAAATAAGTTTTAACTAACTATGCGTTTCAAATATCAATAGGACCTTTTTAGGGTTCCATACCAAAATGGTAAAAATGGAACCCTTATGGTGTGACTTTCTCCGTCCGTCCGTCCGTCCGTCTGCCTGTCACACTCGAAAATCAAATTGAAAATCATTTTTGTTTTTATTTAAAAAGGGGGGAATACCGGGTCGTCAAAATTTCAATCGAAAAATCTGAAATAATTATGATTAATAGAAATTAACGTATATTTTACAGGAAAAATAAAATTAACTCTCTAACTATTATACTTTTTTTAATAAAAACAATAAACTGCCAAAAACAAAGTTATGTTTGCGGTTCGCCAAAAAAAGTACCTACATGTAAATTATACTCGTAAATTCATGAACAAAAGTAATTCTTTAAAAAATTTTACTTCTTTTGCAGTATGGAACCCTCGGTGCGCGAGTGCGACTCGCATTTGGCCGGTTTTTTTTTATTTATAGACAGAAAATGCCTAAAGCATACCACTCCGGCAAGGGGAAACATATGGGTTAAGTTGCACCCACTAAAACTGTCTGTGTCCACGACGGACCCGCTGGCGGGAGTACGGGATTCACTTTTGTATGCACTACGCTCCCGCCAGGTCATAACCCACCGGTTTTGACGACGGACGGCTCCTAACGTCTGTCATCCGCAGGCCGGCAACTTATGGATGGCACACGGCAACGCCTAGTCACCTAGTGGGTATCCTTCGAGAGGGCTGCGTGACCTGCATTTCCATCTAACGCTCTGCCGCCTACTTTCAACATTCAAATTGCGACAATGGCAGTAGTATCTTCACAGGTTTATATAAAAATCATAGTCGAAAAAGTCCAACTTAGCGAATTAGTCGCAAAGTTACTCACCAAGCTCTATACTCAAACTAATTTCTTAAACTGGATACTTTCAAATAAAGATCTTTGTATAAACCTACGAAGCGGCAACGTCGCGGATGCTTTCAGCCAATCCGATCGTTTGCCGTGCTCTGATTGGCTCATTTGAATTGGATCAACATTTTCCGTAACCATCGCAAGGTGGATTTGTATATCGGATCAACTTCTGCGAACGCTAGTAAAAAGTTCCATGAGTGTAGATGTTGATCCGGTTGGAGCCACATTAGTTACCAGAGATGCATATTGGATCAACAAAAGGCGTCGGATCAACATGTGTTTTCGGATCAACAAAGTACTCGCGTGACGTCGCGAATGATCAACATTTAGCGGGAAGAGATCTCTTTATATATATATATATATATATATATATATATATATATATATATATAATATCACAAAACATCTCAGAACCCTAAAAACGTTGCCATATCAGTTCTGCACAACGATATTCAATGCCACACTCTTATGGTGATCACAGAATGTGTCAGAACTACCTACTACTATGAAAAGAAAAATGCGGACGGTAGCAAAGAAGATGTAAAAAAAATACAAAACTCTTCATTTCCCTAATATGTAAAAGAAAAATTTCTACAAATCCTGCTAAAGTAATACATAATTATTATAAATAAATACCTCGGTTGAGATATCGATTACCATAAAAAAGTCAAAATATAGGTAAAAAACGCAACTTCCAGCATATATTTCGTGAAGCGAATTATAATGACTAATAGTCCAACTGCAACAGTTCATACTGTGACGCAAATATTTTTATGATATAGGTTAACGGAGTTCATTCTCACGGCAATGATCGCTAGGTATCGTAGCGCGAGTCTGAGTGAGCGACAAATACCTAAAGTGCTGGGATATAGTCGCCTTAAGAGGCTATAAGGAGTTGCGATAAGCAGATTTATTATTGCCATAAGATATGTTTAATGAATGCAAAGGAAGCAGTCGCGCGGACAGGCGAGGCTCCAATGTGCCATGGTGACCAGGAATTTGATCAAATTTGCACTTTATCTACTCTCATATTATTTATGTAAATAGTGAATTGTATTTAAGCGTTAGATTTAAGCTCAAAGACATTTGAATTGAATTGAATTTTGAAATCGCTAGGTGAAGAATAAGAAAAATTTTATCTTAAAATAATAAGAAAAATATTAAAAAAAACCGGCCAAGTGCGAGTCGGACTCGCGCACCGAGGGTTCCATACCATAAAAGAAGTAAAACATTGAAAGAATCACTTTTGTTCATGAATTTACGAGTATAATTTACATGTAGGTACTTTTGTTTGTTTGCAAACAAAAGAACCTACATGTAAATTATACGCAAACGTAACTTGGTTTTTGGCGGATTATTGTTATTATCATTGATCATAATTATTTCAGATTTTTCGATTGATAAACTTCGGAGATAAGGGGGGTGGACGGTATTTTTTTCGACAGTTTGCCCAATAAATCAAAAACTATCAGACATAAATATAAAAATAAAATAGTTTTAGTATACAGAAGTAACGCCCTTTCATATGATACCCCACTCAATATAATTATCTCATTTTGAAAATTTGTCGACCCGGTTTTCCCCCTTTTTAAATAAAAATAAAAACAATGTTCAAATTTTTAAGATTGTTATGACGTCACGTCACTATTACCTATAACTATTCTAAATTTCAAGTCGATAGCTTTAATAGTTACTGAAATAATCGAGTGTGACAGACGGACGGACGGACGGACGGACGGAGAATGTCTCACCATAAGGGTTCCATTTATACCTCATGTTAATTATACTTTTTTTGATTATAACAATAATCCGCCGAAAACAAAGTTAGGTTTGCGGTTTGCCAACAAAAGTACCTATATGTAAATTATACTTGTAAAATCATGAACAATTTTGATTCTTTTAATGTTTTACTTCTTTTATAGTATGGAACCCTCGGTGCGCGAGTCCGACTCGCACTTGGCCGGTTTTTTTACTTATTTTATTATGCCAAAAACTACACATTAAGACATTTTCCTAATTATTATAAGCTAAGTATATTATGTTTGTATTACCCTATTGCTAAAGGCAAGTTCTTATAAAACCAATATGGTTCAGCCAACAACAATGCATCCAACACATTTTGCAACGCCCTAAAAGGAAACCACGCATCGTTCCAAACTTCCGCGCCATTTAGCAACCTTTCTGGATAATCTGATTAAAAAAGTTACCAGAAAGCAACATCAGTGTAGCACTTTAAAAAAATGTTCTCGCAATGCCTTTTAAAGCGATGTTTTGTGAACATTTCTTTTGTTAGAAGACTTAATATTTTTTAATAATCCTTTCAAAAAAGAATAAATTTAATACTCTTCGATAGTATTCGCCTCAATGAGCATTAAAAGGGTTAAGTGATGATACCATTTTAAAAAAACTTTTATCATGTAAGAAATAAAATATTATTTAAATTTATTAAGTATAATATTGTTAATTATGATTTATTCGTATTTAACATATTATATTAAATCTTGTAATATTTGATATATGTAATTAATATGTGATTGATTTTTGTAACTCTACATTTGTATGCTTTTTAAGAGGCCTGTGAACTACCATGTCTCCCATACAAACGTAATACCAAAATCATTTGTAATTCGTGTATATTTCGATCATGTTGTGGTGTTATTCGGGTTCGTATTGTAATAATCTATGCTCCTGACCATATCTGGTTCCGAAATACTGTTGTGAAACGAAATTGTAAACGAATTTAGTTTACCTTATTTTTATGTCAAAGAGGACATGTTTTCTGCTTATTCGTTTTGTATTAAAAACAACACTATCTCACGTCGCATTAGTTCAGGAGCACAGTTTTTATTGTCCAGCTAAAAAAAAACATCAGTTAATAAAGAAAGTTACAAGTTTTCATTCATAATTTACGGTATTACGGAACTCGACCAAAGTAATAAAAATTTTGATCAAAATTGATTATTATTTTATTTTAAAGAAATATTTCCGAACCAAATATGGCCAGGAGCATAGATTATTACTATATGAATCCGAATAATACCACGACATGATCGAAATATTCAAAAATTAAAAATGATTTGGTATTTTGCATTAACGGAGATATCGTAGTTCACAGGCCTCTTAAAGGCAAAATGTTATTGAGAGACTCTCTGGCAACAAATAAATGCACTCGTATTATCATTAGTTATATATTATATCAGCTGCGATAGTATGTATATTGTTTGTACCTAAATCATTTATTACATCAAAAAAAACATGATTACAATGGATATTGACGATTCCGTGGGAGAGCATTTATTAAAATAAAATAGGTCCTTATGGATAAAGTACAGATTGCAAAATCGCTACTGGTGGCGCAGGCGTCACTTATTACATTAATTACAGCTCATAATAAATATGCCATAAGCACTCTGTGACAGCATTTGACATATTCCATTACGCAACCTGCATGAACAGCTATTAAATCTTACCCAACAGCTTAATCTAAGGCAAAAACTCTCATTGTACAATTTAATAGGTTTTAAGTCCCATATCTACCGACGCCATACATCTCGATCTATCTCAAACATTATCGGCACGATGACGGCCGTTGTTTGTATATCGATTAATTAATAAATCGGGCCCCGAATCGAGACATCGAGATGTTGCCTCGGAACATGCCGCCTCTCTAATTGAGTCGTGCCGCCACAAAAGATATTCAACAACAAAATTGATTTTACCATCCAAATCGATTCAATCACTCGATTATGAACTTAAAATCGAGATGTATAAAAACGTGAGTCAGTTTTGGAAAGTTCAACGTCCAGATTGTTTAGAAAAAAGATAACGCCGAACACTAAATGCTGAGCATTTTACCTGTCATATTATTAAAAAATAAATAGCCCTAGCCCCGACGTATGGGAATCGATACGTTTTTGATTAATGAAGGCAAAACTCGATTATCTTGTTGGCGATACAGAATGGTGATTGATAGATGTTTTTTTTGCGAGCGCAACACTATATTATGTCGCCCGCATTACGGCTAATAGAGCCTTTGTGTATTGTGAACCGCGATGTAACATTTGTTTTTTACAGAAAGGGAATTTTATAACTTTAGCTGAATACCGTGATTCTGTTCGCCTAGAAAAAACATCGTAATGTGTTGAAGAAAAAAAATAAAAAGAAAAACCTTCGCATTTTTTTCTAAATTTATTTCTAAAGCAGTAAATAAGTAAATAGGTATTATAAAGTCTTTCATTTAATCTGTAAGTCGTTAGATCATTGTAATTTTTTTGATATTATATTTTAGCGTAAAAAAATAATCCATACTTTCGGTCTGGGAGACCGTACACAGTTATTAAGGTGTTACAAAAATGAACGCGAATGTAGGAAGATATAGGTACTTTATTTGTTTCCTTCTTTAATTGTAAGAATAAGACGAAAATAAATACTTAAAAATAACGCAAAATGAAATTGATTTTGAAAATGCTTCACTAGCGAAAAATGCACCAGTACAATTGGAGTAGATCAGAGACTGCGAAACTGACAGACTTTCGTGCACTTTGTATTATAATGATTCTGGACGAAAAAATCTTTACGCAATAAGTAGCTTTTTTTAAAAAAAAAAACGTAAAATGTCTATTCTACCAATTTTACCCGTTCCCACCTGTTCACGTGTTCCCATCGATTCGCGATGAGTGGTAGAGTGAAGTAGGTAAGTGCAAATGTAAAGAGTTTCGGCTTGCTTGACACCTTAGACCTGTGTAACGCGATATCGATCTTTTCGCGAGCTGCACAATAGGGAATAGGCACTGAAGACTTAGACAAAGGCCTCGCACGGGGATTTGCTTTTTGCTCTTTGCCTGCCGCCGCCGCGCCGCCGCGCTGTTTAGTTTAGAACTTTAGACAATCTATGTCTTATTATATTTGACCAGACAAGACATGTAACATAGGAGTTTTATGCCATCAGCATATCCAATGGGGTCTTTCACTACTTTTGAATTTGATAAAAAATATTACTTTATTATAAACTAGGATAAAAATAATAACGTGCAGTGAAAGAAATATTAAAATCCAACGAAGTTTTACAAAGTTACAGGCGTTTAAACTTTGGAGTGGGGGGATCTTCTATCCCTTTCTCGCAAAACGAAAATTTGTATGAAGCCGCACGAAGCTACTATGGCATTGGTACGGTGTGACGTCACAATTTCATGTTGCTATCTCTGTCTAATCACAAATCTTTAAATGCTTATAACTTTTTTGTTATTTGATCGATTTAATTAGTTCTTTCAGTGCACGTCATTATTTTAATTCTACTTTATAATAAAGTAATAAAAAAATTGGAGTCAAATACCCTATTCCATCCGGCAGTGCGGCAATATTTAGACACCATAATTTTACGATATTATTGCTTTTCCTCGTCCAAACATTTGACTATTTCATGTTGCATTATTATTTTCGCTAAGGAACGTGGAAAAGAATCGTTTCGTGGGCGTTTATTGGATCATGTTCATGGTCAACCACATTGAGGTGGCCGCCACTTTTGAGGTTTTGCATAGAGCTTCCATGACTAGTACCTAATGTGAAAAACCTATAGGAGTTGGCTGGAGGAAACGTACTAAAAGACAGCAGTACTAAAAGGAAAGTGGCAACCAATAATATCTACGAATTCGTGTTTTATTGCTGGAGCTAAGTACCTGAAGTAATAGTTCAGTGATTCTGATTTCTGATCGGACGGTCTAGGAACAAACATATCAACACGTTTCTTCAATCACGTCGCAATGGTTCAACGCTATTTTTCCACAGACATAGGTACTTAGTTAAATGGCATAAGGGAATGAATAGGATTTTATGGCAGGAAAAATTCAAGGTCCCTAGGGGATTTTTTGATAGGCTATCAATACTTCACGGCAAGCACTTTTCTATAGCTTTTATATGTATAGGTACCTATAGAGAATTATCGATAAACAGTGCAGGGATATCTAAGAGGCGAGTATGCCTCTGGGCTGAGGATATAGGTTTAATTCTACAGACGTAAAGCGATATGTATTTACAATCAATAAACAGCTAATCCTGTATCGTATTGTAAGCCATTTGTTTCGTGGGCCCTTTACTCGGATTAGTTTCTGCGCGACTGTCTGACAGTCATAGTGGTAAACCACGAGTTGGCGATACCTGTCACACACAATACCTACACTATACCTGTCTCCGGTCGGGCTATTCTTGTAAGGGCGTTCTTTGAACTCGAAAACGTGATACGAGCGGCTATTGGATTTCGATATGACGTCATCTCGACAAAAACCGGCCAAGTGCGAGTCAGATTAGCGTAACAAGCGTACTTGACAAGAATCACTCAGGGAGGTTACAGTCGATATTTTGCATCATTAATTTTGTGCATTATTATGATTCAAGAACGGCTAGAATCAAAATATTAATAAGAATTTAGTTTAGTGTTAGTTTAGTTTTAGTCCTATTTTTCATAGTACGGCTATTTTAATGATATTTCCATATTGCGATTTCGATATTTTTTGTTTGTAAAAATATTTTGATTTTGAAGCTTTGAAGCGATATAAAGAAAAAGATAAACGTCTGTTAAAAGTCCTAACGGCTTACAATTCGCAGCAAAAATGGTAAATTAATGAGGTAGGTATAAATATTTGGAAATGACGATTTCGAGTTGTAAAAAGTTCATTTACAGAATAGCTCTACAGCGTGCGCAATACTGCGGTCTGTTGACTCTCTGTATGTACTCGTATCTGATATCATAAGCTTACATCGGGATTAAGTATAAGCTTTATATTATCACTGAAGAGAGAAGAGCTGTAGTTCACATACACTGTAAGTATAGCAGCGACGAGCTTTCATCTATGCAGCTTAGATTGGTTATAGCTTGGGTTTGGGCGATGGTTGCCCGATGCACAATTTTATATTTTTGACACACAGATTGCTATATCACGTAGGCAAAAGGTAGGAAAGTATTTCAGAAACTCAACCCCTTATAGAGCGTGAAAAAACACTCACGCGTACGAAACCTTTAATCGGAGAACTTTAGGTCCCGCCTTTTCATGTGGTTCGTAGTTCCGTCGCTCAATACTAACAGCTATACCACCAAGACACATAGTTGATGATGCAATCCTATATTCACATACTTTTCCCTCAAATATTTTCTTGTTTATCCCTCCATTATATCTGCCCCATTCATCCAGCCACGGTCTTCCTTAACCTCGCTTCATGCACTCCAATTACGCGATTAAAATTATTCATCGCGTCAGAGTCGCGTAAAAAGAACAAGCCTCATGAATGGGGAAACGTTTGCGGTCGGCGCCGCTGTGTTCGCCAACACGCAGGGATTTACCCAACAAGTTCAATTAAGCCCCGGCTTTCAATTGCGGGCTCAAACTGCGCAAAGCCTGGAGCTTAGTTGAAAGACCCGTTGTGCGCGCGTCGGATTTCGCGCGCCGGGATAGTGTTTCGCGGGAGGTGCCAAGTGGTAACCCTATATCCCGGGTTATTGCAGGATGACCTTATACAGGTCGCAAGGGATTTAGTGGCTTTCATATGGGAGCTTTTCCTTTGATTCCTCGTTGCTTTTTTACTTAGCGAACGAATTGAATGCTTTCTAACTTAGCTATCATCAGCAAAAGTCACTGTTATGATGAACAATAAATTAAGTACTTAGTTGCTTGCTTTTCTAAATAATATTTGCCAAAGCATTAAACAAGGTCTAGGTTTAGGTATGTCACTCCCAATTATTTATATAGAGCTCTGAGCCCAAAACCTACATAAGTACAACATTTCCATTGGAAACAAAATAATTGTCGTTCAGCGTACTTAAGTCTACTTAGGTTAGGACAGAAAATTCGGATAAACAAAATAATACTTATAGGCCCACAGTCGGAGACCTGAAAATTGACATAAATAACCTGGATCAACGGTAATTTATTATACATGGTGTTAGAGGAAACAACTTGTAGGAAGTCAAGAAGGCGCCCCGGGAACACGCCAAGAGCAAGTACCGAACGGGCGCCCTCCCGCGATTCGGCCGCCATAACCGCGAGGTTGATTGGGCCATGGGTGGTGGAGGGTTGTATATGGTGTTAGTATGTATGCAGGGAAATAGTTTCCTTGAAATTATTAAGAATCTAAAATCCACAGATTCAGTTTATGGGCAATATTCGCCTAGTTGCTGAACATATAGGAACTTGAATCGGTAGTTCTAAAAGCTCTAACTGTGGTTACAAAGATAGTGATCTCCGGACAAAATAAACAAATGCGGTCCATTAAGATCGCGCCATTGTTTTACAATTAGATTGCCGCGGAGCGACGCAGCTATCGACCAGATCATCAGCTCCACAGAGACTTGCATCCTCCATAGATACGACTCAGCAGAGAGCACACGACTCAGCAGAGAGCACACGACTCAGCAGAGAGCACAGTGCATACCGGGTGCACCATCATCTCATCTCAACCCCTTTTTATGTCCCACTGTTGGGCACGGGTCTCCTCTCAGACTGAGAGGGGTTTGGCCATAGCCCACCACGCTGGCCAAGTGCGGGTTGGCGGGCTTCATACACCTTCGAGAACATTTTTGTGAACTCTCAGGCATGTAGGTTTCCTCACGATGTTTTCCTTCACCGTTAAACAAGTGATATTTAGTTTCCTAAAACGCACATAACTCGGAAATGTCAGAGCTGCGTGCCCAGGATTCGAACCTACGACCTCCTTATGAGAGGCTGAGGTTAGAACCAATAATTGTCATGCAACACCCTATTTCCCCGTCATAGAGATTCATATTTAAAATCATTACTAGATATAGAGTACCATATTATGCTGAGTAACTACAGACTAATCTATTACCTATAGTGAACTCTCATAAGCTTAATATGTTTCCTTGTGATGCTTTCTTTTACCGTTAAAAACAATCCTTGATAAATTTCTAATCCTAAGCTAAAGTACGCCTTTAAGGCTGAAGTAAGACGTGTGAAATACCTAAGGACGAAAATAGCAATTTAATTTGCAAATCCTATTTATATACTTACAGGGCTTTTCCCAGACTCTTACCTACTATCGTCTGAAAATTGATTCCTTTTCAAAATAAAGTACTTAATTCTACTTCTATTTAGTAAATTCTACTTCTAAATAGTAAGAGGACTAAATCTGAGCAAGTAGGATTTAAAGCTTATCCAAAGTTACTTATCCCAAACTAAACTACAAAAAATGTTGGGTGTATCGAAGATATTTTTATTTTGTTTATTTGTCAATATTCAAACAAGCAATTTCGCTAAAACCGTCTCCTAAGATTAACGCAACTATCCGTAAAGCCTTCTAAAATCTAAGCACTCAAACAAAAGACAAACAAAAACGAAAACTAAACACAAAATATTAAAAAAGCGGTTTTAAAAAACCTCCACCTCTAATCTTTGTTAGCTCTACTGCAGGTACCATTTCAACGATAACCATACACAATAACTGAAGATTATCTTTCGCTAATCTCCCGTAACTATTTAACCACCTTAATGTCAAAGGGATAGAGTTTAAAGTGGAACGATACGAATCTGTGTAAGGATCGCACGGTCAACGAAATGTTTCTAATAATTAGTTATCATCGATCATCGGAGCTTGGCCACATTAATAAAGATATTAAATGCCTTCGACATCCGATCACTGATCCAAAATCTACCTTAAAACTAAAACCTAAAGCTGAGATTCCTTTGAGTGAAAATCCTTAGGGCGGTAAGATCAAAGGCAGCGGCGTCTTGAACGGGTAGAGGCAAAACCAATTGTGTGACAGCAAAAGAGTAGGGGAGGGGGGGTTTAGGGGCAAAATGAAAAAGTCATCAAAATGTTTAGGCGTTTTTCAGAGATGCGACACTAACGCGGGGAGACGTGTGATCGCGGCGACAGGCTCCAAAAGGCCCCAGGGTCTCCGATACCCGGTGGGATGGTAGGCGCTGGAAATTGCAAAACCATGTACCGGGGCTTAATCAATATGATGTAAGGTTTAATGTCCGTTCGATTATTAATTAAATGGTTGATCAGTTGATCAATGAAGTACCTACAGGATTCCGCAGGGATATTATAGAGTTCTCTATAACTTTGACAGAGTATTTGTAATGTCTTTATAACCTTTAGGCGAATTAACATCTCGCATCCTGAGCTCGCATCGTATTAGCGATTCTCTTCTATGTTTCTGATACGCCCAGCCAGCTTGCGTTTTTCTAGTGGAGGATGATCTAGCTGAATTCGATATTTACTAGATACAACCGCTACTTAATCATTGCTTTCTATCAATCAGGCTTGATTGAAGTCAAACGCAAGCCTATCTAAGCCATATTTTCTTTTAATGTTCTGGCGCTTGTTATCACACCTGATAGAAAGTGTAGTGAGCTGTGACTCAGTATGAGGTTGAGTACCCACTTACTCGTAAGTGATGGTTTGAAATAGATCTACGCAACAGTAGTCTGGACCTTGGCGTTGTATATCGAAAAAGAGGAAACAAAACGCTTCGTACGTGTAAAAGGAACTTATCAATGAAAATAAATAAATACCTATTATATATTACAAAAGAAATCGGGAAAGCGCAGTGTTGGCAGACTTCCGACCAGATGGACTGACGACATTAAAAGAGTCGCGGGAAGGCGCTGGATACAAGTGGCGCAGGGCGGTGCGGGCTGGAAATCATTGCAGGAGGCCTACGTCCAGCAGTGGACGTCCGTCGGCTGAAACGAACAAAATAAATTAATAACTGATTTCAGGGTAATATTAATCCTGGAATGGGGATTAATTAGATTATACCAATAATAAATATTGGAGCAAGTACTGTTTGCTGGTCGCTACACCGCGCTAACGATCTCGCTGACAAGCGGATTGATGGTAGCGCCGGAACCAAGCCACGAGCTGACGTATTGGCCAGGAGTCACAAACACAACTTTCACTTTAGCGCAAAAAAAATTCTGGTGGAAGGATTTTCGAAGATTCCATCCGGATGCGTAGGTATCTACTAGTAATTTACTTTATTGTTATAGTGCTTCACACACTAGGTATAATTTTTTCGCTCGCTTTGTAAATTCGCTACCATAGCTCAGTGGAAGAGCGGTCACTCGCGACAGGTGGTGGTCACGGGTTCGAATCCAGTTGGTAGCGTTAATTTTGATACACTTTTCATGTATCTACTAGTATTAACGCAGCGACAGATATTCTGCCGTATTGCAGTGTTTTGGTTTGAAGTGCACTGTAATTGGTGACATTATTCGGTATAATAATAATAGTTAATGAGACTTCGAATCTGTTGTATCAAATGTTCGAGGAATTAAAACGTTTCGTACGCGTCTTTGGTACGCCGACTAAACAATGTAACAACAATGCAACGCATTCTTAGGATGGTCTTAGGTCAGCCGTATCACTTAAAATGACATAACTCATTTACTCGTTTTTGTTTACAATTTTTTTTGACCAGAAATGTAGAAATGCAGACAGAGGTACAGTATTTACCTCACGCTATCAAGCTTTATCTATAATTGAAAATAACGTTTTGTGATGGCTGCAGTCATGTTACCAAGTAAGTATACAGAACCTTTGCATAACACAAATAAAAGATACAAGTTTCTGGGGCCTTATTCTGTATCGTTCACTTAGTTAGTTAGTAACCCTAAGTAGTAATTTTTGCACAAATTACCAACCTAGGTCGGTATGGTATCATATCAGTATACCATGCTAGTTGCTATCTTGTACAAAAAGAATACAAAAATTGGATTTTTGCCTCCGTTTTCTTAGTTAATAACCCAGTTTGGGTTACTAACTAACTAAGTGAACGATACAGAATCAACACACAGGACACCAAAAATTCTAATTAAATTGTCACAGAACAGAGTAGGGTCCGAATAAAATAAATTAACACAAGTGCTTAACTGCGTTAAATGTGCATTAATCATCATTACCGGGTAACACTCATTTACCCAGTAAAGTTATTTATATGTAAATGATTCGCCGGGCAGTCGGTGGGTCCGCAGGTTGCGCGCCCCTGGCCGCGGCTCAGCCTCAAAGCCGCTTGATCCGTCAGAAGTTTGACATCGTTTGATGATCGCCGACAAATAATAACAAAATCATTAGACCTGCCCCCGATGATAACCAGACTATAACTTACTTACTACTTGATTTTTTTAGCTTCATTTCCGTAATATAGCTTTTCCCGCTGCTCTGGCTGCTGTGATTTCCAGATACCTTTACAAAATCATGGATTTTAAAAAAAAAGGGTCATTTAATTGGAGATTATTACAGATAATTATTTTATTTCTATATCAAAATCAGTACAGGCTATGAGTTGTGGTTTCAGGAAACAAGAAATATCAATAATTCCAAACCTACCTTAGTACAAGCAACTAAATCTTATAATGTTTATCAAGAAGAAATAGGGAAATTGTTGGAGGGATCACCCATACAAGCAAACGAGAGGCAAAAAATATAATTTTTTAGCTTTACATAAGCCAGTAGAGTATCATTGAAAATGATTTTTTCAGCAGAGTACAAAATCTTTTTTATTAATCGCCAAATTTTCAGTTAAAAAACTGAAAATTTGGCGGTTTGGAGGCTTCCAAAGTCGCTGTTTTTCGACTCATACGGGCCGCGAGGTCTTAGTTCGGGGCGAATTACGAACGTATCGATCGATCTAACAGTAACAGATCGAGGCATCAGAGATCGTCTGATAGGTAGGCAATCTTATCAGTGCTTCGTGAATTCCTGCGAATGCGCCGCGCTGCGGACGTCGGTTGTGATCGAACGGGTCGTGAGTTCCTGTATTTTGTTCCTACTCGACTCGTAGGTACCGATAGTTTAATACTCCGTTTAGACAGGTTAACGCACTCTCTATGTTTTATATAAACTACTAGTAGCTCCATCCATGTACCTACATCCCCAGATACGTGGAAGCAAGTACCTCGATTCTCCACGTAATCACTTTCGGAAAACTAGGACAAAGCCTTATATTCCTACACCTACACCTTAAGACAGCGATGGTCTGCACTAGTCAGCTGTACACATACTATACGAGTCGCGAAGAAAATAAAAAATCTTTGATTTTGTCACATAAGTTACAGACTCTTATGAGAGGAGCGGTGGTCACTAGTCAGCTATAACATACCATATGAGACGTGAAAAATATGAAAATCTTTGATTTTTTTCACATACGTTACAGACTCTTATGAGAAGTCAAAGCTCTGCAGCCACGTTCTGTACAGGAAATTTCCACTGAGAAACAAGAGATACAGCCTGGTGACAAACCGACGGACGGACGGGCAGCGAAGTCTCAGTATTGGGTCCTGGTTTTACTCTTTACGTAACCCTAAAAATTACTACAAAGTCGGTACTAGTAGGGGTTTCAAGTCCGAGTCTGGCCATGCCAGTCTCATCTACTCAGCACACGCTAGGTACAATATGTCGCATTTTATGGACACGTCATATTTCAACGTTTGTGCGAGAGATTCGGCTGGGAATGTAGAAAGCTTATGAAGTGGATAACGACATCCTCGTTGATATAGGTATAGCGGAAAATTTATGGTAGACTTTTACGGGAATCCACCAAACCAAACCACAGTTGACCAGCGATAACCGGCAATGGCCGCAAGCATTTCTCATTCTGAGAGAGCAGATAATACCTTCACCCTGGTCACCAGTTTTTCAGTTATATAGACCGCGGTCCCCACCACAGATGTCAACAGTCTGTACGCACGTTTCTACGGAGACAGTTTCCGCCATATTGTGGCGTATTTGTGGGAAATTTGACAGACGGCGCTACTATTTTTCGTATAAATAAAGTTTGCATAAAATGTACTGATCGCTATATCCTTAGACTCCGTATCGAAGGAGCAGATAGAAAAAGATGGAGACCAAAGAGATGATGGTCAGCGGTCAAAACCTATAGTAAGTAATATTTCTGTGGTAGAAGCGTAACAAATGGACAAACACATCGTTGATGAGGACAAGCGAGGTGTTATCATGATGTATGGCGCTGCGGGCGCTGTGACCCTGGTAATTACTAATTATAACAATTATTGTAATTGCTGCTTACTACAAGCTCACGCCTACGCTTCCGGTTAGACCATAAACGACCAAACGAATTAATGTACAGTCACGGAATGAAAAGGTTTTGCAGTAGGTACTAGTGCAAGTGAAAATCGACACTAAGGTGACGAATCTCTTCAACATATTATATCGATGAATCTCTTCATTCCGCAACTATACGTAAAAGCAGTATTAAAGAAATCATTGTGCATGTTTCTGTTTGTATTCGTATTTTATTAAAGTCTCAAACTTAGTTAAGGTACTCTAGTAAAAGACCGTTTCTGATAATGAATTGTCGGAAAGGCTAAAGTTTTGTCATTTTCTTACTTTACTCACTTGGGCAACGATTGGTATTTTTGCCTAGGTGGGGAAGCTTCAGGCATCGTTATAGTGTATAATATAAGTGTAACTCTATTTGTAATGGCATAATGCAAAAGAAATATCTTTCTTTCTTTGTTTATGTCAAGTGACACAGTCAAAACCTGAATAAGCTATCTGACTCTTATAGGGCTTTGGTAGAGATGAAGCAGGCGGCCCTTAAATTCTTATTTCGAAGAATAGTCCAAAGGGGTCAAAATAATTAATCTTTAATGTAGTCGGTGGTATATGTCGAGATGTTAGTTGTCCCTATACCATCTCATAATTCCCATATTATAGTATCAATTATGGTACCTAACTAGCCATGGACCGCAGCTTCACAGTTCACCCGTGTTAAATTCGGGCTTATCACCAATCCTGCGGATTACGGAAAGCAATGGATTTCCCGACATAAAAAGTAGTTTGTATTAACTATTAATCTAGGATATAAATATGTTTCAGTAAAATCAGTTTAGTACCTATTTGCGGCGTGAAGGAGTAACAATCATCACAAACACGCACACAAGCTTTAACTGAAAACATTCGACCATTCCAAATTAAACATATTTTATTGTTATCAAATAAAAATAC
This sequence comes from Coenonympha glycerion, assembly GCA_963855885.1. NCBI lineage: Eukaryota > Metazoa > Arthropoda > Insecta > Lepidoptera > Nymphalidae > Coenonympha > Coenonympha glycerion. The sequence continues at coordinate 16,540,941 of OY979635.1, forward strand.
AACGAAGACAGCGGTTCAATTATGAGTGCATCATAATAACGAATTCATCAAAGCAACGAAGGCGGGTGGTGGAGTGTGGGTGATCGATGGAGGGGCGGTCGCGCTCGATGGCGCGCGCGCAGTCTCCCACTGTACGGGTACTATCAACTAGGATGCATATACAAATGTATTTTCAAAGTCCTGCGAAACTTAAATATAGGCCTCATTATAATACCAAGCACCCAAGCCTTACCCAAGGCTTATCAATTCCTTTAATTGCTTTCGGTAGGTACGCTTGAAGAACAAAATTAAAAATAAAATAGAAATTATTATCCGTTCGACAAAATATAATGTAGTTCTCGTAAATCGATGGCTGGGAATGGCTGAAAAAAACGGACCAGAAACTCGGCAAATTGTACTAATAACAAGGATAGATTGAAAATCAAAATAACAATTGAAGAGAGTTGCTGAATTTCAAAGAATTAAGGGTAAAAGATTAGGTTCTCAACTTATAAAGTTATAACCAATTAAAATCCTCAAAACATTCTCTCATAAAATTCATTAATACCCAAAGAACACTTTAGACATAAATTAAAACCATCATAAAACATCGTCCGCATTAGTTGACAATCGTAAAGTTTGACCATAAACCCATGGGCACCCCATAAAATATAGAATTCGAAAAGAAACGGCTTCACAAAAAACGATGCGATCGGGTAAACCGATAGGCGGCGTCTATGAGCGATGGCTGCCACCTATCTTTATAGCATCTCCTTCATTTACACCTCGGTTAATTTAGTCCCCGGACATTTGTTAGACTACTAGATATTAATACAGTTGTAATTTAGTTCCGGGACCGGAACATTTTTTTTGTGATCATTTTTATTAAAACAAGCAGATGTGTTATGCCCTCAATATTATACACCATGTTCATTTCTAAGGACGTGTCATAGATAGTTTTATCGTTCGAATGTCAAAATTAAGGTATATTTTTTTTACATATTTTTTGACCTTTAAGAATTAAGATCCAACTTAACGATGATCTGTCCACTCCTCTCTGCCTTTCCTATATTTTGTAAGAGACAATCTCCTGGAGGGACTTCACCTGGGAAAATTATCTGGAAAGTCCTCAGTCAGATGCTTCACTCCAATGAATAGCAATCGACTATACTAAGACTAAAAAGTTAAGTCTAGATATAATTAATTAGACTTTCAGTGACATGTTATAAATGACACAATTAAATTTTATAAGTATCACACACAGTAAACGGAATAAAACTTAAAATAATTAAAAAATAAAAGTCTAACTAAAATTCTGTCTGTATCATGATGAATCGGAGTACCTAGCATGTGCAAGGCAGCGGGCACGGAGTAGCAGGCAGCACACTCGGGGATCGGCGCTGGTCGACTCGGGCGCGGGGTCAACAGCTGCGGAGAAAGCGCCTTGATTGGATAATCTGGATGCAATTGCTACGCGGACGCCGATGGGATGCGCAACATTTTAAACATGGAATCCCAATGCTCTCATAATTTCATCTTTCATTTTTATATAGCTGCGGAATTCAGACGACTTTCTGCACTTCACAAGAACCCACAAAAAAAAAACAGGTTTTTTTGTTTTCGATAGTTTCAAAATTAGGTAAAAACTTGGACGGTGAAGGACAAGAATTTAAGAAGAAGATTTCTTTAAAGTGAAAACATTATAAAGGCGTGTGTACTGTGAAGCCGCACTTAAAATTGTTTATCATAATTGACTAGCCGCTAGGATATGCCTACGTGTACTATGGTCTATGGCCATATACCTCTCAATCTTAGAGGAGATCCGTAGATTGAAATGATAATGAATATGGTGCAAAATGATAATTATTTCGCGAATAAAATATCTTGAAAGAGAAATCAACAAGTAAAGATATTAGACTGCTGTTTAGAATTTAAGTGATTCTATATTGAGTGCGTGAGTTACAATCTACCATTTTTCGAACAGTAGCTTAGAAACACTTATCATGATGGGAAATACCTAGGCAAAAAGATCGGGAAGCCAACCAACCAGATGGTCAGACCAGCTGAGGGACTCCGAGTGCAAACACACAAGATTGCAGGCCTCCAATAGAATCCAGTGGAAGAAATTAATTTGCAAGTTGTAGCAAATCACCTAGGATCCCCAATCTTCAGCGAAAAAGACTACTGGAGAGAGAGATGTTGATCTTGCGAATTAGCCAAATCAAAGAAATCGAAAAACCAGGACAAAGGCCTCCTGCAATGATTTCCAGCCCACACGATCCTGCGCTACCTGTATCCAGCGCCTTCCCGCGACTCTTTTAATGTCGTCGGTCCATCTGGTCGGAGGCCTGCCAACACTGCGCTTTCCCGTGCGGGGTCGCCATTCCAAAGAAAATCAAAGAAATGCATTTGCATAATTTGCATGTTCGGCGCCCCTGGCCGGAGGGCTGGCACGCGTCTGCGTTGCAATCTGCTAGTCGGTTAACTTTGTTATTTATACCGCACTCATTGTTTTTTATTGACATGACCCGGGTTCAACTGTTGCTGCGTTCCGTGCAGTTATATCTACCTACTGTGACTTGATAACGTACGTGTGGAGATTTATATACTCGTAACTTACGCAATTGAAATCTTTGAAGGCAACGTTTTCATAATAACTTTATGACGCACTATATAGGTCAATTACTACCTCATTTTTATTTGGCTATCTAATTCATACTAAGTAGTAACCACAGAAATTAACGTACTGCGCTGAACTGAGGACCTACTTCTACTTCTGTTCATGTAAATTTTATGTTAACACCAGCCTTGCTAAAAAATTGCCTTTTGAATCTCTTAATTTTTTTGGATAGTGTGTTTCTTTGAAATATTTTTAAAAGTGTGTCTTCTCGATCAATGTCACCACAATAAGGCCCTAACTCAACCTCAACATTTCTTTTCATTTCATATGGGATTAATGTAAAATAATATAGTCAACCGACTACAGTCAGTTAATAGAAGGAAACTAGGATATTTTTCATTAGATTTCCAAACAACTCACAAAAAATTTAAACGACATGTTTAAAATATTGTATTACAAATGCATCGAAGTACCTTTACGATTTATCAAAATTCAATACAAAAGGTATACAGGAAATCTCGAAGCTCAAATCTCACAGTAATTACAATACCTACAAAGAACTTATTAACACGACGAGAATGGCAGAAATTTAGATGCACTCATATTCATGTGTCTATTATGGACAAACGCATCGATGTCCCGTTCAGACATTAGCACTTTCTTTGGGAATTTAGCAGTTTGTCTGTCGCATAGAAATACTCTATTCGATTGAATCGGCCCTTGTATTCCATCGCTCAATAACCCATGGTGAAAATCAGCATCGTAACGAAAATCTACTTTTTTGACCGGTTCTCTGCAATCATTGTGATACTTAGACTGGATCCGATAAGCGAAAGGTATCCCGGGACCTTTATTAGGTTTTTCATTAATATATTTGTTATTTAACTGACCTTGATCTTTTCTTTGTGACTGCCTATTCGTACCGTGAAAAAGACTTAAATCTTTCCCGGTTGTATATTTCATTGGAGCCTGCAGATGTACAGGACAACCTAGATGTCGAGGAATAGTTTTTTCAGCTATGGCATCACTAATTCCTTCGTTATAAATATTTTTTCTACAGCGTTCGCTGTCATCTTTATACACTGATCTTCTGAAGCTCCCATCATTTCTGACTTTATCTCTGGTAGTATTTGGTTCATCACGATATTCTCTTTTTGGTATAGAATTGAGTAGATTTTCATAGTCGTTACATTTGTGATAATCCCTAATAGCTTCTTCATGTAAATTAACGTTTTCATAAGGTCTCATTTCATTGGCATAGGTTCGGTACCTACATGTATCATAATCAGGTTTTTTCAATATGGGTATAGGATAAGTAAGGGAGGTTTGTTTATTTACCCTTTCTCTGATATTAATGTCTGAGGTGGAAATGTTGACTTCTGAAGTTCTAGGTGTTCTACTCAAAGAAGAACATGCCTCGCAGCTTGAGTCTACTAACTGAGATGTCATAGTGCTGTTGTCCGTAAATCTCATGATATTATCCTTAAAAGTAAAACTTCTGTTGTCTCTGGATTGGCACCGATCCATTTTACATTTGTGGCACCAACAATGAAATTGATCCTCTTCCATTTCTGGTCCAGATTCGTCTGAATACATTTCAATAGACGGACTCCAGCGTATATTTTGTACCAGGGACGGATAAGTTGGTACAACTTGCTTCGGTAAAGATATTGATGAGGTGACGTGAACAGGATTATTATCGCTCTTTCTGCCATGGAAATTAAACCCGAATTCCCTTGAGAATTCATTGGGGTTCTGCACGAGGTCCAGCATTAACTTTGCTCTGGAGCTAGCCATAGCCATGCTTTCCACATCACCAGAACTGAGAATAAGCGTTCTTTGAGAACTTCTCTCATATTCATATTCATCTTTACTGATATCATTTTTTGGTAGACCTCCCGTGTTATTTACAATGACACTGTTTTTTGACTGTTCCTGGTTCATAGTACTACTTATTGATTTTAATTATTCTTTTGTGTTTAACTAATCATTTCATGTTTATATTTTTTGTTATCTTGATAGTTCTATGACTTTCTTTGACATTTTGTTCTGTCATATGTATGTCATAGACTATTGACAAAAAATCTAGAAATTGCAAAAAGAAAAAGATGTAACCCAAACAGAGTGGATAATTTAATTGCTCCTAATATTTTATATATAGTTTAGCCTTCTGCCTATACACTTTCGGCATTTTATTAGCGATATCGCTAGTAGAATGTCACTTCGTCTAGGTCCTTAGACCTTTATGATTTGTAGTGATGGACTTTAGGGGGCCTCCTATGATGGGCCCTGCTGCCATTGAGATCTGGTGAGTGAGCGGTGCATAAGACTGTGAATGGTACTTCCGCCAGCGGATCTGTTATGATAGTAGACAGTTCTAAGTGGGTGTAAGGCCCATAAGTCATAACTCTTTCGTTTCCCCTGAAGGTGGGATATGCGTTAGGAAAATTATGTTCGTAAAAAAGTGTCCTATTAATAATTTCTTGTTCATTTCATTTGTTTGCTGTGTTACTAACATGAGACAATAACACTACGGCTTCAGACAATTCAGCGGCTTTGTACGGAACCTCTCGAAACTGTCAAGTCCCACAAACTTGTGCCAACAGCGCGGAGGATGTAAACATGTGGAGCGACGGAAGCGCCTAGTTGATCGCGAACCACTTCAATTCATAATCTCGTGCCAACAGCAGATTGACTAATATATTTCCTTACAAACTTAACTTGGCCATCATCGACTGCGATTTTAGTTATTGTGGCAGTGGTGATATGGATGGTTGTTGCTGCAAATGTATCGTTGTTGGTGATGCATCTTGACCGGCGTAAGATGAGCCATTGTTGTACTGTGTTATGGCAAGTGATGGTTGAAGAGTTAGTGGGGAATTTTGAGAAGATGCTTTAAAAATAATGCATTAACCCTAAGTTTTATTTTAATCTCGTTTCAAGCCTATTACAGTCCTGGTGATGTCGATAACCTGGCTATTTGGTGTGGGCTACGATAGACGATAGTCCATCAATAAAAGCTCAAACCACTGGATAGACCCGAGCTAAAAGCTCTATACCTATAGCTTTTGCGACATCGCTCAAGTATGGATTGTTGAAAATGTGTTGATCCCCTAAATTCACGCAAGTGAAGATGTCAACTGGCGCCCTCGATTTATTTATACGAGTACAGTCGTAGATATATTATGTTAATAAAAAAAAATGTATTCCAGGAGTGCCCATAGAGGTGAAAATTCGAACAATTCATCCATACATCCATATCCATATGTGCAATCACAAAAAAGATGCGAATCATCAGATACCATAGACACAGAGGCGGCGGTAACGCTAACGAGTTCAATGGTTTTTACGCAAAAATGCCCAATGCGCCTATATAAAGAATCCTCACTTGAAAACATCATTATTATACGATCCAGCTCATCGCCTACACGGAGAGGTCAGCGGTAATTGGAGAGGTAGGCAATGACGAGTGCCCCAAGACGGCAGATGCGCCTGATTGGCGAGTCAAAGATCAGAGGAAGTGATGCTGGCAGCTGGCCGGCGCGTGCGCACTGCGCGGCGCTGCGTTACTTGCTCGCTACTTATTAGTTTATTACCAATCTCCACGACGCGACGATGCGCCAGACTTTTAATTGTGCATCTGTCATCAGGCATCAGTGCTACTCGGGCGATGTCAAATTGACCTTAGTGTATATTATCTCTGCAGGCGGCTGCATTTCGCGGTAGCGGGTGCACTGGAAAAATCTGTTCTTGTAGTACATATGTACTTAGGTATAGCAACTGTAGCCATATGACTCTAGGATTGCAATTTGCAATTGGTATTGCACTTTTTACTTTTTTTTACACTATACAACTTAGTACTTCTCATCTCACCTGATGCTAAGTGATGATGCAGCCGAAGATGTTAACGTACTAACTTGGAAGGGGTAAGTAAAGTCACCTCAACGGTTTCTAGGCAGCATCGCACCGGAACGCTTAATCGCTTGGTGGCACGTCTTTGCTGGCAGGGTGGTAACTAGCCACGGCCGAAGCCTACCCACCAGACCAGACCTGAGCCAATTTAGAAATTATAAAATTCCCAATGTTGATAAGATTCTTCTTGCGGAGTTGCTTGGAAGTCTTGAGTCTTGCTCATCTCATCTTTTATTATTATAAAAAAAATAGGTATACCTACGCAATTCAATAAATGTATGAGAATGACAGTTGTCTCTACGGAAGTCATGTGAGCTATTTAGTGATCGGATATGTTAATATCATACATCGTTTGAATTACGTTCCATAGACATACCAAAAGCAATGTAAGCCCGGCACTTGCACATCGTGGAAAGACCCATCCCCAGCTGTGGGACACAAAAAATGTTTGAGAATATACTTAGGTTAGGTTAGGTTACCTACTGTAACACTGGGAAAGAGATGAATTATTTTATTAACGTTATTTTTTTATTGGATTTGTAACCGATCCATATACATAGAGTCAGACTCAAAATATCTACTGTCTATGGAGAGAGGTCCAGAACGCATAAAACTTTACGACCACCTGTTATATTATTAACGACACAATGTTTAATTGCCTTTTATGTGCCACAGGCGCAGTTTATAGCTCAGCTTATCGCGCAGCTTGTTTTAGGCGTAATATAGTAGTGTGGTGGACGCGCGCCCTCAACTGAATCGTTAAATTGGAGTGTGTGAGATATGGTCATTGTTACTTATAAAGACGCTTTTAGAGAAAAAGCACTAAACCTTGTTATGTTTCCTGAAATATTTTTCGTAGCATCATCAGATGAATTTTACCTAGTAGGTAAGTACCAATATTTTCTCTACGCAAAGGGATACCTACATAGAAGTCTTTGCGCAAAATTTACTCAGACACCAAAACATCCTCTGTAGATTGACTTTAAAAAGAGCATTAGGTACGATTGGGTAAAAATATTATTAATTTAAACAATCACAGTCAAAAACTTGTGTTAGAGGTAAAAATTGTTGGGAAGAGGTCTCCAGGGCGCCAGAGACGTAAATGTTTGGACGATATAAAGGGGTGGACAGGACTTACCTACCCAGATTTAAAGAAATCGCTTTTCGATTGTTGATCGCCAAACTTCAATTTAAGGAAGAGGGCACGTGATGATGATGACAGTCAAAAGTCATGACAGTCAAAAGTCATCATGGTTTGAGAAAAAAATATACCTACTATATAGAGACAAAATCGCAGGCACAAGCTACACCAGCTAAATAGTGTCACTTGAGTAGGTAAAACATACTGTAGTTTAACTATCATATAAATCGGAAGTACTAAACATATGAAAATTTTTTGATGTTACGGGAAAACTCTCGCGATGAATGATGTACCTAAATATTTTCAAAGAATCCAAGAATTTCATAATCAAGGAGCTATGATATTCCTAGATAAACAGGAAAGACATTATAGGTCTCTGTTTTCCTGAGAGCCCGGATACAAAGGTCACTTTATTTGACATTCCTGGCAATAAACGTCAAAAATAAAACCGCTTATAAAAGCACGGCGACATTTTCTTAATTGATTGTGGCCATAATATTTTTAACGACCTCAGACGCTTTCCCACTGTTTCACAATATTTTTATTTACCATAGAAGTTTTTGGTAACGTTTTATTGTTTTCCAAAATGCAATAAAAATGTTGTGTTGTTTATCATTGGTAAAATATTACCTACAAGATATTTCTATACCGGCTGTGTTTTATTACAAATAGCTTGCGAGATACCTGTACCTATCTACCTAACTGTAAAATTAAAAAAAAATATTATTAATCAAAATATTTCTGTTAAGTTAAAGCGTGTTCCGGCTCATAATCAATATTGAAAATCATGACAAATCCAAAGTTTTTTTCTTCTCTATTAATAAGAAGGAAGAAAGGAATTTTACGATTTTGCAATGTGAAGTCAAAATTCATGCATTTCGACTTCTATATAGTGAAATTTATAGTACCTATTGAGACAGTCAAGCCCTCAGGTCCAGTAGGGCGATCGGCTAAAAATGTATCAATCATTAAAGAACTGTATAATCAATGTCAAGACATGAGTGTTGACCATTCACAACACTTGAAAATTACGTTTTGATATTGATGCAGTTCTTTAATGATAGATACATATTTAGCCGATCGCCCTGCTGGTTTAATTGATGAAGCTTGCCAACCCGCGATGACAATGACTGTTGATTCCAATAAGTATTTCCCATAAGTATACCTATATATTTTTTTTTTCATTCCATTTTCCATTTAGGGAATGAACGACCGATCGAAAAGAGTGAATAGCATCTTCAATCTTTGACCACATCATCACTTTCCATCAGGTGAGATTGTGGTCAAGCGAAGCCTACATTGAATAAAAAAACATATTTCTAGGATTATAGCTCAGGCCGCTGATTTTTCCAGAACTTTCCATAAAATAATCCAGAATTTTCTTAAACAAAGGTGTCAAAAACTACTTAGGTAGGTACTTAATGGGGAATTGATACAACTGAATAGTAGCCAACTATCTGAAATGGACACATTCCTAGTTTATAGACTATAAAATATCGAATGGCCTATATGATGGCTTTGATGGGTTTAATTGTGGCCCACCACGCGTTAATTTGTCTTTTACGAGCGCTCCGTGAGTTAGTTGTTTTGTCGCGCGTTTATGTACTGGTTCACAGTCATTGGGAGTTTATGTGTTTGTAGCTACGTCGTTTAATTGGGGAAATGCGTCGTAGTTAAAAATATTTATCAATGCGTCGTTATGGTTTCCATTCAGACACCTAACTACCTATTTGCCCGCCAATCTCTCCGCCAACGTCAAAAAAATCCGGAAAAGGGAACCGTATCCAGCTGTAAGACAATATATTAGGTCAAGTGCGGGTCAGAATCACTGTGCGTGAGTGCGCACTGAGAATTCCGTACTAACAAGATAAATTCCAACCAAAACACGAAATTCAAAACAAAAACGTGAAAAAATCACTTTTATGGTAAGTATTATTATAATGTCCGGCCCCCCTTAATATTGTATTTTATTTTAATGTAACTATATATGTTTAAAATGAATAGAGGTTTAACGAAATATTCTTCGTCTACCTGTTGGTGCTATCAATATCGAGCAAAAAGCAAGCAAATATCACGTTTGTTCTATAGGAGCCCCCTAAATATTTATTTTATTTTTTTAGTGTTTGTTGTTAGAGGGGCACCAGAAATATATCATCAGTGGAAATTTCAAGTGCCTACCTATCACGTTTCAAGAGATATAGCCTGGTGATGGACTCACGGACGGACAGACGCACGGGCGGACAGCAACGTCTTAGTAATATGGTCCCGTTTTTACCCTTTTGGTACGGAACCCTAAAGAATGGTTGGCAGAAGGAAACTTTACCTAAAATTGAGTGTGCCTGGCCTTGTAAAAGATAGGCAAGGATAATTTTTTATCATCGTCTCCTTAGTCTACAACCGGACGACTTTTAGGTAATATAGGTATGAGAATGAAGAAGTATTTGACCCTAGCCGGCACTACCTATACTTAGAGTCCTGTGAACTACGATGTCTCCATTCATTAAAAATACCAAATCATTTGTAATTCGTGCATATTTCGATCATATTGTGGTGTTATTCGGATTCATATAGTAATATTCTATGCTCCTAGCCATATTTGGTTCGGAAATCGGGATATGGGAGACATCGGGGATATACCGGACTCTTAAGTCTTAAACCATAAAATAGTCTACTCATAATAATTATTTCGAGTATTTGAATAAAGGAGGAAATGTAAATGGTCTCTACTCTATTAGTACTTACTCTCGCTAACCCTCCGTCGGCGGCAGGGGTAATATTGCCCCGATAAGCATCTCATTGTGAATAATTGTAAAGTGTATTTTATTTGTATAAATATAAAGATATCTTCGAGCGTATCAGTTAAACGTACGAGACAGCTCTTATTTGTATTGTACGAGTATTAAGACATATTCTAAAACTTACTTTTTAATGTTCATTAAAAGGACATGGGGAAGTGTCAGTATGTTTGTACATCGAGTTTTTTTCGATATCGATAAAGGTTAATTCTTTGCTCATTTTTCTTGTATCATAGAAATACCCTCACATTTTACAACTTTACCAATAAAAATTAATCTGTCAACTTAAATTTTAGCTTTTGCGGTTTAGATTTTACGGTATAATAAAGAAATTAACATACCACTAAAAGACCACAAAATTTTGTTAAAAATATTAAATCCTTGAAAGACCGCTCTATTGACCTATTTCTTGAAAGAAAATTAAAATAAGCAGCACACTGATGATAATACATTACGAGGTACGCCTTATTGGAAGTTGAGAAAATTATATCGATAACTTACACCCAACAATCGACACGGTGTCCCTTCGGAACTACTCGTTACTTGTACAGTGCGATAATAGGCGCCCCGCGGAGAGGCTGTGAGTCTTTTGTATGGGTAATTTCATTCCGCCGGGGTCCGAGCGACCCTCCCCTGCCGCCCCATCCCGGCGATGTAACACCTCATTACACACACTGTGAAGTTAGTTTGTCAGAAAACTGTTAACAAGCGTTTATATTACAAGGTTTTGTTTGTTACTAGCAGTTGCCCGCGGCTTTGCTCACGTGAATATCGGGTTTACACAAATCCCCGGGGAACAAAGGATTTTTGTTTAGGTAGTTATAGAAAGCAGCCTATGAAATCTATCTCCATTCCAAATTCCCACTGCAGTGGCCATTTGTGGTTTGGTGGGCCTCATACACCTTTAAGAACATCGATAAGAACTCACAGGCTCACGGTTTCCTCACAATATTTTCCTTCACCTTAAGCGAGTGATACTTACAGCCGTTTTCACTAAACCTAGGAAACTCCTAAATCGAATGCTTAGCCGATAGGTGACAGTTTTCACCTACAACAACTGTCACCTTAGGGCTAAGCATTCGATTTAGGCGTTTCCTAGGTTTAGTGAAAACGGCTGTTAGTTTCCTAAAGTGCATGTCCGGAATTTTAAACTACTACAAATTAAAAGAACACCTTTTGCTCACCTTATAGCAATAATATCACAAATATGTTGCTCGACAACTTCACAATAAACATAAAGATTAAAATTTTAATAAGAACACAGTTTTGATAACAAAAGTAACGGCTATCGATAACTTTCTACATTTTTTAATTCTAAATTGGGGAGTTTCTCTGAAGATATAAATATACCCGTAACATAACATAAAACAAACCAGCTAACGCCCCACAACTCTCATTAAGGGCAGGTGGAGTGGCATTGTATTAAAATGTTTTATTTTGGCAACCATAGACCGGAATATTTTGTTTGATAACGAATGTCAGTGAAGAGATGTAGCGGGAAAGTTGGTATCCATTTTAGCTTTACTATCTCAATGGCTAATAAGTTCAATATGCTTAAATATAACTCGCCTTGATACTTACAGATTAAAAAGTTCCATGCCTTTTTCATTTTCTTTGTGGTTAGTGTCTTCTTTGTTATAAATATATAGTTCAAAGTTATTGAGATGCTTTGAAAGGTACGGTATGAAGGTTAGATGTACGAGTAGTATAAGGAAACCAAAATACATAATATATATACATACCTAATTACTTTATAAATTAATTAAACCAAACAATTAAAAATACCATCATTTGCCGCTGAATAATTGTAAGGAACCTAATTCTTATTTAATAATCAGTTTTGTAGGCTGGATTCTCTTTATGATCTATGGTTCTGCTAGGTTATCTGTAAGCTTATAACTTGCAGTCGTTCAAAACCGTGACCCGTTGGTGCCGGCGGGGGTCCGTGAGGCCCGCTCATCAATTATCCGCCGACTGTTGGTGCCCTCTCGCGGTGTCATAGCAGACGTCAACAGGTGCCCGATGGAGATGTAATTTAATTTAGGAACCCGCTCGTAATAAAAAAACCGGGATCACCGCAAACCTCTACAGCTAGGGAACATTTAATAAATCGAAGAAAATTATTCTCATTTGGAAGTCAAATCAAGGTGCCCGTCGATAAGACTTTGCTAGTGGATTGTGGTATGGAGTTCAGTTATACATATTTTATACACTTGATTTCTTAATTAGACAATCATTATTTTGATCGGACGATAATAATTTCAATTTGAGTATATAAGCGTGATTCTTAAATAAGAATCACGCTTATAGATCATGCCTATTAGATATTTATTATATATAGTAAAAGGGCAATTAACTCAGTAAATTTTAAGTAAACAATTTATAATAGGTCATATTAAACTTTAATCCATATACACAAACAAGATGATAAAATTATAAGTATAATACATTTAACAAAAAATAAAACAAAACATAAAAGAAGATCGATATCTCGATCTTGTAAACGATCCCAATGCCCAAAACACATAATTAGTTTCATATCCCCGCGTCATTATTCGCATTTCGATATGATTTATTCGTGTGCGGGGGACAGCGGGGCGGCGGCGTGTCGGGGGGCGGGGCAGAGGATCGTGATTACCCGCTCACAGCGTGATCGCGTTTCTCAACAAATTGAGACGTGGGTTATTACTTACCCCCATCGCCATTAACGGGTTAACAAGTTCACTGCGGTAAACAATTTTGAGGCTGTTACTCGATAATTTATCATTTAGTTTGTAGCTGAAAGTTGTTTTGCAGTTTGGTACGAAACCCAAATTTTTTTAATATGACCTCAAAATTGAAGACTGAAATTGTATTTACAATTCAATATCATCTCGATCTCATACCTGTATTATATAGGATTACATATTTTAACGAATTTTCATTGGATTAATTAAAGTCTTAGTTTACTTTTGGTTATCTACACTTCAACATGACTTTATGCTTATTTTATAAGAATATTAAAAATTAGGTAACTCAGAATTCTATTAATAAAAATCCAAAAAGAACCCTTTTTAAATTTCTTCAATTTACACTTGCATACAGGATAGGTACAAGTTATTTTTAATGATTGGTTTATACTACCTAATTGTGATTGAATTTAGATACCCTGGTACAGGTACTAATTGTGATCGTTTTTAAATACCTAGCGTTCATTTTTTATGCACGAACTCTGATAGATGTAGTCATATTATGATTGGTTTTTTATCATATTTGTAGAAACATTGGATCCCATTTCAAGTGGAGCAAATATTTATAAACGTCCCAACTCGCAAGTCATTCAACTCTTTAGAGAGCGTCGCTGAGGAGCTGTCAAACAGTAAATTATATTTTACAATTGTTTATATTCCAGTTTAACAGCAACAAAGCGCGACAGAGCGTCCTGGGTGCCACAACGGACGCGTTCTGTGGCCGACTTTAGCGGCTGTAAAGTAGTGCGAGAGATACCCGCTGCTCTGTCTGAGACCTGAGTGATATAAAACTGAATCTACGAAATTTAATCCATTTGCCGGAGTTGGTGGCAATAGGGAATACTTCCCTCCAGGCAGGTGCTATGCTTGGTGAACGCTTGTGATCCGAGCGTGTGACGGCAGAAGTTGTATTTATAGAACGCTCGTCGAATGCTCTGTCAGCGTGTGCTTTTGCCCTGGTTACGCCATCTATCGTCAGCTATCGAAGACCACTACATCCCTATGAAACGCGTAATAGAAACATCAAATGAAGTTGGGAAAATAGTCTGCACTTACTTTTTCCTGCTTAAACGAAGTAACTTATAATAATGAAACAATTAAGATCTCAAGCATTTTAGGGACATTATGAAATAAGTATCACGCCACTAAGTTTTTATATTTATAATTAGAAGTTTATTAGGTAAAATAGAGTGAATCTTCTAAATAAGGGCGGCTCCATATTACATAATATTCAACATGATCAATATCATCACTTTCCATCAAGTGAGATTGCGGTCAAATGTAAACCTACACTGAATTGAATATATTTTCGAGGTAATTCACGAAACCAGGTTCTATTTTAACTTAAAATCTAAAGCATCACAAGAAAGCTCGAGCTTTAGGTAGACAGTAGACACATAAGTATAACTTTACACTTGAACTTACGATATAAAAATTTACACGTAATCACTTATTTCAGTTGACTCTCTCATAGGCATAATTTGACGCCTGCTCTTAACCTACAATTTTAAATAATTACCGATTTCTGATACAAGAAACAACTAAAAATATGAACACTGTTCGCTATACGTAAGTACAATAATTTTTTTTTGCTTTTCTGTTCCCAAAGTTTACAACTGCCATATATTACGGGTTGTAACTTGCTCTATGGCTCTATGGTTTTACGATGCCCCTGAATGGTCAGCATTATACAAAAGACGTTTGCTACAATATGGGGCTTAATTTGTTTTGGTTGTTCTGAATTGTTGTATTGTTTGTAGATTTATTGTTTTGACTTCGACTCGTCTCGAGTCCGCGGGGGATGGAATTAGAAATTTGTAAGTATTTTGTTATAGGAACAAGTGATTTTTGGACAGAAATGACGCACTAGCAGATAAATATTACCTATGTGTATTTTAAAGTTGTTTTCAAAAGAAAATTGATAAAAAATCAATAAGTATCTACCTTGGCACCTAATAATTAAGTGTAAAGTGGTCATAATATACCTACCTATATACAGTACATGACTTGTTTCTATCAATAATTAATTGTATGGAACCCTAAAAATACTTGATTTTTAGGGTTCCATACCAAAATGGTAAAAATGGAACCCTTATGGTGAGACTTTCTCCGTCCGTCCGTCCGTCCGTCCGTCCGTCCGTCTGTCACACTCGATTATTTCAGTAACTATTAAAGCTATCGACCTGAAATTTGGAATAGTTGTAGGTAATTGCGGCGCGACGTTATTGCAATCATAAAAAATTGAAAATCTTTTTTATTTTTATTTAAAAAGGGGGGAAAACCGGGTCGTCAAAATTTCAAAATGAGATAACAATATTAAGTAGGGTATCATAAGAAAGGGCGTTACTTGTGTATTCTAAAACAGATTTTTATTTATTTTTATTATTATAATCGAAAACTATCAGTTTTCGATTTATAGAGCAAACTGTCGAAAAAATACCGTCCCCCCCCCCCCTTATCTCCGAAGTTTACCAATCGAAAAATCTGAAATAATTATGATCAATAGAAGTAAACGTATATTTTACAGGAAAAATAAAATCAACTCTCTAACTATTATACTTTTTTTGATAATAACAATAAACCGGCAAAAACAAAGTTATGTTTGCGGTTTGCCAACAAAAGTACCTACATGTAAATTATACTCGTAAATTCATTAACCAAAGTGATTATTTTAATGTTTAACTTCTTTTATGGTATGGAACCCTCGGTGCGCGAGTCCAACTCGCACTTGGCCGGTTTTTTTTTTTAAACTTTATACGGCACTTTTTAAAAACACTAAGGTGTACTTTTTAACTGAATCAACTGCATTATTGCATATAGGTCCTCGTACCTATCTAATCTAAGCACCTACATGAAATTTGACTAGATACCTATTTAAGTGTGGATGGTTGAACCCAATGAGCTACTTATTTGTAAACCCATTGAGATATAAGTATTTGAACCACATACCTAAATTACACTAAGAGTACCTACTTTTTCAGATCATTCCTTATTTAAAAATGGAGTAGGACCCACAAAGATTGCGTATAGGTCGCAGGCAGGTACGAGCGTACCCAAATAAAGCTATAAAGATAAAATTTAATAATTTAAACGATAGATTATTCCCCGCTTGATTCATGGGCGGAATCAATTCACTTTACGATCTGTCAGGACGTTAAAAATTTAATGGCGACTGGGGTAAGTGACGCTATCTTTACAACGCTCGCGTTTTGGATGTAATACTTACGTGATCCACCCGTATGTACCAGTCAGATAAGTTTATAGCTATACTGATCAACAGTCGCTGCCCGTGGAGCTATAAAATGGGGAATCGGACCGCCTCTTCCGATCCCTGTGTGGGCGAGATGCGCCGCACATTAGATACGAGTAAATAAATACTCCACGTGTTTTGTATCCACTTACAATTAAGTAGGTAAGTAGGTACTTATACAATATTTACAATCATTGTTTACAATAAGTAAATTATTGCATATCACCTATTTATGTAGAGTTTCATACACTACGGGATACCTACATAAAAGTCTTTGTACACTACTTAACTTACATAATTCGAATTTTAAGCAATGAGCGTAGGAGGTATAGACAATGGAAAGAAGACTCTATGCTTCAAAATATCATTTTCATTGGGTCCCGTGGACCGTAACCCCTACAAATACAAGAATATTGTTTGCAATCTATCCAAGTTCGAATCGTTGAGTATATTGTGCTTCTAGATCTTAAAAAAAGTTTAGCTACAGACCTGAAAACTTGCTTTTTACGTGTATGATCGCTAGATTAGCTGCACTTTTTCTCGTAATCAATAATAATCGTATCATAATGCTTTTCTTATCCAGCCTAATAAACTTTCTCATTCCGGGAACGAGCACCGACTCTCGCGCCATTCAGCCGCACAGTGGGGGCGGGCCGCGTTGTTCTACTCTGGACAAAGGTAAACAAGCATTAGGCCCATTGAGCGCGCGAGCACGCCACTGTGCACAATGTGGCGTGATCACAATGTACAAGACTTAACATAATGAGGGCTCACTTGTGACAGGTACAGGGTGCTCGCCAGTTAGAGGGAAGAAGTGATATTAGATAAAGGTTGCTCGATTACACGATTAAGTATTTCATATCAGTTTAATGCTTGAAGAAAGACATTTTTAGGGTTCCATACCAATTTGGTAAAAATGGAACCCTTATGGTGAGACTTTCTCCGTCCGTCCGTCCGTCCGTCCGTCTGTCACACTCGATTATTTCAGTAACTATTCAAGCTATCGACTTGAAATTTAGAATAGTTATAGGTAATAGTGACGCGACGTCATAACAATTGTAAAAATTTGAAAATTGTTTTTATTTTTACTTAAAAAGGGGGGAAAACCGGGTCGAAAAATTTTCAAAATGAGATAATAATATTGAGTGGGGTATCATGTGAAAGGGAGTTACTTGTGTATACTAAAACTAATTTTTATTTATTTTTATGCCTGATAGTTTAATTTATTGGGCAAACTGTCGAAAAAAATACCGTTCCCCCCCCCCCTTATCTCCAAAGTTTACCAATCGAAAAATCTGAAATAATTAAAATCAATAGGCATTAACGTATATTTTACAGAAAAAATAAAATCAACTCTCTAACTATTATACTTTTTTAGATAATAACAATAAACCGGCAAAAACAAAGTTATGTTTGCGGTTTGCCAACAAAACTACCTACATGTAAATTATACTCTTAAATCCATGAACCAAAGTGATTCTTCTAATGTTTAACTTCTTTTATGGTATGGAACCCTCGGTGCGCGAGTCCGACTCGCACTTGGCCGGTTTTTTTAAATTATAGATAGGTTGAAAAATTGTGAGAATAGGTTGGAGCGCGTGGATACGACGATATTAATATAACATCGCCTTTGCTGAAAACGCGAAAGATAGAAGAAGAGAAATGATGGAAAGCAATGATTTTAGGTCGGAGCGAGGTAAAAAAAGTTTTCTTTCACTATATTGGAGTCATCCAGCATTTCTTAATATGTATATGTATAAGTACCAGAGTGGCTGGCAATTCAGATACCTCAAGGGCATTCTAAACCCCGAGGATAAGGTAAAATTACTGCACGAGCGGTTACATATAATAATAGAGTAAAAAAAGTAGAAATCATTTTCGGAGAAAGGATTACATTAAGAAAAAGATGATCCTTTTTAGGGTTCCATACCAAAATGGTAAAAGTGGAACCCTTATGGTGAGACTTTCTCCGTCCGTCCGTCCGTCCGTCCGTCCGTCTGTCACACTCGATAATTTCAGTAACTATCGAAGCTATCGACTTGAAATTAAGAATAGTTATACGTTTTAGTGACCCGACGTCATAGCAATCGTAAAAATTTGAAAATGGTTTTTATTTTTATTTAAAAAGGGGAGAAAACGGGGGCTTCGAATTTTCAAAATGAAATAACAATATTGAGTGGGGTATCATGAAAAGGCGTTACTTGTGTAAGCAATTCTTCCCAGTCTTCTCCAAATTATTGAAATTCCTTTTCGTTTACAGTTCCAGGATTGTGAATAAAAGATTCTTTCCACTTATTTATCTTTTGTATTTTTTCATAAATCAATAATTCAATTAGTAACATTTTTTTCGACATATCTTTTTCAATCACAGACAGAACTAACTACATTTCTATTTTCAAATTCCATAAAAAATAATATTAATCGTAAAGAGGTTTGTTTTCCAAAAATTATACATATTAAATACTTCACGGTGACGCAAAATATGAATGAAAACTAAACATAAATCTTCAGCACGCTAACAACTCGTCCATCCTGATATACATTTCGCGTCCCCGCGAAATACTGAACACTGTTACAAACAAACATCAAATAACCTAAGAATCATATTATCAATCCGTATGATATCATTTAAAATTATTTTTTATAAAGAAAGCTTTTATACATTTTATTAATATCCTTCTTAGCACCAGATCCAGGTTACCATCTAGCACCAAAGTACTTGTCAAAACGGATCAAACGAGTCTAAACTCGATGGGGTTGTGTCATTTAACTACCGAGTTCCTATAACAACTTTCCTGTTCATCATCAGATCAGCTCCAAGTCATTATTGTTATTCAATTACACATGTATACAAAATTTAAGTTCAATCGGTAACCGGGACGTGGATCTTTAACTTGCAAAATTTGATTACAAACAAACAAACATTAAAATTGGTGAAACTAGTAACAATTACAAAACATTTCAGGGTAACCCATAGGTATTAATTGTCATCATCTGAATTACTAATTTTTGACTTTATAAATTATCAATTTACAGTCATCGACATCCTGACCTACAAATATTTACATTTAGTTTTTTTTTTATTCATACGCCATAAGGCAGAATATATAAGGATAATAATTGTTATTGCTGACCACCTAATGTACCTGCATTCATATGAATAATTGACATTTATTTATTTATTTATTATAATCATTAATTTAAACAAATAACATTGAACACACAATACACTTTATGCACTTTCTATATTATTAATTAACAAAATTAAACAAATCAAATTATTGTATTGCGTTTAAAGTCTTTAAGTACGTGCACCTTGCACTTCCAAGTCTTCCACACTATCGTGCTACCTTAGCAGTGTGGGCATAATGATCTTCTACACTATCATGCTACCTTAGCAGTGTAGGAATAATGGTCGTCCACACTATCATGCTACCTTAGCAGTGCGGAATTAATGGTATTTTTACACTATCATGCTACTTTAGCAGTGTAGAGGGTAAGAACTAAGTATACGTGCACATTGCACTTCAAATGGTCTGTTACACTATCATGCTACTTTAACAGTGTAGAAACGAGGTGCATATTGCACTACAATTAAACATTTACAATTTTAACTTCATGAGGAACAATCCTTGTTTGCATCAAAACATCAAACAAAAATTACTTTACACTAATTGAAATACAAACTTCCAGTTTGTACTAATACACAATGAGGCAGAATTAACATACGATGTTTCATCTCAATACATTGTCTCGCTGTTACAAATTAATACTCCATTCCATGCATTAGATCCTATAACGTCAACAAATATTTTTAAAGTGAAACTTTTATTACATCGTCTCAAACTTTTTCGTCTATGTGTTGCAAGTCGCGTGACGGTCGGCCGCCGAGTAGGAACAAAGTGAAAGGCGCTCGTCAGAGCAGCCAAGACCACAAAAGTTTGACTGTGGTTTCATAAAACCACACAATAAAAAAATTAATATTATAATCTCTCTGAAACACATATCTAAATCACAAAATTTTATTTTTAACCATCAGTATATCCTCGCAAAGGATTACTCACTACCCTCTCTATTAAAACAGGACCAAGGATGTGCTTCATCAATCGTGTATAATGATAATAATATTATGTTGTTAATCCTTTTTTTTTGTAACAAAATTATCCTCCAATCCTCATGATGCAATATTTTAGTTACACTATATATAATATAAACATAAACATTTCGGTCTTAATTTTATACTTTTATCGCAACCTTGTTTATACATTATGTTCTTTCAATTCTCACTAGATCTCTCATTTTAATATCAAACGGTTTTTTGTTTCTTTCTATATCAAATCTATTGAACTCTTTTTTTATGACTTTTGCATACCATTACCACTCATGATACTAATAATTACATGGCGTTTTCATTTATTTTTTAGCTCGTGAAATGGCTTCACAATATTTGTTTTTTACATCTGTGTTTTTTAACACGCGGTAAAAAAATAACTGTGCTAACCAATTTTTCCTTAAGTCACCAGTGGGACATGTGAGGTCACAATATCTAAATCGACCGCCAGAAAAATTAAAATAAAGTGCTGAATTTAATCTAATTACGAAGTCTCACAATTTTGTGAATACGTATCAAATTTAAGTGAAATAAATACGAATATTCCTATAATGACATGTTTTTAAAGAAATAGATGACAACCATTTTTATTTCCCTTTTCGTCTTTCTCAAGCTCTTTGTTACTAACCTAACAAATGGATTGGACATAATTATTAATATTCGATATGGTATGGGATGACTTTCGTATTTAAAAAGACTATTTGTTTTTTTTTTTAAATATTGCTAAGGTTTTGCCGTCTGCAACACATTGGCACTACCGTATCTTAATCCATCCTTAGTCACCTTATACTCCCAGATGCGCTTAAACACAAAATTCTTAGGTACATAAATCCATCAATCATCTGCTTCTAAACTGGAAGATTTTTTACATATTCTTGTGTTTTCAAGTTTCTGGTGAACAATCATGTGTCTACCGTTTCAATTAAATATAGACATTAATCAGAATTTTCTTAGTAATTTCTACTGCTGGGCTTTTACTCGTTATAAAATGGTATAAGTAGGTACTTATAGCTTTCTCAAGACGAAATTAATAGTTCGTTAAAAAAAACTGAATCCTATTGTCAAATCTCAATAGTTAGGTTGACCGAACTACTATAGGTATTAGGTATATATAATTCATACTGCCCATCAGGTGTTAGGATCTTTTCTTTTTACTCTTAGTGTCTTGAACAATATTCATTTATATGGTTATAATATAATTCAACAGGTTTTATACAAAATTTCCAACCGAACGATCACTCTATTCCTCAATACGTAGCAACGGAAAATCTTACTATATTTCCTTTCTGTCAAAGCAAATCAAAAAAATCTATCACCCGTTCTAAAATAATTTAACCCATACAGTCTTTAAGCGATTGCTCCTATAGTTGCAACTTGACTAGTTATTTCTGTAATCATTTTCGATTTTTAAATCATTTTGCCGAGTGAGCCTTCTGTACCTTTAGTACTATTATGTACTCCGTGACCTAGCTCAACGAAATTCTTAGTAAGTAAACAATCACAGTACCAATTCATAATAATAGACAACTTTGTCTTTTGTCCAAACTTGCGTAATTATGAAGTTAATTCGAAAAAATGAATGCTTATCGCCATAATTTTAAACTATTTGTAAACTTATACCACAGATTTTAACTTATACTATCAACACTACTTCATATCACAATTAAAATAAGTTATACAATGATTACCGTTTTTGATGTGCCCATTACTATAATATCGTTTAATCATAGATCGTTACGAAAACAATTTCGACTGGTAAAACTTTTACTATCGTCTAGCTGTAAGCTTTCATACAAAAACCAATAACGTTTTCCTACTCGTAAATATGTATTCCGGTTTTCATAACTTTTAGAAATGTTTAACTTTTTAAGAAGTATTGCTTATGTTAAAAGTTATTAGAGTCTAAATATCCATATTTTTGACCTTAAAACTTACTCGAGTATTTTTTGAAATAAAACGTACGAGCCTAGATTAAAATGTACTGAATCTAATAAAACCAAAATTGTCCAATTCAGTAGGTAACGTTTACTGGGTGGATGGGTAAAAACTCAAGCAATATTTCAAGAATAAAATTTAGGTTCTGGACTTGCAACTCTCTCTATACGAGCATACGAAGTATTTTTCAACCGCGTTTATAAATCGTATTTAGGTGAAGTTAATAAAATATTTATTTCAGTTAACAAAATCACAATTTTTTTAGTAAAGCCAAATTATGCAGTTAGCCATTTTACGTATGACACAATTTCCTTCTCAAAAAATTATTTATTTTATTACATTGACTGCCAATAGAACAATGACGACTTCCCATTCATAATTTTAGTTGAGAATATTTTCTATTAATATATATATAACAAATATCTTTTAATTTCATTCTGCCTATATTCCTTAACTCATTATTTTTAAATTTTCTATTTAGTTTATCTAAGTAGATATATATCTATCAAGAAAAAAGCGACTCTATCCAAGAAATATCCAAAGATAATAGGTATTCAATATACGCTATGGTTAACATAAGTCACTTGTCTTAGGATTTGTTACTATCATTAGTTGTGTTTTATCCTTTATAACTATAGTTGTGAGTCTTGAGCAATGTTGCGAGGTACACAATTGTAAATAAATCCGTAGTCAATTAAAGAAAACCCTATCGAGTTGATAAAATAATATCAGATAATGTAAATATGAATAATTCGAAAATGCAGAACTACCAAAACAGAATATTAGAAATGAACGTTAGAAATAGTTTTGTCTGAATCAATAACCGAATAGTTGTGTTGATAACTATATAACAAAATAATTCAATAAAAATAACATCAAGTGCACATACTGCACTAACGTTTCCTACAAGTGCTTACTCTTTATCTAAGTTGATTGTAACTTTATTGTAATGCTTCTTTAATAACTTTTTATTTTAGTACCAAAATTTACCCACCTATGTGATTGTGATGTGTTTCTCTATCACATTATCGACATTTAAAATTTGTTACAACTTGCCAATTACAAGCAACGTTGCCGATTACTTTTTGAGTAAACAATAACAAGTATTTACTAATAACTGCCAAATAACATAAACGTCCAAAGAAACTGTTTAAGCAGAACTGACTTGAATTATAATATGTGTAGTTAATATGTCTTCATCTAAAACAATTCAGTCATCTAGTCACAATAATATCAATGAGCAGTTTGTTTGCTGACCCAACAATAAATTTCAGCGCTTTCTCTTACTTTATTTCAAGTTATAAATGATTATAATTATTCGATATTTAGATAGCAAATTACAATTATACTGTCAGATTAGTACGAGTTGGATCAATTTAAATTCAAAATTCGATTCAATTCAAACTGACTTTTTTTTACAAAATTAAATTGTATTGAATGTTTATGAAAACATTAATTTTTCTCTACTTATTTATAGTTGTTTGATTATAAAACCTCTTTGATATATATTAATTATTAATAATCAATAATCATAAACCATTATCAGTTATCACCAAACAACATAGTTTGCAGCGATGCAGGTATAATAGCGCAAGTACAAACGAGAATACGCGACCCATTAAGCTCAAGTCTCGATAACATCTGCAATGTATGACGCCTGTGCAATCTATGACTATCTCTAAATCTATTTGCCGCTTATCGGTTCGGTGATGTACGGGGTGTGCGTCGCTGTACCGCAGGCCGTCTTGCCTGCCATCCAGCTGCCAGCACTGCTAAGAGCGACATCCACCGACGTACTCGACTCTCGTAGCACGTTGCCGCCAGCGACGATTTCGCCTGCACCTTGAAACACCAACTGCTCCACCACCAAGCTGCACCTTGAAACAGCAACTGCTCCACCACCAAGCTGCACCGTAGACTCCAACTGCTGCCACCACCAGGCTGCACCATGGGACACCAGGCTGCACCGTAAGACACCAACTGCTGCTACCACCAGGCTGCATCGTGAGACACCAACTGCTGCAACCACCAGGCCGCACCGTGAGACACCAACTGCTGCTACCACCAGGCTGCATCGTGAGACACCAACTGCTGCAACCACCAGGCCGCACCGTGAGACACCAACTGCTGCTACCACCAGGCTGCACCGTGAGACACCGACTGCTGCTACCACCAGACTGCACCGTGAGACACCAACTGCTGCTACCGCCAGGCTGCACCGCGGGACATCCATTCACGCCGGGAACGATCACATGGCATCTTGAGTCACTTACCTGAAACCATTTAAACAACGAGTATCTCTCTCCTTTACACATTATGTACCTACACACAATAATATGTAGTACATTCAATCTCCTACCATAAACTTATGAAACATGAATCTCTTAGAATCCAAAATTACTTTACATTTAGTACACACACTGTGGTAACTGGTAAAGATTTGTAAATCAATCAATCAATCAAACAATTTATTTGCATACATGTGTCAGGTATAAAGATTATAGAGAAGTTGTACAATCTCTTATCTCTTTTGGCAATTTATTGTATATTTTACAAAGATTTAAATCTTTGATATTTTAACAGCCATCACGCAAACACCCTTATAAAAGAATGCGGAATTGTGAATGTCTTGTACATTCTAAAACACAAATACATTAACATGTACCTTCTCGTGGGCGTAGAATTGCACCAGGGTAACGGTAGTACGTTATAGTCCCTGATGTCGTCCCTCTTCAGATCTGTAAGCAATTCTTCCCAGTCTTCTCCAAATTATTGAAATTCCTTTTCGTTTACAGTTCCAGGATTGTGAATAAAAGATTCTTTCCACTTATTTATCTTTTGTATTTTTTCATAAATCAATAATTCAATTAGTAACATTTTTTTCGACATATCTTTTTCAATCACAGACAGAACTAACTACATTTCTATTTTCAAATTCCATAAAAAATAATATTAATCGTAAAGAGGTTTGTTTTCCAAAAATTATACATATTAAATACTTCACGGTGACGCAAAATATGAATGAAAACTAAACATAAATCTTCAGCACGCTAACAACTCGTCCATCCTGATATACATTTCGCGTCCCCGCGAAATACTGAACACTGTTACAAACAAACATCAAATAACCTAAGAATCATATTATCAATCCGTATGATATCATTTAAAATTATTTTTTATAAAGAAAGCTTTTATACATTTTATTAATATCCTTCTTAGCACCAGATCCAGGTTACCATCTAGCACCAAAGTACTTGTCAAAACGGATCAAACGAGTCTAAACTCGATGGGGTTGTGTCATTTAACTACCGAGTTCCTATAACAACTTTCCTGTTCATCATCAGATCAGCTCCAAGTCATTATTGTTATTCAATTACACATGTATACAAAATTTAAGTTCAATCGGTAACCGGGACGTGGATCTTTAACTTGCAAAATTTGATTACAAACAAACAAACATTAAAATTGGTGAAACTAGTAACAATTACAAAACATTTCAGGGTAACCCATAGGTATTAATTGTCATCATCTGAATTACTAATTTTTGACTTTATAAATTATCAATTTACAGTCATCGACATCCTGACCTACAAATATTTACATTTAGTTTTTTTTTTATTCATACGCCATAAGGCAGAATATATAAGGATAATAATTGTTATTGCTGACCACCTAATGTACCTGCATTCATATGAATAATTGACATTTATTTATTTATTTATTATAATCATTAATTTAAACAAATAACATTGAACACACAATACACTTTATGCACTTTCTATATTATTAATTAACAAAATTAAACAAATCAAATTATTGTATTGCGTTTAAAGTCTTTAAGTACGTGCACCTTGCACTTCCAAGTCTTCCACACTATCGTGCTACCTTAGCAGTGTGGGCATAATGATCTTCTACACTATCATGCTACCTTAGCAGTGTAGGAATAATGGTCGTCCACACTATCATGCTACCTTAGCAGTGCGGAATTAATGGTATTTTTACACTATCATGCTACTTTAGCAGTGTAGAGGGTAAGAACTAAGTATACGTGCACATTGCACTTCAAATGGTCTGTTACACTATCATGCTACTTTAACAGTGTAGAAACGAGGTGCATATTGCACTACAATTAAACATTTACAATTTTAACTTCATGAGGAACAATCCTTGTTTGCATCAAAACATCAAACAAAAATTACTTTACACTAATTGAAATACAAACTTCCAGTTTGTACTAATACACAATGAGGCAGAATTAACATACGATGTTTCATCTCAATACATTGTCTCGCTGTTACAAATTAATACTCCATTCCATGCATTAGATCCTATAACGTCAACAAATATTTTTAAAGTGAAACTTTTATTACATCGTCTCAAACTTTTTCGTCTATGTGTTGCAAGTCGCGTGACGGTCGGCCGCCGAGTAGGAACAAAGTGAAAGGCGCTCGTCAGAGCAGCCAAGACCACAAAAGTTTGACTGTGGTTTCATAAAACCACACAATAAAAAAATTAATATTATAATCTCTCTGAAACACATATCTAAATCACAAAATTTTATTTTTAACCATCAGTATATCCTCGCAAAGGATTACTCACTACCCTCTCTATTAAAACAGGACCAAGGATGTGCTTCATCAATCGTGTATAATGATAATAATATTATGTTGTTAATCCTTTTTTTTTGTAACAAAATTATCCTCCAATCCTCATGATGCAATATTTTAGTTACACTATATATAATATAAACAAACATTTCGGTCTTAATTTTATACTTTTATCGCAACCTTGTTTATACATTATGTTCTTTCAATTCTCACTAGATCTCTCATTTTAATATCAAACGGTTTTTTGTTTCTTTCTATATCAAATCTATTGAACTCTTTTTTTTATGACTTTTGCATACCATTACCACTCATGATACTAATAATTACATGGCGTTTTCATTTATTTTTTAGCTCGTGAAATGGCTTCACAATATTTGTTTTTTACATCTGTGTTTTTTAACACGCGGTAAAAAAATAACTGTGCTAACCAATTTTTCCTTAAGTCACCAGTGGGACATGTGAGGTCACAATATCTAAATCGACCGCCAGAAAAATTAAAATAAAGTGCTGAATTTAATCTAATAACGAAGTCTCACAATTTTGTGAATACGTATCAAATTTAAGTGAAATAAATACGAATATTCCTATAATGACATGTTTTTAAAGAAATAGATGACAACCATTTTTATTTCCCTTTTCGTCTTTCTCAAGCTCTTTGTTACTAACCTAACAAATGGATTGGACATAATTATTAATATTCGATATGGTATGGGATGACTTTCGTATTTAAAAAGACTATTTGTTTTTTTTTTTAAATATTGCTAAGGTTTTGCCGTCTGCAACACATTGGCACTACCGTATCTTAATCCATCCTTAGTCACCTTATACTCCCAGATGCGCTTAAACACAAAATTCTTAGGTACATAAATCCATCAATCATCTGCTTCTAAACTGGAAGATTTTTTACATATTCTTGTGTTTTCAAGTTTCTGGTGAACAATCATGTGTCTACCGTTTCAATTAAATATAGACATTAATCAGAATTTTCTTAGTAATTTCTACTGCTGGGCTTTTACTCGTTATAAAATGGTATAAGTAGGTACTTATAGCTTTCTCAAGACGAAATTAATAGTTCGTTAAAAAAAACTGAATCCTATTGTCAAATCTCAATAGTTAGGTTGACCGAACTACTATAGGTATTAGGTATATATAATTCATACTGCCCATCAGGTGTTAGGATCTTTTCTTTTTACTCTTAGTGTCTTGAACAATATTCATTTATATGGTTATAATATAATTCAACAGGTTTTATACAAAATTTCCAACCGAACGATCACTCTATTCCTCAATACGTAGCAACGGAAAATCTTACTATATTTCCTTTCTGTCAAAGCAAATCAAAAAAATCTATCACCCGTTCTAAAATAATTTAACCCATACAGTCTTTAAGCGATTGCTCCTATAGTTGCAACTTGACTAGTTATTTCTGTAATCATTTTCGATTTTTAAATCATTTTGCCGAGTGAGCCTTCTGTACCTTTAGTACTATTATGTACTCCGTGACCTAGCTCAACGAAATTCTTAGTAAGTAAACAATCACAGTACCAATTCATAATAATAGACAACTTTGTCTTTTGTCCAAACTTGCGTAATTATGAAGTTAATTCGAAAAAATGAATGCTTATCGCCATAATTTTAAACTATTTGTAAACTTATACCACAGATTTTAACTTATACTATCAACACTACTTCATATCACAATTAAAATAAGTTATACAATGATTACCGTTTTTGATGTGCCCATTACTATAATATCGTTTAATCATAGATCGTTACGAAAACAATTTCGACTGGTAAAACTTTTACTATCGTCTAGCTGTAAGCTTTCATACAAAAACCAATAACGTTTTCCTACTCGTAAATATGTATTCCGGTTTTCATAACTTTTAGAAATGTTTAACTTTTTAAGAAGTATTGCTTATGTTAAAAGTTATTAGAGTCTAAATATCCATATTTTTGACCTTAAAACTTACTCGAGTATTTTTTGAAATAAAACGTACGAGCCTAGATTAAAATGTACTGAATCTAATAAAACCAAAATTGTCCAATTCAGTAGGTAACGTTTACTGGGTGGATGGGTAAAAACTCAAGCAATATTTCAAGAATAAAATTTAGGTTCTGGACTTGCAACTCTCTCTATACGAGCATACGAAGTATTTTTCAACCGCGTTTATAAATCGTATTTAGGTGAAGTTAATAAAATATTTATTTCAGTTAACAAAATCACAATTTTTTTAGTAAAGCCAAATTATGCAGTTAGCCATTTTACGTATGACACAATTTCCTTCTCAAAAAATTATTTATTTTATTACATTGACTGCCAATAGAACAATGACGACTTCCCATTCATAATTTTAGTTGAGAATATTTTCTATTAATATATATATAACAAATATCTTTTAATTTCATTCTGCCTATATTCCTTAACTCATTATTTTTAAATTTTCTATTTAGTTTATCTAAGTAGATATATATCTATCAAGAAAAAAGCGACTCTATCCAAGAAATATCCAAAGATAATAGGTATTCAATATACGCTATGGTTAACATAAGTCACTTGTCTTAGGATTTGTTACTATCATTAGTTGTGTTTTATCCTTTATAACTATAGTTGTGAGTCTTGAGCAATGTTGCGAGGTACACAATTGTAAATAAATCCGTAGTCAATTAAAGAAAACCCTATCGAGTTGATAAAATAATATCAGATAATGTAAATATGAATAATTCGAAAATGCAGAACTACCAAAACAGAATATTAGAAATGAACGTTAGAAATAGTTTTGTCTGAATCAATAACCGAATAGTTGTGTTGATAACTATATAACAAAATAATTCAATAAAAATAACATCAAGTGCACATACTGCACTAACGTTTCCTACAAGTGCTTACTCTTTATCTAAGTTGATTGTAACTTTATTGTAATGCTTTGTTTGCGCCTTATCGAATGTGAAGAGCAAATCGGCAGTGGGCGCGTTGCTAATGGACACTAATCATATGTTTTTCATTTTGACAGTTACCATTAACCTGTGTCAACCATTGTCAATCTATGTAACGTGTTGTAACCTCACAATTATAATTTTCTCTCGATCCTGATCGTTTTCATTTCTTCTGACCTCCGTTTATTCACAATCATTGGTCAGCTTCGAGCCCCATTTTCGCTAAGAATCAGCGGTTTAAAGGAAAATTACCGGAATTCGGATAAGATTCCTGTGTGAAATTCGCCACGGTCGTGGAGGTCAAACGTGGAGGTCGTGTTCGAGGACAAAGGATTTACGAGTGGATCGAGAAAAGTCTGTATATTATTGCATATTTTTGTATAATTGTGCCTTAGCCTCTTACATTGATTATAACATTGAAAGTTTTATTGCTCAATATAAGCAAATAACCTAGTAAAATTAGGTATTCCATACTCATAATTAGTTATAAAAAGTAACGCCCTTGGTTAATCTTTGGATAATTATTGACAAACATAATTATTATTTATTCTAATCTACTATTTCAATAGAACTTGCTACTTGAATTACATGTAAAACAAGCATTCATAACCTAATTGTTTTACTGAAACTTGTTAAGAAGTTAGTACAATATTTGATTAAGTTTGTGACAAAAAGTAACTCAAAATTCTATGTTTAATTTGGAGATTATTATGAAAGTTAATGTTTTAATAAGCTAGTTTAATAACAATGTTACAATGTAACAATGTTATAGTTTAAAAACAATGTCACTAATCAACAAAATATGTGTTGAAATATCTATGTTGTAATAGGTAAGTGGTACCAATTCAATGTACATTTAAATTATTCTAAACTTTTCACTTAAATTAGCAACAAAGGGTATTCTCCATTCCTTTTTAACTGAATTTAATAATAAATTTGTATAAATTTAGTGATCTTAAACTTGTTTAGTTTTCAAAATTATCATATTTTCTATATTCTAAAGTTAGAATCTTGCCTAATTGTAAATTTAGAGATTCAATTAATCAAATATTTAGCTTGTGAACAGT
The DNA here is from genome assembly GCA_963855885.1 of Coenonympha glycerion. Taxonomy (NCBI): domain Eukaryota; kingdom Metazoa; phylum Arthropoda; class Insecta; order Lepidoptera; family Nymphalidae; genus Coenonympha; species Coenonympha glycerion. The sequence goes on from OY979635.1 coordinate 16,572,024, forward strand.
AATGTAAATTAGTTGTTGGTGCAATAGATAAATTCCTTTTTTCCTTTTGAGTCCAGTTGTGAGTAAACTTGTGTAATAGTTAATTTAGTTATGCTAAATAGTTATTAGTTACAACTTTGTAATAGTTATAGCTTTGTATAAACATTTGTTTTGTATCAAATTTCAGAACTTTGCAACTGCCTCCCAACTAAATATGTCGGAAAAAAGTGAGATTACAAAGGAAATATCTGAACTAACAAAGAAACGCAGTAGCTACAAAGGTAGACTTACAATTTTTGCGGGATATTTAAAATCATTAGAAAACGCTTCGCCGAGTTCTAAAGAGATTGGTGAGTTAGAATTGCGTATTTCTAAGTTAGACTCATTGTACGCTCAATTCGATGAAACACAAACCCGTTTAGAATGCATTTCGGATAATTTGGACCTACAGCTGGCTGAGCGTGATGAATTTGAAAGCAGATACTACAAAGTTTTAAGCCAAGGGCAGGACATACTTCAAAATCATAAAAAATCTCAGGTGTCATTACCGAGTGAAAACGGTTCACACTGCAGTAAACGGAACCCCGTAAAACTCCCGACCATACAAATTCCAAAATTTAGTGGATCATATACGTGCTGGATTGAATTCCGTGATGTTTTCTCTAGTCTAATTGACGGCAACGATGATCTTGATGACATTAATAAGTTTCATTATTTAAGGACATCATTGGAGGGGCCCGCTGCGGTGGTCATTTCATCAATAGAGTTTTCGTCAAACAATTATCATGTGGCATGGAAGCTCTTGTGTGACAGGTATGATAACAAACGATTATTAATTCAAAATCATGTAGCAGCTTTATTTAATATCGAACCTGTCACACGTGAATCCGCTACGAACTTAAAACGTATCCTTGATGAATTAAATAAAAATATTCGTGCCTTGGAATCATTAGGTGAGCCCACCAAACATTGGGACACTTTATTAATTTATATGATTACTCAGAAACTTGATAATAAAACATTTAGGGAATGGGAAGAATACAAGGGGAATTTACATAGTGATCAGCGCGTCGAGCTACAACATTTCCTGGAATTTATGAAAAATAGAACTACTCTTTTGGACACTATTGAATTTTCCCGCCATTCTCAACAAAATAACAATAACAAAAATTCAAAGGTAAAGGCTATGGTTACAACACAGACTAATAATAAATCAAATAATGTTAGTACTAAGGACTCATGTCCTAAATGCAGCGCTGAACACAAATTGAGTGCATGCCCTCAGTTTTTAGCTTTAAGCAATGAAGCGCGCCTGCAATTATTACCTACTCTTAAAGTTTGTTTTAACTGTTTTTCAAAATCCCACTTTTCTAATAATTGTAAAAAGCAGGGATGTCGAATTTGTAAACGCAAGCATTCTGTTTTAATCCATGTTGCAGATAAGCAGAAACCGGTTGTGCATGGTGAGCGCAATGATAATAACATCAGCGCGACTCCCTCCACCGTTGATCAAAATAACTTAGCATTATCAGCGAGTGTGCCATCCGCGAGTCTTGATTTGAAAGGTCGCCGTGGAGACGTTATATTATTATCAACTGCGCTAGTTAAGTTATATGATTCAAACAATCGCGAACATATCGGACGCGTGATTTTGGATTCTGGTAGCACATCCAGTATACTGTCGGAGAAAATGTTTCGTCAGTTAAATCTGCCTTATAATCGCATAGATCAATCTGTACTTGGTATTAATAATGCAACGACACACATTAATAAAATGTGTCAGTTAAGTTTGAAATCATTAGATGAAACATTTGTGTGTAAATTAAATTGTTTTGTTTTGCCTTCATTGACAGACAACGTTCCGTCTCGCACAGTCAATATTTCAAACCTTAATATACCTACCAACGTTTGCTTAGCGGATCCTCATTTTTATACGCCTGCATCAGTGGATGTTTTATTAGGCGCTGATATATTTTGGGATGTTGTAGGATCGCAAAGAATACATTTAGGTGTTGATAAGCCCATTCTTTGCGACACTAGGTTAGGGTGGATAATTTCTGGTCCGATGAATAATAAAGTAAAATCGTCATCGCCGCCCGATCCTATTCAATGTAATTATGTTAATGGTCACCCGAGAACTGACATTTCTGATGTTCAGAGTCAGCTTACACGGTTTTGGAACTTAGAAGAAGTGAATAATGTAAAATCTTCTAGTTATTCTTCGGAGCAGAAATTATGCGAAGAGCATTTTATAAAAAATACGACTCGCTTAGAAGATGGTCGCTTCTGCGTAAGAATTCCATTAAAGGAAGATCCTAGCGTTTTAGGGGAGTCTCTACAACGAGCTAAGCGGTGCTTTCTGTCTTTAGAACGTAGGCTTCTGAGACAACCAAACCTTTATAAAATGTATAGAGAGTTTATGTCGGAGTACCATTCATTAGGTCACATGTCGGAATGTGAGATGATGTCGGATGCACATTTTATCCCTCATCACAGCGTGCTGCGCGAGAGCACCACTACGAAATTGAGAGCGGTGTTCAACGCAAGTTCTTTTGCCACATCTTCTCAGGTCAGCTTAAACAGCATTCAGATGGTAGGTCCGACAGTACAGGACGATCTATTGTCCATTCTCTTGCGATTCAGGCAACACAAGTACGTTATTTTAGCTGACGTGGAGAAGATGTACCGGCAAATACTTGTGCATCCCGATGACAGGTATTTGCAGCGAATAATATGGCGTGATAACCCATCTGAACAACTTAAGGCTTTTGAGCTAAATACAGTTACCTACGGTACTGCAAGTGCACCTTTCCTTGCTACCAGATGCCTTAACCAGCTAGGACTCGAATGTGATGACAATCAGATCGCTGAAATTATCCTTCATGATTTTTATGTTGACGATCTGTTGAGTGGCGGGGATGATATAAATGTAGTGCGGGACATTCGTAGTAAAGTAACGGCTACCCTCGCTTCTGCTCAGTTTCCACTCAGGAAATGGAAATCTAACGAGCCTCAATTAGTGTCAGAGTTCACTGGATCTACACATAATTTAAATATAGGTGGTAGTGAGCCAAGCAAAACTTTAGGTCTAGGGTGGCAGCCAGAACCTGACGAGCTCTACTTTCCAATTGAAAAACACGACTCATCAAAGTCGGAAAAATCAATGCCAACTGCAAATTCAAAACGTGAAATCCTGTCGGTAATTTCACAGATCTTTGATCCTTTGGGTCTATTATCCCCTGTAGTAATTAAATTTAAAATCTTCCTGCAAACATTGTGGTTACAAAATTTGTCTTGGGATGACCCATTGCCACCAGAGATCCAAAGGACCTGGTTGGACTTAATTAAAAATATTAATGTTCTTTCTAATCTACGTGTACCACGTCGAGTTATGATAGATTACGTGCGTTTGGAATTTCACGTATTCTCGGACGCGTCTGAAAAGGCTTACGGTGCGAGCTTATACGTCCGTAGCATTGATTCTAGTGGCAATATTTCAGTTAGATTACTTTTTGCAAAAAGCAGAGTGGCACCCATTAAAGCCACGACTATCCCTAGACTTGAGCTGTGTGGTGCTCAAGTAGCTGCCAAACTGTATGAAAAGGCCAGTAGTTCATTAAGAGTTAAGGTAGCGTGTACTATTTTTTGGACTGATTCCACCATTGTGTTGGGTTGGCTTAAGATGTTGCCAAGTAAGTTACACACATTTGTTCGTAATCGTGTCGGAGATATTTTAGAAAAAACCGGTGATTGCGTTTGGCGACATGTTCCTACAGAACAAAACCCAGCGGATTATTTATCACGCGGGGTCAATGCTGACACAATTCAGTCTCTAGATTTATGGTGGTCAGGACCAGATTTTTTGAAGGAACCTGCATGTAAATGGCCTTCTATGAACGTACATTCCGAATCGCTACCTGAAACGCGTACTGAAGTATCATGTTTAGTTAAAACCGATAGTACTCCAGATTTTATTAAATTTGATCGTTTTTCAAATTTTAACAGGCTCAGACGTGCTCTAGCATATGTGCTACGTTTTATTGAAGCATGTAAAGGTCGACGTGCGACAACTAATTTTCTCACTGAAACTGAATTACAAAATTCGTTAAACGTTATAGTTCGAACTTCTCAAAAGGAATCATTTCCTGAGTATAATACTTTGATTAATAAGAAACCCTTGCCTGCGAAAAGTTCCTTGTTAAAATTTAACGTGTTTCTAGATGAAAATAATTTAATTCGCATCGGCGGTCGTATCAGAAATGCAGAGTTTCCGTATGATAAAAAACATCCTTTATTATTACAGTCCACTCATCGATTTACACAATTATTATTTAAATATGAACATACGAAACTCTGTCATGCTGGGCCTCAATTATTGTTAGCCTCAATTAGAGAGGTTTACTGGCCAATAGGTGGCCGTAATTTAGCAAGAGCTTCTTATCGTAATTGCATTAAATGCGCTCGAATGAAAGGAAATGTTGTAGCTCCAATTATGGGTGATTTACCACAGCGACGGATCACTCCTGGTGGTTACCCATTTGAAACCGTTGGCGTTGACTATGCGGGTCCCATAGCTTCCGCCAGTCGTCAAGGTCGTGGTTGCCGCATTGTGAAGGTTTATATAGCCATTTTTGTATGTTTTACTACTAAGGCCATACATTTGGAATTAGTAGGTGATCTAACTAGCAACTGTTTCATTCTAGCTCTACGAAAATTCATAGCGCGCCGCGGCAAACCCCTCCATATTTACTCTGATAACGGAAAATCATTTGTTGGAGCGTACAATGATCTAGCCAAATTTCTTAAAGAAAATTCTGACTCACTATCCAGTGATTTCGCAAATGAAGGTGTGGATTTTCATTTTATACCGGCATATTCACCAAATTTCGGTGGGATTTGGGAGGCAGGTGTAAAATCTACCAAGTTTCATTTGTTAAGAGTGCTAGGCAACTGTCATTTAACTTATGAAGAATTGTATACAACTTTAACGCAAATAGAGGCAATTTTAAACTCTCGACCACTCACTCCGTTATCATCGCATCCAGAAGATTTGACCCCACTGACCCCCGGCCATTTTTTGATTGGACGTCCGATGACAGCCATTCCTACCAAGGATTATCAAACTCTGAAAACGGAGACTCATCTTACGAGATACCAACGTATTGAACAACTCCGTCAACATTTTTGGGCACGATGGAGCAAGGAATATATTTCTGAACTTCAAATACGTACTAAATGGCAGACTCCATCCAAACCGCTGGAACTCAACTCGTTGGTCCTTATAAAGGAAGATAATTTGCCACCGTTAAAGTGGAAGTTGGGTCGTGTCGTTGCCGTCTTTCCTGGCCAAGATGGGATCGCTCGCGTCGCAGAGATCCGGACAGCCAATGGTATAGTGAAGAGGTCTTTCAGCAAAATATGTCCACTCCCATTAAGTGGGTAGTTTGAACTACGGTTGAATGCACAGCCTTCAACGCCCGGGGGCATGTTTGCGCCTTATCGAATGTGAAGAGCAAATCGGCAGTGGGCGCGTTGCTAATGGACACTAATCATATGTTTTTCATTTTGACAGTTACCATTAACCTGTGTCAACCATTGTCAATCTATGTAACGTGTTGTAACCTCACAATTATAATTTTCTCTCGATCCTGATCGTTTTCATTTCTTCTGACCTCCGTTTATTCACAATCATGCTTCTTTAATAACTTTTTATTTTAGTACCAAAATTTACCCACCTATGTGATTGTGATGTGTTTCTCTATCACATTATCGACATTTAAAATTTGTTACAACTTGCCAATTACAAGCAACGTTGCCGATTACTTTTTGAGTAAACAATAACAAGTATTTACTAATAACTGCCAAATAACATAAACGTCCAAAGAAACTGTTTAAGCAGAACTGACTTGAATTATAATATGTGTAGTTAATATGTCTTCATCTAAAACAATTCAGTCATCTAGTCACAATAATATCAATGAGCAGTTTGTTTGCTGACCCAACAATAAATTTCAGCGCTTTCTCTTACTTTATTTCAAGTTATAAATGATTATAATTATTCGATATTTAGATAGCAAATTACAATTATACTGTCAGATTAGTACGAGTTGGATCAATTTAAATTCAAAATTCGATTCAATTCAAACTGACTTTTTTTTACAAAATTAAATTGTATTGAATGTTTATGAAAACATTAATTTTTCTCTACTTATTTATAGTTGTTTGATTATAAAACCTCTTTGATATATATTAATTATTAATAATCAATAATCATAAACCATTATCAGTTATCACCAAACAACATAGTTTGCAGCGATGCAGGTATAATAGCGCAAGTACAAACGAGAATACGCGACCCATTAAGCTCAAGTCTCGATAACATCTGCAATGTATGACGCCTGTGCAATCTATGACTATCTCTAAATCTATTTGCCGCTTATCGGTTCGGTGATGTACGGGGTGTGCGTCGCTGTACCGCAGGCCGTCTTGCCTGCCATCCAGCTGCCAGCACTGCTAAGAGCGACATCCACCGACGTACTCGACTCTCGTAGCACGTTGCCGCCAGCGACGATTTCGCCTGCACCTTGAAACACCAACTGCTCCACCACCAAGCTGCACCTTGAAACAGCAACTGCTCCACCACCAAGCTGCACCGTAGACTCCAACTGCTGCCACCACCAGGCTGCACCATGGGACACCAGGCTGCACCGTAAGACACCAACTGCTGCTACCACCAGGCTGCATCGTGAGACACCAACTGCTGCAACCACCAGGCCGCACCGTGAGACACCAACTGCTGCTACCACCAGGCTGCATCGTGAGACACCAACTGCTGCAACCACCAGGCCGCACCGTGAGACACCAACTGCTGCTACCACCAGGCTGCACCGTGAGACACCGACTGCTGCTACCACCAGACTGCACCGTGAGACACCAACTGCTGCTACCGCCAGGCTGCACCGCGGGACATCCATTCACGCCGGGAACGATCACATGGCATCTTGAGTCACTTACCTGAAACCATTTAAACAACGAGTATCTCTCTCCTTTACACATTATGTACCTACACACAATAATATGTAGTACATTCAATCTCCTACCATAAACTTATGAAACATGAATCTCTTAGAATCCAAAATTACTTTACATTTAGTACACACACTGTGGTAACTGGTAAAGATTTGTAAATCAATCAATCAATCAAACAATTTATTTGCATACATGTGTCAGGTATAAAGATTATAGAGAAGTTGTACAATCTCTTATCTCTTTTGGCAATTTATTGTATATTTTACAAAGATTTAAATCTTTGATATTTTAACAGCCATCACGCAAACACCCTTATAAAAGAATGCGGAATTGTGAATGTCTTGTACATTCTAAAACACAAATACATTAACATGTACCTTCTCGTGGGCGTAGAATTGCACCAGGGTAACGGTAGTACGTTATAGTCCCTGATGTCGTCCCTCTTCAGATCTGTAAGCAATTCTTCCCAGTCTTCTCCAAATTATTGAAATTCCTTTTCGTTTACAGTTCCAGGATTGTGAATAAAAGATTCTTTCCACTTATTTATCTTTTGTATTTTTTCATAAATCAATAATTCAATTAGTAACATTTTTTTCGACATATCTTTTTCAATCACAGACAGAACTAACTACATTTCTATTTTCAAATTCCATAAAAAATAATATTAATCGTAAAGAGGTTTGTTTTCCAAAAATTATACATATTAAATACTTCACGGTGACGCAAAATATGAATGAAAACTAAACATAAATCTTCAGCACGCTAACACTTGTGTATTCTAAAACCGATTTTTATTTATTTTTATGCCTGATAGTTTTCAATTTATTGGGCAAACTGTCGAAAAAAATACCGTCCCCCCCCCCCCTTATCTCCGAAGTTTACCAATCGAAAAATCTGAAATAATTATTATCAATAGAAATAAACGTATATTTTACAGGAAAAATAAAATCAACTCTGTAACTATTATACTTTTTTTGATAATAACAATAAACCGGCAAAAACAAAGTTACGTTTGCGGTTTGCCAACAAAAGTACCTACATGTAGGTAAATTATACTCGTAAATTCATGAACCAAAGTGATTCTTTTATGGTATGGAACCCTCAGTGCGCGAGTCCGACTCGCACTTGGCCGGTTTTTTCTAGTGTAAAATATATTAGTCAGTTGTCAGTTATCAGTTTCGATGCATGTGTCTATCAAGAATCCAACAAGACATAAATACGTTTAGAAGTGCCTACTGTCCAGGGGTCAATAAATAAAACCTGAAGCCAATAAATCGAATTAAAAGCACAGCACTGATTTATTGCTGAGCACAGCGCAACGAATTGAATCAATTAACCTCTGCCTATACTCTACATCGGTCAAGTCCTCGATGTCCTAGACATTGAAATAGCTTAATGCGCATGAGACGCAATTTTTCCCGTTTATTTTGTTCACTTGATGATTTACAAATCTGAATGAAATGATTTACAATTTTAGTTCTTAGGCCAGTGTGAGGAATATCACAAAATCTGCATTGAATATACCTAGTAGAAGGTCTCTTTAATGCATCTTCTTCTAATGTAAGAGAGAAGTGCCTTTGAACCTTATATATATTTTATTTCTTAAAACTTTAACGCTTTATAAAACTGCAGTTTATTGAAAATATATTACGTGCCGCTAAGATTGATCTCGTGACTTACAATAACGGCTGTCAATGGTCAATTTTATAAAGCGTAGCGATTGCAGTCAATGGATATGCCTACTGTTTACGCTCACTCTTTGCTAAGTACTTAGGTTTAAAGTGCACTGCAAGCTGACGTGATAACTGGCCAAAATTAGACTTAGGAATGTCTCAGGATGATAAGCGTTTTTCACGTTTGATTAAGCGTTTGAAATTACAGTGGTAAGTACTTGTGATGCTGACATAAGCAAACATAATACTTAAAATCAGGTGAATGTCTAGCTCGACTCATTGTTCGTTCGTATTAAAAAAGTACACGCTGTACAATGGTATTTACAAAGAGTGTAACGGAACCCATCCAAGGTCGCCTGACCGCGCAGTAGCTCGGACGGTGATGGATCGCCGAGCCTGACTCCCGCCGCGCCCGGACATCGCCACTACTTCAACCGTTTCCACGGAATGTGCCAAAAAAGTCACAAACACCCCAAGTAAGACAATGTGCACGTGACAAAACTGGCACAGCGCCGCGCCGCGATGCCGTGAGTTTTCAAGGAAGTAACCTCATTGCTCACACTCGTTGCATTGGCTGTACCTACGGTGGAGCAATGGAGTGCCTGCATTTTACTTGGGCTGAAAATGGTGTGCGCAATTTATTGAAATGTCATGAGTAAGAATACGAGTCAGTTTACGTCTTTACTCTTTACGGTCTTGCTTGCGACTTGAGTCAAAGGTGGGATCCTAACAGAATACTATGTCTTTCAACTGTGATTTGAAATGAAATGAAATTCTTTATTTCACATAGGCTTAGATATAAGCTCTCATGAAATGTCAAGACCGCAGTAGTAGATATAATTACATTAATGGTTTTTTGCCACATATAGCTATCTACACTTGAAAATTTTACTAACACATTTACATTTTAGTTACATAAGAGGGAGGGGAAATCATCGGCAAAGCTTTTGCGAACGGGTTATATACTTAGATCATAGATTTATAATAAGTCGTCGCTCGCGCTCCGACTAGATAGAGCCCTTCCTAACAACGACAGCTCCTCGAAGGCGGCAACTTAGACCTCTATGACTTAGATATTATAATAACTGAAATAACAGAAATAAAACTAACAAGAAGGTCTCTTTCTACCAAACATGAACAAAAAAGCAGCAAGTATTAGCTCTACGTCACTAATTAAAACTTTTCCCAGTCTCTGAAGAAAGCTTCCCTAGTCCCTACCATACTGGAAGGAACATGAACAGGCTATTAGCTACTTGGATACGCTTAGTTACTTCGATCGTAACGATGATAATTTTATTAAATAGGACATCATTATCGTCGTCTGATTGTCAGCTGTCACGGTGACATTCGTCCGTTGCAATTACAAACTCGAATAAATCCACCGTACACGGGCGGGTGATCTCAGTTGGCGCAGTTAAATAAATCAACATGTCAATCCGTCCAATCAATTATGCACATAAACAAACAAGGACAATAAATATCGCATTAATACTTCGCTAATAGAGCTGAAATAAAGCCATTATTTAAAAAATTAAAAGAAAAAAAAGCGCGATTTTTATTTAGTGACGTAGAATTTGGCGCGCTTTTGTTCTGTTACGTTGGTAGTCCTGCATGGATGCGTTCAATGTGGAACAATGGACGACGGACGGAGTCGGCCGGTGGGTGGTTTATTGTTTTACGAGGGACATTACACGCTTCTCTCGCGTCAGTTTTACAGGACACAATGACGGGCAGTGAGGGCACAATGACGGTACAAATGGGAGGAATTCAGGCCCTTTGTCAGATACGTTGATAGAGTGCACCAATCTGTCTTCTTGACGCATACGACATACGTGGATGTTTATTTTAGTGTGATTTTAAGGCACTTTTACATTTTGTGTCTACGATGACTTTAAAGTTTAAAAACCTAATGCTCGTTTTCACCAACACTTCAAGAAACGTCTAAGCCGATAGGTGACAGTTTTCACTTAAAACAACTGTCACCTAAGGGCTTGTCATGATTTTATTTAATCTATGGCTTCCATTGTTGAGACCACAGAATGCTGACCAATCATAGCATTTCCCGCCACTGACATTGACAGCTGTAAAAAAAAAAAAAGATATCTATGATGGAGAGAGGCTGGAGTAGAGCGAATAGTTGAGATATTAATTAATTTGAAAGAAAAGCTATATGCTATTGAATTGTAATACCTACTAGAAACAAATGAATGTCAAAGTTATGATGTATAAGCAAACAAGCTGCTTATTTATTAAACGAGATATTGTCACATGAAATAAAGTGTACGAAGTTAACAATGGGATTTAATTTACAATAATTCAGAAGTGACAGAACCTACGCGAACTGCTAACCCACATATTATTGAGGTATGATATTATTCTGATTTCATTTCGATTATTTATTTGCATGTTTAGCCGGTGGATTAAAATAGTTTTACTTAAATTTTTGTTTTAGTCTACCTACTAAGCAATTTGTTATACCTTGACGTGTAAAATAGGTTCTTACAAATATTAGTCAAAGTATAATATATATAATAGAATCTAGAACTCATAACGAAAACATAAAAGTCAAAGTAGAGCCAATTCGTAATTACTTTGTTGAACCTCGTCAAGGTGAAGATAAAATACCAATTTTGATTTATTTGCAATCAGCAATGCCTTAAATCCCTATTGAACTGTATGAGTTTTGTTACTGCGAATACAGAGTGCAATAATAGGGTGTCGCTTTAGAGGAATAGAGGTTTTTGGTGCTTGTAGGTATAATTCGAGTAAATATTTTGTTCATACGAATTGTACCGTACTATCGTACAGCGCCATCTAGTGACAGCGCCATTAACAATTGTATTCTTATTAAATTAGAGCATAGAGTGAGAAATGCTATGACTGTGCATAAAATACAATGTAATAGAATAAACATACATAGTTATTTTTGATTAAATTATTTTATGGAAACAGGCAGTTTTCTAGGTTAATTGCAGGTAACAGATCTTTTTCATACTGGACATACCTACGTTAAAAAAATTAATAAAAATAAATTGATACCTACGTCATATGGGACATAATATTATCACATAGCCCAATGTTCTGTGACTTAATTGAATAATAATTGATAATGACAGTCATTCGACTATGAATTGCTTCAAAAATTTAGCAAGTAGGTATTTATGCTAGAGTTATATTGGCGCCGCCGTATAGTTTGTTCATTGCTAGTGATGTTGAATATAGCTGAAGTTTTTAAGAAGAATAGGGACATTCGTGGATTTTCATAACATTTTGTACTTCAGTTTCCAGTATTATCGGATTATTGTATGTATCTATAGTCAACATAAGTTCAAGTAATTTGAATAATTTATGTAACGCAGCAATAATTTAGCAATTTCAAAAAAAAATGATGTAGGTATATAATAACCTACCTGAGCACAGAAACTTTTACTAGGCATATATCGTATATTGAAAATGGAAATAAATTAGTTCCTTTCCGCTGAGCAACATAAGTTATAGATATGAACAATAAAGAAGCGGTGAACAATTCCAAACTGACAGTTATTAAGAACAGTAGCGTATGATTTTGATTTTTTTTTGCAATTCTCTATAGTTCTTCAAAGATATGCCGTGGCAGAGATTATGAAATAAAGAAACATATTATTATTTTAATTCATTTGCAATTCCCTAGTACTTGAAATATTTAGACAGGAATTATGAAATAATGGCATGACGATAAAATTAATGTGATTCTGGTTGAGGCATTTATAACAATTGATGGGAGTTTATTAGTAATGTCAAGCAATTTTTAAATAATGTTGATTTAGTGTTGGTTTATTAAAGATTGAATTAAATTAATTGGCAGTTAAGAGTGCCGTGACTAAATTATAATATCATTCGGTTATGAGTGCCGTATTTAATTTTTCTATAATGTCCTTGGTTATGTATGCCAAGATGGAAATATGTATGTTCTATGATGAATAATGACCTTGGTTATGTGTGCCAAGATAGAACTATGTATGTTCTATGTTGAATAATGTCCTTGGTTATGTGTGCCAAGAGTTACTTGGTTATGTTTGCCAAGTGTTGCTTGGTTATGTGTGCCAAGTATTGCTTGGTTATGTGTGCCAAGAGTTACTTGGTTAAGTGTGCCAAGAGTTACTTGGTTATGTGTGCCAAGATAGAACTATGTATTTTCCACAATTATTCGGTACACATAGTACCAAAATGATAATAATGAGTACTTAGTTGCAGTTTGTCGGTGTATTAAAACACTAAATCACATTACTAACAATTTACTGTGCTTGAAAAATTCGGAAAAGGACAATAAACTTGTTTGGACTATATGCTAATGAATAGTGACAAAAAAAAAATAATGGTAGAATGATAAATGGAATTTGAAACAATATTTTACTAAAAATAGACGTATTATTGAAAATAGTTTACTAATAATAAAATATATTTTTATGAATAATCTTTTTGTATTACTAATGATTGATTTATATTAATTTATCATTGTTTATTTCATTTGCCGGGAACACGGCACGATCAACGAGCTGGTCATGGGAAAACGCTGCTCAAAGGCAAGCGCGTGAGAACGCAGTCTCCGTCAACAGAAGGGAGATGCATGGAACGAGCTAGCCGTGTACGAACGCGGCTCAGAGACAAGCGCGTGTAAACGCGACCCCCATCATAACTCCAGATAACTACAGATGTTTCTCCACAAAGCACATAAATATTCCCATCAAAGATCATGGACATGTTGAGAATGTTAAATCAAGACACACGCAGCTTCGGCACTGCTCGCGCCTCACCGAAATGGAGCTGCTGTTGGAACAGGTACCAATATCAAACAGCAATGCAACAGCAAGCAATAAGCCTCCCAACAAATGAGGTGGTTAAACTTATTAAATCTTTACATCAAAAGGTTGACAAGACCCAGCGATCATTTTAATGTAATTCCAGACTTCGATCCGTCCAGCAAAGGACTTAGCGTAGTCGAATTGTTAAAGTATGCGCGTGAATGTCATTAATAAGGGGGCCAAAAGCGTACCGTACATTTTGCGTCATAGAGCATGTAGGAGTAGGTTTAAAAAAAAAAAGTGACTCGAGGCTTAACTTCCGTACACATAACAGTTGGAACGAATGGCAAGGCAAGGTTCTAAAAGCATTCAAATGAGCAAAATAACGGTCGTCTTTTGGATGAGATGTTTGTATTGTGCATTTCACGAAGTAACAGAAATTTAAACCAATGCTATTATTGGCATTTTTAAATTAGCGGTATTAAGGCAGTGGATTATATCATTCGCGGTAAATTAGTTCGGAACAGAGCGCAAGGATTGAATTGTAAGGAACCTAAAAATCAAGTTATATTGTATTTCCTAAATTAATAGCGATCTTAGCTAACAGATTTGTTTGAAAAAAAAACATTCGCTCGTCTATTCAATTAAATGATAGTGATAGTGGCACTTTAATGAGGAAAAGAGAATTATTTAGAAATGCCCAATATCCATATTAATATGTCACAAATGGTTTAGAATTGGTCACGATTTTGTAGTGAACAAAGTCCGTTGACTATATATTGTGAAATTTGTGAAACTGAAATAAATAAGTATTTTGTGATATTAACTAACAATAATTGTCCGGATGATAACACACTCCTATTAGTTAGAAGTTATATTATACACAGTATAATGTAAAGTTGACGCACTCACGGAGCTATTGTTGTTAAGTAGGGCTTTATCTAGTTGGATTGTGACTTGTGAGCGACGACCTATTTTACATGAATCTATGGATGGACCAAAAGTAATTCATTCAAAGACGAACGTAATTGGGACGCGCAAAGATAAAATACCATTCGACTCGACTTACAATAAACACTTTCATTCGACAAATTATTTCAGAAGTTTTATAATATTGGTTTCCTTATGATTTTTTTTTAATTAATTAATCGATTTTATCATTTTTGTAATCATTTTGTTAGTTGATATTTATTAAAACAAATTTAAAGGTTCGATATTTTGATTTCAGATAGTTAAGTGTCCAATATTGTCTACATGTTAATACCACAAATTATACCTTATTTAAATTTTTAGAGCCTTACGAAATTGTTGAAGTTATGGAAACGATACAATACCATAGAGTAATAGCTAATATTGACAATACAGAAATAACCGAGTTTGATATAATCTATTGTGATATTATAAGGGTCGTAAATGGGTTATGACGTGTGACTATGAGATCGTCTTAACCTATAGGACGACGCTTTTCAATACATTTGTAAGAAAATAGAATATTTTTTTTTTATAAATTGAAATATGGTATGTACTCGTACGTACGTACCTATTCAGTACTCACAATTGTGCAAGTTTGATTTGAAGTATTTTTCAGGACACACAAAGATCTATGTAATGGGCATACAGTACTTTCTAAGGTAGATAACTTTTTGACTATCCATTGGAACCTGTATAGATAAGTCGTTTTATACTATAGAAAATGTAAACAATAAAATTATTATGATCTTTTTTGAAAAATGGAGTTTGGTTTATACTGTTATAATTTTTAAAGATTATTTTAAAAATATTTTAGTACTTTATTCTGTAATGTTATTGAGAATGAATTTTGATATATTTTATAGAAAAATTAATGATGATTTACCGCACTAATATCTTTTAACTCCTGTTTACTGCTTCTGTAATTTTATTTTATTTTATTTTTGTCATATGCCTTCGTCATAATATACAAGTGTAAAAAAAAATCCATTTAAAACAACAGTTTTGCAGCAGACCGCATTTAGGCAATGTATGTCTGAATCAAACGTAACAATTTATTTGAGTCACCCGACCCAAACAAGTGATGTTATGTTAATAATTTTGAGTTAGGTATTTATAATTTTCTAACATATTAGGTAATTAATAATTTTTATTGGATAATTTCCGTATTTTATGGAAACTCATTATAATAATATTGTTAGGAATAATATTAATCTAAGAAACCAAATGTCATGATTATTTTAAAGAGATTTAGATGTATATTAAAGTCAGTATTATCATATATTATTTATTTGGTGGTATTATTTAGATATTGTAATTTAACAATACTGACTATTCATCAGTAAGTGGATGTGAGTTAGGCATATGTGAATTAAGTATTTGAATTGAGTTGTATTTTAAGCAATAATATTATAAGAGAAAAAGAGGATTGAATTAAATATATATTGTAATTTTGTTAATCATTAAGATAGAATAGTAGTTACTTAACATAATATTGTAACGACAAATTCTATATTTTATTAGATACAATAATGGCGTGGTGGCGTTGCTTGATTGGTGGTAGAAAATTTTACTTGAAAATTTAAGTATTGTGCACCGGGAGGTTGCACAAGAGTGGATGGCCGAATGTCATGATTTTATTTAATCTATGGCTTCCATTGTTGAGACCACAGAATGCTGACCAATCATAGCATTTCCCGCCACTGACATTGACAGCTGTAAAAAAAAAAGATATCTATGATGGAGAGAGGCTGGAGTAGAGCGAATAGTTGAGATATTAATTAATTTGAAAGAAAAGCTATATTTGCTATTGAATTGTAATACCTACTAGAAACAAATGAATGTCAAAGTTATGATGTATAAGCAAACAAGCTGCTTATTTATTAAACGAGATATTGTCACATGAAATAAAGTGTACGAAGTTAACAATGGGATTTAATTTACAATAGGCTATTAGGTGTCTCTTAAAATGTTGATGAAAACGAGCATAGACCTACAACTGTAAAAGCAAGTAGAATTATAGTTCAAATGCAGGTAAAGAAAAAGTACCTTTTAGTTGCCTATTAAGTATCTACTTATTTATATGTAGTTTGTTGGATTTAGGTAAGAGCAATTTTTTTTCAACTCTTGTGATATAATTACAATTTTTATTATGACCAATGGTAATAATATATCTACAAACTATTTAATAGGTAGGTACTCCCAACTCCCAAAGGCCAAGACCCATCAGTGTTTGTCATGTAACAGTTAAGGTGGATGGTTATCAGCATTATCAGCCATCCAATTATTTATATTATTGAATTTTCGCAAATAGTGGACTAATTATACTCCTACATCAAATGCTAATCGAAATAAGTTTTGCGACCCTAACGTTTTAACGTTAAACTAAATAAAAATTGAATTTCGCGGGCTACTTGGGCCGGAACCCCTTAAGATAATGTATTGGACGTCAAAGAAGTTGAATAAATAGCTAAACTTGCAACAGGCTACTTAAGTAAAAATTAAAATAGCCGATACTTTATCGATATCGCGCGTTAAAACTAATTTTCCTAATTTATTACAGCATTATAGTTAATTTCCAAGCCGTACAGTGCATTATATCGACAGAGCATTAAGGGCGATGGGTACCACCCGGGCGCGAAAATTCAAATTTTATTTAGTTTTTCGCTTATAGTGGGCTAATTATACATCGAAGGCTAATGGCAATGAGTTTTGCGGGCACAACATTTATGAATCTACATGTTTTTAATAAAAACTCTGCTCAACAATACTCACTTACTTCATATTGGTTCCCGATAGCTCGAAATCTGGGAAACTGCAAAAAATTATCTTTCGGGAACAATATGAGATGAGTGGGATCTTTCGAGCAAAGTTTCTATTAAAAACTTGTAGATGCATTAAAAGTAGGCCCGCAAAATGCATTGCCATAAATCTACAATGTGTAGTTAGTCTAATATTTGCAAAAAACTAAATAAAATTTGAATTTCGCAGGCTGGTAGGGCCGCAACACCTTAACGTTAAATTAAATAAAATTGAAATTTCGCGGGCTACTTGTGCCGAAACCCCTTAACGTAAGTATTCGTTCCATTCGTTGACGTATTGGACGTCAAAGAAGTTGAATAAATAGCTAAACTTGCAACAGGCTCCTTAGAGTTGATTGGCCAAATCTCCTTCCTGTAACATTTAATGGCGTTGCTATTCCCTACTGCGACACGGTTAAAGACCTTGGCATACATTTGGATCGTGAGCTATCTTGGTCCACGCATCTAAAAGAAGTCAGCAGGAAAACTTTTGCAGCTATGAGCTCACTGCGGCGGCTGCGATCATTCCTTCCAATTCCGACCAAGGTTATGTTAGCACAAACTCTCCTTCTCTCTATCCTTGATTACGCGGATGCAAGCTTTCTCAATATTACTGAAGACCAGCTTAATAAACTTGAGCGTCTCCAAAATCTTGCGATTCGGTTTATATTTAGCCTGCGCAAATATGACCATATATCTGAATTTCGACAGAAGCTCAACTGGCTCCCTATTCGACGTCGCCGGGATCTGCATGTTCTCTCTCTTCTGTACTGTGTATTATATAATCCTAGAACGCCGTCCTATCTGAAGGAGAAATTTAAATTTCTTGGAGTGCATTACAGACCTAAGACCGTCTCGTACATTAACTCTCACAATGCCCCCCCATAAGACTAAGATGTATGAGCAGTCTTTCAATGTGCGGGCAATTATTTTATGGAATGCACTTCCCTTAGAGGTACGGCAGTCGAAAACGCTTAAAATATTTAAAAACTCGGTAAAGAAGCATTATTTCGAAACTCGGGCTACTTAATGACGACTAAGTATTATTTGTTTATTTGTAATATAACGGAATATATACATATATATTATAAGTATTGAGTATATATTATATTAGTTTTTCTATATAATATTTATTATTATTTATATATTTATTTTATTATTTTTATTTTTGTATTCTAGTATATGTTGTAATTCGTATTTATTTGAATTTAGGTATTAATATTATAGTGTTGCACCACCTGCAGTCCGTGATTCCTCTGTATTTTCCTTATCTGCAGGTTGCCTGGCAGAGATCGCTTTTTAGCGATAAGGCCGCCTTTTGTACTAATTTAATTTTTACTTCGTTAATTATAGTATTATGTTTTGTGGTGTACAAATAAAGTGTTAAATAAATAAATAAATAAATAAGTAAAAATTAAAATAGCCGATACTATATCGATATCGCGCGTTAAAACTAATTTTCCTAATTTATTACAGCATTATAGTTAATTTCCAAGCCGTGCAGTGCATTATATCGACAGAGCATTAACCATCTCCGGCTCTTTGTGCCGACGAGAGATGGTCGTCGCGGGTGACTAATGATGCGATAATGATCGGGGATCCCGCTAAAGACTTAAACAACGCCGGCGCACAATAATTTTGATGTATGGACGCAGATAAATCTATTAGGGGTTGACATCTCCATCGCGCGGCGCGGCTCTGAGGCGCGTTATTATTATTATTTTAATGTTATTATTCAAATTATTATAATCTCGGCGGCCATATTTATAGCGCGGGAATAAGCCTTTTTGATACGCCGCTTAAGGGTTTGATCGGCGGCGCACACTGCGGCCTGATTTTCAACGAAGCTGAGAGGAGATGTGGAAATACTTACCTAAGTAACGAATTCTGATTGCTTATTTAAAACAAATTGGGGCTTTAAGAGGACTTTTGTGCCATGTGCTCAACCTAAGTGTAAGTAAATAACGATGCAACTTGGAAGGGGTAAGCAACTCCTAATGGTTTTTCCACAATATCACACTTGAACGCTAAATTCCTATGGCATGCATCTTTGCTGATAAGGTGGTTGGTGGAAAACTGGTCAAACCAGACCTGAGCCAATTTAGAAATTATGGAATTCTGATTTATTAAGCGGCTCGTGGCGGGACTCGAACCTGTGACCTTCCGTAAAATTCGAACACGCGCAATCCTGCAAGGATTTTCATCGTCCAAGGGTAGGTTATATACCTACCTATACTTGTAGAATAAAAAATTAAGATCTAAAATAGCATGCATTCTCGCACTTTACCCTACGCTCTTATTCTCGCGGCGCACCCAAGTTGGACACCCAAAAATACATTCTGCACAGGGTTCAACTTCTTGGTCTATTATTAGTTAGGTACATAGTTTAAATTTCAGTTTTTGGTCAAACTCACTGACGATCAACGTACTGACTGACGTGGTCGTATCTACGGAATTAATAATAGGTATGTATACATCACGTGTTTTCGCAAAATAAAATTAGGTATGCCACTAGTCTGAGATCTGCAGGGCGATCGGCTAAAAATGTATGCAGAATCATTAAAGAACTGTATCAATGTCAAATCATGGGTTTCGACCAATCACAACACTTGAAAATCACGTTTTGATATTGATGCAGTTCTTTAATGATTGATACTTTATTAGGCGATCGCCCTGCTGGTCTTTTATTACAGTCAGCCTAGCCATAAGACATTTCGATTCGATTTGATTCGCTCAAATTGGACGAAACTTAACAAATGGGAATGACTGTTGTCTGTGCGGAAATCACGTGATCAATTTAGCAATCATATGTCATTATTACATAGAAGCAGAAACTTTGCGGAAATCCATAATTAGCGATGCAGATTGAATTGTTTTGCTACTCTATAACTCTACCATCCAACTATGCTAACAACAGCTGAGCAAGCTCAGTGTCCGTTGCGGTTTAAAAGGTGTAAATGCTTAGTAAAATACGCGCGGGGATATATCGGAGACAATTTATTTGAAGATACCTCTTGCCTTCCTCATCCAGGTGTCATCGCAAACTAATAACACTCTTAGCTTTTCTGCATAAGATATATTTTCATTTGCCAGCAAAATGTACGATTGAAAAGGTACTGTTTAATTATATAACTTATTCCTTACATGATAGAGTCGGTTTTCGTTGTGATTGGAAGCGTTGATGGATTCCGTAAGTGTATAATAAAATGCGTGCAAACTCGCTGATTGCATTGCAAATAAATAAGTCACCATGTGGTCAGGGTTAGCCAACGATCTGAATAATTACAATTGTAGCAAAGCATGGTGTTTCCTCCATTGATAGGTATATCAATGGTTTCCTCGATCTAAACTAAGTATGAAAATTCTCTGAAAGAAAATTATTCGCAATCATAAACATAAAGTTAAAATAAACGTTGCTAACTTTTTCAATAATAGCGCCATTTTGATCTTTAAATCTATGGTTGACAGGTGTACCAACTGTTAACAGACAAAATTAGGGACTAGGGTGGAATTAGGTATGTATTTTTTTATAACTATAGGTTTTTAATTCATAATAAATATTTAACAAGTAATTTTTTTGATATTTTCGTGGCAGAGTAACTTAATTTCAGTATCCTCATCACAACAAGATTAAATTGTATTGCCATAATCCGCTAACGCACGTTTCGTCCCGACATTGGGAAATCCAAAGGAGATGTTATGTCCAGAGTGTTGTGTGAGTTTTGTGTGGTGGTGGCATTATTTGCTGGGGAAATTGGCTTCGTGCTAGAGTGGTAGGACGGGCTGTGCTTGGCTTTTCCTGTTTGACCATACCTTGTAGCTACTTTTCAGGTAGTGGATAATAGCAAGACAATAATGAGAAAATCGTTACTGCTAATTACGTAAGTATTTCGCAATTTAATTAATACGCAACGTCCAACCTTTCATGGTAGACAAGTGGTAACCCCAGAGTAAAATCTGTGCCCCAGAGTACCTAATATTGTGGTAACCCTTAACTTGTCCCGTACAGAGGTGCTGAGCTAATTTACTTGTCACGCCGTCCCGCTGTTTATTTTTAAACATAACTGGGCATTTTTTAAGTTTATGATAGTCAGAAAATACACTGTCACATTCCCAACATGCTAATTTAGCCGTTGTCAGAAAAGATTTACGTTACAGGACGGTTTTGTTCCGAGGGACCTTAGCTTTTATAGCGTTGTTATTTGTTTGTGTAGGTACAAGGACAAATTACTGACCTTTTGCTTTGTTTTTAGATCAGACTTGTATGAGAAACATTGACGATTGAATGTTGCTGCAAATAAAGGAACTTGTATGAGAAACTTTTGCTGGGACCATTGAAATGTTGCTACAAGTGAAGAAAGTGAAGAACATTCGGGCAATGTTTCATACAATCCCTAATAGTCCTTCTTACTTATTTGATGTGCGAAGAAATGACGAAGTCATAGATAATCGCCCGACTTCGAATTGGTGTAGGTACCTAAAATTTAAATAAAAATTATTTCACTCTTTGTAGTGGCATTTGAAGTTGGTTTTTTGGAAAGCATTTCCCATTTTTATTTTATACTTTTTAGAACAATAAAATGCACAAGGCGTTGTAAAAATATCCAAATTGCTTGAGGTGTGTTCATAAAATCTGAAGAGATACCTCAAATTCACCAAGATCCCATCATCAGACCCTGACTTGATGACTTTAGTCATCAAATCAGTATCTGCTAGAAAATGCAACAGTAGGTAACTATAAAAAATACCCAACTCGCTTCAAGTATACTAGCAAAATTTGAAGAGTTCCCTCGATTTCACCAAGATCCCATCATCAGACCCTGCCTTGATGACTTTAGTCATCAAATCCGTATCTGCTAGCATATGCACCAGTAATTATAAAAAATACCCAACTCGCTTTAAGTATACTAGCAAAATTTGAAGAGTTCCCTCGATTTCTCCAAGATCTCATGATCAGATCCTGACCTGATGACCATAGAACAACTTGGAAAATATTACTCTTTCTAATTATACTCAAATAGTTTCATGTGTCCATATAAAATTTGAAGAGTTCCCTCGATTTCTCCAGGATCCCATCATCAGATCCTGACTTGATTAAAATGGGACCATCTGGAAACAAAACCCTCTTAAACAAAAAAAGAATTTTTCAAATCGGTCCACGCGTCTTCGAGTAATCGGTGAACCTCCTCCTTTTTTTGAAGTCGGTTAAAAATAAGATAAAACTCACTCGATTTTTTCAGCACTGACTTTTTTCATATACTTACTCCCTAAAATTGAGGAAAATTTATTTGCTGGCTGCCTTTGTCCTACGATGGCGCCCTCGTTACAATGTCATTCAAGCGCCTAAATAGCCTTGTCGCACTTGTACTTAGGTGCAGCATGGGTACAGCTCCATGGTACAGCTCAAGTGTCAAATTTATTTTTATTTCGTTCTCATACTCTACTGTTATCTCATAGTTCTCAGATTTCATTTTGAATTTTATTTGTAGTAAGTAGGCACCACCCATTTTCAAGTCCTATTGTCTTTGCAATGTTTGTTTTTAAACGCTTACCAATAAGAATAAGTTAAAGAGTTGATAAACTTTCGAGAGTCTGGATTGGCTATCGTGGTACATTTTTCATTATTTTCAGTTTATTCATCTTGAATCAGCTGTTTTTAGGGATGTCAAGAACTCCCTATAATTAGTTCCCTCAGGATATGAGCTACACTTCGTGCGAATTTTTTCATGCATCTAGACATTGTCCCCTAGGTAACCTACACGTTGTATATCAATGGCTGCCAAGTGTGGCAGCCATTGATATACAACGTGTAGGTTACACTTGTAAATTATAAATAAACATAAGCAAGTATTCTGAGTATAGGTATACTTACCCCAAAAGATCTACCAAACTCTTAAAGAACACCCCGCCTCAGAAAGGCACAAAAGCATTCCTCCCTCACATTCCTCATTCAACCCTTTAACGAAAACAACACCACACAAACAACCGCGGACAATTAGTGTTTCCCAAATAATGGGATAATAGTGGGTCAGGTGACCCGGCTGCGTATGCGCAAACTACTTATACTTTGCCGGTGATGGTGGCAGTAGGGAAATTTCCCTCCAGGCAAGTGCCCTCAAGTCAAGGGACCGCTTGTGAGTTGTGACTCGTGCTAGTGACGTCAGAACTTCTATTTATAGAACGCTCGCTACAAAACGAAGCCACGCGAATCTTTTCGTCAGGAATTGAAAGAAATAGTATCTAGGATACTTATTCAGGTATATCTAATAATTGCTTACATACTCCTTGTACGTCAAAATATTAGTAGATAACAACCAACGAATAGATATCTAAGATAGGTAAGTAACAACTTAATATAATAGTAGTAAATATTATACTTAATTATTATAAATGGAATACATACTTAAGTAAATAAATTAAATTGCCTCACCGTTTGCGTAAGGTATATAAGTACAGAAATCCTTTATGGGGTAGGTACTTACCCCATAAACGACTTCTGTGCTCGTTTCTTCTAGAATATTATGATCCCTGTTTTTTAATAATATGTATATGAAAATAGCAAGTGCCGAGCTAGTTCCCTTCGGTGCAAAGTGCAAATCTGCTTTCCGAACTTGGCGGTTAGTGTTTTGACTTTTCATGCCCAAAGTATGTGAATTAAGATTTTCATATTAATTTTTCAGTCAAACCGGTTCAATAGGTAGGTGTGGCGTGATAGAGTATTAAAATACAAACTTTCACATTTATAGGTACTTTAGATACTTCATAGGATTTCCACATAAAATTATTTTCCATGATCAGCTAATCTTTAATCGGAAAAATCATAGTTTCTTGACATTTTCTTGACACAACTTGTAGACTTTCGTGAGTTTATCGGTACAGTATTTCGCTTATACACGACCGGAGTGTAGAAGTACGTAGTATACACAGTGCAGGAGGCGGGAACACGGCGAGGTGGGACACTCGATACTGCGGGCAAGAGGTCGGGACTCGGGATAAAGACGTATTCAGTTTTTGTCAAAGCGAGCCGCCGCCATCGCTCGCTGCGGAGGAAACGTTTTGACAGCTCCAGTAGCTATACTTAGTAGGTAGGTACTTTGAACTGTTAAAAGGTCGGTATGGGCTATGTTAGGTACTTGCTGTTATCAATAAGTATTCCAAATACCAATTGTCGACGACAATATCTCAAGTTGTCACCAGCGGCTAGCTGACCTGACAACCTGCCAACAAACTGGACAAGTGTGTTCGGGACTTCACAAACTTAATTTCATATAGACCCGCGGTGACTCTACATAGATGTCGCACACGCTTAACGCTGCTTGGCTCTCAACTATACCCACTTAGGATGTATTTCTTTAGGTACATAATAAGATTAACCATGGTGTTTTAGTCAGTGCAACTAGACTCTGACATAACCGCAATGCCTCCCCGTGGCACAGCGGTATCTGGAAGTAACGGATTTCCTCACGGAAAAAAGGGCTTTCACTAGGTACTTACTCTAGAATACCAGGATAACAGGTACATAGAAGTATTTGCAGCAGCCAGCAACCTTCACAAAGAAGCATCGACCGACCCGCGCGATGGCGATTGACGAGTTGATACCATCAGGGCAGCGGGAAGACAGGCTGCAGCAAACTAAAATCACAAGCCGATGGCGTGCAAACAGAAAAGCCTTAGCCCAGCAGTAAACTGAGATGGGCTGATAATGATGAATCTTCAGTGCGTGCAGGATTGGTAAAAAAATCTAAATAGGTAGGTAGGTAAGTATTCTCCACGCGAGCGGTAATAAAATACATCAAAAATTGAAACAGATGTCAACTGTTATGTTTAGTGGCTTTTAGAGAAACTACGCGTTTTTAATTTCTATAAATATTACCAAGACAGAAAACTCCCGAGGGGTGTGTTAGTTGTTACCCTCGGCTGTCACGTGTGACGTCACAAGTAACAAGTATCGCTGTAGCTTTTTACTAACGAGCAACAAACAAGGAGCAGCGAGCGACGCAGCTAAGCAAATAGAGTGGCGGTATCGCGTTACACAAACACTGACAGTCGCGACACTTGCCGGCTGCGTCCAAACCACACAAAAACATTAAAAAACACACGCTATTATAGATACACATTACACGCTTTAACAAGATCACCATTTCATTAGTCTTGTTAAAAGTAGCATTCTGTAGTAACAATTAATATAAAATCCGTGGGGATAGCAATCGTATTGAAACTGCTTTACTTACCTAAACATTCTTTAACGACTTTTTTTTATGCCAGATAGTTTTTTATTTACTATTTATTTGGGCAAACATATCTGTTGTAAGTAGGTATATAACCATGGGTAAATATCAAAGAGTATATAATCACTACGTTTTAATCACAAGGCAGCTGAAAAATGGCGGCTGATATATTGAATTCATGCTTGTGCAAAGTTGGTCAGATGTAATTTCTGGCATAATTTCTGAATGTTGGCTAAAAAAGGTTAAGAATTTCATACAAGGAACCTTGTTCCGGAGTTTCTCGAGACTGGGTAAATATCGATTGTAGAAGTGATTGTAGATCTTATTTATTACTTCGATGGTTAAAAATAAAAATTGTTATAGGTAGGTACCTACTTCAAACTCAAAACACAAAACTCAAAATATCTTTATTTCACATAGGCCTAATATACAGGCGCTTGTAAATGGTCTTTATGATATTTGTCACATTTGTATGGCGATAACTCCAAGTCGACTTAAAACTAAGTTTACGAGGGTTCCAACGTGCCCTGCACTGAGAAGAAGCCCACAACAAACTCAGCCGGGTTTTGTTTTCTGTTATCACCACTTCACAAAAGCTCTTAAAACTAATTGAGCTAGTATAATTACAGCAGTTCATTCATTCCCAAGGATTTGATTCATGTAAGTAATCCTTAATACTATAGTAAGCTTTGTTAATGAGCTTTCGAACTTATTTATTAGGCCGATAAACCACGCGTTGAATCTATCCGGATAAGTCCTAGGATATCCGGATGATTTTTTATTTTTCGTAGCGATATTGTAACGTTAATGCAATAGAAATAGCAGAAATAAAATCGATAAGGTAACATGGGTATGGCTGCACTGTTCCCACGGTTTTGCCTCCAATGCAAACTGTGTATATGTAGGTAATAACCTACCTGCATCACGCGCCTGTCACAGAAGCAGCGAAGCGTGCTGAGGCGATTGACTCGATGACACTTCGCACCCTTTGTGCGAATTCCTTAATAATTTCATTGAGATTTTACACCTCTCCTAAGCAGGTGCAAAATTCCGAACTATGAGTACTTTGTTGGTTGTTAGTGAGTACCTAGGTACTTACCTATACCCTAAGTAGGAACGTAAGTTTGCAATGTAGGTTTGCCAGACAGCAAAGCCATCAAATCAAGGCTTCTACATTTACTGAATGAGGAGATTAAAAAAATTCAAGAGGTACTTACAGCCTAGTAACAAACCTTTGGATACGGAACTCAAGGGGATCAAATGATGCCACTGGAATTACCTATCCTAGAACCTATAACAATAAGATGAGACTATGAATAGGAAGCTTTGGTTTCACTTTAAATTTTTCAACACAATAGAATAATAATAATTAAATCCTGCAATATGTTCAACAATATAGTTTCAATGAAATAAGAAAATAAATAATATGGTTATCTTTACCATAAAACTAATCAATAATCTTTTATAAAACGAGCATAGCAGCGCTATCTATTATCGAGTAGCAGCAATTACGCCACCTAGTATCGAATAGAATGGTTATTATGTTTTGTATACGTGGTTCCAATACTTTTCAGTAGATGTCAGTGTTATATTTTATCCTCGCAACATTTTTCTTATAATATACTGTAGACACAAAATCTGAGGAATTATGCATTTTTCTAAAATTTAAAGTGCAGATTTAAGAAAAAATTAACGTAAAATGTAGATATTGTTATCATTTTGACGACTTAATGGCGTAGCCACAGATAATATAATACTATACTGCGTAGCGGTAGCGAACCTGCCGACTGCGTCGGAGGTCGTGGATTCGATTCCCACTATTGGAAAATGGTTGTGAGATGAGCTTGAATGTTTTCCAAGGTCTAGGTATTTTTAATAATATAATTATTATATTTATGTATATTAGTATGTATATTTATCAGTTATCTAGTGCCCATAACACAAGCTAACGCTTACTTTAGGGCTAGATTGCGATGTGTTTTATGTCCTGATATTTATTTATTTATTTATGCCATCAGAATAATATCACAATTGGCTGGTGAGGGCAAGGTGCAATGTCTGAAAAATCCCGTTTTCTTTTCATCACGATAAAAAAGGCTTTTTCCTCTTAGGACTTGTAGGTAGGTATATTTGGCCCATACTATCTGAAAACCAAAAAATAGACTTCGAAAGTTTTCAGTGTCTTTTAACATGTTTTAACTGTCTTCTGAAAATTCCAAAATTAGGATAGGTAGTCTCTTGAACATGTACAGTGATGAAAAACATTATCAGTATTTATTACACAAAAATTTAATACAAAATAAAACATAAATTGAATATTGTAACTCTAAATTAAGACACGAAATAAAATACTAATCAGTTAAATTTATGTCGCTTGAAATGGCACTTATAATACAAACCTCATACACAAATTTAATTCGTGTTCACACATCCAGTATGTTTTTAATGCACATCTAAAATATAATAAGTTAACATTAATTATTAACTAGGCTAATAAACTAATAACACATTTTATTATATTATTATATTATATTATGTAATGCTGGTCATATGAACCACCTTTTTATTTTAATTAGCTTTAAAAAATCCTAGACAATTTGGAAGCAAGCCTTACTATACAATATGCAGATATCACATTAAAGTGCCTTTGACAATAATAATGACATCAAGATTTTTGCATCTAATGTGATATTTAAATTATTATATTCATTAAAATTACTGCATCTCATATTTTGTCTCTTCCAAAGTGTCCACAGGCTTGGTGAATATTTTCTTAATATTTTATGAGATGAGATACAAAACCAGTATATAGATAAAATAACAATATTTCTTTTTAAATGTATCATGAATAAAATATTACAAAAAATGTTTTTTTTTTTATAATAAATATTACAATGTTTAAAATAATTTTTTCTATTATTTTTATAATAAATATTCACATAACCTGCTTAAAATTTTAAGTTGAAGTTCTTTCCCAATTCTATTATGATTTTAATTTTAGTGTATTATACTATATAATGTAATTCGTTTTCAAAAATTTGGAAAAAAAATTATTGCCATTGGAACATACATAAAAATTGTAAAGTTGATTAACTGTACACTTTTAATATTATCTTATTTAATGTAGGCTATTTTCTGTAATTTTAATATCACTAAACAGTACAGTTTAAACACCATAAATCTTGTGTAAATCGTTTTAATTTAGCGAGCCCAGCGTAAAAATTTTATATCCCAGAGGGCCTAGACAAAGTGACATTCTATTAGCGATATCGCTATATTTAGCGAATACAAAAAATGTACGGGTTGAATGTGTGAGCTTAGACTATGCCATAGCGTTAGCTTATGTCAATCCCCGTATATTATGGACTTTTCTATTCGCAACAATAGAATGCCATTTTGCCGACAGGCTCTGTATGTGTGTACAGTTCAATCGAAAAAAAACATTTAAATAAAGGAGGCAATACAATCAATGTACGAGCCCTGGGCCAGGTCTATGTACAGTATACTTGGGTATAGCCCAGAACACAAAAAACAGTTTTGCAGTTTTTTTGTTTTATATATTAACTTTAAAAATGGCCTTTTTGGTTGTACAAAACAGTATAAAACAAGTATTTCGATATATAATTGCAACACTTAACAAAGAGTACCTACAGAAATGTCAACTATTGAAAGATTGAGTTGCGGTTTACGTCAAATCGTATGACGCCAGCGACGACATATTTAATATCGATCATAGGTATTTTATAAATAATGAAAAAAAGATATTTTTGTACACCGAAATAATTCGTTCACTAAATAATTTTATTTTTCCCGTGAACGAAAGATTTTTCTTAATTTTTTAAAATAACGTACAAGACCTAGCCCAATTTGAAACATCTCCTTTGATACAATAAAGTACAATTCAGTGGGCTGATTCTGTATCGTTCACTTAGTTAGTTAGTAACCCTAACTGGGTTATTAACTAAGAAAACGAAGGCAAAAATCCTATTTTTGCACAAATTACCAACCTAGGTTGGTATGGTATCATGTCAGTATACCATGCTAGTTGCTATCTTGTACAAAAAGAATACAAAAATAGGATTTTTGCCTCCGTTTTCTTAGTTAATAACCCAGTGCGGGTTTCTAACTGACTAACTGAACGATACAGAATCAGCACACAGGTCGCAACCGCGATTATTACCTACAGTTATATACATCTACAAATTGTCTCTCTTTGCATTGCATGCGGATTTTGGTTGTTACTGGCCGGACAGACGCCACGTATCTACTACTCGTAGCTTCGTCACTAAAATGCGGTGTGCGCCCGACCTACCATAGACAAGAACTGATTAGCAGCCAAATGTTAAGGCGAAATCAACGACTCCAAAAAATTGAATTTCGGGGGCAAACCCGTGGTGTGCTCCTTAAAGATCAGAAACTTGAGCTTGGCTTCATTAAATTATAATTATAGAGGAAATAAATTTTCATAAAACATTTAAATCTCAAGCTTCTGCGAAAAATCTTTAACACTTGAAGCTGCTAATCTAATTATTTTGATAACTATTCTTATTTGTGACAATTATTGTGGTATGGTATGCCACTGCCATTACAATATTAGATAAACATTCCTTAGACCAATCTATGATTTGATAAAAGCAAATACATCCAGTATTTATAATGCAAAAAAATCTAAATCATGTAAGGATAATAAACAAAGATTTATCAGGGGCATACCACTCTAATGTATTTGATTAGTTTCTTTCTCTCTATAGCAAATAAAATTTATATTACATGTGATGTAGTAGGCACAACTTAGCTTCTAACAGGTCCAATATTTATACAAGAGTATAAGACAGGCCAAAAATGACTACCGGAGGAAAGTTTAATTAATATTAGGATTTAGGTATATTCGCTCACAGATAAACAATCCTTTGCATGTGACAACATTTTGTAATCTGTCCAAATGACAAAATATTTAGATAAAAAAACAAATCAGAGGACATGACAAACATCACAATCAAGCCCCAAAGCAATAGCTTGTTCTTTGGGTACTAGATAAGTGATAAATATTCATAGTATTTAAGAATATAAATAAATACAATATATTGAGGAACACCCAGACTTGAAATCTCATGAAAATTGAAACAGACTTGAAAATACTCATGCTCACCACACAAACATTTTCCAGTGGTGGGAATCGAACCCACAGCCTTTGACGCAGACTGCAGGCTTGCTGCAGCTGCACCGTTTGTTCATCAAATGTTGATTAGGATAGATTTTTTATCTCCTACTCATGGAAGGTGGTTTCTATACAGTCAAGTGTACCAATATTCTGATTGTTAGCATCAAAATGTTTGTTTGTATGCCAAAAGCTCTGTAGTAACATGTGTTACACCAACAGTGCTTTTAGTTTGGCAGTAATTGAACGCAAACCACAGTTTAGTAGCAAAAATAACATTGCATGCAGAATATTGCCACATGCAAAACTTCAATTTCTAAACAATTATTTACCAGAGATGTCAAAATGTAATCATATTAAAATCTGATTGCAATTCACCACAATTATTTTGTTATTTGGCTAAATTAATAAAAATGAAAATAAATTTTGTATAATTATTAATGTAAGACTAAATTGCTTTTGATGGAACAGAATTGCAATCTGAAATGTCAATTGCGATTACACTTTGTCCACCTACGCTATTTACAATGCTAACAGAAGAACTTTTTTTGCTTCAATGGAACACTGTCACTACCACTGTCAGAGAAACACGCGGCAAATCCGCTCTTGTCTCTCAGAGAGTCACGCAACGAGTTTCCAGATTTGTCCGTTGTGTTTTTAATTTTTTTCACACACTTGGGAGTGGATTGTTCTAAGGCACGTGGCATGCCATCATCAAGTTTGCTTTCGCTCCCCTCACTGGCCGAGTCTTTATATGACTGTCCCACTTTGTCTTTAACCGTCCGACTGCGCAGACACCTTGTTGTGGTAGCACTCCTCTTTACACTTCTGGTGTTAGGACAAGCCACATTTACAGCAGGAGTGGAGCTAACCGGCTCAATAGAACTGTTCAATGGAACTGGACCCCCAGATTCCTCGTCCTCCAATTTCATACCTCTCCGCCTTCCACTTCTAGTCCTGGAAACGACAGGTTCTTCTGAGTTTTCTTTCCGATTTGAGTTAAGAGTCCCTTTACGCATGTTGTATCTCCGAGTGGTATTTACATTAGAGTTGTGGATGTTAGTTGAGGAGTCTGGTTCAGGGATGTTGGCAGTGTTGTTCTTGTGTCTCCGAGGGTATCTCGACGCCCCACTGCTTCTAGACTGGAAAGAAATATTTAAGTTACATTTACTTTCTTGTTTTTTGACTTTACTATTTGCATTAGTGTTCTCTAATTTTGTTTCCATAAACTTAAGTAATGAAGTGCTTTTGTTTGGCCTAGCACCCTTTTCATTACTTCTCACTGTTACCAACAGATTGAGAGCGTTTTGCGAGGAATCAGTGCTGCAATTCAAAGTAACTGCATCTGGTGGCACAGTGTTGACAGCTTTAGCCTGGCAAACTATTACTTTGTCTCCTGGTTTGGTATGTTTGGAGGGAGCCCTACTGTTTTTGTCCCTTAACTTTTGTCCTCGTCTTTTTGCTGAGTGAATTTTGGTGGACCGGATATAGTTGGCTGTGAACCCTGAGACATCACTCAAGTCCTCAAACAGACCAACACGTGTTACTTCATTTGTCCCTCTGTCAGGGGGCATTACCTTGCTAGGGGTTCTGACAGCGACTACTGTGTCGGGTTGATGGGCCTCTGCGTTTTGATTGCCATTTACAACACCACTGTTAAATTTTTCAAAGGAACTATCAAGGTCAATCATATTTTGAGGGGTCTTTCGGTTGCTTCTTCTTAAAATTGCAGTTTTAGGTGTTGAAGTTGAGACTTTGGTCTTCTTAGGCACTCTTGATTGACAATTTCTTGGCTTAATAGTTTTAGATTTCTTCTGGGTTGATGGAGGTTTGACTATGAAATCTGCATCTGAACCGTCCTCCCTTGATTTGCAGCTTCGGGGTGGAGGCTTTTGATTCTGCGGAGCCTTGAAGTAAACATTGCGCCGCTTTTCTGTGGATGCCGAATTACCGTCTAGTTTTAGCTTTCTCTTTTTTCTTGGTGAGTGTTCATCTTCTGGCTTGCTTTTAACACTGGGAGGTTTAACGGTAGAGGGCTGTGCTTGCTCTGCCTGCTTCTTGATGGCGTTGTCATAGTTGAAGAGGCAGGGCGCTCGCTTGGTGTAAACCCAGTATGAGATCTCGTCCATGTTGCTCATAAAGGGAGAGTCAGAGGGTTTGTGGACAGGCGGCGCTGGCACCGACAGGGCGGCGGCGCGGTGCCCGTGAGAAGCGCCGGGCGCTGCGCGCGTAGCAGCCGCGCGAGGCACTGCAGCGGAGAACGCCAGCCGCAGGACGCCCGCACCACCAGATCCGAGCTTCCGTTTGAGACTGCGCCCGCGCGCCCCAGACGCACGCTCGAGCCCATCGTCATCACATTCCATGCAACTGGAAACATTTTTTTATAAGAAACGAATCAGGTCCTTGGTTCAATAAAAATAGTATAGAGAGTTCCATCTGGACTATCTGTGGTAGTTTTCAATCATCCCAATTTCGAATCAGGAAAACTGATTTCAGAATCTTTACCTATAAAATATTTGGGAACTTGAAATTTGTGACTATGACGCCGTCTTTGGCGTGAAGGGGGATAGAAGAAAAAAACTATCAATTTACTTACTTTTAAGAATGCGTCTGTTCCGAAAGTTGTTATTTACAATGTTCTAGCAAGAATAAACTCACTAACAATTTCAATTATAGGAAATTTGGCGTACTTTTTTGGTATAAACTGCCGCGATTTTACGTGAAGATTTTAGACAAGTGTCAATAGGTACGAAAGCTAATTTACTAGTACGTCACATTTAAAATTCGTGGCAAATTAACACAAAATTTGCCAAATTACTTATGCCGTAGGAAATTCCGGATTTATTAAAATATTTTATACAATAAATAAAAATAAAAGAAACGAATTAGGTACAGCCTAAATCGCAGCAAAGCAAGCACAGATTACTAACACCCATAGAGTAATTTGTGTATCTAACAGTAACACCCATTCAACACCCAATGACGAAGTAAATATACGGACAGGAAATTGTCAGTCTTTTTGGGTGGCAATATCTGCCATCTTGTGTCACATTAAAATAGCCAATCACAGCCATCGGCCAATCACAGATAGGCACCAGACAGCTGATCAGAAAGGCTGCTCTAACTATCCATCGATATGGAAATATTATCGATGTTGTTCGTGGTTAGTCATTAAAGATTTGAGAGAGCAAAAATGAATGAACTTACCTACTGAAAAAAAGTAATGGCTAACGGTTTTGAAATCAGTCGCCTTGTTGCGAAGTAACGATTATCTTAAGAACATATTTATTTATTTATTTATTTAACACTTTATTTGTACACCACAAAACATAATACTAAAACTACGAAGTAAAAAAATTAATTAGTACAAAAGGCGGCCTTATCGCTAGGTAGCGATCTCTGCCAGGCAACCTACAGATTAGGAAAATACAGAGGAACATACAGTATTAAGAGTCGATACACCACACATACAGTGTGTAACAAAAACCCTGTTGGCCCTTTTGGGTACCTATACATAATCATGTAGGTGTACCATTAATGAACATCTTATTTGAAAAATCATTTACTGGTTCATGTTATGGCTCATGGTCAAAATAGCTATTTAATAAAATAGACACATAAAAAAATGTTTCATACATCTGATAGTACCTCCAAATTCTTTGAATTTGGGCGACGCGGTGCGGCGGCGGCGGCGGCCTTTTGAGACACTCAAAGCGAGCTGCCGCGCCGTCTACTATCCTTTGTATTTACAAAATGCCGCCCGCCGAGTGACCAGTAGCTCGCGCATTTTACTTTCGAACGGTCGCTCTATTTCTCGTCGCCCTAGAGTTTGCAGGGGTCAGAAATCATTTTCATTTTAAAAATTTAATTATTAAATATTTAATTTAAATATTTTAATTTACTATAGTTTTTCCAAATGAGTTGATTTTTTAGGTTTGAATATCCATTGTACTAACGCAGCTCACAGGAACCACAGGGTTTATGTTACACACTGTATACGTTTTTCTCCAGATATGCAAAAATATTTTTTGTGGAATAAATAAATATACGTAAAAAAATTAAAAAAAAAATCTGTTATCGACATCCACACACCAATTCGAACGGAGTGAATTCCAAAAGATCAGAAATAATCCAAGAAAAACTTGGAACTTAATAAAAAAAGTGACCAATCTTAAGCAGAAGGAGTCACATCCTTCTGAGTTGTTGACCTTATGCAGGAATCCATATGATTCTGTTGATAAAGTTAATAACTTTTTCTCAAACGTTGGTAAAAGTCTTGCAGATAAGATCACTCAACAACCTCAGATATCGACTGACGACATTCGTCCCCCCAACCGTAGTGGCCTTAATGGAATGGCTTTACCTGCTGTAGAATCGTGTGAAATAGCCAATGCAATCAGCAAGCTTAAAGACAAGTGCGCCGAGGGCTGGGATGGTATTCCTGCTTCAGTCATTAAAGCTTGTGCACATGTTCTTATCCCTATCCTGCACTATATTTTTAATCTCTGCATCTCTTTCGGCACCATTCCCCGTGCTTTTAAAAAAGCAGTCGTGCACCCTATCTTCAAAAGTGGAGACAGAGGCAGTGTCACAAATTACAGACCAATCTCTGTACTCACTACATTGTCCAAGATATTTGAAAAAATTCTGAACAAGAGGCTCCTTAGTTACATAAACCAAAATAACATATTATCAGAAAATCAATTCGGTTTTCGTAGTGGTATATCGACCGAGGACGCTGTTTTGACACTTTCAGAAAATATTGTGAAAACTATTGATACCAAATTAAAGACCGTGGCCATTTTCCTAGACCTTTCCAAAGCCTTTGACACTGTCTCTGTCCCCAAGTTGCTTACCAAGCTCGAAAATATTGGTGTTAGAGGTTTTGCTCTGAATATTTTTAAAAGTTATTTGACTGAACGTACACAGGTCGTGCGGATTAATGACTATGACAGCAAAGAGTTTCAACTTAATTTCGGTGTTCTACAGGGTAGCGTCCTCGGACCTACCCTTTTCCTAATTTATATTAACGAGTTGTGCATGCTTCTACTTCCTAAATGTAAGATAATTACTTATGCGGATGATACAGTACTTCTTATCCAGGGAAATAGCTGGAAAGATGCCCAAAATCTCTCCGAATCTTCATTAAGATCCGTCTTGAAGTGGCTGCAACAGAACCTGCTTACTATAAATGTACCTAAAACTAAATTCATTTCATTCGCTTCTTCTTCACCTTCCCAAGCCCCTCCTTCGTTTAACATCCGTGCCCACACATGTTTAAATGACAGTAAACTTTGCAATTGTGAATCAATAGAGCGCTCGCAAAGCACCAAGTACCTGGGTGTAATAATGGATGGTTCGATGACCTGGAGGCAACATATTGACTCTATTGTGCCTCGGGTCAGAAAACTTATCTTTATTTTTAAAAAACTAAGGAACGTAGTGGATTCCAAATGTTTAGAAACAGTATATGATTCATTGGCAAAATCTGTTCTCACATACTGCATTACCTGTTGGGGTGGTTCTGGGTCAACTTTGATGCTGAGACTGGAAAGAATCCAAAGATCAGTTCTTAAGGTTATGTACAACAAACCCATCTATTTTCCTACGATCCAGCTTTACAAAATCACCAAGGTACTTACAGTGAGACAGCTGTTTGTCCTGTCTACGATCCTCCGCAAACATCGTGAGATCCCATATGATCCCAACTTACCAATTAAGCGTAGATCTTATGCTGTATGCAAAATGCCTGCAACCCGCACTGCGATTGCTAGTCGCCATTATCCGTATTTAAGTAGCCTTTTATACAATAGAATTAATAAATTATTGAATATATATCCCTTAACAACTAAATCTTGCAAATCAAAATGTCTAAATTGGCTCCAATCACTCTCTTATGAAGAGACAGAGAAACTTTTGAAAGTAGTAAAATAAAAACCTATTTTCTTATTAAGCTTTTACACTCACACTCACACATTCACACACTCACACACGCTTACACACTCACACGCAACCACACACACACACACACACACACACACACACACACACACACACACACACACACACACACACACACACACACACACACACACACACACATACACACACACCGATTTACACGCGCACATACACTCACCTAAAATTGTGTATTTATGTTTTGCATGCTGCACGTACCTTACTATAAACTTAAGTTATACTTTTGTAATAGTGAACAGTTGCTACATTGATTGTTTCGGAGGTGGGCGTGATAACTGTAACGCAGTTTATACTTTTACAGTTGTCATCGTTCATGATAAACTGTGTTCAATTGTTAATGTTCGAATCAATAAATAAATTTCATTTCATTTCATTTCATTTCATTTCAAAACTACTAACGGACGTAACCATGACGTATCTATCACAGATTAAATATACTGTATCTGACATATAATTCATATATCATACCAAAAAAAACTATTTCTGGGGCTCCTACATTCCTATTTCTGGGTGGTCATACAAGATAATAACTACCAATAAAGATTCTATTCTTCACCTGATTTGTCGGAGTTCTCCAAGTCCCGAGCTCGCATCGGTGATACTCTATAGCTGAGAGTTGAGACTTCCAGTTCAAATGTTCAAAGTTCAATATGGCGGCAGTTTTTCTTTAATTTTGACCACTAATTACATATCTTTGCTTGCTGCAATGGTTTTTGTAGTTTATTCATTTCGAGATATGCACAATTGTTTTCTTAAAATACAGTCCCGCTAAACTGACTTACAGCTGTTGTTACTTAAGTGTTGTCAGACATCGATTTTAAAGGAATTCATCATTCATGAAAAAAATTTTGAAATGTTCACTCCTTAAAATTTGAATTTCGAAAATTCCCGTCTTTGTGCAGAATATATTATGTAGATTCAAGACCTAATAATATGAACCTGGGTACTAAATTTTACATCTCTACGACTTTTAGTTTTACAGGAATCCGTGGAACAACGAAAATGCCTCACTCCTTTATTTATATTATTATATAGAGTTTACGGAACCCTTCACGCATGATTCCGACTCGTACTTGTTTGTCTTTGGCCTACTCTCTGTTTTTTTTTATAACTTTAAGCTAATGATTGTTAACCAGCGCAGATGAGCTCAAGTCTATTTAGGTACTTCTTTAGGTGCGGGGCAAGATAGATGAACTCAAGAGAAAAGTGAATTATAGGTATTTTCTAGGTGAGATCGCACCAAACTCATCACTGATTTCCATCAGGCATGCCGCATGATTGATATAAAACGTAGATGAACCTATAGATGAACTTAAACCATGCTAAACCTCAACATAGAGATACATACAGAAACACCAATTTATTAGAAAATAATATCAGCATTTACTGACGTCACACATACATTTTTAGGCTCCGCCTTGAAACCGGATTTTTAAGTTGTCAAAACTGTAAAATGGCGCTAATGTAAGCAACCGACAGCGATATACTATTGTGCTGTCAGCGGTACCGAAACGTATGAAGCGCGACGCCATATTTGAGAAATTTTTGGCTTCAACATCACATCTTTCCCGTCCTCTTAGCGTAGCGTATTTCGACATAGGTGCCAATGCATTCTGCATCCTCTGCATTTCATTGATATCCATGGTGACATCTTACTCTGTTTTTTTTTTTAATTTATTTTACGGCCCTGGATACCAGTCCTTTAAGGCCTTCTTACTCTGTGACTAGGTACCAATCACCATTCACCAATAGTGTTTTATGTCTATGGCAGCATTTATCAGCGGCTTCGCAATTGTCAATGTCAAAATAGAAACTTCAAGAAATTTTGCGGGTAAAATTGGTTGTGCTTGTAAAGTGTTTATTTGTTCCGAGTTTCCTAAAATTTAAAACGGAATGTTGTTTGTGTTTTGTGAAAAATGAACGATTTACAGAATATTATTGATCG
This sequence comes from Coenonympha glycerion, assembly GCA_963855885.1. Classification (NCBI taxonomy): domain Eukaryota; kingdom Metazoa; phylum Arthropoda; class Insecta; order Lepidoptera; family Nymphalidae; genus Coenonympha; species Coenonympha glycerion. The sequence goes on from OY979635.1 coordinate 16,610,566, forward strand.
TCAGCTCGGAATTTGTGAGTACACGCGATTTGCCATTCATATAGATCTATAAATTCACAACAGCAATATGTAAGCTAACTTTCGCGCTGATTTTCTAGATTCCCGGTTGAACTACGACAACGTCCTGAAACGCCTGGCGGTACACAGCGAGGAGTCGTATTACGGGCTGCAGAGTGGTCCTCTGGGGGGTAACTTCGACCAGGACCCGCCGATCTTCGCTTGTCGCTTCTCCGAAGCCCCTGGCTTTGAGCATATCCTCGCTCTTGCGAACGAAGATGGGCGTGTTGCTATACAGGTAAGCATGGCCACCTCATTCGTTTACCTAATGATATTCATGTGGGTACATTTGCCATCATGAAGAGTTCCACCTCGGCACAGCTAGGTCTAATGTTCATTTACCATCATGGAGACATGATGCAGCTTTGCTCATGTTTTTCATTAAGTAGTAACTGAAAAATCACAATGTGCCTGGGATTGAATGGCAGAATTGGTAATAACTAGGCCACAACAAAATGAAAAATACTTAAATTAAAAATTAAAAACTAGCAATAAAATTAAACTATATCTGAATTAAAATCTACATACAAAACTAAAATGTTAAAATAAATCTAGTAGACCGCTGTCAGAGGGAATTGTTCTCAAAATGCTGGCCCAATTGCCTTGTATCGCTATACATTTGCATGTCAATGAGGGAAGAATGGTTTTGTCATGTCAAAACCATGTACTGTATGAATGCAGGTCCATATTACACCTCAAGTATAGTATAGTGTATAATGCAGTATTGAGTATGATTACGCACCGCGCCTGTGCACGATGAATCAGCGGGCAACTGCCGGGCCCATCAGAGCAGTCCAGCGGATTCCCACAGGCAGCGGCGGTGGCGGGTCGAAAAAGGCCCGCCAAAAAATTTTATTAGGCGTTTTGCACTGGGTTTTATCCCGCGGCACAGAGTGACTTACTACTAGGTACCTACCTGCGCAGGAGACAGCCAGCACGTGGAATCCGGGGAGTGTGTTCGTGTATGATGAATGTAGTGTGTGGTGTCTGCGGTGTTAAATGCCAAGAACACACTCGCCCTCCTCTGAAGGGTCTTTCGCGGCGGCGGCACGAATTCGCGGGTAGCGAAGCGAGTCCGCGGCGGCGTGGTATCCAGATCGCGCGGGAGCACAAAAAACAGTGTTCCGGATCGTCAAATGGGCCCGCGGCGTTCGAACGAAGCGGCGGACAACACAACACACGAAGGAGCGCAATAAATAGGGCTCGTAAAAACTAACGACACGGCGTGGCCGGCAAATCTTCACGCGGGCAACGCGGGCCTTGCGGTATGACCGTTTCAATCGGCATGTAGAACCGGACTGCGCGCGCGTCGCCGATGCGGGGAGGCGCGATGCGCGGGGGGCAGTGATAGCCGACCGACGCGAGGCGGCCTAGCGTAAACTGGAGTGCTAGCGTAAAGCGCGAACACCCCCGCCAGTGGACCCATGGATTTGGAGTCCACTAACAATTGGGCAACCGGGATAAGGAAGAGACGGCTCGCTGCAAAACCGAATCTCCGACCATTACTTCGGCAACTCTGGGAACCCCATCGGATCCATATATCAATTTAAGAATGCGTCCACGACGCCAGCACAAAGGCAACAAATTAGGCTCCTTAACTAGGACAAGATCACCAACCTTAGGTGGGTCGGTCTTGTCTGACCACTTAACGCGCTGCTGCAAAAGATGCAAATATTCTAAATTCCAACGATGCCAGAAATTTTGGGTCATCTGCTGTAGCAATTCGAAACGAGACAACCGTGAGACCTTCACGTCCCTGAAGGGGTACTCGGGCAGGGCGTTAAGGGGTTCACCAATTAGGAAATGACCGGGGGTTAAAACTTCCAGGTCATTGGGATCGGACGATAAGGGGCAGAGTGGCCGAGAATTGAGGACAGCCTCAATCTTACAAAAAACGGTAGCGAGCTCTTCAAATGTCAAAATGGTTTCACCTATCACGCGTCGGAGATGCGTCTTTGAGACCTTGACGACGGCTTCAAAGATCCCGCCCCAGTGGGGACAAGCTGGCGGGTCAAAGGTCCAAGTTATCCCCATCTTGGACATTGCCGTGCCGAGGCCTATCTTATTTTCATTCAAAAATTGGACGACTTCCTTCAAATATCTATCGGCACCCTTATAGTTGGTCCCACAATCCGATCGGATCAGGTGCGGATATCCTCGGCGTGAAACGAAGCGGCCTAGCGTGGCTACAAAGGCTTCGGTGCTGAGGGCACTCACCAGTTCTAAGTGTACGGCCTTGGTAGCCAGGCAAACAAAAACGCAAAGGTAGGCCTTGAGGGAACGAGCATTGCGGAGGCTGGAGCTCTTGACGAAGAACGGCCCCGCAAAATCCGTCCCGACCGCCGAAAAAGGGCGCGAGGCCACGACACGGTCGGTGGGGAGGTCCCCCATAATGGGCTGCATGGTGCTGGCCTTCAGGCGGTAGCACGGAATGCACTTAAAAATGACGCTTCGGATGGAGCGTCGTCCCGATAAAATCCAAAATTCGCGCTGCAATATGGCCGAAAGGGCGTTGCAGCCAGCGTGGGCATTTTTGACGTGGTAATGCGTCACCAACAATTTTACAAAAGCGCTATTGTTCGGAAGCAATAAGGGATGACGTGCCCCATAGGGTAAGTCAGAATTCCGGAGGCGTCCACCAACGCGTATCAATCCGGTGTCATCCAGGAAGAGGTTTAAGCGGGCGAGCGAGCCTTTCAAAGGTAAACCTCGCTTCAGTGTCTCAATAGCGGACTCAAAATGCTCCAGTTGAACCAAACGTATCCAAAAGGTCCGGGCCTCCTGTCTCTCCAGGGGCGACAAGACCGGGTTCGACATTTTGTCGCGTGGGTTCCGAGCGTTGTGGGTGAAGCGCTGAATCCAAGCCGTCACCCCAATCAATTTATCAAGGGAACTGTAGCGTTCCTGAAGATAGCTCAGCGAATTGGCTGGCTTATCTTCCACAACTCCGACTCGCAAGCCAGGTAACACATCGGGCTCGGAGAACCTACTCTGAGGCCAGGCGGACTCATTCCGAGTCAGCCAGTCAGGGCCCCACCAAAGAGAGTGGTTGACAAGGTCGGAAGCTTCACATCCGCGGGAAGCACAATCTGCAGGGTTCAGGTCCCCTGGCACATGTCTCCAGGTCAACGGGGTTTCCGAATTCTGGATTTGGGAAACCCGGTTGGCAACAAAGACTTCCAAGTTGTGGGGAGCGGCTCGCAACCAACAAAGGACAATTTCGCTGTCGGACCAGGCGTACACGTCCGTCAGGTCAACGATCGATAGGAGGGACGTACGCACATGGTTGAGAAGGCGCACCAAAAGAGCGGCTCCAGACAACTCCAATTTGGGTATCGTCAAGCGTGACCGAATTGGGGCCACTTTACTTTTCGCCAAGACAAGATGGGTTGCGACCTCGCCGGTGTCACTGACAGTTCGCAAATAGACCACGGCTGCGTACCCTTTTTCGGACGCATCACAAAAGCCGTGGAGACTGGCGTGGCACCTTCCGGGCGGTAGGAAGCAACGAGGCATCGAAATCCGATTAACATTCGGAAGTGAGGCCACAAGGGAGAGCCACTCCTGTAATCTGAGACCCTAACCTCCCTGAGGCAGTCGACAAAAGTATGGTCTGGCATACTGACTGCTGTAGGTTCAGAGTCTCAGGGGAGGTGGCTACGGTGGGAGCTAGGGTGGCGGACACCTAGTGCGACGCGCCTTCACCAGCGGGAGCCCACTGACGGGGGTACTCCGGCTGGGGCGCTGCTAGAGAGGGGGAGGGTACCCAACGTGGGGACCATCCGGCATAACCAACCCGGGGTCGCACCATGCGGCTAGCATCCGGGGCGTGGTAGGGAGCGCCTCGACCTAGCACGGGTGGATGGCGCTCCAGTTGCGTCCACACATGGAGGGGAGGCAAAAATCTAGACGGTTCGACGCTCATTTGAGCGGCCGTCAGACACCCGTCATAAAAATGCGAGGGGGGTGTGACCCTCCCCTGGGGGGGTGAAGCCCCACCGCCCCTAGGGCGCTGGTAATCAGCAGGGGACCGTTCACCCATTTGGGGCCGCACCATGCGGCTAACGTCCGGCACCCGGTAGGGATCGCCTCGACCTATGGTGGGAGGATGGCGCTCCAGTCGCGGCCACTCGTGTAGTGGCGGCGAGAACCGACGCGGGACGACGCCCAATGGGGCGGACGCGATATCCCCATCGTGATGACGCGAGGGGTATGAGACCATGCCGTGGGGGGGTGAAGCCCTCCTCCGGGGGGCGGAACCCCTACCTCCACTAGGAGGTTGGTGGTCCACCGGAGAACGCCTAACGGGGCTGGCCGGGTGGCCAGGACTAGCGCCCCCGCCCATGGGGGGTGCGCGATCGAGCGCCCCCGCCCATGGGGGGGGTGCGCGACCCAACGTCCCGGCGACCGGAACCACTCCGGTTAGCGCACAAGAGGGCCGAATGGGCACCGCCGCAATGTGGGCAGGGCCTCTGGCGCGGGCAGTCTCTTACGAGATGCTGGCCCAGGCACGAGAAGCACCACTGGCGTGTCGACACGTATTCTCTCCGGGCCGCAACCGGTTTGGCCAGGAAGTGCGGACACGAGGAGACCTGGTGGCCGGGGTGCCGACAATAGGCACAGGGGGGGAGCTTCGTTGCCACGGCCCCGCTGTACTGTGACACCCGGCGACCTTCTCTGGCGTCGGCTCCACGGCCTCGCCGGTTGGGGCCGGTCCCCGCCGAAGGGCCAGTCCTTGCCCCACCCCCTCGGACATGCTCGGACCTCCCAGGGGCCACTCGAGGGCCGGTAACTCCAGAGTTATCGGCCTGGAGGCACTCCTGCTCCAAAAACTTCAGGAGGTCGGAGAAAGGGAGCAGGTAGGTTGCACCGTCCCCTCCGAAGCGCTGCTCGAAGCGGAGCTTAAGCTCCGACGGCAGGCGGGAGAGCACTATGTGCAACAACAAGAAGGACCACTGGTCGACGGGGAGATCCAATCGACGGAGAGCATTGGTGGCCACAATGCAAGGGTTTAGCAAGGCCTCTCTGAGGCCGGCCACCCCGGTGACGGCGGGCAAGGCTAGTAGCTGGGCTACATGTGCGTCGGCCAACCGGCGCACATTTTCATAGCGCCTGGCCAGCAATTCCCGAGCCGTGTGGTAGCTCTCCTCCGAGAGGTCGAGGTGTCGCACCACGTCCAGGGCCTCGCCCTGTAGCGAGGACAGTAAGTATGTCAGCTTCTGGGTGGGGGACAGGTCCTTCCTGGCGTGGACCAGACTGTCGAATAACGCCAGGAAGCCCATCCACTCTTGAAGCTGCCCACCGAATTTGGGCAGCTCGATCGTGGGCAGTTTCCCGAGTAATGCCGGCTGTGTGGGCGGTCGGCTGGGGGAGTCTCTAAAAGCGCCACTTCGACGCCTTTCATCAGCGGCGGTCCGGATCCCATGGGCGGCCTCCACCACCGAGTCCATCAGTTCGAAGAACTGGTCGTAATCGGCCTGAGCCGTCCTCAGTACCTCCTGTTCGGGACCGAGGGTGAGCAGGTCTTGAAAGGCCTGCTCCACGGAGGCCTGCCGAGTCCGCACCTGGTCCGCTCGGTGTAATAGGGCGGCGGATCTATCTTCGCGGCCTATCAAACCCGCGGCGGACGTCGCCCAGCGAAGCTCAGACTGTATCTGTACAGCTAGCCTTTTAATGTTCGCGGACATTCTAACAAATTAAATGTAAACAAAATGTAGAAATAAAGTAATAATAAATTGAAAAGGCGGCCGGCAAGTCGGCGGGCGGCGCGAGTGCAAGCAATAATAAATTGAAAAGGCGGCCGGCAAGTCGGCGGGCGGCGCGAGTGCAAGCAATAATAAAATTAAAGCAATAGTAAACAAGTCGTATCGCGGTCGCGGTCGTACCGTAGTCGCAATGAACAAAGCGGCGCGACCGTAGTAGGTACGCGTGTTAAATTACGGCGAGCGGGCGGTACCGGCACGCAAGCAAAACTTAAAATAAAAATTAAACTTATAATTATAATAAGCGGAACGCGGCCGAAACGCGGCGTTGACGCAGCGGAACTGGCGGCGATTGCGGAATTTCCGCTAACAGCGCGGCGAACGACACGGCGCGTGGCGGAAAGCGGGATTTATGCCAGCGGCGCAGAAAACGAACGGCGCGGCGGGCAAAACCAGCGCAAAACGCAAAGCGAGGTGTAGACAAACCGCGCTCACTGCTACCAATAATGATTACGCACCGCGCCTGTGCACGATGAATCAGCGGGCAACTGCCGGGCCCATCAGAGCAGTCCAGCGGATTCCCACAGGCAGCGGCGGTGGCGGGTCGAAAAAGGCCCGCCAAAAAATTTTATTAGGCGTTTTGCACTGGGTTTTATCCCGCGGCACAGAGTGACTTACTACTAGGTACCTACCTGCGCAGGAGACAGCCAGCACGTGGAATCCGGGGAGTGTGTTCGTGTATGATGAATGTAGTGTGTGGTGTCTGCGGTGTTAAATGCCAAGAACACACTCGCCCTCCTCTGAAGGGTCTTTCGCGGCGGCGGCACGAATTCGCGGGTAGCGAAGCGAGTCCGCGGCGGCGTGGTATCCAGATCGCGCGGGAGCACAAAAAACAGTGTTCCGGATCGTCAAATGGGCCCGCGGCGTTCGAACGAAGCGGCGGACAACACAACACACGAAGGAGCGCAATAAATAGGGCTCGTAAAAACTAACGACACGGCGTGGCCGGCAAATCTTCACGCGGGCAACGCGGGCCTTGCGGTATGACCGTTTCAATCGGCATGTAGAACCGGACTGCGCGCGCGTCGCCGATGCGGGGAGGCGCGATGCGCGGGGGGCAGTGATAGCCGACCGACGCGAGGCGGCCTAGCGTAAACTGGAGTGCTAGCGTAAAGCGCGAACAGAGTATTTTCTCAATTGTATTTTTACATAATTTTGTTTATTTTACCTCTTATGTCATGGTGAGAATTGTTGAATCTTATATAATAAGCCCCAATTAAGGAACAATCATTGCTCATTAATTGGGGTCAATTATAATTAATATTCTATTAACTTTAGTATAATTATTAGTTTACTTGTGCTCACTTAGAGAGTGATTAGAACTTTTACACACTGACCCAACATGACGTATCACTGGCTTATCATTAATGCTCATAATATGTAAATCTATGCTCTACTCGAGTTTGCTTTCATGAATTTCTGTTTTTATCCAAATTATCCCTTAGGAACTTCAGATGTCCAGGATAATACCTTATCTGACTCTAACTACATCCATTCCAAATTTAAACCAAATCAGTTCAATAGTAGTGACATTAAAGCAAACTCAACAGGTCTGCCCACGAAATTCAAAATTTTCGTGGTTTTTTGCAATTTGTACGCTAATTACACATAATAGGCTTATGGCAGTCATTTTGCGAGAATGGCAGTTACTTCTTTACATGTTTATATCAAAATTTTTGCATATAAATGTCTATCCTAGGAAATTAGTCCGAGTAAAGAGTTTTAAGTGAGCAACTCGCAAATCTTCACATTAAAAGTTTATGCTCATGACGGCAGGGCTCATTGCACACTGTAATTTAAATTCTACTATTGTACATTTATTTTTATTGTATATTTATTTATATACTGCTTTTTTACATTTTATATAAGCCGGTGGTCTGTAAAAGATGTGTTAAGTGGTGTCCCACGTGAAGCTGTACACGGCTTATGAATGCTTACTATGGAATATTACTACTGTGGTCTCTCTGACACGCCTGACGCAGCGCACAAACGACGAGATCACACTAGTACATTTCCATAGTAAGCATTCATAGGCCTCATACAGCATCACGTCGGACGCGACCTAATGCGTCTGCCAGACCACTGTCTTAACTGTTTTACATTTCAAGGAGATCTGTCAAAAACTTTAACATTTTTATAGATCCTTTGAAATAAATAGGGTTAACTCTTGCAGGATACAACATCGGTGAGGAGTGCGGTAGGCATGGGCAGCTTCCAGTGCCACAACAATGCAGTGTTTGACCTCACCTGGATGCCACACCACATGAACTTTGTTACTGCTTCAGGTATGCCTATTTCTTTATCTTCTGTGTACTTGTAATTTAGTAAATAGCTGTTTGGGTGTACAATAAAGAATATACATACATACATACATACATATGAGCTCCTAATTAATTAATTCTGTTTAGCTTTAAATGCAGCTGATATTTGGATATGGAAAGTGCAGCGTCAGCATTCTCCCAGACAGATGAACAACCTAAAGCAAGTTGCGGGGAGTTGCTAGCTTCAGGCAGCTTAGATGGTGGTATTTGGCAGTCATTTCAGTAGACCGGTCCATGGGCTAAAACAACAAATTTCAGTTGGATCTATGATTTTTTTTTGGAACTAAAAGTGTCTTAAGTGTTAATGCATGGAGTCTATCTCTATTCCCAAATATACAAATTGGTTCAGTTCTGGAATGAATGAAGGAGTGACAATATGTATACACACAAATACACCTTAATCTTTGCCTTTAAAATGTATGTATAACTGATGAGAGATATGACCTCCCTAGCACAAATAACCTCCAGAAAATTCATAATTCAACTAGGAGCTCCGGACATATGACACATTTGGTAGATGGAACAAAATTTCAAAAATGTATGAGAATGTTTGCTAAATTGATCACATAATTTCCTCGCATTCTTATTTTTAGATTTACATACTTAAGTGCTAAAATGGAACCCTCTACCACACACAATTATTTCAGTAACTATTAAAGTTATCAACCTGAAATTTAGAATAGTTATAGGTTATAGTGACCCAACATCGCAACCAATTGCAATCATAAAAAAATGAATGTTGTTTTTATTACTGTGTGCAAGTGATGTTTAGTTGCATACAAAACTTTAAAGTTAAGCAGTTTAACCCTGGACAGTAATGAGCAAACTATTAGGAGAGTCAGCACAACCGGCATTTTGGAGCTTAAACTAGGCGGCACTAGCTTATAAAAATCTATTTTCAGGTGATCACACAGCTGCCCTCTGGGACGTCTCAGACGCGAGCCCCAAGCGCGTCCTCTCCTTCTCGCATCACACAAAGTCAGTCAAAACCGCTGCCTTCCGACCCGACGAGCCGTCGGTGTTCGCCACGGGGGGCAGAGACGGCCACATCCTGATCTGGGACATCAGGGCCAATAGCCAGCCGGCCGTCATCCTCAAGCCCGACAACTGCCTCATGAGCTGCCACTCCAGCTTCACCCCCAAGACCCCCGGCTCGCACGGGAAGCGGCCGCGCATAGACACGCACCGAGCCATCAGCATCACCGGCCTCGTGTTCCAGAACGACCTCACGCTCATCTCCTGCGGCGAGTGCGACGGCAACATTAAAGTCTGGGACCTCAGGAAGAACTACAACATTTACAAGAAGGAGCCCTTGCCCAAGCACTCCATCCCCTACTGCGGGAGCTCCGCCAAAAACGGATACGCGAACCTGGTGATCGACGACGCGCGGGTGCGGCTGTACGCCAGCTGCATGGACAACGTCATCTACTGCTTCAACGTGTCCACGTACAACACCCTGCCCGAGCAGCGGTACATCGGCCACGAGAACAGCAGCTTCTACATCAAAACCAGCCTCAGCCCCGACGGTCTGTATCTAGTCAGCGGCAGCAGCGACAAGAACGCCTACATTTGGAACGTCAAATATTCCCAACCCATAGTCAAACTGACGGGCCACATGGCCGAAGTCACCTGCGCCGCGTGGTGCCAGAACGGAGACATGAAAATCGTTACAGCCAGCGACGACGCGAGACACAAAATATGGAGAATAGGAAAGGAATTTCCGGAGATAGACGAAGAACTGCGGGGGAGAGCGGAAATAGTCCCGCGCGCAGAAGTCACCAGCCTGCCGCGGTGGGGCGGCCCGGACAAAACGCCCAGCTCGCTGAAACGCAAAATAAGCACGCCGAGCTCGTACAGCGCCAAGCGCGCCCGCTCCCGAGAGAATAGCAGCGCGAGGAAAACCAAACGCTGCCTCGCAGACCTCATGAACGCGACGAAAGAAGCTGACGAAGCGGAGACCGCGGCTAAAAAACTGAAGTTGGAAATGCCGTGCATTCCCGAGGAGCCGCTTCTGTCTGCTGGCATCAAGCGGCAGAGGCCTTCAATAGGTGACCCGCAAGATTGCCCCACGCCTTGTAAAACTAAACACTTAGACCTACACCCTTCCGCGACCTCCCCTGAATGGACGTATTTCACTCCCAAAGCGGGATCATCTTTCATGTCGCCGACCAAATGCTACGAAAAGAGAACGTGCAAAATTCTCTCAGCGAAAAGTCCAAAAGCCATATCTTCCGGTACGATAACCCAACGCACTCCCGTCAAAGTGTCTCCTACCAAAGTTAGAGTGGTCACCTTCACGACCCCAACGAAAAATTTACCTAATTTCGTTTTAGACGGCGAGGCCCCGCATTTGAGACTGATGTCGCCGATCAAGAAAAAGCAAGACACCACAGACTGGTTGACGCTCATGGTCCGCGAGAAAAAAGGAAAACCCTTTGAAGCTGTTGAAAATGTTAGTCAGGCGAAAAGCGAAGCGCCGCTCAGTCCCAAAGCGAATTTGCCCACCCGGAGAAATTCCACTACTGAGAGAACTCCCAAATCAGCGGCGAAATCTAAACCTTTACTCAAATATTTCAGAGTTGTAGCAAAGAAAATGCCTCCTACTTGAATCTTTAGATGGCTGATAGTGATAACTTAGTTGAAGGAGCACACCACTTTTTCGCGATTTTTAAGCTAATAAGACATAATAGGCTTATGGCCGTCAAATTGCGATAATCCCAATATCTTCTTCACGTGTTTATATAAAAATCTCTGCTCGAAAGTGTCGATTTAAAGAAATTAGTCCGAGATTTGCGAGTTCCTCACATAAAACTCGATACTCGGACTAATTTATTAGGATAGACATTTTTATGCAAAAAATTTGATATAAACATGTAAAGAAGTAACTGCCATTCTCGCAAAATGACTGCCATAAGCCTATTATGTGTAATTAGCATACAAATTGCAAAAAACCACGAAAATTTTGAATTTCGCGGGCAGACCTGTTGAGTTCGCCTTAAGCTAACCTGTGCCACACGGTTGCCAACAAGCCCGTATGCAGGGGTGACCTGGTTGGAGGGCCGGTTGGTACTGCCGTCGCGCGTTGCGGCTACACGGCTGCAAACTTCAGTGTGTTTACAACTGCGGTAGGAGCACGACGAGTAGATATGGCTCCCGCGTTATCAAAAATTCAAAAAGTTGGTGTTTCGCTGGCACTCTTGTGTGCTGTAGATGAAGAAAAAAAGGCTGAGAAGAGGATTTGGATGAAGCGATGGCTAAAAGAACGACAACTTCTGAGTCACTCAAATTTAATAGGATTATTGGATTTTGATGAATTATATAATTTTTATTACATATAATAATATTATATAATATATAATTTACATCCGCCATTTTGGTGGCGGCGCAGTAAACGTGCTCGCTCATTGCTAGACAGAGCGCGACTGTCTTTGAAGTTGGTTGGAACGCGCGGCTACACGGTTAGCAACCGCGCTCTCCGACCACTGTCGGCAGAGCAAGACTCCTGACCAAGGTTGTTGAATGTCAAATCGGCCAACATTGCAAAAACGCTGGCTACACGGCAGAAATATGCAATGTCACCCCTGCATACGTGCTTGTTGGCAACCGTGTGGCGCAGGCTCGCGTTTGACGATTAAATACAAAACTTTTCATTTAAAATTTCAATTGTTATATTTTTATTTACTGGTGATGTTAACTTTTGTAGCCTTAGTTCTGAATTATCTATTCCTATTAAAACATGAAGTGATTGACTCTGCGAGATCGTATGAAGGTTTGCAAGTGCCAATGATATGCCAGCGCCTATTTTATACTTACATGATTTACCGTCCGGCCTGCAGTGTATTAGAATCAATTTTTGATCATTTCAAGTGTTTCATACAATATTATGTAGTTTTATTTTGAATTTTCGGGATAACTAGTGATTAGACATGCGCAAAACGGTACGTCAAAAGGTAATGCAACATTACTCATCACTTCCAAAAAGGTGATGTTACACTGTGATATCACTATCACCCCAAACATCACTTGAGATGTTGCATTGCATGTAATGCGGAGACGTCGACTCGACGATTCGAGTAATGCAATGTTAATGTAATGTGACTGACTTGACAATGAATGAGTGTAATTTAGGTACGACTATGTGCAAAAACACACTGTTGATGTGACTCGAGAACTATTTGTACTTAATTACTTAGAAATTGCGGCAAGACGCGTGAAGTATAGCACCGTATTAGCGAAAACTAAAACCAAAAACAAACAAAATTCTGTTTTGTTTACGCGGCAACAAGTGAGTTTGGCGCCTTTCATGAAAATATGGAGAAATTTTGAATGTTGACCTTAAGTCATTACAATAAACATCAAAATTGCATTAAATGACGACGCCGACGGCGCGCGCCGCCCGCCCCGCCACCACCGCCGCCGCGCGCCGCCGGCCGGCCGGCCGAGGCCCGAGTGTTGCCGAGTGCCGACTTGCCGTGCCGAGTAAAACGTAGTGATGATTATATACTCTTTGGTGCCGAGTGATACACGAACCGAAACGAATGCTATGCTCTAATCTCTATGTGATGTGTGATGGCTAGCGCGCTCGTGTAATGAGTGATGTTGCATCACCTCTTCAAGTAACATTACTTCTGTAATATCATACGCATCACTTACCCATCTCTACTAGTGATCTCTTGATGTCTATTATGGGACCTGGTAAATTTTAAAAAATGGTAAAAACCTGGTAAAGTTACTGAAAAACACACAGTGTTGCACAGCTACAGCAGGCCTATTACTACTATGCCTTTCAATTTCTCGAGTTCCATCTTTTTCGACCCAGTATTTATAAACTGCTTTTAATGAGTTCCTTTTTTGATTCCAAGACTGATTTATAATAGAAATAATATCCAGTTATGTGTGGAAAACAGAATTTTAAACCTGTCAACTTAGTTATCATTTCATAGGTGCCTAAATGTAATAGTATAATTAGTATTAGCTATTAAGATATGATAATTTAATTGAATACAGTAAAGTACAATAATTATTTCATGGGACAATCTTCAAGTCCTATAATGTATTAGTAATAAGTTTATAATATGTTCGATTGAAATAATTTCAATAAAGATAGTATTTTGTCACAATGTCTTTTAATTTTGCATCTTAAAACACATACTTACTTATAGAGCACTCTCAGAAAGTCAGAACTTACCATACAAAACCTCGACACACGTTTCGCTCCGACAACTCGACGGAGATCTTTAAAAAAAAATACCTCTTATAATAGACAACATCTGGGTGACATGAAACCTAGCTAGATCGATTTATATTTTATTTTCCGAGATTCAGATTATATACAAGAATTGCTCGTTAGGTATAGGATATTATTATACGCTGGACAGGGCGGACAGCGCGAAAAAATATGGCTTGTTTATCCGTGCCAAAAATGCTTGTTTTGCCACCAACAGACAGGCCACGCTGTATTTTGTAGAACATCTGCTTAAGGGCTTCTTCGCTGACTAAGACTCAAACTATGACGTATTTGTTTATTCAATACACTATCAATAAAATATAATACATAATATAACATAATACATAAATTCAATATTAATGTACTCGTAGATATAATTGCATGTTAGGCTAGCTAGTTATATAATAAGACTAGTAGGGTGCGTGTGTGCGCGGGCCACATGTGGCCCGCGTGCAGTCTTCCCGCCCATAAAGGTATCACCGTCATTTCCATCGTTCATTGGAATCCGATTGGCAGTGAGCTCTGAAAATATAACCAAGGAGCACTGACATGGTTTTAAAGATAGTTAAGGGCTGTTCGAACAAAAAATACGCTGAACCTCATCGGATGAGGTTCAGCGTATTTTTTCACCTCATCGGATGATGACAGTGCTCCTCAATCATCATCCAAATCCTAGATCATTGTTTCTTCTCATAGTATGTACATTTTCCATGGAAAGATAAATTCCGCCACACCACAATTATTTTCCATGCATCCCGTAGAACTTGAGATCCTGATCACCTCTTGCTAAGAAACCACTCTTTTATCTTTTATACTTTCCGAGATAGAACAACACGAAATTTGTATGGCGGCCATCTCGAATCCGCCATTTTGGTTTCTCTTCAGCTCACTGCCAATTGCGTGAAGTTCCGAGTATTTTTTGTTTCAGCAGTCCCCACCTAACTATAAATACCTTGCCCATGCTCCTTGTCTGTCTTTAAAATCCTCAATCATCACCTCATTCCATATTTTTCTCTGGTAGTCTTCCAAAAAACCGCATCAAAGCACTTCATGATTTACAATTCGTAGTCCCTTCAATATTCCTCATACATTTTCTATGGAAAAATAAATTCCGCCATTTTGATTTTTTTTTCTATCCATGGAATAGACCATGGGGTCCTGATCACTTCTTGTCAAGAAACCACTCTTCCATCTTTTATACTCTTCGAGATGGACACCGATGAAGTTTGTATGGCGGCCATCTTGAATCCGCCATTTTGAACTTTTTTTCAGCTCACTGCCAATTGCATGACATTTCGAATGACATTTGGTCGAGCAACCCCCACCTATCTTTAATACCCTCCCCGTGCTCTTCACCCGTCTCCGAAATCCTCAATCATCAGCTCTCTCCGTATTTTTCCTCCTCATGAATTTTTCCCCTCTATACGACCCCATGCTTGAAAAAAAATTTTTTCATACAAAATTGTTCAGGAGAGGTGATCAATGAGTCAGTGAATGAATGAATCAGTACGAGCAGCTATATATATAGTAAAGTAGATGCATGTTTTGTAAATTTTTAATTTAGAGCGCGAACCCGCCAACAAATTGAACAAACTGTTTAACGTGAACTCAACGGGTCTGCCCGCGAAATTCAAAATTTTCGTGGTTTTTTGCAATTTGTACGCTAATTAGACATGATAGGCTTACGGCAATCAATTTGCGAAAATGGCAGTATCATCTTTACATGATTATATCAAAATCTTTGCATAAAAATGTATATCCTAGGAAATTAATCCGAGTATCGAGTTTTATGTAAGTAACTCGCAAATCTTGGACTAATTTCTTTAACTCGACACTTTCGAGCAGAGATTTTTATATAAACACGTGAAGAAGATATTGGGATTATCGCAATTTGACGGCCATAAGCCTATTATATCTTATTAGCTTAAAAATCGCGAAAAACCACAAAAAATTTGAATTTCGCGGGCACAGCCGTGGTGTGCTCCTTAATCGTTTGGATGCCTATATTTATTTATATATTGGTATCTTTGAGTTTTCTTACCAGAGCCTTAAACGTATTTTTATTTATATGAGATAAGCTGACGCTTGAAGTCTTACCTCTTAGGTTGAAGTGTGTTTTCCTTAGGTTTTCCTAGACTTATTGCAATATCTCAGAGAACGCTCAAGCATGCAGGTTTCCTTAGAACGTTTTCAAAGTGATATTTATTGCCTCTGTTACGTATTTAGACAAAATTATGGAGAGCGCTCAGGTATGCCGCAGATTTCCTCAGAACTTTTTCATTCATTGTAAAATAATAGATATTTATTGCGTCTATTATTCGGAGAACATTATGGAAAATGTCTAGGCATGCACGTTTTCATTCATTTTATTGTAAAAAGGAGTGTGTTATTTAGAGACAGGATATTGACTATGAGGAACCCCGTGCCAAGCAACATTTTGGCATCTCATAGAAGTGAACTGTACTTAGACTGTAAACTGGTATAATAAAACAACAATATTAAGATGTGCCATTGCTCACTCTTTATTACGCTTGTTAATTCAGTATATAAAACATAATATAAATCATTTGTAAAATATCACCGATGGTTGTCGCAGGGCATCGCTGCAAGCCAGTGCTGTCGATTTTAGCCAATCAGCTTGCCGTATTCATGCTGTTATCGAATGCGAAACAGTGTGCGTACCTTTGATTAGGTATATAGTAGGTGCGTACTGCGTCATGGGAAAAGACCATATAAAAACAGATTGTATATAGAAAGTACAAGGACCAACTAACAACTCATACCCATGCTCATACCAAACCATGGCAACAACCTTTAGAATGTTGACAGATGGCGCTACTGTTTGCTTTTACGAAAAATATATCGTTTGGATGCCCAAATCCTGAGTTTTCTTATCGGTGCCACCAGGTCAATTTGTGGCGCTATAAGTTCTTTGTATTATGTACTAGCAAACCCGGCAAACTCCGTTTCGCCACCAGATGGCTTCGTTTTATATATTTGTAGTACATGCTATGTATCAGAGAATAGAGATGGCGCTGTATGTGAAAAAAGATTTTCCCGCAATAATTTTTTTTTTTAATTTTGAATTTTGAATGTAAAACCGTGGAAATCGGTTCGTGCGTTGTGGAGTTATAGCGTCAGGAAGGAAAACCCGACTTATTTTTATATAGTAGAATATCCGTCCATTGAATACAATGCGAGCCCAAGCTGGGTCCATAATTTCCGGTAACGTGGTTACTGATCGCCGAGGCTGCCACAGTGACATTACGGAGTGACCTCTCAGTGAAATGAAGCCACGACATTTTACGACCATCTCACATGAAACAAAACTGTATCACGTGAAACGCTTTCCAGTACGAGAATAACATTTTGAAACGTATTCACTTGATTTCGAGTATGAGTTGATAGTATCTAAGTACCTATGCCCAGTACAAATATTAGCTGCCCTGAAATTTTATTTAATGTACCTACTGTATGGTTATTATTTAGATAAAAGTGTGTATATATTTTTGAATATTATCTAAAAATCTCGCATACGGTTACAGCATGAATGTTAACAAGAAAATAATAATTTTAATATGTGATAAAAAATTCATATAAAAATTATTTCGACAGCCTAGAAAAGTTAGGAAGGCTACTTTGCAATTTACTAGCAAACATACACGTAAATAAGTTGAAATCTCTGTGACATTTGGTTCTGAAACTAATCGCTAGGAGCGCTGTACAGGTTTCATACAAAATTATACATTTCACGTGCCTACTTATTTACTTTTTCACGTTCATGCTTGCGTGTAAATGTAGGTATCGCGTTACGAAAGCTGAAAATGTCAATTTATGTCATCTTTGATTAAACCCCTCTGCAATATTAGGTATTTCAGTTGTGACGTCATAGTTCGTTGTAGTACAATAAGTAAAGCTCGTCTGCCATACTGAGCATTTCATACAACTTAATTGTATAACCCGGTTACAATATCTGTGGACCTGGCTAGATGACGTCACGTCGTGTCAGCGCTCTGATATGGTGCGCAAAACAATCAAGCCGGGGCGAGCGCGGGGAGGTGAAAGGAGAACGGGAAGGGGGTACTCATCCCAGCGAGGTCCACAGATATTGTAACCGGGTTATAGATGACAGTTGTTGTATGTGAAAAGGAAAACTGTCAGCTAAGGGCTTAGGTGTCACTTAAAATGTTAGTGCAAAGGGGCATAAGTAAAGCTCGTCTGCCATAATGAGCATTTCATAGGTAGATACAATTTGATTGTCGTCGCGAAATACCGGCAGATTGTTCTCAAGTTTCGTAGCGCGAGATGTAGCCCTCAGCTTGCAGGGATGGCTCACAAGTCGGAACAACGTGGACGAGTCACTAACAAAACTTCAGCTCAAATAAAATAACACAAAAGAAATGTTAACAAAAGAACAGGCGCCGAGCGCCACCGCCATACAATTTGTTATACCTACTACATCTAAGAATGCACATGAGATGTACCTCCGATTATCACCGGTGAAGCTCAGTCGGCGAAAACTGTAAGTATAGCTTGGCAAATACTTCTTCAAACATCAAAACTTTTGTTCTCCATTAAACTGTTCAGTTTTTACGCTTAGTTTTGCGTCATTTAACGCCTTACAACATGACATTACGACAAATTGTCCATGTTACTTGAATATATCAGTCGACATAGAGTTTTTTTTGCACAAACTATACCTAGTTGCAAGCCACGGAAAGTTAGCTGCAATAAGGTCGCGCGAATATTTTTCTCCACATGTACATAGTACGCCGTCAGACGTGGTCAGGCGGTTACATCATTGAATTAGCTTATTTTTGTTTTATAAAGATTTTACGGTACCAGACCTATAGTGCAGTGGAAGTTTCACATACCTAATCAGTAATCGTCTATTGTTTCTTGACTCTTGCCAGTAGTCGATGTCTAGCCAGACTGTAGCTGAAGCGGGCCTGAGTTTCAAATTAATTGTCTGTCGTCATGCATCAAACACAGAGACAGCCAAGTTACAAAAACTTATAGAATAGCTATACAAATGTTGCAAATGGACTGACATGCATATGGCATAAATAACAATCGGAAGTACACCTCTGAACCCTACGTAACTTAACACTATGTACATACAATCTTTATCCAAGCGATTTTTAAAAAAGTCTTAGTACTTTTATCGTATGTATTAATTTGAAAATTTGTTAAATGTCTTTATCGTTAAATTCACTTGTATCCACTCGCACCACATTTTTTATTAATTATTATTTTTTTCATTTTCGTTTATAACACAACAAGAGTAACAGAATTAGCCCTGCTAAATAAACTACTAACATAAAGTTACAACTAGGTACAACCGATTTATTAATGTACGAACGACGAGCGCGCCATTACCTTCACCTGTCAACTGTCACAATGACAGGAGGAACACCTTTGCGTTTCCCGCGCTTTTCTACAAAACGCAAACATGCCTCCCGCCGCCAATCATCAGCCCATTTAATTTCCTCCATATTGCACAAAAGGCAGCGCATCGCGTTCATGAATATCAATTGACATTTTAAAAATGATAAAAATATTTTGATAATCTATTAAGGAATCACGCGCGGCTCGACGGCCGGCGCGGGGAGGTGCGAGCGACCGTGGCGCCGCTCGTTCCCGCGCCGGCGTGGACCGCTCAGTCGCAATTCGAGATCAAAAGCCGAGGCGATTCTACCGATACGTCACCTCCTATAATCCGATTCACGCGATGCGGGCTTCGCCTGACGCGAGTCGTGAGGTCGTCATTCGTTCCGTCACCGGTTACATTACAACTAAAACGACATATTATATTTATTAGTAGGACAGCTATATTATACGTAAGTTAAACTTTATTCTACGGGTATACTTTTTTAAAAGTTTTTTTTTCAAGTCAAAATCGTGTAAAAAATCTCGGAGAAGAAGCCCGCATCCCGTGAAGTTCTTCTCCAAAATCCGTCGCGTCGACATCGCGTCGAGCGCTCGATAGATAGGTATGACCGCGCGTCACAACGACTAATTAAAACAATTCGTATGTAACTAACGATGGCCACGTGAACCGTGCGGTGAACACGGTTCACTTCACGCGCCGGGAGCCCATCACCCCGCCGCTGCAGATACAAACATCCGAAACCGATTACAAGTGGCAATAATTTAAACACAGTATTCAAAACGAGTAAATATTTCCAAAAACTACATTCGGTCGGCGAATGCGGCGAACGCGATCGATATAATAGTATTAGTAAGTTTGTACTTTGATCATTATTTGAGTGCAATTAAAGGAACTCGAACACTCGGACGGGCGCACCGAGTCGCTTTAACCTGATATGAGTCGCCGACAGCGCCGCTGCTCTGAAACATGCAGACACACGCGTCACTGAACTGTTTCCACTTCTTCAGTACTCTAGATATCGACCAAAGATTAAGTACCTATGATGACCATGGAATGAGTACATAACATAGTATATAGGTAAAATTACCCCTAGCTACAATAATATTTGCTACACAGCATCACACCGGAACGATAAATCGCTTGGCGCCAAGCCAGATAAACCAGCCGCTGAAACCAGGCCAGACCAGAGACAATTTAAGAATTAGAAAATTCGAAACTCGTGGAGGAAATCAAGCTTCTCACTCAAATCCGAGCGCGAACCAACTGTGCCAGAAAGCTCGTCGGTCGAAAAAAATTACGAGTCCCTCGTCAGGGTGTCATTATAGTAGTAAATAGTTCAGCTGGATCAGATACATCGAGTAGGTACCTGTGCGGAGCTGGCAGGTGCTGGCGGGTGCTGGCAGGTCTGGCGGGCTGGGGGCGGCTCATCACCAGCAGAACACGGACAGCTCTCCGCCGTGCGCGCCGCCCACCGCGCGCCACGACCGCACGCCGCCGCCGCCCACCTTCAGCTGGATCAGATACATCGAGTAGGTACCTGTGCGGAGCTGGCAGGTGCTAGCGGGTGCTGGCAGGTCTGGCGGGCTGGGGGCGGCTCATCACCAGCAGAACACGGACAGCTCTCCGCCGTGCGCGCCGCCCACCGCGCGCCACGACCGCACGCCGCCGCCGCCCACCTTCAGCTGGATCAGATACATCGAGTAGGTACCTGTGCGGAGCTGGCAGGTGCTGGCGGGTGCTGGCAGGTCTGGCGGGCTGGGGGCGGCTCATCACCAGCAGAACACGGACAGCTCTCCGCCGTGCGCGCCGCCCACCGCGCGCCACGACCGCACGCCGCCGCCGCCCACCTTCAGCTGGATCAGATACATCGAGTAGGTACCTGTGCGGAGCTGGCAGGTGCTGGCGGGTGCTGGCAGGTCTGGCGGGCTGGGGGCGGCTCATCACCAGCAGAACACGGACAGCTCTCCGCCGTGCGCGCCGCCCACCGCGCGCCACGACCGCACGCCGCCGCCGCCCACCTTCAGCTGGATCAGATACATCGAGTAGGTACCTGTGCGGAGCTGGCAGGTGCTGGCGGGTGCTGGCAGGTCTGGCGGGCTGGGGGCGGCTCATCACCAGCAGAACACGGACAGCTCTCCGCCGTGCGCGCCGCCCACCGCGCGCCACGACCGCACGCCGCCGCCGCCCACCTTCAGCTGGATCAGATACATCGAGTAGGTACCTGTGCGGAGCTGGCAGGTGCTGGCGGGTGCTGGCAGGTCTGGCGGGCTGGGGGCGGCTCATCACCAGCAGAACACGGACAGCTCTCCGCCGTGCGCGCCGCCCACCGCGCGCCACGACCGCACGCCGCCGCCGCCCACCTTCAGCTGGATCAGATACATCGAGTAGGTACCTGTGCGGAGCTGGCAGGTGCTGGCGGGTGCTGGCAGGTCTGGCGGGCTGGGGGCGGCTCATCACCAGCAGAACACGGACAGCTCTCCGCCGTGCGCGCCGCCCACCGCGCGCCACGACCGCACGCCGCCGCCGCCCACCTTCAGCTGGATCAGATACATCGAGTAGGTACCTGTGCGGAGCTGGCAGGTGCTGGCGGGTGCTGGCAGGTCTGGCGGGCTGGGGGCGGCTCATCACCAGCAGAACACGGACAGCTCTCCGCCGTGCGCGCCGCCCACCGCGCGCCACGACCGCACGCCGCCGCCGCCCACCTTCAGCTGGATCAGATACATCGAGTAGGTACCTGTGCGGAGCTGGCAGGTGCTGGCGGGTGCTGGCAGGTCTGGCGGGCTGGGGGCGGCTCATCACCAGCAGAACACGGACAGCTCTCCGCCGTGCGCGCCGCCCACCGCGCGCCACGACCGCACGCCGCCGCCGCCCACCTTCAGCTGGAACCGACACACGGACTGCTTCAGTATAAACATTCAGAACTGTTTGTTTATAGTGGCCCCGATCAAACGAGCAGAGGCGGGCTTAGTGATAACCGCATGGCCATTCGCATTATTATAGCTGCACTGCTGCTAGTTCCATAGTTTGCGCGTGCGCGGAAAACAGGATCAGGCACACCTGGGTGGATCATGTTTTTACGTCGAAGTGTACGCACAGAGCGATGAGAGTGGAAGGCGGGATCACCTCAAACAGCTTCTCAGAGCACTCGTTATATAATAAATGAAACTAAATTAATAATAGCCTATTTCAGATAGATAGGTACGAGTATTTTGAGATTATATGTTTAGATACCCATAGAGCAAGAGATTATACCTAGATATTGTTTCCCAAATAGAGTGCAATAACCTGCTACAAAAAAATGCATTTCGTAATAAACTTTTTTCAATTGAAAATGAATCGCTTAAGACCAACCATCTTAATCGGTTACAAAAAAACGAAAATTGAATTAATTTCTCTTTTCATTTTTATATGCGGCAAATTCATAACTGAAGCAATGTTCTGCAAGAAAACTGATTTATCAACTGTATTAAACTGTATCTAAGACCTAAGTAATATCACTGAATGTTATCGAGCAAAAATAAAAAGAGCTGCCTTTAATGCACATGCAGCGGTCTTCGATAGCTAACGACAGATGGCATAACTAGCGCTATTGCGCTAGTTATGCCATCTGTCGTTACACACGCTGACAGAGCATTCGACGAGCGTTTATAAATACAACTTCTGACGTCACACGCTTGGATCACAAGCGGTTCCCAGGCACAACAACTGCCTGGAGGGAAATTTCCCTATTGCCCTCTGCACCGCTAAACCTATAAATGTACTTGGCAATGAAACAATAAAATTGGCAAGGATCTAGTCTGGTCAAAAGATAATCAAAATTCAAACACCTATACAAACAATGCCAAACAGAGTACAAGCAACGAATATATAATATTACTAACGTAAAGAAGTGACATTCACACCCTCCCGTCAATGTATTACCCCAGAGCGGCGAGCGCGACGCGTCGGGTGGTACTCGTGGGCGCTGTCTCGCGAGTGTGTTATTTCAATAAGTTTGCCACAAATTCATAACTTTATCATCATAGGGCTACTTACTGTTTGTAAATAAAAGCATACCTTTTAAGATGTCGATTTTTTTAATTGTAAAATTTATGAAAAAACCGGAGGATTAATAAAGTTTTCGCAGATTGTGCTTGAAAAAATCATATGGGCAAGGAACTGTAATTACTCGTAATTATTTTTGCAGTGATTTTTATAAGTATCCCATTATAATATCCTTTTGTTTAATGAATATGAATTATATGAAAGCTTGTGGGTTTGAATGTTTGTAACTCTTTCATGCCGCAACTAGGTAGGTACGTACAGTACCGATTTGGCTGCAAATTGGAATGAAGATAGATTAACTTTCATACTATCTTTTTATCCCTAAAAATCCATAGTCCATACGAAATTTGTGAAACTCCAAAATTCAGGTGGGTGAAGCCGCGGAAAAAAGCTATGTACATATGAAAATAAATATATGTTTCTGGTTTAATTTTATCCTTAGAAATTAATAAAATTATAGATAAACACAATGAAAAGTAATTAGTTTTCATGAAATAACTAAACAAAGTACTGCATTTGTACCAAAATTCTAATGTTTTACAGTGGGCTGCAAGTTGTCACCGTTTCATTGTGCATCGATCGCGTCGTCGCCACGTACTTACATGTCGAGTTTTGCCAGCCCTATCGGGCTGCGATGACATTTACTCACACATAGAAATGAATGCTTATAGGGCCCGCATTTTAGTAGTAGTGTAGGTAGTTAAGTCATGTTATTTGTTCTGAGTGTCATGGGCCTGGTACAAGTATGGCGAAAGACGCAAGATGCCAAGCATTTATGATAGGTACCTAAGTTCACTTCGAGAATATTAAACCACTACCTATTTGCAAACATTGCACCTAGATTAGCGCTGAATATAGTTAGGTATAGGTAAGTACTAGGTACCTAATAACCACAAATGCTTCGTGGCTATTAAAGTTATGTACCTACTTAGTAAGGAGAACTGCCATTATAAAGGCCGTGGGTCTGATTGCGTAAGAAAAACGTTAAAAATTAAAATAAAAATTCATCGTTATCGTAATCGTTTAGAAACTCCGCCTGCTGATTGGTACCCTGATTTACGTCAACCAATAGAGGACCAAAACGATTACGATAACGATCAACATTTTTCTTAGGCAATCAGACCATTGGCTGACGTAAATCAGGGAGCCAATCAGCGAACAGAATATTTTGTAAACTAATTACGATAGCCATGGATACGTTTTTCTTACACAATCTAAGGGTAAATATTAAATATAAATATATAAATAGTGGACAACATCACATACATTGCTCCGTTCCCTTGGTAAGTAGCTTATGCACTTGTGTTAAGGAAATCAGAAACAACGAAGGTACCACAACACCCAAACCCGAGACAATGTAGAAAACTTATTTTTTCTACATTGACCCGACCGGGAATCGAACCCGGAACCTCAGAAATGGCGGCGCCTTGAAAACCGGCACGCTAACCACTCAACCACGGAGGTCGTCGTATATATTGGATATACCTAATGTTTTGTGGTAGGTAATTGTAACTTTAATAAGTTCATACTCGTACCTAACCACAATATTAATGCTTACGTGAGAAATAATGGATTATGGATTAGTATTGCAATCAATAAGTTTTAATTAAGTCATGTCATACGGCATTCGAGTTACTGCGGCCCACGTATGCAAGTCCGAGTAAGGCAAGGCACTTTTGCGAAGATGGAAAGCAAAATATCTGCACAGTAGCTACAATAATATTATTATGTATTTCGTTTTATTTAAAATAATTCAAATAAATTTTTAGACACTAGAGATTAATTAAATTAATGCCACCCGTATTTTGCTTTCCATCTTCGCAAAAGTGATTCTTAGGGACTCCGATTCGCACTTTTCCGATTTTATTTAATTTAACTACGCTTTACCCCAGGCTTCACCCGCCTGAAATTTAGTTTTTTACTCGGGAACTACCTACTGTCATGATTCAATTACACGACTGCTCAAAAAAAGGCATAATTTTATATTCTGTGGTAATCGTATGAATATTTTTGATTATCTGTGACCATGTCTACCGCCATTTTAAGAGAACAAATAAACCTTACATCTTATTGGTCAATAAAATTCCCGCTCATTTTTCTCAACCAATGAGAACGTCTCTAGTTAAAACCAATGAAAAATCTAGTAGGCTATGTCAGAAGGATTTAGAATTGTTTTGATGAGGACAGAAGCAAAAACTATATAATTGATATTGTACTGATATGAATAAAAAACTATGTAAAGTACTCATTGCATCGTAATACAAGAAACAAGGCATATGTATGTCAAAGTTTAAGCGATAAGAAGTTTAATGTAATACGCTAGTACTTGTAATAAAGAAAATAAAGTGTATACTATGAAGTCTGGATTTCATTCACAAAACATCGGAAGTGGTACGTGATCCGAAGACCCACATATTGAGGTATGATATAAGTCCCTGTTTTAAAACAATCTGCTGTACCTTGGCGTGTAAATAGGTAGATATGGATGTGCTTAGAAACATTATTCCATGTTCATGTAGATTGTATTATATTCAGATATTATAGTGAAAAGATAAAATTCGAGGTTGAGCCAGTTAGTAATTTTGTTTGAACCTAGTCATGGCGAAGTCTTATGTCGAAACTTAGAGCAACTAAGTAGGTAGGTACATTTTGATTCCTTCTGTAATGCCTTAATTATCTATTGAACCAGACGGGTTTTATCGGCGGCATCGTGTCGGGTGTCGCTTTGGTTAAATAGAGTAGTTTTTGTTGCTTATAATATCATAATTTCAACTTTGTTTGAAATAAATAATTTGTAAAAAAAACATAAGACTAAGAGTACCTATCGCGAGTTATTGACGTGCAACGCCATCTAGTGAAAGCGCCATCAACAACTATGTAAAGCTTTGAATGGGTAACGCCATAATAAGTATTGTCTGTGCATTAAAATAGAAGAGATTAATTTTGAAAACCTACCTGTTTTTTTAGGTTAGTGGCTTAGCGCTCTGATCCAATTTCTTGGTAATTGTTTGAAATATAATTTTAGATTCTTTCATACTGAACACACGTAAGATCATAATTATTTGCAAATAAAAATAAATAAGGGTTCCATTTTTATCAAATTGGTATGGAACCCTAAAAAGGAGCATATCACATAGGCCCATAGTTCGGGGCTTTATTAAATAATTAATTATGAATGAGTGAATTGTGTCAAGATATAGAATAGTTGATTAATATCGGCACAGCCGTGTACAGTGCGACAGGCCTATCATGGTGCGTGGCCAAAATCGGTACTAACGCCGCTATCTTGTGATAGTTCGCTCTAGCGGTATATCGCTATTGTATGTTGCATTGTTTTTGCTTACTATTAACTATTTTAAACTAGAATTGAAGTAAAAATTGAGGAGATTTTATTTCCTGGATGCCTTTGTTCTATAACTGGGACGCGTGATCGGAGCTTGACGTGTTTGTTTATACTCTTCCGTTGAAATTCTAATAATAAGTGAATATGGATAAGTTAGTGCCGGCGGAAGTTTTAAAAGTATTTCAAACGATCGTATTACCACTGGAACTTAAAATCAACACATTATTGGACGTGGTTCGAGCCTTGGAAACGAAAATTGAGGTGTTAACTGCTGCGCAAAATGCGACGAAAGAGGGTAAGCCGAAAATTCCTCAGGCTGATACGCCCAATGCGCGAGTGAGACAGCAGGTGACGACGTCATACGCAACAGCAGTGAGTGTAGCAACCGGATCTCGAACTCCGACGACGACGCAGCGAAATGAGCCGAAGGTAGTTGAGGCCCGTACTGTGCCTGTAACTCGGCCTGTCACGCGGAGGCAGCGTGCTGCAGCGGCGGCGACATCTGCGCAGGAGCCAGCGGCGGCGCGGGGTCATCAACACAGAGCGCAAATAGCGCCATCTCTCGTTAGTGCGCCGAACGTTATCAAGGACACGGTCGAATCGCGTTCGGAGGCTAGCGGCCCATCGACAGCTGATGCGGTGGAAGTCACTGCGCTAGATTCACAACAGTGGCGCGCCGCTCGCGGCAGGCAGCGAAAACCGCCCGTTAGGGGCGCTGGGGATCTCGATACGGATTTAGCGACTGTTGAAAATCCCAGGCAAATTCATGTGTGGTCATTGAGGAGTGATGTTACTGTGGATCAGGTAAAGTCGTACATGGCAAAAAAGTGTGATACCGGTGCACCTTACACTGTGGAGAAACTACAACTGAGACACACAAACTATGCGTCATTCGTTGTAACCGTACCAGAATCCCTCTTCGACTTTTTTATGTCTGCGAAGAGTTGGCCACAACATGCCAAAATTACTGAGTGGTTTCGTAGGCACAGAAGAAGTAAGGAAAACGAAAATACCAGCCGTCCGAACACGAATGACGCAGCAAGTTCGTAACAAATCTCGTCGGTTGTCGATTTACTACCAAAACGTTAGAGGCCTCCGTACCAAGCTTCATGCGTTTTGTTCGGGATTGGCCGCGTCTACATCAGACGTGCATCTCATCAGTGAAACCTGGCTTACTGGATGTATAACTGACTCAGAAGTTATCCCCGATGGTTTTTGCATGCTCAGGTGTGATAGGCGGGATAATCGTCGTGGTGGAGGTGTGGCTATAATTGCGAGATCACGTTATACGTTACAACCAATAAGTGTACCATTCAACGAAGGATTAAACTGTGACCTGGTTTGTGCCGGTCTATACAGCGGTAAAAACCTAATATGTATTATAGTCTGTATTTATATACCTCCGCAGACAAATGATGAAAATTATTCAATGATATATGAGTGTATTGAAAATATTTATTGTTGTCATGACAAGCAGAAAATAATAATTTGTGGAGATTTTAATTTTAATTCTTCCACTCTGAATACAAAGTCTCAGTTTGAATTTATGTTAACGTTTTGTGAACTTAGGCAAATCAATCAAAATTTAAATAGCAAAAGCGGGCTCTTGGACCTCGTGCTGGTTAGTGAGTCATTGAGTCAAGTGTCGGTGAGAGAGGCGGAGGAATCCCTCGTTTCTCCTGACGGCTATCACCCGCCACTTGAGGTGTATTTTTGTATGACCGATTATAGGCATGTAGCATCTAACTGTACACGATCCACTTCGAAACCGGAGTGGAATTTCAAAAAAGCTGATTTCCCTTTGCTGTATGAATATTTGGCTAAAGTGGATTGGTCGCCCTTGTATAAAATCGTCGAACCGCAGGACGCGGTACATCTGTTTTACTCAGTCATTGAATCTTGCTTTCGTTCTTGTGTTCCATTAAAGCGTCAAATAGATGGAGAACCGAGATACGTCTATCCTGCTTGGTACTCCCACGATACCAAGAGAAATATTTATTTGAAGGCAAAATATCACAAATTATTCAAAATAACGAATGATCGCGGGTATTGGAAACTCTTTTCCGACTATCGGTCGTTAGTTAAGAGGAACATTGATGAGGATTTCGAGCGTTACAAATCTAATATGGAAAACAGTATAAAACGAGAACCAAAGGTTTTTTGGGATTATGTGGCCTCAAAGCGCGCTATTACAAAAAAAAAGGTCACGAGGAATGGTCAGCTGGTGCCGCGGGAGCAGTGCGCCAAGCTATTCGCGGAGTATTTTAGTTCAGTGTACGCGTCGACTCCCCCGCGACTGTGCGTCGACGAGGCGATGCAGAATGGTGGAGGGGACAGCGCCCGCATTCACATAGACACTATACTCCGTGACGATGTGCGGAGGGCCCTAAGGAACCTTAAACCTAAACGCTCCGCTGGGCCGGATGGCATTCCGCCGTATATAGTTAAAGATTGTAACAGCGTGTTCCTGTCACCATTGCACCACATTTTCAAAATTTGCTACAATAGCTCCTTTTATCCAGATGTTTGGAAAACTTCTCGTGTGGTGCCCGTCCCAAAAAATAAGTCTAGTCTTGAAATAGCCGATTATAGACCTATTGCCGTGTTGTCTGTCTTCGGAAAGTTATTTGAGTCGATTCTTGAGTGTCGTATAAGAAAACAGTTTGAGTATCAACTTGCGGAAGCCCAGCACGGATTCCGCGCAGGCCGCTCGACCTGTACTAACTTGCTGACATTCTGGACGTACGTGACTAGCGCAGTGGACAGTGGTGCGCAGGTGGATGCAACTTATTTTGACTTTCAAAAGGCTTTTGACAAAGTTGATAATGACGTTCTTCTCAGTAAGTGTGCATCGGTCGGATTCACACCTGCACTATTGAAGTTCTTCTCCAGCTATCTCAGAAACCGGAGGCAATACGTGCAGTATGAGGGGCATTGTTCAGAGCCCTATTTTACTTATTCTGGCGTGAGTCAGGGAAGTAATCTTGGTCCTTTGGAATTTTTAATATTGATTAATGATTTGCCAAAAATAGTAACCCGTGCCAATTGCCTATTGTTTGCTGACGATTTAAAGCTATTTTTCAAAATTGAGGGATGCTCTGACGCTCAGATCCTGCAACGTGATGTGGACAATGTTTTGCAATGGTGTAACAGGAATAAGTTATTCTTTAATGATAAAAAGTGCGCTGTCATTACTTTTAGCCGGAAAACAGTCCCAATAAATATAAATTATCAACTAGGGAACAATAGTATATCACGCGTTACTTCCATTAGGGATCTCGGAATAAATCTGTCGGCTGACCTAACTTTTCGGGTACATATTAGAGACGTCTGCACCAAAGCCTATAGAATGCTAGGTTTTGTGCTCCGGCAAGCGCAGCATTTTAAATCTATAAACCTTATTAAGCTGCTTTACAACGCTTATGTGCGGAGTAGGCTGGAAAGTAATGCTATAATATGGAATCCACATGAAGCCAAATACATAGATTTAGTTGAAAAAATTCAAAAAAAATTTATTCGGTGGCTGTACAGGAAACAGTACGGATATTCCGTTGGGTATCCAACAATATATCCTAGCATGTTCCTTCTAGGAATGGTGGGATATGATAGGTTGGAGCTTAGACGTACTGTTGCCCTAATTATGAATGTAATAGATCTATTCCGAGGTCAAAAAAGCAACTCATGCGTGCTAGAGGCGATAGCTTTGCATGTACCGGATGGGTATGCAAGTGCGCGTCGTCGCAGACTATTTGCGCCCCCGTACTGCAAAACTGAGATGGCGAAGCATGCGCCAGTAGCTCGGTCACTGCGCTTGCTCAATGAGCTAACCCGTAGGTATCCAGAGTTGGACGTATTTCACACCCCGCTGCGACAGCTTGAGCGAGCGCTCAAGTTGATGATAGAAAAATTATGACATCTTATATTTTCTTAATTGCTAAATTTAATTTTGAATGTTATGATGTTAAGTAATAAGTAATTTTATAGACTAAAGAATTTATTGTGAAATTTTATTTTTAATGTGATGACTGAATATTGTTTAATTTAATGAATGTGTGACCCAGGGAAACGTATTGGATTTTTCTGTAATGTGTTCCTGGTTATGTAATATAAAATAAATAAATAAATAAATAAATAACAGCGCCCTCCTGTCAATGTCATTCAAGTGCCAAGAGAGCCTTGTCGGACTGTAGTTTGTTCATTGCCTGTGTTATTGGGTATAGCTGAAGTTTTCGAGTAGTAGTTCATGTAATTTCGATAATTTATCCAACGCAGAAATAATAATATTTTATGATGAATATCTGAGTGCAGAAACTTTTATTAAGCACAACTTTTAACTCATATCATGGAAAAAAAAAATAGTTCACTCTAAGAAGCTATACCTAGATATAAATCAATAAAAAAAAGAGAAAAATTAGAAACTGACAGTTCTTACAAACACTGGCGTATTATTTTCATTTCTTTGCCATTCTGAACAGCTCTTGAAAGAGATACTGTGGCAGTGATTTCATGAAATAAAAATAACATATTATTATTTTAGTTCATTTGTAATTCCCCAGTATACTTGTAAGATTTTTACACTGATTATGATATGATGGCATGAGAATAAAATTAATGCGATTCTGCTTGAGGCAATTACAACAATTGCTGAGAGTTTACTAGTACTGTCAAGCGGTTTTTAAATAATGTTGATTTAGTGTTGATAAAGTTAATTTCAACATAGATATTCTTTTATTAAAGTTTTCATTAAATTAATTGGCAGTTTAGAGTGCCGTGACTAAATTATAATACGGTTATGAGTGCTATTTTTTTTTATAATGTCCTTGGTTATGTGTGCCAAGACGGAACTATGTATGTTCTATGATGAATAATGGCCTTGGTTATGTGTGCCAAGAGTTACTTGGTTATGTGCGCCAAGAGTTACTTGGTTACGTGTGCCAAGAGTTACTTGGTTATGTGCGCCAAGAGTTACTTGGTTAAGTGTGCCAAGAGTTACTTGGTTATGTGAGCCAAGATGGAACTATGTATGTTCTATAATTATTTGTGTTATGTGTACCAAAATGGTAATAATGAGTACTCAGTTGCAGTTTATCGATGTATTAAAACAATAACAATAACTACAAATTTACTTATACATTTTCTATCATTGAAAGATTCTGAAAGGACAGTAAACTCATTAGGACTTCATGTTAATTAAAAGTGACAATAAAATAGAGGTAGAATGATGAATGGAATTTGAAACAATGTTTTATTAAATACAGATCTATTTTTGAAAAATTTGCTAAAACTAAAATAGATTTTTCACGAATAATCTCTTTTGTATAACAGCTGCTATATACCTATACATAATTCATTGAGCATTGTTTATTTCTTTTTCCGAGAATATGACACGATCAACGAGCTGGTCGTGGACTGACGCGGATCAAAGGCGAGCGCGTGAGGACGCATCCTCTGTCAACACCAAGGAGGTACATGGAACGAGCTAGCCGTGAACGGACGCGGCTAAGCGCGTGTAAACGCGATCCCCGTCATAACTATGGAAGTTGGTCCGCAAGGCACGTAGATGCTGCTATCAACGTCGGTGGTCCCCACAACTCCCACACTGCTTGCAGTCCCCAAACCGTTGCTTTAGTTGGAACAAGTACTTACAATCATCAATGCAGCAGCAAGCAAAAGCTTCACAACAGACGAGGTGGTTAGCATTTTTTGAAAATTTGCAACGACGATCATCTTCATGTAATTCCAGAATCGATTCATCAAGCAAAGCACTAAGCGTAAATAACTGGTTAGTCAAAGAATGTGCGACCATTAGTGAGGGAAACTAAAAATAAAGCTTACAATTTGTATTCCAATACTTGTAGGTAAAAAAAAAGTGGTGCGCAGTTCTTTACCTTCCCTTAGTTACAGTTGGAACGAATAGCTTCCAAAATCATTCACAAATGAGCAAAATTACAGTCATATTATTTTGGTTGAGATGCTTGCATGCATTTCACGAAGTACCTAATGGAAGTTTGTAGAAATGCTATTATTGGCATTTTTAATCGCTGTGATCTTAACGGCAATAAAGCGGTAGACTATGATATCATTCACGCTATATAAGATAAATCTATTTGGAAGAAGGCGCAAGTATTGGATAATGGATTGTCAGAAACGTGAAGATCTAGGTATACTATATTTCTTAAATTCTAAGTGACGCTACACTATCAGAATTATTGAAAAAAAGTCGCTTATAGGTATTCCATTAGTACCAATGATAATGATACAGCCACTTTGTATTTATTCGTTAATAAGGGGGCTATCTTGTCAGAAATTCCCAAAACCCATAAAAAGAGTCATAATTAATGTTTTAGAATAATTGGGCACGATTTAGTTCTCAGTCAACAGAGTCCGTTGACGTTTTCTGGTGAGACTTGTGAAACTCAAACACACATAATTTTTTTGTGATATTTTTGTTATAGTTATCCGGATGATAAAACTTACGTGTTAAAATGGGTCATGATCATTTGGCATTAATTGATTTTGGTATTAAGTGTTTATGCGCAAATTACACAAAACGTCAAAATGTATTCATGAGCTTTTAACCTTTCACAAAGGCCTTCAGTAATCCTGTCGTATCATTTTGAGTAACAGTTTAATTTCATTATTATTATCAATGACGTTGCCAAAAGTATTGAAGTATTTAGGAACGAACTCTTACATACTCCTTTTCTGTCCTTATAAACATTCTAATAACCTAGAACATATTCTTTATCAGTCCTCCTAAAGATAAGGATATGGAACACTGAAGTTATAAGAAACTTAAGTGACTGTAGGTATGTATATGATTTTCTAAATGTGTATAATGTCTGATTAAATGCCCATTCAGATTGCATAAAGTATCTAGTCACGTATCCACGAGCGAACCGCCAAGCCAAATGTTTCAATCAGATCTAGGGAAGTCAAGGTTAACAAAATTAGACATAAAACATACTTAAGATGTTCAGATGACAGAATCCTCATATCCGTGATGTTAACATTAACAATAGTTAAAATCAGTAATAGTTATATATTTTGTAAATATTTAAATTTAATTTTATTGAATCATGTTTGTTTAGTTTCTAGTTTTTAGTTCTCTAATAACTTGAACTGTAAAGTTTATTGTACATTGAATAAATTTAACGTTTGTTATATATATTATGGAGCAAAAATAAATAAATAAATAAATAGAGGTTCAGTGTTTCGATGTCAGTCAATTCAGTATCCAACATTAGATGATAATATCACAAATTATAAAATTAAAATTTTAGGTCCTTACAAAATTGTCAAAGATATGGAAATTATAGATAGGTACAGAATTAGCACAATAACCGGATTTCACATAGTCTGTAGTGCATAGTCTAGTACAGATTATAAATAAAACCACTATTATGATACAGAGTTTGTAGTGCGAGGTGATTTGCTGAATCATTGAATATTGGTATGACGTGATCAACGTTCGAAATTCGGCGCTTAAATCGTCTGAAGTACATACATAGCAATTTTTAATTAGCAATATTTCATGATTAATATATATTTTTATTTGCAATTACGATGGAAACAACTAAATAAAATGTAAAAAAAAAACTGTAGAAGTATTTCCTATTGAGGTGGTAAGCTCGAGCCGCAGTTGATGTTACGAGATTGTCATTATTTATCAGATTTATTTACCGACGTTTTTCAATACAATTGTAAGTAATTAGATTAATAACAAGATTGTAACACATTGATTACTGTATGTAACACACAATATGCGATGCAAGGTTGATTTGAAGTAATTTTTGTTCAGAACGCACGAAAATTTGTGGACATGCAGCCTATATTATAACGTAGACGGTACTTAATTTTTGACTGTAAGTCATTTTGCTATAGAAAATGTGAACGATAAAATTATGATTTTTACTTTAAAGAAAAAGATTTGAAAAATGTTATGCTACAATAACATAAACATTCTTTCAAAAAAAAAAGTTGTCATTTTAATCTGTCACCGTAATAAAAAAAGATAATAATATTTGGAAAATTAATTCAGTCTCTATCAGTTTTCTTCAATACTTGCTTCAATAAAATACTTTATATAATATTATGATAATTGAAATCTGCACAATTAAATTAATTGAGTCTCCAGACCCTAAGAAGTGATTATGTTAACAATTTTGAGTTAGTCATTTATAATTTTCTAATATTGTATACAATAAATAATGTATAATTTTATGTAGGTCTGTATGTTATAGTTAATAATTTCTTAAATTGTTAAATTAAAAATTCATTGTACCCAATAATACTTTAATTAATCTAAGAAACCGAATGTCATGATTATTTTATGTTAGTGAGATTGGGACATAGGTAAATTAATGTCAGTATTATTTATTTAGATATTTAAATTAACAAATGTAGGCACTGAATATTCTTAAGTAAGTGCATGTAGGCTAGGCCTATGTGAAATAAAGTATTTGAAAAATATTGTACATTATATATGTAATATAAATTATAATTTTGTTACTCATAAAGGCGAAATAGTGGTTACTTAACATGTACCTAAATATATATTCCATATTTTGTAGTTTTTGTATAATGATGTATTTTAGTAAGATAAAGCCGTAGGTAACTAAGAGTCAATATCATTTAGACATTGTAAAACAGCAATATACAGAGAATTGATAAGTAAGTGAAACCCTATATGAAGTGTAAAACTAGGTATTTGAAAAGTATTGTTTTAAATATAAATTATAGTTTTGTTAGTTAACATGTAAGAATAAATACTATCTTTTGTATAGTTTTTGTGCAATATTTTTATAGGTACTAAAACGCCTAGTTGAGTGGTCGTAGAATTTTTACTTTGATGAGAGTTTAATTATTGTGCACCAGGAGGTTGCACAAGAGTGGATGGCCGAATGTCATGATTCAATTACACGACTGCTCAAAAAAAGGCATAATTTTATATTCTGTGGTAATCGTATGAATATTTTTGATTATCTGTGACCATGTCTACCGCCATTTTAAGAGAACAAATAAACCTTACATCTTATTGGTCAATAAAATTCCCGCTCATTTTTCTCAACCAATGAGAACGTCTCTAGTTAAAACCAATGAAAAATCTAGTAGGCTATGTCAGAAGGATTATGGAATTGTTTTGATGAGGACAGAAGCAAAAACTATATAATTGATATTGTACTGATATGAATAAAAAACTATGTAAAGTACTCATTGCATCGTAATACAAGAAACAAGGCATATGTATGTCAAAGTTTAAGCGATAAGAAGTTTAATGTAATACGCTAGTACTTGTAATAAAGAAAATAAAGTGTATACTATGAAGTCTGGATTTCATTCACAAAACTACTTAGTAAAATTATAAGACGCACGGCCCTCGTAAACTTAGTTATAAGTCGACTTGTAGTTATTACCATTCGTATGCAACAAATTTCATACCGACGTTTTACAAGTGCCTGTATAAAATGTCTAAAATGTGGCCTATGTGAAATAAAGATATTTTGTGTTAGAGTTTTTAGCTCAACAAATTCTGTCATTTCTTCTTTTAACATACCTACAAGATCAACAGAATATGCATAAGTAATTATACTTTACAAGTATAATATAGGTACATACCTATTAGCTCAATTAATATAATTTAATATTTCGTTTAACTCCACAGATGAAATTACCAAAGCGGAATTGGTTTGCTCTTATTTATAGCTAACTTGTTTCATATAAGCTCTTGCTATAGCTACTCGTTTCATATAAGCGACATTACCTAGGTACACGTAGGTTTATCTGCATCTCGTGAGTCAAGTGGCATTGCTCAGTAAACAGTAAAAACTCCGAGACGGTACTGAACGATATCAATAATGCATTAAAAACTCCGTAGTTCGTACCCATACGCCATACAAACGGCCATACGTGAGTGTTAACTATGGGTAGAGTATTGTACGAGCGGGCTTCATCGCGCGATTTGTCTACTATACGACTACGAGTAACCAGCAGGGCAATCGGTTAAAAAAGTATCAATCAAGAACTAATTCGGAACTTTTCCACACGTACGAGTATATTATTTGTAGGTGTTCATATTACTATTAATTGTAGCATCGTGTCTCTGGTCATGTCATCGAATGCCATGACCAGAGACACGAAATGCTTATGTACATAATGCGATCAGTTGCGTGGTTGCACCAGGTAGTAATTTTACCCCCCCGATGGATTCCAATCTTGACGCGATGGGGGGGCTCAGTAGCCGTGGTTGGGCCCCACGGTGAAGCCAAAAGGAATCCAGGAGGGGACGCTCGGAGTGGGCCTGGTAATGGGCCCGCTCTGGATGCGTCCAAGAGGGGTGCGGGGGACAGAGTTTTCTGTCTCCTGCAGCCAGGAGGGGTCGCGGGAGGAGAGGCGTGTCGGTGTGTCGTTGCCGCTCGCCCTGTCTCCCGCGACCAAACGGTGGCGCACCGTTAGATGCGTCGGCGGCGGGGCCGCAGGGGAAGAGGAGTGTCGGTGTGTCGTTGCCGTTCTCCCTGTCCTCTGCGGCCGTTTGGTGGTTTGCGGCAGAGCCAAAGATCAGATCCGCCGCGGGGCATGGGAGGTCGATGCCTGCGAATTGCAGGAGCAAGCTTCGCAGGTATCGGCTTACCCGTGCCCACGGCCCCTGGGTGGCGGTCCCGGGGGGGTCCGTCGCCTTACGGATGGGCGCCGAGGAGGTAAGGCCCGCTTAGGTGTTTCTGGCGGGCCTTGCTGTTGGAGGGGAGCTCCATGCTCCACCTCGTGGAGGGGCTGCGCAAGCGGCCAGGCACCGGCGGGTTCGCGGAGGTTTGCGCAAGCGTTCCCGTGTTCCCGTCATATGGTGCGAGGAGGAAACACCGTGGGGTTTAGCCGGTAAGAGTCCGGCATAACCCAGCCGCTCCCCCGGGCGACTGGGTATCCATGAGGATTCCCCACGATAATAAAAAAAAAAAAAAGGTAGTAATTTTAATGTTAAACTATATTATTATTTTCAGGGTTAAGAATTTATAAGCAAAAGTCATCCATATAGTTACCGAATATCTGGGTGACCGAGCTTCGCTCGGTGGCCAATAGATGGGAGCAGTAGTCATATTTTTATTTTTTTTGGTAAATTCGACATTTTCTAAAAAATGAATCCTAGCTAGATCGATTTATCGCCCCCAAAACCCCCTGTATACTAAATTTCATGAAAATCGTTCGAGCCGTTTCCGAGATCCAGATTATATAGAAATATATATACAAGAATTGCTCGTTTAAAGGTATAAGATTATATGGCTCCGATGTCTTTAAGCTAAGTAAATATTAGCATTTTTCATGTCTAAGCTACTTTTAGAACTTAATATTTTTGGGACCGAGTCTCATACCATAATAAGATAAGTGGCGTTTTGCTATAGACCTGGTTACTTAGTCTGCCACAGTAGCCTTCATATACCATACCGTAATCTGTGATACCGTATATAGCAAGTCACGTTAGCAAGCAGGCTTCACACACTTTTAAGAACCTTATGGAAAATGGTCGCTTCTCAAGCAAGCAGTTTATCTCATTATGTATTCAGTGATAGATATTATCTTTGGTTACTTACATAAAGAACTATTTAGTTGAGTATTTTACAAACATTAACGTCAGAGCTAGCGAGTTTTCTTCACACATCTAGGTAATGGCTTCACATAGAGGCTTTCAAGTTAGAAGATATTATTACTTGACTCAAAGACTTCTATGTAGGTATTTGACTTGACTAATGGTTATCGCATCGTAAAACCAGCACGTATGTTATAGCCCGCTCTATAACCGTGGACAAAAAAATCGTTTTGATTCCACGTCGGGCCAAGTACGGGGGGGCGGCGGCGCGGCCGGTCTGCGCGCGCAAGGAATGCCGCCATTGACGAGCGCTCGCCGCTTAATGACGCAGGCGGCAGCACGCTCCATTGACTTGGTACCGGCCGCGGGACTCGCGACAACTTGGAACGTGATATTTTTGTTCATTTGGGGCTTGAATGGCTTATTTGAAAAGAAGTAACGAAGAAGGATGTAAGAATTGAAGATACTTTTAATAAGCACCTTATAAGCTAGGCCTAGGTATTCTGATTCTGTTTCTACAGGTTTTTACGTCGCTCGCGTCTCTCGGTCAGTGACCTGACGAGAGACGGCTGATATAAGCTCTCTGATAAGATGGATCCCCGCAGACTCCAGCGTGCTTGAGAACTTACGTAAATAGCCCCAATAGCTCTACATTAAGGAGCACACCACGGGTGTGTCCGCGAAATTCAAAATTTTCGTGGTTTTTCGCGATTTTTAAGCTAATAAGACATAATAGGCTTATGGCCGTAAAATTGCGATAATCTCAATATCTTCTTCACGTGTTTATATAAAAATCTCTGCTCGAAAGTGTCGAGTTAAAGAAATTAGTCCGAGATTTGCGAGTTACTCACATAAAACTCGATACTCGGACTAATTTCATAGGATACACATTTTTATGCAAAGATTTTGATAATGTGAAGATGATACTGCCATTCTCGCAAATTGATTGCCATAACCCTTTCATGTCTAATTAGCGTACAAATTGCAAAAAACCACGAAAATTTTGAATTTCGCGGGCAGACCCGTTGAAGAGGACTGCAAATGAAAAATTCGATTTCCATTCATTGCCATGATAATAATAAAGTAATAAATGTGTAATAAACTACTTCCAAAGTCCTAAAAGTCCAGAACAAGCTTATTTGAACCAGAACCAAGAATTTCGTGAAAGTATCTCATACTTTTATTACCTCCTAGCTGCAACTGCTGAATTGCTGACCCCTGGCTCACTTAGGGGAATCCGAGAGAATACCAAAACATTATTCCTTGACCCTTGTCTACGTTATAAGGGAAGGGCCGGTTTCCTCCTCTCCCCTCAGTTTCGGAGATGTCAATAGGACGAAATCTGATTGATTACTCAAAAACACAGCTCTGCTCTCTCTGCAGGGTCCAAACTATGAATACGCTGAATGTCTGGTAAAGGTGAATGTCTGAAAGGTCCCCAGATCTTCTTCAGTTTTATCGTAAGTACTTATATTTAATTGCATAGGTACCCGACACTAACTTATGTATGTCCGTCTCAACCCTTTTTTATGTCCCACAGCTGGGGTTCGGGTCTCCTCTCAGCCTGAGAGGGGATTGGCGGGCTTCACACACCTTCGAGAACATTCTTGTGAACTCTCAGGCATACAGGTTTCCTCACGATGTTTTCCTTCACCGCTCAGCAAGTGATATTTAGTTTCCTAAAAACGCACATAACTCGGAAAAGTCTGAGGTTCGAACCCGCATTCAAACCCGCGACCTCAGTATGAGAGGCAGATGTAAGAACCACTGAGCTATCACTACTTATGTATGTATGATGGATATATATGCAGAATTAAACATATAATATACATTATAGAGGTCCTCGTAGGGGTCCGTGCGGGGCGTGCGGGGCGAGTGACAGCGCACGGTGCATGGCGGCGCATAATGAGCTCACATGCGCACGTTTCCCACGCCCCAGCGCAGGGCTGCCAGTGCCTAGCCACCTCAGATACGTCGCTCTTTTACTATTATAAAGATCTAATTCAAAAATAAGGATTGGAAAAGCAGGGGTTGCTCCCATTTCGCCCGGTGCGTCTGCCCGGTACCGGGCAGGATAGCACAAAAATTCCCATCCTGCCCGTTGCGCACCTTGCAATCGTTTGCCGGGCAGGATGGGAAGCAGGACGCTGCCGCCTGTTAGCTGGCAAAACCCGTAAGTGCTACAGAGATCACAACAAGCGGAATGTTTTTTTTCATTATATTGTTCCACAGGCAGCAAACTATAATTAACTCTAAAGAAGTGATGCTCGACAGATACCGTAGCACCCATAGCTTCCTTTAAAAATGATTTCAATTTCAAGGAATTTCTAAAATCTGTTATCTGGAGCGAAAGATATATACAGATGTATGAACGATCCTAAATTTTGAAATCTTTTTTATCTACGCTCATTGCTTAAAGTTCGAATTATGAAATCAAAATGTGTCACATACTGACCTACTTTATTCACAGACTTCTATAATTATTAAAAAGTAATTCATTATAACATCACTGTACTATGGAAATATCTCAAGATAGTTGAATAATTTCCATTACGATACTGGGCTCTGGGTTCCTGTATTTTTATATGTCGTCATAGCCGAAAGAGAGTGTAGAGCCTCCTTTATTTTGTCTTTTTATATGTGGAGTCCACAGACAACATTTAGTTGGTACCTAGTCATTACCGATAGTACAAGGATGGGCCATGGTTTTATGGTTTGGATTTATGATAATATGAGCGTAGATAAAGTAGTGTATGAAACTCTACATAATTAGGTTTTAAAACACTCGTGTGATACTATTAAAAAACTCGCCTGCGGCTCGTTTTGTAACTCACACTCATGTTTTAATACCCCCCCTTAAGCATCCGTTTCATAAACTACTATTATATGGATAAAAAATATACAGATTTGTAGTCAATTGTGTAATAAAAAGTATTAAAATAAATAAGTAACCTGGGACCAATTCATTCTAACCAGATTAACTAAAACAAATTTCAGAAAGATTCGGTGAAAGTTTGCGATTGTCGATGTCCATAAGTTTTTCTTTTCGCACATTATACTTAATAAGTTAGTTGTCGCAGTGGCAGCCCTGCGGTTGTCGGGGCAACACGCAGGGTTCACGGGACGGAATAAAGGGTAAATTAAGGTTTCGATTTGTTTCGAGCCTACCTTGCCCTGCCATATCCTGCCCTGCTCTAACTATAGAATAGACCAGAATAGAAAAATACTTTATTTCATATAGGCCTAGCATACAAAGGCTCTTGTGACACGTCGTTTTGTTTTACATGATCACTTTAATGGTGATAACCATTCATGACTTAAAACTAAATTTACGAGGGTTCACAAACGCGCCATGCCGCTGAGAGTATAGTAAAATACCTTTTTATAGCAAAGAATGCAAAACAAACGAGATGTTCGTCTGAGGATAAGTGATATGCCTGCACGTGTCTGAGGCAGTGCGTCACAGAACTTTGCGATTCTTCGGCTGCTGTGCTCTTTAAACTAAAGGAGAATATTGCTTCACAATACTTCTTCACGGGAGAGTATCTGATCAAACACTGAGATGAAAAATCAAAAAGAGTTTTCTGCCTACAGCATGCGCACGTAGAGATATCGTTTCTTTGCTCTTTCTGATCTATATTATTAGACACAGAAAAAAGAGCGACGAAAGTAGAGAGACATATCTCCACGCGTGTATCCTAGCCCTGTAGGTAACGGTTGACAAATAAAACATGTATATCCATAGAAACGCGCACCTGCTGCATTTTATCGAAGTCGAGCGCGGGGCGGTGGCGGCGCGGCGGCGGCAGCGGCAGGCGGCGGCGGCGCGGCGAGCACGGCGCGCGTCCGCACCCGCACTCCGCCGCAACCGCACCGCCCGCACCGCCCGCCGCACCCGCGCGCCGCGGCTTCAGCGCCTCCAGCGGCGGCGACGTGCGGAACCGCACCGGCGTCTCCACCTGGAACGTGCGGCGGACTCTTACTCCTTAGCTCGTAAGTTACGGGAAATTAAAACAAACTTCTGCGCTCGCTTCGCTCTCGTCGCAGAGAAGTCACGTGACCGCAGACCGATAACACCCACCCAACGAGCTCCAAGATAGGTCATCGAGGCCTTTGCTCTATACCGGGGATAAAAAACGACGCGAAGCATCGTCCGGTTAAAGTTGGGTCGACCTCAATATTTTACAAGAAATACAATTTTCCAGAAAAAAAGACTGTTTATAAGGTTACACGCGTCATGATAAGTAAAGTATCTAGTAGATTAACAATATTTTTTATAAATTCCATATTGCTATAATCAGACCGAGTTCGCCCCACCTTAGTGTCATCGTCATCGGAGGAGGGCGCCCGGGCCGCCAGCTCGTCGTCGTAGGGCTCCGCCGGCCAGCGCCGCTTCTCGGGCGCCGCGCGCGCCGGGGACGAGGCGCCGCGCCGCCGGCCTTCGCCCCGGGCCGCCGTCGTCGCGGCCGTCACGGGGCTCCCGTTGATCACCTGCACCAAACATGTACAACCGTTAATATCTAACGCATCATGGATCTTGACCAGTACAAAGCATTATAATTTAAGAGAGAGGCAATTCATAAACTTTTCTCATAAAGTCATAGCCATTGGAGTTTGAAATATTCCAGACATGAGATACCCACTTAAGGTAGCGATAGACCTCAGTCGCCCAATCGGTAGCATGATACCGAGTATATTGACCGTGGGGCTTTGGAGGGCGTGGGTTGATACGTAAAATGTCAGTTATTTTTGACGGCACAATTGAATTCCAATTCTTTTGGTTTGATCATACCGATCCGCTGGTCTGTGATACCGATTGGGCCGTGTATGGTGACGGTAGTCAAGACATTTGTTGGTTGAAGACGTCCTCGTGTGCGTTTTGCCATTAGTGATGCCATAGCTTTAACTGAACGTCTTTGCCGATTGGACAGTTTTGTGTTTTAATTGATCGTGTGTGGTGTATGTAGACGAACTGCAGATTTCATCAAGCCTGCAACATCATGACGATTTGACGATAGAATGGATGGTGTACGGCCGCCATAAGAGATAATCGCTAAAACAAAGAGAAACGCAGCCCCTTATCCACTTCGTGTCGGCAGTGTCACGTCGTATAACTGCACTTCTCACTTATTCATCAATACAGTCTTGGTCGCAACTACTTAGCTGCAATAAAAGACAATATACGATCAATTTTTGCAGCTAAGTATTCTTCTGTTTTTATATTTCATACGAATTGATCGGAAAATAGATGGTAATTTGCTTTGAATATTAAATTAATTCAAAATTCTGATCGACTTTGTTTATGGATTACGTTTTCGCGTATCCTTATAATACGTACAGTAATGGAAACAATAACGCGTTAGATGAACTCTAGAAATAG
This sequence comes from Coenonympha glycerion, assembly GCA_963855885.1. Taxonomy (NCBI): domain Eukaryota; kingdom Metazoa; phylum Arthropoda; class Insecta; order Lepidoptera; family Nymphalidae; genus Coenonympha; species Coenonympha glycerion. The sequence goes on from OY979635.1 coordinate 16,653,670, forward strand.
GAGTAATTATTATTAATTATTCATGACAGACCGAAGCAGGAATCCTCCCGGCTGCGCCACGCGGAAATGCTGTTAACAGACTGGAACGCAGTGAGATAACAAAAAATACTCCCGACTCAATGCAATGCTGCCGCGCTCGTGAATGAAGGACTTGTTCCTTGGAGAGAACCGGGGGTACCGGGTGGGGTAACCAGATGTCTGGGACAGGTCAGGATAGTCCTGGTTTGCCAAACTGCATATATACAGCCCTCACATGCATTATGGGGTGCAAGTAATATTTTGTGCTCTTAAATGCATGAAACTCAACATTTGGAAAAGCCAGAGATTAGGGTGCGATCCTCGACTTGGACCTCTCGAATGAAGGATTTAACAGTTCCACTAACTACACAAGAACCGCAGTGTTCTGAAACCTACATATATTAGAGTAAATAATGCTCTCGAAGGTGCGCGAAGCAAACCCAAACGTTATGTACTTTACCCGTATGATGTGCTATGACCAGTGTTGTTCCCAGATGTGGGAAGTAAACAGTGGGTGAGACCAGTTCTCTACCACTCATTTAGATTATGTATTCTATCAATTTGAGTATATGAAACCTAAAATCTGTGATGAAACCAGTGTGGGTAATGTTAAGTGTATATGATTAATGAGCATATATCTTAATCAACACCGTTTTAAGTCCAGGAACGTCCAGTTAACGAGAAGGCCGCATCTGGCGAACCTACAGCGGGGGACAGAAGAAGAAAGGAAAGAAAAGAGCGGTAGTTAAACGCGGCCGCCCCGCGCAACGTCTTCGCTGAATATTTCAGCATGTAATTGCGAACTCGCAATTGTCGTCTATCAAAGCGTCGCGTCATTACACGGCTGAATTAATGGCCCGAGCTGTCCCCCAATCCGGATCCCCCCAAGAAAAAAACAGCTGGAAATACGAGTGGCTGGCGAAAACGAAACGATGGAACCGAGTCTAATGTTGCGGCCGGCCGCTCATTTATTATGGATGCTAGAACGGGAGTCCGAGAAAAAAAGCACACCGCCTCATCCATTGAGTCCCCTCCAGGATCCACACTAATCGAGGGCTGGTACTCGAGGGGTAATGGAATCGCATAAATTACCAGATGATTACGCACGCGCTTAACTGCAGATAAAGCTGATAAAACATTTCTCGATCACGTGTGTTAACGGTTATGATGACATTTAGTGCCTATCGCACCCTTTTACGTAGATCGTATAAGCGTTTTATGGAAACCCAAGCATTTTCTTTCCAAAACCACTCCAGTATATACAATTTATATAGATATACAAAATACATAAGGCGTAAATACTCGCTTATAGGGAGACTAGGATGTAGAGCCATAAAATTTAATAAGCCATTGTCCCACCATCGCCGAGTAAATTATCCGATACATATTCTAATAGAGTATCATGGGCCCGGCAAGTCATTAGAGAGGAGGCACGAGATTATAATTCCAAGATAGTACGCGAGCAAATAAAGAATAGTAAGACTCTTAAATAAACCGACGTATCCGACATACATCATAGATTATAGATGTTATACAACTAATAGATCGCATCTGCGAAGTTGATGATGGGAAGAGCTTACTAAATGACTAGCTTGTATACGAGTATATTGTGATAGTTATAAGGATTACGCTATATAGAATTTCCCAAGGTTGTCACATCGAAACTAACTGCGTGGTGGTTACACCGGATAATATTTATGATACGTATTAATATAATATTACGATATTATGTCCAATAGAGAACATGAAAGTTTTTACCCTATATTGGGGCATAAAGTCAATGCATAAAGTATAATAAACTTCAACTCAGCGTGAGGCGCTATGTGTGTGTCGGCTAGTATATGTATATGTAGAAGTACACAACTTTTATGTGGTAGTGGACATTGAACAAACCCCAATTGTGTGTGCAAGTATAATTTGATATACTGGACACAACATAGAGTTATTCATATTCCTCTCAGCAAACCCTTTCATTTGATTCCCGTGTCATGGGAGTGCTAAAAAGAATAACTGTTCCGTGTATTCTTACTGTGTAATCTTACAACGTTCACCATATTGGATTTGGAATGACGTCACTGAGCTACCATGCATTGTCGTCCAAATGTGAACTTACGCAATGCAATTAATTTTATCCGGTAGAGGATATCTGCTTTAAAATTCAGTAGCAAGTTTTAGCCAGAATATTGCAATTTACAAGAGCTAAAGAAGGACTTGCCTACAGCGTCGCGTCGCGGCGACCGCGGCGTCTCGGCGGAGAGCATGCTCCAGTGGATCACAAAGAGAGCATCCGACTACACTAATCCCTTTGCGAGTTTTAGTTGCCTCGAAATTATCCAAGCCATGCCGATACTCCGGCTAAATTGGATAAGATTTAGCCGACACTCCCTTTGACTTGATCCAATCATCATCATTTCAACCGCAGGACATGCGCTTCTGGAAGAAATTGTCAAACTGGCTGAAGCCAGCGATTTCCTAGGTTTTTGCCGATTTCGCCTATAACTGTGTCGTGTGCTATGTGTGGAGTATTCTACGTCATTCCATTTCCATTTGGAATTCTTCTGCGGACGTTTCTCTTAACATCGTCTGCTGCTTGTTCGTCTTTTCATTCATAGCAAACGAGTGGGCGGACGCCACGTGAGAAACAGCCCGTAGTGCGTGGTGTGATGGTGTCTGTTAGTTTGCGCTCATTCCTGCTCCACTGGCGAGTGTGGGCCGCGCCGAGGGCGTTCACCGCGCCGCGATATTTTAATCTCTTTACGTAATTATTACTCCACGCTACGCTAATGCGGAAGGGCTGCGTGTTGTAGTACGCACTACGCAAGTTCATCAGCTGGATTGGCCGTTTATAATCCGATGGACGTTTGTCATTCAGAGTTGTAAACTAAAAACATGATTCCGAAGAGATCTCTCTTAAACGTGCATTAGGTCGCAATGAATTGGTTAATACCAAGAAGAGCTCGACATTCACCCGATGTTAAGAGAGAGAGTGCGTCTGTAGATTTTTCATTGCAATGCCATTCGAAACGCAATGCAATATGCTAGAGCCACAGAGAGCATATTATAGCGTTAGCTAACGTCAATCCCGTACATTTTTGGCATTCTATTCGCAGGCGAACAACTTCGCTAATAGAATATCACTTTGTCTAGGCCCCCTGATTTGTTAATTTGCTAAGCCCAGTAATTTCTACGACTATACAGTTTTGTGTACAAACCGAAACCATCTGTGGTAATTATTACATTCTCTGGTACCTAATAATACTGAACCGAAATACATTAATGCTAAACACAATCACAACTTTATGGCAGAATTCCTGGCACTGTGGTGGTAGTCTGGTTTCCATCTGGACTGACTCTGCGATAGGTAAAAATTCCTTCCAAAATTCCTCCCTTTACTATTTTCATATTGTGAAGACTCTATTATTGCCTTACTGATCGGTTTCCCAATTTAACCAGAAGTCTGCTTATGCAACGCAAGCCAAAGATTATACCCGTAAGATTTAGTAATCTGCGTATCATTAACTAATTTCGAGAAAAGTTCATTTGTAACATAACGAAGAAGACCGTTAGAGATGCAGTAAATGTTAATATGTACAGCTATTCAACGAGTGAATATTTCTGCATGTTTAGCTGCCCTTGTACAACTTGCTTGCTAGACTACACGCGTTTGAAAAGCGACTCGAGACTTCTCCGGAATACTTACCAAGGTGCGGGGGTGTTTAAAATTCAAAAACAAGACCGCCAAAGCAACTTTGTAGCCAGCGAGTTGATTGCACCGCCTCTTGCGATTGCCACTCCTCACTCTTCAGTCCTCGGCGCTCAGGAAGTAAGTGAGTCGGGTGCCAAGTCACTCATAATAGCTCCCTTCGAAAGGGTGAGGGGAAACGGGTTGCCAACTGTAGGTATGCCTACGTGCCTGTACCTAATAAGCATGTGTTCTGGGACAAGCTAATCTGTTTTGACGACCTGCCGTTGGTATTTACCTATACGTAAGTAGCTATGGAAAGGAGTATGGTGGGAGTTAAACTCAAAGATCGTCTCAGAGGCTATGACATTAGGAGAAAGACAAAGGTTACGGACATTCTAAACAAAATTGACTCTCAAAAATGGAGATGGGCTGGACATTCTCAGAGGGACAAACAAGCAAAGTGGAGCACAATTGTGACAAACTGGTACCCGCGGGATGCCAAGAGAAACAGAGGCAGACCATTCAGGAGATGGGAAGATGAGATAAGACAGACTGCGGGACCAAATTGGCGCAGGGTTGCACACGACAGGACACAGTGGAAACAGCTAGAGGAGGCCTTTGCCAATAGGCAATTCGAAACTAGAGACATTTTATAACTATGGACATTTTTATAATTATGGAACATTTTAAATTGCAATTCTTTGACTGTACTTTAAAGACATTTTGCAAGGAATATAACATAACGAAATTTGTATGACTTGTACCAACTGTTTCGAAATAAAGGCTATTTTTATTATTTTACTAGCTGTTGCCCGCGGCTCCGCCCGCGTGAATTACGATTTTTTTTACATAATAGATATACCTTCCTACTGGAATTCCTTGATTTTTCGCGGGCTTCTGGTGTGATGTTGTACAGAAACCTGTTCTTACTTTGCACGGGTTATCTTGTGGTGATTTTGAAAACTCCTTTTTCTTAATAATAATATAAAGATTCATTAAAACGTAGTTGAAAGATCAAAAGGACGATTTTAACTGTCGATATTTCGACCCAGTGGCACAGGTCGTGGTCACGTAGTGACCAATGTTTCGAAATACCGACAGTTAAAATCGTCCTTTTCATTGTGATTTTTATTCTGAAACCACGAAATATGTCAAAAATTATTAAACCATTTAAAAATTTGTACTGGTGGTTGAACTCTTCTTTCAGAGTTCGGCCGGGTAGGTACCACTGGGATAAATTACTCTACTTACAATATTCCCCAGCCCAACATAATATAAGAGTCTTTTAAAAATCTTTGCTTCATCTCAATACAATCCAAAACATCAGAATGGACAATGGCTATATATTTCCTTACGTATAAAAAGACCTTAGATGACAGTTAGTCGGTTAGGATCGCTAAGACCTAAGAGTTAAAAATATTTGTGAACCATTATCTTACCCTTTCCATATTGCGGATGATAAAGACGCGGCACTCCGGGAATGTCGACAGAAGTGAAAACTTTAATCTGTTCATGTGTTAACAGTGCCATCTTAATATAAAGCCAGGAAACAGTAAATAACATGACAGTTAATTTTTATTTAAAAAAATTGGGTAGTACCTATCTCAGAGTTTTACATTCAAGTTCCACATAAATTGTAGAGATGGCGCTATACGGTATATCGTAGCGATAACGCCAGTTACATGATTTTTGTTCACCCTAAAAGTGAAAAATTTTAAACCATACAAAATCCCCTGCTAAGCCTATTTATTTACGGCTGTAAGGGTACTCCAGTCTTACTTGAGCCCTACGTCCTAGCCCTAGCTGGTTCTTTGTGCATTCCGAGTTTCAAGTCACCTACCTACTTGAACTTAAAGGTTCTGATGTCTGTAATTTCTGAACTACAAAAGTGATGATGATAAGATTTGTATGGAATAATCTATAAAGAACTTCCTTTCTAACAACAAAGAATGAATAGAATCGGACAACGCGTTAATGAATTATAACTAAAAAACGTTTGGACTTTAATGCCGTCTTCCAGGGAAACCATGATGAATTTCGGGACAAAAAGTATCCTATGTCCTACCTCGGGGTATGAACTATAATCATGTCAAGTTTCATTTAAATCCATCCAGCGGATTAGCCGTGATGCCCGGTCGTGAAACAGACAGACAGACAGACAGACAGACAGACAGACAGACAGACAAAAATGAAACAAATTACAGTTTTGGCTTCAGTATCGACTAAATAGTGTCCTCCAACAAAAATTTTCAAAATATCTTTAATGTACAGAATTCGACCCTTTACAGTTTTATTATAAGTATAGATTTTATTAAGTAGCTAATTACTATTGCAGAATTTTAGGTTGGGTTACTTTAGGTAACCCATTTTTGGTAATTTTTTGTACAAACTGTTGGTAAAATCGATTACAAGAGTAGTCCAATAACGCAAGATATGGCGCATTATGCTAGCTAATGGCTATCTACCTATATCCAATAGGCAATAATGGATAAAAGAAGGCTCTTGAAGAAGAAGACAAATTGAAAAATTAAGCCCTTAGACTTTGAACATAATAAGTATCTATTACCCACTACACCGGAAAAAACATAACATTACCTGCCATCTGAACGAGACGGGTAAATATAAAAGCGTTTCAGTTATTGGAATTGTCACCAATGGCCACGGACCACGGTAAAGTCAAATGTAAATATGCACGTCGGCATTTCCGGAACATGAGTGCACTTGTTTGCACTTGCAGTGCATTGAGGCAACACCTCGCTTTTAACGTGACCGGACATGACAGATAACGCGGTACAACTTCCTTGGTAACGATATTGAGATACTAAGAGTCGTAACTTGAAATGACAAACTTTTGTCGTGAAGTAAGTCTACTTTGGTTCAATAGTAGGAGAAAATTCGGTAAACTAATGATAACAAAATCGGGGAAAAGTTACTGGCGAAGCAACTTATCTGTAATAATTCAAATGAAAAATTCAGTACACACCTCGATGGCAAAATAATTAACTAACAGTGAAACACAATTTCGTACACCGTTAGCTACCTGCTGAGAGTTCATATTTTAGCAGGACTGATTAATTTGTTTTGCTATTATCCGCTACTTGAAAGGATTCTGTATGGTGCAATATGTAGGAACACCATCCACAAATTAATCAGTCCTGCTAATTATGGATTTCCGCAAAATAACGCCTGCTTCCATTCAATAGTTCATATTTTGATTAATTTTGGTTTCTCTTTGTTCTTCTCCAGTTTTTCCTCTATCACATTGCAGAAATAGCAAAAATAAACACAAATAAATAAAATATTCCCATTTCCTGCTTCCGCACAGTCCGCATCTTGTCCGCCCCGACAACAAGGGTCCAATTACACCGGCGAACGGGCGATGTCACAAACTTCATTAGGCAAGCAATTCCGCCAATTTCCCCCAACTCCTAGTGGCACAATCGTGAATTTATTCAGGTACGGTCGGCAAAAATGGCGGCCAATTACCGCATCAGCGATTCCCGCGCGGCAATTGTCTTATCGATGCACGCCCCCCTCCACCCCGGCCCCCCCGTCAATATTGACACCCCCTGTATTGATGTTGAATAACTGCATTTATATGGGTGACATGACAGCCCTTAACGTCTCGCCTGCGCTGCGGGCTGCGGCTGTGGAAATATCCAATTGGCAAATCAGGAAACACTAGAATCGACACTAGTGTATTACCATTATTGAAGACAGTTATTACACAAATTGGATAAAGGAAGACTGCTGCATCTCTACTTACTATAAAAGATAGCAGATAGAGAGATAGCAGACATATGGAGATAGCAGTCAGTAAAGAAGACAAAACCCCGAAAATGACCGAGTCATGTCCAATTGTGGAAGGGCGAGTATGTCTAATATTGTAGCTCAAGGAATTGGTCCTAATTGGCCTGGCACGATTCCAACGTACACCTAAGCTCCTAGGCATATATAAACCTGGTAAAAACAGAAGGGTTAAGGGCAAGACCCCCGTGATTATACTCCCGGTGCTCCCTGCGAGGTACAAGGGCTGCGATTATAATCATCAGCAGCTGGGGATACGGATAGGGGACTTGTCACCCGCGTGGAGTCAAGTGGCATGACTTGTATTGTAACTTGTGAGAGCTACTCCTAACTAGTGATCCGTCAGATTTCACAGGAATTTTTCTTTTGTATATTTTGTAGTAATTAAGAAATCTTTAATCAACTTAGATTTTTTACAATTACCTCGGGAATTTTTCTGTAATCTTAAACCTAAATGTCCATAATTTTTTTAACAATTACCTCGGGAATTTTGCTGTAATCTTAAACCTAAATGTCCATAAATTTTTTACAATTACCTCGGGAATTTTGCTGTAATCTTAAACCTAAATGTCCATAAATTTTTTACAATTACCTCGGGAATTTTGCTGTAATCTTAAACCTAAATGTCCATAAATTTTTTACAATTACCTCGGGAATTTTGCTGTAATCTTAAACCTAAATGTCCATAAATTTTTTACAATTACCTCGGGAATTTTGCTGTAATTTTAAACCTAAATGTCCATAAATTTTTTACAATTACCTCGGGAATTTTGCTGTAATCTTAAACCTAAATGTCCATAAATTTTTTACAATTACCTCGGGAATTTTGCTGTAACCTTAAACCTACATGTCCATAAAGGTTCCATCAAAATTGCCAGCCATTCCGAAGATAAGCACGTAGCACGTACTGGTCAGGTCATAATTATCGCGCGATTGAGTTTTATTTTTGTAATATTAAAGCGAAACAAAGGGTGACAAATGTAGTGACAGGTTTATAATATATATATATATATATATATAAGACATTGAGGATCTCCAAAATTAAACACAAATTGTTTCCCTGAAATAACAAAGTTTTGTTTTATTACAAGTTTTGTTTTATTTTACAATTATCTAGTTATTATCAAGTTACGACAATTACACTTCTATCTCACCTGAAATAACAAAGAAACGACATTTAAAGTTCACTATATCTCGAGTCCTCAATCACATTCTTTCTATGAGTTTTTATTACGACAAAAATGCACACAACAATTTCAGCGTCCCTCGCCATTTTAAATCATCGACACAGATCAATATCATAGATACGCGACAGCTGATACGCGAAGCGCGGCAAATTCAAATGAATGAAATGTCACTCATTTCATTACATGTATGAGAATGTTTGCTAAATTGATCACATAATTTCCTCGCATTTTTATTTTTTAGATTTACATACTTATCTGTAAAATGTACTTATAAGTCATCTTCATATTCATTATCATCTCCTTCATCTTCTTCAGCCTCTGTTATGACAGGTTGCAATTTTGTTATATGAAATAATGTTGATTCTGTTTTTCTGTTGCCTGTATCAATCCTATAAATGGAATTCGATATTTTCTCTATTATTTTGAAAGGGCCTATTTTTAATTCGTCTAATTTCTTTCTATTCAGTCTATTTCCATTTTCTACATATACACTGTCTCCTACATTAAATTCTTGCATTTTTCTATTTCTATCAAATATTTTCTTGTTATACTCATGAGATTTTATTGTATTCTCTAATGCCAATCTTCTATCAGCAATCCACTTGTCTTCCTTTTCCATCGTTTTGAATTCATTTGGTAGAATACTGACATTTGTACCATCCAGTAAATATTTTGGTGCAAAACCTGTAACGGAGTGTTCTGTTTCATTATATTTTTGTATACATTCTCTTGCCAGTGTTGTCCATGTTCTCTTATTATTTTTCTCATTCATTTTACACCTTATTTTATTTACTATTGTTTGGTTTAATCTTTCATTCAAGCCGTTCGAGAATGGTGTATTCACGGCTGTAAAAATTAGTTTAATATTATTTTCCTGCAAAAATTGTTTAAATTCTCTTGAATTTATGCCCGGATATTGATCTGTCAGGATAATTCCAATCTCATCTGTCTCTAGTACTTTCTTTGTTAAATTTATAAAGTCACATGCATTCTGGGTTTTCGAAGTCGCAATAAATGCATATCTTGTGTAGTGATCTACTAAAAGGTGTAGATATTTCTTTGTAGACCTAGATCCTCCAAATCCACCAATAGTATCCATTGACATTATTTCAAATGGTTTGGTAGCTGGTCCCAGTTGTGACATTAATCCAATTTTTTTTTGACATCTTGATTTATTTTTTATGCATATTTCACATGTTTTACAAATATTTATGATATTTTTTGTTAGGTTTATAGCCGTATATATTGAACTTATTTTTTTCTGCAGTTGTCTGATCCCAATATGGCATAAATCTTCATGCACCTTTTTTATAAGTTTTTTACTAAATTCTTCTGAGAGGATAATCTTTTCCTGTTTCTTTATTTTTTTATAATAGATATTATTTTTTAGTATTAAATTTTGTTTCTTTTCTCTTATTGTTTCATTTTTCTCTTGGTCTCCAACTATATCTTTTATTTGTATCAAATTAACTATTCTCAATGTTTCCTCTCTGTTATCTTCTGGTTCTAATACAGGGTTTCGGCTCAAACAGTCTGCTTCTACATTTTCTTTACCAGGTATATATTTTACGGTAAAGTCATACTGAGATAGGTAGTATGTGAGATCACCCAATTCTTCATCTGTCCTGCATTTAATGTTCATGTTCTCTAGAGGTTTGTGATCTGAGTAAATGGTGAATTGTTTTCCGATGAGCCAGTGCTGCCAATATTTAACAGCTTCTTTCATAGCAAGACATTCTAAATATATAGCCTTTTTCCGTTTTTGATGTTCATTCAATTTTTTTGAGAAATATGCCACCGGTTTGTCTTTACCATCTAGTTGTGTCTGTTTTAATATTGCTCCAATGCCCTCCAAAGATGCATCGGTAAAGATTTTGATTGGTAAGTCTTTGTCGAATATTTCCAAGACCGGTTGCGAACATAAATATCTTTTTATCAGATTGAATGCTTCTTCACATTTCTCTGACCATACAAATTTCTCGTTTTTTCGTAATAAATTGTGTAATGGATCTAAAATAATTGCACTTCTTGGTAAATAGTCATGGTAGAAGTTTATTTTTCCCAAAAATTGTCTGATGTTCTTTTGCGTCTTAGGAGTTGGAAAGTTCCTTATTGAAATCAAATTGTCTTTTAGTGGTCTTACTGAATTGTTCTGAATTATATGGCCGAGGTATTTTACTGAGTCTGAAGCAAAGGTACATTTCTTAAACTTCAGTCTAAAGCCTTCTTTAATTATTGCCTCTAATACATTTCTAATGTGCCTTATATGTTCTTCAAAGGTAGACGAGTATATCAAAATATCATCGATATAGTTAACAGAGTATCCTGTGAGATTGTGTTTTCTTAGAGTATTGCTTAAGATTCTCTGGAAAATTGCTGGTGATGTTTTCAAGCCAAAAGGGAGGCAGGTCCACTGGAAGTGGCCATCTTGTGTGACAAATCCTGTTTTACTTCTGTCTTCCACCCGTAATGGTATTGCCCAAAATGCTGAGTTTATATCTAGTGTAGTAAAATACTTGCAATTTCTAGTTTTAATAATTAGATCATCTATCAAAGGAAATGGTTGAGCTTGTGGTATAACTATTTTGTTTAACTCTCTGAAATCTACACATAAACGGGATTTTCTATTTTCACCTTTTTTAAACGCCAATGTCACTGGAGCAGCGAAAGGACTGTATGATTCTTCTATTAAATTGTTCTTTAGTAACATCGATATTTGCTCTTCAATTTCTAATCTATCTTGTATTGTACATCTGTATGGTCTTTTACTACAATATTTATCTATGCGAGCTTCATAATCTTTAACTGAACCTATATCATACTTGTCCTTAGCAAATATTGTTTTATATTCCTTTATAATTTTCTCTATCTCAATTTTCTTTTGATTATCTAAATGGTCTGTCATACTTATAAATTCCTCTGTTTGTATGTGTTCATTGAAATTTACTGTATATTTTTTTATATTATTATCTTCATTTCTGTTATCTTTAGACATCCTGTCTATTTTATTTGTTATTTTCTTTTGTTCTATCTGCAAGTTCTCATTTTGGGTTAATCTGAATTTCTTTATCATATCTAATCCGATTATGAAATCATCAAAATCTTCATTTTCTACTATGTATACATCCACCTCTTCTTCTAAATCAAATATTTTAATTTTTATTGTTATCAAGCCATCCATCTTCTTCACACCATTAACCGTTCTCATGTATGCTATGTTCACATCATCTTTTTTTTCTTTTACTTTTATTAATCTTGAATTTATTATAGAAATCTGTGAGCCTGAATCATAAATACCACTCACTTCTAGTTTATTTTCTAATAAAAGCTTGATTTTGATTAATGGTGTGCTTACTAGTTTTTTTTCTCAGTATTTATGTCTACTTCAATTATGGAGTTATTGTTTACATTTTTAGTTTTAAGATCTTTTTCAGGTTCATTTTTATTTTTCTTGAACCAACATGACTCCTCCGGATGATATCTAATCCCTTTGTCCAAAGACTCACAAGTCTTACATGACTTCTTCTCATAAGTTTTATTTTTATTATAAAATGTACTGCTCTTTATGTTAGTTGAGTTTTTCTTATACATCGTGCCTTCATATTTTCTTATCTCGTTGAACAAGTCAGTAGTGTTGTTGAGTTCATCCCTGTTTAACTTATTTAAGATAAATCCAGGTAAACCAGTTGCAATAAGATCTATCATTGTTTTGGAATCTATAGATTTGTTTATATCTAATAAAAGCCGTTCTTTTTTTATGGCATAATCAATTAACTGTCCTTCTTTATACCTAAATGCGAGAGCATATGTGACTATGTCCCATCCTTGGTTTTTAAAAGTTTCTAAAAACTTGTCTTTCCATTCACTCCATTCAGAATTTATTGTTAGTTTTATGATCATCGAGCTATACCAATCCAAACAAGGTTTATCTAAAAATAACCTCAAAATATCTATTTTTGTCTCATCTTTTGTTATATTAAAGCGCGCACACTCTTTTTCAAAAATTTCTATCCATTGCATCGCATTAGGATTTTTGCTTGTGAATTTTTCAATAATAAATTTTTCTGAGATATGTTTTAAGTTATGTTGACTTTCTTTCTTAGTTGTAGTTTCTATTAATTGTTCCAAGATTTGTTGCAAAGTGTCATTTTTGTCCTTTGCTTGTGTTGTGCTCACTTCATCTAAATATTGATCTAAAAATTGCATATTACCTTCCTCATCTACATATGTCTTCTTTAGATTTTCATCCAACTTTATCCATACTTTTCTACTCTGGTGTCTTTTTTTAATGCTATTTTTTTCTTTTGTGAAAGTGTTCGTTTTAACAATATATGTATGATGACTCACCGGCTTCAGTTCCTCGGGTAAAACATAACATTTTCCTTCTTCAGTAGATATTGAGGTTATAGCTAATACATTTGATTTGCCATCATTTGAGGCTATTATTGTAAACTCAAATTGAAGCCGGTCCATCTTCTTTTAGTTCACAAAAATGTCGTTTTATAAGACATTGAGGATCTCCAAAATTAAACACAAATTGTTTCCCTGAAATAACAAAGTTTTGTTTTATTACAAGTTTTGTTTTATTTTACAATTATCTAGTTATTATCAAGTTACGACAATTACACTTCTATCTCACCTGAAATAACAAAGAAACGACATTTAAAGTTCACTATATCTCGAGTCCTCAATCACATTCTTTCTATGAGTTTTTATTACGACAAAAATGCACACAACAATTTCAGCGTCCCTCGCCATTTTAAATCATCGACACAGATCAATATCATAGATACGCGACAGCTGATACGCGAAGCGCGGCAAATTCAAATGAATGAAATGTCACTCATTTCATTACATATATATATATATAAGACATTGAGGATCTCCAAAATTAAACCACAAATTGTTTCTCTGAAATAACAAAGTTTTGTTTTATTACAAGTTTTGTTTTATTTTACAGTATATTTTACAGTTTTTATTACGATAAAAATGCACAAAACAATTTCAGCGTCCCTCGCCATTTTAAATCATCGACACAGATCACTAATCATAGGTACCTACGCGACAGACAGCTGATACGCGAAGCGCGGCAAATTCAAATGAATGAAATGTCACTCATTTCATTACATCTCCCCCCCTAAGAGCGAAAATTCTAAGCAATATATCTGTAAAATGTATTTATAAGTCATCTTCATATTCATTATCATCTCCTTCATCTTCTTCAGCCTCTGTTATGACAGGTTGCAATTTTGTTATATGAAATAATGTTGATTCTGTTTTTCTGTTGCCTGTATCAATCCTATAAATGGAATTCGATATTTTCTCTATTATCTTGAAAGGGCCTATTTTTAATTCGTCTAATTTCTTTCTATTCAGTCTATTTCCATTTTCTACATATACACTGTCTCCTACATTAAATTCTTGCATTTTTCTATTTCTATCAAATATTTTCTTGTTATACTCATGAGATTTTATTGTATTCTCTAATGCCAATCTTCTATCAGCAATCCACTTGTCTTCCTTTTCCATCGTTTTGAATTCATTTGGTAGAATACTGACATTTGTACCATCCAGTAAATATTTTGGTGCAAAACCTGTAACGGAGTGTTCTGTTTCATTATATTTTTGTATACATTCTCTTGCCAGTGTTGTCCATGTTCTCTTATTATTTTTCTCATTCATTTTACACCTTATTTTATTTACTATTGTTTGGTTTAATCTTTCATTCAAGCCGTTCGAGAATGGTGTATTCACGGCTGTAAAAATTAGTTTAATATTATTTTCCTGCAAAAATTGTTTAAATTCTCTTGAATTTATGCCCGGATATTGATCTGTCAGGATAATTCCAATCTCATCTGTCTCTAGTACTTTCTTTGTTAAATTTATAAAGTCACATGCATTCTGGGTTTTCGAAGTCGCAATAAATGCATATCTTGTGTAGTGATCTACTAAAAGGTGTAGATATTTCTTTGTAGACCTAGATCCTCCAAATCCACCAATAGTATCCATTGACATTATTTCAAATGGTTTGGTGGCTGGTCCCAGTTGTGACAGTAATCCAATTTTTTTTTGACATCTTGATTTATTTTTTATGCATATTTCACATGTTTTACAAATATTTATGATATTTTTTGTTAGGTTTATAGCCGTATATATTGAACTTATTTTTTTCTGCAGTTGTCTGATCCCAATATGGCATAAATCTTCATGCACCTTTTTTATAAGTTTTTTACTAAATTCTTCTGAGAGGATAATCTTTTCCTGTTTCTTTATTTTTTTATAATAGATTTTTTAGTATTAAATTTTGTTTCTTTTCTCTTATTGTTTCATTTTTCTCTTGGTCTCCAACTATATCTTTTATTTGTATTAAATTAACTATTCTCAATGTTTCCTCTCTGTTATCTTCTGGTTCTAATACAGGGTTTCGGCTCAAACAGTCTGCTTCTACATTTTCTTTACCAGGTATATATTTTACGGTAAAGTCATACTGAGATAGGTAGTATGTGAGATCACCCAATTCTTCATCTGTCCTGCATTTAATGTTCATGTTCTCTAGAGGTTTGTGATCTGAGTAAATGGTGAATTGTTTTCCGATGAGCCAGTGCTGCCAATATTTAACAGCTTCTTTCATAGCAAGACATTCTAAATATATAGCCTTTTTCCGTTTTTGATGTTCATTCAATTTTTTTGAGAAATATGCCACCGGTTTGTCTTTACCATCTAGTTGTGTCTGTTTTAATATTGCTCCAATGCCCTCCAAAGATGCATCGGTAAAGATTTTGATCTTGAGAGTCTTTGTCGAATATTTCCAAGACCGGTTGCGAACATAAATATCTTTTTATCAGATTGAATGCTTCTTCACATTTCTCTGACCATACAAATTTCTCGTTTTTTCGTAATAAATTGTGTAATGGATCTAAGATAATTGCACTTCTTGGTATATAGTCATGGTAGAAGTTTATTTTTCCCAAAAATTGTCTGATGTTCTTTTGCGCCTTAGGAGTTGGAAAGTTCCTTATTGAAATCAAATTGTCTTTTAGTGGTCTTACTGAATTGTTCTGAATTATATGGCCGAGGTATTTTACCGAGTCTGAAGCAAAGGTACATTTCTTAAACTTCAGTCTAAAGCCTTCTTTAATTATTGCCTCTAATACATTTCTAATGTGCCTTATATGTTCTTCAAAGGTAGACGAGTATATCAAAATATCATCAATATAGTTAACAGAGTATCCTGTGAGATTGTGTTTTCTTAGAATATTGCTTAAGATTCTCTGGAAAATTGCTGGTGATGTTTTCAAGCCAAAAGGGAGGCAGGTCCACTGGAAGTGGCCATCTTGTGTGACAAATCCTGTTTTACTTCTGTCTTCCACCCGTAATGGTATTGCCCAAAATGCTGAGTTTATATCTAGTGTAGTAAAATACTTGCAATTTCTAGTTTTAATAATTAGATCATCTATCAAAGGAAATGGTTGAGCTTGTGGTATAACTATTTTGTTTAACTCTCTGAAATCTACACATAAACGGGATTTTCTATTTTCACCTTTTTTAAACGCCAATGTCACTGGAGCAGCGAAAGGACTGTATGATTCTTCTATTAAATTGTTCTTTAGTAACATCGATATTTGCTCTTCAATTTCTAATCTATCTTGTATTGTACATCTGTATGGTCTTTTACTACAATATTTATCTATGCGAGCTTCATAATCTTTAACTGAACCTATATCATACTTGTCCTTAGCAAATATTGTTTTATATTCCTTTATAATTTTCTCTATCTCAATTTTCTTTTGATTATCTAAATGGTCTGTCATACTTATAAATTCCTCTGTTTCTATGTGTTCATTGAAATTTACTGTATATTTTTTTATATTATTATCTTCATTTCTGTTATCTTTAGACATCCTGTCTATTTTATTTGTTATTTTCTTTTGTTCTATCTGCAAGTTCTCATTTTGGGTTAATCTGAATTTCTTTATCATATCTAATCCGATTATGAAATCATCAAAATCTTCATTTTCTACTATGTATACATCCACCTCTTCTTCTAAATCAAATATTTTAATTTTTATTGTTATCAAGCCATCCATCTTCTTCACACCATTAACCGTTTTCATGTATGCTATGTTCACATCATCTTTTTTTTCTTTTACTTTTATTAATCTTGAATTTATTATAGAAATCTGTGAGCCTGAACAGTGCCGGTCCTATTAACATTTTAACGTGGTGCGCGGACTAAAAATGGCGCCCCTCTAAATAAAATAAAAACCTGCCAAGTACGAGTCGGACTCGCGCACCGAGGGTTCCATACCATAAAACAAGTTAAACATTAAAACAATCACATTGGTTCATGAATTTACGAGGATAATTTACATGTAGGTACTTTTGTTGGCAAACCGCAAACGTAACTTTGTTTTTTGCCGGTTTATTGTTATTATCAAAAAAAGTATAATAGTTAGAGAGTTGATTTGATTTTTCCTGTAAAATATACTTTTACTTCTATTGACCATAATTATTTCAGATTTTTCGATCAGTAAACTTCGGAGATAAGGGGGGAACGGTATTTTTTTCGACAGTTTGCCCAATAAATCGAAAACTATCAGGCATAAAAATAAATAAAAATCGGTTTCAGAATACACAAGTAACGTCCTTTCATATGATACCCTACTCAATATTGTTATCACATTTTGAAATTTTGACGACCCGGTTTTCCCCCCTTTTTAAATAAAAATAAAAAAGATTTTCAATTTTTTATGATTAAATAACGTCGCGCCGCAATTACCTACAACTATTCTAAATTTCAAGTCAATAGCTTCGATAGTTACTGAAATAATCAAGTGTGACAGACGGACGGACGGACGGAGAAAGTCTCACCATAAGGGTTCTATTTTTACCATTTTGGTATGGAACCCTAAAAATAAAATTATTTTACTTTTTGTAGTGGCATGACGGTTTTTTGACAAGAATTTTCCATTTTATTATAAGTTGAAGAACTTTTATTGGCACTCCTGATTGAAGATTATTTAATAATGGCTTTAGGCTCACAAGTTCTTCAATCAATTCTTGTCCAGATATTATGTCACATTTTTTGCCATGGGTTTAAGTATTAACCCCGCGGCCCCCTCCACCGCAATTTTGTTCGTGCGTGTGCGCGACTTGCACGCTCGGTCGAGCGTCTTTGTTTCACGATTTGGTTCATTTTGGCGCCCCCCCTTGAAGGCGCCCGGTGCGGTCGCACCGCTCGCACCGCCCTAGGACCGGCCCTGAGCCTGAATCATAAATACCACTCACTTCTAGTTTATTTTCTAATAAAAGCTTGATTTTGATTAATGGTGTGCTTACTAGTTTTTTTTTTTCAGTATTTATGTCTACTTCAATTATGGAGTTATTGTTTACATTTTTAGTTTTAAGAACTTTTTCAGGTTCATTTTTATTTTTCTTGAACCAACATGACTCCTCCGGATGATATCTAATTCCTTTGTCCAAAGACTCACAAGTCTTACATGACTTCTTCTCATAAGTTTTATTTTTATTATAAAATGTACTGCTCTTTATGTTAGTTGAGTTTTTCTTATATATCGTGCCTTCATATTTTCTTAACTCGTTGAACAAGTCAGTAGTGTTGTTGAGTTCATCCCTGTTTAACTTATTTAAGATAAATCCAGGTAAACCAGTTGCAATAAGATCTATCATTGTTTTGGAATCTATAGATTTGTTTATATCTAATAAAAGCCGTTCTTTTTTTATGGCATAATCAATTAACTGTCCTTCTTTATACCTAAATGCGAGAGCATATGTGACTATGTCCCATCCTTGGTTTTTAAAAGTTTCTAAAAACTTGTCTTTCCATTCACTCCATTCAGAATTTATTGTTAGTTTTATGATCATCGAGCTATACCAATCCAAACAAGGTTTATCTAAAAATAACCTCAAAATATCTATTTTTGTCTCATCTTTTGTTATATTAAAGCGCGCACACTCTTTTTCAAAAATTTCTATCCATTGCATCGCATTAGGATTTTTGCTTGTGAATTTTTCAATAATAAATTTTTCTGAGATATGTTTTAAGTTATGTTGACTTTCTTTCTTAGTTGTAGTTTCTATTAATTGTTCCAAGATTTGTTGCAAAGTGTCATTTTTGTCCTTTGCTTGTGTTGTGCTCACTTCATCTAAATATTGATCTAAAAATTGCATATTACCTTCCTCATCTACATATGTCTTCTTTAGATTTTCATCCAACTTTATCCATACTTTTCTACTCTGGTGTCTTTTTTTAATGCTATTTTTTACTTTTGCGAAAGTGTTCGTTTTAACAATATATGTATGATGACTCACCGGCTTCAGTTCCTCGGGTAAAACATAACATTTTCCTTCTTCAGTACATATTGAAGTTATGGCTAATACATTTGATTTGCCATCATTTGAGGCTATCATCGTAAACTCAAACTGAAGCCGGTCCATATTCTCTTAGTTCACAAAAATGTCGTTTTATAAGACATTGAGGATCTCCAAAATTAAACCACAAATTGTTTCTCTGAAATAACAAAGTTTTGTTTTATTACAAGTTTTGTTTTATTTTACAATTATCTAGTTATTATCAAGTTACGACAATTACACTTCTATCTCACCTGAAATAACAAAGAAACGACATTTAAAGTTCACTATATCTCGAGTCCTCAATCACATTCTTTCTATGAGTTTTTATTACGATAAAAATGCACAAAACAATTTCAGCGTCCCTCGCCATTTTAAATCATCGACACAGATCACTAATCATAGGTACCTACGCGACAGACAGCTGATACGCGAAGCGCGGCAAATTCAAATGAATGAAATGTCACTCATTTCATTACATATATATATGAATATACACTACTTTTTCACATACGAGTACGAGTACATACAATACTAACTGTACATAAAATAGGTAGGTTACCTCAATATCTTCCCAATAAACAAAATGGAGAATAAATGTAAAACAAATAGGTCACATGAGTTCACGACCTTTCGCCCTTAGCTCAAATTACACGCCCACATCGGAACGGCATCCAAATTAAAATTCGTCTTAATTTGAACTTTCTGCGGAGTGTTTGAGATTGTTTCGCGTGGATGTCGGCTCACGGCTGGGATCAGCCCGCCTCGCCTCGGGTCAATTCTTTTTAACCGACTTAAAAAAAAGGAGGTTCTCAATTTGACTGTATGTTTTTTTTACACTGCCTCGATATTGACTGACTCAGACGCGGTCATAATTTAATATACAGTGTGAATGAAGTTTTTTTTTAATATTATTTCCATCATCGCTTATTTAATCACTGATATATTCCTAATACAAATAAGTAAGTTCTTTTTTATGACAGCCCTTTAGAGCTTGCTCCATCTAAAGCTAAAAGTAAAACACCTGAAAGCGATAGATATTCATGTGATTACTAAGCAGAGTATTATCGCGTTACCCTAAAGTGCAATTCCTAGCTCCAAGAAGACTAGCGAACTAGAGACTAGACTGGCTTTGGGTACGGACTCCTAAAAACGTCGCGGCATATTCGTATACTCAGTATGTCAGTCAAAATATTACGTGAATCGCAAGGCAGGAAGCCTAGCCAATATGATAGTGAAACAACAAAAAAACCCAGTGTGAGGTTAGTGACAAAGACAAGAAGAAGAGTGTGTGCAGTGGCAGTCACCTCGAGCTCCTCCTCGGAGGAGTGGTGGTCGTACAGCTGGTCGGGTTCCGGCGCCACCAGCGGCCGCGCGGGAGTCGGCGCGCACGCGCACGCCTCGCCGCCCATACCTGGAACAAACAGCTCGGATAAGTATGCGTATGCTTATATGCTACTCACTAATGCAGAAAAGAAATATAGATAGTCGGAAAAAGGAATGACAGCATTTGCTAAGCCATTTAAATGAAAATGCTGTCTATGAAGATTGGCGCTGTTCTGCGTTTCTATGTACAATATTAATTTATATGTTTCAAAGTATTATAATCCAGATTAATTTTAGCTAGATGTCGTACAAACTAATATTGCTGCTTCTATAGTTATTCCCATCCATAGTTTTGATACAGCTACAAGACGGTAATTTATAATAACTCCAAAAAAGCTTGAATGAACGCGGAGGATAAAAAAACGCAATTGAAAGGCAGTTTTTTCAAGGAAAACTGGAAAGAAACTTGGTTGTAGCTGTAAAGTCGCGAGCATACCTAGGCTTTTAAATTTTACTATACGAAGCCGATATAACAACCACGATTGCGTCCTATATCTGTTTACCCATACGCGATGTAATGTGATGTAATGACTACTGTAGAAGTGAATGTAGTTGTTGCGAGGAGCCGGAGCCGCGCAGTCTGCAGCCACAAGTTCAAGAACACCCCAACACCCCCCGGGGGCGGCGCCACACCACTCACCAGCCACCACTCACCACCCACAGCTCGCACGCTGCATTGCTAATTTCATAAGTAGGACTATTTTTTTGTCGACTGCACGTTTTGGGGTCACCAAATTTTGCAAGTTCCATTATTTACTACATACTAAATAGTAGTAGTAGTTTTAGATTCAAATACTGACATCCAAAATCTAAGGCTTACTGACCCGGCAAACTTTAATCTGCCCTTTAATATATGCTGTGCTTTATGAAATCAAAATGCTTTATTCAGAATATAATTTATGAGGAATAAAAGATTAAAAAAATAATAAAATTGAAAAGAAAATTTAAACTAAAGCCAAATTTAATTTATTTCACCTAAAAGTCAATTACTTATCTTAATTAGTTGCTGAAAATGTTTCAAAACTTCCTAACTTTATATAATGAGTCACGCTGTTTTAAGATAGAATATCGTGCCAAGAGCTTAATTTTTGGTAATGATGATAAATTGATAATACTATTTGATGGCATCATTTGTCGTGTTTGTTGCAATGTTTATAACTCAAGAACGGCTGAACCGATTTGTGTGAAAATTTATGGGGAGTTCGCTTTGAACCAGGAGACGGATATAATTATGATACTTTTTATTCCGTTCCCGTAGAACGTGACACAAAACGTGGTATAACAAAACGCAACTTCTGAGGCGGAACAAAGTTGGTCGCTACTTGTACTATAGTGTACACTTGTACAGTACACGTTCAGCCACTTGTACTATAGTGTACAGTACTCGTACTCGTACTCAAAAGTATCTACACGTACAAACTACTTGTACTATAGTGTGCAGTACACGCACTTGTACTCTACAGTAACAGTACACGTTCATCTCCTTGTACTATGGTATACAGTACACGTACTCGTACTCTACAGTACACGTTCATCTCCTTGTACTATAGTATACAGTACACGTACTCTACAGTAACAGTATACGTTCATCTCCTTGTACTATAGTATACAGTACACGTACTCGTACTCTACAGTACACGTTCAGCTACTTTTACTATAGTGTACAGTACACGTACTCGTACTCTACAGTACACGTTCAGCTACTTGTACTATAGTGTACAGCACACGCACTCGTACTCTATAGTACACGTTCAGCTACTTGTACTATAGTGTACAGAACACTTTCAGCTACTTGTACTATAGTTTACAGTACACGTAATTGTACTCTACAGTAACAGTACACGTTCATCTCCTTGTACTATAGTGTACACCACACGTACTCGTACTCTACAGTACACGTTCAGCTACTTGTACTATAGTGTACAGTACACGTACTCGTACTCTATAGTATACGTTCATCTACTTGTACTACAGTGTACAGTACATTGTGTTATCAGATCTGAAACATTGTCTGATGTCGTGGAACAAATTAAAATAGATGACCACATCCCGCGCTGCTAACATCTCCTAACTCCTAACGAGCGTTAAAAATAACTGTAAAAATCGTTAGCTTATATTATTGCCTCCGACGGGATAGTTTTAAGTTTCCATTGATATCTATTTTAATCCAAAGACATGCCTTCATATGGATAACTAGGTACATACTTAAGTGCAAGAAGGTTTTTACAGACAGCATTGCGAAAAAATATCAGAGAAAAACGTCGTTTTACGCTAATTTCCGGAAAACTGATCAAGTTACGAGTATCAAATCGGTTGGCGTGATATTGATTTTTTTATTTGCATTGAGTATCTGTGCAACAAATGTGCACAGATACTCAACGCAAACTTAACAAGTATATGGTTTTTCATGGATGCCATCATCAGAACTGGACCTAATTTATTTTTTTATCACAGAGAATGATGCGTGTGAGGATTGTTGCGCAGGGCTTCACTTGTTGGAGGTGTGATCATGGGTGCCGGGATATCTCTTAAAAATGAATTTATTTTGTTTTTTGCCATGTTTTTAGTTCACAGATTAATATGAAGAAAAATTATTTTAACTACCTATGTAAAAAATTTAAATGGTTGGACACGGGAAGCACCTCAGCTCTCATAAAAAAAAATATCATCAAAATCGGTTTACTCACTTCTAAACAAGAACTTCAAAATCGGTTTACTCACTTCTAAACAAATCCTACTAAGAACCTCCACCTTATTTGAAGTCTGTTGAAAATTACGTTCAGTATCTTGGGTGTTTGCATATCAGTGGCGCTGTCGGAGGTGGCGAGTGGCGACATCGTGGGTTATAAAAGTTTCTATTAGCGGCGGTCTATTTCTATTTCAGTCTGTTTCTGTCCAACTATGCGCATTGGTCTCGTCTCCATTGCGTTCCCTCCTAGCTCCTACACAGGTCACCGAGTTGGCATTTTTTGGAAATATATAAGGACCTACATAGTCATTACTCATTACCAACCGGCAAATGTTGGCATGAGTCGGACTCGCGCTCTAAGGGTTCAGTACCATTATCTATGAAAACGGCAAGAAAATCTCCTTAGTTAAATGAGTCTCATTTTATTTTATTGTTTTTAAGGAATCATTGCTGTTAAAGCAGCAAAAGAAATACATCAACAGTGAAAATTTTGTCTAACGTAAAATGAAGCGATTTAAATCTTTGGTTTAAGCTGTCTTCTAAAAACCAACAATAACTAGTCCGTCATCTTGGGTATTCCGCCATGTTGGATTTAAAATCATGTGACACAGCTAATCAGATATCTCTGTCTAACCTAAAATGCAGCGATTTAAATCTTTGGTTTAAACTGTCTTTTAAAAACCAACAACGACTACTCCGTCATCTTGGGTATTCCGCCATGTTGGATTTAAAATCATGTGATCATGTAATCTCTTGTAATATTTAACGTGTTTGACGTTTTCAGCCCAATCGGTTGAAATTATAATAGAGTTGCAGACATTGTTGCAGATTGGATATTAGGTATACAACAGCTACAAGTCAAACCATAGTTTTTGTTAGGTTTTAGTAGCGTACCTACATCTCAGAGTACATTGATTATACATTTTAAAGGACTTACTGACGTCACGCATTCATTTTTAGGCCCCGCCCTGAAGCCGAATTTTTTATTTGTCAAAACTGTAAAATGGCGCTAATGTATGCGACCGACAGCGGTAAGTATGCGTTGTCAGCGGTACCGAAATGTACGACGCGCGACGCCATATTTGAGAATTTTTTGGCTTCAACATACGTCACATCTTTCCCGTCCTCTTAGCGTAGCGTATTTCGTCATTGTCAGAGTAAGGTATCCCATACTAGATCCCATAACACTGTTGTGAATAATTGAAAGACCTGCCTCCTTGCTTGACGCACCGATCTTATCTTGTCATCACGGATTGCCGTCGAACTGAATACCAAGCGCTCTTAATGGATGGTGATATGGTTGAGTTTAGTTCAGCGAGCGGTTTTTGAGCCGTAAAGTTACGTTGGTATTGCGGAGATCAAGATTCAATGCGCCGTTGACGGGAGCGAGTCACGAAACGGCGCGTTGGTGACCATACTTCTTGCGATTTGTATTCTCCTAAATCCCCTTGTCAAAAATAGTAATGATCCGTAGCCAGTGCTCGAATTGGACCGGAACGCACCGGAACGGCGTTCCGGTTCGTGAAATCACCGTCCCGGTTCGTGAAATCAGCGTTCCCTTTCGTGAAAATTATTCTCAGAGCATTCCAAACTGTGGTTTTTAAATAATTGAGATCTTCTTGGCAGGAGCACTACTAAAAATGTATCTGTACCCTCAGAATTGAATATGAGTAGGTACTGTGAAGGCATAGCGTTCCGGTTCGTAAAAAAGTCCAAAAAAATAGAAGCACTGAAGGTACAGCGTTCCGGTTCGTGAAAATGTTCAATTCGACCACTGTCAGCTAACTGCATCCGATTTGCACCTCAAACCGCACCAGAGGAAAATTACTCTTAAATCCTGCGGCGCACAATTGACCCCGTTTACCGGGTCAGAATAACCACGTACCTCATCAGGGGAAAGTCCTGAAAAATCTAAGCCGCCACGAATCCTATACCTTTAAACGAGCAATTCTTGTATATCTTAATATATATAAATCTCGTGTCACAATGTTTGTCCGCGATGGACTCTTAAACTACTGAACCGATTTAGTTCAAACTTCGTGAATATCTGTCATTTGGTCCAACTTAAAAGATAGAATAGTTTTTATCCCACGTGGACGAAGTCGCGGGCATCAGCTAGTATATAATATATATATTTCTATATAATCTGGATCTCGGAAACGGCTCGAACGAAATTTAATACACAGGGGGTTTTGGGGGCTATAAATCGATCTAGCTAGGATTCACTTATAGAAAATGTCGAATGTAAGAAAAAAAATATGACTCCTGCTGCCATCTATTGGCCAGTAGTTAAACTACCCACCAGTCACCCAGATATTTTCTTTTTATTTAGCATGGTGGCGAACGACGCGTTGAGTGTTGAATTCAGTCTCAGTCACAACAATGCTCATGAACAGAATTTACTTTGGTTTATTACCTTGCCTATAAAATATGGCTGCTACAAACGTCACTAAACATCACTAAACATGTTTCCACTGCTTTATAAACAGTGTTTCCGGACCCCGCAGGCCGCACACGCGCTGGCGTCCCTTTCCAACAGATCCAATTCATAAATAATATTTTAATAACCTTGCCTCGTCTACGTTTGTACTTGTCTCATCTCATCGCTCGTAAATGTATGGGCACAAGTCGGATGATTTAAATTTCAAAACTGCCTGTCGCACTTGAATAAGTGTATCGACGAACAAATTTATTGAACTATGTTGATAGTTTTCAAACTTAGAATATGAAATAACCTTAGTTTAAACCAAGTTTAAAACTACAGATTCATTATTACTTTATTCATTATACTCTACCACAAAGAAGAAGAACAAAACACACCCTGGGTAACCTTGAAATGAAAGCTTCTGTAGGCTCCATAGAAAATTTTCAGAATTTTTTGCAAGACCGAAGATGTTTCTGTTTTGGCAGTATAGCACAATAAGCAGAGGTTTCAAACGTTACTTAAAATTGTCCCTAAGCTGATTACATTCATAAATATAAATGTGAGAGTTTGTACCACCGATTTCAACGCCTAAATTTGGAATTGTGGATCTGGATGGTTGATGTCCTGGAAATCCCATTTCCCTGGAATTTAAAAATCCCGTGGGAACCATGTATTTACATGGTTCCCACGGGATTTTTAAAGAAGTAAAATAATCTTTTGGCATTCAAAAAGTCGACTTATGAAGTGGCTATCCCATTTTCCACGCTATTCGTGGTCCCTCTACATATTATTCAGCTTATACTCAAGGTCAGCGGCCCAGCTCCCGCGCACCCCCCCGCCCCGCCATTCACCCGTGTGAAATCTGTGCAGTCCGTGCTTCAAAAACATACTTCATGAAAATACTTTCGAATAATTGTATATCATGACATTTTTGAAAAGAGCAAGTGCCGAGTTTCTTGCCAGTTCTTCTCGGTGCAAACCTGCATTCCGAACTTGGCGGTTTGACATTTCATGGGAGCCTATTATTTAGGCCTATGTGAAATAAAGAATTTCATTTCATTTCATTTCATTTCATAGTACCGTCTTACTTTTCTCATATCTTTATTTTACTCATATTTTGTTGCCATAAATTGGTAAATATAGCCAGTACATTAGGCACTTGAGGTCGCTTGAGGCCACGACAAAATGCCGACAGTGTGGGCTTGTGGCACATCACATTAAACATAGGTAGCAGTTAGTACTAGCATACCTACTCTAGCTGTAGCATAGACGTGCCGCTCACCGCATTAACTGTGCACTCGCGGCATTATTCGATCCCGGCTTACATTTTAAGTCTAAGTGACGTGACGTTGGCAGCTCGCGAGAATATCAGGAATATTAAATTTTATGTTCCCAGCGCCGCGTCGTGTCGAGCGGCGTGCTCCGAGCTAGAATTACCGCAAGATGGAAATAAAATAAAACTTCGCGGATGCTTTTTAAAATTAGTACGTAATGAAATTAAATTCTCGACTGTCTATAGGTTTTGGCATGTTGGTTAGTAAGTGTATTGCAAGAGCTCTGTAGAGCTTCGTAACCTGACAGCGAAATTAAAAAATATGCTCTGCTTTATTCTTTCAGTAAATATCAGTTGGTAAAACTAAAAATTAAATTGACATTAATTATTAATGCATGAATATGATAAAAATAACAAACAACAAAAAAATAAAGAAAATTACTTTCATGCTTCACTTTGATACTTCATGAAGGCATGTACACACTTAGCATGGAGATATCTCTACAAAAATTCCTGCGCGCTATGAAGTGGTAGAAATAAAAGAGGCACAACCATTGGAAAAATACTAATACAATGCTTGATCATTGGTCCATTAGTATGCTAACTACATGCTGATCCGTCGATGGTATTCGATTTCATAATAATTGTAGATTTACTCTGCACAGATGCCATAACAATGCCATGATTGCACTGTTTCATTTACCTTCAAGAACATTCTTCATGTTAAAACAAACTTGTAATTTTAAGTACTTACATAGTTATAAAACTCACATACCTTAGTCAAGATTCTAATAAAAATCCTAGAATTGTAGACGAAACATTAGCGAACGATGAAACGTTCACTGACAACGGTAACCCAAATGAACAATTATGTAATCTAAAGTTTATTTTGAAATTATAATAATGGAATTGTAAGCGTAGGATATGAATAAATGAAACTTTTAAACTGAAGTTTATAAAGAAAGACAGGAACTTACAGTTACAATTGCTTTTAACAATCAAACAAGCCTACACAAATTCTCAAACCCATTGCTTGTTAATAAACATCGTCTCCAAATCTGAATACGTCGACGTTGCCTAAAACTGTTTAACAGCATAAAAATACGAGTTGTTAATTGAAAAACCTGCTTTCGAGATTACCGTGAAGTTGTAACAGTTAAGAGCATTGGAAAGGTGTTAAATCTGACATTGTTTGCTCTGCCGGTTGGTGAAGAGCTGACAACGATTCTCAAGCTTACGAAATCTTTGGAAAATTAACATTTGATACCTACATCTGATTTATATTTGTCATTTTGTTTAAAACTTCAAAGATTTTATTCAAATTGTTACTTTATTCACACTTATGAAAATCAGTACATAATATGTGAGCCTTTATTTAATGTAGTCTGAGTATGTGAGTCTATAAGTCAAAGATTATTTATTCAAATATGTACTTTGAATGTAACACTTTTGAATTCATGAATTTGCATGAGTTGCTAAAAATTTATCGACCTTCTTAAAACTAAGGTTGCCTAGAGAAGGTTCAAGATAAAGTTTAACGTACATAACTGGGTAATAATTGGTAATACTTGGTATGAATCCTAAGAAATATCATAATATACACAACGGGCCACAAAATACATCTCAAGGCAGATTCAGAAATATGGTTAATTATGGAAAGCTACTATAGTTATACCAAGGTATACTGAATTGAATGCCAGAGAGGAAACAAATCCAAAGAAAACTGGCTGTGCAAGAGTTAAACCAGAAAACTAAAAGGTTTATAATGTGCTTTGCTTTAAAGCCTTGAAATACATTAGTATCACAATTAATCTACAATCCTTTTGCTCATGACTGCCAATCTCCAATCTGCAATCACAGTTTCATTTGCAGAACGCGGCACAGTCGAGCGCAATTACCGGTGGATCGTATGCTACAATGTTTCGTGTTTCACAAATTATATTTTATGGACAACATCATTATAGTTTTCCATTACGGGCACACGGCACATCGTTCTCGTACGTACGATAATAACAATAATCGAGTGCCGGTGGCGGTGCTCGGTTCGGGCAGACTCGTGGGCGCATGTATAATTGCGCTGGCGATGCCGTAACGCCGAGCCAAGGCTTGGCCCGAGCAAGGCCAAGGTCGTTCAAGCGTACCACGCCCCTCCCCCGCACCCGCTCGCAGCGTACGTGGAGCGCACTGCATGCGCACGCGATTTTTTGCGCAGTGATGTAATCAAAAATTCGGCGCGCTCAAATCAACATGGCCGCCGCGTCGTGCACATTTTCACGAAAGATACAATAATTGTGTTAGCTAGATTTTAAGCTATAATCATATCACCACTCACGCTTACCATCAGATGTAATCGCAGTCAAGTACTAACTTGTATAGCGTAAAAAAAATGTCCTCTTCTCTTTATGAGTCTCACTCAACCTTTGAGGATTGTGGAAACTGGCTGTATGATGTTGCTGCATTTTTCTCTGTAACTATGCAGTTGCATGAATGCGAATTTAGAACGGCAAAATCTAGGCACTGCCTCCCTGATTCGATCCGTTCAGCATCTCCGCCCTCGATTTTGCAAGTGACCAAGAGTTTAAGCTATAGCTAAATATAGTGTAATAAGTATAATTTACTAAATATAAACTATAGGTACAAGCTGCTAAGTATGTAGTCATTTGCCTATTTCTTTCATATTTCTTTGGTCACGTCAGGCAGGACTCTTCCGACTAGTTTCAAACTCATTTGGACCCTTCTTCGTAAAATCAAAAACTACGCTAGTCAGAGCTTACCAACCTACTCTTTGGTCAGAGCGTTGGTTTTATTCTTTATTTTGATATTGCTTTAAACCCTACATTCCCCCTTTAAATGGTCTACCGTTGATTAAACATAATAATATTATAGGATCTGCACTTACTGACCTTACGCCATGTACATAGTATCTCTATGCCTTACGCATACATTTTTATTTTTTAGGCTCCGCCCTGAAGCCAGCTTTTTAATTTGTCAAAACTGTAAAATGGCGCTAATGTATGCGACCGACAGCGGTATGTGCTGTCAACGGTACCGAAATGTACGACGCGCGACGCCATATTTGAGATATTTTTAGCTTCAAAATCTTTCCCGTCCTCATAGCGTAGCATATTTCGTCATTGGTCCCTACGTACATAATTGAACTCATAGTAATTTTCAATTCATTTATTCCGATGACGAAGATGTTGAAACTTGAAAGTTAGGGAACTTGTTTACTGGCTTCTTCACCGGAAGGCAATAATTCTTTAACTCTTTTCTTCGACTTCAAAGAAGCCTTATAAAGTATAATTTCATAACAGTCTTGAGCCAATTAATCTGCAGTCTATAAACTGAACCTACCTAACATTTGCATTCGCCAATTAATAACAATCATTGATAGGTACGATATTTGTCTTCATATTTGCCAAGTGGATTTAATTGGCAGAGAATATCAAGATTCAAGAAGTATGCGTAGAGGCAGCAGTTCAACTTGCGCTATGTTTTATTGGTTTTATTATCAAAACCGGTTTATTGGTCAACACACATTACACGCATGACTTGTTCCAACATGTATGTATAACCAGTTCTATCGATTCCACATCGAGCTACGGAGTGTGGGTTTGGTGCCGCGAATTTCAATTACTTATGTAGATTATTAGGTACATTTATAGGTACTTACTTAGTACCTACATTTAACATGGATTGAAAAGCATTCTTTTATAATGATTAAAATTGTATTATGTTTACCTTATTTAGTAGGTATTGTGTAATGATTAAATATGACTTATGATGGCACAATTTACAATCTTCGGTATAAAAAGAAGCCTTATCTCGTTTCAGATTTTCAGCCTCATAAGAAGGCTCACCCAGCGAGCGATGGAGAGCGAGAGAGCTATGCTTGGAATATATTTCCGTGACCGAATCAGAAATGAGGAGATCGGCAAAAAAACTAAAGTGACCGACATAGGTCAACGTGTCGCCAAACTGAAGTGGCAATCGAGGGGGCATATAGCTCACAGGACCGATGGACCCGGTAGTCAGACGACATTTATATCAATGGACGACATAAAGAAAGTCGCGGGGAGTCGCTGGCGCCAGGCGGAGCAAGATTGTGGTGTTTGGCGGTCATTCCAGCCTTTGCAGCATGCGCACGTAGAGATACGTCTCTCTACTTTTGAAGCTTCCTTTTCTCTGTCTATCAATATGGATCAGAAAGAGAAAAGAGAGCGACAAAAGTATAGAAACACATCTACGCACGCCCTGCAGGAGGTGGGTCCAGCAGTGGATGTTCTTCGACTGAAACGACGAGATTTTCAGCTAAGTACGACTGTAATGCGACATTCGACATGTTTCCGACGATAGTGTTTTGAATCTTGACAATTATCTACCCCAAAAAAGCCACATTAATTGGTCTTGACTCTTGACGCTTGACCAACACAATCGATTTTACCCATTTTAACGTAAATTGCACATTTTGTTTCAGCGCTAGAGTCGCTATTTCTTTAAATCATATTGCGGAGTGAGCCTTCTGTGCCGTTGGGTATTATTATGTATCCCGTGACCGTACAAGAACTAACGCGTGCAACCTATCCGGCGCGCGGCACCCGTGACAAGTGAACATGGCCCGACCGAGTCACCGAGTCATCGAGTCTCCCAGTCACCACAGCCGCGCGAGCCCCAGCGAAACCGCAGACCACTTCCATTATAACAAAGTATAAACATTATAATGTTATGAACCCAGATATTATTAATAATGGAAGTTGGTGTGTATCTGATCAAGATCTAGAGTGCTATAATTATAATGTCACAAGTGTTGGCTTGCGTCGCGCTACGGGAGCTATCAGCTACTATTTCTGTACATGAATGGCGTCGTCACAAACAGCACAGACCGTCCCTACACTACACAATATCCTCAAAGACGTGCCAACATAATAGTCAAGATTCAGAGTCATTTTACGTAAACCTTCCTCATACAAGATAATATAGCGCCATCCGTCGAAACTCCTGCGAAATACTGCGTAAGCTTACAGCTTACTACTGACGCCGGAGGGGGTTTTGCTCCCATAAACTGGCGACATTTTTTCGCGCGGTCCGCCCCGTCTAGAGTATACGTCAATGGCCAACATTCAATTAGGTAATTTTAATACATTATCATTATGATTAGAAAATCACAGCAAAGTGGTCCAGATATTGCCTTGGAAGACTTCGGGCGCGACTGGTTACCACGATACAAATACACAGTACTACGCCAAGCATTTTAGCGTTACGGTGCGATGCTGTCTAGCAACCGTCGGGGGATTTCTTACCCCTTCCAAGTTACCACGATAACATCTTTGGCTGCTTCGTTACCTAATTAGCAACTTGTACTGGGTAATAATAAACTCAAACTAAGAAAATCGAGGCAAAAATTCTATTTGTTTTTAGTTTGTGTTAAAATCTTAATAGGTACAAAAAAATAGGATTTTTGCCTCTGTTTCCTTAGTTAATGACCCAGTGCGAGTTATTAACTAACGATACAGAATCAGCCCACAGGTGATTGCAATTATGTTTGAAAAGAAGAGGTGCCGAGTTTTTTGTTAGTTCTTCTCGGTGCTAACTTGCTTTCCGAACATGGCGGTAGAGTTTTGACTTTTCATAAGAGCCTATTAGTGAGGAGCCTTATTTGTTCACGTATAAGTAGCTGAATTACTAATAGAATCATTTACTTTTGTAAGCATGCAATATTGTAATGTTTCGTGAACAAATAAAACTTCTATCTATCTATCTATCTATCTATCTATCTATTATTTAGGCCTATGTGATAAACAAAGATTTTAATTTCATTTAATTTTCATTAACTTGTAGCAATTTTGTAGCTTGTTAATAAACACCAGTAGTAAGTCGAGCATTAAGGGTGCCAAGCAAACTATTGTAAAAATATGTATTTTTATTTGATTAAATAAAATAAATCGAATTATCGCGTTGGTGACTTTTCGGACTTGTGTACAGTAGTGGAAATATTAACATTGTTCGAAAGCACCGTGAATCAACTTGCATGCATGTGAATTCTCAAATGACAATAATTAAGAAGCCTATTAACCCGTACTTTTATCAACTATCAGGTGAGATCGTAGTTTAGTAGAAACCTGTATAACTTATTAAAATAATTGGATTAAATACGAGTTGCTGAGGTCTCAAGAATACCTAATACAAGAAGAGCTGGACGATTACCGCCCACTCGGCTCCCACGCGGGTTCCGCAGCCGTACTACGTGACACATCTGCGTTATATTACTCCATTATAGTAGTTATAGTATAGTGTAGTGTAGTAGTAGTAAAGCTGTAGTAGAATGAGCGTTGCCAAAATCAACACCCGCCGTGCGCAAGCCGTTATTTCAAGCGAGTGGGATTTCGGGAACGGTCAATGATGTGGAAATTCAAACTTAGTAAACACAGAGCTACTCGCAAAGGAGCATACCACTACTTTCTTTCGTTTGCTTGATAAGTTTGATTGATTTGGATAAAGGATAAAAATGTATTTGTTTTTTACACTATACAAGTTAGTACTTGACTGCGATCTCACCTGATGGTAAGTGATGATGCAGCCGAAGATGTTAACGTACTAACTTGGAAGGGGTAAGTAAAGTCACCCAAACGGTTTCTACACAGCATCGCACCGGAACGCTAAATCGCTTGGCGGCACGTCTTTGCTGGTAGGGTGGTAACTAGCCACGGCCAAAGCCTCCTACCAGACCAGACATGAGCCAATTTTGGAATTATAAAATTCCAAAGTGGGCCCCGTGGCGGGAATCGAACCCGCGACCTCCCACTCGTATCCGAGCGTGCCTCCCCTGCGCCACGGAGGTCGTCAAACACTTATCAGGAATCCACTGAGGAAGCGCACGATGTTTTATTTGACCAATGAGAGCTCGCGGTGCCATTTTGCGTAAAGTAGCCTCTACACAATGGCGTATGCTGGCCCACTGCAGGCCATCGCCATTGTGTACATGGGGAAATGGTATACAATGGCGGATGATGGTCAACGACGGCGCGCGATCGGGAAGTTGTGGGTTTTTGGCGCACACTTCAAAGGACTCGTGGCGTTGCGTGGTCGGTGATGTTCACACAGTGGCCCATTGCTTGTTCGTAACCTACCGCTGATACGGATAGTGCACTCTTTTGGCGATATATTTTTGCAAAATATATTCGAAATGACTAGTTAACATTGTATAAATATTTAAAATAATCTCAACAAAGAATTATATTGAAAATAAATAGCCGCGGCCGTAACTACTTCTACGTCCATCGCAAGTGCCTCACCGGGCAGCAATGAGCCATGCGCCATTGTGTGAACACCAAGTGATCGTGGCCTACAGTTGTGCGTTGCAAAGCATGGCCCATCACAAGCCATTGTGTAGGTTGACATCACGACGCGTACTGTTGGTCAACAATCAACATGCTGTATAATATATTATCCTGAGTCCCGAGCGGAGTCGCGGGCAAAAGTTGCCATATTGCATGACACACGAGCGAAGCGAGCTAAGTGATAGTGACAACTTACTGATATCGGCGACGTCATTCCACTTCATGATGACGTCCGCGCAGTATTCACCTGGAAAAGAGAACGCATTCTTTTATAATATGGACGTATGAACGGAAAAAAATTTACTTACTTTGCCGACCCAAGTGAAAAATTGTACACAACGTAATATACTTAAGTATAGTATACCTAACGTAGTACCTACTTAAGTATAGACGTTCGGTAATAGTTTCGCGAGTCTCATCTAAAAAAACCGGCCAAGTGCGAGTCGGACTGGCGCACCGAGGGTTCCATACCATAAAAGAAGTAAAACATTGAAAGAATCACTTCTGTTCATGAATTTATACGAGTATAATTTACGTGTAGGTACTTTTGTTGGCAAACCGCAAACGTAACTTTGTTTTTGGCGGATTATTGTTATTATGAAAAAAAGTATATTAGTCAGCGAGTTTATTTTATTTTCCTGTAAAACATACGTTAACTTCTATTGATCATAATTATTTCAGATTTTTCGATTGGTAAACTTCGGAGATAAGGGGGGGAACGGTATTTTTTTCGACAGTTTGCCCAATAAATCAAAAACTATCAGGCATAAAACTTAATTAAAATTAGTTTTAGAATACACAAGTAACGCCCTTTCATATGTTACCCCACTCAATATTGTTATCTCATTTTGAAATTTTGTCGACCCGGTTTTCCCCCCTTTTTAAATAAAAATAAAAACAATTTTCAAAATTTTACGATTGTTATGATGTCGGGTCACTATTACCTATAACTATTCTAAATTTCAAGTTCGATAGCTTGAATAGTTACTGAAATAATCGAGTGTGACAGACGGACGGACGGACGGACGGACGGAGAAAGTCTCACTATAAGGGTTCCATTTTTACCATTTTGGTATGGAACCCTAAAAAATGGCCAACGTGTCTAAGAATTCTCACTTCAAAAGCATGAACGCAAAACGGTTCGATTCCCTGTGCTATTCACGACAAAGCCAAGTTTGTTATCTCAGCGTTAGTCTATTGACATTAATCATAATAATCATAATCATAATCATTTATTCATTTGCTTCAAACATGGTAATAAAAATTGATGTTACAAATAATAATAGAGTCTCGACATTATTTACCCCAACATGGGCGTGCAAAACTAGTTCAGATACAATTAAAATAATTAATTCTAATAATAATAAATAATTCTAATATTCTGTCAAAAATGAACCCAGCATCTCATATTATGTCATCAGATTGTAAAATATTATAATATGCAAAGATTTGATAATAATGATTTAAAATTTATCGTTTAAAAACTCGTCAACAGAATAATACAATTTGTCGAGTAATAAATT
The DNA here is from genome assembly GCA_963855885.1 of Coenonympha glycerion. NCBI lineage: Eukaryota > Metazoa > Arthropoda > Insecta > Lepidoptera > Nymphalidae > Coenonympha > Coenonympha glycerion. Next base: position 16,689,371 of record OY979635.1, read on the forward strand.
AAATAAAAACCGTCTAAAACGAGCGAGGTTCATTATTATTATCTATAATGATCGTTAAAAAAATTAATTTTACAAATAAAACCCTTAACGACGTCATCCGGAGGTCTCTTGCTACCGCCCACGTGCCAGCTGTATTAGAACCAACTGGTCTGGCGCGTGGTGATGGCAAGAGACCCGATGGGATGACGCTTGTTCCCTGGCGTTTAGGGAGGTCGCTTGTTTGGGACGCAACTTGTGCTGACACCCTGGCTGCGTCCCACATTGAGGCGACCTCCTCTATGGCGGGGGCTGCGGCTACTAGTGCCGAACGGGCCAAGGGACGCAAATATGAATCTCTTGACAAGATTTTCATATTTGCGCCTTTTGGTGTGGAGACTCTGGGGCCGTGGGGCCCGGGGGCTTGAGCTCTTTTTGAAGAAATTTCAAAGAGAGTTATCGAGTCTACCGGGGATCCAAGAGCTGGCAGCTACCTTGGCCAACGTATTAGTTTGGCCATCCAAAGAGGCAATGCTGCCAGTATCTTGGGTACCATGCCTCGTTGCGATGAAATCGATGAGGTTTTAAATTTATAACCTAGTTTATAGTCTGTTATTTTTATTTTAAATCTTTTTATGTACATATATTTAAGTATTAGTTATTAAAGTGTCAATAAAATTAAATTTCTAGTGTTCTCTTAAAAAATTTTATTTCAATATCGTCTGTTTAAAATCTAAATGCTATAACCTTTTTAAACATATCAACTTCATGAAATGTAGCTGTTGCGTTTTGCGTGAAATAAAGAATTTCATTTCATTTCATCATACTCGTATAACGTCTCACTCAAGATTCAGTGAAAGAGAATGTGGGTATTTTCCACTGCAATCTCAATTTATCGTTATCACGTCATTTCATATTTCAGTTACAACTTGCACCTGATATAGATTAAAATCTTACAATCAAAAAATTATATTGATTGTTAAATCAACAGAAAATACCGCTTATCAATTATATCTAACCACTCAGATTAGATTAACGAAGTTATTTTTATACGAGTTTGTCTGAAGATAAGTAAATGTCCCCCATGGATAGCCACAACTTTACGTTGTAGGTATACTGTATAGCCATGTTACCTTATCTATTCTGTTTTCATGAATGCTCTAAGATAAAAAAAAAAATAAAAAAAAAAAAAACAAAAATGATAGTAGTTCTCGATAAGTCACGTGATTAATGTCCATCGATCTTTCCTTCGAAAACAAAAAAATTGTAGGTATGGAAATGAAACACCCGTGGCGAGACTCCGATAACATATGCAAATTTAAATCATTATTTCAGTTTCCAAAATGCAAGGGATTGTAGAAAGGGAATCGATATTAATGATAAAATATGTAACATGGCTAGAACAGCTGGTGACTCTACGTTTCAATCTCATACATACTCGTATTATGTTATTTCGTTCTATTGAATTCAGACGAACGATAATTTTTTTCTTGTAAAAAACTTGACTGCAATAATTATCTTGTTGTGGACGTCCACAAGCTTATTGATGATAGTGCTGATGATGATCTTGCTGCACCCGAAGCTTCTGTCTAATTTGTGACGATGCGAGTTTATAACGAGAAACGCGGCAAAAACTTAACGAGTTCGACTTCCTCATTATTGTAGTCAAGAACAATAATTATATCAAGAGAAAATTTAAAGAGAACCGATCGGCGCCGGAGTCCCGCAAAATTTCTACAAGACTCTTCCATTAAGAATTAGCACATAATGTTGTTTTTACCGAGTGTGAGAAAACGCGTGATAATTACAATGGCTCCTTCGACGCGGGTTGTCTGCGGCGAATTGAAAAACCGCTGCTCCTACACAACGACAAGCGCCCGCGCACGCAACTGCGCACACGCAGCCTAGCGATGCTCTAATTGAGCATCATCATTATATTCTTCCAAGAGACTAGGATCTTTTGCGAGAAAACCCTCGCTATTTTTTCCTGTTCGGTCAGGTAAGGGGCTGTTGTCGTAAATCTTAAAACTATGCTATTAGCTATTACAGTCAAACCTGGGGCCAAGATCTCTTTTTGTCTTAAGTAGAGGTTTCTCAGTGACCCCCTGAGTTTCAGAGGTAGGAGGGCAAAACCACGGGATCTGGCAAATACCCTCAATAATAGTCTTCTCACTTACTGAGGTTCGACTCTATGTAGTTCGGTGGCCGCCATGTTGTTTTTCAGACGAGTCATGGCGTGTCGCTGTGATAGTAGGTACCTAAATAAGATGGCTGACTGGCCGAAGATGGTTAAAAATTAGAGATACGGTTAAATTTTTTTTAAGAATCGACGTTTTAGCAATTTTCAGACGAGTTTTATCATCTTCTCGGACACCTACGAGTAGCTTAGGTACTCAGATTGGTAACATACCTAAGATAAAAATTGTCGTTCTCTTTGGGAACGCATGTCCCTTTGAGCTATCACGGCGGACGCTTACCAATTGCCCCCCAGTACTTCACCGTTTTTATCATCTTTATTTATTTGTTGCTTCATATTGTCCAAAAATAAACATACATAGGAATTTTTCGACTAACAAAGAATAAACCTATGGCAGTTTTGGTGGTGTTTGCAAAGACTAGCCGATAGAACTCCGCGACTCGCAAGAACGCCGGGCGAGATACGGGCGTCGGCCTACTTTCAGCTGAATGAATTATTCTAATTGGCACGCCCGCGGCTGGGGGGTGGAGGGGAGAGGGGAGAGGGGGGAGCTCCTGTTCAGAAGCTCGCTGACTCTCATCAGATCGATGATGGAAACAAGATAACACCTCGGCTGCTGCGAGCGCTGTAAAAACTTCAATCTACTGAGCTTACCCGGTCATGCACCCTGTCTGATAAATGCAGCCTGAAGCTGTAAGGGATTGTGCCTAGCATGAGGATGACTGCATACATTTGAATTATTATTTTTATAGAGTTTTTCTCTAGGTTTTAATAGGAAAAAAAATATTGTCATAGACTGCAGTAGTGGTCTTATAAAGGGGAGGGACACCATTCGGACACGAAAATTCTATTTGGTTTTTCGATAATGAGGGGCTAATTATTTAGTAATTAAGACATTAGGCTTGAGATGCATGTTATGCTCGCAAAACTCATTGCCATAAGCCTTCAATGTAATAATATGATAAAGCCTAGGTACTATTTGCGAAAAACTAAATCAAATGTGAATTTCACGTGCTACTGTAGCCGATCTTTCTAAACGTTATAGTGATAGGATTACATTAAAACTTGAAACCCGGTAATTTAACCCAACATACTTCATTTTGTACTGGTATATAGTATGTGTATGATGTCGGAAACAACACAACAAAACACTCCAAATGATCCAGCCGCGCGGCGTGCGTCGATGTAATGCCAACAACCTTTGAATAGTACAGTTGGAGAGCGCTAAAGTTCACCGAGATATTTCATTCCGCCATTACGAGCTGCATCTACAGCTTCGTAATTTTTTTAACGTCACGAAAATATTATGATCTTTGGATGTAAATAGCAGTTGAACATGCAAGGTAAGTGAAATAACTGAAAGGACATAAGTGGTCAAATAGTTGCTAAAATTTTAAAGGTGTAATAATTCGAAAGCAGAATGCATCCAAAATACCAATACTATTTTTGGTGCCATATTATCCACTTGAGTGGAATCCGAGCATGCTAAGATCTAGGTATTTATTGCCTACATTCATTCACAGCTAATATTGAAGTCATTTCTTTAGTCGAAACCTCATGACTAGGGTCGTTTTATTTAGGAATGCACTGTTTTGCGGAAAGAGCCGTATCGAGCCGAGCAAGAGATGTATTTTGTAGGTCCATCGGGCGGCGCTTTTGCTCTGATCCTCTTTCTATGCAAAGAGCATAGACACAGCTCTACTACTCCTGTTTGTAGATATATCCTATTGGACCTATTGGGATTTTCCGGAATGCAGGTTGATTCTACATGCGAAATTCAAGTTTAAACAATTCGTTCCTCAAACACACCCAGCACTGCAAAGTCAGTACCTGGGATTCCAACCCTGACCTCATCACTACCAAAGACAGTTAGGTCAGAGTAAATGAGCCATCACCGCTTCATACATATACGGATACATACAAACTTACGTAATGTTGTGGGGAATTATGGTGTGGAGTAGAGTAGTTGGCGACTCGTCACTCGTTAGCGCCACGCGTGGGGAATGCTCATTAGCTAGCATTTAGCAGGCGACACACCACGCCGCAGCACATACGCCGCGAGCTGTATCGCGCTCGCACCGCTTAGCAAGCGTACAGCTGTGCTATTCTACAAAATGAAATAGCTGCCAGACAGCTGCCAACCCGAATATGGCATGCAAAATTGTACTCTATTACAACTGACAAATTCACAGATGCATAGATGTACGCTCGTCGCTGTTTTGCAGAATAGCACGGCTGTAAGCGTGAGCTAATTAGAACAGTTATATTTTGTAGCTGAGAAATATTTTTCGAGTTTTATCGTGGCACAGGCAAAGCGAAAATAGGTGATAACGGTAAGAAGAGTTAAAGACAAGACGTCTGCTTCAGCTAATCACGCTTGATCAGCTAAAAGTCTGGACACCCGCCTTTATGCATTGTGTTATACAGTGTAGTTCAGAACTGGATGGCCTAACATAGAAGTCTCGCGTATCATGCGATAATCAAAAAAAGTAAATGCTTTAGAAATGAGGTAATTGAAACAGCAGCAGCTTATTTATTTATGGTTCCTCTATGCTCGTGCCCTTAGTCGTTAGAAAACTTGCGCGTCCCCACTGTACGCTAGCTGGGCGGTGGTCGGTGCAGGCTAAGGCTAGGCCGTTCACCCGCTGAAACCGGGTCGTGAAGGTTACCGCGCGCCGACCCGTCACCGGCACCCGCGCCTAGACCTGCTAGAGCTGCTAGAGTGGCTAGAGCGACTAGAGCTGCTACTGCTAGAGCGGCTAGAGCGACTAGAGCTGCTACTGCTAGAGTGGCTAGACTTGTGTTCCGATGACGCTACATCGTGTTGATACTTCCCTTACAGGCCTTTTTTCATCACGGGGGAAAATCTCCACTGAGATATCCAATTGGATTATGTGGGATTTTTACCCACTAAAACCCCCTCGGATATCCTCAGCGCTCATGTTTGAAGCCTCTGGGATCTCATACAAAAGCACAGGTGGCTCCCTCGCTCCCGTTGGGCTCACCTCTGGCTGACCCTTAACATTTGCCACTATGAAGCAAAGTCAGGGTCAACCCCAAGGACCCATGCTATTAAGCGGCCTGGAATTGCTATCTGCGGCGTATGCGAGAGGGATCAGATCTCTCTCGATCCCTCAAACTCTCTCTTCTCTCTACTCTCTAAACTCTCGACTACTGTCCGTCAAAACGTGCCGTTCGTGGTTCCAGGCAAGACACTCCTCTAACGCATGTTGCGCGGTGTCGCACAACCCCTCACAGTGATGGCATTGTAACTCTCTTACAGGGCTTAGCACAATGCACATAAGGAAATTCCGTTGCCCGCTAGCTTTACAAACAAACAAAAGTTTTGGAAGTTCATATGCCTAATAAAAAATGTTGGCAATGAAAGAAGGGCATAGATTTATTGGCAATAGAAATAATGAACTGTTTAGTTCCTATATGCATCATATTTTTTAAGTTAGAACTTTTGGCCACGCGCATTGGCGGAATTCACGTTTGAGGATTTTTTTTTTAATATATAAATAAATAAATATATAGAGGACAACATCACATACATTGATCCGATCCCATAGTAAGTAGCTAATGCACTTGTGTTATGGAAATCAGAAACAACGAAGGTACCGCAACACCCAGACCCGAGACAATGTAGAAATAGTTATTTGTTATGCAAGGGCGCAAAGTGGATTTTTGGGCCGAGTGTCAAATTTGAATGCTGAGCGGCGAAGGATGCTAGCGTTGAACCCTGAGCGCAGCGAGGGGTTCAAAGAATAGAATTCTGAGCATAGCGAGGCATTCAAAGACACGAGATCCAAAAAAATTTGCGCCCGAACATAACACAAAATTTTTCATCTCACCATAGCGAGGAAAATCACCAGAAGAACACTTTAGATCGACATGTTGTTCTTAGTAACTCTGAATAATTTCACTTACTGAAACCACCTTTAATCATCATCATTATTTTAAAGTTGAAACAAAAAATAATGAATAAAGCCAAAATAAGTATTAGGTATTATCATTTAATCACGATTGAAAACATAGACAACTAACACTAGATCAGAAAAAAAAATTGAGAAACTTTTTTCTGTACTTTTATTTTGAATGCGTTCTGAAATAACAATTTCTAAGAACCAAAGATAATATAAAATTTTATAAATATATTAACAATAAATACATAAACAATGAGAAAAATCAAGGATTTAATTAGATTTCTTTTATAATTAATAAAACGAAATAAGAGTTATTATTTTAATTGATACCTATTATAAGAAAAAGTAAAATTAAAAAAAAATACTTTACCTATACAAATTTTAACGAACGAACTTTGTTACTGATCGTATGTGTTATTAAAAAAAAGAAGTCTTCAGCTTTGACATTGACATGACACGTAATACGAGTTTGACCACAGATAACTCAAACAAATTTGACTTTGGAAATGCTTTCGAGCCTAGGGCCGGAAAGGATTTTCATACTACTTTGTCTCCCGTGGGAAAAATGAAAATGCTTTGGCAGCCTAGGGAATATAATAGCATTTTCCGCCCGCATTTCGGGCATTAAATATCGCTTTTCCGAGCGGGTGAGATGAAAAGTTATTTTTCTACATTGCCCCGGCCGGGGATCGAACCCGGAACCTCAGAGATGGCGGCGCCTTGAAAACCGGCACGCTAACCACTCAACCACGGAGGTCGTCATCTTCTGATGAGTATAGTTCATATTCTGATGAGCTTACAGGCATGTAGGTTTCCTTGCGTTTTACTTCACGTTTCAGCAAAACTTCAAAAACTTAGAGTGATGTCTCTAACTTTTCGGCTGATCAGAAGCCTATGTTATCATTCCTTTTCACCGAAGCCTAGCAATTCAAGTATCGCGTTACGCGAAGTGAAATGAACTCTCCCGCTCACGCATAAGGCACACCTATGTATCGTGTGGTGAAGTGTAATAAAACAACACGTGAATCGCTAGGCAGGTTGTCAGTGGTTCACCAATCACCACGAATCACGTTTAAAGTGAAACACTGTATGCTCATCAGCTGTTCACCAGATAGTCTGACCCCACTTCACATCACCACGAATAACGTTTAAGGGGATTTATTGAGTTTATTTTTGTCTTTGTCACTCTCACGGATACGTTGATGGGTGCGACATGCAGCGTCGCGGAAGAATATAACAGAAAAACTACTTTTACCTAATTACTCAAAAACTAAGCCAGTTATCAAAAATCTGTTTCTCAACGTTTTTAGATATTATTATTACCGATACATTAAAACTAAAATTACAATTACATCCATTGTACTTTCCGATAAAACTGAGAAAACCTGAGATTTTGGAGAACTTTCTATCGAAAAAATTTTATCCAATCGTGTTTCTGCTTCCCAACGATTTTAGATTAAAGACCCAAAATACATGATGTTTAAATTTAAAACTAAGTAATTGTCTTTCTAGTTTTAAACAAAACTTCACTAAAGATAGCTTAGATACGGCTTCTACGCCATTAAAGTGGAACACATACTCATCAGCTGTTCACCCCACTTCTCGTGTTATCTCCGCGTATCGCGCTGCGTGGCGCTGCCGTCGCCTGCTGTGAAACTGTGTCACTTGTCAGCTGTCAGTGCGGATTATAGGCTCCGTTCGTAAAAACGAGATAACTCCCGGCTTTACTACTCACTGATACACTAATCTCTGTCCGAATTCGATACCTACTTGATTCTTCAGTCTCGGAAATGTTATGAAAAAGATTCTTTGAATGAGACTAAAAACTCAGACTAAAAATTATTGGTCAAATGTGAGTCGGGCTCGCGCATTGAGGTCAGGGTACTAGCAAGACCCATTCTCAATAGTAAAGCAACCCTTCCTACCAAATTCAGAAACGAGCAAATCACCTCAGACTACATAATACAATAATCACGTTTATCGTATGGAAGACCCCCTTAAATATTTTTCTTTTAATTTAACAATTTATTTTTAATGTAAATAACTAAATATTCTGTGAATATTCTAATCGTCTACCGTTGCCCTTATCAATATTGAGCATCATCGAGCAAAAAAAGCACGTTTGTTGTATGGAAGCTCCATTAATTATTAATCTTTTTAGCATTTATTGTGATAAAGGCAACAAAAATACATCATCTGTAAAAAATTATGGGGGATGGGTACCATCTGGGCGCGAAAATTTCAAATTTTATTTAGTTTTTCGCTCATAGTGGGCTAATTATACATCGAAGGCTGGCAATGGATTTTGTGTGCAAAACATTTATGCATCTACCTGTTTTTAATAAAAACTCTGCTCAACAATACTTACTCATTTACTTCATATTGGTTCCCGATAGCTCGAAATCTGGGAAACTGCAAAACATTATCTTTCGGGAACCAATATGAGATGAGTGGGAATTTTCGAGCAAAGTTTCTATTAAAACATGTAGAAGCATAAATATTAGGCCCGCTAAATGCATTGCCATAAATCTACAATGTGTAGACAAAACACCTTAAAGTGTCTACATCGGTAACTTTACATCAATAATATAATATCCTATGTTGGTGTGCTCAACTCATGAAACTTGTCGATCTCAAATTGGTAAAGTGAGTTGATTGGGATCGAGTTTAGAGTGGAATCGCGTTCGTCTAAATTGCCGTCAGATTGTATGTCCCCGAAGACCATACACTGAGCTTTACGACGGATACGTATGGGGAAGGGTAAGGGGGGAAAGGGGCAGGCAATCGTAAAAACGACTCTGCAGTTAAACCGGCATAGACCAGGCATCAAGGCGCAATCCAACTTTCAATGTGACTTGGCTTAGGTACTGGAACTTTCGTGTCTAAAATAGCCTGACATGCATTCAAAATCAAATGACGTCGAGTTCTTATAATAAATATCTCACCAAATAATTAAAAAAATGCCTTAATTTTTATGGCATTTGCACTTTATTACATGTTCTTCAAAGAAGAGATCAAAAGAAAACTGAGTATACAATCCTCCAAACAAAATCCTACAATTACAATTAATTACAATCTACCTATCTAAAAGTTATTTGATGAAGATGATCTAAATGTGTTTTAGATGGTCGGCAATTCGGCATATGATTTCAAAAATAGAACACGCAATTTCTAGTAAACGGATAAGGGAAAGGTTGGCATAGTAATGTAAGTGTACGAACAGTTAATCTTAAAAATGCACAAGACAGATGCTGGGGAAATTCCAAAGACGATTACAATCGTGTCTCTGTAGAGGTTCCAACATCTAATCCTTGTAGCATATTATGTTACTAATGTTGATCTGAAAAGATTTTATAACGTTAAACAAAGTTGGAAGATCTGTAGAATTGTGGGCTATAAAACTAAAAACCGGCTCAGGACCGGCTGAGCCGGCCGCGTCTCGTGACATAAGTTATAATAACAAGTGATATGTTGACGGAAATCACGTTTGCTTCTTTTTTACCACATTATGACACACATCTTTTTAATTCAACCGTCAACGGCACAAGAAGTGAAGCTTCGCAAGCAACCAGTGGCCAGTAACGCTTCAATGTATTTCACCCGTCATGTGAATGGGATTGGTTCCCGGAAGATGAGCGTTGTTAATGAAGGCAACCTTAAACGGACGAACGTTCTTGTGTGTAAACGTTCCAATGAATTATTAATAAATCATGATTAAATGAAATGTCTTCAACCAGCAACCTGAATTAACGTGTAGATAGGTATCTTTACAATATGGGTGTCTACCTAGATACTATGGAAAAGTACAATAATTTTCGGAGGAAAGATTGAATCCTTAATTATGTTGTATACTTTATTTGGGCTCTCTTTTATCAGAGCAAGATTTTTTTGCATTTATTCTGAAAATGCTAATTTAGTATAATAAGACCAAATATGAATAAAATGGTAGATTAGGTAGAGGAATTCTAGAACAGATTCTATACCTATAGAATTTATTAAGAGTGGAAGAAAAGAAGCAAAAGGTAGGTAAGTACAATAAAAGTAAAGGATATCTGAATTAAGAGAACCGGTTTAAATCTGTGAAGCAGGAATTTCTGATCAATCCATGAAACTGTACATATAAGACTATAAAGTAGTATTTTCGGTCTTCTCGCTTCTTAGGATAGCTTTTTTGTCTGTACTATACATAATAAGGTACTTTGCTTTGCCGGATAATTGATCAAAATAATTGTAGTCTTTACTTACTGATTGTGGACTTTGAAAAGCTGATATTCAATATAGAAGAAAATTTAATGGAGCCGCTATTAAACAAAAATTAAACGTACCTAATCGCTAAGTTAGATGTCAGTCAGTGGTTTCAATTATTACTAAAAAATCACTCACCAGGAACGGTTTGAATTTCACGCGATAAAGTTATTATCAAAGGATTTGATTACGCGCCAGCTGATTGCCGGGGGGGAGGGACCCGCTATAAGGGGGGACGATGCATCGCCGCCGCCATTGGTGGACTCGCTATAATCTCGTTCCTCATACGAATGCGCTGCGCTGCGCGTGAGACGGCTTAATATTTTCTACTTTTAAACGCAGACCACATTGGTTTCACTAGCGAGAACTTGTATTTAACAATCGCTTTTAAGATATGGAAACATAAAACTCAAAATGTTCATGCTTAAACATGTCTGAAATGTCAACTTTTGCTCCAAGAAGAACGTGCAAAAACTCGACATTTCTGTTCACTCTGATACCGTGGTTTGTTCTTCGATGATAGATTCAGCCTTAAATGACAGGCCTGCCCAAGCCCATGTTAAATGCAGTACATCCGAAGTACATCCTAGAACTTTGAATCTATCGTTATTAATATTATCATAATTTTGGTGAAGTTCGCTTTCTACTAATCCAATTATTGCCTGTGGCGTAAGATTTTGGGATTTGACATCGAATTTGATGGTTGAGTGGTTGAGGCGTCTGTTGCTGGCTTTACACCTAAATCGTGGTATCTAAGGAATAGGTATTTAATTCACTATCATTCTCTAATGTGAGGATATTAGAGAACCTTCTCTTTTTGTCTATTTCTTTTCACTTGGAATAAAACAAGCTAGGAATTTGACTTCGTAATGTTAAAGAGATTCTTATTTGCATTTAATAATTGTGATATGGAAGCTCCAAGGTTTCTTATAGGAAAACGCAGTCAACTAAGAAACAGAATAGAATAACTGATTCATTTAATGATACTATACAAGATGTAGTGCATTGATTTGTATTAACTGAAATTATGAAACACAATAATAATAAACAAAGCATGATCATGAATATCAGATAACTTCAAAATCCAAGGATGACCTTGAGATGACTCAAGGTGTAGTGTAAATCACCAGTTTCTCAGTTCACGCTATCAGAAAATAAGTCCTGTCGGAGCACTAAAGGGCATAGCAGCATCAAATTGCAAATTGCATTGTTGTTAACCACTAGCAGGACCAACGTACAACGGAAATACCCTAATATATCTGGCCCGTTCTTTTCGGTGCAAAACTCATTTCCGAAATCCAAACGTGCTGATATCTGATATTTCATAAGTGTCTGTACTTTAGACCTGTGAAATGGTAGACATTTTGAATTAAAATGATGGTATTGAAGACAAGTGAAAAACAAGTGCAAAGCTTTCATAGATAGGTAGATAAAGAAGCAAATATGTAGGCGGAGTACGCAACATGATATCTTTTAAGCTACAAGTTCTGAACGGAAAATTTCTAGAAAAGATTAAGTGTACACTCTTGTGAAATCAGAATCGAGTCGATCGGCAAAACTAGTAATTTAGTGGAATGCGTGGCCAATGTTAAACTAAACACCACGTTGCCACTTTTATGGTTACCACTTTACCAGTTGCTGAGCCGGTTGCCGGCATTGCCAACTCTCTAGCAGGATTACTTACTCGATATTACAACTACAAGTTTTAATCGGCCGTTATTCAAAGGTGAAATTTGGCTAACTGCGTTGAACTTGTGCATCGACCATTGGGCGGAAGTAATCACTTAGATGTGTCAAAACTCAAAACCCTTTAAACTTGAAATCTAGTAACCTAACAAGGAAAAAAGTTCCTGATATATTTGCACTTTGAACTTGAATTTTAGTTCAGAAAAATAAATGGTGAATTTCTGAAATGTGCGTAAATCGATAACATCCTTTGGGGATGATAATAATTCCTTGTATCTACTTCTAAAGAATTAGAAATATTGAAGACATTTCTGTACCTAGGTATAAGAAGAAATTGACATGTGGTTTCGAGAATCATTCACCGCAAAGAACCCATCACAACATGTAGGTACGGTTTTTAATGTGATTCAGCCAACTCGTAAGCGGAATCACAAACGAGGGAATTGTGGAAGGAAAAAAGCAGTTCTTGATTCTTCAGAAACACATTAACGTCGCTGTTAGCCTGTTACTATAGAATGGCACTGCGATTGTTTTTGCCTGATAACCGTGGCTCTTTCTCTCCTGTGGAGGCAGGCATGTGTGTGAGGGTGTACAGGCTAGTGGTTTTTGCGGCCGACGCTCGTCGCGCCATGTTAGGATGTGGACAGGGGGCCCATTCACTGTGCAATTGCCAATTGATGGTATAAAACGATTCACAATCTCTAGGGCTGTACTTTCTTTGACCAACCTTGACAGTTGACATGCCAACACTTAACTCTAATTTAGTCCGATCATAGCTCTGCAGTTCGGAGACTAAAAGCTAACCTAGAAATCTCTCGATATCCTGGTTTGAAGCGTAGTCTTAGTAGAGTTGATAGCTCTAGGATGGAGCTTTTGAATGATCAATGCATGTAATACATTGACCAGTGATTGGTAAATCACAGCGCATTTGAATTTCTCAATGGTACCCTGCCTTTGGCCAATGGCTTTGTACCAATACAAACACATTTCGAGATATTATGGCGTAGTTAGTGGACTTTCAAAGACATGACAGAATACAAGACTTATGTATTTGTATTCTGGATTGACAGCACAAAATTATACTCATCACAATTTCATACACAACACTAAATTTTGTAACACCGTTCCAGCATCGGCATATTTATTCTGTGACATTTACAATTATCAAGTTCAAGGTACGAGTGGCTACTGACTTGGAATTTTTTAGGCAAATGTGTGCGTGCATAAAGCATTGCCAGTTTCTATCAGACATGATTGTATGTAAGTATCTGTCCAAGTGATATTTAGGTCCAGCAGGCGATGGGCAGCCCTCGTGTTAGAAGAGAGTGTAATTAATGTCTCCAGGTTTGGAGCGTTTAATTCATGCCATCTCGGTGTGCTGCTGGGACGTCACCTCGCACCAACCGCTCGAGAAGGATCCAATGAATGAGTGAATGAAACGCATCGCAATCGGAGTCACGGCTCACGACTGGTGAATATGGCTTGTTAAAAACATTTAAATTAAAAATTACTGAAAAAGTTTACATAGTCATCGAAAATTACTGTTTGATGGAAATGGAATTGTACATTTTTAACCATTTAGAAACTAATATACTTAGATTAATGATTTCATTCTTTGGTAGCTATTTATGTTTTGTGGTTTGTTTATAGGTAGATTAGAAATATGAATTGAATCTCCAAGCACTGGAAGAATGAAATAGCCAAGAACATTATCTTTTATTTCTTCTTTCTTATTCAATTGGATCTACAATCGATAAATTATTATTAATGTCCAATGAGCAATCCCCTAATATAATTACGGAACATGTATTCAAAAAAATATAGGTAGGTACGTATTGGTATGTTCCAAATACTAAAATGACTAAAAGATACACAGCTGTCAGCTGTTTCTACTTCGATTTATCATGTAGATTGTAGGTAATGTACATAACATAGGTATCAACCAGCTGAATCAATAAAGATAATAACTATTAATGTAGGGGCTTGAGGAAGACTGCATCTTTACATTCATTCGAAGGTAACAAATGGTTGTCTTGAACGACTTCACTTTAGGACTTTCAGTCAAGACGTTGGATGTTACATTACCTAAACAACCAGACGAATTGTCTTTTAGTCATTTCAGTCAATTTGAATGTTTTCATTCAATAAACGCGCTAGTCATTCAACCAAGTAGCAAATTCAACCAGATGACGGCGACTTTTTTTTTACGTTATACATGTTAGTACTTGACTGCGATCTCACCTGATGGTAAGTGATGATGCAGCCGAAGATGTTAGCGTACTAACTTGGAAGGGGTAAGTAATGTCACCCCAACGGTTTCTACACAGCATCGTACCGGAACGCTAAATCGCTTGGCGGTACTTCTTTGCTGGTAGGGTGGTAACTAGCCACTGCCAAAGCCTCCCACCAGACCAGACCTGAGCCAATTTAGAAATTATAAAATTCCAAAGTGGCCCGTGGCGGGAATCGAACTCGCGACCTCCCACTCGAATCCGAGCGTGCGTCCCCTGCGCCACGGAGGTCGTCAAACGGAGGACTTATGTACGCTTGACAGCGATCATGCCTGCAGCCTGATGGAAAGTAGCTAAAGATGAGACATATATGGTAGGGCGTGCTGCCTAGAGTAGAGCCCTAGAAGCATACTAGTTTACTCAACTCTTGAGGGCAACTGCTCAACCTTACTATAATGTACGATATAGTTACTATCAAGAACATATTATCATCTTATCATCTCAACCCCTTTTGATGTCCCACTGCTGGGCACGGGTCTCCTCTCGGACTGAGAGGGGTTTGGCCGTAGCCCACCACGCTGGCCAAGTGCGGGTTGGCGGGCTTCACACACCATCGAGAACATTTAATTGTGAACTCTCAGGCATGCAGGTTTCCTCACGATGTTTTCCTTCACCGTTAAGCCAGTGATATTTTGTTTCCTGAAACGCACATAACTCGGAAAAGTCAGAGGTGCGTGCCCAGGATTCGAACCCGCGACCTCCTTATGAGAGGCAGAGGTCAGAACCACTGAGCTATCACTGCTTGCATCAAGAACATATACTCGTAATTAATTAGTCTAATTAGACAAAGTATGTAAGTAGTTAGTTTGAATTTGTTTCTACCCACTCAAGCGCATCGTTGTTGGATTTTTCAGATGGGTTGAGAACTACACTTTTTGGGGTTCCGTACCCGAAGGGTAAAAAAAGGAACCCTAGGTTAATACCTAGGGTTCCCTTTTTTCCGGGACTTCGCTGTCCGTCTGTCCGTCCGTCCGTCTGTCACCAGGCTGTATCTCCGGAACCGTGATAGCTACAGACTTGAAATTTTCACAGATGATGTATTTCTGTTGCCGCTATAACAAGAAATACTAAAAAATAGAAGAAAATAAATATTGGTCCCATACAACAAACGTGATTTTTTTGCTTGTTTTTGATAACGGTGACAGGTAGACGCTTCAAATTTTCAGAGAATATTTAGTTATACTATAGAAATAAATAGTTAAATTAAAATAAAATAAAAAATAAAGGGAGGGCTCCCATACATTAAACGTGATTTTTATGCACGGCATTTGATTTAGTGGGCAGGGGTGTATACTCATGACGGTATGGAACCCTCAGTGCGCGAGCCCCACTCGCCCTTGACCAATTTTTATTATAACGTTAGCTCTGAGTGAAGAGGTTGGTACGTCTAACACCCGTTCTTGATCATGATCAAACATAGGACCATCTGGAGTTCAGGCCACTACTTGACGGTTGAGCTGTTAAGGCTCTACAGTGCGACAAGGCTATTTAGGCGCTTGAAGGAGGGCGCTGTTGTAAAACAAAGGCAGCCATAAAACCAAATCTCCTCAATTTTACTTCAATTTCAGTTTAAAATAGTTAAAAGTAAGCAAAAACAACATAACATACAATAGTAATATACTGACAGCGAACTATCAAACAGTAGCACAAGATAGCGGCGTTAGTTCAGAATTTGGCCACGCGCCAAAAAAGCCTTGTCGCACTGTACTTGTGTTTTTTTAACCGACTCCAAAAAAAGGAGGAGGTTCTCAATTCGTCGGAATCTTTATAGTATGCATTATAACGCTCGTTGGTATAATATGTAGGAGTAGGTGGTATGACAGACGGGGAGGTACCACTACGAACCGGCGCCTTTGTACGCTATTCACAAGTTATAGCGTATCGAATATTTCCATTGGTTTGTAATTGTATGGCGCATTCATACACGTGACGCTCCATACAAACCCCCCGCATCGCCACAACACTCGACAATCAACACGCCACGTCTGATGGCTTTACAATAGCTTGTTGTGGTCTTCATTATACTTACTTACCTATTATAAGTACGTAAGAGTGAAGATAAGTTAAGAGTAATGAGATACCAGTACCTAGTCCCAATACCGTCTATACTTCCACTAAGCGGTTGTATCTTGAACCAAACCTATCAAATACAGACTGCTATCTATGCTTTGACATTGTTGAAAAGAGCAAGTGTCGAGTTTCTTGCCAGTTCTGCTCGGTGCAAGTGCTCGCTTACAATTCAGGCCTATGTGAAAAATAAAGATTTTTATACTTGCACCTAAGTTACAACCTGAGTTTACGCTAACCCAAGTCTATGCCCAGCTTGAAGCAAGTGAGCCTTCGTAAGCCGGAATAAGTATATACTGAAAATTGATAAAGTGTCTTCACTCTTGAGGTATTACACGCGAATTATTATCGTTTCATTCTTGTCGACATTCCCGGAGAGTCACGTCTTTTTTCACCAGCCGCGACCGAAGCGTACAAACATACCAGATTATTACAACCACTAATTAAAACTTAATTACAATCTCGCTGGTCGTAAGTCAAAGTGACGGCAGAAGATGCTACAGTAAAAGTTACTACCTTATATAGTACTAACTTGTGACGGAGTAGTTAGCCCCCTTGCTACACAGCATCGCATCAGAACGCCTAATCTTTTGGCGGAGCCTCCATAATTAAATTTTTCCTTAACCACACAATAGCTCGCGGGTTTTCTCTTAGAATATGAGGGGTTCGATTCGAGTAGAGGAAGACGAAGAAAAGATTGATGGATTGTGTAAAAGGGGTTGCACGTTGACCACTGATAGTTTGTTGTGAGCTTCTTCTCAGCGGCTGGGCGCGTTTGTGAACTCTCGTAAACTTAGATTACCAACTTATCACCATTAAAAACAGTGTAAAATTAAATGAGTTATCATAAGAGCCTCTATATGCTAGGCCTATATTAAAAAAAAATCTGTTCTATTCGAGTTTATGTTAAAGAAGAATTTTCACAAAAAATATTACAGAAAAAAAAGCACTCCAAGAAGAAATTAGGACTAGACGAGAGCAAGGCGAAAAGTTGTACTATGATAGACAAACTCTCAGACTACATCAAATAAGGGGACAAATTAATAACGTTATAATTTCCCCAAAGAAAAGACATGAAGATGGCGACCGCAAAAACGGATATTCGAAGGATTCTCATAATAAATAAGGAGGAAACAAGACAAAACCAGAGTCGCCTCCAATGACTGCAATCACAGCAAGCTAGACAAAAAGTTGGTACTTCCCAAATTGCAAATAGGAGAGTATGGAAGAAGACTCCATTACTGGCCCGTCGAACCCGGAAAAAAAACAAGGGATTCCACGGGATTTGTAAAACCACAAACTTCAAGTAACCGGGTGGAGCCGCGGGCAACAGCAATAATAAAAACTACAAACGTAAAATATTAAAAAAATGGTATTTGTACAACAATACTTAGTATCGTTGTATCAGTTCGTATAATGGGGTCTTACACTACTTTTGAATTTTATAAAAAATATTACTTTATTATAAACTAGGATAAAAATAATAACGTGCAGTGAAAGAAATATTAAAATCCAACGAAGATTTACAAAGTTACAGGCGTTTAAACTTTGGAGTGGGGGGATCTTCTATCCCTTTCTCGCAAAACGAAAATTTGTATGAAGCCGCACGAAGCTACTATGGCATTGGTACGGTGTGACGTCACAATTTCATGTTGCTATCTCTGTCTAATCACAAATCTTTAAATGCTTATAACTTTTTTGTTATTTGATCGATTTAATTAGTTCTTTCAGTGCACGTCATTATTTTAATTCTACTTTATAATAAAGTAATAAAAAAATTGGAGTCAAATACCCTACTATAATTAGACGCACGATAACAAAATGAAAAGAGCGCCTCCTCGCCAACTTTTGTTTACAGTTAGTTTGGCGAGTACACGTAGTTGTATTTTAGATTTGTGCATGTATTTCTATGATTACAAAGTAGAAATAAAAAAAAACTTCAGACATCGAAATGAGAAATACATTCTGAAATTCTATAAGGAAAATAATACCTGTAGGTACCAATTTATTGAATGGAAAATTTTTAGATTACTGAATGGAATATTTTCTGTATTTATGAATTGATGATGTTATAATGATAATGGTCCGTTAGTAATCTTAGGTATCTTATATCAGCTAAAAATATCGGGTCAGGAAGGGTTTATTAAAATGAAATATTAGGTACTTTTAACCTGCAAGATTTGGCACACTTTGGGATTATTGTGGTGATCCCCACAATGTTTTATTTTTATACTAGGTGTAGTATAGGCTAGCGCTTGACTGTGATCACACCTGATGGAAAGTGATGATACAGTCTAAGGTGGAACGCGCTTGCCTAGGAGATGTCTATTCACTCTTGATTTGGAGGCGCCCTTGTAAGTGGCAGGAAAGACAAATGTTTTCATAAGGTAGGTATAAAAGGCCCTGATAACCGCACTTGGCCTATGTGGTGGGATATTACCCAAACCCTGTTATTCTATGAGCAGATCCGTGCCCAGCAGTGGGACATCAAAAAACAATTAGACAATCATCAATCAGAGTAGCTTCGGTTGATTAGCTTTGCTGGCGCTCGCCCGTGCTCGTAGCGACTGTATGGCAGCGCGTGCGCAGACAGCGCGGCTCCTGATAAATAGGTAGATATTTACATGACATTTCAGGTAGCACTGATAGCTTTACATGACATTTCAGGTAGCACTGATAGCTGCCTGTCGACACGTGGATATTGACTCTCGCCTGCTAGTATGTGGTTATGCCTAATGAGAACAACGGATACCGATTCCGAACAAACTATACTTTCAGGTTTACTCTTAACCGAGTGGTTGTTTGTACCTAAGTACTTATATCTAGGTTCGTTTTGGTTTCTATGTAATTACTTAGGTACTAATAGGAAATTCGGTAATGGTTATTATCTATTTTTGCAATATCAAAAGTTTGCGTCTAAATCCCAGAATCATATCACCTATAAAAAGCTGCAAGCTGGTTGCAGCTTTTTATAGGTCGACTGTCCGGTAGCAAATACAAGATTTTTATTTACTTTTGCTAAAATCAAATAAGTGATAACAATTTAGATTTACTTCCTAGGACCAAGGTAAGTACTAGAATATCCTTGGAAGCTTTCCTCCTAGCTTATGATATGAGTTATGAATTATGATTTAAGACAAATAGTTAGGTAATGTATCCAAACGAATCACGCATGTAACTGTAAGTACCTGTCATTGTATGCACTGTGCATTAATGAATGTAGGTAGATACACGTTGGTAGGTGATAAAAGGTGAACATAGTCGGCAAGTATAATATAGTGGCGGTTTCGCATGATTAAGCTCAGACCTTGACTTTGCTTTGACTTTGGTGATAAAATACTCGCAACGAGATTATTACGACAGGGCGGCGGTATGTTATGTAGCCAAGCTATATACTTAAAGTTTTATTGTTTCGGCTTTAAAGTTCGTCTCAACCCATTTTATATCCCACGGCCAGGCTCGGGTCTATCCGGATGAGAGGAAATTAGCCCACCATGCTGGCCAAATGCAGTTGGCGGACTTCGCACACTATCATGCATTAAATCTGTAGCATGCAGGATTCCTCATGTTTTCCTAACGCATCAAATTCCGAAAAGTCAGTGCGTACTGCGTACTGCCAACCCAGTAAAATCCAATTGTATATTTAAAGTAGTGAGAGACACACGTAATAAGTCAATAGTCATTGACGTAAGCATAACCACCCATAACTATTACTTATTCCATTTGAAAAAAGAAATTACTGGGTTAGGTACGGTCCACTACTGGGCACGGGGCTGATCTCCGAAGGAAGTAGTGAATTGTTAGGCCAGGCAAGAGCCAAATGGTTTAGGCAGGTTTCACACACTTTTATTTGGACCTTACGGAGAATAATCGCGAGAGTTCTAGACTTCAGATCTACTTATTCTGTAGGTACCCAAATATCAAATAATACTTAAACATAAGAATCTCGGCTTGCGTATATACTCAAGATTTTATATCAATTATCAATGCGATATCAAACTTAAAAACAAACGAATTCAGTGACTGATAGGCAATAAGGTGATAAGTACCTACTTACACTGATAAAAACATTAAGACGATAAGTAGGAAAACTTTCCAAAGGATTATTTTTTCATGAAGGCAAAGGGTCCATTTTGGTTGTGCCTGAATCCGGAATGAAGAGATCCGCACAAGGAACATGGTCACTGACATACCTATATCCAAAACCATTAGCAAGCTGACGTGGCAGGACACTTGGCCCGAGTTGGTAGGACACGCGATGGCGGGTTGAGCCGAAAAGTCCTGAGGTGGAGACCGCATACAAGCAAGCGCGCTCTAGGTTAAAAAGCTGGTAAACTTAGTTTTAAGTCGACTTGTAGTTATCATCATTATTATGCAAGAAATGTCATACCGACGTTCGCAAGAGCCTGTATGTTAGGCCTATGTGAAATAAAGATATTTTGATTGATTTGATTGATTTTGGAAGCGGGAAGCAGCTGGATGAGGAAGGCTGGTGCCGGGGTGAGGTGAGGCTCGCTTGGAGAGCCCTTTGTCCAAAAGTTAACGTCCGCAGACTGATGTAGGGACGGCTATGATGATGAAGATAGAAACTCGTTTGATGGACAAGTATTGAATCTTTATAGCAGGTCGGTATCTACCTCGTACCTATAGGTTTGTAATGGAAAAGGATGACAGCTCCAGCATTACTCATATCCCTTTTTGTTTTATGAGACGCCTAGTAATGTCGCCGGCTAGTGTCATTTTTTTGTTGCTGAGAATGACAAGACAAGCGAGACGTTTACTGATACGCCTGCTTCTGTCAGCTGCAGTGCTTCACAGGACTTTGCATCGGAATGTGCGAAACACAATCGCTCGTCATCCTGAGACATCATTCAATCTCGTTACCGTTTGCCTATTTCACCGGACGGACTCTGACATTATAGAGTGAAGGAAGAGTTCTACCACCTTCAGGCTTCAAGTATCTGGACGTCGAAGATACTTGCAAAGATTATAGAGTAAGAGGTATTTACTTGCTTCATTGCCGGCATAGACAGCCTTACAAAAAAGCTTTTGCAGTCATCAACGAATCAACGAGTAGGTACCGTAGGTTCCCTCTTGCAGACGCCGTAGATAGCAATCCCAGACGCCCTTAATAGCCAGTGACCTTGGGTCTGACCCTGACCTTCACTGAAAGTGGCTATTTTAAGGGTCAGCCCTAGGTCAACCCAATGGGTGTTGCAAAAGGGAGTGTTCGTATGAGATCTCGGAGGCACTTGAGCGCTGAGTATGTCCGAGGGGGTTTAGTGGGTAAAAATCCCACATAATCCAATCTACTAACAGATTCGATATCTCTATAAAAATTTCCCCTCGAAAAAAAGAGGTACTATAGGTACGCAATGACCACTCCCGATCCACACTCAGGTAATCAGCACACGACACCAGACACACCGTGTTTCCTAATTCGAATTTTAAAAATCTTGTTGAATCTTATAAGATTAGCAAATTGCAATTATTTTCTTTAAATTCTGCATGAGTCATTCATGTTCTACAGCCATTTTATGAACATCAATCTAGAACCTAGCTGTCTCAAGAAAAATTGTTAACGATAATCTTTCAATCGAATAGGTAGAGTCAAATAGTTGGCCCGAGAATTCAAGTAAGATTCATCTACGTTACGAGATTCTGAAATAATTTCTTAAAAGTTAAAGGATTTTTCACCATTGACCTTTTTAAATCTATAGCAATTCCACTCATGGTTGAGGATATAAATAGGTACCTACTTGTAACAAGCTTACATAAACTGTGAGGATCTACTCGTAGGTCTCCGATTCATTCAGAGATAAACCTAAGCATGTACATTGTACAACTACTTACATAAAATGGCGATTGGCGATGCTCGAATTCGCTTAGGTAAAACTTGCCACACGCCTTTATCAACGTTGGTTCAGAATTGCCTATTGTTGATCAACTGCGTATTAATAATAGTAATTACCTACTAATTTCGTAATCACTTCGCATTTACCTACGTGCTTTATAGTAGCACCTATGGCCACCTACAACAAAGTTCAAGGTCGCGCGCCAAGGTCACACAGGCCCAACAAAGAAGTGGATTTGAAAACCCTTACTTGGGAATTATCTATGGCCTAAATATAAATCTTTCTAACGGATAATAAGTGGCACCTTGTGGATATATCAGGAAGGCCAGTGTGGGCACATTTCCATTACAGTCCAATCTAATAAGCCGCCCGTCGATTGAGCTCGCTCGATAAACCGGTATGCTAATAGGAATCAAATAATAATGCCGGCAACAATTGTAAGCGATTCGGCCTTGTTTTGTTTTTTTTTTTTTCCATTTTGCATAATTCTATTTTATTTACCGAACCCGTCGAGCGAGTCGGACGGGTCGGGACTCGGGTCACACACGGTTTTGATAAAAGGTTGTTTAGTGTTGACTGTTGACTCGTAATCGCATCGCAAGTAGGCAGTAGGCACGTATAGCTTGCAAACCGGCCGGCGAATGTGGATCGTGAGCGTGCCGCTCGTGGCGGAGCCGGCGCGGCCCCGGGCCGGGCACTCACCGGTGTCGGCGCGGTCGGCCTCGTCGTCAGACTCGGTGCCGGAGTCCCGCTCCTCCACCTGCAACAGAAACGGATCCTCAGACTCGGATCGTTGCGGCCGTCATCGCCGCGCACCGCCAACGCAGCCGCTCGCGAGTCTCCGTCGGCCTGCAAGCGTCGAGCCTCCGAGGACCGCGAGGCGCGAGAGGGCCGCGCGCCGCGAAACTGGCGATCGTTCCGCTCCTTTGTTCTCGCGAGCGGCGGCCATTTTCTGGTGGCGGTGCGACCTTCGCGGCGCGGAGCCGGCCGACACCCACCTTCTCGGAAACGTTCTCCTCATTCAACGAATGCGTCCGGAGCTTATGCGTCAGGAACTTGAGCATATTGAGCCGCGGCTCGTCCGAGTCCACACTCACTCACTCGCGTCACGCCCGGCCCGCCCGGCACGACCGCACTCCGCGCGACTGGCACGCCGGCACGCCTACGGCGAGCGTTCCGACACCATCCTCGACCTCATAACATATCCGCACAGCACGCGCGACGAGCACCGACCGCCTCCCTCGAACGCCGGACTACTACTAGTCGGAGTAGCCTTGCGTACGACGCAGTCAGCTGAAGTGGGTACACCTCATTAATGTCGAAAGGGCCTAACGGCGATCGCACCGAGTACCACCGCTCGCGGCCCCGCGCGGCGCCGGGGCTTCGGGACTCAGCTCGGACGGGCTCCCGGAACACCTCATGAGCCGAAAACCAGCTCAGATTCGGCGTAAATAGCTATCGAGTGCCACTCGAAACGGTCTCGCCCGGCGACCCATTGATGACAAAGAACCGGAACACGCAGAGATCGGACGCGATTGGACAAAACATTACAGAATAGGATCGAAATTTAGTGCAACATCGTGCGTCCCGCTCGCGGCCGGAGCGCGCCGGAGGCTCGCCTCCAACGATCGCCTCGCGTCGGCGCGGCAGACAGGGACGGCGATGCCGGCGCGTTACATAATACCCGCCGATAATACATCGCCGATAACGACTTGCGTGCAAGAGACTAGCGTGGATACGCCTCGACGTGCACTCCTCCATCGAAATCTATCTACTATTCGACCTCTAAAGCTTGAGTTTTATAAGAGGAACCACGAAAACGTGAGGCAGGAAACCAGTTTAACTAATACCATCAGTTAACCAGGTTTCATTTAACGTGAAATCAACGGGTCTGCCCGCGAAATTCAAAATTTTCGTCGTTTTTTGCAATTTGTACGCTAATTAGACATGATAGGCTTATGGCAATCAATTTGCGAGAATGGCAGTATCATCTTTACATGATTATATCAAAATCTTTGCATAAAAATGTGTATCCTAGGAAATTAGTCCGAGTATCGAGTTTTATTTGAGTAACTCGCAAATCTTGGACTAATTTCTTTAGCTCGACACTTTCGAGCAGAGATTTTTATATAAACACGTGAAGCAGATATTGGGATTATCGCGATTCGACGGCCATAAGCCTATTATGTCTTATTAGCTTAAAAATCGCGAAAAACCACGAAAAATTTGAATTTCGCGGGCACAGCCGTGGTGTGCTCCTTAAACTGCCCCATTTGTTTTCATAACATCTTAAAACATTCCCATACCATCCAACTGGATTTGATAAGTACGTTTCATAAACTACTTTAATTCAATACAGGATATTCGATCGCCACATCTATAGTACTTATCGTTCATACATCATACAGTCGGCGTAATGAATAGCGGCCATATCTGCCCGTACCTGCGTGCGTGCGGCCGCCGAACGCTGCCGACCGCGAACGAGCGCGGCCGAGCGCTGCACTCGCGCCTGCGGCAAAGGGTTGAGGCGAGAGCGGCCGATTTAAAAACCAGCAGTACGACCGGCTAAAAATATATCCTTAATTAAATAACTATAAATTATGTCAAAACATGGGAGTTGACCAATCACAAGGCTTGAAAATCACGTTTTGACATTTTAAAGCAGTACATTTTAGCCGATCGCCCTGCTGAGCCCATAGGCCATAACTTACGAGTACATTCCACTCCAATCTAGCTAGGAGAACACATTGAATTCAACAGGACTGATTAATTTGTTTTGATATTATTTGATTTGATTCTGTATGGTGCATAATCACCATAGGTGCATGCGAAATCGTAGATTTCGCATTGTGAAGTCAACATCTCCTGAGGATGTCCCGGTGTCGGGACGAAACGTGCGTCCGAAGAAAGTGATAGAAAATTTGGGTGGTGTTTCATGTGGATGGTGTTCCTGCATATTGCACCATACAGAATCCTTTCAAGTAGCGGATAATAGCAAAACAAATTAATCAGTCCTGCTAATTATGGATTTCGGCAAAATAACGCCTGCTTCCATT
This sequence comes from Coenonympha glycerion, assembly GCA_963855885.1. NCBI lineage: Eukaryota > Metazoa > Arthropoda > Insecta > Lepidoptera > Nymphalidae > Coenonympha > Coenonympha glycerion. Next base: position 16,714,670 of record OY979635.1, read on the forward strand.
CAATACATTGAATGAAATCCTGCCAAAAGAGTTTACAGTCCGGTTCACGAAAGAAATTCCTCAGCTCAAGTGTATTTAGTGGATAATACTTATGGCAGTTAAGACCAGTTTTCTTTACGGGATTTACTTTTACAGCCTTTTATTTGTGATAGGATTCATCATTATTGTTGGTTATGTTGGGATACTCTTCAATCAGACGACTTGACTGTATTTATGGAACATTTATTAAAAATAAGTAACAAAGTTAATTGCTTTGTACAAGAGATGATAAAACACGCTGTTTGATTTTGCACAAATTGCAATTTTGCTGGACTACCCCTTTGCTTTGCAAGACAATAAGTAATGGTATTATGCTGATTTGGCATTAACCGGGAAATATACCAACACGACTATTCTGCTTAAAAATTAAGGCACACATTAATTATGCAAGGCACTTTAGTGGCATCTTTTGCAAAATCAAACAATAACAGAATAAGATGATATTCAATTAGTTTTTAAGAGCTCGTAAAATGGTGATAAAAAGAAAACAAAACCCGGCTGAGTTTGTCGTGGGCTCAGCATGCATGCATAGCGCGTTAGAACCCTCGCAAACTTAATTTTACGTCGACTAGTAGTTTATCACCATAACACAGTATATCACAAATAAAGTATTGACCTATTACAAGATTCTTCACATTAGGCATTTGTGAAACAAAGATATTTTGAAGTATCATACTTTTTACACCTAAAAATATTTATTTTCACTTAAAATCTAGGAATTATGATGTGCCCAAATAAATGATTTGTTTTGTTCCATTTCATGGAAAACTGTTTAAAATTACTATTGATATACAACGTGAATGTTGTAATGTTCTGTCATATTTCAATAGCGAAAACGTCATAAAGCGAAGCAAACCAGTATAAATCGGAGAAACTATAAAATAAGACTGTTTAAACTAATATTCTCTGCCTTTTGATTGTGTATGAAAAGTGTTTAGCAGCATAAATCATAAAATTTCAAATATCAAATACAAATTCCTGCTTCGTGATTATCAATCGAAATCTATCTTAGAATAAGATTTTTAACAATCGAAAACGATCGATTTAAGCTCCAAAAGAAAATAATTAATTATTTAACGTTTATAACCAAAGTACTAAAAACAGCAACAAAAACTACTTACATTTTTACATAATACTTAACTTAAATACTTTAAACAAAACATCACAAATCTTATGATTTTTTTTCTCTATTTAACTTCCAAATAAATTAATGTTTAGAGATTTTGATCATTATTATGCACAGTTACTGAATAGTCAGTTTCATAAACTAAGTTAAAAAGTCCAGTGTACAACGTCAAAATTCATCAATAAAACAGTATAAAACCCCCCATAATCTACTTTATTTGAGATCAAAAATGTTTGTAAAAAGCTTTACTGAATTTATACTTCTCTACCACTTTGAAATTGTGATGTAAAAAAACTTAAATAGTACTTAATTGTTAATTTTACCTTAGAAAACTCGTACTTAGGAGTAAATTATTTACAAACATGTATAAAATTTACGTAAGAAACTACAAAATAAAGATTTCTAAAATATACATTAGACTAATTTCATATACTAAATTAAAAGAGAGATAATAATATTATTATGTATATTGTGTTGGTCTAGACTCTGCGTTTTTGTAATCTCTTTAGCCTATATTCCGATTTTTAATTTGATGCATTATTAGCTCATTTGGTAAATTAATTAACCAAAAAAATATATATATAAATAATAAATATATAGAGGACAACATCACATACATTGCTCCGATCCCATAGTAAGTAGCTTATGCACTTGTGTTATGGAAATCAGAAACAACGAAGGTACCACAACACCCAGACCCGAGACAATGTAAAAAAATTATTTTTCTACATTGACCCGGCCGGGGATCGAACCCGGAACCTTAGAGATGGCGGCGCCTTGAAAACCGGCACGCTAACCACTCAACCACGGAGGTCGTCATATAGGCCATATATATAATTGTATAGAACATTTAGTCCAGCGTACTTGTATTATAGAGGTCAGTGACTGCATCAAAATAAAAGTTGGGAGTATAGATGATTGATCTCTACCAGTGGGTATACAGTATACATTATGCAGACGATTATTTATAATAGCGCTCGACCACCAGAGATGTGAACGACACGTCACACATCACGTTATTCTATAGGCTCATTTCACACTAAACTACAGTGCGACAAGGCTATTTTGGCGCGTGGCCAAAGTCTGAACTAGCGCCGCTATCTTGTGCTACTGTTTGATAGTTCGCTCTGTCAGTATATCACTATAGTATGTTGTGTTGTTTTTGCTTAGTATTAACTATTTAAAACTAAAATTGAAGTAAAATCGAGGAGATTTTATTTTATGGCTGCCTTTGTTGTGCAACAGCGCCCTCCTTCAAGTGCCAAGAGAGCCTTGTCGGACTGTAGCTACGCAGCACATTTCTAGAGGCCATAGACGGATTGTATCTTTGTCCTCATCACTCTTACGAATATGTTGACGACGTTTCACCTAACTACTAGAGACTAAGCCATATATCGAATGGATAGAGTGTAGTCATGAAGATGCTTTATGTAAAAACTGAACCAAGCGGGCGAATCCACGGTCGAAACACAGTACACAAATAATTTAAAAATTAAAAAACACGACTAACCTCTGGTAAAACTAGTTTTTCCAAAAAAATATAGCCTATGTTACTCGGAATGATGTAAGGATTCTGTCGATACCCCATATGTCCAAATCTATTGTGCCATTCAGAAGTAATGATGGAATTAAGAAACTCACATACATACATACATACATGAACCCTAAAAACATTACAGTGCGACAAGGCTATCTTGGCGCGTGGCCAACATCGGAACTAACGCCGTTACCTTGTGATATTATTTGCTAGTGCGCTCTGTCGGTATATCGATATTGTATGTTGTGTTGTTTTTGCTTGGTATTAATTAAAATAAAACTAAAATTGAAGTAAAGTTGAGCAGATTTTATTTTCTGACCGACTTTGTTCTCTAAATGTCATTCAAGTGCCAAGAGAGCCTTGGGACTGTATACTCCTTTTTTGGGCAGTCGTGAAAAATTATGAACGCACAGCGCGAGCGGGGTTCAGGTTCACTCCAACAAATATTTTTGTTACTATTTACGAATTCTTATCTCGAGTCGTGACCGATAGCGGACTCGCCGGTGTTCAAAACAACGTGACGTTAAAATAACGCAGTTACAATTCAAACTATTTTAGACGCACTTCCGCCCGCGACTTTTAAACTTAGGGTTTTAAGGTGTTGCGGCCCTACCAGCCCGCGAAATTCAAATTTCATTTAGTTTTTCGCAAATATTAGACTAACTACACATTGTAGATTTATGACAATGCATTTTGCGGGCCTACTTTTTATGCATCTACATGTTTTTAATAGAAACTTTGCTCGAAAGTTCCCACTCATCTCATATTGGTTCCCGAAAGATAATTTTTTGCAGTTTCCCAGATTTCGAGCTATCGGGAACCAATATGAAGTAAATGAGTATTGTTGAGCAGTTTTTATTAAAAACATGTAGATGCATAAATTTTGTGCCCGCAAAACTCATTGCCATTAGCCTTACTATACACCTAGCCCACTATTAGCGAAAAAGTAAATAAAATTTGAATTTTTGCGCCCGGATGGTACCCATCCCCATTAAAGGCGCTAATAAGGGTTCCATACCAAAATGGTAAAAATGGAACCCTTATGGTGAGACTTTCTCCGTCCGTCCGTCCGTCCGTCTGTCACACTCATTATTTCAGTAACTATTAAAGCTATGGACCTGAAATTTGGAATAGTTGTAGGTAATTGCGGCGCGCCGTTATTGCAATCATAAAAAATTGAAAATCTTTTTTATTTTTATTTAAAAAGGGGGGAAAACCGGGTCGTCAAAATTTCAAAATGAGATAACAATATTGAGTAGGGTATCATAAGAACGGGCGTTACTTGTGTATTCTAAAACCAATTTTTATTTATTTTTATGCTTGATAGTTTTCGATTTATTAGACAAACTGTCGAAAAAAATACCGTTCCCCCCCTTATCTCCGAAGATTACCGATCGAAAAATCTGAAATAATTGTGATCAATAGAAATAAACGTATATTTTACAGGAAAAATAAAATCAACTCTCTAACTATTATACTTTTTTTTAAAATAACAATAAACCGGCTAAAACAAAGTTATGTTTGCGGTTTGCCAACAAAAGTACCTACATGTAAATTATACTGGTAAATTCATGAACCAAAGTGATTCTTTTAATGTTTAACTTCTTTTGGTATAGAACCCTCGGTGCGCGAGTCCGACTCGCACTTGGCCGGTTTTTTTTTATTTTTGACCCTCTTTTTCAGTTCTTATTCTTTTGAACAAGTGATTCTTTCCACGTTTTACTTCTTTTACAGTATGGAACCCTCGGTGCGGGCCCTCGGTCCGACTCGCACTTGGCCGGTTTTTTTATTGAGTTAAGTGACTGGTCCGCCTATTGTTAGCCGTAACAGCCTATGCAGCATAAATATGACTAGCTTAACGGTGAAGGAGAATATAAGAAAAACTGCATACCTGTGCATCTAAAGATGTGCGAAGCCCAACCAGTGCTTGATTGGTGGGTCATGCCCATGCCCAGCAGTGGGACATAAATAGAAAACAGCCAAACAGACCCGCGTCTCTATGACTCAACTATGCGATTTCTTAGATTGCTTTTGAGAGCGCGGATATGCGATACAGAGGCTCGATCGGCCAAAGCTTTTAGCTTGTGACGCATCTATCTCTCTTCTCCTCCATCGTTTCTTATCACGTTATCACGTTATCACGTAAAATTATCGTTACCCTGCTTTGCAGACAACAATTTTTTTTCGAATCGCACAGATGACTCATGGGTAGAGCCCATAGAGGGCCTCATTCGGTAGCCGTGAGAGCTCGCTGCGGAGGTCACTCGAACACCAGTATGTTGTCCCAGTACTTGTCGTTGCCGCGCGCGTACTCGCGGAAGTCGTCCAGCGCGCTCGAGAACTGTGCCAGCAGCAGCCGCGCGTCCGCGTCCAGCGGCGCCTGCGGAGCCGGCTGCTCCAGCGTGGGCGGCGGCAGCGCGGGCGACAGGTGCGAGAGCAGCGCGTGCGTCGCGGCGGGCAGCACGTAGCGCCGCAGCGGCGTGAGCGCGGGCACCGCGTCCGCGTGCTCCAACCCGGCCACCCTGCAATGCGCAGAGTGCTCCATGTATGACCCTTTTTATGTGATAAATATTCGAATACCATTTTTCACACAAACTTAACTTACAGGGACTTATGAAGTCAAAAGTGTTAAATATCTATGAATATTATGATTACTCTTTCACGACTTAAAAATAAGTCCACGAGCGTTCCTACGCGCTCGCCGCTGAGAAGAAGCCCACAAAGAACTCAGGCAGGTATCGTTTTTTGTAACCATTAGTAATGTTATACGGCAGCTTCTAACTACAGCAGCAGCGCGTCATCGCAACGATGGTCAGCGTTGCCGGTGCCGGTACTCACGTCGCGACGTAGTACTTCTTGTAGGGCGGCGGGTCGGCGAGCGCCGCGTCGGCCAGCAGGCGCAGCGCCAGCAGCAGCTGCGCGTCCGCCGCGTGCGGCACGCGCCACGCCACGCGCCGGAACAGCAGCGGGGCCTGCGTTTATATACACACTTCACTACCGAGTACATCAACTTCTTCGGCGTCATCTTGTTAATACTACGTTCTCGTAATTGTTAAAAGAATTATAGTATACCTCGAGATTGGGCAGCCCCTCGTGGTCGCGGGTGGTGGTCGCGCAGCAGACGGCGAGCGCCGGGCTCTGCAGCAGCAGCACGCTGGTGTTGGCGCGCAGCAGCAGCGCGCGCAGCCACGCCGCGCCCGCCGGCGCCGCCGCCGCCTCCGCCTCCGCGCTGTACAGGTCCACCACCTGCAACGATCACCGACATACAACATGTACCAAACATTTGAAAATCGGTCACTATACTCCGACTTTTAATTCGATTCGTTTCTAAATGTCATTGAGTTACTTAAATAAGCTGAAGCTGAGTATAATCCAAGTATTTTTTTTACATAAAGTAACTTTGTTTAGAAAGCCTCGTATCTTATTTGTTCTTAAATTTAAAGCTGTTTAAATGAAATAAAAGTCGGAGTGTAGTTAAGCCAACTGTTGTCGGTTTTAGCCTGCCAGCCGGAGCTTTCAGCGAGGCAGCTCTGAAATCCCATACTCAGAGAATGGGAACCGCGAGAGTGTGTAGTCCAAGTGTAAGGAGCAGCAGTGCGTGCACTCACCCTGCAGCCCGTGACGTGGTGCAGCAGCTGCGCCAAGAGCTTGGCCGCGCGCCGCAAGTCGCGTACAGCAGCAGGATCGTGTCCACCGCGACAGACGCCTGCGACCAGTGCGCGTGCACTCACCCTGCAGCCCGTGACGCGGTGCAGCAGCTGCGCCAGGAGCTTGGCCGCGCGCCGCAAGTCGCGTACAGCAGCAGGATCGTGTCCACCGCGACAGACGCCTGCGACCAGTGCGCGTGCACTCACCCTGCAGCCCGTGACGCGGTGCAGCAGCTGCGCCAGGAGCTTGGCCGCGCGCCGCAAGTCGCGTACAGCAGCAGGATCGTGTCCACCGCGACAGACGCCTGCGACCAGTGCGCGTGCACTCACCCTGCAGCCCGTGACGCGGTGCAGCAGCTGCGCCAGGAGCTTGGCCGCGCGCCGCAAGTCGCGTACAGCAGCAGGATCGTGTCCACCGCGACAGACGCCTGCGACCAGTGCGCGTGCACTCACCCTGCAGCCCGTGACGCGGTGCAGCAGCTGCGCCAGGAGCTTGGCCGCGCGCCGCAAGTCGCGTACAGCAGCAGGATCGTGTCCACCGCGACAGACGCCTGCGACCAGTGCGCGTGCACTCACCCTGCAGCCCGTGACGCGGTGCAGCAGCTGCGCCAGGAGCTTGGCCGCGCGCCGCAAGTCGCGTACAGCAGCAGGATCGTGTCCACCGCGACAGACGCCTGCGACCAGTGCGCGTGCACTCACCCTGCAGCCCGTGACGCGGTGCAGCAGCTGCGCCAGGAGCTTGGCCGCGCGCCGCAAGTCGCGTACAGCAGCAGGATCGTGTCCACCGCGACAGACGCCTGCGACCAGTGCGCGTGCACTCACCCTGCAGCCCGTGACGCGGTGCAGCAGCTGCGCCAGGAGCTTGGCCGCGCGCCGCAAGTCGCGTACAGCAGCAGGATCGTGTCCACCGCGACAGACGCCTGCGACCAGGTGCGCGTGCACTCACCCTGCAGCCCGTGACGCGGTGCAGCAGCTGCGCCAGGAGCTTGGCCGCGCGCCGCAAGTCGCGTACAGCAGCAGGATCGTGTCCACCGCGACAGACGCCTGCGACCAGTGCGCGTGCACTCACCCTGCAGCCCGTGACGCGGTGCAGCAGCTGCGCCAGGAGCTTGGCCGCGCGCCGCAAGTCGCGTACAGCAGCAGGATCGTGTCCACCGCGACAGACGCCTGCGACCAGTGCGCGTGCACTCACCCTGCAGCCCGTGACGCGGTGCAGCAGCTGCGCCAGGAGCTTGGCCGCGCGCCGCGAGTCGCGTACAGCAGCAGGATCGTGTCCACCGCGACAGACGCCTGCGACCAGTGCGCGTGCACTCACCCTGCAGCCCGTGACGCGGTGCAGCAGCTGCGCCAGGAGCTTGGCCGCGCGCCGCGAGTCGCGTACAGCAGCAGGATCGTGTCCACCGCGACAGACGCCTGCGACCAGTGCGCGTGCACTCACCCTGCAGCCCGTGACGCGGTGCAGCAGCTGCGCCAGGAGCTTGGCCGCGCGCCGCGAGTCGCGTACAGCAGCAGGATCGTGTCCACCGCGACAGACGCCTGCGACCAGTGCGCGTGCACTCACCCTGCAGCCCGTGACGCGGTGCAGCAGCTGCGCCAGGAGCTTGGCCGCGCGCCGCAGTCGCGTACAGCAGCAGGATCGTGTCCACCGCGACAGACGCCTGCGACCAGTGCGCGTGCACTCACCCTGCAGCCCGTGACGCGGTGCAGCAGCTGCGCCAGGAGCTTGGCCGCGCGCCGCAAGTCGCGTACAGCAGCAGGATCGTGTCCACCGCGACAGACGCCTGCGACCAGTGCGCGTGCACTCACCCTGCAGCCCGTGACGCGGTGCAGCAGCTGCGCCAGGAGCTTGGCCGCGCGCCGCAAGTCGCGTACAGCAGCAGGATCGTGTCCACCGCGACAGACGCCTGCGACCAGTGCGCGTGCACTCACCCTGCAGCCCGTGACGCGGTGCAGCAGCTGCGCCAGGAGCTTGGCCGCGCGCCGCAAGTCGCGTACAGCAGCAGGATCGTGTCCACCGCGACAGACGCCTGCGACCAGTGCGCGTGCACTCACCCTGCAGCCCGTGACGCGGTGCAGCAGCTGCGCCAGGAGCTTGGCCGCGCGCCGCAAGTCGCGTACAGCAGCAGGATCGTGTCCACCGCGACAGACGCCTGCGACCAGTGCGCGTGCACTCACCCTGCAGCCCGTGACGCGGTGCAGCAGCTGCGCCAGGAGCTTGGCCGCGCGCCGCAAGTCGCGTACAGCAGCAGGATCGTGTCCACTGCGACAGACGCCTGCGACCAGTGCGCGTGCACTCACCCTGCAGCCCGTGACGCGGTGCAGCAGCTGCGCCAGGAGCTTGGCCGCGCGCCGCAAGTCGCGTACAGCAGCAGGATCGTGTCCACCGCGACAGACGCCTGCGACCAGTGCGCGTGCACTCACCCTGCAGCCCGTGACGCGGTGCAGCAGCTGCGCCAGGAGCTTGGCCGCGCGCCGCAAGTCGCGTACAGCAGCAGGATCGTGTCCACCGCGACAGACGCCTGCGACCAGTGCGCGTGCACTCACCCTGCAGCCCGTGACGCGGTGCAGCAGCTGCGCCAGGAGCTTGGCCGCGCGCCGCAAGTCGCGTACAGCAGCAGGATCGTGTCCACCGCGACAGACGCCTGCGACCAGTGCGCGTGCACTCACCCTGCAGCCCGTGACGCGGTGCAGCAGCTGCGCCAGGAGCTTGGCCGCGCGCCGCAAGTCGCGTACAGCAGCAGGATCGTGTCCACCGCGACAGACGCCTGCGACCAGTGCGCGTGCACTCACCCTGCAGCCCGTGACGCGGTGCAGCAGCTGCGCCAGGAGCTTGGCCGCGCGCCGCAAGTCGCGTACAGCAGCAGGATCGTGTCCACCGCGACAGACGCCTGCGACCAGTGCGCGTGCACTCACCCTGCAGCCCGTGACGCGGTGCAGCAGCTGCGCCAGGAGCTTGGCCGCGCGCCGCAAGTCGCGTACAGCAGCAGGATCGTGTCCACCGCGACAGACGCCTGCGACCAGTGCGCGTGCACTCACCCTGCAGCCCGTGACGCGGTGCAGCAGCTGCGCCAGGAGCTTGGCCGCGCGCCGCAAGTCGCGTACAGCAGCAGGATCGTGTCCACCGCGACAGACGCCTGCGACCAGTGCGCGTGCACTCACCCTGCAGCCCGTGACGCGGTGCAGCAGCTGCGCCAGGAGCTTGGCCGCGCGCCGCAAGTCGCGTACAGCAGCAGGATCGTGTCCACCGCGACAGACGCCTGCGACCAGTGCGCGTGCACTCACCCTGCAGCCCGTGACGCGGTGCAGCAGCTGCGCCAGGAGCTTGGCCGCGCGCCGCAAGTCGCGTACAGCAGCAGGATCGTGTCCACCGCGACAGACGCCTGCGACCAGTGCGCGTGCACTCACCCTGCAGCCCGTGACGCGGTGCAGCAGCTGCGCCAGGAGCTTGGCCGCGCGCCGCAAGTCCTCACAGTCGCGCGCGTACAGCAGCAGGATCGTGTCCACCGCGCGCGGCTCGCGGGGCCGCGACAGACGCCTGCGACCAGTGCACTAGTAAACTCCACGTTCGTTGCAAAAATGATGATGATTCCAGTAAACGGTAGCCTTTGATACTGCTGCCATTCCGGGAAAATTACCACCACTCTTACTCCTGCAGTTTTTTTACGCCCATGGGTTTTTTTAAGGATTGCTTTCGCATCGCTTTCAAACGAAATTCTAAAAATCTCATAAGAACGCGCGGAGTCACGTGATCAATTAAGCGTTCATTTTCATACATTTTTGAATTTAATTCCGTTTCCATCTCTTCGTACTACCAGCACCTGGTGAATGTTATATAAGGCTAATATGATAACGTTATCTCGTATCGACGTACTGTGTGCTCTCGAAGATCCACCTCAAGAGCGTGTTCTGCTGCAGCTGTCCGCTGCGCACGCCGCGCCGTTGCCGCAGCAGCAGCAGCAGCAGCAGCGCCGGCAGCAGCGCCGCGCCCACGCCGCCCAGCGCCCACCACAGCGCCGCCGCCCGCGCCTGCACCGCCACCGTCGGGTCCGGCCACGCCGTGTGATCTGCAGAGGCCGAAATAACACTGAGAGCGCGCCTAAAAACCACGTGACCGAATGAAAACAAATCAAAGCAAAATCTACTTCTACTTGTAGTAGGGGATCCCAAGTAAGGTCGACCTTCACCGAGCTGTTTATTGGATGAAAATTATTTTATATCCAATTTAATATGTCAATAAATATATCGCAAGTGGGGCCTAAAAAATTTCAGTCCAGGATATGATTAAGAATTTAAAAAAAATCCATTGTAACATGGACTTCTATTTGTTAGAGTTCCGTTGACATCTTAGTTCAAATTAGATTGGATGAGCGATTCAGGTCGCAAATTGCAATTGTGCATACTTTCCTCAGCCAGGAAAATATTTCTGGCAAAAAGCACTATTTATAACATCCAGTCTTATTTGAACTACGATGTCAACTAAACTGTAACAAATTGGAGTCCATGTTACAATAGTTTTTTTTTAATTCTTAATTAATCATACCCTGGACTGTTAGGCAACCCACTTGCGATATATTTATTGACATATTTAATTGGATATAAAATAGTTTTCATCCAATAAACAGCTCAGTGAAGGTTGTTGTATAGTGGGATCCTAGACTATTGCTGGGAGTGTTTTACTGTCGGCTGTCAAGTGTCACGCGAAGTACGCTACAGGCTATCTACGTCTGTGAGAACGCCAGGGAGCGTTCGAATTGTCGTATAGTCGATTTTCAAAAGCAGCATGTTTTCTCTATTCGGTCACGTGGTTATTCTACAGTCACGTGGTTTGTTCATACATTTTTATCTACTGTCGTGAACGATAAACGACTGTCACTATGTCTAGCCCCGCCGGACGGCCTCTTTGGCTTTTGAAGGGAGCTGCGCTGGCTGGGAGAGGGAAAAGGTCCAAAAAGCAATGTAGGTCGCTTATCGCTGTAAAAAAGAACCGGCCAAGTGCGAGTCGGACTCGCGCACCGAGGGTTTCATACCATAAAAGAATCACTTTTGTTCATGACTTTACGAGTATAATTTACATGTAGGTACTTTTGTTGGCGAGCCGCAAACCTAACTTTGTTTTTGGTGGTTTATTGTTATTATCAAACAATTTTCAATATTTTATGAGTGCTATGGCGTTGGGTCACTATTACCTTAAACTATTCCAAATTTCAAGGCGATAGCTTTGATAGTTACTGAAATAATCGAGTATGATAGACGGACGGACGGACGGAGAAAATCTCACCATAAGGGTTCCATTTTTACAAAATTGGTATGGAACCCTAAAAACTCTCAAACGGAATTACTACTATTGTATCGTGTGGACAGGGTGTAATCATCGGCAAACGTGGAGAACTCACTGAAGTTGAAGATGATCTTGGAGAAGTCATGGTCGTTGACGATGAGCGAGGTCCAGGGCGCGTCGTACACGAACTCGGCCCGGTACGCGCCGGGCGCGGCGCGCGCGCGGCAATTCACCCGCAACGGCGACTTCGTGGTGCAGTTCATGTATATCTGTAATGATTTTACTAAATTCATTTAAAAATTTACTAGCTGGGAGTTTCTTTTTTGCAGAGTTCGCCCCGATAAGTACCGACACAACGTCAGATATTCCGCCGTGAAGCAATACCAAAACAACTTTGCCATAAACTAATACCAGAAAAGCATGTGCAGAGTTGGTAAACCCCCAACCGAGAACATGGAGAGCATCAATGCAGAATCAGCTGGGCTGGTAAGAAATCATGGTGTTTACAGTTTGGCAATCAATTTAGGTGATCCGAATCCAACAGAGGACATCCATAAGCGACGCGCAACGGCTGCCTTGAATACCATTGCAGCTCGTAGGGAGCGGCGGCGGAAATGACGTCTAGTAGAGTCTGCCCTAGAGGAGAGTGACACAAAGGGACAAGAAGGACAAGATAAATAACTTGTAGGGAGCTCATAAAGGCACCCGAACTGAGAAAAGCGCCGAGAGCAAGAACCGTTCGGGTGTCCTCCCGCGTTTCGGCCCAAGAGTCTGAGAGGACAGTGGGACCATGGGACACCTTCCCAGGGTTGGTTGGGACTAGGAGCTGGACTGGCTGAAGTTATACACGCACAATAGAAGACGACTCTAATCGCGCAGAAGTTCCAGGAAGAAGAAAAAGAACAGTAAACGTCCATGTGCTTAAATGACGCGAATCGTACAATGAAATTTCTGGGATCTATACCATGTCTACTTTGGGCAGGTGCATCCCCCTATCCCTACTATCCCTATCCTATCCATCTATCTCCTATCCATCTATTCCTACATCAAGTAAGGCTCTTCTCATCATTTTAAATATTTTATAATAATAACTACTTATGCAAGGAAACGATTAGTAGTTTCATTATTTTATCAGTAGGTACTTAACTGGATATTTGATATTACCAGGATAATGATGTCCAAAATTATCATAAAAAACGGCATTTGGAGGTTTTGAGGAAAATGGGTTATCCTTACATGATAACAGTTTATAAATATGGTAAATCAAAATTATGAGTGGCTGACAAAAAATCTATTTTTGTTTTAGTTAAATTTAATATCTTCAAAAGGATAACTATGTATGTTTTAGTACGAATTTTTATGTTTGTACACAAAATTAGCTTCGGGACATGAAAAACAAATTCCTAGTGCTAATGATTCTTTAAAGTCACAATTTTATTTTCCTAGAATATTTTGAGTTTGGTTCATGAGAAACCTTGATACCGTACCTTTGGTCATCGACCCTACCAGCCCACGAAATTCAAATTTTATTTAGTTTTTCGCAAATATTACACTATCTACACATTGTAGATTTATGGCAATGCATTTTGCAGGCCTACTTTTTATGCATCTACATGTTTTTAATAGAAACTTTGCTCGAAAGTTCCCATTCATCTCATATTGGTTCCCGATAGATAATTTTTTTGCAATTTCCCTGATTTCGAGCTATGGGGAACCAATTTGAAGTAAATGAATATTTTTAAGCAAAGTTTTTATTAAAAACATGTAGATGCATAAATGTTGTGCCCACAAAACTCATTGCCATTAGCCTTTGATTTATAATTAGCCCACTATGAGTGAAAAACTTAATAAAATTTGATTTTTCGCACCTGGATGGTACCCATCGCCCTTAACAACTAGCTAAATGTCACAATACATACTTTTTCATTGGTGCCGTTGGGGGTGATGTGGACGTAGTACACATTGGCGGGGATCACTAGAAGCCATTCCACAACTGTATCATTCCTGAAAACAGCCACAGTGTGGTGATACAGTTTGTGACATTTGTTTGTCTATTTGATTGTGAGTTTCATTTGATTCATATGGGATTTAAATAGCAGAGTTCGAATTTGTATAGGTAATAGGACGTGCCATCAGTGCTCAAGCTGTATGTAAGTGATACTCACTCAACATTCAGATAATTTTGAAATGCCTTGCGGTTGGTAAATTCTTCTATGGTGAACTTGACCTTTGTGTCGTTGTCTCTCACGTAGTGGTACGTGTCAGCTGTGAGCACAGACTCAAATGCGGGCAGTCCCCCAATCTCGGTTTCCCTCACTTGCTGTGAAAAGATGCGGTAGCATGTGGAACTGAATATGGCATCCAGGGTGGCAGTGAAGCAGACCTTAAAGAAATATAACAATAGAATTTTTATATGTATATATACAATAAAATTATGAATGATGACAAATGATGAGAGTAAGAACATTAAATATCAATGATCTCTGCTTAAACTTTTTAAGAACTAGGAAATACAAAAGTAGCATACACTTTAGAAATAGATCACTGCTGGCAGCAGATAAAACTAATCTACTATATAAAAATAAGTCCCGTTTTCCTTCCTGAGGCTTTAACTCCAGAACGCACGAACCGATTTCCACGGTTTTGCATTCATTGGAAAGGTCTCGGGCTCCGTGAGGTTTATAGCAAAGAAAATTCAGGAAAAATTTCAACAGAAAAGCGGGAAAATCTTTTTAGCAGGAAGCCATCTGGTGGCAAACCGGAGTTCGCTGGGTTTGCTAGTGTGCTATATAAACAGCTTCAGTTGTTCTTCCTAGTGGCAGCTGGACTTGGATGGTAGGCAGCGGTGACCACAATAGATCGCAGACAGTTAAAAAGCTACTGGGAGTGAATGAAGCCCTGCATAGAGAATCATCAAGAAGATAAGAGTATAAACAGCTTAGTACTGCATTTTCGAATAAGTTAGTACCATTGGTGTATGGTTGCCATTCTAGCACCTTTCGTCTTTCAATGTTTACTGGTTTTCGGTGGTAGAGGAATGCCTCTTTAAGTAGTCTATGTCCAGGAATTTACGATGTCCATCGGCTCAGATAACCTCAAGCTCATGTTTAAAATTATATTATACCATATTACATAAATATCATGTATGCATAAAAATTTGTTAAAAAATATCGGGGTGACTGAGCTTCGCTCGGTAGTATAACTGCTGGCCAATAGAAGGCAGCAGGAGTCATATTTCTATTTATTTTTTTGTAAATTCGACATTTTCTAAAAATGAATCCTAGCTATCTAGCTAGGATTTATTGCCCCCAAAACCCCCTGTATACTAAATTTCATGAAAATCGTTCAAGTCGTTTCCGAGATTCAGATTATATAGAAATATATATATATATATACAAGAATTGCTTGTTTAAAGGTACAGGATAAACTACAGAATTAGTATCAAACTAGGTTAATAACATTGGTGTAGGGGGGCACAGGAACATAGGCACTGAAGGGAGCTTGAGGAGGCCTTTCCTGAATGGCACTTCAAAAGCAAGGCAAAGGATTCTACCTTTGGAAAGCTCTAAAATAAAGGCTATTTTATTTTATAACATTGGTGTCACTAGAAAAAATTACATCTTCGGTGTGCCTACATCTACGTTTACGGGTCTAGATTAAATGTATTGATTTTTATTTATTGCAGAGGCTGATTGATCGGTAATTCATAACTTCTTGTACTTGTTTAATAAAATTAGCCTCCTAATAACATTTTGAATATTATTGTTTATTTTAATATAAAGATGTCATTGGCACTTGCAGACTGTTGAATGCTTATATACTTACATTAGTACAATTTGTGTTGACAGACACGGGTGCCTCTAATGTAGAATGGATGTGGTGTGCGTGGTACATGGAGTAGGTGCTGTTACATTGCTCAGGTTTTGATATAGAGCTGTAGTAGGTCAACGTGAGCTTCCACTTATTGACGGTATGATTTGCCGGTGTACACCACCTCAGAAGAAACCTGCCTTGAACCTCGAGAGGCTTTAGAAGTAGGCCCGCTTCGCCAGCTTCGTTGTCGTTGCAAATCACATCGTAGAAACTATTATTTGCGTTGGTAACGACACATAAACACAACACCACACACGCTGATTTCATTGTAAATAACTTTAATGGTTTAGTTATAAATAGGACATATTGGAAGAACTTTAATAATAATTTATAAATTTTTAAACCTGAACGAAATATTAGTACCTATTTGCAAGGCCTATTTGATACAAATTACGAATAAAAATGGAAAACTGGAGTCTGGAAACTAGTGGAAAGCAAACGCAAAGGCAAACTGCTAGTGATTATATACTCTTTGGCAAAGTGCAAACTGCAAACTGCCAAAGAGTATAGGTAATTGAAGTGTGACACAGATTAAAGATATAAGTGTGATTACTGATTGAAGTATAATTAGTCAAACTGCACAGCAAAAATAGGCAATAGCAACGAGGCAAGAAAAATAGTGTTAGTAGTCTATGGCATAGACTACTCACCCCCTCTACACTAATAACGAAGGTGACCGAAGTTGAACGATGCGAGCAGTGTAGAGAGGCAGGCACTTCGTCTGACTTCGCCAACTTCGACTCACTTCAAGCAGACTCACTTCGGGTAACTTCCATTTGTTGTCGGTTTTTGCAAAGCGTTCTCGCGAAGTTCACCGAGTAGTGTGGTGACTTACTTCGACTTCGGTAAACTTTTCCGAGGAACTTCGCGAGCAGTGTGGACGGTAAAAAGCAAGCACAGACCAGAAAAAGCAAGTACCTATTATTAGTCTATGACTATCAATGACCACAGACTACAAATCAATGACTACGAACCATGGACCCATAGATGTAATATATCATTTTTAGACTGTCCACCATGACGAATAAACCGGTCCGAGCGAGAGGGCCCTGCAGGTAAAGTCCTTTTCATGAAAGAAGTCCCGCAGACGTAGCGCTGTAATCACATTATTAAATATTGCCCTCTCACTCGCACTCGTAATTCGTAAACAGCTGTCAATTTTAGTTCATGTTTTTGCCGCGGGACTTCTTTCGTGAAAAGGACTATACTGTTATCTCTGGTGGAACGGCGCACAGATCTAGGAATACAATATGGATGGGCCCCGTCTACAAAATAAGCGTGACTATATTTAATCTGTAAAGTGGCGCATAAGATGGCGTCACCTAGGAAAGTATTTTAAACAGCATATCTTGGCGCTCAACATGGTGCCGCATGTCTCGCAAAGCTAGGCTCGACTTTTAATTCAATTCGTAAAATGACGTTTCGTACTTCTCTAAACTCCAATAAATCGCTATATTTCACTTTAACAGATTTAAATGTTATAAAACAAGACACGAGGCTTTCTAAACAAAGTTCTTTTATGTAAAAATATTTGGATAAATATATAATCTAAGTATTTTTATATATTTAGCTTATTTAATTGTACAACATTTAGAATGAATGAGGCGCCTCCTTAGTTATCTTATCTCTATGGAACGGCAACTTCCATAGTGAACACATACTCTTTGATCCAAGCGCGAAAATTCAATTAGGTACCTATTGTTTTTTTATTGTGGGTTATTTTACGCATCATGTATAAAATAATAGGAAGACTGCGAAGTCATCTGTTAAAAAACTAGGTACTAATAATAATTTATAATAATTCATTTTGTGTGAAACATTGTAACAAAAATATAAATTGTAAAAAGGGCAAAGTAGTATAGATCAATGGTCATTCCTCGTTCTCGTTCAAAGCTAGCTCCATTCGAAACATGGGCATTTGATTTGCAGTTTGAACTTGGATAGAGAAACCGTAGTTTCCCAATAGATGGCTTTACAGTCTGCCTAAGTCTTTGATTAGGTCTAGTATCTATATTATCAAAGGCCTAAGTATGACTCAAAACAATGTGTACAAAGTTATCATGACGTCAGCAGTAGTTCACAGAGTACTTTTTACAGTAGTTGCTCCCATAGCTCAATTGGTAGAGCGCCCAGCCGCGATAGCTGGGGATGCGGGGTCAAGTCCCGTTGGAAGAGATAATTTTGATACAATAATAATTTATAATCTTCTCTTTGATATAAATCAAATTAATATATCAAATACCAACCAAACCAAACCATAATACGTAGCAGCGGCCGGTAAAAAGATGCATTGATGACCAAACGTAAGCTATGAGACACACTCACAAATAAAAGTTAGTTGATCAATGCAGAGTTGTGGTCAGGGGTCAATGCAGAGTATTTTCCATAAATAAACGATGTGAAAAAGTTTAGCGAATATCATCAATACTTTAAAAATATAGATTGATCAGTTATTTTTTGTCTTACTCTATTGTACATTTATTTCAATGTATTCGCCGATTATTTTGTCAAACCTTTCTCATAAACTGCACGATAATGATACAAACATTAGGTAAATAAGATTAATGTGACAATTGATAATATGTTGTAAGTTATGCAAATGCATTAAAAATAAAATGAGACCATGGAAGATAACTTTTACTTCTTACTCATAAATCATAATACGCATTCCCCAACTTTCTAAAAAGTACAATACAATAATCAAAGAACTTCACATTCAAACTTATTGATATTCTTACAATAATGAAAAAATGTTATCATAAGATGTAGACTATATTGTTTGTAGACTTCTGGCATACTTAATCCAATCATTATAATTGGGTGCAAGAGCATTGATTGTTCACTTTTTATATAAATAACTCAATTTGCTCTTTTTTACTAACAGGACCTATGTTGTGTGAAAGCCTAGCCTAGAACCAAAACCTAGCCATGCTTTATTGAATGATGATTCAAAGTAGCGAGTTGGTCCATAAAATCTTGGTTGTTAACAGGAATGTTGGCGAACCAGCTGATTCACCACTGCCTCATCTCAGCTCACATGCCGATCTGCTGTACGAGTGTGGCGTACATGGCCAACGCTACCAACCCCACGGCCAGCGCGTGGCCAGCGCGCAGAGCCAGCAGCCACCACGCGCTCAGTCCCAGCGCGTGTGCTATGGCATCCTCCACCAGCGCCCTGGAGCAAGGAGCAATCGTGGTCAAACCCTGCCGCAGGCTTCGTCACTACCGCACAGAACAATCTCATACGTCGCAGGCGAAGTTCTGTCGCCTTCGGGAGTTTGCACAAGGCAGAGCAATTCATGTACACGGCAAAGACAACACAAAGGAAGACCTCCATAGTCCAAAAGTCATATACTTGCCGTTCAGAAAGAAAACAGAGACATAGTAGGCTATGACACGTAAATGCATAAGGCTAAAGCTGTCTCCCTACTGCAGCAATCACTGAGACGTCATCTAGAACGAGCAGATGCGCTAAAGACGGTCCACGTACTAGGCGCCCGTCACTTCATATTGATCTAAGCCAGAAATGATCTCGTTCTTGATGACATCCCGGTGACTGAGGGGCCCAATAGAGTCAAAAAAGTCCCACTTAGTACAGGAGTCCTGCTAAATAAGGCTATACCTGTACCCACGTTGGACTCTGCGCACGCGCGCACGTAGTAACAAGGCTGTACCTGTAGGGCACCAGCAGCAGCAGGCCGGCGGTGGCGGGCAGCAGGCGGCGCGGCAGGTCGCTCCTCGCGGCGAGCCACACCAGCGCCGCGCTGGCCGCGTGCTGCAGCAGCGCCACGTTGGACTCTGCGCACGTAGTAACAAGGCTGTACCTGTAGGGCACCAGCAGCAGCAGGCCGGCGGTGGCGGGCAGCAGGCGGCGCGGCAGGTCGCTCCTCGCGGCGAGCCACACCAGCGCCGCGCTGGCCGCGTGCTGCAGCAGCGCCACGTTGGACTCTGCGCACGTAGTAACAAGGCTGTACCTGTAGGGCACCAGCAGCAGCAGGCCGGCGGTGGCGGGCAGCAGGCGGCGCGGCAGGTCGCTCCTCGCGGCGAGCCACACCAGCGCCGCGCTGGCCGCGTGCTGCAGCAGCGCCACGTTGGACTCTGCGCACGTAGTAACAAGGCTGTACCTGTAGGGCACCAGCAGCAGCAGGCCGGCGGTGGCGGGCAGCAGGCGGCGCGGCAGGTCGCTCCTCGCGGCGAGCCACACCAGCGCCGCGCTGGCCGCGTGCTGCAGCAGCGCCACGTTGGACTCTGCGCACGTAGTAACAAGGCTGTACCTGTAGGGCACCAGCAGCAGCAGGCCGGCGGTGGCGGGCAGCAGGCGGCGCGGCAGGTCGCTCCTCGCGGCGAGCCACACCAGCGCCGCGCTGGCCGCGTGCTGCAGCAGCGCCACGTTGGACTCTGCGCACGTAGTAACAAGGCTGTACCTGTAGGGCACCAGCAGCAGCAGGCCGGCGGTGGCGGGCAGCAGGCGGCGCGGCAGGTCGCTCCTCGCGGCGAGCCACACCAGCGCCGCGCTGGCCGCGTGCTGCAGCAGCGCCACGTTGGACTCTGCGCACGTAGTAACAAGGCTGTACCTGTAGGGCACCAGCAGCAGCAGGCCGGCGGTGGCGGGCAGCAGGCGGCGCGGCAGGTCGCTCCTCGCGGCGAGCCACACCAGCGCCGCGCTGGCCGCGTGCTGCAGCAGCGCCACGTTGGACTCTGCGCACGTAGTAACAAGGCTGTACCTGTAGGGCACCAGCAGCAGCAGGCCGGCGGTGGCGGGCAGCAGGCGGCGCGGCAGGTCGCTCCTCGCGGCGAGCCACACCAGCGCCGCGCTGGCCGCGTGCTGCAGCAGCGCCACGTTGGACTCTGCGCACGTAGTAACAAGGCTGTACCTGTAGGGCACCAGCAGCAGCAGGCCGGCGGTGGCGGGCAGCAGGCGGCGCGGCAGGTCGCTCCTCGCGGCGAGCCACACCAGCGCCGCGCTGGCCGCGTGCTGCAGCAGCGCCACGTTGGACTCTGCGCACGTAGTAACAAGGCTGTACCTGTAGGGCACCAGCAGCAGCAGGCCGGCGGTGGCGGGCAGCAGGCGGCGCGGCAGGTCGCTCCTCGCGGCGAGCCACACCAGCGCCGCGCTGGCCGCGTGCTGCAGCAGCGCCACGTTGGACTCTGCGCACGTAGTAACAAGGCTGTACCTGTAGGGCACCAGCAGCAGCAGGCCGGCGGTGGCGGGCAGCAGGCGGCGCGGCAGGTCGCTCCTCGCGGCGAGCCACACCAGCGCCGCGCTGGCCGCGTGCTGCAGCAGCGCCACGTTGGACTCTGCGCACGCGCGCACGTAGCGCCAGTCGAACTCCGAGCCGCGCGCGCCCACCCACAGCATCACGCTGCGGCTCACTAGCACCTGGAATATGAAATACTTCAGAATTAGAACATATTTTTTAAGCTATTGCATAGCTTCTATCGCGGGCTTTGAGCGTGCAGACCGAATCCAGAAATTCCGTAACGCAAAATAACCTAACCTAAGCTGGTACCAAAAGTTCTATTTTAGGGGTGCTAAAGTAGAACTTTTGGTACCAGGGTAGCATGAATGCAGGAGAGCGCACCTTCACAAACTTTTTTGTTTATAGTTTTGCCATCTATATTGAAATATCACGCTTGTCTCAATTGCGACAAAACTAAAAACTAAAAATAGCTTAAAATGCTATGCAATAGTTTTACCGCGGCAGTCTCCGAGTGCCACATGTATTTTTTAGTTATTTACAACTAACCCAGCTGTTATTTTTCATAAAATGTGCATATTTGTGATGTTCTGTAAATTTTTTTCAGCCTGTATTTAAAGTTACAGGGAGAGACAGAAATGAATTTTTCAAACTTGTCACGTTTATTTCATAAATAAAAGTACAGCATACCTCAGCGCTGGCCCATCCTATAGCTGCTGTAAAAATCTTTGCATGTCCCTTCCCAGGGACTGAGTTCAGTGCAATGTAAATGCCTAAGAGATCTGCCAAGTCTACTGTAGCTTTAAGAATTTCCTGGAAAAGGTATATATAATACTTTATTTAAATCATAAATGGTTAATATATTCAACTATGTTACAATAAGGGATTCAAACCTTTTGCTTGCTGCTTTACACTAATTACAAAATATATATCACAACAAAAGCACACAGTATCAAAATTTTTATTAGGGTTCCATACAAAGGATAAAACAGCGAGTCCAACATGTACTTGGCAGATTATAATTGTGTATCAGTAACTTTTGACCAATGCTAGGAATCCATTCAATACTTACTAAAAACACATCATATTCGCCTCCACTCTGAACGTTATCAGAATCAGGAAAGAATGTTGCTAACAAGAGCATTTTGCACAGCTGAGTGAAAATATAAAGCCCACCAGCATACACACACTTTGAGAAGGCTGCATATTCAGAACTGAAATCAGAAATATACTGACGTTTACTCGACAACTCTTATATTTAATGGAAAATATGTTTATTTCACATCTATCTTCTTTCATTTATCTTCTTAGCTTATTGCAGCATATGACAGGGTACTAAGTTTACAGACTACACAAATTAATATCAGTGATAAGGTCTGCAGGAACTTTGAAAATAGAAAATTCGTGAATTAATGATGATTGCCTTGCAAACAAACGGTAAGGTAAGGATTTCTAATAAGTTGACTTGAATATTTCTTAAAATATGATATTAATCCTCTATAAAGGTCTAGCTTAAGAGTTCTTAAGATATTGCTTCTCTTCTTCTTCTTCTTTTCTTATTCTTTCTTACTTATCTCTCCTCTTTAAGAGCCTCCAACTTCTGGGTGGTCATAAAAGAAAATAGCCACTCAGAAGGATGTGCCACGCCATCCTCTTCGTCACCTATCCATTATCCGAGTTGGGGCGCCCTCAAGTCACGAACTTGCTTCGCTTACTCTTGTATTCTAAGTTATTTTTAACAATAAACTTATGCGAACGAGTATAAGACTCTCAGCTTTGTGATAGCTTGAGGTTAAGACTCTTTAACGGTCACTCTTTCTCTGTAACCCTCTTAAAAGTTCGGTTTCGAATGAAGGCCGATTCAAAAATGATGCAGAATATTTGAATGAAGGAAGATTCATAGCCTCACCCTCTTTTTGGAAGACATGCATGAACAGTTTCAAGTAATTTCAAGATTTTATTGAGGCCTATTGTTCAGCACTTAGCCTAGGTATTTATAATTAGTGCAGTATGTTGTTAATATATTTATTTATTGCTGAGAATAAATTTAATAACCTAGATAAGTGAGACAAACTTACATCCCAGAAAACTTATAAGCCATATGATACGGTGCATAAACTAATGCTAAACAATTTCCAAAGTGATAAAGCGTCATCTTTATTTAATTTATTGGATTTTATAGAATTCTTCTATAAATTGGAACACATCACACATCTTTCGGTTCCTGGTCTGTGTCACACAACCAACAGCTAGGTACTTTGATTTTTTTTAATAGGTATTTTACAAAGACAAAGTAAATACCTATAAGGACAGGAAATTGTCAGTCTTATTGGGTGGGTATATCCGCCATCTTGTGTAGAATTGAAATAGCCAATCACAGCCATCGGCCAATCACAGATAGGCACCAGACAGCTGATCAGAAGGGCTGCTCTAACTATCTATCGATATGGAAATATTATCGATGTGAGTAGTTCGTGGTTAGTCATTAAAGATTTGAGAGAGCAAAAATGAATGAACATAACCTACCGTTAAAAACCTACTGATAAAAATTAATGGCTAACGGTTTTGAAATCGGTCGCCTTGATGCGAAGTAACGATTATCTTAAGAACATACAGTATTACGAGTCGTATACATTGTTCTCCGGAGATGCAAAATTATTTTTTTGTGGAAAGAATACCTACCTACCTTAAAAATAAAAAAATATTGCTATCCACATGTCACCAACTAACAATAATTATTATCTGACGTAACCATGACACACATACACATTAAATATACTGTATCTGACGTATAATTCAAATAACATACTATCTAGTATAATATTGTAGTAAAACACAAATTAGTTACTTACAGTAGTGTCAGATAATTTACATGTAATAGTAGTATTATGATTAATACACGACGTGATGAATTAGGCTCTTCGTTAGTTATCGAGAAATATTCTTTTTTTTAATCTTGAGGTTACAAGTTACAACTCCTCTTTAATCCTCAGTTTCTCTCACCCATTTGAAAGCTCGGTCAACGAAGTTTTGCGGGACTCCTATTTCTGGGTGGTCATGATAATAACTACCAATAAAGATCCTATTCGTCACCTAGGTAATTTGTCGGGGTTCTCCAAGTCCCGAGCTCGCATCGGTCGCTCCCGGATCCTAATATTTGTAACAAACATCTAATCTGCAAATAGCGTAGATCTGTAGTAGCTGAGACTTCCAGTTCAAATGTTCAAAGTTCAATGTGGCAGCCATTTTTTAAATTTTGACCACAAATTACATGTCTTTGCTTGCTGCAATGGTTTTTGTAATTTAGTCATTTCGAGATATGAACAATTATTTTCTTAAAATACAGTCCCGCCAAACTGACTTACAGTTGTTACTTAAAAGTTGTCAGACATCGATTTTAAAGAAATTCATCATTCATGAAAAAACTTTAGAAATTTTCACTCCTTACAATTTGAATTTCGAAAATTCCCGTCTTTGTACAGAATATACAAATATTCTGTAGATTCATGACCTAATAATATGAACCTGAGTACTAAATTTTACATCTCTACGACTTTTAGTTTTACCGGAATCCGTGGAACAACGAAAATGCCTCACTCCTTTATTTATATTATTATATAAAATTTACGGAACCCTTCATGCATGAGTCCGACTCGTACTTGTTTGTCTTTGGCCTACTCTCTGTTTCTTTTTTATAACTTTAATCTATAATATACAATACAATACTAACACGCAATAGACAATATCTATTGCGTGTTAGTATTGTCTATGTATTTATGTCAGTTATTAGGTGTTGTGGGTTGTGGTCAGCAATATTATTATAATATTTACCTGATGTGCTGAAAATTTTATTTAATTCATACAAAATAAATTCACATCTCCGGGAAAAATAAGTATGCGTGGGTCTTTTCGTTCTACTGAATCTCCCTTAATTCATCGTAACTTCAAACTAAGGCGACCGGATTTAAACCAACAGCCAATACTTTAACAAATCCCGCGAGACCAAACTATATCTATTCCTGAAGCCTTTTCCTCTATTATAAAAGTTTGCAATAGATAATAGCTGTAGAAAAGCTTTAGTTTCTGTAAAACCCCGAGATTTTTTCCTATCTACTCAGCTATCACAAGCATAGTATGAAATTTATCGATAACGGTATAATAGTAGTCACATCATTAGTACTTTGACATGAAGCAATGCGCATGTCAAAGTGCTACACTTTATGGCGGTTTTTGCCACCCCGACACATATAGTGATAAGTAAACTATGGCCTCTCTATATATATGTTTAAATTCTCTAAGGTATTTTATATTTATATTTTCAATTGACATTAGACAGTTGACACTGACGTCTGACAGTGACACATGCACAGATTACTCCAGATTACTCTATCATGTCTTTGGATGTACCTATGTCTTATACAATAGAATCGCAGATGCGATGTTTTAGCCACATATTCAAATATAATTATTTAATTGATACCTTTTAATTAACAAATCTAAAAATAAAATAATGCCACTTTGTCACAGAATACAGAATATCATTGATCTACATGTTTTTGACATTCTGTGAAGTGTCATATGTCAATTTGATTGAATTGAAATTTGACAGAAGTTGACACTTGACATTTCAAAATCAAAACTCAAAAGTTCAAAAACAGCAATACAAACTTGTTTCTAGTGAAAAAACATATTTTTTATAACTCTGCTTACCTATATATTCGTGTAGTACCATACAATGAGTTAAGTAACTGCTCTGTGCTTTATATGCCATTTGCTTTTGAAACTGTACTTTTATTTTATAATATTATTGTTGTTTAATAATATTTAACATATTGATAATTTTGATATTCTATAAGTTATATTGTTTGCATGCTTTCTTTTAAGGTACCCTAGTGTTTTAATAACTGGACTCAGCATACAGTCATTCAATAAAGAAGGGGTGCCACAGCAAGACAGAGATAAAAAACAGAGGGTTCTTTGAAAGGGGTAACTTTTTAACCCTTTATATTTTTTAGCACACGCGCAACGGGGTTGGGGACTTGTTATCCAATAGCAGAGAAGGCACTAGGAAATTTTTTTCATTTGTCCGAGGAAAGGCTCGGGCCATGATCGGTGGCTGCTCCGTTCACTATTCTACGGCAGTCTCCCTTCGGATGTCAGGGAACAAACCTGTCTGATATATTTGCATACCACCCTTCCTGGTTACAATAAATTTATGTTGGAAGATTTTTAAAAGTGCTGTTGTGTCAATAATACTTCATGTTTTTGAACTATGCCTCGGGGTGATAATAATTTTTCTGGATTGTACGTATGTTTTTTGATTTTGGTGAGCATAATAATACTTTATTTTGAACCAAGATTCCTATGTCATCTGTTATTATTTATAATCCAGAGATTGCATGTTTTTAAGTTCAACAACTTTTTAAACCATTGAACAGTAAAAAAGTACTAATTCTAATTATAACCAAAATCAGAATTAGTACTTTTTTACTATATCAAGAAGTAACTATGTTGCACCCTAAAATAATTGACAGAAAAGACATTGTATAGTATAGACATGGTATGCAAAGGCTTCCTTTGCCGCAAGCTATCTATTCTGGGCATAAGCCAACCTTAGGCATTCGAAAAAGCTACAATGCAAGTAGTGAAAAAGCTATAATTCAAATAAATTGGAATGTTGAGTTATAACTACATCTAATTTGACTTTTGTAATATGCTATATTTTATTTAAACCTTATTCTTATATCTTCTATTGGATTTCTCTTGATTTTTTTTTTCAGATTATGACCAACTAAAATTTTAACTGAACAGTATTAAAAGTAAGTCAGTAGGTATAAAATACATACTATTGTATAATTAAAACTACCTATGAATGTACAAGGAACAAACAAGGAAAGGTAAAGGGGGATGTATGACTCAAAGGTTTTTTAAATTATTATTATATAAAAGACATTTCTATTGCACTGCAATTAAAATTAATAATAATTAATTGTCACAAAAATTAAGATAAATCCTAAAGATCTACCTTTACCTAGATTTAAAAGAAAATTACTGAAGGGTTTGTTAATTCTATTAGAGTATCTCAAGCCTGTTCAAAATACCTTATTTTGGATTTTTGTTAGTAACAAACTAAATCCTATATCAGGGTTTAGAAATGGGGTTTTCAGTTTAAGCAACACTGGAGTGCTTGTCCACCAGAGATGTGCTACTTTACTTTGCTACGTTCACAGAATTGGTTGATTTTCTTTTGATTTCATATCTCATCAAGATCAAGCGTTTGTCACAAAATGTACTATAGCATCATAATATTACATCTTTGGTGTACCAGTAGGTTAGGTCATCAAATACGAAAAAAAATGTTAAGGCAAAAAAGTCTCGTAAAAGGATGTTATAAAATAAAAACGCGATCGCTCGGGGCTCACTCACGACATCCCTCCATTACAGCATTGTCCTCTCACAATGGCGATGGAGTATAAAGAATCGCGGCCATTAGGTAAATTTCCTTATTCATTTTTTTGCGTGACACCCTCCCCTCCGTAAAAAGCGGGAGAGCGCTATTTATCATGTGGAGACGCGTTGCGCTGCTGATGCCCTCGAGATCTCAATCTTGCGGTGGCGTGAGCTTTTTGCTACACCCTCAGGCGTCCTAATCTGTACCTAATCGTTGTAACGCTTTTTTAAGTGTCTGATATAGGTATGCCATTGAGGTATCTACTTGTTTAACTCTAGGTACGTACTCACCTTTAGGTACGAGTACTAATGAAGTTTATAGTTCAATTAATGCAATGAAAAAGCGACGCTAATTGGGGAAAAAATTGAAGCAAAAGTGGTATGTAATTCTAAGTTCCCAGCTAGATAACAGTTCGAGGCACAAAGCTGAGACAAGGGAAGCTCTATTTACGTGTAGGTACATAGGTACCTACCTTTATTGCTTTTTGCTTATAGGTGTTATTTCTCTACGGTTGTCATTGATTTTACTTGAATTAAAATATTTTTATTTGCTGATTGTGGGGAACAATATTGACATGAAAATTACTTTAGGTACCTTAGGTTGTTTAACAACTTCAACGTTTTTCAATATCTTAGGACTCATGTGGTACCTACGAGTAGCTGGATAAGTACCTATCCTCTTTATAGGTATGATTTGTAAACGCGAAATATTTATCAGATTTCAAAGTTCGGATACTAAAAAGACCTAATTACATCCTCATTATTTATTAGTAAATACCTATTCGTTTCGTTTTGGCTTACAGTTTGGATAACTTGCGAAATATTTAGGTTATAAACGTTGTATAGGTATGCACAGGAGGAATCTTATAAGAATACCCATGATTACTGCGGACGTTATAGAAAAATGATTTCAATTTGGGGTGCGAGCATAGAAATGTATTATTCACATCACGCTCGCTGCAGGCGTGTGGCCGTGAGGCTGTGCCAGGCAGATAAGAGCGTCCTGAGCCCGACATGCCGAAAGTCCGCGCTGCGGGCCCGGGGGCCTTATCGGAAACGGCTTACGGTGACCCCATGCAAACTCCCTAATGCGACATTCCTCACCGGCCCTCGCAGATACCCTCCGATCGATCTCGATGCAAAATTACCCGAGACTGCCCCTCCCCGCCGCCGATGGGGATACCTCCTGCTTTGTTTCCGAATCCCGTCAAATAATTTTATTTTATGCCTTTATTCATGCCGTTTTTTGCTTTAGTTTATTGAGCCTAGTGGCAATAAATATCGGCAGTAAATCCATGTTTCTTCCACCGTTAACGTTACGATGTCATAAACGGCGTTTCTGAAATTGTCGATAATTTAACTGCTTGACAGTAGGTACTCAGGCTAATTGGATTATTTTCATTGAATAGGTATGAATCTCATTGCATAGGTATCTTAGGTATCTAGTGTAAATCTTGACCTATTGAGGCTTTGGTCTGGTTTGGTGGGAGGCATTGTCCTTACTGGTAAGGCAATATAGCGTTATAGTGTGTTACGAAGGGGTTTTAAACGATCGGGGTTCCTTTCAAGTTATTACATCGCCGGCTGGACTCCCATTTACCATCAGTCATACTAACATGGGAACTTGCCTTCATTATAAACCCTTAAGGATATAACTTACGGTAGATATAATATTATGTACCTGTTCTTATATGATTTCGTTATTCACACCGTCTCACATAAATTCATTTTGTGACAGAGTTGATACTGAGTAAGGTAAGTGAGGTGTAATTCGGTATACTAAGGCTACGACGACTTCAAAAATTAATATAAAAAAAACTAAACCTGATTTCTGTTTGAAAGTTTTTTTTCAAAGAACATTGGTCTTTTGCCAGCTAATACGTGCATGAATTAAGTGATTTTAGTTAGAATTTTCTTTTTAAATAATTTATTGGTAGACCTCTTTTTTCCTTCTTATTTCGTGATAAAATTTGGCTCAGCTTTTTAATTCGTGAATTCAGGGTTTTTATTTCGGGATAAACTTTTGTACAATAATTTTATGATATTATATTAAAAAAATTTAAATAAAAATATAACAGGAGTTTAATACATTAATATAGCAATAAAGATATTCGATTTCTAAAGGAAAAACTTGTTACATTAAGCTCAAATTCAGCTTTAAGTACAAACTGTTCCCTAATCATAACTGTTTTCCACGATATCGCTTGCATACCTTAGGAACAATAGTTTTTTTCGAGATAAAAAGTAGCCAATATCCATCCAGGATAATGTAGCTCTCCATTAGTGAAAAAAATATCAAAATCGGTTCAGCAGATTTCAAAATAAAAAATAGTAAAAAATAACCCTTAAAAGTAAACAATGTACCTAATTATAAACTGTAGAGATTACTCAAATATCTCTTATATAATTGGAATCTCCAAAATTCAAATACCAATTTCTTGTAAAAAAAAATGGAGTCCATCTTAAATCAAAAATCATTAAGTTTAGATTTAACATGGATACAAAGGATTTTGTTGCTATTATTTCAACATGAAATTTTCGCGTAAAAGTTTGAGTTTCAAATAACTTCCTTTATTATAAAAATAAACTAAAAATTTTGAAAAACTAAACCAACTTTAATAGTAAGTAATTTCAGCAAGTTTGAAGTTTTCTAATCTCGATTCAATTAATTTAAGATAGATGATTTTTTGTACGGTATATCTCATTATAT
The DNA here is from genome assembly GCA_963855885.1 of Coenonympha glycerion. NCBI lineage: Eukaryota > Metazoa > Arthropoda > Insecta > Lepidoptera > Nymphalidae > Coenonympha > Coenonympha glycerion. The sequence continues at coordinate 16,744,528 of OY979635.1, forward strand.
TCCATGTGGCTGAAACATAACAAAATAACTATAATTTTTTCTTACTAATCACAAACCTTTACAAAGTAATGCCTGCAGGTATTTGATGGGAACAGTTACTTTTTTATTTTACAGAGAATTTTGAGTTGAGTACCTAAGTGAGGTTTGTAATGAAACTTGAAATGTAGAACTTCATGTTTATTAACCTAAGACATATTTCATCACTAAAACTAATAAATTGCATACGTTAATAAATAAGTTTAAGTTCCTTATCACGAAATTAAAAGTGAGTGCTAAAATAAAAACATCTTATTTCGTGATACTTATTTTGGAAAAGTCCTGTACTTAAGTTTGTAAATCATTCAAAAATCATTTAAAGTAACTATTAAATATCCTGAATATAAAGATATTATATGAAAATAAATGAAGCAAAACGAACTATAAATAAAACCATGCTACTAGTACCATATGCGAGTTCACCTTAAAAATTCAAATTTAGGTTTAGTTCAAACTCGTATTTTAAGAGTCTTATTGAAAAAATCATATACCGAATTTAGCTCATAAGAAAGTTCATTACTTTCAAATTATGATTTTGATTTTATATTTAAAATATCTTGATTAATAAATTAATACACTAGCTTTAAAAAAGAAACTCATAAATTCTTAATTCGGTAGTGATACGAAATACGCAACCTAAGAAAAATAAGATGCCGGCTATTTCGTGAGTCGATTAATTGCAATTTTAAGTGAATTTAGTACTTGTATTTATCTCTGTCCTATATTATATTAATTGTAAAGAAACACTAATTTACACTATAAAAAACTTAATTCAAATATGACTTACCATTGTCTTTCTGTAAGCTTATAAAGTATGATGTTTAAGCTTACGGTAAATACAAGCACGCAGGTGTACTACAACGGTTTGCGGCCAACTTAGGTTTTAAAGAGTCGTATTGGTCTGAGCTTTTTCACCAAAATTCTCATACTCGATTTTTTAAAGGGTAATATGATGAAGATTTAGAATTTACGTTTAATTTATTTATAACATGTCTTTATTGCTTATTTTTACGCCAAAAGCAAAAACTAACGAAATTACCAGACATACCGAATTACCCCTCACTTACCTTACCTACGTAGCGGTAGTAAAACTACAAATGCCAAAATAAATATTTCAAAGATTAGAATCCATCCTTTTGATGTTGTTTATTTGAATGTAACATAGGAAGGTCGAAATTCATTCTTTATGTATAGGCTATCAGAGGCCGCGGCATAAATATTTTGGTGTCGGCTCAAATGAAATCCAATTCGTTTTTATATTCCACTGAATATTGAACGACGGACGACCGCATAATCCGCTGTATTTTGCAAAGATATAGGCAGCTAGGGATAGCGTCACTACTGACTACGGGGATAATACGGACTACTTGCTAAAAAAACATAATATATTCGGATGCTTTTACAAAAATAGGGGTAGTTTATTTTTGATTATTCTGTATGTATCGGTAACCTGAGTAACACCAATTCCTAACTAACATAGGTAAGCCAGGCTTAGTTTTTACGTTATTTTAATATTATTTATTCGTGGTTTTTACTCTGATCCTGTTTTTTAAAATCAATAATTTATCCGTAGTACATTCGATTCACAAGTTGCTGTACAATTTTGCTTATTAAATTTCATAAAATGCTTTGCTTTGTACTATTTACTTTTACTATTTTATTTCAGTACATAAGCTCTATCGGTTGCTGCAGAGTAGGTACAGACCATAGCACCATTCAACTTAGCAAGTGCTAAGCCGCCTAGCGGTGCATCATTGTCGGTAATCTGATGGTAATCAACCGCGGCCAAAGCCATTCAACTAAGCACAGCAAATCTGAGCCAATTCCGAAATAACAAAATCCGAAAGTTTCCCACTTGTGAACAAATAAAAACCAACTGAACAACTCATAAGTTTCTGTTCAGGTCAATAAGAATTCACAGGTAGGTACGAGTGAAAATTTTATGCTGAGGCATTTATAAATCCATTTTAATTATTTTCTCTGACCTAAAATGGTGTTGCAGAAGGAGCTCTGTATTTTTTACGCCCTCATAAATATTAAAGGTCGGTCGTGTCTGCGGGATTTTCAATTGGAGCCGAACGCGGATCCCCTAAGATTCAGGCTCTCTGTTCGCGGATTAGAGCGATGTGATGTACGGCCGCGGGTGGCGGTAAATCAAATTTTGATTGCTATTTTCTTTGTGGAAAGTCGGAATCCTCCGCTCCTGAGGGACGCGGGAGCGGCGTGTAACGTGGGTTAACGGTAATTAACCGATCCCTGGCGGTTCGTGCACGCACTTATGCGGATTGTACTGTTTTCCAATTCTTATTTTGAGTGGATTTCTGGCTTGCTGGTTTGAGTCGAATTAGATGTTGTATTTAAATGACTGTTCTTTGAAAACCTTACATTTTCCATTTAACATACTAATTAGTATTTATCTACCTCTACCTACTAAATAGTATTATTATTTTGAGGATGTCTCAACAAACATGACATAAACTACACATAGGTAGGTACTAGGTATAGGTTCACACTCGTACATTACACATCTGTACCTTTTTTTTTTTTTGTTTACGGGGGGGAAATCTCCACTGAGATTAAGATTATGTGGGATAATATAACATAACATATATACAATAACACATCTGTACCTACTTGCCTAAATAGTGCATTTCGCATATTACGGTACCTACTTACTAAAGTTCGCTTTCGTAAATAAATATATGTATTGAAGGGTACTTTCGATTCGAATCCAACGAGACTGCAGGAAAAATAAGTATTCAGTGGATATAAAAAGGATCGATTGATGGAATTGCCGGGAGCTATAATGGCTTTTAGCCCGGTCGGGGCTCCAAATTGATACAAATTTAAGTTTACTTAAGGCTATTGAAAACGAATTTGCTTGGATAAGTTAATTTCAGCGGAATAACTTGGGCGGGAGGAGCTCGCAAGTCGCAACCGCTCGTGTGATCCAATTGCGGGCACCCGCGGTCCCCGATCAAATTCGGCCTCTTTAAATATTTGAACTGATGTTACTTCAGGGGAAACAGTAAATGGATACCCGTGAAGGCAATAACTTTTCCAACTTTTATATTTTTAGTTAGAATATTAAGTTGAAAACTATGCTTTTCTCGATGAAGCTTTGTCCTCAGTTAGACGTTAGAAATAGAGTGTAGAGCTACTATAAGATACGAAACTTTACTATAACTATCTTAAAACTCTGTATCAACACAGCAGATAGGGCTAAAATGCATCTGTATTCTGTATGCATACAGAAAGATATCTGTATGCATTTTAGCCCGATGTTGTAATCACAATTTGCCATGACGTGCACAAAATGGATTTCTGAAAATAAAAGGGAAGCTAAGCCTTACGTGATGGATGTCCGATAGTTTATGTAAAAGTTAAGGCAAAATAAGTTTTGGACGAAGGTGGCTGTAGTTTACTTGTGGGCTAGATGTGCTATGTGTATACGATACGTACGAGTACCTTCCGGCATACAGCGGGTGACGGGTGAAGAGGGTGGGGCCGTCGCCGGATAAAAAAGGATCTCGAGGAAATTCCCGACCCTTTTTATACTAAATAGGCAGCTAACACGGCCTGAGTGGAGTTTCAATAGATGCTTTCTCGATGGAAGAAGCGACCTGTAAAGAATCGAGCGGAGGGACCCAAAAACTCGGTTATCTATACGTACGAGTACATACGGCGCGGGACGCGTGTCGCACGGTTTTTCCTTTTTATTTTTTACGCGTGCCCTCCTCTGAGGGATAAAAGGTGGAATTCTTTTTAAATTGGAAATGTTTTCTAAGAGGATTACGATTTGCGGAGGTGCTACGATTTGAGCCATAGGAAATAAGGGATCGCGTTGCAGAGTAGGTGCTTACTGGTTGTTTGTGTATACCTACTCACTCAACGATATTACGTTCCCTAACCGATATTACCGTTGTTTACTTTTTAGGAAAATATTTGGTACCTAGACATTTTTGAGTAAGTATTTTAGTGATATTTCCATATCAAACTCCTGTTTTACAGATACCTTAAAAATGAGAGGCATTTGTCACACACACTTTTGAGACCGTTTCTTCACATGTCTTTTTGTCCGTTCGTTTTGTACATAATTGGCTCAAATCCTGGACTTCCGAATATGAGGCCGAAGTCTTAACCACTATAGGCTATAACTACTTAACCACATTACGTCATTGTATTACGTAATATGTACTCGTAATTTGAAATATGATACTTCCATATCTAATGTTAAATAGCCCTAAAAAAATACCACGTGCTTACGCTCGCATCACGCCTTCTAATAGCGGAACTAAAATATTGTACACTCCCACGCTACGATAATCCCGTTCAGGAAAAAACACGTTGGAAATGCTTTTATTACGCTAACGATCGAAAACTGGCAGTGACCATTACTTGGCCGATGCCGGAGTGAGCACAAATCCCTTTGGAGCCAGCAAAAACGAATAATTGCTGCAAAATTCTGCTGAACGGTGATTTTACTCTGTTGTATTTGGAATAGGGACTATTTCGCTCTTTGTACGGATTTAAAATGTTGCATTGTGTGCGATAATAGAGTCCGACATGCACCACGCAGTGTCAGCTATCGGAGGATTTATTTTTTAGCTCCATTCACGAGGGTTGCGTAATTTTAAATAACTTTGTTTTTTTTTGTTTAAATTACATACTTTTAAACTGCATGCTTCTACCAAATAGAATAGAAGGCCTCTGTCCAGCAAATCAGTACCTACTGCCTTTAATTTTTAACTTCCGTAAACGTCGTCTGTTCGTTTATAGGTAAATGTCTGTCTGTGGCATCGTAGCTCTCAAACGGATGGGCTCATTGCGATGCGGTTTTTTTTTCACTTAAAAGCCAATTTGCCTGCGATGGTTGGCTATTGATTGGCTATGCATATGTTTGGTTAACATGGGTCTAGCAGTGTAAGAGTATCAGCTCTTCTAAAATGATGTACTCCTACCTACTCGATTACGCGTGCCAGTTTATGATCGATAAATGACAAGCGTTGTGGGTTTTTAATATATTTGATTTAATTTTTATGTATTAAAAACGCAAGTTTTGATGTTGATATACTCGTAGTCACAGCATAACGGATGCTAAAGTGTGCGTAAAAATTGTGTAACGACGGCTGGGGTTTGCCAATTGCAAAGTATTTTTTACCGCATTTTTGAACTTGAGGACGGCCTCTTAAGCCTCTATGTATGACATTTAAGTATTAATCTTTTTGTAACATAATTGTGCTTACTAGTAGGTAATAACTTGAGTTATTGTGGTCATTGGCCGGATCCTTTTGTAGTAGCCACAAAGTGCAATTCCCTGTAGAGCCGATTATTGTCCCATATCCGCATATGTCACCCACTAAAGAGAAAGCAGGTTTACGCGATATTAAGATCATTTTACTATTACGAGTTACGACTGCCTACATCCTGTGAGACAATAAACTATTTGTAACGAGAGACCGGACATTAGGACTACCTACGCCGAATGCCACTTAACCTATACTCGCTGCTATTTATTTCTTATTAGGTATTTTTTTACTGCAGTTATAATGTTGAGCAGTAATATGAGAACATAACAGCTATTTTGGTAGAAACTCACAAATGGATTGCGTACCTACGTAACCTATAGAGAAAAATTATTCAGCTCTGCAGCAAAACTATTTAATAATTTGCTGGTATACTACTTTTGTTCGGTTGTTTTTAATATTGTTTATAATCCCACGCTACGTTGGTCGGTGCGTGCCTGATTGTGCTAAACTTTTTACGATGTTCCGCTCAGCATATTACGGCATCCCTGTATCAAGCTCCAGCAATTAAAAAATCATTCTGGGATCGAAGACGCATAAATAACTGTTATGAGGTACTCTAAATATACGCCTTCAGGTTTTTATGTTATTAAAACCCTTTGTTTGATTTCTAATGACTATCAAGTTATTTTCAAATTCAATTAGCACTGATTTTTTGCAGTGCGATACTAGTTAATATTCACTTGGCTTGTACTCAAGCGATGTGTTGAGTTTTTTATGTATCTAGGTACCAGATACTTTAACGATTCTACAAGCGCGTTTAGTAGTATGGGAGACTGCAGAAGAGTCTAGGACTGCATTCCCTTTCACAGCGAGCTTTCACAGCGAATTATAAACCGAGCTCGTTGCGTAGAATCATTAAGACGGTCGCCACGCTAAGCCCCGTGGCCATCCCATAGCTATGGTAATAAAAGAGATACATTATAAATCGTAAGGGAGATATTGTTCTCGGTTATTACACGCGAAATCTGCGCGAGGCGTGTCGTAGTTAAATCTTTTATTGTGTTTTCACGACGGCATTTACATTGCTTTGTAATAATTTTTCTTAGTGCACACTAAGCGAGGGAATGGCGGTATTTTCGTGGATAAATTGGCCTCGTTAAAGAAACTTTGGCGACTCTTCCCTCGGATGTAATAATTTAATCTAATTTGAAATCAATGTAAAGACCTTTTTGTACTAGATATCTAAGGATATTCAAGTATATACTATATTCAGGTACTATAAGGGATATATATGTATTATGAGATAGTACAGAGACAACTAACACCTCTAAGGTGATTATAGCTTCAAGAACTCCTTATTAAGAAATATACCTACTCTGAAATTAGAATTGGCAATAAAGGTACTTAAATACGAGTAACATCAGTTTGAGTCGTTAAGAGTCCTGTGAACTACCATGTCTCCCATACCAACGTAATACCAAAATCATTTGTGATTCGTGTATATTTCGATCATGTTGTGGTGTTATTCGGGTTCGTATAGTAATAATCTATGCTCCTGGCCATATCTGGTTCCGAAATACTGTTGTTAAACGTATTTCGGAACAAGATTACGTGTTGTTTTGCTAATTTTATGTCAAAGAGGACATGATTTCTGCTTATTTGTTTTGTAATAAAAACAACACTATCTCACGTCGCATTAGTTCAGGAGGACAGTTTTTACTGTCCAGCTATAGAAAAACACCAGTTAATAAAGAAAGTTACAAGTTTTCATTCATAATTTTTGGTATTACGGAACTCGACCAAAGTTATAAAAATTTTGATCAAAATTGATTATTATTTTATTTTAAAGAAATATTTCCGAACCAAATATGGCCAGGAGTATATATTATTACAATATGAATCCGAATAACACCACAACATGATCGAAATATTCACGAATTACAAATGATTTGGTATTTTGCATTAACGGAGACATCGTAGTTCACAGGCCCCTTAAGTAAATTATGAACGTGATATCAAGGTACAGGATTGTTTTTTAATGCTGTATACTATATAATTTTCATAGAGCAGGTTTCCAAAAATAATTTCACTAAAGATAGACACAGTAGATTTAACTTTTGTCAACTGTCAAAGTAATGTAACCTGTAATTTAGAAACGGTTCGATGAAAAATTTCATTCCTATAACTTTGGGAAAACCCTATTAAGTACATGTAAATTAGAAATGCCTTGGCCCTTTCTATTTAGTAGGTAAGTCAAGGAGTAATCTGAACCAAATTATATACAGTAACTTCGCAATATACAAGTGAGTCTACTCGTAATATCTATGTAATGTTTGTCAGCGCATCCTCACGTACCTAAATGATAGATAGCAGCACATGACAGGCTGTTAGCTGGCGATGGAAAGGGTTGTAGACTGTAGTGCGTGGTGTGGCACCAGTAAATGATGGATGGAGTCTTTGTCTACGGTATCCCCCTTAATGGACATCGCCTTCGAGAGCATCCTTGTTTACATTATTATACTTAATATTCATTATTATCACCAAAACTACGAATTTAAATCTACGTTGTTCTAAAAACTACGTGGATTATAGTTACTCGTATCTCTTGTAATTTTTTAAGTAAGTACTTATTATAGCCACTTTAATTTACAACACAATTCGAAAAAAATATTTGCTGTTTAAAAATTTAGAGCCTGTAGACTTCCGAATGTAGCAGAACGTGGTTAGTAGAAGATAAACACCAGATTTTAAGTGGAGAAAATACCAGTTTATTGTAGCTATTTTAGGATCTCAAAATAGTATGTCACAGTCAAAAATAAAAACGTATTCCAAACAAACTATCTTTTTAAATTCAAATTTAGCCATATACAAAAAGTTTGTATATCCAACACGCCCCTATAAATTTAAATTTAAAGATATCCAAAAGAAAACTCAGCTGGCCTTAACACCTAAACCATCTAAACACTTATTGTGTTTAACACTAGATAACGGCTTAGTAAGCACATCAGCTAACATGGATGCAGTGGGTACATGTCTCAACTCAATGTCGTTCTTGTCCCTCAAAACCTCCCTCACGTAATGATACCTAATATCAATGTGTTTGCTACGTGCATGAAACACTGGGTCCTGAGCTAAAAATATAGCCCCTTGGTTATCGACATGAACAATCACTCGAGCGTACCTCATGATTCCAAATTCCTTCAATAAGCTATTAAGATATACAGCCTCCTTCATACTCTCCGACAGGCTAACATACTCTGCCTCGCACGTTGAAGTAGCTACGCTACGCTGCTTTCGAGACTGCCACGATATACAGCCACCACCTAAAATAAATGCATAACCAGAATAAGATCGTCTGTCTAATAAACAATTCCCCCAATCAGCATCTGAATAACCCTGCACACATTCACCAGTTCTCTTGTACACGAGACTGTATTGGCTTGTTCCCTTCAGATAACGTAAAACACGTTTCGCTGATTTCCAATCGGATTTTTCAGGATTTTTCACTTTCTGGCTAAGTTTACTTACCGCATTAGCGATATCGGGTCTGGTTGCATTCGCTAAATAATTCAAACAACCTATTAGCTCTCGATAAGGCCATGCCTCACTGCTCTCATCACTGCATTTCTCTTCTTCTTTCCGTTTGGAATTTATCTCCATAGGAGTTGCACATTTATTGCAATTTTCCATGCAAAAACGTTTTAGTAAACTTTCGATGTAATTTTGTTGTGACAAAACAATGACATTGTCATTTCTTCGAATATCTATGCCTAACATATATTTTGCTAAACCATAGTCTTTCAAATCGAACTCTTTCGACAACTCATTCTTAAACTTCGTAATTAAACCTCTTTCTTGACTTGCGACCAAAATATCGTCGACATAGACTAATACGAATATATAAATATTCCCATTTTGTTTAAAATATAGACACGGCTCATTCAGACTCTGCTTCATCCCCATATCAGTTAACTTCTTGTTAAGTTTGAGATTCCATTGACGTCCAGCTTGCTTCAAACCATATAATGATTTTCGCAATAAGCATGAATCGCAACCGCTATCCAATTTTACAAGCATGCTCTGCGCGTGCTCTTTGACCATTGGATCTTCTCCCTCTCGATTCATAAGCTTAACTAAACTTTCTCTCAAAAGTTCTGGTATCTCCATGTATATCTCCTCGTCCAGGGATCCATTTAAATAAGCAGTATTAATGTCCAATTGGTGTATCTCCAAATTTAATTCCACTGCGAGAGCCATCAACAATCTAACAGTATCCAGTCTAGCAACAGGTGCAAAGGTTTTCTCGTAGTCGACTCCATACCGCTGGCTAAAACCTTGAGCTACAAGCCTCGCCTTCTTCTTCCAAGACTTGTCAACATTCTGCTTCGTCGTCAAAACATAACGGCAGCCAACGACATTCCTATTTTGTGGTCTTTTGACTATCTCCCATGTACCTTTCTGAACTAGGCTTCTGATTTCAGATAAAATGGCTTCCTCCCATTCAGGTCTATCACTACTCTTTAAAGCATTTTTCAAAGTAATTTCAGCTGAACCTACAAAATCTTCAATTTCATTTTCATCAGCAGAATTGATCGGTTGTGTAACTTCAGTCATTTGATAAATTTTCTTCGGACGGCCTACACTACCTGTGCGTAAAATCCTAGGTCTACCAGGAGCTCTCTTCATCAACCTTTGTTGATCATCATGATTTATTTCTTCAGACGCTTGTTCAAGTTCTGCAGGTCTTGACGAAGAATCATCTTGATCATCTCCAGGATATGCTTGACATTCACTCCATATTTCTTCATCAGTCTCTACTCGGTCTGTCTCATTCTCGCCCCTATGTTCTTCAGTTATTGGAACATTTTGCCTGGAGAATTCAATTTCAATGAAATCCTTATCTTTGTCTTCCGTGAAGTTCACTGGCCTTGGTTCTTGCTTCGAGATTTCATTTTCGTGAAATTTCACATCTCTCGCAATCATGAATCTTCTTTGCTCTGGAATCCATACTTTGTATCCTTTTGCATTACCCGGGTATCCTACAAAAATACCTGCGATCCCTCTTGCAGCAAACTTATCCTTCTTTGGATCTTTATCCAGAATATGTACCTTGGTTCCAAATCTTCGAAGGTATTCAATCTTCACCGGCTTGTTATGCCACCTCTCATAAGGAATATCACCTTGTAGACTGCTCGTAGGACAACGATTCCTGACATAACATGCTGTATGCACCGCTTCTGCCCAAAAGCCTGAGGAAAGATCTGTACTCAACAGCATACATCTCGCCATTTCCACTAAGGTTCGGTTCATTCGTTCAGCTATCCCATTCTGCTGTGGTGTTCGAGCAACTGTCAGTCTTCGCGTGATGCCTGCTTCCTTTAAGAAATTATCAAATTCAACGTTACAATATTCACCTCCATTGTCACTTTGAAGAAATTTGATCTTCAGTCCCGTCAGGTTTTCAACGTGACTTTTATATGATTTGAAGGCATCTAAGGCTTTATCTTTCGACCTTAGAAAATATACTACACACCAACGAGTACTATCATCAATAAAAGTTATAAAATATTTTGCACCTTCCATTGATTGACATCTCATAGGCCCTACAATATCAGAATGAACTATGTACAACTTTTCAGCGCAAGGCCCATCGGATTTAGAAAAAGGTAACGCGGTCATCTTTCCTTTAGCACAAATATCGCAATCACGTAAGTTTCGTACTTCGGCAACGTCAAATTTAGCACCTAATTTACCTAAAAGCTTGGCAACATCTCTACCGTTCAAATGTCCTAATCTCTCGTGCCAACAACGTACATCAGCATTTGCATCACTTAAATTACAATACTCGGACCTATTTACACAATATAAATTACCCCTACGATATGCTATCAATTTGATTTCACCTTTCCTGCCAAAAATATAAGCTACATCGTATCTAAATGTAACATCATAACCATCGTTGGTTAACTTGGCTACTGAAATCAAATTCGTCCTTAAATCCGGGACATACAGCGTATCACGTAATTCAAATGAGGTCTCAGAGTGATCGTTACATGCCGATAACCTTACAGTACCCTTACCTTTTATAACAGTACTTACATGCGTAGCTAAAGTTATTTCTCCGCTAGTCATTGCTAAAGTGCCCCCGAACTTACTTGCATCATTACAAAGGTGAGACGTGCACCCACTGTCCAAAATCCATTCGTACTTTTGAACATTAACAGCATTAGAAACTTCTAAATCTGAAACATTAAAAGTAGGTAGATTTTGATCTGCACAATGTGTCTCTTCAGCCTTCAGGGCATTTCCACCTGTTTTCTTTTTACAATCAGATGCTTTGTGTCCAGGTTCGTGACATTTAAAGCATTTGTACTTAAAACCTTCATTCTTTTCCGTTCCTTCAGCCTTAGTATTCTTTATAGCGCCTCTCTTTCCTTTCTTGAAGTTTTTATTTACGTTTGTATACATAACGCCTTCATACTGAATTTTATTCACTTCTCTCGACTCGTACTCTTCCAATATTTTAATTTTTAATGCCTCTGGTTTCGGCAACTCGTCTCTTGACTCAATAGCACATCTAAAGCTTTCGAAATTTCCGGGTAAACTGTACAACAACATTATAGACAGCAAATCCTCGTTGATCTGTATACCCATATCTCCTAGCTTATCAACAGCATCGAAAAAGGTATTCAAATGTTCGTGAACATTTCCTGTTTCCGCCATCTTGTGCAATATCAACCGTTTTAAAAGTGTTGCTTTCTTAGCAGGCCCTTTCGAAGCATAAATTGACTTCAGCTTCAGCCATACTTCACTCGAGGTATTACAGCTCCTAGTATGTCTTAGTTCGCTTCCACTCATCGATAAAATAATGTCCGCTTTAGCTTTTTCGTCCTCTACTTCCCATTTTTCAGCCTCTACAACTTCAGTTGGTTTCAGTACTTTACCATTTACGTACTTCCAACCATCATTTTTAGTTAAAATAGCTTGTACCTGTATTTTCCAGCTATCGTAGTTGTCCTTATTCAAGGGCTCGATTCGCATCATGTTGCTCGTCATCGCACCTCGATACTCGTTCAGCTACTCCGTCTCTTATCGACTTTAAAATCAAATTTTATCCTCTACATACGATTACTTCTCTCGTATCGTATCTGGGCCCATAACCAATGTAGCAGAACGTGGTTAGTAGAAGATAAACACCAGATTTTAAGTGGAGAAAATACCAGTTTATTGTAGCTATTTTAGGATCTCAAAATAGTATGTCACAGTCAAAAATAAAAACGTATTCCAAACAAACTATCTTTTTAAATTCAAATTTAGCCATATACAAAAAGTTTGTATATCCAACACCGAATACCTAAATCATTTGTCATAGATTTTGTGTAGGTACCTACATTATCATAAATATTCTAAAATAAGATCACAAAGGTCCGCTAACCGTGTAAAAGATGCGTCATTCTGTTGAAAAAATTGACAGCATGATTAACTTTTCGGCCATGACTTGCGTAGCCAACTGACCGATATGGAACATTTACTGGCATTTCTCTTGATTTGACTTGTAAAGTTGTTTTTCTCGTATGTGCAAATAGTAAAAAGAAATCCGTAGCTTAGCTTTCTCTCGAGGATTTTTTAAATGTTTTTTTACCCTTAAAAATTTAACGTCAATTCTACAAAATAGGTAGGCAACTAGGTGGTTTGAGGCCGTTGCAAGAGACTGTCGAAATACGACAAAGAACAATGTGTCATGACAATTTATTCTGAATGCAAGAATTACTTTATACGTATTTTATGTAGGCCAGAGTTAAACCCCAGCGACAATCCATTAAGGTGGAGCACTCGGCCCGCGCGTATCCCGGCTCATGCAATAAACATCTCGCGGAGATCCGCGCACTTTTTGCGAGGGACACTAAGAACGTATATTTTTTACACGACTTCAGTGCGCTTTTTGTGCGCCCTCGTTATACTCCGAGAGTTGACTTACAAATATAAAACATGTCGCAGCCCCGAGAAAACAAGCGCTCGCTGTTGCTTTTTCCACAGCTAAAAACAATAGTTAAAAAACGTTTCAATGCGATATTGAATTCATAACGTTCGCATTATGAGCTCGATGTAGCCTTTGATTTTAGCGCTATTAACCCCTTTAAATACTTCGGAGGAATGAACGGTGGACGTCCTGTCAGCTTGCGTAAAATCCGACAAACGTCATAAAAAATAATAAAAAACTCGACTATCATAAACTTCGAGTTTCGTTACGTTGGAAATGTAGGTGCTTTTGAAAGGATCCTGCCATTATGTGTTTATTATTCCACGCATAAAGTGGGGTATATTTTAGGCGCGGCCGTTGTCAGGGGATTTTGAGTGGCGTCCCAAAAAATTGATGCGACTTATCTTGCGGCCGCCGCGGGGCTGCGGAGATGTTTTATGTATGTCCACTGCGAACCATTGTACAACTACCCACTACCCATTACCCTCTATCTGTTGCCACCAGCTGATTGATCTTGTACTATTTTTACATTTTACGTAATAACTCGTACAAATTGTACCTGTTAAAAATAGTGTAAATTGTGCTAAGACCACCATCATCGTGTCCCATCTTCTTATTGATGTGTCCCGGTCAACACGCAAAAATCTTTTCTTATCCTTCCTTCCTCTTTCTTTCCTAAGGAATTTATCATAACCAGATTCTCTAATTCCCGCAACTATTGTCTATGGAAACATTAATTGTAATAATGAGCTATCATAGCTACGTAGAAAGGAATTCGTTATCAAGTATCAACGTTTTAAGAAAGGTGTTTGAAGTTTTTTTAGTGGATAATCCAACTATTACCTGACCCCCCGACGCACCGAAATAGATTACAGTAAACTCGTGACGTTACACATCTTTGTTGTGGTCCTTCGAGCCGGAACTCGCAGTCGCAAATCGTGAAAATTGCATGTATATCGCAGGGAAATAATTCTATTAGAACTTAAAATATTTAAAATGAAGAGATACCAGCCTTTGTCATTTCTCGTGGACATCTTCATAATATTGCACCGTGCGGTGGCAGTGGGGTGCGCTGCAATAACGCCGTTTACGTATAATGAATGACACTTTTATGTCTCTCCTGCAGTTTTATGTGCTGCATGTCCGCCCTGAATAACATATTGCGGCTACATCGTCGGAGGTACTCATATCTATACCTACTTTAATACCACTTGCTGTTTGTCCATTCATTCGCAATCGTTGTAATATCTTCATCTATCTATATATATAAAAGAATGAGGCATTTTAGTTGTTCCACGGATTCCGTCTAAACTATAGGTCGTAGAGATCTGAAATTTGGTGCCTAGGTAGATATTAGGTCATGAATTCGTACTAAGACGGGGAATCCAGAAATTCAAATGTTGAGGGGTAAAAATCGTACATTAAAGGGATTTTCCCATACAAAAGTGAATTTTTTTCGTTGTTCCAGGAATTCCCGAAAAACTAAAAGTCCTAGAGATCTGAAATTTGGTGCCTAGGTAGATATTAGGTCATGAATTCGTACTAAGACGGGGATTCCAGAAATTCAAATGTAAAGGGGTAAAAATCGTACATTAAAGGGATTTTCCCATACAAAAGTTAATTTTTTTCGTTATTCCAGGAATTCCCGAAAAACTGAAAGTCGTAGAGATATGAAATTTGGTGCCTAGGTAGATTTTAGGTCATGAATTCGTACTAAGACGGGGATTCCAGAAATTCAAATTCTAAGGGGTAAAATTCGTACATTTAAGGGATTTTCCCATACAAAAGTGATTTTTTTCGTTGTTCCAGGAATTCCTACTAAAAGACGTAGAGATCTGAAATTTGGTAGCTAGATTTTTATTAGGTAGGTAACAAAATCAATTCGTACTCAGATTTCTCGGGGATTTTTGGAATACAAATTTTGGTGACCGCCATTTTGAACTTTTTTGTTACTGGGCCGATTGCTTTGAAAATCGATATTTGAGTATCGCAACAAGCATGGAGTAGGAATTTGTGGTCAAAATTAAAAAAAGTGGCCACCATTTTACACTTTTTTGTTACTGGACCGATTGCTTTGAAAATCGATATTTGAGTATCGCAGCAAGCATAGAGAACGAATTTATGGTCAGAATTAAAAAAAGTGGCCGCCATTTTGAACATTTTTGTTACTGGGCCGATTGCTCTGAAAATTGATATTTGAGTATCGCATCAAGCATGGAGTAGGAATTTGGCGTCAAAATTAAAAAAAATGGCCGCCATTTTGAACTTTTTTGTTACTGGGCCGATTGCTTTGAAAATCGATATTTGAGTATCGCAGCAAGCATTGAGTAGGAATTTGTGGTCAAAATTAAAAAAAAGTGGCCGCCATTTTGAACTTTTTTGTTGCTGGACCGATTGCTTTGAAAATCGATATTTGAGTATCGCAGCAATCATAGAGAACGAATTTGTGGTCAGAATTAAAAAAGTGGCCGCCATTTTAAACTTTTTTGTTACTGGGCGGATTGCTCTGAAAATCGATATTTGAGTATCGCAGCAAGCATAGAGAACGAATTTATAGTCAGATTTAAAAAAAGTGGCTGCCATTTTGAACTTTTTTGTTACTGGGCCGATTGTTCTGAAAATCGATATTTGAGTATCGCAGCGAGCATAGAGAACGAATTTATGGTCAGAATTAAAAAAAGTGGCCGCCATTTTGAACTTTTTTGTTACTGAGCCGATTGCTCTGAAAATCGATATTCGAGTATCGCAACAAGCTTGGAGGAGGAATATGTGGTCAAAATTTAAAAAAGTGGCCGCCATTTTGAACTTATTTGTGACCATGCCGATTGCTTTGAAAATCGATATCTGAGTATCGCAGCAAGCATAGAGAACAAATTTATGGTCAAATTAAAAAAAGTGGCCGCCATTTTGAATTTTTTTGTTACTAGGCCGATTGCTTTGAAAATCGGTATCTGACCATAGTAGCAAGTAAGCATGTACGGGCGGACATACTGGCAGACAGCGTAGTCTTAGTTCCCGCGTTTTACCCTTTGAGTACGGAACCCTAATTGAACTATATTAAACTTTTTGTTACGACCTCCTATTTCAAAATCGATAAGTGACTTTAGCAGCAAGTACAAAGAAAGAATTTGTCGTCAAAATTATTAAAATGACAGGAATTTTGGTAATTAAACGCCTGAGGTTGTAAAGCAGAGGTTAATCGTGAGCGAAGCCGCGGGCGTCCGCTAGTACTTATTATAAGTGGATCTCTTAGAATAGAAGGTGACTCCCGACTGCCATATGAATTTATCTGTTTTAATCAATGAGAAATTTGAACACTTTTTACTATGTCAATATGCAGATCAACTAAAATAACTTGATTTTTACTTTTTAGTTCGTTTTAAAACAGGGCAGTCATGTTTTTTAACCAATTATGTTTATTGATCAAGGCTTCTAAAAATCTTCCAATACAGAAGCAGCAATGCGCTACGAAAATATAGATAAGAGAAAAGAGAATTATTTGCATATATCAAATATATCAAAACTAATATAATATAAATAGTCTTATATTAAAACTAAGTACTCAAACTAAAAACCTAAGCACTAACTACTAACTTGGTGTCAAAGACGTGATCGATGAAAATATCCTTCGCTTGATTTCATTATCGACTCTCACTCACCTTGCCAAGAGCTCCTTGAAACGATTCGGTTCAAATGTACTTAATATTCTATTCTCGCCTCTGTTACTTTGGACATAAGATTGGCTAGCTCGTAAATTTCTCCCCTTCTTTGAAGCTTCTAAGGACAATATGGTCCACCTTTTTGAACATTAAAACAAGTGTAAATCATAAGCAAAGTACCTTTTTGTAAAAGAAGAAGTGAAGTGCTCTTGAATATTCAACGAACTGAATGAATTCAATATTTTTATGAAAATGATAATGAATATGAAAATATCTTTATTTCACATAGGCCTAACTATACAGGCTCTTGCGAACGTCGGTATGACATTTCTTGCATAATAATGGTGATAACTACAAGTCGACTTAAAACTAAGTTTACGAGGGTTCCAAACGCGCCCTGCCGCTGAGAAGAAGCCCACAACAAACTCAGCCGGGTATTTTTTTATGTTATCACCATTTAACAGAATAAGTATAAATACTAAAAATAGGCTAGCAACGACAACAGAGCAATCTACCACTTATCAGTCAATTCCAAGGGTTTGTGTCGCTAATATAGTCCTTAATATTGTAATATGCCTTTTGAATGAGTTTAGGCTTGACAAACCCTTTGAATTTATTAAGTGACATTTCAGATACATGATGTGGTAACTTATGAAATCAACTAATAAAGTTAATATCTAGCGAATATTATGTTCATCGGACTTTTCAATATGGTTTGCTAAACCACTTAGGTACTTATTTACAGATTTCCTCAGTTATAAGTCAAGAGAATTATTAAGAGCATTTTAACCATCTAAAGTTATTAAAAATCAGCAGTTATTCTTTCAGCTATCAGACTCATGACTCCTAATTTAAATACCTATTTTTTGTACAGCGTTTGGTTAGGCTCGATAGAGTTAGCGGCGCCCTTTGTGGTGGCTGCATCCAGGCCGCCTTTAAACCTGCGCATGCCTAATGAGCTGTGGCCTGTGAGACGATCAGGGGTTGCAAAATTACTTTTTCTTGGTGAAAAATATTACTTTTTGTTATTTATTCACCATGAAATGAAATCGCAAGTGTTATCACTGAATTTCTATGTTCGTATTTAACCCTCTAATTTGCATTTAGCAGTTTTACCAATTTGGTGTTCATTCTTTTCCACTTTCCTCGTTCCCATAGCACTAGGTACTTTAGTATTAATTTTTTTTCTCTATGATATAAAGTGTCTTCAAATATTTATATTATTCCATAGCGTTGAATTGATCCATATTGGGATCAGCAATACAATTCTGCAAACTTTCTTATAGCAGCGACGAGTTTCATTGCAGGAGATTGGTTATAATAATATTGGCATTAATTACGCGATGGTGATGGCTACGTTGCTATGGTTATAGGCGATGGTTGGCCGATGTACAATTTTATTTTTGAGAATCATCCCCTTTGAATGCGCTATAAATCCGTTGGCTGAAACGAACGAACGAATATGAAGAGACGACTCTACAAATTGATCTAATTACTAATGAATAATTTTTCCAATTAGCACATGGAGATAAACTTAGAGAATAGTTTGAACATTTCATTCAATGGGCAAAATAAAATCTCCGTAGACGTGCGCGCCCCTGATCCTTTGCGGCGCCGACGTCACCTGTCATCCATCAGTCTGCGACAACGCGCATGCGAATACCACGCACACACGCCCGTATACACTCACACACGCGCGCCGTGTGGGTACACTGTAAATAAATTAAAATTTAACGGTACACAACCACGAAAGCACTAACACACGCGAACTCTACACACAGTAAAACAGAGACGTTTAAATATTGTAGTTTTTATAGATCGGGTAATATAGCAAAAGTAAAGGGGGACGAGATAAAGTGGTCAATTGTCAATTTTATGAAACTAGATTTTATTATGTGGAAGAGGATTTTACTAACTCGGTTAATCTTTATTTCTATTGATTGATAGATACGGTGACTCAATAAGTGATAAAAAAAAATACATATACATATACAGCTGAGTTTGTTGTCCTATTCAGTAGTCTAAACTCAAATCTTTTTTTTTTTTTTTTTTTTTTTTTTTTTTATTTGGGTCACAAAACTGGTTACAATCATACAGTTGCTTACAGGGCTTATAACTAATTTGAGAATCGAGACTGTAACCTACTCGATGCAACCACAACATACGTTAAAGATCATTAAGGTTTACACTACAAATTACAATGAGTATAGATTTAAATATAAACCTAAAGTTTACAGTACCAAAAAATATAACCTACGTAAAGGATCCAAACAAACAGTTAAAAAATATATTAATTATACATAGACATACATGCTTTTTTAAACGAGGTCAAGGAACCACAGAATATATCGCATCGATCTCGGTAAGCATTTATTAAAGAACATATGCGGTACAAAGGCGCATGTTGGCCTACGTTTGTGCGACATAGTGGCAAATGAAACGGCTTCCGATTCTGCAGACGACTGCAAGGGCGAGGTACACAAAACTTGAGACGCTCCAGGATTTCTGGTGACTCAATATGGCCATTGACGATTTTATAACAGAACATCATATCCAATACTTTTCGCCTATTTCTTAATGATAAGATATTGTACGACCGTAAACGTGAGTCGTACGAATCTAACTCTCGACATTTGTTACCGGTATATGCTAGGTGGTACAGGAAGCGCTTCTGCACGCGTTCCAATCGGTCACAGTGGACGTTATACGATGGACTCCAAACTGGACTACAGTATTCCAGAATGCTCCTCACCAACGCGTAATAGATGGTAATGGACAGATTCGGATCACAAAACAGCTTCATTTGACGCGAAATGAAACCTGATAATTTTGATGTTTTTTTTATAATCACGTCGAAATGATTACGAAAAGATAATGAGCTATCTAAAAGCACCCCCAAATCCCGAACCACATCAACTTCTTTTAACGGTGTTTCAAAAGCATAATACGCATGATTAGTTTTGTTTCTTTTTCTAGTAAATTTAATATACAGGCATTTATCCAGATTTAAGGCCATTTGATTGGTTTGACACCATTTAATTACACTATTAATATCGTTTTGAAGCATTACAGAGTCAGATGCATTTGTAATAGTGCGATAGATTTTAAGGTCGTCGGCGTAAAATCTGAAGTTAGAAGTGAGAATGTAACTAAGGTCATTGATAAAAATCAAAAACAGAAGGGGACCCAAATGAGACCCCTGGGGAACGCCTGAGGGAATGGGTTTAATGTCAGATTTGAATCCAAATAAAGAAACTAATTGAGATCGATTTTTTAAATAAGATTCACACCATCTTAACAGCGATCCATGTATACCTAACTGGTTTAGCTTCATTAATAATAAATCATGATTCACCAGGTCAAATGCTTTTTTAAAATCCGTGTACACTGCATGTACTTCAACATTGCTATCTAAAGCTTCAGCTATATCCGTGACATATCCAACTAGGTTGGTAGTCGTCGATCTCCGTGGGAGAAAACCATGCTGATTGGGGTCAACATATTTTTTTAGCAAATGAAGGAGTTTTCGTTGAACGAGTGCCTCAAAGACTTTGGCACTAGCTGATAATATAGAGATAGGCCTATAGTTGCTAACGTTATTTATGGCTCCAGTCTTGTGTATTGGAGTAACGTGAGCTATTTTCCATTTGGTCGGAAATGAACCAGACCTTAATGATAGATTAAATATGAACGTTAGGGGGTAAGCCAGACGTTCAGCACATTTTTTAAGAAATATTGGAGGGATTTGGTCTGGACCACTACTTTTATTGACGTCCAAAGTAAGTAAATATTTATGAACCTCTTCAACACTCAAAGTAACTAGTGAAGCTGATACTGTCTCCCTGTAGTTCATATTGAAACCTTCGGTATTCGTTACCGGTGGGTCGGGAGGACGGTCTTTGTAGACCGATTGAAAATATTTCGAAAATAAATTACATATACCTTGACCGCCTCTTGCTGCTTCACTACCGAAAACCATTTCATTTGGAATTGGAGTGCTATTGGTTTTTCTATGATTACAAAATCGCCAAAAATATTTAGGATTACTACGAAGGTGACTAGCAGCGGATTTTTTGAATCTTGAGTAACACTCGGGTATCAATAGATCACAGCGACGTCTGATTCTTTCGAAAGCAAGTTTATCTCTTTCATTTTTATACTTTTTGTATCTATAGTGATATTTAGCTTTTTCCTTCAAAGCTTTTATGAGGCTACGTGAAAACCAGATAGGGTAATTATTACCTTTGCTTTTTGATATCGGAGTATGTAAGTAAATAATAGGCATCAGAGTTTTATAAAATAAGTCTACGGCCAAATCGATGTCACCAGAATGTAATATTTGATCCCAATCAATCTGAGTTAAGTCATTGTTAAGTGAATCAAAATCACACATGGAAAAGTTAAGGGAGGCACCTGAGACACTTTTTAATAATTTTTCGTTGCATTCCACAAAATCTACTACCAAAGCAGGGTGGTGGGGGTCAATTGGAATCAGTGGAGAAACAGATTCTGTTACACAAAATGCTGGATAATTGGATATGACCAAATCCAGCATTCGATTGTTGTCGTTCAAAACAGGATTATATTGGCGTAAATTACAAAAGGATAGTGTATCTAGAAAATTATTAGCTATAACGTTATTAGAAGACTGTGGAGAGAGAGAACTGCTGTCAGATTTGGAGTGCCAATAAACTTGTGGCAAGTTGAAATCCCCTATTAGTAATAAATGTGAAGATAAAACGGTGTTTTGGCAAACGCTTGTCAGGTTATTTAAAAAAGTATCCATATAATTAGAATCGACTGGAGGTGGAATATAAGCAGCGCAAATGTACAATTTTTTTTTATTACTAAGCTTGATCGAGACCCACAATTCTTCACAAGAACACTCGAGCTCAACTTTTCTTTGTACCTGGTGTTTCCTGTGAATGGCCAACAACACCCCACCACCATCTTTCTTGTTCAGATAAGATGACGTCGATGCTCGATCCCGTCGAAAAACAATGTACCTGTCGTCCATAAATTCGCGATCGAAAACCGTTTCATTCAGCCATGTTTCTGTTAGAATAATTGCATCATAATCAGAAAGCAATATAGATTGATATAATACATCTGTTTTAGTTCTTAAACCTCTGACATTTTGATAATATATGTTAAAATCGAATGTGAAGAAAGTAATACCCATGTACATGCATACACTGTTTGGAAGAGAAAAAAAGTTAGAGTGATTTTAAAGTGTCCACACTTTTAATAACAACCGAAGGGGACTCATCGTTACGACGCACAAAGATGCGACCACCTCGTACCCATACGTATTTGTACTTTTTTTCTTGAGCCGCCAATCTAGTGGCTGCATGCAGACGTTTGTTATTCGGTGACAGGTGCTCTGAGACGTATATCTGTTGCTTGTTCCCTGCTAAGCCCAGATGGGAGGTGTTGAGTTTTTCATTGCCATGGTTTTTATTATAAATTTTTGCCGCTGCCAGAAAATTATCTCGTTTGAGCGGGCTCGATAGTTTTACAACAATGTTGCGCGGTCGTTTAGATTCGGAGTTCATTTTTGCAACTCGATGAAAATTAACTATATCACTCGACCCTAAATCAAAATTCATAACCTTAGCCAGTTGCAAAATAAGTGTTTGCAGGTTTTCTGAGCGGTGCTCGGGAACACATTGAATTTCTAAATTACAATCTCGAGCTTGTTGTTCCATTTGGGCTATCTTGAAATCAGTTTCACACGACTTGTTGCGCAGAGCAGAGTTTTCAGACTCCAATTTTGATATACGTTCAATTAAGTTTTCATTTAAGACTCTTTGCTCATCTTGGAAATTCGAGAGGAAATTAAGGGATTTAACAGCCTCGTTTAATTCGTCTTGTATGATGGTGAAATTCGTAATTATACCCTTGACTTCCTCCTGCAATTTTTTTAAGGTCCCGTTGAAGGTGTCCAGCGTGCATTGTTGTGACTCGAGCTTAGTGCACATCTCTGTACGAAAACTACGGATTTCACTCATTATGGAGTTCAGAGATAAGTTTAATGATGATCCCGGAGATGTAGGTGATAAGATTTCTTCGGTAGGCTGCATTCGTTTCCCCTTCACCGATATGGGGGTATTGCTATTATCTTGTTTAGGCCGGCTGGCAACACACTCCGGGCATATCCACTTAGATCGGTGAGTAGTGTTTTCGTCGTAGTTAACGCACTCTGAATGATATAGGAGCGAGCAGTCGCCGCTGGAACACTTCACGCGTTTTTGAGTAACAGAAATGCTGGAGTTACAGGCGCTACAAATCATGTTTTAATTTATTGATTTTGAGATTTATATTTTGTAATAATGCAACAAAAATTTTAGATATAAAAAAAAAAAAAGAAAAAAAAAAAAAAAAAAAAGAGTATCTTTACGGCGATGTATCACCAAGGATCGATCTCGGTGCAATCAATTTGACATCCAAGTGTTTACAATCTGCGCTGTTCGTCGGTTGAGATGTTTGGTGAAAAGAATAGTTTCATTCGGCGCTCGTCGTGACAAAATTTATAAACGTGGGTAGATAGATAAATATCCCGTAAACACCGCACTGAATATTTGAGGTTTTCGCCAAAAATTGATAACTTTCCTTTGAGATAACACTTCACAATGTTCAAGTACCAGTAAGGATCACAATAACTATGAAATTGTAACAATACTGCAAGTAAATACTGTTTATATTTGCTGCAAAAAGTATAACGTGTAGCTTCAATGATGACAGATGACGGAATTGAAAATCTTTGAAAATGATAGTTCTCTACTGCGTATTTTTTGTTTTCAAAGGACCCTCATGTAGGTATATGTATTTGTAACGGATATTTTAATGAAAAACTATGCGTATGCTCTCGTCTTTTTTCACGTGACATTCTATATTGTCTGTCCTTATATGTAGATGGGATGGAAATCACCGACATGAATCTGTGTGTCCCAAATTCCTAAGTTTTTACCACAGTTACGCCCGCTGTGGTAACCTGTAGGCTGTCCTTTGTCCGTCCGTAGATCAATCAGTTAGTTACCTTTTCCTTCTATACAGATAATATAAATAAAAAAAAACATTTCGTGCGAAATCCGCTCTACACTCCGGAGTATCTCAGGAGTATAAACAAATTCAAATTTAACGGTACTCTCGGGGAATGCAACAAAAGAATTTGCATTCCACGAGAAGCAAGGCTGAGCTGTGACGGACGGCGGTGACAAAGAAGCGCATTTGAATAGAATGTGAGATTATTGCCTTTATAATTGTTGACCTTCGCTAACGCTCCAACTATAAAGTACCTACTACCTATACGGATTCCTACGAGAGGAATCTCAATTGACGCTTCTCTTGAAGCATATTACTTGCCTCTTAGGCATAGCAAGTATACATTTAGTGCCTTAAATTTACAATAAAAAAAATTGCAATCGAATCCTGCAGGGGTTAAATCTATCCCCCCCCGATGGATTCCAATCTTGTCGCGATGGGGGGGCTCAGTAGCCGTGGTTGGGCCCCACGGTGAAGCCAAAAGGAATCCAGGAGGGGACGCTCGGAGTGGGCCTGGAGATGGGCCCGCTCTGGATGCGTCCAAGAGGGGTGCGGGGGACAGAGTTTTCTGTCTCCTGCAGCCAGGAGGGGTCGCGGGAGGAGAGGCGTGTCGGTGTGTCGTTGCCGCTCGCCCTATCTCCCGCGACCAAACGGTGGCGCACCGTTAGATGCGTCGGCGGCGGGGCCGCAGGGGAAGAGGAGTGTCGGTGTGTCGTTGCCGTTCTCCCTGTCCTCTGCGGCCGTTTGGTGGTTTGCGGCGGAGCCAAAGATCAGATCCGCCGTGGGGTATGGGAGGTTAATGCCTGCGAAGTGCAGGAGCAAGCTTCGCAGGTATCGGCTTACCCGTGCCCACGGCCCCTGGGTGGCGGTCCCGGGGGGGTCCATCGCCTTACGGATGGGCGCCGAGGAGGTAAGGCCGGCTTAGGTGTTTCTGGCCGGCCTTGCTGTTGGAGGGGAGCTCCATGCTCCACCTCGTGGAGGGGCCGCGCAAGCGGCCGGGCACCGGCGGGTTCGCGGAGGTTTGCGCAAGCGTTCCCGTGTTCCCGTCATACGGTGCGAGGAGGAAACACCGTGGGGTTTAGCCTGTAAGAGTCCGGCATAACCCAGCCGCTCCCCCGGGCGACTGGGTATCCATGAGGATTCCCCACGATAAAAAAAAAAAAAAAAAAAAAAAAAAGGGGTTAAATCTATGCTAATATCGATTCATTTCGATGTAAAAGCTACACTTAGGGGAAACAGTCGAGACGGTTAAATTAGACAACGTACACAACAGAGGGAGAATAGATTCACATTGGAAATTCATGCTGTCATCAAAGATTAAAATCGCAAGATGGGCCCTAAACCTACATTGCGCACATCTAAAACGTCCACAAATATGGTGAGTGAGTGCTCTCAGCATGCTGTAGTGTTCATTTATGACAGAGAGAGTGACGTGTGGCACACAAGACTAAAAACGTAGACGTTTTTGGAGATTTAGGCCTCATCTAGCGATTTAAATATTTGGCTGTCATAATGCCTGACCTAAGATTGGAATCAATATCAAGCCATAACTAACTTAGAAGCGCATAGGCAATCCTATGCTTTCACTAAAATAAGGAATCCAATGTTGATTTTATTGTTTAAAGTGTTACGAAATTGCCAAATTCGTTTTGTTATACTTAAGTTTAATTCCATTGTAACAAGATTGCAAATAGATGAAAAGATCCACCATCAAATACCCACTCAAGTTTCGACCCTTCCTAATGAGCGCAAATTGATTGAAACTTCATTTCAATATAACAAAAGAGATGTTAAACGTTACAAGATGGATCGCACAAAATCCTGATCTCCTTCTAAATAACAAAGTAACTAGGTACTTACCGGTTAACTTACTAACATTTTTGGTGTAATTAGCTAGTTTGATTTATTTGACAAATAATGATTTGGCCATAAGGTGTTTAAACTTTAAAGATACCTAATTTAAAGACAGTAGGTACAATATTTATAATTGGGTGACCTTTTCTGGAAACATTTTTTGACCTTTATTATGCTAAAGAAGACAGTTGTTATGGTCTAAAAAATACTGTCTTATTACACTTGAATTGTATGATAAATGGCATTGTGTAAATTAACTAATTATACAAAACACAATTAATTTTTTTAGGTGCAAACTTCTTTAGGCTTGTTGGACATTTTTTAAGACGGAAAAAATCATTGAACTCGAGATGCCGTTACCGTAACCGACATCTCACACTGTTGACAACGACACCTTACCTCACTATTCAAGTTTTTACATTTGTCGTCACTGCAGAAGTAAATTTCATTATTTCAATAAAACAGATAGTTAAAAAAATGGTAAGAGGATTAAACGCAAATCTGTCGTTGAATGCAAAGAATGTTTCGACGGCTAGCTATCACAAGAAATTAAAATGGTAATTTCCTTTTACGCTGAATGAAATTTATGACCATTCTAGATTAATTCATTCTGATTAAACGAAGCTATTTAGTTTTTAAACGAGTTGAATTGGCGCGTTTGCCGCGTGCAGGCATTTTTCTTTGATCTTATCGGTGTTTTCCCTTAATAAGTAAATAGGTACTTGCTGATAGATGGAGCGTACCACATCACAGATTAAATATTTACTACACCATACTCTATTATGTTTATAGCCAGGCGTCACAAGCACTAGAAAGTGTATTACCTACTTATTGTAGCTGAAGTATTCATTAAGTTTCAGACCCGCCACCGCTTCGTTTGGGTGAACAGTTGAAAAGAATCCTTACTTATCCCTTGTCAACATTAAATCCTCTACGTAAAATTTCAATATTCTAGGTGCAAGCGTTTGGGCTGGACCTTGATGATTGGGAAATTTATGAGTCTCAACTTATCTTGTGATTTAAAAATTAGATGAATAATATTTTAATAGCTTTTTCCAGTTCATTAGTGAATGTTCAATTAAAACTAGTATCGTTTTGCGTTTTAAATTTCATTGAAGCCTGTTATAAGTATATGATTTCGTTCATGATAAAGGCGTATATCGCTGTTTTCGTATATTTTTTTTAATTGTGCAAATGATAACCTGACGCGTCGAGTCCGTAACTAAATAATATTATTACAGCGTTGCCCTTTACGTGCCAATAAAGTGATGACTTTTACTTGAGTTTTTGTTAGAACCCTCAACTTTCTCTTCGCTAATGATAATTTTATACGTCGTTAAAAAGTTAAGCATATTTTTAAAAAGTTCAATTAAATACACTTTCACGATATCTTAATTATGAACTCTAAGTTTGTTTACGAAAGCAATAGTTTTTGAAATTTTTACGAATATTTTTTTTTAATTCAAATATTTTGTCAAATTTTCCATTCCATATGGAATTATCAGATGTTAATGGTAAAAACTTTAATAAATATGTGCTTAATGGCTGTGCTATAAAAATACTTTGGAGTCTAACTTTTAAAAACTGAAATAAGTGGTCTAACTGCTACTTTAAATATCGCTTGGCAGTGCATCGCCAAGGAGGCAAGCAGTCACGGCCGTAGTCTCCCACCAAACTGTTCAGTTTTTCTTGTACCAGATCGCCTTATTTATATTTCAGCATTTTTATGTTATATTTCAGCATTTTCAGGTTAAATTTCGGCATTTATGAGGGACCGGCGTTCGAATACCAGACCCTTGACTATTGGTACGGACTACGGATACCGTTAGGTACGTGCTTTGGTGTCAACGATCACACTCGCTCCATCGCAAACACTTGCCTTGCCGAGGTGATCTACTAGCACAACTAGCACTAGCCTTAGATCATTTTGCTACTAGAAAAAACGGCGAACAAAAGCTTGTTTCAGAGATCTCTGAAATAAACTCAAAAGCGCGTTGTAATTAATTTTAAATCAAACATCAAAATTATTTATGTCACACAGTTCTAAATTCAGGCATTTATAACTGCTGAGTTATTGAGAGTTCCAACGTGCACCACACTAAGAAGAAACGCACAAAAAACTCGGCGAAAAAGCTTAGGTTATATATAGGTCCTGATGATTTATCTGATGCTCTAATCTTATCGTTGTAAACACAGTGGCATTTATTTGAACACAAAAGTTCGACCAGCTCTTTAGGGCGGGTAAAATAGTTTATGGACTCCAGCAAACGTAAATAAAAATTTGCAAAAAAGACATTTTAATGCAAAGGTCGTCACAATTAACTCTCGCATGCACCTTTAAATGGATTACTGAACGAAAAGGTTTTTCAATGTACCGTAGTGAATCAATTGTAGCTAAGTTAGGCAGTCGTCGGGGCAAAGGGCTGAGGGGGTGGCACCCTCGTGCGACGCGCATTGTCTACGACCCTTCGTCCTTCGTCTATGCAACTGGCGGCTGTACCTACGTCCTACGCGCTGCTATGCCACTGTCGAGTACCTGCGTCGACGAAAATTAATTATTTTATCATTCTGTAGTAGATACCAGAATGAAAGATACAACGCAAACAAAACGCAACTGCTACCTATGACATTATGATCCTAAAACTTTCCTTTGCCTAGAAACATAGAGCAGAAAGCATTTCCTTACGCCATAAAAGTATTTTTTGCTAAAAGCACAATCCATAAAATCCCATCTGAATTACGCTACGATGTCAACGAAACTCTAATAAATAGGACTTCATGTTACAATAGTTTATTTTATAATTGTTATTTGTTCATATTCTAGACTGAATATTTTTTGAACAACCCATTTGCAAATATTTATTGATATATTTAATGGGATATAAAATACTTTCACCCATTAACCAGCTCGGTGAAGGTCGTTGTATAGTGGAATTTTAGACCATTAGGGTTTTTATCGAACTACTTAGTTAATTTTAGAGAGAAATTTGTGAGAGTAACGTATCTCCCCGCATACCCCAGCACCCGAGGCGCCCCTGACCTCGTCCAGCCAATTTAATTACCAAATGGAATCGTTTTCGTAATTTTCCCTTGCATAATATACAAACATGAGCTTTTTATTTCATGTCTGCTCGTTTATTAACTCAATGCCTATCTATTTACAGATTGAGGATCTTTCGACCTCTTTGAGCGGCAGGTCCTGAGTTCGATTCTTGGCACGTCACTTTATAACTCTTTAGTTTCTTTGTCTTGTGGGAGACGGCTCCTTACAACACACTGGCGTTCCGATGCGATACTGTGTTGTAACAATTAGAGGCTTTTACCCCTTCCAAGTTAGTACAAAAACGTTATCTGCATTAAGTATTACTTACTTTTAGTGCGTAAAAAAACTAAAATGGTAGATATATGTGCCTATCTAGGTAAAAAAATTGAGTCTTATTGAGCATGCCATTTCATTGTTTCACTTAAAATGTTAAATTGATTACAATGTATGATAATTGAAAGACATACTTGTAATTAAAACAAAGCTAAGGTATCCATTTTGAGGGTTTAACATTGAAGACCCGTTATAGAGCTTAAATGTTAACAAGCTAAAGGACCGTTTACAATTAATCATTCTCCGTTACCTACCGAAGACAACCTTCAGGTTCTTAAACAGCAAGGGTGTGAATGAAAAAAGTCGATTTTCGTTTAAGACTTTTATCCCAAAAAAATGTTGTTTCTAAAACATCACCTAAAGACGGCAGAGCATGTTGTTTCTACTGATGAGGTGGACACTGGACATACTACGTAGGTATTAGGTATCCCTACTAACTCGAAGTACAAACGTTGCTCCCTCGTTATTTTAAACAATTCGATAATGAGCCCCCCCGGCTGCCGGCATGGCTCGCTACACTGATTGCAAAGACCAAGCACAAAGGGCCGGCCGGTCCCCTAATGAGGTTTTCCTCCACAATCTTTGAAATAAAGCAACTTTTCTCGAGTTGTCGCATGTTTGCCGCAGGCTACGCTTTACATAGTCTGCAAACTTCAGTACATTGTGATATTAGGTAAAAAGCTTGTACAAAATATACGGCACGTTTTTGTTCATAAGCCAGCCATGTTTGCTAAAAAATATTAATTGATTTGATGTTAAAATGGCTCAAACTAAGATCTCATCATTGCTTTCCATTGTTTCAACAAAGTTTGTTTTATAGGTGTGGCTAAAACAAAACGTTATGCAGTAATATCATTTGTATATGGCGATATGTTTTAATTATTTTTATTGGACATTCTTACATATGCAAAATTACATCATATTTATTTAGGTACAAACAGCCACGTGACGTCAACGAATCAGCTGTCCTTATTTTAAAGTGACACTAAAAAACCTCCTCGGTCCCGCACTGCGCAAGCCCGCACCGAGTACGCAAATCAGCTACCAATCACAGGCCTCTCTGATGCGTATGTAAATGTTCTATATTCAAATCAGTTTAAAATCACACCGCGCATGCACGGACCGCTGTTTTTTATTGGCGCTTTGCATTCGAGGGCTTTTTATAAGCATTCTGAATACAAACGCGTGGCGAATAAAATAGGGTTGTAACTTGTATAGGAAAGGGGTACATCAACCCTTCGTAACCCTTTTTTTGAGGGCAGATGGTTTTTTAGAGTTAGTAAGAGGCACGCGACCGCGACGTGAGGTCTCGGCTTCTTTTTTGGGCATGTTTTTAAGAATCAATTTATTAACAGTATGTCACACCTGGTGCTGATGCAGTTGTGATTGAATAACAATGATTCACGAAGTCGCGTGTTTTGAAGATTAGTAAGTGGCACGTGACACTCGTGGACAAAAAAATATGGTAAGTAAGATTAATTTAGGTATATACGTATAAACATTTTTTTTTATTGTATATAGGCTTGCGCTTGACGACAATCATGCCTGATGGAAAGCAATGATTCAAGCAAGGTTGGAGCGCCCTTGCCTAGAAAATGCCTATTCACTCTTCTCTTGAAGGCACCCAGATTATACTTGGCTGGAAACACGGAGGCTGGAAGGGCGTTCCATACCTTAGCGGTTCGTATCAGAAACGTGGAAGAAAAACGTTTCGTGCGAGTTTGTTGGATGTCAACCACATAAGGATGAGGACATATTTTCGTAAATTATTGTGGGTGTTTATAAATAAAATTAAATTAAATTTTGTAAAACAAACCAATTAGTGCTGTAGTAACAAAAACAAAACTAAAATAAGCCTCTAGGAATTTTATTTTTAATTTAGACGAAAATAATTATGACTGTCTATTACATTAATACTTTGTGGGAATAAATAATTTTTTATTAATCTAATTTTATTGCTTCGCGGGCAGCGAGATATTACGCCGCATATGGATATAGCAGATTGGAGAGGGTTAATGACTAATGGATAAGTAGTAGGTACCTACAGATTGTTTTTTTCTTCAATGACTCAAAGTGGCTGAAAGAAGGTTTTACTTAGGTAAATAATTAATTAAACAGTCAGCTTCAACGTTAGTAAAGTAGTATGATCGGTAATTGTAGCTTTACTTAACATCAATTAATTATACCAAAACGATTCATTCAAATTATTTAATTAAATCAGAAATGAGGAGATCCGTAGACGATCCAGAGTCACCGACATAGCTTAACGTATCGCGAAGCTGAAGTGGCAATGGGCGGGGCACATTGCACATAGAACCAACGTTGGGCTGGGTGCTGGAATGGCGACAACGTACGGGTAAGCGCAGTGTGGACAACCTACGACCAGATAGACTGACGACATAAAAAAAGTCGCGGGAAGGCGCTGGATGCAAGTAGCGCAAGACTGTGTGGGCTGGAAATCATTGCAGAAGGCCTCTGTCCAGCAGTTAATGTCGGTCGGCTGATGAAACGAAGGATTCGAGGAACGATTAAAAGTGGCTAAAAGGATGATGATTCAGTTTATGATTTGTCTACTTCCATGAATTATTGCGTGCTATCCCTTTTAATGGAACTAGCTTCGTTGGCGAGGTGGGCGCGGCGGAGTGTGGTGTAGCCAAACACTGTGTGTCTGTGTTTACGCAATCTGCTAATGTGTAGGATAGGTGTCTCGCGCGGGTCAAATGTCAAGTTGCGGTTGCCGCTGTTTACTTTGTAGGCGTGCTCCTGTTTGTTTCTTTGTCATACAGTTGCTACGAAACCATCAGCTTTTAAATATATCTCCTTACATTACAAGGAGAGGTGAAGATATCAAGCGCAATTCAGGTGTCATCGAATATCGAAATAGTTTAAAGCAACTCACACGCCTACGGTAGGTAGGTACTTAATTGTTATAGTTACATAATATGTGTAGGAAGCAGATGCAAAATAGGTAAATATTTTGCAAATTCTAGATCGTCCCTGCAACAGAGCGGGCGGAGCGCTAGACCTTACTTACTACTTCATGCTCCTGCCACCAATCGATAAATTGGTTTGCTCTAAAACCATCGGTCCATCGCCATCTTTCCCTTTTCTTGTTGTTAGCAGCGAGGAAAGAGCTCTACTGGAAAGTCTGTCGAGACTTAACAAACAGCTTCTTGCTCTGAGATTCTTGATGAGATCAAGGACTATAAGCCAAATTTTATCCGTTTATATTACGATAAAAAAATAATAATATGTAAACATACTATTAATATTAAATAATAACTGAAAACACACAATTTCTCCTGATAAGAGTATTAATTTAGTGCACTCTGATTGACGACCTCCGAGTGGGAGATCGTGGCCCGTGGGTTCAATTCCCGCACGTGGTTTTACGGAACTCAACGAAATGCTTACGAGGTATTGTACCTATTGATATAGAAAAGTCGCCATTCTTTCGTCAGTAAACATCTGATACATTAGTAACGTGTAACCACATACGCCACGCCACTGCCAATAGTCAAATAGTTTGCGGGAAGTTTTTTGTCATATTGACTTTCACTTAGCGCTGTACAAATGTTTTTCTGATCAGATTCCAGTTATATAGGTACGTGATTTAGAACATCTATGTAAGAATGCGGAAGAATATCCAAATATATTTGTAGGTACAGATACAAATCATTTTTTACTATCAAGATATATTACAATGTTTTGTTTTTGGTGGGCACTGGGCACTATGTATTTCAGCCATGCCACGCCTTAACTCTATGAAGCTTTTCGACATAACTAACTAAAACATTCCAGCTCGCCCAACAAATAAAGAACTCATAACTCCTTTGTTTGAACCAGTTTATGACAAACTGAACTAAAATTTTGAACAAGCTAAAAGTATATTAAAATTAAACATTGATGTCTCATAATATTTCCACTGACATCGCGCAGGGTTGTAACTCCGAGGGTGTGTGCGGGGTGTGAGGCGGGAACGGGCCGGAGGGGTCGGCAACCCTTTCCCTCCCGGGGCGAGGAGGGGCGGCCGACCATCCATCACCGACGACTGGCGAAATGTATTTTAATCCACTGGCCCGCGCGCGGCCGCTTCATGAAACGTGAAAAATGATCCTCTCTCACACACACACACACACACACGAGAGAGACGCTAAAGGCCCACACACATTCAAGAGCTGATAATAATTTGGCTGCATTGAAGTACTCCTGCAGGAATGAAATTCGCGAAATGAAATAATCATTTGGGAATGGGTTATCATCGTTAATGCGGTAAAGACACGGCAAAGACGATTGACGATCGGAAATACGCAGCTCTAGCCATTGCGATACGATCACCGACATATATTGTATGTACCATAGGTACAATATAAATGTTGGTGGATACGATAGATGGAATGCCGAATGGAAATTTAACGAACGAAATTCAAAAAAAATATGGAAATGATTGCGTGATTTCCGCGCATATACTTTTTCTTATAATATACATTCTTGTTCGTTCTCGGCGAGATTTGATTTCTGCCCTCATCTCAATTAAATGGAGTGTCTGCAGTTAGTGGTGTGGTTAATCTACTAGTATTATGAAGGTCACAATTTGTATGTTCATTACTACTTCGTGCCGTAATTACTGTACCAATTTGATTGACAAAATATAGATAGATATATAGATAGATTTCCCTGGATGATTTTTATCCCAAAAAAAATCCATTACTTTTGTGAGTTTACTGAAAAACTGAAATCCGAGTGAGCGGAACTGTAGTCAAAAGCTGGCCTTATAAAACAGATCGGAGACTTATTGTTAATCATTCATCTATTTCTTTTTACATGCGTAATTAATTACTGCAATTATATTGTGTCTACATTGCAATGCAACTGACTAATTCAAGTTGTACACTAAAATCTGTGTGGCCTTTTACAGCATTCGTACACGATGGTTGAAGATGCCCAAGCGTGTGTGGGTGTGAGATTGGATCGGGAAGCAGCCATTCCATTGTCGTACGGTACGGGGGTTGCAGTCTGCTATCGTTAATAAACGACCTTAAACGACCTCGAACGAGCTCTGTGCTTGCCTACTTAATGTCGTTCCATGAGGCTGGAATGCTGACAGCCTCATATTCCTAGGCGCATATAGCAATTTTAAAATTATTGGACTCTATGTTGTGCAAGGGACCAGCTACGATAGCATTGTAAGCTGCACAATAATGAAGGATAAGTTGATGTTGCTAATCCAACACTTTTTGTCACAAAGAAAAAATCACGAAGAAAGCTCTCCACGATTTCGAACATTATTTAGAGAATGTATAGATAAGTATCACAGTTCTTTCCGTGACCTATTTTACAAGGATATTTGTCGTTCCCATACACGTTTTGAATTTTGTTCGAAGAGTCCTTCGAAGGGTCTTATGACTATAGCAACTCTAAGGATAACCTATACTTGTAAAGATAGGGTATAAGTACACCTTTAAAGAATCAGGTACATTATTCATTCAATATGACTGTGTGTCGAAGTGAATTCAAAGTGTGAGTTACTCAAGCGTATATAAAGGGGTTCTGTGTTGGCACTACACCAAGTGATAGTGAGTGATGTAAACGTCGCCACGTTATCTAACGGCGGCACTTCTTTAATAGTCTAAGCGGTCTCGGGAGGCGCTGAGATTTCCGGCCGTTCCTCTCCCGGCTTTCTTCTCCTCCATTAATCATACACAAATTGTTCCTCCCCCTCCCCCCGCAGCCTGTCCTCAGATATGTAAGCTCCAATTGAGCCAGTCACGCCAGCCCTTTGGAAAATTCACCGGAAAATACTCCATTCAACGCTTTCAGCTAAAATATGACGCGACTTCATGATTTATACTCCGCGTCCGACGTGAATGATGGTGCGGGGAGCTTTTTATACTGAAACGGGGGTATTTTATACACTGAGTTAAAACAGTGTCTTTCTATAGTATTTTGAGCACTTTTTGACTAAGACGATTGAAATTCATCTTAAGGTTTTAGACGAACATAACTTATTTGTTTCATGAATGTATAATGCAATTGCGGGTACTCTACAAATATACGATATACTTTACGTTTTATGTCTCAATAGAGACACAAAGCGACCCCGCGCGGGACGAACTCGCATAATAATAATACGGAATGTTTTATTGGCGTCGCCGATATCGTCCCGGATTACTAAAACATCTGTCCCGGAAAATTCACTCTCGAGCGATTGAGGGTAGAGAGAGAAAAAACTGCAATAACGCGGTGTCATAACAAAGACGCCGCACCGGCATCGGCCGATAATACTATGATTAATACCCGGCGTTATCTGCACCGCGCACGCCGAGCCCGCCGCCGCCCGCCCGCCCAGCCTGAAACATCTTAGATTATACCGCCTTCTATTCAATTTAAACTCTATTTTGGTCTCTATAAGGTTCATATTAAGTCGTCGGTTGGCGCTTTAAGGTATTCTCGAGACCAACATAAGAGTTACGGATTTCGCATAATGCATATTATATTCCTGCGGGGGAGGCCGAGGGTCGTCTGAGGGTGGGAGGGGGAGCGGCGAGGGGGAGCGGGAGGTCCGCGTGACCGCACGTCTTTTGCACGCGACAAGCTCTCGACATTTTTTTATTATTATTGCGCTTCGATGGAATTTATTCGAGGGTCGAGATATCGGCAATAGAACGGCGGACATGCTTGTTTGCTTGTGGAAGCGATTTTGAATATGATTTTTAAATCGCATAATGGAGTGTGTGAGCCTTTTAAGAGTTATTTTAGAGGGTTCGGGGTTTACGAGAGGGTGCTAAAGCTGTGGGATGTGAATGCTGAAATTTTATTTTATGTTTTTTTTTAGAAATGGACAATGTTTCCGATTCGACGCGGCATTGTAAGATGCTATTTTTATTTGTGTGAATACAAAATATAAAATTCGAACCAATTTTGTATATTTTCCCACATTTGGTGCATTAATCATCAGATCATTGAAATAACTTTTATTCTATTAACTAAGTATTCAATAATTACTGACAAATGAGACTTGAACTAATGTCTCAGGATGTAGAGCGTTTCACTTGTATCACCATTCTATTGTATAAAAATCCTAATATTATTATGTCCTGAACAGTAATATTTTTATGATAGGTACATAACTACCTGCTAATTATTCTATGAGACTAGCAAGCACATTATGAAACTTAATGCTAAAATATGTTAGTATTTAGTAAACTAATACAATTTGTAAATATTCATTTAGTACATTGAAAATCTGCTTTTTGTTAAATTATTTAAATAGCCAACCGTATTGCATGGTTTTTGTACAAATCAGGTTATCGTTACTAGCAGTAATTAGTTTCGCGGGCCATTAGTTCTACCTATGATTAATAATTGTATTAGCGGCACACGGCACATTCAATAACCAATAAACAATGTTAATGGCGGCCTTCAGAGACAGACCGCGCGGGCGTCGGCGCGAGCGTGTGGTGCATATCTTGTGCTAATACTTAAGCAAGGAATAAGTACTAGTATAAGAAATCGGAAGTCTTTCTTGAAGAAATTTATTTTCTTCTCGGTGCAAAACTGCTGTCTGAATGTGAAGGTAGAATCTGACATTTCATAATTGCCTGTAAGTTAGGCTTGTGTGAAAGAAGAAACACTTTGGGCAGGACTGATTAATTTGTTTTGCTATTATCCGCTACTTGAAAGGATTCTGTATGGTGCAATATGGATCCTGTAATGGTGTTCCTGCATATTGCACCATACAGAATCCTTTCAAGTAGCGGATAATAGCAAAACAAATTAATCAGTCCTGCTAATTATGGATTTCCGCAAAATAACGCCTGCTTCCATTCAATAGAAACACTTTGGTTTTGATTTGGAAGGCATAACATAACTATTCCTATCCTTACCTATTTCGAGTAGTTTGTTAAACATCGGAATTATCAATTACAGGTGGCGTGTTCTGCGTGTGAGCAGACGACCAAGAGTCTGCGACCCACCGTCCAAATGATACGACTAGAAGAAGGAGCCAAAAAACAGCTGCAAGAACTGATTATACTAGAACATTTAAGTAAGTATTATTAGGTCAATTTACCCCGCCGATCATGCCATGTCTTGTTGACCGATACCTTAAATTCAAAACAATCACCTAGGCACTATGAAATCACAATTAATATCTCAACTCAACAAAACGACTCAACAAAGCGTCATCTAAACCGAGAAGAAACGGCAAACTACACGACATTTGAGTTGTTCAACAAGTAAAGGAATTTTGAATTTTAGTCGTTGTAAAATACACATAATTACAGAAACACTTTTACATTTGCACATGGTTCATCCAGTGCGCTGTGCTATTTTAGTAGGAGCCGATTCCCGAGACAGTCAATTTATAATTTCTAAATTGGTTACTATATTGGTACTCAACAGGTCTACCCGCGAAATTCAAAATTTTCGTGGTTTTTTGCAATTTGTACGCTAATTACACATAATAGGCTTATGGCAGTCATTTTGCATGCTTATATCGAAAATTTTGCATAAAAATGTCTATCCTAGGAAATAAGTCCGAGTAAAGAGTTTTAAGTGAGCAACTCGCAAATCTCGGATTAATTTCTTTAACTCGACACTTTCATGCAGAGATTTTTATATAAATACGTGAAGATGATCTTGGGATTATCGCAATTTGACTGCCATAAGCCTATTACGTCTTATCAGCTTAAAAATCGCGAAAAACCACAAAAAAATTGAATTTCGCGGGCACACCCGTGGTGTGCTCCTTAAGGTCTTCTAAGGGGTCTCCAACTGCACCTTGTTACCTTCATACATTTCACACATAGGAGGCCAAAACGACTTAGCGTTCAGTATAGGCCTACAATGCCGTACCACCAACTACTTTCCATCTTCTACTGCATATTAATCTGGTGCACTAACACGAATATTAATCTGGTATTTCGATGAAAATTATGTAGAACAATACTTGCATTTTCCAGGAGCAGACAAGAAAGAATATGCGGTCCGACGAGAACCTTGAAAAACCATTACCTACGAGATCTTGGGAAAATCTCCTTTTTATATTTGTAATGAAAAGGTAAATAATTTTTATAATCTCGAATTTGATGTACTCGTATCTATCTTGCAAACCTTGTTGCTTTACCTGAGAAGTAGTAGCTGTGATTCAAATCACAAATCTTCTTTACCCGTATAGGATTTTGAACGGCGTTTTGAATCGCTCCACGGATATGCAACTATACATCTTTTCCTCGCTTCCTCGCATGTGATGTCGCCTAGAGTTTTCTTACAAAGCGACCACTGTATCCAGGCCCCTGCTTCTCAATCTTCTTCCCCCGGAGAGTTCCTCGGAGCTCGTTTGGGGAGGGACGGCGGGGACCTTGTTACGGTGGTAATGGATCTTACATATTTCTGCAATTGATTAGGCGGGGGCGGTTGCCATGGCGACGGGCTGCACTGCCCCCTCCCCCCTGGTAGTCCCCCACTCGGCAGTCGACACAAGTCATTGTACAGTGTACACTACACCATCCACGGCCGTATTGCAATGCTTTATGAGACGTATAGTTTCATTATGTTTGTATGAGTAATTATTGTTAGAAGTACATCGACTCTGCATCTTTCTTGACGTGTTCACATATTAATACAGCCACTAAACTTTTAGTTTGTTTAAATTGGTATATTGACTTGTACGAACTACGAGTACATTTATGATTTAAGAGGTACAATATTAAGTTTTACTACAATATTAGTTTAAAAACACTCATTTAAATAAAATCAAGTAGCCCATTACATATGACACTAATTCAGAGAAAAAAACTATTAGAATTGGGTTCAAAGGAAAGAAACAATGGAAGTTAGTATTGCCATCACAGTAATAATCAAAACAGCTCTATGACTTCGCTCCGAAAGCAATAAACTTTCCCCATTGTGCGGTCGTTAAAAAGCACATTTCTGGCAACACCTGGAAAAGTGGAAACTGGAATATTGGAATTGGTTCGTCTGATCACAGCCAATTGTCTCCTATCGGCTGAAATAGGAGGCAGGAGCCCATTCAGCTGCAAGTTAATTTGCTCGCCGGCTAATCCTCGCGCCTAATTATTGCACCCCCTTCCACCCCACGCTCCCCCCTTTTCGGGTAAATTGATTCCGTATAACGAGGTTCGACTCCCTGATTACCTCTTGGAATTAACGCTTTTAAATTTTATGTGCCTGAAGCTAGTACCTATTTCTTTTATTGAATTGGTGTTTTTTAGGGTTCCATACCAAAATGGTAAAAATGGTACCCTTATGGTGAGACTTTCGCCGTCCGTCCATCCGTCCGTCCGTCTGTCACACTCGATTATTATCGTCCTGAAATTTGGAGAGTTGTAGGTAATTGTGGCGCGCCATCATTGCAATGAAAAAAAATTTAAAAACTTTTTTATTTTATTTAAAAAGGGGGGAAAACCGGGTCGTCGAAATTTAAAAAATGATATAACAATATTCAGTGGGGTGTCATATGAAAGGGCGTTACATACTTGTGTATTATAAAACCAATTTTTATTTATTTTTATGCCCGATAGTTTTTGATTTATTGGGCAAACTGTCGAAAAAAATACCGCCCCCTTATCTCCGAAGCTTACCAATCGAAAAATCTAAAATAGATACGATCAATAGAGGTAACGAGGACAGGAAGACCTACCAGACTTGAGCCAATTTAGAAATTCTTCAATCTTAAGCTGGCCTGTGAGATGTGGTCTGGAATCGAATTCGAAACCTCCCGCTTAAATCCTCGCATCAACTGGAACCGCCAAAATAGAAAAAATGGTATAAGAACATCAGTTTCTATTAAACTTTCCCTTACATAAAATTAATGTTTTCACGTAAAGGTGCAGTCGTATTTCCGCCTTATACATATAAAGGCAAAATTGTTGTAATTTTATTTTTGCCAATTTGCCTCGTTGGTCCGGTAGTGAACACATGTGTTAGTTACTCGAATGCAGAGTACGGGTTTGATCCTCGCGTCAGGCCGGTATACAACAGTATTGAGTATTTCTGTTGAGAAACCAGCGTAAAGTTTGGAACTTGACAGTGATTCACCTATAATACTAATTAATTGTTGTAAATGTTCATAATAATATGTACCTATGTAGATTATAATGTTATTATACACAGTGCGATAGTAGGTATATGTATAGAGACTGAGAGTGTGTGTAAGTAAGGTTTAATAAGGATTATTGATAAGGCCGCAAGTCCGGACCTACGGTAACGAGGAGCGAAGTGTCGCGGCCGGCTTAATTACCCTCCAGCTGGAGGAATAAGGGAAGGGGGAAGCCTGGAGGAGGCGCGGGACGCTGGGGGAGATGGGGGGGCTGGGGGAGATGTGAGGAACGGAGGAGGTATGCAGCTACGCTCTCGTAGACGTTTGCTGTAACTCTTTTGTGTGGCCTTGATTAGTTTCGTTAGAGCTTCGATACGTTTGCTCGGTAATAAGGGATTTCATTTGGATTTTAAGTATTGCTGCCTTCTACCTACCCTCTAGTGCCTCTTAGTCTAGCTGTAGGTGTTTTATTTGAGATCTGGGGCTACATGTTAAAGCGTAATTCATGACTTTCCTAAAAACTCTTCGGTCTATTTCTGTTGAATAATTACTACGAATTACAGCTTACTGATATAGTTTTATAATATTAATATGTAAATGCAAAAAAGTATGCTTTTGTAATGAATTCAGAATTTTAAATTAAAAAAGTGCGCAAGTAAAGACAAAAATTCCTTTATTGAAGTTGGTACCTATATTGCTCCCCAGAATTTTTACGGCTTCCAATTAGATAGGTGCAAGTAGATTTAAGACGTAAGTAAGTACTTGCCCAAGTTCTGTTTCTAATTGGCCAAATTCTGAGGAGATCGCAAAAAACTCTAGCATTTTCAGATATAAGCAACAATAATGTCCATTCTGAACGAAATTTTAAATCCAACTAAACATAAAAAGTTCTTATTAGACTTATAAAATGCAACTCACATAGACCCCATGTTGGTACAAATAGGTACATGTAGTGTACCTATTGTTGGAACTCGTAGCTACGCAGCTTCAATTATCTCACCCCTAATGAAGGGCAACCCATCAGCTTATGCAAATTCCGCTAACGTATTCGCAGCGTGCTCGAGGGTGCGCGGGTGTTGCAGGGTGCGGGGGGTGCGGGGGGAGGGTGCATCGATCGTGGCATGCATAATGAATGTCGCTCCCCTTGCTAATGCAGCATCGTGTTAGTTTTGCGCTCTGGACCGGCGATGCTGCATGCATTTTAATGTTAAGTAGGAGGTTGTATCTAAAGATATACGTGCGATTGAGTTTAATAAATTAAAGACGAATGTTCCTTGAAAAATTACAAATCTATATATTTTCTATTTTATCAACATCTCTGGTGACCTAAAAAATTCAATCGGTAACATTTTATTGGACTTATAGCATTATTCAAGAATTACATAAGTGGTCCTTGCCGATACAGCGCGAACAGCACCGTATTGAATTTGCTTTGTTCGTCTATTGTAGCAATCACGACGATTGTAAGTTTCAGCTCTGAACGATATAGCATGTTAAATTTTAACCCAATGAGCTGCAGATGTCAAATTTAGATAATTGTCTGAAATATTATTATAAAACTAAGTGCAATATAAACTTTTATAATTTCTGGTAATTAAAGTCTACAAATCTCTTGCAAAACAAAAGTTTTTCTCTTAGTACGCGGTTACAAACTTTAGTCTCGTTTGTAATTGGGCCATCTATTTTATAAAACTTATCCATAAAGCGCATAAAAGGTGCAATATGGCGGCGTGATAGCACGTCCTACATCTAATGAACAACTCATAACGGCGTAACGCGTCGTGGCGAGATTTACGATCGTTGCAGTTACTGCGTTATGGCGGTGACGCGACCGCCTCGCACTGATATTATAAAATTAACTCTTTAATGAACACTTCGTTATGATAGTGGCCACTAAAACGATACTTTATTATCATGCGAAGGAGATAAAGAAGTAAGATAGTAAAGCTAGATATTTATACCTTACTATTTAGTCTTTGCGTGCGACATACTTTTGGGGGATTGATATATTTAGGTTATAGGCTTAACTTAACAACTCATAACAAGTTTAACTTAGTTTCTTGCCTGTTCTTCTTGGTGCAAAACAGCTTTCCGAATATGGTCGTAGAGTCAAACATTTAAAAA
The DNA here is from genome assembly GCA_963855885.1 of Coenonympha glycerion. NCBI lineage: Eukaryota > Metazoa > Arthropoda > Insecta > Lepidoptera > Nymphalidae > Coenonympha > Coenonympha glycerion. Next base: position 16,786,913 of record OY979635.1, read on the forward strand.
GCAAGTAAGGTCTATGTGAAAGAATAAATATTTTGATTTTCATTATATTTTTCGATTTTATATAAATTGAATCTAACTTATCTTGAACTTAAAATGTGAGCTATGGCCAAATTCCTTTTATTCTGAGAGGAGACCCGTGCCCAGCTGTGGGACATCAAAGGCGATGATGATGATGTAGTTCCAGGCCAAATGTTTCCTATCACGAAGATCACCAGTATATGCCAGTATACAAGGCTGAAGGCACGTAGTTCCAATATAATGCAGGTTACTAGAAATTGCTGCAATACGTAATATGCGTAAAATTCGTAAAAATGCCTGTAAAATGCGTACCTAAGTACTCAAATAGGTAAAAGCATTTGCATCAAGGTCAGTATGAGTTTCTATTGGCTTCTTAGATGCTTGTTAAGCACGGGTCGTGGACAAAGCCAGCCGCTGTTATTGCAGTCTGCAGCATCAGAAATTTGCTGAAGCGTCTCAGCCCTCCCACAGGGTGGGTCGAGGGGGGGTCACATTCCCTCCGCCAATATTATACGCTCCTAGTTAGCGCGCACTGATATTAAGAATTCCTCAGAACGTAGAGTAGCTTCGATTGAAAGTTAGTAGTATTTGTAATAAGGTTGATTATTAACCTCGAGTAGATATTTTTGTGAATTTCAATGGTGATTCCATTAAATCATTTTTAGTGGAAGAAAATTAAAGTAATTATTATCAAGTAATTTTATCTGACGGTAAGTGACGGCAGTATCTCAACATGACATCAACGTACTTATTGACTTGGAAGCGAAAAGTAGCTCCCAGCGGTTGCTACACAGAATTGCACCAGAATGCATATTTGCCGATAGAGTTGACATGGAACGGTACATTAAATAAAAAAAAAATAAGGAAGTGTATGTGCTGATCCAATATTCCTACAATACGAAGCCAGTCAGTTCTAACAGTACAGTGAATGCCAGTCGTACTCGTAACGAGAGAAGATGTAGTTGGTTTTATCTATTGAGTTCAAAATAATTAGTCAATCTAAAACTTAAACAAAAGTGGTTTACAGTAATCCAATAAAACCTGTAGTTTTCATCCGCTCAGTCTCTGTAGCGGAGGTGCTCTGTGCTTCGAGATTGGAGCGCGGCACAAAGTTGGTAATTGAAAAATCTTTGAGTCGCCCCGCCTCGAATTAAGCTCGCTACAATCCTACATATTACTTTACAATACCCCCCCTGCCTCCTTCCCTGTTCTTTTCGCCCCTTCTTTATTGCGAATTGTAGTCTTTGAAAGTTATCGTCTCATATTTAAAATATTAAAAGAATTAAAAATATTACAGGTCCTATTTCTGTATGCATGACCTGCAATTTTGTTATCATCAGTTTTCTTTATAATTGTCTCTAGTACTGGATGTAGAAACGTCTTCACGTCAAATAATATTCAAGACGTAAGAACTGTGAAATACCGGTAGGACAGAATATCTTTAAACTGTGCGGTTATCTTAAAACTAAAAGTACTTATTGAGAAGAAATACCAAATTTATATTTTTACCTTCATACATTGTTATTGCCACCCCCACTATAAAGAGATCAGTGAAACACTGCAGACGCCGCGGAGTCCTCATTACCCGAGATTCCACTCTTTATTTATGAAATAAAAATGAAAACATTTCTGCGGAGCGCTGACGAATGGCCGGCCACCGCCGACCCCCCTCGATCCCCCCACGACCCTTGTCAAGGGGGTACCGCCGCGACATTATATAATTCACCCACCTTCCAAGGAGGAGTATAATATGTTATGGCATTTAAAATCGCTATTATGGAAAGTTGAGGTAAAAATATTTTATAAAGGTTTAATATAAAATATCTAATAATTTATAAACATAAATATTTAACCGAAAACTAAGTATGTTGTAACATAAGTAATGTATTCAAGAGATTAACATAATATTATGCATTTAAATAAAAAAACTAATCACGATATTGATAAGCCAACAGTGAATTTTGCCAATTTTGTTTTATTGTACCTTTTTGTTTAATTACCTAATTGTTGTTTTATTGTACGGTTTTATTGGGAGTTTCTATAAAATCGTTTGTAGTCAGGTTACTTACGCCATCGTATTACATATCATAAAAGTTCTTCCTCTGCCTCATGTATCTTATTTAAATTAAGTACATGAGAAAATAATTCTTGCTCACAGTAGGTATACACGTGATAGCACAGTAGTTAAGCTCTTAGCTGCCATATTCAGAGATATGGGGTTTGATGCCCGGACTGACAATGACATTTTGTTCTCTTGAGTAAGACTGATTTCAGGGTAAGAATGAATGTGGCCAGTAGAGTTTTATAATATGCCAGTATACTCATGTGAGGGAGACGATCAATTTTTTGATAGTGTCAATCGGCGGAGACAAGTCATTTCTTCCGACAACATTTGATTCCGAGCCCCGCAAACTCAATTTGCGGCACAATGCCGCCAAAATACTGCGGCCGGCGGCAACGGACTCTCCTACACCATATCGCCCCAGTGAACCGTACCTCCGTAGCCCGTACCTACGACGAGACGAGGCGAAATGAAAAGCAAACTCGAACCCAAATAAATATTCGCTTTAGCAACAATCGACCTCCAACTCACACAATTACGACGGAATGGAAAACCTTAGATAAATAAAATCGGAAGCGCCCGGGGCCGCGCGGCGAGGGGGGCGGCGGGGGAAGGTTTTTTCGCAAAAGAAATAAGCCAAGGCAGCAAACGCAAACACGGAGCGAATGTAGCGAAATTTGAAAGTCCATTCGGTTTATTGACATTCAGGGGCGCGAGGGGCCCTGGGCTCGCCCGCATTCAAATCCCCGCCCGGCGCGTTTTACAATAAATTTCAAGCGGAGAATATGTTTGCGATATGTCGGAGGGCCGCAGCTCTTGAGACCAATTACTTTGCCCTTTACCCCCCGCGGCGCCCGGGGCGCAATTTTAAACACTCGCGCTGGAATGTCGCACTTGTTTACAACGTAATCGAAAACATGGCGAGGGGAGCGCACTCCGCCCGCGGCTTTTAAATGGGATTTAGAATACTGTTCAGGGTCTGTTATCATATTTCATGCGCGGACTTTACAATTTTCTTGGGGTTGCTGCGGAGTGGTTGTCACGCCTGTCTTTACACAGTTACTTTCTACATTTCTTAACTTCTTTGCAGCGAACCTTCAAAATGTTGTGAAAAATTTGTCTCTTTTTTAAAATAATATTTTTTCTTTTTACACACGAAACGAAAAACGAAATGTGTGAATAGTAGGTACAATGTGAGAAAATACAATTTTTGCTCGCATAATAAAAAAGACTTCACTGACTTTTGGACGAACTCTTTATCATGTAGGTAAGTAAAAACGCACATAACTCCAAAAACTGGGCCACTGCCAGCTAAAAGTCTAAAATACTTCGATACATTTAAACTCTTCACCGTAGTTATTCAAGTACGAGAACGTAAATAATTATATAAAAAACTGCGTGAGTAGATTATAAACCCATCAAAAGGGAGGGTAGAAAGAGGGGAGGTTAGAGACGTAAAAGTGAACAGTGTGTCAGATGTATTCATGAGGAGGAACGGTCGTAAAACGCACCCCGCGGCTTGTGCCCGACTGTCCCGACCAGGCCGCGTCTGTCTCTCCTCGATTTACATTCGCTATATTTGAGCGAAGCGAGGACGAATACATTAGCAAATTGAGATTTCATTCCAGGCGAAGACATTTTTTAGCCTAAATTCATATTGTTTGTTATTGTTATAAAATTTTATTGTTACAAACATTCTATGTTTGAATGTTTGTTAGCTCATCAATCCGCGCTTGAACCAATTTGGCGGAACCAAACAAATATTTAGTTAAATAGCTTATACTACAGGTTAACACATTACTACGAATCTAGAGCAAACTTACTTCAGAAAGGTTGAGACTAGGCGCGGGATCGTGAATGAGAAATGCATTCCATAATTTAGTTACCTACCTTTAATTACTGACGACCTCCGTGGCGCAGGGGACGCACGCTCGGATTCGAGTGGGAGGTCGCGGGTTCGATTCCCGCCACGAGCCACTTTGGAATTTTATAATTTCTAAATTGGCTCAGGTCTGGTCTGGTGGGAGGCTTTGGCCGTGGCTAGTTACCACCCTACCAGCAAAGACGTACCGCCAAGCGATTTAGCGTTCCGGTACGATGCTGTGTAGAAACCGTTGGGGTGACTTAACTTACCCCTTCCAAGTTAGTACGCCAACATCTTCGACTGCATCATCACTTACCATCAGGTGAGATCGCAGTCAAGTACTAACTTGTATAGCGTAAAAAAAAAAAAAAATTAGCAAGTAGAGCCACGCTAAAATAGTGTCGCTGGTGGCGGGTCGCGGTGCGCGGCCAATCAGCATTAGTCGGAAATCGAATACATTTCGCGTAAATCTTTGACGGCAGCTTTTATGCTTATCGTAAAAAAACGGCCAAGTGTCCGAGCGAGCCGTAAATATGGCTCGTAAACCCTCCCGTAACGTGCCGTGACGCGCAGCATCCGTGCCGCGACGTACCAACTCCGTGCCGAATATTATGTGCCGTATCCATGTTGCAGCGATTTTAAAATTCAATAGGAGTTTAATTGTCATTAATTTTTGTTCTTTTTAGGGTTCCATACCAATTTGGTAAAAATGGAACCCTTATGGTGAGACTTTCTCCGTCCGTCCGTCCGTACGTCCGTCCGTCCGTCCGTCCGTCCGTCCGTCTGTCACACTCGATTATTTCAGTAAATATTCAAGCTATCGACCTGAAATTTAGAATAGTTATAGATAATAGTGACGCGACGTCATAGCAATCGTAAAAATTTGAAAATTGTTTATATTATTATTTAAAAAGGGGGGAAAACCGGGTCGCCGAAATTTCAAAATGAGATAACAATATTGAGTGGGGACTCATATGAAAGGGCGTTACTTGTGTATTCTAAAACCAATTTTTATTTATTTTTATGCCTGATAGTTTTTGATTTATTGGGCAAACTGTTGAAAAAAATACCGTTCCCCCCCCCTTATCTCCGAAGTTTACCATTCGAAAAATCTGAAATAAATATGATCAATAGAAGTTAACGTATATTTTACAGGAAAAATAAAATCAACCCTCTAACTATTCTAATTTTTTTGCTAATAACAATAATCCGCCAAAAACAAAGTTAGGTTTGCGGTTTGCCAACAAAAGTACTATAATATGTAAATTAAACTCGTAAAATCATGAACAAAAGTGATTCTTTTAATGTTTTACTTCTTTTATGGTATGGAACCCTCGGTGCGCGAGTCCGACTCGCACTTGGCCGGTTTTTTTTATTTAATTTTTATAGACAAAAATGCATTTTTACACGTCTGTTTCTAAGTGTGCTCCAATGGACAAAAGTTTCTAGCTGCCATAGAAGTCCAAGAGGCCGGCCGCAACTTCTAATTAGACCCTATAAGTTCTTGACTTAACAATCTCACTTGATGGTAAGTGAAGATGAAGCCGAAGATGTCATATCACTAACCTTGAAGAAGTTAGTAACATTCATAGCAATAGCTACATAGTATCGCGCCGGAACGCTGTAGTCTGAGATCGCTCACGATACGACTTTGTCGGTAGGGTGGTAAGCAACTAGCCACGACTGACTTACCAGACCAGACCCAATTCGGAAATTTTACAGAAATTATAAAAATATTCCAGGAATTTCCGCGCGTCCACTACCCTAGAGTCTAGAAAGGTTGTCTAAAGATAAACAACGAACCTTTTTGTTTTCACTATTTCCTGCATCCAAAAATTTTTGTTTGTTATACGAAATATAAGGGTCATTTAAATATCACAGTAGTGGCCAAATTACTCTAGCAGCAATAAATCAATGGCCATAGCACATTAAAATATTTCTCGTTAATTTGGTAGCAATGGGGTCGTTAAAATTCACCATTCTCGACCAGTGCGGGGAATGTACCCCGTGCTGACCCCGTGTGTCCGAGGGGTGGGTTGGGTACAGTTTTGCATGCTCAGCGTCGCGCTATTTATTGTTTTTGTGCCATCGCCAGTTTACGACTTGCATCGGAGCTCCAGGAGGGGTCGCTTTTGTTTTGTTATTGTTTATTTTGATACTCCTGTTGTGAGTATCATCATTGTTATTTTCATATTGGTAGATACGGACATCCGGAATTATATTATAATTTCTATTTTACAGTAGGAGTGGATTTTCTGGAATAGAAAGCTCATAAGAATTCCGAGGGTTATATTCCAATGCGCCAATTAGAGCCCTTTATATGGTTTTGCTTGACCTTCTTATGCTCGTTTTCACCAACATTTACAGAGACCCCTTTGGTGACTAGTTGTTATAAGTGAAAACTGTCACCTATCAGCTTAGGCGTTTCTTAAAGTGTTGCTGAAAGCGAGCATTAGTCTATGATAATTAGAAGTATTTAGGGCCAGGGATTTACAGGAATTATGGACACAAAATTACTTACATGAATGACAATATTACGCAGTTTTCTACGATATACAAAATACTGAAGATCTTTATAATTTAATCTCGATGTCGATTGATTTACGACTGGTTTCCTAACCTTTCTAGCCCCTATTGGCCCGGTAAGGCTGTAAAAAAAACATTTTTTGCTTTTAAATAACAAAGCAAGTAAATGGAACCGATTTAAACTCAAAAGTCTGGTATATGATGTGACCTAAATGAAAATATTTCTACTTTTATCATTCCAGGTATTCAAGACTAGCGGCGTGAAGAATGATTTGGCGTTGACAATAGTGAGCAGTGCTGTGGCGGCCTGCCCTTTGGTGTACCGTCTGCAGAACAAGCATATCACAATGTCATCAAGAGCGGCCAGAAAAGTATTTTAGGTAGATAATCCATCATCTCAGCCTGAAAACGTCCACTGCTGGACAAAGGCCTTCTTAAGCGCGCACCACCATACCCTGTCCTCAACCTTCCTCATCCAGCTTTATAAAGTCAGCTAAAATTACGTCTTGTACGCGGTCTCCACTTCAGGACTTTCCGGCTCCAACGGCCATCGCCCCTACGACTTACCCAACTTCTAATGGTTTGGGCTGTGTCAGTGACTTTGATTCTCCTGCGGATCTCCTCATTTCTCATTCAGTTTATCCTTTAGATAAACTTTTAACATCAACCTCCAGTCGTAACATAGTGCTATACGTAGGTAACTTATTATTAGACTTTTTTGTAACTTTGAACAATGTACTTTGTATGTGTTACTTGTTGTTTTTGTATCATTATTTTGTCTCCACATAAGGAGCTATCCGAATGGATTTATGTCCAATGTAAAAACGCGTCCTATTAGCAATCGGGCTATGATAGATGTGGAATCCCCATATCGCCGTCAGTGGGTCGTCAAACGCCGCTCGATAGAGCGCGCTGTGCTCGTAAACGGAACGCAACCTGCCGGTATAGCCCGGCTTAGCCGACAATCTCGCAGCCGACCCACTATGTCAAAACGTTGACCACTGATGGGACAGATGTGGTATCTCACGAAGTTGATTCCACTGGTTTTCATCCGCATATCGGATTTATTTGTTTGACAGCACAATATAGTACCTACCTACCTACTTCATCAGATTTAAAGTACGAGTAGCTTTAATTTTTTATGGAAAAACTAGCTGTTGCCCGCGGCTCCGCCCGCGTGCAATTCGTTTTTTTTACAAAATGTTTCCCGTGGAATTTCTTAATTTTTCCCAAGATAAATGAGTGGTCCCTGGGTTCGATGGACCCGTAAAGGAGTCTTCTTCCAATCTCTCCTGCCAACGTGCTATCTTCTTTCACACAATTTACCTATATCTTCTTTGGTCTTCCTCTACTTATACACTCTATCGAAATCGCTTATGTTACTCAATTCGCATGGAGTAAGACAGAGTAGGGCGTGTCATCGTGGATTGTAATATCTATACTAACCAAACTTATCTTATTCTGAGATGATACCAACGCCCAGATATTGTAATTAAGCATTCTGATGCGCTGCTGTGTACGTAGCAAACCGTTCCTGCTACGTACGGGTTATCTTGTATAGTTATACCTAGTTGTACGATCAAAAGGACGATTTAAACTGTCGATATTTTGACCCCGTTTTGATTGTGCTACGTAGATAAGTAGCTATAGGTTTTTTTAAACATCCCACGGGTGCTCTCAAATTTTTCAGGATGAAAAGTATCTTAAATGTTGACCGGGCAAATACTCGTATATAAAGTAGGATCATAAAATTTCATTTAAATCCGTTACTTGAAAGACGCCTGCTAACTGTTTTTGTAATGTTTTCTTTCCCGCGGGAACTCGATTGGATTAATAAGTTTAACTTTATATATATTTTGGTAAAGAGGCAACATAAGGTATCAGCATAACAAATTTTACTAAATTAAGTTCATTAGTTGTTGTTTACAAAGCTGTTAAATTAATTGCAGTTTTTTAACTATCCCACGGGAACTCTTTATTTTACTGGAATCGGTCCAGCCGTTCCAAAGATTAGCCCGTACAAACAGACAGACAAACAGACAAACAGACAAACAGACAAACAGGCAAACAGACAAACAGACAAACAGACGAACAGATAAACAGACAAACAGAGAAACAAAAAATTGGAAAAAAAATTAAATTAGTTCTACATATTTCACTTCTTACATCCTCCTGACTCCGTTTTTAGCATTTTTTTTATTTGTACAGAAATTCGACCTCTACAGATTTATTATATTTATTGATGATATGATATTTGCGGAAAACGAATTTATCCCAACTTTTATGTTCCTACTAGCGGACGCCCGCGGCTTCGCTCACGATTAACCTCTGCTTTACAACCTCAGGCGTTTAATTACCGAAATTCCTGTCTTAACTGCCATTTATTTTAATAATTTTGACGACAAATTCTTTCTTTGTACTTGCTGCTAAAGTCACTTATCGATTTTGAAAATATGAGATCGTTACAAAAAGTTTAATATAGTTCAATTAGGGTTCCGTACCTAAAGGGTAAAACGCGGGAACTAAGACTACGCTGTCTGCCCGTATGGCCGTCAGTCCATGCTTACTTGCTACTATGGTCAGATACCGATTTTCAAAGCAATCGGCCCAGTTACCAAAAAAAGTTAAAAATGGCGACCACTTAATTTAAATTTTGACCATAAATTCGTTCTCTGTGCTTGCTGCGATACTCAAATATCGATTTTCAGAGCAATCGAAAATTCAAAATGGCGGCCACTTTTTTTTATTCTGACCATAAATTCGTTCTCTATGCTTGTTGCGATACGCAGATATCGATTTTCAAAGCAATCGGCCCAGTAACAAAAAAGTTCAAAATGGCGGCCACTTTTCTAAATTTTGACCACAAATTCCTTCTCTATACTTGTTGCGATCCTCAAATATCAATTTTCAGAGCAATCGGCCCAGTAACAAAAAAGTTCTAAATGGCGGCCACTTTTTTAATTCTGACCATAAATTCGTTCTCTATGCTTGCTGCGATACTCAAATATCGATTTTCGAATCAATCGGCCCAGTAACATAAAAGTTCAAACGGCCACTTTTTTAATTCTGACCATAAATTCGTTCTCTATGCTTGCTGCGATACTCAAATATCGATTTTCGAAGCAATCAGCCCAGTCACAAAAAAATTCAAAATGGCGGTCACTTTTCTTAATTTTGACGATAAATTCCTTCTCCATGCTTGTTGCGATCCTCAAATATCGATTTTCAGAGCAATCGACCCAGTAACAAAAAATTTCAAAATGGTGGCCATTTTTTTTAAATCTGATAATAAATTCGTTCTCTATGCTTGCTTCGATACTCAAATATCGATTTTCAAAGCAATCGGCCCAGTAAAAAAAAAGTTCAAAATGGCGGCCACTTTTCTAAATTTTGACCACAAATTCCTACTCCATGCTTGTTGCGATCCTCAAATATCGATTTTCGAATCAATCGGCCCAGTAACATAAAAGTTCAAACGGCCACTTTTTTAATTCTGACCATAAATTCGTTCTCTATGCTTGCTGCGATACTCAAATATCGATTTTCGAAGCAATCAGCCCAGTAACAAAAAAAATCAAAATGGCGGCCACTTTTCTTAATTTTGACGATAAATTCCTTCTCCATGCTTGTTGCGATCCTCAAATTTCGATTTTCAGAGCAATCGGCCCAGTAACAAAAAATTTCAAAATGGTGGCCATTTTTTTTAATCTGATGATAAATTCCTTCTCTATGCTTGCTTCGATACTCAAATACCAATTTTCAAAGCAATCGGCCCAGTAAAAAAAAAGTTCAAAATGGCGGCCACTTTTCTAAATTTTGACCACAAATTCCTACTCCATGCTTGTTGCGATCCTCAAATATCGATTTTCAGAGCAATCGGGCTAGTAACAATAAAGTTCAAAATGGCGGCCACTTTTTTTAAATCTGACCACAAATTCGTTCTCTATGCTTGCTTCGATACTCAAATATCGATTTACGAAGCAATCGGCCCAGTAACAAAAAAGTTCAAAATGGCGGCCACTGTTCTAAATTTTGATCACAAATTCCTACTCCATGCTTGTTGCGATACTCAAATATCGATTTTAAGAGCAATCGGCCCAGTAACAAAAAAGTTCAAAATGGCGGCCACTTTTCTAAATTTTGACCACAAATTCCTACTCCATGCTTGTTTCGATCCTCAAATATCGATTTTCAGAGCAATCGGCCCAGTAACAAAAAAGTTCAAAATGGCGGCCACTTTTTTAATTCTGAACATAAATTCGTTCTCTATGCGTGCTGCGATACTCAAATATCGATTTTCAGAGCAATCGGCCCAGTAACAAAAAAGGTCGAAATTTTAAAACTTCAAAATTTGTAAATATTTCAAAAATCGCCGAGAACTCTAAGTACGAATTGATTTTGTTACCTAATAGAAACCTAGCTACCAAATTTCAGATCTCTACGGCTTTTAGTTCTTCGTGAATTCCCGGAACAACGAAAATAATCACTTTTGTATGGGAAAATCCCTTAAATGTACGATTTTTACCCCTTAAAATTTGAAATTCTGGAATCCCCGTCTTAGTACGAAATCATGGCCTAATATCTACCTAGATACCAAATTTCAGATCTTTAAGACTTTTAGTTTTCCGGGAATTCCTGGAACAACGAAAAAAATTAACTTTTGTATGGGAAAATCCCTTTAATGTACGATTTTTACCCCTTAACATTTGAATATCTGGAATCTCCGTCTTAGTACGAATTCATGACCTAATATCTACCTAGGCACCAAGTTTCAGATCTCTACGACCTATAGTGTAGACGGAATCCGTGGAACAACCAAAATGCCTCATTCTTTTATATATATAGATAATGTTAAAAAGTTATTATATCTTTTAACTAAGCTTTTAACTAAGCTTTTAACTATACACACCCTAAACTTTACAAGAACTAACTTCATAAACTCTACACCTTAGTTGAAATATTATATGACTAAAATAATATATAAAGAAAAGATCGCTCGCTTCGCTCCAAGAATTTAAATCAGTAACAGAAAAAAAAAATCACATTTAGAAAATTCAACCACTAAGATGTGTCATGGCTGTAACATGTTTGATCTTAGTGGTTGAATTTTCTAAAACACTTTGTTAGCGGATGATATTATCTACGTTTTACCTACGTCTTTCCTACGTCATGATATCTACTCTTATCTGTAATCCGTCTTAACTAGATATAGGCCTTATAATACAAACACATATTTACAGGTATGTGAATTCGCATAGTAAAATCAAGGATTTTCCTTGAGTATGCTCCGATGTCAGGGCGAATGTGTTTGAAAGTTTTTATTAGTTGTTGGTTGGTTGCATTGTTCTCATGCTGGCTTTTTATGCATGTTTTCGTTGCGTGTTGCATTATACAGATTTTTATGTTTTTGCAGAAAATAATAATTAAGTAGTTTTTCGCGTATCATTAATGTTTCGTGGCTGCATGTGCCGCGATTGGACGCGATTCTGTCTAAGACAAAGTGTGTTATTTCTCGCGGGAGCCGGCGGGCGGGGTGGTCGCACCGAGCACCCCCGTCCGAGGGGTGTTGGTGGGGGTGACGGGGGTGTAGGGGGTGTAGTAATATTTTTACGAGCGTTGTATTGCGCGCGATAAATTTGTCATCGCGGCCGGCTATGCATCCCCGCCGAGGGCCGCGCGATTACACTAACAGAATAACACTGACCACTGGAAAATAACTTGCAAAGAAACATATTATAACCTGTGATTTTGGTAGTTTTGGAAAACGTCTTGAACTAATCTGCATATCTGAGAATTTGAGAGAGAGAGAAGTTACTGCTACGCTGTGTGAGGCTTGCCAATGCACATTGAGCAAAAATGTTAGTCTATTTTCTAATCACTAGTATTTAGACAGGCATAATCTAGACTTTTATAACTGAACGAATTATTATTATAATCGACACAGTTGTTCATAGTAAGACAAGGAAAATAATATACTAACCAAAAAATTGTTCATTTATGAAGTGAATTTTTTTTTGGGCATATAAATTGATATAGGAAAAACCCATTGAACTAGCTGCACAGATACCGTTACCATTGTAACTGCTTTTACCATTATTGACACCTCTGTATACTGTAAAAGTTGTTACTTCTGTCAAGTTTCGGCTCTAACAATGGCTCTAATGGATTGCCACTGTTTTTAGGATTCCATGTCAAAATGTTAAAATGGAACCTCTATGGTATCTTACCATTTTCCTCCGTCCGTCTGTCACACTCGATTACTTCAGTCATACAATTTCGAATAGTGGTATATCTCATTAATAGCCCAACATCATTTTAATGAAAGAATATTGAAATTTATTTTTATTTCATTGAAAAAGGGAGTAAATTTATTTTGGGGTGAGATTTCTTAAATTTCAAAGTGTAACAATAATTATATCGTGTGGGGTATCATAATATGAAAGGACTCCATTATTTAACCGATTTTTATGCATTATAGTTTTTTATTTATTGGGCAATATGTCGAAAAAAAACAACCGTTGGTGCCTACTTAAAAGCGCGCGAGAATCATTCCTATCTTCCCAATGTTTCAGGAGCTCGAAGACTGGTGAGTCACGAAGGTCAGCGATGATCAGGCTGAGTTGGTGACACCAGAAGCCAGACATCGGTTCTCTCCAATGTACATTATTCCTCCGACTGTATGATTGTTAAACTGCGGTCAGTCCTTTAATTTTGTACCTATTTTTGCATGGATGATTATTATTTTAAATATTTTTACACGGTTTGGCAATACAAATTGTCGGAATTTTTAAGGATAAGGCTTAAGTAAAAGGCGTTGTTTTGTTTTCATTAAGATGTTCGCGATCGATATTAATCAACATTAATTATAATGATGTGTTTGAATAATTATTATTTTGTCAATATAATTAATGAGTTGATCGGAAACATTTTGTTTTAATGTTACATACATTGATAAGATGACGCAATGGAAAATGTATTAAACTTAGGTAGGTACTAGGGTTTTTCCCGTGGATTCGCTGGCGTAAATTACCATTTTTCCAAAAAAAAATCTTCATCAAAGAAAGACCAAAGGTTTTCAAAAACAATATCACATAGGAAAAAAATGCATTTTGTGATACCATGAACCATTTCCATTAAGAAGTTTGTTATTCCAATCTTGAAGTCGGTAGTGACTTTACAATAAAAAAATCCTAAGTCAGAACTTTGAAAATTGAAAGGAAACCACACGGGAAGCACCAGCATTTAAATAAAAAAATAATTATCAAAATCGAAAGTTCTGAGGTAACAAACATATGATAAGAATAGAGTCGAATTGAGAACCTCCTCCTTCTTTGACATCGGTTGAAAATTAGGAAACACGAGTGAGGGAAACTCGTACTCAATAATGGTAATTGGTGGAGAAAAAACACGAGTTTATTGTCTGAATCATTTTAAAACTTAATTTTATTTTTAAATTTTTTGTATAATTTCTGAACATACCTATCAACTGCCGAATACCTATTATGGAGACGAATCAAACCGTTCGTCCGTCGGTCTTTACAAATAACAACAGATAATAATAAAGATCAAAACTGTACTGCTGCATAGATATTGGCGGGTCGTCACACGGCACTGTAAGACAGCACGATATTAAGCAGTACACACACGTCCCAGTTTTTGTCGCCGCTCGATTGATATACAATTATATACAAAGTAAAGTCGGATATGTAATGCAGTCTACGAAGCTATGACTTAAGCTGACTCTACACGGTACAGCTATCCTGTAAGGATATTTATGTCATAATCATCTCTAGAAAAAACATTAGATGATTTTGAAGGTACCAACAGTTGAAATATTAATATGATTTATTTTATTTATTTTTATGGAAAGACAAACAGTCTAGCACTACAATTTTACATCAATAACATAACTAACACTAGAAAACATCAGTGCATGACCCACTCCGTCATTCACAGGTAATCCAAAAAGTAGGTACATGGTGGCAACACAAAGTAACCAGTATTTCGTTGTACCTACTTTTAATTTGAGGTTGCTTATGACCAACCTCAAATTAAAAGATGATGATGGTCTAAAGAGCCATGTTGTTTTGTACACCAAGTGATTATTATGAATCTCGTAGGAGACATAATAAGTTTGAATAACTTGATAAAAGCCACAGTTTGCCTTACTCTTGGCAAATTTAACACTAAAAAAATGGGAAATGCTTTCCAAAAAACCAACTTCAAATGCCACTACAAAGAGTGAAATAATTTTTATTTAAATTTTAGGTACCTACACCAATTCGAAGTCCGGCAATGTTTTATACAATCCCTAATAGTCCTTCTTACTTACTTGATGTGCAAAGAAATGACGAAGTCATAGACAATCGCCCGACTTCGAATTGGTGTAGGTACCTAAAATTTAAATAAAAATTATTTCACTCTTTGTAGTGGCATTTGAAGTTGGTTTTTTGGAAAGCATTTCCCATTTTTATTTTATACCTTTTAGTGGAAAACAATAAAATGCACAAGGCGTTGTAAAAATACCCAAATTGCTTGAGGTGTGTTCATAAAATCTGAAGAGATACCTCAAATTCACCAAGATCCCATCATCAGACCCTGACTTGATGACTTAAGTCATCAAATCAGTATCTGCTAGCAAATGCACCAGTAACTATAAAAAATACCCAACTCGCTTCAAGTATACTAGCAAAATTTGAAGAGTTCCCTCGATTTCACCAAGATACCATCATCAGACCCTGACTTGATGACTTTAGTCATCAAATAAGTATCTGCTAGCATATGCACCAGTAACTATAAAAAGTACCCAACTCGCTTTAAGTATACTAGCAAAATTTGAAGAGTTCCCTCGATTTCACCAAGATCCCATGATCAGATCCTGACCTGATGACCATAGGACAACTTGGAAAATATTACTCTTTCAAATAATACCCAAATAGTTCCATGTATCCATATAAAATTTGAAGAGTTCCCTCGATTTCTCCAGGATTCCATCATCAGATCCTGACCTGATTAAAATGGGACCATCTGGAAACAAAACCCTTTTAAACAAAAAAAGAATTGTTCAAATCGGTCCACGCGTCTTCGAGTAATCGGTGAACATACATAGATAAAAAAAAAAGAAAAAAAAAAAATAAGATTCCGACGAATTGAGAACCTCCTCCTTTTTTTGAAGTCGGTTAAAAAGGATTTTTATACTCTAGAAAAGTAATATTTCAAGAAGTTAGTCATTTATCTTTTTAATCTTGGACGATGGACGTTTAGCTTCAGCCTGGGCCCTGTAATCAGGATTGACCGATCAGCGATGACATAATGTGTGTGCAAAAACCGCGGCAGCGCGGCGACGACGCCCCGCCGCGTCCGACCTGCCTGCCGACCGCAAACCGCGGCTCCCAATGTTCACTATTCACCAAGCCAACACACGCGTAGAGGTGGCTACAGACGTACCAACTTGTCGGATGCCGGTTTCACGCTTGTTATGTCGCTTCAATACAAACTTCTGCGAAACAACTCGACCAATTGTTATTAATTTTTTTGTATGTTCGGTAGGTTTGAGAGTAGGTCGTAAGCTTTTTTTTAGTATTCAGAATGGCAAAACAACATTTGCCGGGTCAGCTACAATTTATCATAATATTCTTTTTTGTCTCATATTATAGGCGTAACTTACAGACACTGATAAAAAGAGTCAGTCAAATATTTAAAAGTGATTACTATTTCATGTCTATAAATTACCATACCACCGAAGAAAAGATTGATATAGACGTGCAAACTTGTCGGTTGCAATGGATTGACCATATTTGAAACGATTTTAGCCTTATTGCAATTTTAGCAATTTGACAAATTTTGTCCTTTTAGCTATTAGGTACCTTCTGACGTCTACTGCTTCGACATCAGTCTTTTGAAAAGTTTGCCATTCCTTTTACGATCTCTTGATGGCGTTGTGCATTTAATACCTACTCATAATAATGATACTTATATTTTTGTATCTTAATAGCAGTTCACAACCATATTAAGAAGTATCAAATTTGTTACAAGAAGACATTCTCGTAGCAATAGATTTAAGTCTAGCAGTCTTGGATCGGACCAAAGTTGGGTTATAACTTATGATGTTGGAAATTGGAATGCCTGTAAACTCTTTTGTTAATAATGTAAAGTTCCATGGGGTCCTGATTAGCTATCGCGGTTGGAGCCACGCATTTCCATACTTTCTTCTGTTTAGGAGTAAGTAGATCCCATCGCATGACTATGAGTGGGTAATTTATATTATCGAATGATGTTTACATTGAAGGAAATATATAATATAAGTACATCTCGCAGTGAAATTAGTTATTTGGCTTTAACAGAACTAGTTACTCCTTTAGGGAATAATTTAACTGCTTGTTCACAATTACTGCTTGATCTATGTATAAAAGTTGTTCTATTTCATTGATTGTGTAATAAAAAGCTCTGGAACAAATAAGTAATTCCTGTAAGTTCTGGGCAAGAGAAAAGCGTCGTGGTCGCCGTCGATATCTCTCGCCGTCGCAGCGTGAATTCCGTTCAAACGACATTGCAAAAAATCATAACTTTTTCATACTCCACAGTCGCAACCATGGCGATGCTACTTTAAAAACAACGATTTCGGAAACCCTACAGACCGAATATCACACTGACCTATTACGGTTTTTAAGAAAAGAGAATAACTGAGCGAAGTAAAAGATGCATGGATTATATTAAGATCGCAGGTTCGATCCAGTGGGTGTCCTTTGTACCAGTGGGTGCGTATGCGCCTTGAGTGGCTTATTAGTTACCCAACTCGACAGACGCGAGGTTCGCTGATTTACGATCGAATTAAATATTTCTTTATTCAGTGAAGCTGGAAATTAGCGCGAACTGTAATTACCTCAGTTTTGCGGCTAATTTATTAGTATTGCATATCTACCGCTTACATAATTTACTAGGACCTTCAGATTGGCATGCACACCACTTTGAACGATGGATTCCAAGCATGAAAACGCAATTATGTTAATAAAACGGCGTTTGGATCTCTCATTTATTTGTACCTACAACAAAATATAACGTATCTATAGGTATTTCAATCCACAAAAACCGGCCAAGTGCGAGTCGAGTCGAGACGGTATTTTTTTCGACAGTTTGCTCAATAAATCCAAAACTATCAGGCACAAAAATAAATAAAAATCGGTTTTAGAATACACAAGTAACGCCCTTTCATATCCCACTCAATATTATTATTTCATTCTGAAAATTCGAAGCCCCGGTTTTCCCCCCTTTTTAAATAAAAATAAAAACAATTTTCAATGTTTTATGATTGCGATGGCGTTGGGTCACTATTACCTAAAACTATTCTAAATTTCAAGTCGATAGCTTTGACAGTTACTGAAATAATCGAGTGTGACAGACGGACGGAGGGACGGACGGACGGAGAAAGTCTCACCATAAGGGTTCCATTTTTACCAAATTGGTATGGAACCCTAAAAACGCGCCCCACTCTCTCATTTAGCTTATGTTTCCATGTTTCATTCGATTGGAATGGAGTTAGAGACGCGGCCGCCTCATCGTGGATTGTTAATGTCTATAACGAAGTTTATGAATATAAAAATACGCTTAAATTTTTTTCTGGGTCATGGAGCTTTAAGGTGCCGGTTCAAGCGGTCACCAACTCAGTGGCGGGCGCGGTCAAAATATAGTCTGTCTCGTGTGGGAGTGTTTTGAACTTGGAGAGCGAGACAACCTCTTCTTTCAGAACAGTGCGGAACTATTGCACACCCACAAAAAATTAGAGCAAGAAAAACTGAGAATAAATGAATAAAAATAATCCCAAATCAGCGTTTGGTATTGTCCTATTTTTTTCACAAATATACATTATTTTAAAACCAAACTAGACATTCGAAATTATTATGAAATAAAGTATGCTTGATGATAGTTTTTGAAGCAAATTTGTAGTTTCTAATATAGTTTATTTACGCACGAAGTTCCCTGAAAATTTGCTCTAAAATAGAAGTGTTTGAGGGGTCATAACTTTCAAAATATATAAAATCTTACTTTCATTATTAGTTTCAGTCATAGATGATGAGGAGAAGAATCGATATCAGGCATAATTTTGAATCTATAACAACCACGAATAGAATAATAAGTGCAATACGTTTGTATGGAGAAATGTTTGAAACCCGGAGCCTTAAGGACCCAAACTACCGGTGGCCAGTGCTCCGGAGTATTTTTAAAAATAACTTATGTTGGCTATTAACCGGTGACTTCTCTTTAGTGCTGGGCGTATTAGATTAGAATCCTCGTATAAAATTAGTATAAAGAATTTAAAAGATTTATCACCGTTATATTAATAATGCAAAAACCTTGTGTTATTGTTAATAACATTTAATAGTGCCTCTGAGAAAGGCCTATGTGAAAAAAAATAGAGTTCGACTTGATTGAGTTTAAAATTATTTTTCAGTAGGTAAGTATATACCTACGATACGTTCGTTATAGTTTTTGATGTGAAGCTTGTCATGAGATAAACCTTGGGTTCGTTTATTCAGAATAGTTTTTTAAATTCCAATAAAAATAAATTAAGTAGTACCTTTGTTAAAAATTGTGCAATGATATTCTTTATCATTGAAAAAAAGACAAAATGTGTTGTCGTATAAGATAGGTAAACAATTAATAGTTAAGTAGCCAACTATTTGCACAGAGCTAGTTGAATAATAAAGTAAATAGGGTAATAACAAAGTCATTATATAGTTAAACGACTAATATAAATAATATATTCGCGCAAATATTTGCGCGACTGTCGTTCGTACAATAGCCCCACTCATCAATTCATTAGAACACTTGATGACTGCAAGCCATCGAGGTCTTATTGCAATTGAATCAATTGCCCAGACAAGGTAGCGCGACAAATATACTCCGTTTTTTGAAATACATAATAATATAGTGGCTGTTTAAGCACATAGATATAAATTAATTTTCGGAGAAAGGTATATATATATTAAAATGGTCATTTATCACTGGTCATAGCAATTGCAGTGTCCTGACAAAAATGCGGGCGGGAAATGCTATTATATTCTCTAGGCCGCAAAAGCACTTTCATTTCTCCCTAGGGAGAGAAAGCAGTATGGAAATCCTAAGAATTTCCATTTTTGACTTTGGAAATCCTAAGGATTTCCAAAGTCAAAAATGACGTAATCTCGTATTACGTATAATGTTAAAGCTGAAGTATTTTTTTCATAACACATACGGTCGCAGTAATGCAGTTCGGCCTTAGAGTTTGTATAAGGTGGGTGGACCATGGAAGGCCACTCTAACAAATGAACAGTTATTATTCGTTTATTTACTGAATAAATGATACGAACAAAATATAATAAAGTAAGTAATACTTTGTTTTATTACGTAACATATAAACCACTTTTTTAAATTTCAGATTTGATCAATATTGATTAAACTTAAGTTTCATTGAACTCTTCCTAATGGCGTTGCTAGGAACAGCTAGTTAAATGACTGCTTTATTATAATGGCCTTAGAAGGCCATTATAATAAAGCAGTCATTTAACACTAAGAGTTAATAAATAGCGATTAAATCTACAATAAAATGAATTGGTTTATATGTTACGTAATAAAACAAAGTATTACTTAAATATTTGTTAGTTTCATTTATCCAGTAAATAGATGAATAATAACTATTTATTTGTTAGAGTGGCCTTCTATGGTACACTCACCTTATTTTAACGTCGTCGATTTCCGATATCAATAAAGCGAGGGACCGTACTGCCAAAATAGTGTCGCGAGCGATTCGCCGCCGCGTCTGTGATTTCTAGTTCGATGGATGTTTATGTAGATAGAAGGAATTTGTTATCACATGGCAATAACTACGAAATTTTAATAATTGGCCTTCGAAGGAGCATGGCCTTCCATGGCCCACCTTAGGTACATTATTGAGAGTTCAGCACAGGTCTCAAATTCCCACCTGCACACGGCTAGCATAGAGTTGTCTATGGCACAACCTCTCTCATTCACTCTGAGGGAGACCCATGCCCAGCAGTCAGAATGCGTTGAGACGAATAGGCTATAAGTATTTTCTATTTAATTTCATGGTAATCGCCATCGATATGGGTATATATCTACTATTTTAACTTTTGAGCTGTGACAAACAAACAAACAGAACTTGTTGAAAGCTGATTAGGCACAGTGAGTTTAGTGAATAAAGTTCAGTGGAACGGATACACTCACTCCACATGAACATGATTCGCCGATAGATAGCGTAAAATATACAAATGTCGTGGAGTTATTTGATCACGATAACTTTTACGTATCGGACACTTATCGGAATGTAAACATTAACTATCTTAGGTACTGGCGAGCGAACCGGTGTTTACTTTAACCAACGAATAAATAATATCTACTGACGAACTTTAACCGACTTTAAAATAAGCATCTTGACTTAGGCCTTGTAGGACTTTTGTCCTAAGCTAGGATTTTAACGCTTTAAGCTAGGATTTTAGGATTGAAACTAATGTATCTACATGAAAATGTTTTTGAAATGTTTATGTGACAGTAAAGAGTCCTATAGGTTCAAACAATAGGATTCTGAGCGTGGCGAAGCTTTCTTGAATATGAGACGCAAAAAATCTGCAGCCGTGCGATATTTCATCTCAGTAAAGCGAGCAAAATGTCCGGTTGTCTAGGAAAACTTTGGAGTATCGCCGTTCCTGGTAACTCCTGAATTAACAACTACAGTATAAGTTAGTACCAGCTGTGCTATTCTACAAAATTTCCATCTCTGATATAGCTGCCAGACAGCTGCCAACCCGAATATGGCATGCAAAATTGTACTCTATTACAACTGACAAATTCATAGATGCATAGATGTACGCTCGTCGCTGTTTTGCAGAATAGCAAGGCTGTAGAGTTTAGAGTTAGGAATTAGACACCATCAGCATATAACTCTGAACTCTAAAGGTATTTCTGCGTATATATTGATCGCTGCTGTATCTAATTTAGGGGTCTGATTGCGTAAGAAAAACGTATTCATCGTTATCGTCATCATTAGCAAATTCTGCCATCGATTGACTGGTATAAATCAGCGAACCAATTAGCGGGTAGAATTTGTTTCCGATTACGATAGAGATGAATACATTTTTCGTATACAATCTATAGGGGCAGGATTCAAAGCGTCGCCTGGGCATCTGTGTGCTCGCTTGTACCGATCGTTTTGCCTACATTTCAACGTGTAGCCGCGATTTATATTATTGATAAACAACCCGAATCCCCGCACCTAACTAACTCATCGCGAATAACTCAACTCTGCATTTTCATTTAACTCAACTCTGTCTTTTCAATAACTCAACCACATTTAACTGCGTTGGAAAATTGATGGACTTGCTAATTTCCATTGATTTATTGTGTTACAATAACGGACAGCTTCAATACATAAATCGCTAGTTTGCCGGGTTGTTTGTAATCACTCGTTTTTCCGGTTATTGTATTTTTATACAGTGTCTGTCGGTGTGGAACAATTTTCAGTTTTTGTTTTAGAAAAAAGGATTTATTATTAGTGTTATGAGTTATGGCTTAAAAGTGTACCTACTGACATTTTACCACTAATCGTCATTAGACAAAACTACGAGACTAGGTATATTGTTAGGCCTGTAATCTCTTTTTTAACTAGTGCCTTGTGGTGTACAAAGACTTATATTATTAGAGTGTCCTCTTGCAGTTTTGAACGACATGGATCTTAGTCAGGTAAGTTTGTTTTATAAGTTTTTAACTTTATTTTATATTCATTTTAAATTTAATTGACCAATAGTCAAGTAGCCGCAAATGCCCGTTCGTCTTTATGCAAACGTTTTTCATAGTATCATTAGTGTAAACTGTAAGTCATAGTAAATTTTAACTTTTCACAAGTTAGATCTTACGTCAGAAGAGTAATAATGGTGCCAATTCTATTGTACAACTACTCAAATTTACTTTCATTTTCTTTTCCGAGGAAAGCCTTTTCGAGGGATAGCACAATTTTAAGATGGGTCAATTAGATTTTGCATAACAGATTAGCACCAATTAAAAAATAGGTACCAAATCACGTTGTCTATAAGCTATAACAATGAATAAAAAGTAAGTATATTTTGGCCGCACTTATCACAACATTGTATTTATCAGTTACATATTTGATGAATTAGCTAATCCAATGAATTGTAAATTCCCTGGAACTAAAAGTCATGAATATTCATTAGTCGGCTTGCTGATAACTGATAACACACGACAAGTAATTTAAATCACTCGCGCACCTAATATGGAGTGATAAACTGTGACAATACACTTGCACCCATACCATATAATATCATACACGTGCATTGTTGGTCTTAGGTCTCCCCAAGCACAACCACACCATAAATCGTCAATATTCCATGTATGTACCAGATTTACTCGTATACTGTTGGTCCAATGAGCTTGGATAAGTGTTATTCCATGTATGTACCAGATTTACTCGTATACTGTTGGTCCAATGAGCTTGGATTTGTTCTTGAATTGAGTTCTCGTAGGAAATTCCTAGAGTAGGGATCATGTCCCTACTCTAGGAATTTCGGTTTTAATGTCCATCAACCGTATGATAAGATTAACGTAGCCAATACTACGTTTAGGTAAATATAGACATATTATGCTGGTTGACTATTAGGCTCTTATAAAGGCTCAGAGTCACACGGCGAGCGATGGAGAGAGCTATGCTCGGAGTGTCAGAGTGCGGAGATTCGCAAAAGAAATAGGTTAACCAACATACTTTAAAGTGTGGCGATGTTGACGAGGCAATTGGCTGATGGACATTGGGGACCCATTGGGGAAAGCCCAGTCTTGGAACCGCACTATAGGTGAACGGACGACATCAATAGAGTCGCAGTGAATCGCTCTTTGTGACTCTAGATAGCGATCACTGACTCTATAGCGATCTTTCAGGAGGCCTATCTCCAGCGGTGGACGAGTATGACGCAAGTACTATTGAACTATTGAAGAGTATTTAGTACCTACCCACTTACTTGGCTATATCCTGAAGAATATATAAGAAGCAGTGGTAAAGACTTTGGCCTGTTATTGCTGAAATTAAGTTAATACTCGTAGCGAGTTCAAATCCCGGCCAAAGTACTTTGATTTTTCGAATAAGTAATTTTATAATATAGGTTCTTTTGGAACCCAAAAAACATTATGTTAACCTACATTATTTTGATAAGATCAGAGAAATTGATATAATGTAACATAGAAAGCAAGTCATGTTTGAATATTGATATCTAAGTATTAAAGTGAAAGATTTTTTATCTGTCGGGTTAGTTGGATAGGTAACTATACCTATCTGACCAAACAATGTGTGGTGGTAGTTGCGAATATATATACCTAATATTCTTTATAAATAAATGAGTTTTTTGTCTCATTCTCCAGAAGCGTCTATAAGGGCTTCCAGGAAGTCGCACGTAGATATATCGGTATTTAACTTGTAACTAATGATGATACGTAGTTATTATAAAGTAATTTGTTGAGTAGCTAGGTGGGTGTCGGTGTGGTGTAGAGGTGTAGGTTTCTAATGAGAGAACATGTTGTTACATCGGCCTGGGAGCGGCCCGTCCGACATAATGATGTTATTAGACGTTTCACCTACGCTTCATACGTCTGACCTACGGGCTGGCCACACTGCCGACAAGACCGTCGCTTGCTCAAATTATTGAGCCATACCAGTATTAAAAGAAAGGTGACATTTCTAAAAATAAAAAGATGTCTTTTTCAATTCGTTTCAATCCACTGGCCAAGGAGAAAAGCCATTCTAAAGTTTACATCACATTCAAATGTTCAGTTTGGTATATCAACCCATTAGGTGTATACCTTATGCCAATGCAATATAGGGTTAGGAAGTACTCAATGATGAACTACACAATTTCCTCATATTATATTGAATAATTTTTGAGCATTAACTAGTACCTAAAATAAAACTGTCGTCAGATAGGTTCCGTCACGGAACCTAATTTAAGGCACGGAACTTCAGTGCCTTAAATTAGGTACAATAAGTAAGTACTTAGAACTCGATGAACTTTTTTGAATGCTGTCTTTCCTAAAAATCCAATTTTTTTTGTTTTATTGAGTTAAAGATATTCCAGTCCACTCCGTCGCGTCCTACTCTGTCGAAATCGCTTTTGTTTTATTTGATTAGTATGGAGTTTGACAGAGGGGCGCGCCGTCATGGATTGAAATATCTTTGACCTTTATGAGGAACCTTAATTGTAAAATATGTTAAACAGTGTTAAAAGAACATGTTGCTCTGTGCTGGGATAGAAGATGAAAGAGAAGACAAGATGATAAAATTATACCTAGGTATATAGGTATATTATTTTCAAGCATTCATGCCAAGTTACCTACCTATTTATTCATTCAAATATATTCATAAATAGATCTAGATCGCAACTATATTAAAGTACTATTCATGGTCTGAGAAAATAAACTGGTGGAAGACAGAAGACACTTTTGTCTTTAGTGTGACCGGTGCCTATCGCGAAGACGGCCAGGTGCGCCTGTGACCCACATACGAGCGCATACACCTGACTTTATCGACGTGTTTGAACAAGATAACAGTAATGTATTACTGCCCGCGGCCGCAAAGACGCGATATTTCCCTAGAATTAATATTTTTTTGCGATATGCGAATGTTATTTGTTAAGATAACGTGAATAATATGGGTCACTCAAAAAACTGGTGCAAATATGGCGAGTTTTAAATTTTCATAAAATTAAATATGATATGAATAAGTAATGACTGCTCTCATGGCACCTATTAACTCACTTGCTTCATGTCCGCAATATCCCTGAAGTACCTACCTACCTATAGCTACCTACCTAAATATCAATTTAATTGAGTGAATTATAGGCATTTACTAGGCAAGCGACCTCATCATCTCTGTCCATCAGACATGACTGTAGTCAAGCGCAAGCGTATCAAAGTAAAAAAAAGTTTTTAACAATTAGTACGTATACCTAATTAGCATAGCATTGGTTATCTACCCTTTTTTTTTTTATCGTGGGGAATTCTCATGAATACCCAGTCGCCCGGGGGAGCGGCTGGGTTATGCCGGACTCTTACCGGCTAAACCCCACGGTGTTTCCTCCTCGCACCGTATGACGGGAACACGGGAACGCTTGCGCAAACCTCCGCGAACCCGCCGGTGCCCGGCCGCTTGCGCAGCCCCTCCACGAGGTGGAGCATGGAGCTCCCCTCCAACAGCAAGGCCCGCCAGAAACACCTAAGCCGGCCTTACCTCCTCGGCGCCCATCCGTAAGGTGACGGACCCCCCCGGGACCGCCACCCAGGGGCCGTGGGCACGGGTAAGCCGATACTTGCGAAGCTTGCTCCTGCACTTCGCAGGCATCGACCTCCCATACCCCGCGGCGGATCTGATCTTTGGCTCCGCCGCAAACCACCAAACGGCCGCAGAGGACAGGGAGAACGGCAACGACACACCGACACTCCTCTTCCCCTGCGGCCCCGCCGCCGACGCATCTAACGGTGCGCCACCGTCTGGTCGCGGGAGATAGGGCGAGCGGCAACGACCCACCGACACGCCTCTCCTCCCGCGACCCCTCCTGGCTGCAGGAGACAGAAAACTCTGTCCCCCGCACCCCTCTTGGACGCATCCAGAGCGGGCCCATCTCCAGGCCCACTCCGAGCGTCCCCTCCTGGATTCCTTTTGGCTTCACCGTGGGGCCCAACCACGGCTACTGAGCCCCCCCATCGCGACAAGATTGGAATCCATCGGCCATCGGAGGGGATTGGTTATCTACCCATCTACTTAAAGAATTTTCCATAAATAGGAATTTTCACTAACAGAAATAATTAATCATATAAGTACCTACTTAACTATTTTAAACCCACTAGGTAATCTGTCGTTATATCACAAATAGAACCTATAGGTATTATTTAGGTAGATGTCTATGCATATACTTACCTATTATAATTACTTTTTAAAAGTAAATAGTAGAGTTTACTACCGGTTACTAACTTATTACTAACTTAACTACCTACCCAATATCCATCTATGAATTTTAAAAGGTGTAGGTACTTATTAGGTACCTACTTAGTTTGATAATGAATGTAGATTCTAGAAAGGAATATCACTATTCTACAAGTATAATGGTAGACAACTCTACATAGGTACATTCAGTCGGGTTAATATAATAAAACATAAAATTTAGCACACAGACGCGAATTTCCATGAAACGCGCATAATGTATATCGAAGTGGTACCATTTCCAGCAGCTTATAAATAAATAAATTATTGTCTCATCGCGCAGTGAAATACTTACCTCTCTTTAAAATATAGCCTTATGAATAGTAATCGTCGCAAATGATTCTCACTGAGCTGAGACTTGGAAGCCATCCGAGCCTGATTTGCATTCAATGAGCGATGAAAATCTTGCGCCCGCGCCGCCTAGACGAGCGCGAGATGCGGCCAATGGGCGCGCGGCGCGCTCTGCTAGCAGTTCCAGCTGCACCAATGGCGAGCGATGCCCGGCGCCACGCCCCCTCCCCCAGCGGAGCACTACACACTAACTAGCGACTAGATCTGAGATCTATGACCAGCAACGAAGCCAGCCCGCAAGTCTGCGTATGTATATGCTAAACAGGGCTAGTTGTCTGTTGAATCTGTTGGGACGTCAGAATAATCAGCTCGTTTGCTAGCCTGCAAAAGTTCAACGAAGTTCGTGATACTTGTAGTAAGTACCTACTTAAGTAAATAAAGATTGTGTTTTAGTGCAAATTACAAACATGTTACTTGAGCTGCAGGTGCTTCCTCCTTATGCAAGTTACAACTCCTATATTAAGTAGGTACCTATATACCTCATCGTCATCCTACCCGGATACAAAAGGACTTCATTCATGCTATCACAGTCTTATCCATACGTAGGTAATAGAATAAAAATATACTTACGCGCTGAATTGAGAAGCTCTTCTGTTACTTTTTCTAACTTCACAAGTTAATTAACTAAGTAGGTACAGTTGTAGTTAAAAATAAAGATGCGTAGTAAGTAGGTAGTATAGTACCAAATCTATATAAAGTACACGGAAGGTCTAGCCAACAATCTCGTATAGATAATTATTAGAAGCAAAAAGTTTAAAATGAGATTTAACCATCCCTAGATCATGTTCTTTATACTGATAAGTAAAAATCTACTTATATTTCAAAATTATTGATTTTAATGAAACTTGAAAGATACAAAATGTATTATGTTGGCTGGGCGGGGCCAGGGCCAAAATTAGAATTTTTGTCAGAATTACTTTAGAAGACTGGTTAACAGACTTCCAACACTTTTGAAATCTTGAACCCCTAAGATGCTCAGGTAAGGGCGCTTTCCTCTAAATTACTCATTCACCTCATATTGGTTTCCAATTAGCGCCCCAAATCTTAGAAACCACAAAAAATAATAATCTTTCGGATTACCGATTTGAGGTAAATGCGAAATTTTGGACAAAGATTTTGTTTAAACGTACCTAGATGTATAAAAATGTTATGATCGCAAAACACATTGCATACAGTTTGTATTTTGTAGTTACAAGTTTGTGTTTGTCTAGGGAATATATGCGAAAACTAAATAATAAAAAAAATTAATTTCGCGGACTAGATACCTATACTTAAAGTAACTAAGTATGTAAATTATCATCGTATCTTATAATGTATGGAAATCTTTTAGGATTCTATTACTTATTTCTTCGCCATGTTTTATTCTTCGTTATAAGTAGATACTTAGCAAGCGATGTTTAAGTAAGTGTTCAAAGTAAAAAAGCTCACAATGCATGCTCAACTCTACTTACATACCCCTTTGACTTTAACTTAGATGGCACGGCCATTAACCAATAAACGTATAGGACACCTATAGGTAGCTACATATAAAAGTTGCAATGATAATATTATCGTTAACAGGGCGGCTAAAGTATCGGTTACATATTTTTTCACCATCGTAATATTATTATCCAAGAAAGCTTTATAGGACAGTAGGAGCCATTTCTTTTCTGCGTTCTTCGCTAACTAGTGGGCTCGTTTCTGCCACTGGTACAGACACACCTCGCCAAATAAGACGCCCTAGGCGCCGCCACAGCCTTACAAGGCACGGGGTATAGCGCAGTATGGCGAACTATGGCGGGGATGTGGGAGTAATAGATGTGAAACCAACTAACTCCGTCTGCGCTGGCCTGATGGAAAGCATTCATTTTTATATCGATGAATGCGCTATTAAATAGACATCGATGTGTTTTTCTCGACTCATTTCACATACCTACCAAGCCTGAGGATGTAAGTAGGTAGGCAGGTACTTAACCAGGTACACACCTATTAGAAGTTTGAAATAGCTCTTTCACTTTTTAAAGTTGCAGACAAAAATTTCACAAAACTTGACTTACTTAAGTATTCAGTTTATTTGGTAGGTAGGTACAGGTACGTTATATTATGTGTTTTATCTAATTTATGGGAATGATTAGGTATGCTATCTCCTTTGGAATACTACTTGGATACAATAGTGTATGTAAAGTTGAGTAGGTCTCTTATCTCATGTCGCAACATGTTTTTTACTTGTGGTCATTTTGCAGTTGATAGTGAAGACGCAGTCGAACATGGAAGGGGCTGAAGACATACTTACTTACTTTCCTACTATCGATCGACTCCGGTACTGCACATAATTACTACTTGTAGCTTAATACCTAAAAATTTGGATTGCACTTGTCCCGTCTAGACCCCCTCTTTTACGGTGTTTGCCGGTAGGGTAAATGTGCATCTCACCACAGACTTACTTATATGTCGATGTGAATCAAATCAGAGTCTTCCCATTTACTTAACATTTAGGTACCTAAATAGTTATCATAATATAGGTACTTATTGTGGTACTTATAGTACGAAAACTTCATTAGAAAGAATGGAAGCGGCTATATTGCACTTATTTTAAGGTTTAACAAGCGATTCATTTCATCAGATAGCTAGGTATAGCTATAATGAAATGCCACACGCAAATGGTATTCACGGCACCGCAGTGACGGACGGACGAGTTGCATAATGACACGATTGCGTTTGATATGCCGGTGAGGGCGCTAATTGATTGCAACTTGTGCGGCACCCTGCGCACGCGCACCTGTCCGTTTATAGATCTCGCCGATATGCAAATGCGGCGATGGCGCTGCGATAACGCACACAATAAGTGTGCGAGCGGGAATTTGTGTGAGTTACGAGTAATTTGTTGATTTGCTGATTGTTTTTTTGATGTGAATCAAACGTTGAGCCCCAATTTCACCAAGCGTTTAATTCCGTTTAGGGTGGTTTAAATAATTTAAACAAATATATACGTAGTGCCAACACGTATATATTTGCTCTTCCAACACGGGTGGTCGCCGTGGAAGAGTATGACTAAAACCTTCCGATCCAGACCAGACTACGAGTAAATACCTAATAATACATCTAAAGAAAACAAAAAAAAAGTCAAAAACGGTTAGTCAAAAACGGTTAGTCAAAAACAGTAGTTGAAAGTTTCAAAAGTAGTTTCAACTTGAAACTACTTTCTGACAAAGGAATAAACTTTAACTTCTGGACTTGGAAGAGGCCTATACCCTACCTAGGGACCAATTCTTATATTTAATATAACTTATACATTTATGTCTAACCTACACCTACCTACGTTTAACTCCAATTAAGATTATTGAAAATTAAGTATAACCCTATTATACTCAATAAATTTATTCTGTTAATATTTACAGTAAGAACAAGTACCTACCTACTACATGATGTCTGTAATTTTCAATCTGTTCTATGTACCTATAACATCATTATAAAAAGTCATATTATTTATTATTAAATCTGATGAGTTTCCTCATCTATATGGATTATTTAAATTAATATACTAAAACCTTAAACCTTTAAAAATAAAAGGCAATTGAGCGGTGGTAGGTACAGGTATACTCACTGTAGGTATATTTTTATTTTTGTTAAATTTAAATTTGAGAAACAGTAAAATTATTTAAAACTACTTTTCTTTTAAAAATGTTCGTGCAACTAAATGTAAATAGATGGTAAAACAATCAATGAAATATTATATTTTAGTGCTACTTACCGCAGCAAAAGTTTATATTGCAAACAAATAAGAATAAAATTTAATATCAATACATATTATGATACCTATACACACAGATATTTTACCTATACATGTAGAATAGATATGTTAAAATATTTATTAAAAGCATGTAAAACTGATGATATATAAATTACTTAACTGAATTTAAAGAGAGCATAAGGCGTTTATTCCCATATTATATACTTTTTGTAAAACATGAATTTTTTTTTTTCACTTTACTCATGTCATGAGGAATATGTGTTTTCTGTATTATTGTTAGTTGCCTAGATATTGAAATAGTGTAATAGGAGTAAATTAAATTAGTACTTCATATTTTTTATAATCGTTTATTGTCTGCACTGTTTTGATAAATGTATTTGGTTTAGTTTTAAGTAGTTGAAGCGATTTTTGTAAAAGAATTTGGAAAATAAAGGCTTTATTGTTATTGTTATTGTTATATACGTAGTGCAGTGTTTTTTGTAGAGGAATGATTTTTGTAACTACGAATAACGAATTACCAAAATGCTACATCTCGTTTCAGCCGACGGACGTCCACTGCTGGACAAAGGCCTCCTGCAATGATTTCCAGCCCGCACGGTCCTGCGCTAACTATATCCAGCGCCTTCCTGCGACCCTTTTAATGTCGTCAGTCCATCTGGTCGGAGGCCTGCCAACACTGCGCTTACCCGTACGGGGTCGCCATTCCAGTACTTTGGTTCCCCAACGTCCGTCCGTCCGCTACATCTATTGTGCATTTAAGTATTTAACTCCTAATTTGGTAGACATTTCAGAACAAGTGTTTCAGAAAGATCAATTGGAATAGAGTAAAAAAACACAAGTCAATTAAACCTGGGTTTCGAACCGGGTCACTCCTTACAGAAAGCAAATGTTTGAAACTGGACTCCTCATATCAGTGTATCCTTGAGTTTAAACAATGACCCTTTACAAAACACTAACCATTATGAATTCCGCACAAAATATCGTATAATTGGTATCGATATAACATAAAAAGCCCCCAGCCCTGTCCGCGCCAGGTTATCAGATGCTATCAGTCGCTGCAACTGTCGCGGAGACCACTCTCCGTCAATTGGTACAAATGCCCCCCATGCCCGACAACCACCTGACGGCATATCATGGTCGTTTAGAACCATTAGCTTCCGAGAATGGTTTATTGTTCAATTGCTTGTTTACATTTTTTCCCCTCATTGGTTCTATTAGTCGATTAGAAACAGGAAAACAAATAATTAATTGTGTTAAATATTCTACAAGTAAATACTTGTATGAGTTTCCCGAAATGAGAAAAGTTTGGCCATGTTGGCCAATGCTTGCCAAGTGTTGGTTAGAAGGCCTCGCATAGCTTTGAGAATATTGTGGTGATCTCTCAGGCATGAAGTTTTTCTCACGATATTTTTCTTCCCCGCTCAGTAAGAGATCTTTTGTTTGGGTTTAAGTGTCCAGAATTTTAACCCCCAAACTCCCGATGAAAGTAGAAGTATATAAACCAAAATTAAATTCCAGAAATGAAAAACAAATTCCTAGTGCCAATGATTCTTAAAAAACACTATTTTAATTTCTTAGAATATTTTGGTTATGGTTCATGAGAATACTGATACTATTCAGTCTTCTTTATATAAAAACCTGTAATAAAATCAGAGTATACCAGTGTATACTCTGATTTTCAGTGTGACTCTGCTACAGTTAGCACAGTAGAGGGCGGGTGATAAATGGTAGTAAACAACATTACCAGACCATCATACCATCGATATCTACAATCTGCACCAGCACCGAGGAGGTCGACAACATTTAAACATGTTCCTAGGTAGGTAGGTACCTACATACCTACCTACAGTCATTTTATATGTTAGTTCATGAAATAAATATTTAATTGTCGGAGCGGAAATGCCGCAGCTTCGTAAGTAAGTACGCACAATGAATGAATGAGATAATGAATGAGTCATTCAGAAGTTGACGAGCAATCACGAGCGGCTGCGCAGGAGTGCGGCCGAACCTGTTCCGGCCAAATGAAATTAAATTACTCTCAACGGCTTTGTCGTGCAAATTGTTGTGGTAACTGATACCTCCCGAGTAGCATTAAAACTAATCTCACTTCTTTTTTAGGAGAAAGATTTTTTAAATACAAGAAGGGCACACTATGGTGTTTAAAAGTTTCTTTTAGACATACATATTTTGGGTCTTTAATCCTACTTTAATAGAGATAGAAAAGAGACAGGATATAAAACTCGATAGAAAGGTAAATTTCTGTTTGCTCTTTTTAACTCCAATTCCTATCAGATGTAGCCATAGGTTTTTTAGTAGGCACCTACGTAAATTTGAGGTAAGCCAGTCCGCGGTGAAAGTAAGACTTCCTTACCACAGGATTACTAGTTAGGAGTCGGATAGTCACCACAATATGGCATTTGACAATGTAAGTCACTCCATATTGTGTTAGTAACATACCTATTATTGTATAACATAAAAAATAAAATAAAAATATTGGACCATACAGTTTCTTTTCAAGTAACGGATTATAGCAAAACAAATTAATCTGTCCTGCTTAATGAGTGATTATTTCAATTCAATAATATTATAAGAGTTAGAGAAACTTCGATTTTTTTTATTGCCTTAAAATGGAACAAAATAATTTATGAATAACGCATAATTGTTTTAAATTAAGTATGTATCAGGCCATTCATACAACGATCGAGTATTTATAATTTAAAAACTATTGAAATTATATCACTCGATTGAAATAATACAAGTTTTATTAGAGTCGGTCAGTTTTTCTTGCTATTAAGTTTGAATTGCAACAATTGTCTTAATTTAGGAATTACACATTATAACATTATCGATTAATGATGCAATAAAAAGTTCCCTCGCTGTAATTCTAATACACATAACACAGGTAAGTTGTCCACAGCTATTAGAATTGGCATTAGTATGCAGTTAGCGTCAGCTTGCTAATGGCTAATGTTTATATCGAAATTAAGCAGTAAAACATACTTTGTAACTTTAAGGACGAAACACACAAAACCTGGCAGTGTCCGGGACGTGGTGGATTCGTGAGCGGTAATATTTTTGCTATTTGTATTTGATTTTGTCTGTGTTTAAATGTCGAGGATAACGCATGATTGAGAAGAGATTTTTGGAAGTAATCTGTCTTTCTTACTCGTCACAGGCAAGGGATAGATGAGCCTGAACGAAGAGATAAGAAAAAAAGGCACAATATATATGCAGAATAGCGATACTATACAAATTCAGGTAAGTAGAGCTAACCAGAAGCTTTTTCGAGTACGTATGTACGAAATGATTTTTCGTACTCGATATTATCATAAGTAATACTTACATACAAGGGGTACGTCGAAACTTTCATCTCTATTGGTAAAAATATATAACCATTTCAAGTTGCATGAATGTGTAAAGGAGTTCAATTGGGGCACAATTTCACCCGACGGTTTTCTAGTTGTTTAAAGATATGAGCCGTTATCTCGTTGCCTTGATGTCACTGTAGTTAGCCCTTAGGTCCTATTCGGTAGTTTCCCGCTCGGCAGAGGACCGTGGAAGCGGCGGAATGTGCAATTATTCCGGAATGCGCTCGCTGTTTTTGCAACGGAGCCGCACCCGGCGACCGCCACCTACGCGTCCAGACCTCAACCCGATATTGTCCCATTCATTAAAGCTGCATTTAATCAATATTTTAGAAATGAATGATAATTAATAATTGTCGGTTTAATGGGTGCTCCATTGAAGATGCGCATACGCAAGGCGAATGAACTTCCAATGATGTTCTTCGATTCAATGAACTAAAGGACTATTAATGACACAGCAACCATGGTCTAAGTATTGGTAAGTATAGAACGAGTAAGACGCTCACCTGATGATATGTGATACGCCTACCTACCCATGCCAGATGGAGTTGTGTTTCCCACGATACAATATCATCCTGAGACATTGGTTCTTAAGAGTCATTTGGCCCAGTACCTAATCAGGTGATACATTACTGCTTCAACTATCTGGACGAACTCCGCAAGAAGAAACTGCGCTACGACCACTTACTATAATATCATTGAATATTTACGTTTTATTTTCTGATATTATCAGGAATGGTCCCTTCCGTAAGGTCTTACGTATGAAAATTATGACTTTGTGGGCTCTCCAAATTCACAAATTGTAATAACAAAACGATTAAATAGGAATACCGTTTTTTCTACCGAGGTGCGTAACTCTTAAAAGAAAAATATTTAATAATGCTTGTGATTGTTGAGTTCATATTATTATTGGCATTGATTCAATGCAAATGCTATCTCGGAATGTGATCGTCCGCAAACACAACTTTAACGACGAGGGGTTTTTTCGGAAGATATCAAACAAACTCATACCTTCTCATCGTATTTTTATTATCATATTATTAATGTTATTGAAGATTAAAAACATCCTGCATGGACAATTAATTAGGTACAGCAAGGCTAGCAAAAGATTCAATAATGTCAAGAATTTTTAAAGAACCATAGTTCCGGAAAATATCTATCTAGTTTCCTCGGACTTTGAACGAAACATGGTTGGATAATAATATAAAAGTGACTTTAGGGGTAGGCAATTAATTAGAATGATCTTATTAAATTAATTTACTTTAATTATTCTTCAAGCATTGTAGAGAGCTTCAAGCATTAAGTATAAGTAGTGAATTAGATACAAATAATGTCAGTCAATTATTTATTTAAGTTAGGAATACGAAGTTAGAAAAAAGTAGATAAACATACCTTTATTATTAAGTTTATTATTATTCACCAGGTTAGATATGAGAGTATAAATTGTTTATAAAATTTATTTATATTATACCATTGTGTATGTATGACAATGGAAATGGCATAGAAAATATATGTAAAAACATATGTTTTCTATATAATAAACATAATTACATATGTATTAGATACTTATTGTTATAAAATATGAAAAAGTTTACTCGTTTCTCATTGGATTGGTGTTGGAAAATATCTGTGTAAAAGTAGGTGGGGTGTAATGGATACACATGCAAAAAGTTGATGCAAAGGTACAATACATTATACATATTTATAGATTTAGTATAAGAAATACATAATAAAATAGAAAACTTGGTATTTATGAAGAACAAAGATGTTTTATTCACTTATTCCTATAGGTAATTATCTAAATAGGAATCTAAAATCTTAAAATTCAAAGCTATGACTTTAATTCGATCTGCGTTTTAATAAACATTCTGCACACCGTCTCCAAATAAATTAAAACTTCTACGTTCACAACCTATAACGAGATTGAACACATTTTGACGAATAAAAAGTACCTATTCCTACATGTCAAATAGTTATCGATCAGTTTGTGAGGTCTACAAATAATTACAAAATAAAGCCACAGTGGCCGGTTACTGGAAAGTGGCCGGTGGCCGGGCGGTGGCCACACGCGGCCACTGCATCGGCCACCGCGGTAAATGTTTTGCGATCCTCCGCCCTACTCATTCCGACCACCAAGGAAACTGCAAGCTTAAAAGGCTTTTTATTTGCAAACTTTGCATTAAATCCTTTTCTAATTCTGGGATTCTGTAATGGAATCGAATATTTGACTTTTTGAAGCTCGTTAGTTATTTTAAATAGGTAGACATTGATATCCTGCAAAAGCTTTTTTATATGTCTTCGTATCTTGAAATTAAAATATATACATAGGAATTAAATTAATTTCCCCGTAAAATAATGTGCAAGCAACTAATGGAAAGCAACTACATAGACTTGCCTAACCAATTGAATATTAATATCTCATACCTAGGTAAGTTTCATATACCTACGTATTAATAAATATTAATTCCTGCAATATTTAATGATGAAACTTGTCGTATTTTATCTGCAATCATAAGTCTCTGTGACGACTGTACATGACTGCAAGCTAGTTAACTCTCTCATTAGTAAATACTTACAAATGAAATTCATGAAATTTTATCGGTAAGTAAGTACTCAGCATCTATGTTAAGTAATATTTGTGAAATTCAAACATGTAGGTGTGTAGTTAATATATTTTATTAAAATACTTGAAATATGATATAATTGGCTAACCGAGAGTTAATTTATGCAGCAAAGCACAGATTATGATCCGCAAATATTCGTATGGTTAAATGATTAGGAAATAGTTAAACAGCTCGACCGAAGTATTTATCTTACACCTCGTAGATAGACGTAAGACTATTCACTTATAAATATCGACATTTTATTTGATGATGATTAAATGTATGGATCGGATTAAACCACTGTAGGTACAGATTTGCTTAAATTTTGCAGAGGTATAGAATATGACGGCATCCTATAAAAATGATGTTTGAAAATTAAACCACTGGGGAGGTTTTTATCCTCTACGAGTTAGTACTTGACTGTGGTCTCATCTGATGGTAAGTGATGATGCAGCTGAAGGTGCCATCGTACTAACTTGGAAGGGGTTAGTTATTCACCCCTAACGGTTCCTACAGAGCATCGCGCTGGAACGTTGAATCAATTAACAGTGCGTCTTTACTGGTAGGGTAGTAACTGTCCAAGGCTGAAGCCTCCCACCAGATCAGACTGAACTGAACCATTTAAGAAATTATGAAATTCAAAAAAAAAAAATGGCTTGTTACTCTCGTACCGGAGACTTCCCACTTTAATTCGAGCGCGTCCACTGCACCCAAGGGATGTCGTCAATAGAGGTAAATAGGTTTATAACACCATACGTCCTACAGATGAATACGGCTCACACTTGGCCGTTATTAATTTCAACATGTGGTTTCTGAAAATACCACCAGGATGCATGTTTGTGTACGATAGATATCAAGAAAAGATTTTAACTAACTTCTGGACACAGAAAAATCTAAACAAAAATCGCACACCCCGTAGGTCCTGTAATATTCATGTTTCATAAACTTAGGATAGAAGCTAGAGAGGTGGAGCATAGCGCTCGATATTATGATTAACCAATCAAATAATCATATTAATCACGTCGATCGCGATCACCGATCACAGCGGCGGATGATTGCGCGCATTACCCGTTGTTTGATGTGCTCGCTATCGGAAGTGAAGGCGTAGTCGTAATCGTAATCACGGCTGCGATTATGTGCCGCCGCCGCGCGATTACCGAACCTTTCACTAAACAATGTTAGGGCTTGGAAAGGAGTTTAGAAAGTCAAACATATTTTCGTAAATTGTGTTATTTTAAAAGTTCTATCATTACGTATAGGTGGCTGTTTCCTACATAATTTAATAATTGCTATCGTGAGTGGTTTAATGGCTCGATATAATTTAGATACAAGTAGAGCATTCACACAATCTTTGACAGCGTTTTCAGACCCTAGCAGCAACAACCCCGCAGAACATTCTGTAAAAGTGCAATTCATAGGAAAATTATAAAGGTTACATAGTTATAGCCAAGGTACCAACTTATATGTAGAATGTCGTGAGCGTCCTAATTACGTTTTTTTTAACTTTCTAGGCTAGTACTAAACTGATCACCCCTGATGGAAAGTGATGAATCAGTCTAAGGTGGAGCGCGCTTGCTTAGCAAACACGTATTCATTCTTTATTTGAGGTGCACAAGTTGCAGGTGGTGGAAAAGTGTACCCTCCCAGCCACCCTGGCTGGTAGGGTATTCCAGACCTTTGCAGTGCGTATCAGGAACGAGGAATCCAACCGCTTCGTGCACATCTTTGGTATGTCAAATACGGATGTACGGTGCCTTATGAGGAAACAGCAATTTACTCAAAGCTGCATGTATATCTTTTGTCAACGAAGATCTTTATTTAAATACACGTTATATTAACAATAAACTATGTCATGTACCATACAATTATTTACTATAAAAGATAACACGACCTACCTTTATACGAGTACGTTAAAGTGGGATTTGGTTTTGATACCTTTTTTCGTAAAGTCGATTAAAAATAGAGATTTCTTATTAAAACAAAACAGCAGCATGTATCCAATAGGCAAGCATGGTCTAGGCAGCGGGCAGCAGGCAGCGGGCAGCAGACAGCAAGGATGTGCACATAAATACCCGTAACTGTCGATCTAATCTGGTGCGCGCGCGCAGCTCGTGCATCGATGGTGTTTGGATATATATCGTGCGCACGAGCACCGACCACAGCTTCTCAAACATTTATTCTACATGTTGAAATCATTTACTTATCTTTGAATTATAATCGTCTCATAATTTAATTCAGCATCTGGAAAAGATCTTCATTTGTAGCGATAAGATGTCCTTGTGTATGTCCTCTCCATGTTCGTGTGTTTTGTAACTCTCTTTGTACAAAATAAATAAGACTTAGATACTTTTGGGTCCATAAACATTATTATTACTTTATACAAATTTTTGATTAATTTTTGCACTTGTTTTTTTTTTTCTTTAAAAAAAAAATCACTTGATTCACATCGTAACTCCGAACTACTGTTGGTGATCAAGAAACTACTGGCCTGTCAATCCTGTAAAAGTGTACACTAGGTAATTATTGGATTTTTCATGGGGGTCATGTTTTGGTAGGCGCGATATTAAAATATTTTCACGCTTTTATATTTCAATACCATTAAGGCCCACTAACGCAGACCTGGGTTAGTGTGTTAAGTCTGAGTTAACCCAGAGTAAGTTTTCAAAATTGTCCAATGAGAAACGTTGACTCTAGGATTAAAAATGTGAATATTTCGCACAAGTGGACCTTAGTTGATGTTTGTACATGATAACAACGAATGATCCGAGGATTCTAATAATAATAATCAAGAAAATCTTTGCAATGCAGTGTCATGATTAACGACCTATTTTCAAACGTCTAATGAAAAATAACCCACCTACACCTATACAAAATCCATATGAATGATAACAGTTTGGGAGCCACTGCCTCACTCTGCGGAGTGGCGGCGCGGGCCCGGGCGGCAATTTCCATAGCTCGGCGCGCGGTGCTTTATTGTTATTAAACTAAATCCAATCAGCCGCAGCGCAGCCGCGCTAGGGATGGACGATATCAATATTATCGTATCGTATTTAAAAACCATCATCAACATCATGATCCTTTCAAGCCATCATTTGCTCCATAATTTGGTTGTCAGGATTCATAAGCTTTAAAGGTCTTTACGGAGAGCTCAGCGGGTCTTTGTTAACGATAGAAAAGCAAATAGTGTTTTGATTTCTTTAAAATACGAAATACGCGAGTGGTGCCTGCCAGGGAATCGACCTACAAGAGGTTATAAGATGCATTGCAGTCAACGCAATATCTAGCTGCCTGTGAGGCAATAAAATGAGGTGATCTGACGCACTTACACTTTACAGTCCTTTCGATAGGCTGGAGGAGCGCAACATACAATGTCCTGTTTTTCCATTTTAATGCCACGTGTCCAGCCAGATATTGTGTTAAAATACTTTATTAGATTTTTACAAAATTAACATTGTTATATTTTGGAAATTATAGATGAAAAAATAAATAAATAGCGACTTTAAAATTTTACGTGACTTTCGAATGTTGCCTTGTACTGAGAAGAACACAACTAAAATAAGTCTAAAGTCATGAGACATCGATAAGTATCTATAAGTCTAGGCATACACTAAGTTCTAATATAGGTACATATTATTTATCTCAAAGTCATAGTACAGAGATATGTTGTCGATACTTGCGTCTGGGGCACATCACTGGTTTTCAGATCGTTTTACTAGTGAAGCGTCCAAGAATGCGTAATTATCATCAACATCAACAACATGGGCATCTACATCATTACATCAATGTTATTATATGTATCTCCTTCCTTATCCTTTCCAGGATATTGTCACACAAATCTGTAGGAAGGTGAGAACTGAGAATTCACAATAAAGATGTGTGCTCTGTGCAGCACCAACTCACACTTGGCAGCGGTTGGCACTTGGTTCCAGCACTTTTAATCTGAGAAGAGATAAAAAGGGGTTATAATAGGTAAGTTATTGATATACGTCCTGCCCCGAATGGATTGTTATTGTTTCGCTGAACAATTAAATTGAAATTAAAATTAAATTATATCTACTTACTAGGGTTGTCATCTCAGCCGATACACATCGAACTGGGCTTTGATGTCGTCCTTCCACCAGCTAGAGTGTCTTCCCAAACTGCATTCCCGCTAGTCGCTAGTCTAGATCTAGGCTTCAACATGGTTGTACTAGCTATGGGACTACCGAGTGCAATTTTGTTTAGTGAACGGTTCGGCACAGACCCATAAATATGATGGTTTAAAACTGGTGTACCCGTATGGGTGCTCGTATAATTTGCGCAGACATTGTGCCTGAGTCTATTATTTAGGTCGGGATGGCCATTATTATTACCCGTACAGGTTATTCTGTACCCACAGTTTTGTAATTCGACAGTGAAAGTATCGAATTCGTTTCTACATCGCCATTTTCGCCGTGTATAATTTAGAGCCTTTGAAGTAATGTACTTAATGACTTTTTTATTACATCCAAATGTACAGTTTTGATGCAAATAAATGATACGTCTTGTCTTTGTTTCGTGTATTTTAGTTTGGTAGGTACATTTATTTGATTAGGTAAACGAAAATACGCAAACCTGCATCCAAACGTAAACTAAAATTTTCCAGATTCAATCACATTTCTAGGGTTTACCTACCATTACTTTTTTATACCCTACAAGTCATGCGAAATGAGCGCATCAATACCCAGCTTAGTAGTCACAACTTCGAATGAAACTTCGACATTGAATTGTAATTTCAGTGGTCACTGAATAGCCCCGCCGGCGCGGGCGACAGTGCGGCTGGGCGGCGTGCGCGCGCGCAGGTTGTTATTAGGCCGCGTACGCAAATCCCGCCGATCAGAATAATTACGAGCGCCATTATCTCAAACTATACACAATTACTGACCTTCGGCTCGGTGGCTTTCTGCGCTCTATCCCTAGTGAAAATGTATTTTCATGTCCGCGATTATCCATTGCTGGCTTTTAAGTTTTAATTACTAAGTTTCTGTAAGTTTTTAACCTTTCGACGACGCTCGGATTCGCGGTGGGAGGTCGCGGATACGTTTCCCGCCACTGGGCCCACTTTGGAATTTTATTATTTCTAATTTGGCTCTCAGCTCTAGTCTGGTGGGAGGCTTCGGCCGTGGCTAGTTACTACTCTACCGGCATTTAGCGTTCCGGGGCGATGGTGTATAGAAACCGTTGGGGTGACTTTACTTACCCCTTCCAAGTTAGTACGTTAACATCTTCGGCTGCATCATCACCTAATCAACCTAACAGTGCAAATAAAAACAGCCGTGCTATTCTGCAAAACAGCGACGAGCGTACATCTATGCATCTATGAATTTGTACAATAGTACAATTTTGCATGCCATTATCGGGTTGGCAGCTGTCTGGCAGCTATTTCATTTTGTAGAATAGAACTTTTTGAATCTGGTGCTACTTACTTTTAAAAGAACATGAATAAAATCTGTGAACAAGCTATTTTGATTTGATTTGATAAAAGCTTGTAATATCAACCCCATAGGACAGAATGACGTAGCGGTAGCGATACTGCTTTCTGCGTCAGAAGTCGTGGGTTCGATTCTCTCGGCAAAAAATGTTTGTGTAATTTTAATTGTGCATAACTAAAACTCCCAGTGGAATCTAGTCAGTTTTCAGAGAGTCCTATACTTGCGCGGCAATGTATTAAAACCAAGGCAACATAATCGACTCGCGGTGGCGAGGCACCCTGCATCGACTTCATTACAATATTAATCAATGCTTTCTCATGCCATGAAGCCGATGAGATAAGGTTTATTAGTGCGCTACTAATGCCGGGGGACGCGATGGCGCGGCATGAGTTACGGCATGAGTTACCTTAACCACCCGGGAACGAGCCCGCAGTCACGACCCGTGCGTTACGGTACGACGACGGGTTATAATTTTGTTTTGTAACGCATTAATTTGTATGTGAATTACAATCTTGGAACGATTGACCTCGAAATGATAGGACAGTTACCGTTGTCTGATGTCTTATTTCCGTTGTAGGAAAGTCATCACTGGCTTGGTTGATGAATGAATGGGAATAACAATTTATAATTATTATTGTCATTTCATCGAAGGCAAGGATAATAAGATACCACCAAGATGGAGAATAGGTCCCCTTTTATACGGGACTCCACGTTTTATAAGTTAACTTTTTATGGTTACAAGCAATAGGTATTAGTTAGGTATCATTTATGTAAGCATATTTATGCGATACCTACTGATATCATTGCATAGATTATGCTACACTTATTTACCTGGAACGGAAAAATTTAGTACCTACCGCAAAGTATATCAGAGATGGTATCTTTGATGAATATTGAAAGGATCATAAATATGGAATTATATTTATGATCCTTTCAATATAGTTATATAATAGATATATTAGTTTTATAATAGTTATAGTACTCTATGCTGCGACCGCGGCGTGCCTCGTGCCAATTTATAAAAGCCTAGTTTTTAAAGTGTCCTAATTCGTCAATCACTTCAAGAGATACACTATTATATTATTTGAAAAAATATTTTTTGGTTTTATATTATGTCTATCCATTCTTTGTTTTTGCTATCAAAAATAAAAAATAATCTTAATTTCACATAGGCCTACAGACTCTTGTAAAAGGTCAATACGATATTATTGGTGTTCGTGTATGGATTTGGCTATACTCTTGCCACAGTAGTTTGGTCGTGATTATCGGTAGGCACTAATGTCACCTTTGACAATACGTCTCCATTCATCTCTAACGGCTCCCTTTCGCACTTGTCCAATATGGGACACGTAACGTCTAGTGCCGCTGTGATGTTCATTGTGTTGTTCATAAATCCTGGTGCCTAGAACTATCGATGATGTTCATAGGAGTATTTTGTACCTTTATTCCTTAGACCAGATTCCTAAAATAACAGATGCCCAACACATATATTCGGTACCTACATAAGTTTTTCATTATACACCAGAATTCCTGTAAGAAACAATATGCGAATATATATGTGAACAGAAAAACTGACAATTTCATTAATATTTTCATATTATATCTATAACGCGGAAAGTATTTCCACATTATAATAATGAGATGCATTTACCTTTTGCGGCGCGGGAACTTTTAGCACCTCTGCGTATAAATACCTGTCACGTGCGTCATATGTCATAATTGTTTATTTATACTTGATCAATGATTTAGTGTTGTGATCCGAACGCTATGTGTGATTGATTATACCTATTATTGAATATGATGTGAGATATTCTATTATATGTATTATAAAACCATAAGTATAAAGCATGGATAGTGGATAGGAAATCTGATCCCTTCAAGTTAGTACTTCGGCTATCGTCACTTAACATACAGTGAGCTTGCAGTCAAGCGCAGTGCCTTATAGTATGAGTATGTAAACAACGCGATTGGCTAGGACTTTTTTACCGTTGCACGTTACCATAAAAAGATGCGGTAATCTCTATAGGATGTACGAATCAAACACAGGCTAGATGGCGGTATTCTAAAGGCAGGTTAATTAAATTTATTCGTTTGATCTGCGCTGCGCTGCTCGGCGCTCGGCGGGCTCGGAACAATTTGCGGAGCGGCGTGGGGTCTGCGCTGCGCTATAAACAAT
Organism: Coenonympha glycerion; assembly: GCA_963855885.1. Classification (NCBI taxonomy): domain Eukaryota; kingdom Metazoa; phylum Arthropoda; class Insecta; order Lepidoptera; family Nymphalidae; genus Coenonympha; species Coenonympha glycerion. The sequence continues at coordinate 16,831,084 of OY979635.1, forward strand.
GGTAACTAGATTATCAGCGCCGCGCCACGGCTGACGTCACCAGCGCATCCGCGCTCGCGCCTGCGCCTGCGCATCCTGCAGTGGGAATGCCAGCGCTCCATATTTCATCATCATCATTATTATCATTTCAATTTTTTTTACCTCTGTGTTCTAGCATTTGAGAATGAACTAGAGGTAAGCCAGTGCCTATTAATAAAACACATGAGACTTCGACAACGGTTCCACGTAGACTAATGTGTACAGTTTCCTAGGTTATTAATATATTAATAAAAGTAAGGGTTATAGAGCTTTACCTTGGGGGAAACCTGACGTTTTACCTCCGGTTTCCCCCAAGTCGAATCAGTCTAAACAAATATCACAAAATGTTTTGAAATGATCTTCGAATATATTATTTTTATAGAAGAGCTTTTACCGATGGTTCTTACATGTGGAAATTTCTCACCGGTTCTGCGGATATTATCAATTTTTCGGGATAAAAAGTACTATATATCCTTGGTGCTAATCCAGGATAAAATCTTTTTCTCTTACACATACGTAATATAAAGTATCCTTCTTATAGTATTAATGTCTTTTTAATATATTTCAATGCTAGCGAGGTACCTACTTGTAAAATTGTATTGAAAAAATTAAATATTTTTCACGACACTAATCAACACAATCAAAGGCGTTCCTGAAATCTTTTATAACGTAACTCACGTTAGATCAGGCATCGGATGGTATTGACTTTTTTATAGTATTCGACAAAATTATTTCTTAAATTATTAAAATATGTAAAGACTTATTTTTGTCAAGAAAATAGGAAAATCGTTAATTAACAAACAAATGACAGGATATTCGAATTTTAACTGCATGCTTGCTATACTGTGCCCGCTACTACAATACTTCACCGTGAGCAGACGCTCCTCGTCAACCCCGAGGCAGCAAGCACGCGAATATAAACTCTACCGCATTACAATAATGGCTTGCAGATTGCATTGCTAAAATGGTAGCGCTATCAGGGTTGCCAACTTTGATGTTTAGAAGTTTGGATAGTTTTAAAGTTGTCTATTTCGCCCAAGTTTAATTAAGTTCATTAGGACGAATATTTTTAATGTATATTTTGTATAATGTACAGCAGCAAAGGATAATGCCGATTCTTGTATGAAAATTGGGCTATACCAAATCATCGGTAAAACATTAGAAATATTCTTAATATTATGTAAAAAAAAGATTAGTAAGATATTAACAGGGAATTTCTAATAATCTGATTTTCTAAGTGGTTAATTTTCTGAGTTTTATAAGTGGCTTGGCGGTTCCAAATGATTCGAAACGTTTAATTACTTTTTTATAATACATTTAAACCCCTGTTCACATTTCACTAAAATAATAATATATGCAATATGAAAAGAAAGAAGATTCTTCATGCATACGTGGTTCAGACGCAGAGTGACGCAAATATAGCCCATTTTCTGGCATTCTCCTTTAAAATTTGTCGATAGAATTCAATGACTATAGTTAAATTTTGAAAGTACCTGGATTACCATAATACCTGCATTATAGTCTGCGCCTTGTATTTAATCATAATCATTATAAATAAATGGGTTAAATATGTGTCAAAGCTTACAAAACATTTTAAGGAATGATGGTAATCGAATATAAAAATTGTCCTGTTTTATGAATACTTAACGGATTTTCTCTCCTTAATCATTATAAACTCTCATTACTTATTTATAGTTTCATTAATAGAGGCGACAACCCTATACAGCGCTATATCGTGTAAAGTCCTGACTCTTGAAATATAATTTGTAAACGTAGCGATCTAACATGAAGTATGAGCGCCGCTTTATGAGGTTTCGTTTAATTGAATAGATTATTTGAATTTATTTGATTGTATTGAAATTGAAAATCGCTGGGATGTGAATATTTATGTTGGCAATAATTATTATTTAAAATTAATTTTAATCTGCTCTCTACTATGCTAGCAACCGTAAGTTATAATTTAGAGTACCTACAGCTTCATGCTGTTATTTGTTAGGTATAATTAAGTCAATCGTCTTTTGCACGCGAGTGAATAACTCTTCTAAAATGAACTCCAGAGAACGTTTTTTTTTCGTTAATTGATTGCGTTTAAAGTCAACCGTAGACTCATATTTTGTCATCTCAAAATTCCCTCTCAATTAGGTTTCCATATTCAAAAATAACGAACTGTGCTTCCTGATTGGCAGAATTTGCTATAACTCGAATGAAACCAATCGCTTTAAACTGTCGAATGAAAACAATTATTGTCTCATCAAAGGAGTTTAAGATGCCGCAAAAAAAAACTCAAACCTCGGAAGGTAATTAATTATTCGACAATTGCTTCGAAGGACAATTGAATCGAGCGGGTAATTGGTTGCGTAATATATTCATCCATGTCTGCGCCGACATCGATGACGCGTGAAGTGAGGGACGACAATCAGAGCGGCGCGTCGCGGGGAGGAGACACGGCATTTCCTCGATTATCATGCGGCGTTTTTGCGCGCGACAATTACGCGGCATCAGTATGCACGCGGCAGACGCGCGCGCAATCCGCCCCGCCCGCCCCGCGCCGCGCGTTTTCCCCGCGTCCGCTAGTTTTTGCTGCGCCCGCGCCGGCCGCGCCGTGGGAGCGAGGCTGCATGCTTAGATGCTCTTTGATGCTTGAATATTTTCCTCTCATTAGCTGAATATGTAAAACGCGTCCGGCGTTTCTTGCGATGTAAAAGCTCCGGTGCGTATGAGGACGTGCTCTCGTTTGCGAATGTTACTGCCTGCTCGCTAGTCTTGTTAGTGTTATTTTTCCCGCTACTTGAACGTGTAGTGTGTACCTGTATAAGTTAGGAAAAAGTTCTTGAACGACATTTTTTATGAGGTATTCTTAGAAGATGGCTGGTCACTGATGAATGACGATAAATATGTAACACATTTTTACTTTATGTTTGTTGCAAAAGACGAAAACTTTACATGCATGGGTTCAAACTTACAATGGACCATCAAAAAATGAGCTTGCAAAGGTTTATCTTTTATTAAAGGGATAATAAATTAAAATGTTTCCAGAAATCGAATCATTCATTCTGTTGTAATAAGATTTTTTATGCATCATTTTGTATTCAATGCCTTTTGTGTGTTACATTTTAGCGAGTGGTGGCAAAAAGTGATGAAATTTAGATGATGAATATATTATAATAAGCAGGCACCATCGCGTCACCCGAATGCCTGGGAGCTTTGTGTCGTCGGACTGAATATTTCATTTATTCAAAAGTCAAAACTGGGAAAAAATTGTGGAAGGATTCGGGCGAGAGACGTGTTTGCATCCCGCGCCGCCGCGCCCTCGCCCCGCGCCGCCCCCGCCCGCCGGCCGCGCTAAAAACTCCCGCGCATTCAAACAAACTACCCCTCTCCCCCGCAGAGCGTGTAACCTGCTCAAATATCCTATTAAGACAAGAGCTGGTGTTACAATTCAAAGAGGCACGAAGTTTTTTCGAAGACACGTGTTGGTCTAACATTTTGGTCTAACGAGTAGGTAGGTAACAAGCAAGCAGCTTTTTACGTCAACGTCAGTATAGGATTTGCGCTAAGACTGAAGACACTGCTTTAATTTAGTCTTGTTAGGTCCACTTGTTTAGGTCCCGCAAAACGGGGGTTAACTATTTACATTTTTAACCCTGATCAACGTTTCTCATTGGATAATTTTGACAATTTACTCTAGGTTATAGCTTGTTAACTCTGTTTTAGCACATTAACCCGGCTTGGCGCAAGTGGGCCTAATTCATAATTTGTTTACAATCATGATGTACAACCTCAGATATCTGTGGTCAAACTACTGTATGTAGACGGAGTAGGTTAAAAACTTAGGTATAGATGAATATCATCCGCTATAAGAAAGGTAAAGGCGCATGCGTCCGCTATTGGGAAGTAAAATTCTCTTAGCTTCCTAATAATAATGAGTTTCATCGAGGACCTCTTCAGTAATTGCCACCAGCTCCGCGACTACTCCATTCACACAGCCGGGCGAATCTCTACGAATTGTAATACGCAATTAAACCATATAATTCGCCGCTGTAACTTAATTTTTCCTTTTTTTCCCGTCACTGGGAAACAATACCGGTATTTCCGCCAAAACCGCCGGCTGGGCCGCGCGCAGTGCACAGCCCACTCGTTACATTTGGTTGAGTTTTTGTCAACGACTCATGTTTCCAAGTGTTATTACATACAATTAAGATGTTCCTAATATGCTCTCGTAATTTTGTTACCAGGGCGATGTTCATGAGTTTCCACTTTCCGTGCATAAAGCTGAGTTCGTTGTGGGCTTCTTCTCAGTGCCGGGCGCGTTGGAACCCTCGTAAACTCAGTTTTAAGTTGACTTGTGGTTATCATTGACGTTTTACAAGAGCCTGTACGTTAGGCCTATGTGAAATGAAGAAATTTTACGACCGAATAGCGTAGCGGTAGCGTACCTGCCGTCTGCGTCGAGGTCGTGTGTTCGATTCCCACTACTGAATTCACGCGCGTCACGCAAATATTTACTAAATATTTGCGTGGCGAGCATAAACTTATTTAGTTCTTTAATGTTCTTAAAAGCCTATTAATTCGAAGTTAACTATGCATCGTGGCCCGTGGGCAGCTAGAAGTTCTATTCCGGTGTGGTATTTCCAGAAGTTCCTTGTTCTATCAGGAGGCTCGTGAAGACTTTCCAACCAATTTTTGAGGAATTTCTTAATAGTGAAAAAAATAACTTAAAATTCCATAAAATTAAATTTTTGAAAAATTTTACAAAAGGGCATTTGATTTTATGTAAATGTTTGTCGATAAAAGTTAGTTTTGTTTTCACGAGCGCACCACCGGGGCTGCGGAATGGCATGCGCCGGCGCACGGCGGATCGTCAAAGGCCGCGGTCATTTAAATACATTTTAAATATCATCGCCGCTTTTATCTGGAATGCTCTAAAAACTGACATATTAGTGACATTGTTGAATAATTTTTTGCTGTGTTTTTTTTATGAATCAATATTTGAATGTTGTTTAGTAAAATAACGGTGAAAGGAGCTATTTATTTTGATTTATTGTTGTTGAAAGCTCAGCGGTTATCATTACAATTTCTATTATCTATTAAGTTAAGAGTTCACAGACTTTTGGAATTTTGTGCGTTAGAACCTCACTTAATGATTATAAAGAATCTTGCTCGCTTCATACAGTTTCCTAATTTGCTCCATAACGTTTTCTTAGATCTATGAAGACAAACTAAAAGAGCTGACTTAGTAGCCCAGAAAGCTCGTTTCTTTATTATAACACAGTTTAAATTTTTTAGGATCTTAATACTTTGATTATCACTTGCAATAATGTTTCGTTGTGAATCCTACCATCTCACTTCGCATACCTACCTACTTAAGTCAATAATATCTAAGTATATTAAAGAAAAGAAGCTTTAGATCTCTAGATTTGTGACATTCACCTTAGTGAATCACATATTATGTCGCAAATCAAACTATGTAATGAGTTGTATTAGAGTATTTCAGTTAAATTAAGTATATTTGGTGACATTAGTCAGTGCAGCATTATTACATTACAATGTAATGTCCTGGCATGCATTACATTTGGCATCATATAAAATAATATTTATGTCTGGCTCGTCTCGTTATGCTTTTCTATAAAAAACCCTCACTGAAGATGTGTATTAAACGCCAAATTATGTTTAAATCCACAGCATTAAATGTTTTTGTTCAATTCGAATCACTTAGCGTGGTTAGCACGGACAAAGCCTCCACCGGCTCGTCGACCAAAGCGTCAAACAACCCATCAAATGAATACTTATGCCCGCTAATCGGCCGAGAGGTGTCGCACACCAGGACACGTGTTCAGCCTCCAAAACGAGCGCACAACAATTATTCACACAAGAAACAGCGCATTGTGCCCTCTACAACAGCAGCGGAGTCCAGACAATGGCTAACAGATCAGCGCGGGCTCGTTGCGTTTTTGCCCTCTATTATGAGGTCCCGATGTCGCGAACTCAATGATCCAATCTTCCAAAACGGCGCGACGCCCGATTTGGTTGCGGCGCAGATTATCAGCAACGAACAATCGGATGACTGCATAAGTAAGTCGGTGCGCGGAAAAACTCACCGCACTCGAGTATTTTAATTACATAATCATTAGAATTGTTTTGATTTGCCATTATTGTACTTGCGGTGGCGAAATGTTTTAATTATTCAACCGCGTCGTTTCTGTTTGTCAGCGACATAGCGCTGGGAAATTTCTTACAAGGAGAGCTTTTAATTCATACGAGCTTAATTTGCAAAAATAATCGTATCTACCAACCAATATTAGACAAACAGCCTAGCCCAACTGCAAACTGCAAAGTCGTAACTATTATATCCGTGGTGGTAGGACTCTTCTTGCGGAACTGAATAAGGCTTCTGCTGTGCGGCAGTCATAGTGAGGTGTAATAGATTGAAAGACGTTATAGCCGGCCACATTCATTCTTCTTTTCTTCTTTTGGATAATGAACACAGTGCTATATGACCACTGAATGACTGTAGTACAGCAACTCGATTTGTCATTCATTGGTATAAGTACAAATAAAAATATATCTTGGCTTTACACACATCCCAATTTAGCCCCAAAGCAAGTGACTGTTTGTGCTATGGTCCATCATAAGCAGTCGCTTACTTTGGATTTGCGCTTACAACTCGTAACGTATGTACCCATAAGTGAGAGAACTGTTAAATATACATAGGAAAAACATCCATCAGTCACTCGAAAACATTTTCTAGTGTTGGGAATCGAATCAAAAACCTCCGACATACTGGGAATTTTGTCGTCGGTGTAAAAGAATTATTGTCGTAGCCATATCCATAGGTATTTGCAACAGTCATAGAAAGCTGTCGATCGCTCAAATTGAACAACATTCAAAAATGTATGAAAATTGCAGATATGCGTGGAAGTCATGTGATCAATTATGCTTTGATCTGATAGCACGACCATTCATTTTTTTAATTTTGTTCGATTTGAGCGATCGAGTGGCTTCAGTGAAGCTCGCAAATATCATATGGCTACGGGTGAAATTTTCAAAACAAACTGCCACACTGTTGGACGTTTCAATCTCCATCAAAAGGAATCTCGGTCAAGCGTGAGCGGTTCATGAATAAATAAAGAGCTGCACCCCTATCACGAGGCTGTAACCCGAGTCGGCGTTTTAGCCCCCAAACACTTCCACCATCAATCATAGCGCTCGGGGCAGGCACCGCGCAGGGCGACCTTTGTTTACCGCTAGTGTATTATACGACATTTAGCGGAGTTAAATTACATTTGGAGCTCCAGGCGATATTGCCGGCCAAGAAATCAGTTGACATTTTGTTGTACGAGTACGTATGTGCGTAGTTATCGGTGCATTATTTAGTAAGTTGTTTTTGATTTGAGAAACAAGTCAGGGCGATCTAATTTGATGGCTGTACTAAATCTGATTGTAATTTTTAATTGTAATCCATGACACCGTGGAAATTAGAAAATTGCTGTATGATAGTTTAATGTAGGTGATTATAGATATATTTCATCCACGTTTCTGATACGTACCGCTAAGGTGTGGAACACCCTTCCAGCTTCTGTGTTCCCAGCCAAGTACAACCTGAGTGCCTTCAAGAGAAGAGTGAATAGGCATTTTCTAGGCAAGCGCGCTCCATCCTAGACCTCATCATTTCTGTTCATCAGATATGATTGTAGTCAAGCGCATGCCTATCCATAATAAAACAAAAAATTATAATAGGTACAGGTATATATATAGGTCAGTAGTTGTAGTCAAGTAAATTGGTAAATAGAGTTTTTTATCTATTACATCTACCATCTAAGTATAACAAAATACAGATGTTCTGATGAATTTGTGTTCAGAGTTTTGGTACAAATATATATGCTTACGGGAAAATACACTAACAGCAAGTTAACTTAACCTCAAAGAAATATTTTATTAGGTATGTACTGAGTTAAGGCAGTTGGAATAATTAAAAAATAATTTTACAAGACATTGCGCTAATCCAACTTTATGAATAATACCTACCTAATAATTATTAAAGATTATTATTGATGCAATCAATGCAAATTATTCATGGCACGCATCTGAATATCATTAGCTTTTATAATGAAGAAAAACAATGATAGGAAAGGATAAAACTCGCTTTGCAGGAATTTAAATACCGAAAAATAGATTTTCATAGTTAAATTTTTACTAAAATTTGAAATTAATACGTAAATAAATACAAAAAATATAAAGACACACAAAGAATCCATAACAATATCAACATTATAATCGTGACGACGTTTGTAAATTAAATGTTTATTTATTTTGTACATTTAATATACCTACTGCATTTACTGAGTAAGTATGGTGGTGTCACAGGGTAGTGTATACCGTGCTTTTAACATGAATGAAGAAATGTCCATGGAAGCTAATTTGTGGGAAACATGCAGAAAAGGGACTGCCTACTTTGTAACATATTTATGTACTTAAATATTTGTGTTGTGGTCGTCTCCATGGGATACTAGTCCCCACGGGGGTACGGGCCTCGAGGCTTGCCTCCTTACCCGGGCGTTGTGTCGCAGGGGAGCTGCGCTCCCCCGGTGTTGTTCTTTTAGCCCCGGTAAGGGGCTAAGGCCTCGCCTTCTTGGCTTGTGGCCTGATGGTATGGTGGGTCTGGTGGCCCCGCGCGGTCAGTGAACATCGTGTCACCGCCCAGCGCGGGGATGATGGGGCCCGACTGTGTAAATCCCGCGTCGCCATCTTCGTCTCCGTCATCGCCCGCGCGCAAGCGCTCCGAAGACGGAGACCGCAGGAGCTCGCGAGGTAGCGGACGCCCCGTTGGTGGTCGATCTTGATGTGGTGCGATCCCGTGGAGGTGTTCGTATGGCCCGTTGTCCGCGCGAGCGAACAGGCTTCGCGCAAGGGCGCGGACAAACTCCTCCACGGTGGGCGTCCTGGTGTCCCGATGAATCACGTCATTTCTGACGTATCTCGGAGCTCCCACGATCAGGCGCAGGCACTTGTTTTGCTCGACCTGCAGCCGACGCCTCTGGGTGGCTGAACATAATGCGTACCAGGCAGGTGCCGCATACGTCAGGCGAGAACGGACGTACGCCCGGAAGATACGGAGCTTGCGAAGATACGGAGCTTACTTAAATATTTAATATCTGGGTGACCGAGCTTCGCTCGGTGGCCAATAGATGGCAGCAGTAGTCATATTCTTATTTTTTTTTGGTAAATTCGACATTTTCTGAAAATGAATCTAGCTAGATCGATTTATTGTAAAAACCCCCGTATACTAAATTTCATGAAAATCGTTCGAGCAGTTTCCGAGATCCAGATTATATAGAAATATATAATATATACAAGAATTGCTCGTTTAAAGGTATAGGATTTAGTTTTTTTTTGTGATTACTGCAAGTTTTTGATACAGTCTTCGCCGGTAGCCGCAGCCAAAAAAAATGATCTCAAACTAGTAAGTATAGGAATAAGTTTTTGTGGTCCGCCGCGGCCAGGCGCAGGGCGGTATACTACGTCCCGAGCCCCGGGCGTCGATTACCCTTAATTCATGACAATTATCGCGTAAACACCACTCGCCGCGGGCGCTGCTCCGCATAGAGTAGCCGTGGCAGCACTGCGCCGCTCATTACTGGAGCCTACGCCGTGGGTAGTTATGGAAATATTTCTATATTATCATTATTCATTTCTATAAGGGTAAGTTATTGGAAATGATCTGTGAGGTGACATACTTTTATCAATGTAAAAGAATGATAACAGGAACAAGAAAGTAAAGTGATAGCTTGCCGATGTCAAAGCGTCTTAAGCAAGGCTTCTATCATACTACGCACTCCATTGCGCTCAAAACCCTGAGAGTTCTTATTTTGAATTTGATACAGTCCCTAAATGCCCTACAAAGCGAAAAACGATACTGCTTCACGGTAACAGAATAACTGACGGACTCTGCAAGAAGTTTTCTTCCACCAGTAAACTCATGTTTGCAAACTGTTTATCTGTGTTCAAAAGGACTGATGCTTCGCGACAATTTTACCTACAAATAATAGAAAGTTTTAAAATATTTATATAGCTAAAAAATGCTTCACTTTTCATTTTCTCGAAGAAAAGTGTTAGTTACCGTAAAAATGTCGTAACATACTCGTAGGGAAAACTGTACATAGATAGACAGATATACAGATTGTGTGTAGGTGGGCAAACTTTGAATTTATACTTGAATTGACGTTACGAAATTAGGAGTTAATTAGAAATTATTTCGCCAATGTTCATTGTTTTTTTCTTTTTTTTGGGGTCTGAATGTCTATCTGTCTGTCTATGTGCAATCAAATTAAAGATTTCTGTCTTTTTTCATGCATTAACTTAATATACAAGTTTATTTTATTTTATTTTTGTAGAGTTTATTCTCACTGCCCTTGCCATAAAAGTCACCCTATATTTTAAAGGGCGGTAATTAAAAACACATCAGATTTGTTTGATTACTTTGATAAGTGTTCTCGCTTTAATTCGATGAATTAAAAACATAATAACGTTACAATACTCGCAGGCAGTTCAAACTACATATTAACTGAGTCAAGGTAAAAAAGGTTCGGTATCCAACAGTTAATTGTTAGTATAGTTATGTTAGTTAGATGCGACGTGCGTAGAGTACAGGAGTACTATATATAGTAATAAAGGATTTGAAGAGACCAAGATCTATAGGCTGTCTTTTTATTAGTACAGTATTATCTCATAATTATATTTTTACTAAATTGTATAGGTACGTATAAAAAAATTGTGACACTCGGTGGGATTCGGTGTTTCGGCGGATTAATATCTAATTAATTAACATAAATAAGTAAAGGTATAATTAAAATTAATATGCATTTCCTTCAAAGAGGAAATATTCAGAAAAACGGTTTCCTTGTTCCTACTAACCCTGAAAAAGTAAATCTGCATTCGTTTAAATAAATCTGCGATAGTCTTGACTGACTTATTTAAATATACTTTAGCGGTACAGAGGGCAATTGGGAAATTTCCCTCCAGGCAGGTGTGGCCTGGGGAACGCTTGTGATCCAAGCGTGTGACGTCAGAAGTTGTATTTATAGAACGCTCGTCGAATGCTTTGTCAGCGTGTGCTATTGCGCTGGTAACGCCATCTATCGTCAGCTATCGAAGACCGCTACAATAGGGTAAAGGAGACTGACTGATTGATGACCACTCTATTAAGGCACAGCCGTGTTGGAACATTGATTATAAAAACTTCAGCCGAAATAATGTATTTTTCCCATATTGTCCCAGTCAAATAGATCATCCTGTATAGTGACGGACGATGGTACAGTGGAGTTTTTGCGGTCCAGTTATTAATGTGAGAGGGATGGGTTTGCGGGAGAGGTGTGCGGTGGAAGATCCAGCAGCTTCCCAGGAGTTCGGGAGGGCCTCGACAAGTATTTGCCTGACCGCCAGTTTTCGTGCCTTACCGGTGGCTTATAGCCGACTATTTGACATAGGAATAGATTTTTCAAAATTTTTACTACAAAGCGTACCTACTCCTACCTAATAAGTAAATTATAAAAGTGAGTAGCAGGACGTTGATTTCCCATACAAATTATCTTCGTGATAATTATGCATATATTTTTATTTATTTTAGTATCTATGAAATGAATCACATGGATAGGAACTTACTGAGTAACCTTCCTATAAATATACCTTTTTGAAAATATTACAAGATTTGAAATTATGATACACGATGATTTTGTTTTTTGTGTTTTTAGTTTTTAACTAAGTAGTAAGTAGTCTTATGGCGGTTCCTTAAAAACTATATGTTCTATTTGCCCTACTAGAGATACCAAAAAGCTTTATTCAAGTGATGTCAAACTTTTATCTCTACTAAGGCAAACCATGGATAGATAGGATATTGTAAACCGCCAATAGTAGATCAAAAGCTGCTTACTTATGGCGGTTCCCAATATTCGATCTATCCACGGTTTGCCTTACTAGAGATAGAAATTTGACGTAACTTTTATGGACCTTATGTCAAATTTCTATCTCTAGTAAGACGAACCACGGATAGATCGAATATTGGGAACCGCCATTAATGACACGTACTTCGATTTCCATGTCGCACCATCCCTAGAAATAATTTCATACATTTTCATACGCTATTCCGTTCTGGTCAACGTCGGAAAAACTCGGCGTCGCGTCGCGTCGCGTCGTGTCGCTAGTAATTGCCGCCGTTCCCGTGGCTGTACCGTTCGCAGAAACGCTAAGAAAATCCTCAATGACATTTTTATTCGTCCATTGAGCTTGAGACGAGCGTCGTATCCACTGTCTCATAGGAAGCTGTTAGCTGACCGATGCGGAAAAAAACCTCTTATTATGAGTTATGTCTAGATCGATTGATAATGTGCAGTGCATCGCTGATGATATGATGTTCGTAATTAATATTAACAGTTTTTATTGAACATGTGATCATACCAGTGATCGTTTTCGTAGTCTAGTGCTAAATTAGGTTCTATGTTTGGAGTTCCCATCAGATTTTCCAGAGTTGTTTTATTTTCTGTAAATGTACCTAAAAATACCTACTTCGGTAGGGAAATAATAATTAAAACCTAGCAGCTTACATAACCTTAACTTAACATCCATTTATAAACTTACCTAACTGATCAACTTTCTATGAATTATGAAAACTCTAAAATTTACGTAATCAGTGCAGCAAATTAATTTTTCACCGCCGTAGCAGCCCATTCTGGACGTTTTTGTGTGTATATAAAAACGAATAAAAATTATTGATTGCATGGCTTAGAGATAAGCGTGACAAGTATCTATGTAGAAATAGAGAGGCTATCATCAAAACCTCTTACCTCGGCCTCAGTTTGACACACTTCAGAGTTCAGACCTACACATCAATATAATTCCTACATGCAAAACTTAATAAAAACTAAAATTTCGTAAATGTAAGTAAGTTTATAGAGTCCCGAACCGTGATGTAATCTGCGAATACACTTACGATATATTGGTTATGATTTGATGGTATGTAATGACAATATAAAATATAATAAATCATTTCATTTCAAAGAATATTTAAACGCTGTCTTAAACGCTGTATTTAAAGAAAGCAAATGTTTCGTGTCGAATAAAAAGTAGTCAAATGGCTTCTTTTTATTTGTCGTTATTTCTAATCTGTTATTAATATAGCGTTTAAAGATCTGCAAAGAATATAAAACATTGATAATAGCTCGTATTAGCGGGCTCGGCCATATAACCAACATAATTTAATAAGTAAATGGTGTATTATGCGCCCGTCTAGACCAGACACGCGGGTTTTTATTGCCATGTGGCCACATTCCCTCCCGCCTCCACCTCTATCCTACTCGTTCTCTTCGTTCGCAAAAAGACAATTAATTAGATATTATATACTGAATACTTGTTATATCAAAGGGGTATTTAATACAAGTTTGTCATCAAGTGTAACATGCTGCAAAATATATATCAACCACATTAGAAATTTGATCTTTTCTTTGATAATTCATTCTCAGGTTGAAACATCAGGTTGGTATTATTTATAGATTAAAATGAGTGGTAGCTTAGTAATTATTGTAAGTTGTAACATCAATCGCGGCGTGATTGTAGGTCGCATGTTGAATTTCAGGTACTCACTTACTTAATTACGAATAGTAATCTTAACATTTTTAGCAAGTTAATTATATTCAATAATAAATAATAATAAATGAATTATGTATTATTATGTATGCATGTTTGTCATCAATTCACAAAAGTGTGGGAAGCACTAATTTAGAGTGATGGGACCAAATCAATATTATATAGAGGAATCGTTCTCCTTACTAATTTAATTTATTTATTCCTTACTCCTTAATATTTTTAAGAAGTAAGAAATAAATAAATTATATTGGATTTACAGAGTACTATACTACATTCTGTAAAAAATATTAACACCAATTCATTTTTAATTGTAACTTTTAATAATTGATACAATTAGTACCTTCCTTTGTGTACAATAATAAGAAAATGATTCCCATAACAGCTCTGTTTTTTGTGTGAATCTCTCGGTGAAATAATATGATTATTAGAAAATGCAGGTATTCCTGCCATCACACAGTTATGTTATGCGACGCATCGGTCGGTTCTATCGCTAACAGTTTACATCTAAGGCATTTGTCCCACCGCTAGCGAGGGAACGACTAGATATAAACTTATTTTCAAGCTCAAGAAACACATCAAGAAATACATCTCAAGTTTCTTTGTCTAATTGATTGTGAAATTAAAATGTGTACATATTTATTAATAGTTGCTTATATCGATGTGCATTCGAGACGACTACTGTGTTGTTGCTATAAAGCAAGAAAAAAACTTATGCTCACAGGTAAATCAGTTTTATCGTAGTTTATCGCTAGCGAATTCTGCTCCGCGATTGGCTGACGCAAATCAGGAACCCAATCAGCGGACAGAATTCGCTAGCAATTAAACGATTACGATAACGATGAATACGTTTTTCTAAGACAGACGTAAAAAAGAGTCTCTAGCTATAGTAATGTAACGTATCCTGTAGCCTTGGTATCTAAACGATTAGTGGAATTTATCGCAAACTCGCCTAAATATACAGGGTTATAGAAAAAATATCGGAAACCTCTCGGCACCTAAATGATATCATTATAACTAAAAACTTTTGTTCTATAACTTTCCAATATTTCGTATTAATTTGTGTCATACAAAAATTTCATAAATTATGTTATTTCTGTAAAGTGACATTACACTGTGAAACAAAATGCAGGTAATCAGCGATTATGACTATCCCTGTTGCCAAACCGCTGCGACGTTGCCGATATTACGTAGTATACTACAGAGTAGTTACAAAGAAAGAATGTATGCAAAATATTTAATAAGTGATATTTCTCAAAATATCGAGTTAAAACAAAAGTTGTAGAACAAAAGTTGTTATTTTTAATGATATCATTTAGGTGTCGAGAGGTTTCCGATATTTTTTCTATAACCCTGTATTCTCATGACGCAATCACTTCTCGCTGCTCGCCAACTCGCTCTCGTTTGTAGTCTTATAGCTCAAGTAGTGTCTGGCTTATCGCCGGCGGTGTGACGGGTGTGTACGCTGGTGCTAGTGGAAGCTGCGGTAGTGGGAAGCAGGCGGCGCCGGCGTCACACGGCCGGGCACGTACGGAACTCACTCGTGATATAATACGCAGTTTATTACACGTACTCGGACGTACCCAACTACATACGCGCCGTGAATCAACTGGGACCGACCGCTGACTGTCCCACTGCCGAACATGGGGGTGCCGCTGTACGGCTATCGTACAGTAGGCTGCAACTGCCTGCACTACATGCAAAGGTCATACAAATTGAAAGTTCCGAAATATCTCCCTATCATAATATGTGTACAATGTACAAGTTATCTTTACCTGTAACCGGATACATTTTTGATGAACTGCTTCTTTAGGCACGTAGAGCATTTTTTGATATAATATTCTGTAATTGTAAGTGAAATATGTAACAGATATCATTGAATATATTTATTTAGTTGTAAGATATAACATGCCGAAAGGTAGAATCTGATGTATTTTATCGAATTCGTAATAAAGAATATTTGATTTGATTTTTTGATTTGGTGTGGGAAAAACTATTGAACTTGCGACACCGTTACCGTTACCTTTACCGACACTTCTGTTTGAGACATGTTTTCACTTCTGTCTGCTCTCGCAGTGCCACAGATTTAACATGAAAATATGTACAAACGCATATATTATTATGTCAAACGTGGCTAGCATGCCTAGACTACAATTCTTGCATTGCAATGGCATGTGTCCCATTTCAAGTTTCATTATGCCTATAGAATCGCTATCCTTCAAACTGAAACAATGTTTCGCTACCGCTTTACGACAGAATAACTAACATTTTAGCATTAAAACCGTCCGCACGGACTCGGATCGAGAATTTTACAAAGTAAGCATGCACTGCGCCGTTATGACTTATGAGTGACAATACAATTATTGGTTTTCATCGAGCTGAATCTGACAGTCCAACTGAGATGAATAGCAAAACTCTTCAAAAGGCGGAGCGTTTACCAAGCCTTACCTACCGATACGGACTATAAACATGCGTGGAAGACTTAAAAAAGGCTCAACTGTTGAGTAGTCAAACTGTGTAACTTCGGTGGCGCCTAGTGCACTGGGAGGCGCGTCGGCGATCGGTGAAATGTCTCTACCATAAGGAGCTGCGCCCGCGCAGTCGCACATTCAATTACCGAGCCTTCCTATTACTTTCTCGCTTATTCCTATTTTTTATTCCATATTTTATATCTGCGTTGACTGAACGTTTTTTACTCGTAGCTGGTACTTTCCGAGACGTGACTGAGCTCAGGATTCTCAGGTATCTGTTGGCTACACTTGCTCCCACACTTAAATCATATTTCTAATAGAAAGAAGGGTGAGATAATTCAATTTGTAGAAACTAGAAGTAGTAGTTTTCCTCGACTGTTTTTTTTTATCAACGCCATCCTCTTTCGACAGAAATAAATCATATATGAGTAGGTAAAAAACATATTTCTACTTCGTCACTAGTATCCAGGATTAGGTTTTTATGTCTTTTTTTATTGGAACCATACCGCCTTGGGGTGGGTATATTTTAAATCCAGATATTTTCGCAAGAGTCCAGCTTCAGAGTCCAGACTGAAAAACCATTTTCATAGTTATGGTACAAAGTAGAATTGTTTATATCTGTTAATAAACAAATAGGTAGTTCAGTGTACAATACATCTATCTACTTCACACATTCTTTCACAATTAACTACGGTCAGACGCATGCAAATTGTATGTTACAAATGATTGCGAATACTCGTAGCTGTTTAGCGATAGAATGTTATTACTGCATCGACTCGACACCCGACAGAGGGTTCAGAGAGCGAGCGAATAAAAACTCGATATATGGTAATTGCATCGCATTCATATTAAACATGCGACTCATATGGCACTGCGCCCAGTGTCTTGCCGATTTACATAATTGTCACAGCCGCTGACCTTCTCCCGCAGATAATCTCCTCGATTTATTCATCCAATGCGTATTTTGTCATCGAGGTGTGTATTCCAGTGGAGCAAAAACAGAAATGTACAGTGTAAAGGATTTAGCGTCGGGCAGCGTGCGCAGGTGATATCGAGCGCGGTGCGGGTCGGTTCCCACGGCCCTGTTGCCCTTACCGGCTGGCAGTAATTAATCCTCAAATGAGTTGGAATTATGCGACATCCACTCAATAAATATTCTAAACGCCCCTTTATCAGCCATACTTGGCGTGGAACCACATTGGCGATTGTAAAATGCTACTAAAATATGTATTTGTTTACTAATTTGACAAGTGTGTTGTACATGTAGAGTTTACAAGTTTACATTGGGGTCACATGACGGGAAAAACCGGGCAATTGCGAGTCAGACTCGTGCACCAAAGGTTCCATACTAGAAAAGAAGTAGGTATAACGAACAAATGATTTTTGTTTAAAACTAAATTAAGTATTTTGTAGAGAAATACTTTGTCGAGATTTTGCCCAATAAATCGAAAACTATTATTCAAAATAAAAATAAAGTATCGATAAAGTTTGAAGGTTCTATTTTTAACATTTTGTATGGAACCCTAAAGCGGGTGATATACATAAACAGTGATTCCAGTACTGCGCGACTTCTGCAGCTAAATGTAAAAGTTTCGAAAATGGAATAATCAAGTGATTAACTTCAGTATCTGTCGCTAAGGACGGACATTTAACACAGACTTTGATGAAAAATGTGATCAATACTTAACATATTTTTACTTTTTTAAGAATTAATGTAAAGCCTCTTACGTGTTTACCGGTGTATTTTCCTACGCATCGGCTTCTTTTTTGAGGAAAAGCAAAATTCACTTTTTCAGACAGTTTATGAGTTACCACAGCTAGTTTCTAAGACCTTCCGACTCTTAGGGAAGGCTGCACTCTCAAGTTCAAGGCTATGTTTTACCTATTAGAATATCTTTACCTACATACCATTTGCTTTATTTGTGAAGGAAAACGTGGAGAAAACCCATGGGGTTTAGTGTTCCCCATAAAAGGTATATGAAATCTGATAATACCCTGCATAAGTGTAAGTTGGCTACGATCCCTCCTCAATCCACGATTAGATGATTTGTAGTTTACAGACGGAGAATTAATAACAATAATGAATAAGTACCCATTCCAATTTAGAGTTTTGAGTGCCCCCATTATTCATTGGGTGTTTTCGCATTAGTCTGTGCATCTATGGATAGGACTAGTATGTGAGTCTTGTGGGCACTCGTTAATGATAATATAATGTGTATTTTTCTCCCAGTGACTGGTGCCAGTCCGCTCGACCGACGACTCGACCGCTCACTTGCCGAGCGAGCGACATGCGCCCGATATGGAGAGCACGGTAGAGACTCCGGCGGAAGGACCGGTGCTATGATTGGTTCACTATCGTTTTGTTGGTTTATGTTACAAATAATTACAAAAATTAATCTATCCTATTTAATAAATAAAAATATAATAAAAGGTATTTTGATATTTGAAAGATAATATTGTTTTAAAAGTAACACAGCGCCATCTCTTATCACTCGTGTCAAACTGTGCTTAGGAAACTGACGTATAACCTTCCTTGTCAAAATAATTTAATTTGGTTAATATATTTTTCATTCTCTTTGCATTCACCGCTCAAGCCAACAAGTCGTTTCATTTCTTCCACACCTGATCTCCTATACCTAGAGGTTATGGTTGCCCAGTGTACGCTGTTTATTGTTTAAAAATAATGTTTTTACGTAATTAATTGCAATGGATAATTTGAAGAACAAGCGAAACATTAAGCCGTTTGATGGTGAGAAATACAGTGTGTGGAAATTTAGAATACGGGCGTTGTTAAGTGAATTGGACGTTTTGAAGGTAATTGACGAAGAACCATCGTTTCTATGCAGTAAATGGGAGAAAAGTAATCGGATTGCGAAAAACATTATCGTCGAGTATTTGTCAGATTCCTATCTCGGTTTTGCGAAGGAAGATAGTTCGGCGCGTGACATTTTGAAAAGTTTGGATTCTCTTTACGAACGAAAAAGTATTGCGACGCAATTAGCTTTGCGTAAAAAATTATTGGCGTTGAAGTTACAAAGTGATGCTACCCTCATAAAACATTTTTCCGTTTTTGATGATCTAATCACGGATTTACTTGCGGCTGGAGCAAATTTAGAGGAAACTGATAAAGTTGCACATTTGTTGCTCAGCCTACCCTCAACTTATGATGGTGTTATAACTGCGATCGAAACGTTGGCGGAAGATAATTTAACATTGGCTTTTGTAAAAACAAGATTATTAGATCATGAAGTGAAGTTGAAAAATGAATCAAGTGACACCACCGCGAAAGTTTTGCACCTCGAGAAGACATCTAAATATGAAAATCGTAAACGAAAGTTTGAAGACTCACAACCTAAAAATAATTTTAACCAAAAGGATTATAAAATGAAACGGAAGTCTTTTATTAAGTGTCATCATTGTGGACGAAAAGGGCACGTGAAAAATGAATGCTATTACTATAAAAGGATGAATCAGCAAAAATCTATGGAGAGGACAAGAACCATCCAGACAATTGAAATGAATCAACCATCGACATCAACTGATTCTTCTAGCTTTGCATTTATGACGGGCGCATACCATGACAACGACCATGGAAATAAAAATGGAAATAAAATCACATTTCTGTTAGATTCGGGAGCTTCGGACCACATCATCAACAGAGATGATCTTTTTGTTAATCATGTTGATTTACAGCCACCTTTAAAAATTTCAATTGCTAAAAATGGTGAATTTATTTCAGCTACTAAAAAGGGAACTCTACAGGTTACCAGCGATAAGGGGATTCAAGGAGTAATTGAGGAGGTACTTTATTGCCCCGAGGTTCCTTACAATCTGCTGTCAGTATCGAGGATGCAGCGAGCTGGATTGACGGTCATTTTTGATCAGAACGGAGCGGATATACGGAAGGGTAATACGATCCTTATGCAAGGTATGTTGAAAAACAATTTAATTGTTTTAGAATTGTTGGCATGTGTGAACAAAAATCGATCTGTTTCCCAAGTATGCAATAGTGACAAGAATTGCTACAAATTATGGCATGAACGATTCGGTCATATTAGTAAAGCTAAATTTTTACAAATTAAAAATCTTGACATGGTTAATGATTCAGAGCAAATTAATAACATCATACCTAATGATGAGTTATGTGAAGCTTGTATAAATGGTAAACAGAGCCGATTGCCGTTCAACCAGACCAAAGATAAGACACACATAAAGCGACCATTATTTATTGTACATACAGATGTGTGCGGCCCCATCACTCCTACAACTATTGACAACAAGAATTACTTTGTACTTTTTGTTGATCAATATACTCATTACTGTGTTGCGTATCTCTTAACATATAAATCAGACGTATTTGCTGCTTTTAAAGATTTCGTTGCAAAGAGTGAGGCTAAGTTTAATTTTAAATTAGTCAATTTATATTGCGATAACGGTGGAGAGTACTTATCTACCGAAATGAAAACTTATTGCGTGGAAAAAGGTATTACTTACCATTTGACAGTACCTAGAACTCCACAACAAAATGGTGTTTCTGAACGTATGGTCAGAACTATTACTGAGAAAGCTCGTTCTATGATAAACGGTGCAAAATTAGATAAAGTATTTTGGGGTGATGCTGTTTTGACTGCTGTTTATTTAATAAATTTAACCCCCACAAAAGCTTTAAACTGCTCAAAAACACCATTCCAAATGTGGCATGATAAGAAACCCCAAATAAAATATTTAAAAGTTTTTGGCTCAACGGTTTATGTTCATAATAAAACCGGTAAAACAAAATTTGATGATAAATCATGGAAAGGTATTTTGGTGGGTTACGAACCAAACGGTTACAAAGTTTGGAACCCAGAATGCGAAAAACATGTGGTAGTTAGAGACGTCATAGTTGACGAGACTAATTTTCTACAGTCTAGGCCTGTGCTTAGAGCTGAAGGGAATATTGAAAATTCTCAAAATAAAACTGATACAAATAAGGTTTCAAAATCATTTGAGTCTCGAAACTCTGACAGTCTTAAATCAGATATATCGAAATCTGAAGAACACATGTGTCCTAATAAAATTCGCAAAGTAATCCATGAAAATACAAATGAATCAGAAAAGGCAGTAGGTAGTTCTGAAAGTTCTTCTTCACTAAGAGATACTGAAAACACAGATACAAATCGTGAACTTAGGAGGAGTGATAGGTTAAAACATATTCCCCCTGTATCATACTCTGAGGAGGACGATGATTATTTAATGTGTGCTCATTCAATTTTATACCAAGTTCCATCTTCATATGAAGAGATTAAAACTCGAGACGATAGATCTCAGTGGGAAAGCGCAATTAAAAATGAATTAAATTCTCTTTTGAAAAATAAAACTTGGACTTTAGTACCAAAGCCAGAAGGTAAAAACATTGTAGATTGTAAATGGATTTTCACTATTAAACATGATGAGTTTGGAAAACCTTTAAAATACAAAGCTCGACTTGTAGCCAGAGGTTTTAGCCAAGAATATTTAACAGACTATAATGAAACCTTTGCACCCGTTGCAAGAATAGCTAGTTTTAGATTTATGATTAGTTTTGCTAATCAATTTAATTTATTAGTTCATCATATGGACGTTAAAACTGCTTTTTTGAATGGGGAACTAAAGGAGGAAATTTTTATGACAGTTCCTGAGGGTGTGTCAAATGAAAATAATTATGTCTGTAAATTAAATAAATCGATATATGGGCTCAAACAGGCTGCTCGGTGTTGGTTTGAAGTATTCGAGACAGTATTAAAAAAGGAAGGTTTCCAAAACTCATCAGTCGATAGATGCATTTACATATTAAACAATGGTGATATACGTAAAAACATATACTTAGTATTATATGTAGATGATTTGGTGATTGCATGCGCTGAAATCGAAACAATGAACAATTTTAAAAGATATTTAATGAACAAATTTGAAATGACTGATTTAAATGAAATAAAACTATTTCTTGGTATCAAAATTAGCAGGTTCACTGACAAAATCACATTAGATCAAAGTGCGTACATAAAAACTATTTTGAATAAGTTTAATATGCACGAATGTAAACCTGTACATACACCACTAGAAAATAAACTGAATTATGAAGCATTAAACTCTGATGAGAAATATAATGCGCCATGTCGAAATGTTATAGGTTGTCTAATGTATGTCATGCTTTGCACTCGGCCAGATTTAAGTTTTTGCGTTAATGTACTAAGTAGGTACACAAACAAAAATAATAAAGAACTTTGGCAGTGTTTGAAGCGAGTACTTAGATATTTAAAGGGTACAACTGATTTAAAGTTAACATACAAACGGTGTGACGACTATAATAACATATTATGTGGCTATGTAGATTCAGATTGGGGTGGTAATGATACAAAAGATAGGAAAAGTACAACCGGGTATTTATTTAAGCTTTTTGAACATTGTACTATAACATGGAGTACAAAGAAACAAATGTCAGTAGCGGCGTCATCAACTGAAGCCGAATATATGGCATTATTTGAAGCTGCCAGGGAAGCTTTATGGCTTAAATCATTAGCAGCTAGTATAAACATGAATATAGTAAACCCAATTATAATTTATGAGGATAATAATGGCTGTATAAGTATCGCAAATAATCCAACTAATCATAAGCGTACAAAACATATTGATATTAAATATCACTTTTCTAGGGAACAAATTGAAAGAAATATAATAAAATTAAATTATATTCCCACAGGTCAGCAGCTGGCGGATGCCTTGACTAAGCCATTACCTGTAATCCCGTTTCAGGAAATGAGAAGCAAAATGGGTTTAGAATAAAACTACCTTAACTTAAGTAATTTTTTGATTTCTAGTTTGAATTGTTTTTAATTTACATTTACATTTATTTAAGTAAATGAAATGGTCTGATTAGGTTTTTCTGGGTTTTCCCTAATCCTGCGCAACGAATGTTGGACCATTATTATGTAACTCCCAGATAGTACAAGGAAGAGAATATGTTCAGTTTAGTTAAGATTATCTTTGTTGATTTGTAAAATGGTGATTAATTTTTGAGGGGGCGTGTTGGTTTATGTTACAAATAATTACAAAAATTAATCTATCCTATTTAATAAATAAAAATATAATAAAAGGTATTTTGATATTTGAAAGATAATATTGTTTTAAAAGTAACACAGCGCCATCTCTTATCACTCGTGTCAAACTGTGCTTAGGAAACTGACGTATAACCTTCCTTGTCAAAATAATTTAATTTGGTTAATATATTTTTCATTCTCTTTGCATTCACCGCTCAAGCCAACAAGTCGTTTCATTTCTTCCACACCTGATCTCCTATACCTAGACGTTTGACAAAGACGATTGTCAAACTATTCATTTGACGAACACTGTATGACATTCAAAAAATGTATAACTTAAAATACTAGGGTACGGATTTTATTTGTCAATTTTCCACTTTGCACATGTTTCACTTAATCAACAAAAAAATTCCAGTCTCATTTATCTATAACCAACAAAAAATTAACTTTAGGTCACAATTATTATTTTGATGATTTCAGAAAATATAAACAATTTTTTCAAAAACAAAAATTCTTAGCACTTAAGTCACACTGGCACTCTTTAGAGTATTTATTATTTATTAAACGATTTTGTCAATTTAGTTTACCACGTTTACTTAATTTTTTTCCACGTTTGTGAAGTTTGTTGTTGTTTAAATTTCATGAAAATATTTTTTTTATAAAGAGTATGTTAAACGATTGAATTCTAAAATTAGTAGTTTTAGATGAAAAAACCATTCTATAAACTAGCCAACGTTGGCTGTGAATTTTGTCAATATTTTGGAATACGTTGTTTGTCAAACGCAAGGACATCGCTACATTTATAAACATTTCTTATACACGGGTTTCATATTAATTGAACCAGGGTTTGAGTGGTTAACGAGCTGATCACGATTACCATCAGTCGATTCTGTAATGAGGGTTTGATTTCTAGACGAGTCGCTCAAACTCATTTGAAATCATTCTTAATCGTCGAATCTAAACTATTTATTAACTGTATCGGTGGGTAGGTTGTAAGTATAGATAGATAGACAGATAAACTCTTTAAATCTTAAAAGAAGCAGTGCAATTATATACCTAGAGGAATGTAAATTAAATAGGTTTTATGATGTAGTGTAGTCTTAATTAAGAGTTGTAAATATTAAGAGGCCTGTGAACTACGATGTCTCCATTAATGCAAAATACTAAATCATTTGTAATTCGTGTATATTTCGATCATGTTGTGGTGTTATTCAGGTTGGTATAGTAATAATCTATGCTCCTGGCCATATTTGGTTCGGAAATACTTCTTTAAAACGAAATAATAATCAATTTTGATCAAAATTTTTATAACTTTGGTCGAGTTCCGTAATACCAAAAATTATGAATGAAAACTTGTAACTTTCTTTATTAACTGGTGTTTCTCTTTAGCTGGACAATAAAAACTGTGCTCCTGAACTAATGCGACGTGAGATAATGTTGTTTTTATTACAAAACAAATAAGCAGAAAACATGTCCTCTTTGACATAAAAATAAGCAAAACTAAATTCGTTTACAATTTCGTTTAACAACAGTATTTCGGAACCAGATATTTCCAGGAGCATAGATTATTACTATACAAACCCGAATAACACCACAACATGATCGAAATATACACGAATTACAAATGATTTCGGTATTACGTTTGTATGAGAGACATGGTAGTTCACAGGACTCTTAAGGCCGGGTATTAGCATCGAAGTTTGTGTATAGGTCGCAAAAACGCGCGTCGTTAACGCTTTAGGGGAATTCGGTGATACATTGGCGGGTCGTGTGATGAGTGTGATTTCAGTTTCTCAGATTGGACTGCATGTGATATTAACTAACAAGTAGCTAGAAGTGCGCTAGAAGTAGGTAATAATCTTCATGGAACTTACTTAGGCGTAGTAAAATAAGTGTTTATGAACTTTACAAGGTAAGTATATGCTATGTCATCATATTAAAATTTCAAACTCTCATTATCAAAAAATATCATCAACTTGTATAAAGTCTCGTCCGTAAAGATATTTAATCGATATAACCATAATATTATAGCAGTAGAAATCATTTGTGACATCATCTCAACCGTCAAAACCACATCGCAATTGGCGTCCTCACAGACTGAGATGTGTTTGACCAGACAAACATATACACGCTAGGCAATCGCGTACGACCTGCGTTCACATACTTTTGTGGGCATGAAACCTTCATCGCGGCTAACAAGTAACGTTTCAGAGATCAAACACCAGACCTACAAATACAAGACTGAAATATTAACAACTTGCTGCAGTACTGTGTTCGGATAGAAGGTCACTAAAAATCTCTGCATAAAATCCAGTGGAATGAACTCTACATCGACCTCAAGATCAGTTAGTCAAAATAGTATTTTCTAGATAAACAGATTCCATCTCCAATTGGATAGGCGGCTAATTAATGATTGCCGTATAAGCTATTGAATATTAAGACAATTAGCTCGCGGCGGTGGTCGGTGCGCGTGATAGGCGGCGCCGTTTGAGGGCCGAGGTTCGAGTCCCGACAGCTTGCAAATGCGCCGTGAGAAATGAGGCCGAGACACGCGAACTGAGCGCGGGTCGCGAGCTTTTTATATCTGTAGCTTTGCCAGCGATGAGAGGCGGAAGGGACTTTTTAGTACATTTGCATTGCTATGTTTGACATACGAAATGTGAAGATAAGAAGGCGAGTGTAAAAAAATCTTACAAAGTTATAGAGATACTTTAATGAATGAGATTATACTAGTTTTCTTTTTCAGTTCCCTGTTTTAAATGATCTGATTTTTCAATCGCCAGATAACCGTTAACTTAGGAATAAATATGAAGTTTTAACAGATTTTGTAAAGCATATTATGTTTCAAATCTATTCCTCAGATAGTTTATCTGGCGATTAAAAATATTAAAACAAATTATTATTATTATATGTTCGGTGCTGATGGTAAGTGATGATGCACCTGAAAATTTTATCGACTATCGTACTAACTTGTAAGGGGTTAGTAACTCACCCCTAAAAGTTTCTACCCAGCATCGCACTGGAACGCTGAACCGCTTGGTGGTACGTCTTTTCTGGTAGCGTAGAATGTTATTAGCCTGAAATGTGTTTTGTCGTTTGTGTCTTCTGAACTTAAAGCGTGTCTTTGTTTTGTAAATATATCAACCTCGATCAGCAGGTTATTTATAAATATATAACCTGCCTATCTCTACGAAAAATTGTCATGGTGCAAAGTTACTGATACTAGGTCGAATCGAGTATGGACTCTCCAGATGCCGCGTCACTTTAGAGCTGCTTTTCGCGGCAGTTTTAAGT
Source organism: Coenonympha glycerion (assembly GCA_963855885.1). Classification (NCBI taxonomy): domain Eukaryota; kingdom Metazoa; phylum Arthropoda; class Insecta; order Lepidoptera; family Nymphalidae; genus Coenonympha; species Coenonympha glycerion. Next base: position 16,857,557 of record OY979635.1, read on the forward strand.
TCGCGGCTAGTAAATGTTGGAACGATTTACCCCCGCCGCTGCGTGACATTAGGAAATCCAAAATCACTTTTAAGAAAAATCTCAAAAAGTATCTGTTATTAAAACAAATAAATACCGCATAGTCGATTATTATTTCAAGTACTTTACAGGGCTGGTTTTAACTAATATACTATATGTATGTGTTTATGTAAGTATATAATGTTTTACTATTTAATATAAAATTAAAATACCTATATAATATTATTATATTTATATATTATATATATATAATAATTTATTAGTAGTTTAATATGATAATAATTGTTTAATTCTGTTTGTGTTGTTTCTTTTTTTGCTATGTTATGTTCTTTCTGTGTAATCTTCATGTCGCCGTCCACGTCTCAGGTGGTCCTCACGGAAGACCAGCGCTTTGCAGACCAAAGCAAGGCTTATGCTGAGTGGAGGCCCATTTGGGAGTGCACATTGTTCTTCCTGTTATTTATTTTTTCTCTCTTGTTAATATGTACCTAATGTGCATTACCAATAAACTTTTTCATTTCATTTTTCATTTCATTTTTCATTTCATTTCATTTCATTTCATTTCATTTTCATTTCATTTCATTTCATTTCATTTCATTTTCATTTCATTTAAATCAGTGGTTCAAATAGTTCAGAATAGTAATGAAGCTCATTAAGGTAGTAAAAACAAACAGTGCACATGTAACGTGTGTGTGTGTGCGTCGGCTGCGCAGGCGCAAGTGATGAATGGACGCGGCGCATGCGATTGTTCGCGAGTGCGCGCTTTTTAGCGAACTTGCTATGCATTGATAGACATCAGAACGTATTCAAGTTTTTAGCTAATTTGAAAATTACTAGCTATGATGTTACTTGTATGAAATATGCGTTAAATGTTATGATTTTTAGTGGATTCGTTTTGTTCAGCTAATTTGTGCGTAGGTACCTGAAACGTGTTTTCAGGTACCTACGCACAATAGTTATTTGTTATGCAAGGACGCAAAGTGGATTTTTGGGCTGAGTGTCAAATTTAAATGCTGAGCGGCGGTGGATTCTAGGGTTGAACCCTGAGCGCAGCGAGGGGTTCAAATAATAGAATCCTGAGCATAGCGAGGCATTCAAAGACACGAGATCCAAAAAAAATTGCGCCCGTACATAACACAAAATTTTTCATCTCACCACAGCGAGGAAAATCACCAGAAGAACACTTTAGATCGACATTGCGAGTTATGTTAAATGTTGTTCTTAGTAACTCTGAATAATTTCACTTACTGAAACCACCTTCAATCATCATCATTATTTTAAACTTAAAACAAAAAATAATGAATAAAGCCAAAAAAAGTATTAGGTATTATCATTTAATCACGATTGAAAACATAGACAACTTACATTAGATCAGAAAAAAAAAACTTGAGAAATTTTTCTGTACTTTTATTTTGAATGCGTTCTGAAATAACAATTTCTAAGAACCAAAGATAATATAAAATTTTATAAATATATTAACAATAAATACATAAACAATGAGGAAAAATCAAGGATTTAATTAGATTTCTTTTATAATTACTAAAACTAAATAAGAGTTATTATTTTAATTGATATTATAAGAAAAAGTAAAATTAAAAAAACTTATTTTCCTATACAAACTTTAACGAACGAACTTCGTTACTGATCGTATGTGTTATTAAAAAAAAAGAAGTCTTCAGCTTTGACATTTGACATTGACATGACAGGTAATACGAGTTTGACTACAGATAACTCAAACAAATTTGACTTTGGAAATGCTTTCGAGCCTAGGGCCGGAAAGGATTTTCATACCACTTTGTCTCCCTTGGGAAAAATGAAAATGCTTTGGCAGCCTAGGGAATATAATAGCATTTTCCGCCTGCATTTCGGGCATTAAAGATCGCTTTTTCGAGCGGGGGAGATGAAAATTAAGTTTTGATATGTTATCATGTCTAACGCAAGTAATTGGTTCGCATTCAAAAAACACCATCTGTTGTTATCTTTGTAAAGATTTAAGAGTATTTTTGTGGGTACGTCACACCAGTTATAAAACGCGAGTCGGCTGAGTAGGCTGCTTCGAGTTTTCAGCCGTACAAAGCTTTCGCGCTTTTCTCAAAACCGCTCCGGAGGTAGACTATTTGTTAAAATTGCATTGTGGCGGACGGCAGGGGGCGCGGGGGTGCGGCGCAGGGAACGAGGAGGGGGTTTCAGGGCCGGCACCTGCCGCAATATCCTATTTATGAATAATGTTTTATTCTAACAGCGTGCGACTCCGCCGCCCGCCCCGCCCGCCCCGCCTCACCCCGCGCCGCCCACACACGCCTACCGCTCCAGGGTTGAGAATATTGCCACTTTGAATATATATTTGCATATTATTATGTACTGCCTTACTTACATGCTAACTTTATGTTGGGTCTCTACATAAAACAGAAGTAGTATAGGTACGAGTAAATTAACTTATCACTGAAAAAAAGACGATTTGCCACGAGGATTTCTTGCAATATTATGGTCTTTGACCGTTTGAGCAAGTGATATTTACATATTGTTCCGAATTGTTACAGCCCAAATCCGGACCTCTTAATTTAAAGAAAAGTCTTCAACCAAAAGGCTGTCTATTGCGATTTCAAAATTATTAAGTTTACAAAAATGTGGTTCTTACTGCAAAGTAGGAGAAATATAAAACCAGTTTTAACAAACTGTCGTCTGTATAAGGTAAGCGGAAAATAATCGAAGTAATAGAAATATGAATCACGCGTGTTTCCGGCAGTTATCGGCTAATGGTCGCCGGATATGTTTTATGGTGTAACTTTCACCGGCTCGATGTAGGCACCACCTACTAGTATCTACCACTAATAGGTACCTACCTGCCTTGATATTCTGCAAAACAGCGACGAGCGTACATCTATGCATCTATGAATTTGTCAGTTGCAATAGAGTACAATTTTGCATGCCATATTCGGGTTGGCAGCTGTCTGGCAGCTATATCAGAGATGGAAATTTTGTAGAATAGCACAGCTGGTTACAAGGGTCGCGTTTGTATAACTCTGTCAATAAATCGCATTCTAAATAGTTCAACCCGCTACTCCAGATCTATGTCCAGAATGTATCGAGTGCTAACCCTACCGCTGGCGCTTTGTTCTAATGCGATAGACTGTAAAATATAACAATGATAGTAAAATACAAGTTCGGTTATCCCACTTTAAATAACCTTTGCCACTATTAGTTGGTAATCATTTGAGATGATATGTTTTGACATAGAAAGGACAGTAATCTTTATCCGTAAAGGCTTCTCTAGAGTTCTTAGGACCACGTATTCACCGGACTTCTTCGTTTTTAAAACATGTTTTAGTTGGACAAATTGTTATATAAAATAAATCATGGAAGTGTAAAGTAACAAGTCGAATTACTAGAATGCACTCTACTACAGAATTTAAAATATTTACAAATGAGACCAGTAAGTGTGACAAGAGAAAATTTTTAAAATCATGAAAGAGCATGAGATGATTTGGAAAGCACAACCAATCCAAAAAGTCTTATCTAGTCAAACCAAACACAATCCAGTGATACTTCAGCTATAATAAAACGGTGAAATATACCTCGGCCGTTAGTGTATGTGTCCTAATAAGTAATTCCATTTTCATTTAGACAATAAAAGTAACATAACAACATCAACGCTTCAAGTACCTAGGTAGGTTATGGTACATTACGACTTGGCTAGGTGGGGCGGACGGCGACGCGGACACAGTTTAATTAATGGAATAACTCTACCCGTAGAGCGCGCGACACCCGCGACACCGCCCGCCCGACACCCGCGACACCGCCCGCCCGACACCCGCGACACCGCCGCCGCCCGCCCGCCCACCGGCCGGCACTAATGCATTCTTATCATAATAATATACAATATTATAACAACCACGATTGTATAACTATTCAGAATGTGTTTCTTTGTTATTTTACCTATTTTAATTTTATTCGAAGCTTAGTGGACTTAAACGTATCATGATCTTCCCTGTAAGTATGGATTATCATTCTAAATATTATTATAAACAATGGGAATGACATCTATTCGTTATAGGTAAGTCACATGTTAACAGTATAATAGGTATCAACATGGATAAATATATTATTTATCCATGTTGATACCATGTATATTACAAACTCTAATGGCAAAAAAGAACAACATGCGTCAACTTTCTGAAACACTACATATGCAGGTTGCAATAAAAAAGTTACCAGTTCTTTCTTTGACTACTAAAAAATATTGAATGGAAGCAGTCGGAAATCCATAATTAGAAGGACAGATTAATATCGATAATACGAAATCGTAGTCTCTACTACTTGGTATTGTGTTATTCGGAAAACAAATTAATCTGTCCTGCTACTCAAAAAACAGTTCGATATCGAAATTGTCATTTTACGAGTAGATGGCGAGCATTTAATTAAAACAAAGTAAGTTATTATTCTTATACACTCAGTAGATACTCAGATGCATACAGCAGCTTTTGTACAAGATATAATAATGCTTATAATTCGAATTGGTTATTGCTGCATGGTTAATGCATATGGAAACTATGGCAAAATCGAATCGAGATTCGAATCAAAATTTATGCAATAACTTGTAGGCACTAACACCGCTGTCTCTAGACATGAAAATGTCTATACAGTTCTATTTCCTCCAGTGATGATATCCAAGAATTTCAAACCTGTGTAACACAAAACATCGCAAAAACACATTTATGTGTAATAACGTGCTTAATGGAGGCTGCAGAAGTACGCGCTGATGAGAAGTAACATTCCGAGAATGATCAGAACATACCTATGTTAATCAGTACACGCTGGCCGCGGATTCACCCGTTGATTTAGGTTTTTAAAATTCCTGCGAGAGCTTTTTATTCACCTGGGATATAAAACTCTGAGACTGAGCGGGTTATGATAATTATTAATTATTATTTATTGCCCACTAAGCATTTGAAAACACTTTTAAAAGGTTTCAGAACTTTCAGACAGTCAGGTTTTTACGGTGAAATCATTCATCATTAGCATATATTACATTTAGTTTTTCTCAAATGCATTTATAAACGAAAGTCAGAGGGTTCCGAACCCCTGACCTACCAATAAAAATCGAAGTCAAAACCACTAAACTATTACTGATTTCCATGTCGGTATACTTTGGTGTGCAGCTTCGCTTGCGTGTGCCTCATTTTTTGATACGTCCGAAATGTAGTAATCAAAGATTTTTTCGGATACATAATGTGTTATTTCAGGATAAAAAAAAGAAGAGGATTAAGGGTCAAGAGCAGTTGTGGAGTGAAGGATTAACAAACATAATATCATTGTCATAGTTATGTGAAACCTGCCAATTCGTACTTGAATTTAGTGATCGGTTACGAATATTATGTCTCGTTCTAGAGTAGAGAATTTCTTTCGACCTGCAAGTGAAGTCACCCGCTGTGCTAGTATGCACATATTTTAGCAAAATGGTGGAAGTTTTCTCACGATTCGTTTGCGCTCTGCACCTTACATTATTATGATTTAGTGGAGTTGCAGCGCTGCAGCCCCTCCACCCCCCAGGGGGGTCGCGCCGCGGGTGGGTCGGGGGGGTAACTGGGTAGGGGGGGGTGCTAAGAAGTCAGCGATGGTAGTAATAAAGCCGGCCATATTTCACACTTAGCGCGTAATGAGCGCGCGCCCAAATAATTGGATCACGTACATAACTCATTATTACCTCGCACCTCAGTTCGGCGCGAATGTATCATTACTTGACCTCTCGCCCTCCCCCCTCCCCCCTCTGATGCCACCTCCGCCCCTCACCTCACCCCCGACTTCTCACTACAAACAGCCAACACAATAGAAGTTTGTCAACGGTGCAACGATGTGTTTTTCTTTCAAAGATAATAGGTACCTAATGTAGATATAATATTATTTCATTATTTCTGCAGCTGAAATTGGGAAAACCTGTGCAACTTTAGGATTAATGCGAATTGAGATGCTCGTATTTTACAATGTCATATTTTACTTTGGTTACTAGAAGTAAAACGCTTTACAGTTACTAACGCTACACAGTATCACCCAGAAGGCACCACTCACGAGTACGCTGGACAAGATTTTTTTTGGCGCAATTCTATTCAAATCTTAAAAAATGTGAAATACAGGGAAGCCTGCCGGTCCGTACTGGCCAAACCCTCACGCTGAGAGACAAGCTGTGTCCTAGCGATGGGATGATGAGAATGATGATGAAACATTCGTTGAGTGTAGAGTAGAACCCTTTGGAGTGGCGCATTCTTTTGAACTTTTGTTAACGAAATTAGTTTTATGCTTTCTTCTAAGACTTTCCCAACCCTACGACTCTACTCGAGGGGACAACGGGACCCCTTTTAAAGATTCACGTGATAACATCAAAAACACATTAGTAAATAGATACGTTTTAAGTTGTGTTTTGTCGCGCGCCCGTTATAAAAACTAAAACAGGCATGTGATTAAAATACCGTTAACTATTTTAAGTGTGTTTAACATTCGTTATTATTTCACTAAGTTATGGTAACACTGTTATTAAACAAAATTATTAATAGGAGGTATGTTTACGATTATTAAAATGTCAGGCGTCAGGTGGGCTGGAAAGAACTATGACATTTAAATAATGACTGTCAAAAGCGAAATTACAATAATTCCAAGTAAAGAAAGCGCACGCGAGCGCTGTGCCGCTAGGGACGGGCTGTTATTATAACTAATCGATATTCAGATCTTTTACGTGATAATATTAGCTGGTATAAAATTAAATCAATAATATTAAGGCATTTTAATAAATAAGTATTATTAAGTCAAATTTTTCCCTCATATTGATAGTAAGGATATGTTATTCTGTAAGAATGAGAGTAAATTAAAGGGCACCACGTATAAAGTAGATATTCACATTAGGTTACTTTCGCATGTTATATTTGGGTTCACGAATTTTGCCCCAAGCACTCTCTGATTTTTTTGAACCATTTGCGTATGCGGCAACTATACTCGTATAGGTTGACCTTATTTAGGTTGAGGAGTTAATTGCGAGGAAAGGTGCATGCCCAAATGTTCTAGCAGCGTAGATTGGAACAAACTCTTCCTGTCCTAAGATATACACCCGTACGACCGTGCCTTGGACACGGTCACTATAAGCATTTAGACGCTTTTGATGTGAAACTTCAACATAATGTGACACTTAAAATTTAATTGAAAAATCAGGGCCACTACGTATTTTAAGTCCTAATCTCAATAATTAGTCATTGCACTGTCTCTTAACTGAAAACATTAAAACTTAGGACCCATGTCATGAATTATTTATTGATAGTGGACATCGATATCATACAACGATAGCACGTCCCTAGCGGGCGCGCCGGTGTTATTCAACTTTAGCATTTACTCGCCTTAGCATATTCATGCGTCTATAATTTCACCCTTTCTTTGCTATGAATATGGAAATAGAAGAAAGTTCTCTCGACTGAAAAACTGGCAGCTACTGTAATTGGCAACTCCGCACTTTTTGCCGCTCACTTACTCCGTACTTACTCCGCCGTGTTCACTGGAGTCTGGTCGTCGTCGCCTCACTACATACTGCATAGGGGCCCCTGCTCGTTAGACTCGATAACGTGTTTCGGAAACATCGATAATGGTATCTATGGAAATATGTATGTCGCACCCAACAGCTTTCATAATTATTATTCTGGTTTTCGATATTGCAATTGCGGTGCTCAGACTACATTGCGGTGTTTATTACATTTTTGTACTATCATGCGTGTGTTTATTTTTGTATTTTTGAATATAATAATAAATATAAAGAAATATTATATTTTATTGTTTTAAATAGTGTTGGAAATAAATATTACATATTGTACTAATTGTAAATTTTTATGTGCATATTAATGTAATTAAAACACATTTTATGGATATATGTCTCTACAGATATTTATGTTATTTATGTTAATAAATGATTATAAATAAAGTGAATAGTTTATCGTCTATGATCAGGCACATACATAAATGAGCGGTGATTTCTATTTAGACATCATCGAATCTAGGCTGCGTTTCTAATTCTTTTCTTTTTTTTGTTAGAAGTAATCATTGTACGGCTGATCGTGACGACGTAATAACAATGGTACATCACTGACGAACAGAAAATAATTAATTATTGTAAGTCATAAATTTATTAACGAGACAAGTTATAATTTATCGATATCCCGATGACATGCCTAGGCTCGGCCTGCGACCGCCTGCGGTCTGCTCTACCATGGCTGAACCATCAACATCTCACTCGTATTTGAACAAGAGGTCTCGGGTTCAGTTCCTGTCAAGGGCCCGGAGCTAGTTGTAGTATGGGTACTTAAAGGATTTTTAAATTGGTTCAAGTCTGATCTGTTGCAAGGCTTCGGCTGTGGCTAGTGGTAACTATACTGGCAAAAAACGCACCACCAAGCGATTTTGTGCTATAAAGCAACCGTACGTAAGGGCGTGATTTATCTACCCCTTCCAAATGATTCGATAACATTTTTGGCTGCAATCGGGTGATATTGTATTAAAGTTACTTGTAGAGTATTTACAAAAAAACTACGCTTGTATGTCTGTTTTTAGGAACGTTTCTACACAATTAGTGTATTTCGCAGTGATTTTTGTTGTGTTATTCCGAGAGCCTGAATTGCAATGAGCTGGGATTGCTGTCTGCGAGTTGCACAAATGCACAACTGCACAGTTTGCTGGCACATTAATCGGCCAACGAACCCGATATAATAATCACAGTCAGGTAAAGCGTGTGCTACTAATTAATTATGCAGTTTGGACATTCTACAAAAAATGAAGCCAAACTCCATATAACTACGCAGATATTTTTAGGTTAATCGCTATTTTTCTTGCGCCTCTAGTGCCTACTCGAGAAAAGTTAAGTTACCTACTAAATCTACTTGTAAGTTAAATGAAAATTCAAACACCTGAAAAAATATACATCGCCGCCCAAGAAAGTGAACTTTACAGATTGAATTTACATAGTGACGCAGCAGACTGATAAGACTATAGTTGCCCGAGATCGGTATGAAATGATCAACCCGAAAAGAAGATGGTTCAAAGACAACTAATTACTTTAGAACCAATATAAACTTAAATACGCGTCATCCAGTCCAAGTCTCCAGCTGAAAATCAGCGCTGTATGCTCCCTGCATGCTTATATGGTATGGGGCATATTGGACCATGTTTAATTGGGGCCTATTTCTGGGTTGTGCCACATGTGACAGGCGGTGTCTGGTTCTTACCTTACGTCACTTGGGCAATTATTGTTTCTGTTTCCCGAGTGGGAGAAGCTTCAGGCATCGTTTAGTATGTAAGTAGGTACTTTATGTTTGTTATGTATGGCATAACATTTCTTTCTAAAAATAATTCTGCCATTTCAATTAAACCATTAAAAAGGGACGAGCTATTAAAAATGTTTATTATCGCCAAGCGTTGCACTTTGTCCCAATTAACAGGTCCCGTTACGGTGGTCAATTAATAGCTTCGTGATAATGATGCGAGGACCGGCAGGAGCATTAGCCATGCGGCGGAACAACGGTGAAAGTCCTGCGGAATGTTGCGCGCTGCACAAAAACGCACGGACGGACGGTTAGTGCCGGTTCACGGGCTACCCCTCCCGACCCAAATATACACAGGAAAAAATGGACAAGCGCCGGCGCGATGCGATGTGAATGGTTCCGTAGCTATAGAATCCCCCGGTGCCTACCGCGGTGTGGCATGGTGCGGTTGAACTAAATGCCAAAGAGAGTAAATGATAGAGGAGAATTAGAATAAAATGTAAATTTTAAATGTCATCTTTCGATCGTATATGATTGTACTGAAAGCAATTGTGATGAAATTATCTTGAATTTAATTTAAACTACTACTTAGTATATGTATTTTCAAAATTATTAGTCCTTTAAAATTTTAATATAAACAACATGAAATAATACCAATAGTTTTTATGAATAGTTTTTACTCACCGATAAGAAACCTCAGTAGGTATATGAGCATCAGAACGATTCATTTTAACCTCTTTCGTAAGTACAAGCAAACAGTATCGTCATCTGTCAAAATTCTATAGGTGGCTGTTAGCAAACTACAGCGTGGCCTTACTGTTGGTGGCAAACAAAACATTTTTGCCACCGATAAACTGGTGACATTTTCCGCCGCTCTATCCAGGGTAACTGTCTATTGTTACACTCGATTTTTTTAATCCAATAAAGCGTTGAATATAAGGATAAAAAATGGATAGAATGACTCTACGATTTCGCATTGTGAAGTCAACATCTCCTGAGGATGTCCCGGTGTCGGGACGAAACGTGCGTCGAAGAAAGTGATAGAAAATTGTGTGTGGTGTTTCATGTGGATGGTGTTCCTGCATATTGCACCATACAGAATCCTTTCAAGAAGCGGGTAATAGCAAAACAAATTAATCAGTCCTGCTAATTTTTTTCACCGCAAACAACCGACTTCAAGTTTTGAACATGGTAACTCATGATACGATAGGTACGAGTACAAGAATCGGATCATACTAATCGAAATCATAATCCGATATTGCATTAAAATAGTCGTAGGTATGTTAAAAAAAAAGCTTTTCAATACTATAAAACTGTAAAACTTTGTTTCGTCGTGTGCTCCCCTAATGGCTTTTGAACTTCTATGACATTAATGGTGAATATCTACCATGTAATTTGAACCCTATACCCTTGTCATAAAGACCCATGGTGTTTCGTGTTTTGGCGATTCGATTGCGGTATACGGCCGGTTGATTCATTACTAACTAAGCCGCGTAAATAACTCGAATTAATTCCACGTGAAATAATAACGTCACGTTACCTACGCGTTCGTTACAAAGTGTGAAAATTATTGTAGCCCTGTTATCGGTGATCATTATACTAATGCGTTTAATTTTAAAATATCTGGGTGACCGAGCTTCGCTCGGTAGCCAATAGATGGCAGCAGTAGTCTTTTTTTTTTCAGTAAATTCGACATTTTCTAAAAAGTAATACTTGCTAGATCGATTTATCGCCCCCAAAACCCCCTGTATACTAAATTTCATGAAAATCGTTTGTGCCGTTTCCGAGATCCAGATTATATAGAAATATGTATACAAGAATTGCTCGTTTAAAGGTATAAGATAATGATCGCTGACCTTTAGCCTTTAATTATTTTCTTTACATTGCATTGTTTTTATATTCAAAACCTGTAGTGTAGCTGTCTGTAGTGTTATAACTTTTTGTACCTACTATAATTTAATAATGATGCGCCTAGATTAAAAATAAACCTTTTAAGGAACTTAACTAATTTAAAAAAACATGATAACACTTTGAAATAGGAGGATAACATAATATATGCATTTACATGTTTTTAATAAAAATTATCTCAAAATTTCCCATTCACCTCATATTGGTCCCCGAAAGATTATTTTTTGCAGTTTCCTAGATTTGGAGCTATCGGGAAAACTGCGTGAACTAAATGCGTGTTTTTGAGTAATTTTTTTACTAAAAACATGTAGATTCATAAATTGTTATGCTCGCAAAACTCATAGCCTTAAAATTACGATGTATAATTAGCCTACTATTAGCAAAAAACGAATTAAAGAATTGTCGCGTCCGGATGGTACCCATCCCCATTGATTGACCATAGAGTTAAGAAGATTTAGGTTTGCTGTAATGAATAATATGATGTAAGTTCAATTAATTGATTTTTTTATGATGTAAGTTTAATTATTATTAATTGAATAAATTCAGTATTAAAATAATACCGGCATTGGAGAGTAATCCGTACCACGGTCTGAGCGTCGCGCTTGCTGCAGGGCTGCCTAGCGCATGCATTACCACCACATTTGGGTTCTAAAAAGGGTTGGGAAAGGTAAATAAAACATACGCGACGAATTGAGAACCTCCTTTTTTTTTGAAGTCGGTTAAAAATAAATAACATAGAAGTTCTCTAGTTAAAATGCCAGCCAAATATAATAGCAGTTTCAATATATTGATTTTAGTAAAATTAATAAGATACCTAAATATTGGAACTATCCAATTTTTTGACTTTGCCCCTTCGCATACGGCTCGTAAGCGTATCGTTATGACGCTTCAAATAACAATATGACAATTACGCCTCCTACGATTATACGACGATACGCTGCAACACCGTTTCGTCTGCGGGCATGTTGAAAAATGTTCGTGCTCGTACTGCTCTCGTCGTACGCGAGGATTACGAGCCGTGTGCGAAGGGTCTTAAAAAGTACTAGGTACCTACGTCTACTTTTATAGGTGGTAGGACTCGTCTTGTGAAGTCCGTCCGGGTGGGTGCCACTGCAGTGTGACTCTACTGTGAAGCAGGATTACCGATTTGCTTTGAAAGATTCTATAAAAAAGGAGATCACGGGATCTGGCGAGTGGCAGCCCTGCGCGGCACTCCATAAGTCAGGAGTATCAGCGCAGTTATCGCACGCGGTCGTGACGCAGCCTATAGCTAATATAATTTCGTTACGCCGCTCCGGCATCTCCTAATTCATAGCTATATCTATGGAGCGCTGGAAGACCATCCCTAACTCCTAAGCATCTCATACTTAGGTTTGCTTCCAAGTTGAAATCGAAATAAACATAAAAGAGTTTTTTTTGCATTTTTTTTAACTGTTCAGCTCTGATATTATATTCTCTGATCCACTTTTTGTTGAGTGTCATGGTTTATTTAGTAAATACATACCTATTTTGGATTTTTTTTTCTTTTTCACTTATGCCACATGTGTTTTCCAAGAGATTTAGATATGAATCATGTATGAATTACTCAGTTAAGTTATCAAAGGTATAAAATATCAGGGGGCACGGCAGTGCCCCCGCCAAAGTCAAAGCGCGAAGCAAAACTGCCGTACCATCTTTACAGGAACCATTTCGCCGCATTTTCGGGCTCCTATTTGAGAACCTCTGGATAAGACCAGAACGCTGAAATTTTCGCTATCCAGTAAGCTATAATCACATACTTAAAACCCAAAATTTCAAGTCTGTAGGTCATATAGTTCCGAAGTTATGCGAAAGCAAAGTTTCGCATTTTCGACACTGACTGACTGACTCATGATCATCAAAATAGAACTAGTACTTCCCATAAACTCAGAGAGCTGAAATTTGGTACAGAGTTAGGGTTTAATGGCCACATAAAGGGAAAACTATAAAAACTAGGATAATCGAAGATCTGGAGTACCTGGTGATCACTGCATTAATAACTTTGTAATTCCATATAAATTATATGAGATTACAAAGTTATTTATGCAGTTAATGTATCTAGAAAAACGGACAGAAATATTTTGTAATATTTTGAAGTTTCTACAAAAAGAAGTGAAATCCCACCAAAAACATTCTGTAAAAAACTAGCCAAAGTCAAAATGGAGCTGCTTGTTTATCTCTAAAAAGTACTGAAATCTAGACAAAGTCGTGCCAAGTCTAAGGTTCCTTACTGCGATTTCTTTATTATTATAGTTAATGTTGTGTGACTTGGCCGTTGAAGACCAAGAACCGCTACTCATTGACGATGAATTCTGGCGACAGATTGGTGCAATGGTGTCATGGAGCACCTGGCTTAAACCCTTGTGTACCCTTCAACGGCCAAGTCACGCAACATTAACTATAATAATAAAGAAATCGCAGTAAGGAACCTTAGACTTGGCACGACTTTGTCTAGATTTCAGTACTTTTTAGAGATAAACAAGCAGCTCCATTTTGACTTTGGCTAGTTTTTTACAGAATGTTTTTGGTGGGATTAAAGTATAGAGTATAGAATAGTAAACAGCAAGCAAACAAGTCTCTATATATTTACGAGCCTAGTCAGCCGTCCACCATCACTCCTCGAATTATTGCTTCAATAAATACAAGAGGAGATAATATTCATTGCGTCTAGCGACTAGCTGCTATGTCTGGGATGTGATTCTTTAATTTTCTTTGTACTAGTCGTAATATCTCGCTGCATGCTGGGCAATAAAATGGTGAAATTAGCCGCCAGTTGAACTCTCTGTCACACTTATTATGCCTAGCTCTGAAAGAGCTACACTCGGTGTCCTGTTTTCCCATTTGATTGCTCTGAGTGCCGCGAGATACTGCGGCACCGAATCGAAATTCGGGTCGTTTATTTAAAAACTTGTAGGGTGCTAACCCCACGAATAAGTAGTGAAAATTAATGCGAAAATCTCGATTTTTCACTTACGTATCTTTAAGCTGGTTTGTGAGTTGCAACCAATAAGAACTTGACAAAAAAATATGGAATATAAGTACCTACTTAGTAGTCCGCGAAATTTAAATTTTATTTTGTTAATTTCAAATAGAAGGCCAATTATTTATTATTATCATAATGCATCGTAAAGGCTTATGGCAACAAGTTTTGCGAGCGAAACATTTATGCATCAAAAGTACCAACATTATTCAAAAAATAGAAAATTTGAATTTCGCGTGCTACTATGGCCGATTCTCCTTATCAGCATATTTAGAGAGATTATGGGAGTTGCATCTAACTTAATGAGCTTAGTTTCTTTATCAAAAGCACAAAGGGAAGTGAATCGTAATGTGGGCTTGTGACAAGTGTCACAATATTCTTCGCGCTGCTTGGCTGGCGGAGGCTGGTGCGCCGGGTTGGTGGCTGGCGCGCCGCCAACATCCAACCACTTCGCACTTACACTGGAATATTGCTTTTGTCTGAACGTCTCCCTTTGTTTTATGTACTTAAGGGTTTTTGTTGCGGTCACTTTGAAATGAAGTAATACGAATAAAATATGTTTTTATAATTTTGCAACTAGTATTCCCCTTTCCTAGCTACAAAATAAACGATAGGTTGTGCTAGAAGTATGTACGACTATCAAAAATTACTGTAATCTGCTATTGACAAATGTCGAAAAATTCTGGGTAAGTACCTAATCAAAATAAAAAAAATAAATGAGTAATTTTGTTTCTCCTAAAACGCCTAACTTACAGCCACTTAAAAAATGCTTTTGCTTCTAGAAGAATTGGGAACAAAGTTGGCACTGGCTCTTGTAAAAAAATCGTGTAATTTTTTTTTATACATCATATAGTAAAGGTCGTGAGCAAACGGAAGCTGATCAATTTGTATACTTGAGAAATCCTTTGTGAGGTTGACCTCACAAAGGATTTCTGTACCGTCTGATGACTACCTCTCTGCACAAACCGTGTAGAGTTGGGCAAAAACCTTTACGTAAAGTATGAATATAGACTACCACTCTACTACGTCTTAAGAGTTACAATTGCAAGTAGCATACAAACTTGCTGTTTAAATTTTTGAGTTCCCGCTCGGAATCACTTCCAGCCTCCAGCCTGCTGCAGCATTAGATCTGTTCCGAGTATGCTCGCCATTCGTATTCAATTATTCGCCCGAGCAAAAACTAGTCGCGCATCTGAATGACTGGAACTGGCTCGTTACTGCGCCCGCGCACCCGCGCCCCGCGCCCGCGCCCCCGCCCCGCGCCCAATTTACAAATAAAACGCGGGGAACGTCCGGCGACGCAAAAACTGCCCACACTCCTCCCGCGCATATGAATGGGGTAGTTTTTGCGCGCGCGCCGGTACTCTGCCGCATCGACTGCCCACTGGAAAAAACCAAGCAAAGAATCGGCGATTCGAATACACTGTTGACAAATCCAAAATATAATGATATTCTGTGATCGTAGTCAAAACGCGCGAAATAAAATATCTTTCGAAATTTTCAAACAAATATTGTGTTAAATTTTCAAAAAAATAAAATGTATAAACGATTGATTTTCTTCGTTTTCGGATTTTCATGACGGAAAAATTTCCATTTTCTTTCGCCTAGCCCGTCCGTAGCATCCGAAAAGAAACTATGTTCCAAAAAAATTACCTATTGTGATTTTGGGGGTTAAAGCTGGAACGACACTCATGACCCAACCATGACGTTATACGTAATAAGGTCTCACTTGCTAGGTCAAGTACAAAACACAGACAGCACCTTCATTCATCAACCCCATAATATCGGAAAATTACCAATTAAATATGAATAGTGAAGTTCCAATTAAACATGAGCACGCAATCAGTACTTCCATGCAACGACACGAAAAGCAAAACCCGGACCTCATCAACAGGGCCACATTAAAACATTAAAAAACTCTACAAAAACCCGCGGAGATGTGAGAAAAGCGCCATATTAGGGCCGTGAGAGGCCGATTATGTAACGAAGTGGACTCGGCGGTTTTTGCGCGGCATCGTCCGAGATACGCCGCGCATGGAAAATGCAACAGATTATCTCCTGCGAGCCTGCCGCCGACCGCCGCCGGCCGCTCCCGGGCCGGCGGCTCGCGCGGGGCCGGAGGCGCGGCGTACATCATCGCGAGCTGCCCTTTGTTATGAGAGCCGCAAAAACCCGGCCCGTTATAAACCATTTCCCGAACTGGACTGGACACAAATATTCCGCGATTTAAATCTCAAATATGTCGTTCGCGATGTTCCATACGTTCGATTGTTGTAGGCTCGTATCGGATTCAATAAGGCTTCCTTTTAAGTACTAATGGCGGACGAGCCACGTCCCGCGCGCATGTATATCTGGGCTGCTTTACTCTGAAAGCAATTGGATCACGACTTTTGCGACAGCCTGGTCGTTTCAGACAGACTGAATAGCTAAACCTTGGTTAAACCTCCTAATTAATGAACGAACTTTAAGGCAAATTGGATCCAACACACTACCAGATTAGATCTCTTGAACAGTTCAAGGTGTAGCAATCTCAAATGCGACTCGAGGACATCGAAATTGCTTACAAATAGGTAACAGTTAAGTAAAATTATTACAAGCAATAAGCTGTTATTATCCAACTGCTAAAAAAACACACAGCCTGCCATACAGCATGGCACTGTTATATGCTGAAAATATTATTTGGCGAGACCTACATTACTGCGGGTAGGGTGGTAGTCAGCTATTTCAAAGCCTCGCACCACCAGACCAAACCTCAAAAATTATAGAAATCCAAACTGGTCCGAGCTTTGAAACTATTGGCTCTATTCTGTAAAAATATCAGTTGAAATCACGACAGCAGAACCAGGTAAAATTAATAATAGCAAGATTTAGTTTACTCAGTAAGTATACCTAGTACTTAACTATGCGTAAAGCGGTGCAATAAACCTTGCGCTAATTGATGGTCGCATTTTAATTGCGTAGGTCGTACATTCGGCCGCGTCGCGCATGCGTTGCAGCGCTGCATTCAATGTAAATGCGCTCGCGACGCAAGCAATGGCCGCTAGTGCCTTAGCGCTGGGCACAAACTGCTCGTACAATGCAGATCGTATTATACCTGCTTTTTTAAAAGTTGTTCTGCACCGAGAAGAACAGATCAAAAAGACAGCATTTGCTCTTTAAAATAATATTAGTTTGAAATAATACATCAGATCATAATAGCATCTTGTGAGCAGAAGGAAGCTGATACATTTACCTACTTGCAAGTCTTCGTTATTCAAAAATTCATTCAATGCTTTACCCACCATTGTTTTCCATAAATAGGTACTTGCCTAGGTCAAGGCACACATTTACATTTTCTGCAATCAAGAGTGAAATGTTTTTCCATTGCAAATTAAGAAGGAATGGGAAAATTACCCCTAACGGTTGCTACGCCATTCAGAATCGGAACGCTTAATCACATACTCTCAACAGAACAGACCAATTCAGACCAATTTAGGTTTCGCAGCTCGCAATGGTCGGCGAATGCATATTATGGATACCGGGTGCCACAGGGAGGCACAGCGCCAGCGTATGTCGGAGTCACACCGACTAAAACCCCACGGTGATCACCTCGTCGCCTGGTGGATGGGCAACGGGATCGGAAGCACTTGCGCTAAGCAGCCAACGGTGTCTGCCGAGGCAGATCCTTCTTCCTTTTCATCAACGTCGACACAATTCTCGGACAGAGGTGCATCGTGAACACAAAGATGCACCTCCCGGCTAGAGGGCCATTGTCCATCGGGCGACAAACTCCCCGTGTATATCGCCCGGAGGCCCTTCTTAAGGGGGCAGGCAGCGGTCATGGGCAGTACGCCTGCGCCCAGCCCTTCTGAGGCGGATAAGATGAGAGCCCCCTTTATCCTCTCTCATCCGCTCCGTGGCCTACTTCTGCGTCATCACATCCTCACAGAAGCATTCCACCGCCTTCCAAGACCTCTCACTCTCTACCATAGCCTTAACCACGGCTGACAGGGAGAATCTCCGGCCAACTAGCTATTTGATTAATACGATCATGACACGATTATATGAAGACTAAGATCTTTAAGGGTGCCGTCATTGTTATCAATAATTAGGCAATGATTTATGATAATTATTTATCGTTGAATAAGAAATGAGAATGATTTGCAAATTACAAACGTTACGTTAAATCGTATTCAAGGCCTTAATCCAGTTTTTGTGTGTTTTTAGTTCTTTCTTTGCCCTTTTGTAACTTCTGCATTTAGTCAAATTCTTTTGGATGGTTTTTTTTCTATGTTCTTCGTAATCTTTTCTTATAGCTCTATTTGAACTTTTAAATAAATCACTTAGTTCCAGTCTTGTATTTTTATCTTTATGTTCGCGTCTCAATAGTTCTGTACGTCTTTGTATGAGTTTCATAGTTTCTTTGCTTATGATAGCAGATTTTTGTTTGCTTTTATGAGGTTCAAGACTTGTTTTAATTGCATTTTCCAAGACATCGTAGAAGGATTGTAAACAGATTTCACCTTCAGAACGAATACTTAAATTTATTTCATTTAGTTTTTCTTTCAATTTCGTAGAGTAGGATGTGATTTCAGATTTGTTGTTAGGGATATGAATGGACTTTTTGAAGGTTAACCTACTTTTTTTCCTGTTTTTTATAACCAATGTGGCTCTTACTAGTCTGTGATCCGAGGGGAATTCAACATTATTCAGTATTTCGATATTTTTAACGTTTTTTATAAGATTTGTAAGTACAAAGTCAATTTCATTCTTTGTCCTTCCATCAGGTGAAATCCATGTCCAACGACGGTTAGGTTGTTTGTTAAAGGAATTATATATAATATGGATTAAGGCCTTGAATACTAGCACTAAAGAAGTGAGTAAAAGAGGCGACATAATGGAATGTGCTACACAATTTTACAAAGATTTGTATTCTAAAGTACCAGAAAAATCTAGTGCAATAAGCCAAGATATAGAACCAGAAACAATAAATGATCTGCCTCCCATAAATGAAAAAGAAATACTAGAACATATTAAAACCTTGAAACCTGACAAAAGTGCAGGACCAGACAACATACACAATGAACTCATAAAAATCGGAGCACACCTTCTAACTTCACCTTTAACGCTGCTGTTCAATATGGTAATAGATATTGGACAAGTCCCTACTCAGTGGACCTATTCAGAAATAATCCTTCTTTACAAAAAAGGTAACCCTCTAGATATTTCAAACTACCGACCAATTAGTCTACTGTCGTGCCTATATAAACTGTTTATGTCCATCCTTTCAAGCAGAATTGGTCCCCAAATTGACAACTTCCAGCCTGTAGAACAAGCCGGGTTCCGTAAAGGTTTCAGCACAACTGATCATATACACGTAATGGAACAGCTTATAGAAAAATTTAACGAATTTAATAGACCACTGTATATTGCCTTTATTGATTACGCAAAAGCCTTTGATAGTATTTCGCACGACTCTATATGGAGGGCTCTAACTAAATGTAAAGTAAACAGAAAGTATATCGAGGTGCTGAAAAACATCTATGCTAATAGTAAAAGCAGGATAAAACTAGAGTACAGCGGTGAGGAAATAAACATATGCAGAGGTGTCAGACAGGGAGACCCAATCTCTCCAAAATTATTTATCGCTGTACTAGAGGATATAATTGGGAACCTGGATTGGACCAAAGAAGGAGTTAACATATATGGCAAATATTTAAGTCATCTGAGATTTGCAGACGACATCGCACTTTTTGCAGAAAACAGCAACAAACTAGAAAATATGATAAAGGCACTGGATGTCGAGAGTAAGAAAGTTGGACTTGAAATGAACATAAGTAAAACCAAATTATTGACCAATAGCTCACCCAACAAAATACTTTTAAATAACACAGAATTAGAATACGTAGGATCTTATGTATATCTTGGAAAACAAGTTTCATTCAATGTCACAAATACAGAAGAAGAAGTTGATAGACGAATCACAATGAGCTGGAACAGATATTGGGCTCAAAAGGAAATTATGAAGGGGTCTTACCCGCTACATCTAAAAAGAACCGTCGTCGACACATGCATTCTCCCCTGTCTCACATATGCTTGTCAAACATGGGTATATACTAAAAATATAAAAAATAAAATCAGAATATGCCAAAGAGCGATGGAGAGAAGCATGTTGAACTTACGAAAAATACAGAAAGTTAAAAGCGAAGACATCAGACGGAAGACGAAGCTAACGGACGCCTTAAAACATGCTCTAAAACTAAAATGGAAATGGGCCGGGCACGTATCGAGGCTTACAGATGAACGCTGGACGCTAAGAGCCACGGCGTGGCGGGGGCCAATTGGGAAGCGAAGTGTAGGCAGGCCAAGGTCACGTTGGTCCGATGATATAGTGCAGACGGCTGGAGGAAGGTGGCTCAAAAAGGCTGAAGATAGAGAGATGTGGTGTAAAATGGAGGAGGCCTATACCCAATGAGGGATCCTTATCAGCAACTAAGAAATAAAATATAGGAAACAATTTTAGATAAGTTCACTAACATAACTAACACATACTTAAAATAAATGCTAACAACAGGCTAACAACAGGCTAACACTTTAGTTATGAAAATATTAGATTGTCATAATTTTTTTTTGAAAATTTGATAAGGAGAATAAATGGGCTTTTTTTTTTTTTTTTTTATTTTTTTTTTATTTATTTATTTACGTTAAATCGATAAGTAATTACTCGGCAATTAATTTGCATTCGAAATGCAAATTACTTAATTGAGTAGTACTTGTACACGATTCCGTAGTTTATGATAACGAGGGGCTTGCTACATTGTTGTTTAGTATCTCGAATTCGTAAAAATCAGTATTATTTAGATTATAAACAACATTAGAGTATTATTTTGCACCTGTGTTGTTTTGAGGCTACCTTAACAAAATGGTAAAAAATGGAACCCTTATGGTGAGGCTTCCTCTGTTCGTCCGTCCGTCTGTCCGTCCATCTGTTGGCGACAGTTACTTACACTATGGTTGTACCTATATATCCCTTGAACCTTGATAGACAGTTGATCTCGGATGATGTAAGAATTTCTGTTGCCGCTAAAATAGCAAATAAGTGCTAAAAACGGAATATAAATAAAATATTAAAGGGGCTCTTATACATCTAATGTGATTTTTGACAACTTAACGTAAAAGTACGGTCTATCTCCTCGCGTCAGCCTCTTATCTACTAATGAAACTCTCATTCAAACAATTTAGACACAGATTACTTAGTTTCATTTATAATTGTACCGACGGGGGAACAAAATGGAGATATCTAGTCTACATGTTGCCTGGCAGAACTGCCGCAAATCCCGTAAGAGCAGAGAGTGGAGACGTTCCTCCATTGTATTATTGTATCCTGCACCACGGGCAGCGAGTTATTTCAACAACTGTAGTCCACTACCTATACTGCCAACAGCCCTGAGCCTTATCATATTATCACTGTTACTGCAGTCACTGCAATTAACTGATACTCTAGGGTTGATATTTTATTCATTAGTGAGTGGATCTCGAGAGCCGCGTGACGGTCGGAGACGGTGACGGCGCTGTCACGGTGACGGTCGGTGACGGTGCTGTCACTGTGTTGGGTTGGGTTCTGCGGACGCGCGTAGTTTTTGTGGCAGCCATGCCGAGAGCGAGCCGCTACGGAGCGCGTGCGACGCTAGGGCAGCCATGGGCTTTGGAAATATTTTTAGTTAGACAGAGTCACAGGCAGGTGCTTGATACCTGCTAATAAGATAGGTATGTACGTATATAATATATAAAAAAAATTTGGTAATGTGTATGTAGAGTTTTGTTTTATATTAATTAGTAATTTATGGTAGAATAAGACGTATCTACTCGTGAAACCACACGGGTATAAAAACCACACGGGTATAAAAACCACACGGGTTTTTTGAATTAAATCGGGAGTGTCCCCGAATATTGGGCCGCGTGGCCCCCTTGGAGAGGAGGGACATCAATCCCGGATAAAAACCGTCCGCGCGTTTTTTGCCGCTGCGTGTCATGCGCATTCCATTTTTTGCGCGCGCGCAGCGCAAACGAGGTGCACCCCACGGCTTTTTGCTACCACGCCGACCATTGACCACTTCGACAACTTCGGCTAATTTGACTGCTTCGACCATTCTGATTAAATCTACTGTAAATAATGAAAAAGGCTTGGCACTTCCGAAGAGCGGGCAGAAGTGAAGCAGAGGTTGCGGTAACAGTTTCGCGAAAAACGGTAAAGTTTCGGTAAAGCGACTCTACTACGATACAAGAAAGTGCTCTTGTACTTACTAATTTAAAAACATTCTACTTAGCTATTCTACATAACAATAATACTTAATATTTTGCAGGCATGTCTCTGTCTCGAAAAATCAAGTATGACTATTGACTCTATTTATTTATTAGGTACTCTGTCGACTACATTTGGGTTACCGTCTTGCCACGTACCCACTTATAAGCTACTTGCAGTTCCATACCCAACATTGCTTGAGTTGCTGCAGTGGCAGCATGAGCGTCATCTTGGGTCGATGCGCGTGCGCAGGCGGCGCAGCGCGCATTTGCATGGCGGCCAATCATTGCGCGGCCACGCCCCGCCCCCGCCCGCCGCGCGCCGCCCCCGCCCGCGCCCCGCACTCAGCTCATTGTTCGACAGCACACAGCACACACCGCACAGCACACTGCACCGCATAGCATCATGCGCGAGAGCATGCACGGTAAACACTCATTGCTCATTAGTCATACTCATTACTGAACACTGAGCTTCTCTGCGAGGGTCGCGGCTCTTCAATCCGATGCCAAGGCCAAATTGAATAATAGTAGTTTTCAACACATTTGAAAGAAAGAAAGAAAGAAAGAAAGAAAAAGAAAAAACGTTTATTTAGGGGAAAAAGACACACACACACATACACATACAAGATATACTCAAAAACAAAATATAATCATAAGTACATAACAATCAACACAGAAGTCAACGGAACACGCAACAGAAACAATCGACAGGATACATACAATTATACAGTAATATTTAACAGAATTAATTAATACAATTAACCGAATATTTATTAAAGCGTCTGTGTGTCTAGAGCCCTAAAACGGCCCCGGCTCAGCATGATGCTTCTGGTGTACTATAAGATACACCAGCAGCGCTGATTTTCAGCCGTAGCCGACCCCGGGGTAGTTGGAACGTCGTATGACGGTTTAATAGTCGAAAAAAAACAGAAAGCGATGTGTATCATTTATAAGAACAACAGAATGCATGAAGTACAATGAAAGAAGAAATGTGAAAGAAGCTGCAAAATTTAAAGGTGATGAGACTGAATATTCTGAAGTACTGCGACTGAATGACTGGAGAATTGTTCCAATTCTTTTTGTTGACTTAGTAAATAAGTTTTGATTTTATTCTTAAATGCATAGATGGATTTGACATCACGTATTGGAGGTGGCAAATTGTTCCAGCATTTAGTCGCAGTGTATCTGAAACTCCCTCTGAAAGATGTAAGCTTATGGCGTGGACATACTAATTTATAGTGATCAGTTCTAGCGACACGCGTATTCCATAGCAATTTATCATATAAATATTTCGGTGATTTTTTGTTAATGACCCCAAATAAAAGTGTAGCAAGATGTAGCTTTAAACGAGATCTCATGTTTAGCATGCCTGCGTTGTTCAGGTAAGGCGACACGTGAGTTCGATGTGGGATGTCAAAGCAATATCTCGCGCATGCGTTTTGAACCCGTTGTATTAGCCGATGCGATCTTTGCAATAAACATGGACCGTACACACAGATGCAGTAATTAAGCTTTGATAGGACAAGGGTCTCACATAATTTAATGCGCAAATCCACATTTAAATATTTTCTGATGTTATATAACACTTTGAGTCTATAAAAACAATTTTTAATTATATTTTGTAGGTGCTCCTCAAAGTGTAATGTTGCATCCATTAGCAGACCAAGATTGCGAGCAACATATGTTCGCTCAACCGAAACCCCGTTAATGTTTAGATTTAGATGGGAAGGATCGATTTTTTCTATTTGCTTTTGTGTGCCAATTACCAAATATTTACATTTCAATGGATTCAGCAACAGAGAGTTTTTCATGGACCAGTTGTGAATACGCTGTAAATCCTCATTAATTAATTCTACTACTGTTCGCGTCTCATTTGCTTTACAACTCTTATAAATTTGAAGGTCATCCGCGTACATGTGAAATTTACAGTTTTTTATAGATTTAAAGATATCAGCAACATATAGTATAAATAGAAGAGGGCCTAAAATAGAGCCTTGCGGCACCCCGCGATCAATAGTTATGGCCTCTGAATTTTCAAAGTGTCCATTTGTCTTATGTAGTGAAACTATTTGTTTGCGATTAGATAGATAACTGTGAAACCATTTAACACAAGAAGAATCGAATCCGTAGTATGACAGTTTAGCAAGTAGAAGATTAATATTTATTGAGTCAAAAGCTCTAGAAAAATCCAATAGAAGGAGGATGCTTATCATTCCTGAGTTCTGTGCAGCTAGAATGTTGTCAGTGACATCCAGTAGAGCCGTCGCAGTGCTCCTACCTTTTCGAAAACCGGATTGCTCTGACGGGAGGATGTTATAGTGTTCTAAATATCTCGTGACTTGATTAAACACCACTTTTTCTAGAATTTTAGACAGATAAGGTAGCAGACTGATGGGGCGGAGCTGGCTTATGTCAACAGGGTTCTCAATTTTCGGAACAGGCCGAACAACAGCCGTTTTCCAATTTGTAGGGAAGGTCGATGATAAGATAGATTTGTTAATAATAGAAGTTATAATGCTCAGAGTCGAAGGGAGAGTTAGAATTACCATGTCTCTGGACAACTGATCTATCCCTTGGGCATTTGCTCATAAAGTAACTCTAATTTCACCACAATTAGGCACATAAAGGTGAGTTAGACAGTTTTTTTAATCCACTTGCTCATCGTAAACTGTGATTTTTTCATTGTACCCTAATAGTAGTTTATGGTACAAGTGAGTAAAGTTGGTGATTACCGCTGAGATAGCCGAGGACGGTAATCATCAATACTCACGTGCATCATACGAACTTTTTTAACACACTTGTGAATAAAATAATACTAAAAATATTTTTGTTTAGCATAGATAAGATAAAAAAAAAACTGTCTATAACTCAGTAGTGAATAATAGTAATGAAAAAGTCACAGTTTGCGATGAGCAAGTGTGTTGGAAAAACTGTCCAACTCACTAGTTAATTATAGTAATGAAAAAGTCACAGTTTGCGATTATAGATGTCATTATGTGCCTAATTGCGGTGAAATTAGAGTCACTTTATGAGCAAGTGTGTTGAAAAGAAGTCATTATTTTTTAACCGACTTCAAAAAAAGGAGGAGGTTCTCAATTCGTCGGAATCTTTTTTGCCATACATACTATTTACTTGATCAAGTTATAACTTACTCGTAATATCTTTGGAAATATCTGCATAATACCTACTTACTTTAAGGATTTTGTTTCTTTTAAAATGTAATTGATACCCAGATAAATAGGTACCTAGACTAACAATCATCATCAATGGCCAATGTCCATGCAGTCTTCAATTCTTGTAATTTTTATTTTATTCTCAAGTGATCACCCTTGAGTGAACGAAAAGCGTAACTATATACTTAACTTTAAAAATTTAAACACCTACCTATTGACAAAACGATAAAATCAATTAAATCTTATTCAGAAAACATTTCGTAGTAAAAACTGCAATCTTTGGCAGCTAAACTTTGTTACATCCATTCGAAACAAATGATATCACCTTGAATAAAACTTCTCGCAAAACATAATAAGTACATAATATAATTCCAAAACCAAATACTGAAATACATTTTAACATAGTGACATCCAATTTTAATTCAACAACCCGTTCATCCCAAACCCATTTCTGCGGCTACTCATGTGATAAAGGCCCCATACAGCCCCCGGGCCCAGGGCACCCCCGACCCCGGGCACACCCGACCCGGGCACACCCGACCCGCAGCCCATCCGTCACGTTATCCCGGGATCACCTCGCACGTAAACACGACTCATAAACATATTGTCCCGCCAACCCTCTCCCTACCGCGCCTCTTATCCTCACATTTCATACTCAAAGGGGTATTGTTGACCCGCGTTATGTGCCAGCGCTTTGCACTCTATTACTAATAATATAGAGGTCACATTGGTGTGTCCTAAAGCTAATTTCGAGCAAGTCTGGTGCGTGGATTCACCGTTGACAGGAATTAAACTGCGTATTGAGTGGACATGCGGGTGCGAGGGTTGCCGGTCGTTTTATTGAAACTAAATGCGTTTATACCTTATTGATATTGGTATTTATGGCGCTCGCGACAGGGTCAGGGTCTGTGGACAGAAAATCAATGGTGTAATTTATGGTTAGATATACGATAAAATACTCATACATACTTAAGATCAATAATAATTTGTGCTCGGTCAGACATTAATATCATTTTTGGATAATATTGTTTACATTTCAAATAAATGCTTGCACAGTAGTCAATACGTTGCGTTTTAAATACTATTGATCAGTTAAAAAACAGATAACCGTTTTCAGTGCATCCTAGTTTATGGTAAATTATGTATTATAATGAAGGATAGGTTAGTACAAAGTTCTCTATATCGTATTTAAATCATCTCTATCTCAATTTTATCTACCACTTAGGAATAATGAGCAACAAGCTATGCTTGCATCAATTATAAATAAATATCTAGCAATACATCTAGTATTTACAATTTAGCAAGACTACGTCATAATGTTAAAAATTGTCTTGAAACAAATTGAGATGAAAACCAGGGTTGTCGAAATTTAGATTCAAACGCATTCATGAATAAAGAAATATAAAAAAATTTAAGCTTTTCAAAACTCTTTATTTTTTACATCATCAGGTTTTTCTATGCTAATTTCATCAGAGTAATCCGTGAATGTTTTATTAAGGGAAGTTGTAAATTGTATGCGAAACTGTATTAACTAATATGCATAAATTAATTTTAATTAATAATTAATAAATTACTTGAAAAAATATTTTGTCATGATTTTTTCAAATAATATTATCATAATAATAAGGAATAGTCGACAGCCCTACCGGTGCGTGCTGTTAACAGGATAAACAACCTAAACGCTTCCTAACTGACCACTCCACCCCCGCCCCTCCCTACCCCCTCAACCCTGCCACCCGCACATTCGAGGGGGTTTTATTAAACTACAGTCAATTCTTTTCAATTTAATTAATAAACACATGACGATTCAAAGCAAACTTTGTCGATATTAAAGTATTGATAGTGTTTACTCTGAACTTCAAATTAAAAAACTATAAAGAGGATCGGTACCATCCGGGCAAGACAATCCAAATTTTATTTAGCTTTTCGCAAACTTACTAGGCTTACACAACAATACGGTTATGCATCTACATGTCTTGCATAAAACTTTAGTCCAAAATACTCACTTACTCAATATTCGGTCCCGATAGCTGCAAATCTGGGAAGAAAATAATGTTTCAGGAACTTATATGAACAGAATGGGAATTTTAGAGGAGTTTTTACTAAATACAAAAAAGCTGGTAAGAATGTTTAAGTTACTATTTATTTATTTATTTATTTTACTATGCCTTTTATAGATATTATACTAGCATGGAAATATTCTATGCTTGAGTACCTAAGTATAATCTAAATATATAAAAGAAGATACTGACTCACTGACATATCAACGCACAGCCCAAACCGCTGGGTCTAGAGACTCCAAATTTGGCACACATGTTCCTTGTGAGGCCTAGGGGTGCACTAAGAAAGGATTTTTCAAAATTCACCCTCTAAGGGGGTGAAACGGGGGTCCGAAGTTTGGATTTTATCAAGTTAAAATACGTCTTCACGCCGCAACTACTGTACCGATTTGACTAAAATTTGGAATGGAGGTAGATTGTATCTTGCATTACCACATAGGCGGCATTTTCATCCCGAAAAAATTCATGGTTCCCGTGGGATAAGTTAAAAACCGAAATTCACGCGGAAAAAAAATCTCACGCGACAAGTACACAACCGATTTGGATGAAATTTGGAATGGAGATAGATTATATCCTGGGTAAATAAATAGGGTACTTTTCATCCCGGAAAAATCCATGGGTATTGCAGGAGAAGGGAAAAACAGATATTCACGCGGGAAAAATACTACTTCCCGCCGTAATTACTGAACCGATATGGCTGAAATTATGAATACAGATAGATTATATCTTGGATTAATACGAAGGCTACTTTTCATCCCGAAAAAATTCATGGTTCCCGTGGGATTAGTAAAATACCGAAATTCACGCGTAAACAAAAATCTTCATGCCGCAAGTGCCCAACCGATTTGGCTATAGAGATAGATTATATCCTGGGTTAATAAAAAGGCTACTTTTTATCCCGGAAATATCCATGGTTTTTGCAGGAAAAAAGAAAAACAGATATTCATACGCGAAAAATACTACTTCACGCCGTAATTACTGAACTGATATGGCTGAAATTCGGAATAAAGATAGAATGTATCCTGGATTAATATAAAGGCTACATTTCATCCCAGAAAAATCCATGGTTTCCGCGGGAAACCTGAAACATTGATGTTCACACGCGAAAAATACTACTTAACGCTATAATTACTGAACTGATATGACTGAAATTCGGAAAGGAGATTGATTTTATCCAGGATTATTACAAAGCCTACTTTTCATCCCGGAAAAATCTATGATGTCCGCGGGAAAACTGAAAAACTGATATTCACGCGGTAAAAATACTACTTCACGCTGTAATTACTGAACGGATATGACTGAAATTCGGAAAAGAGATAGATTTTATCCTGGATTGAATACGTAGGCTACTTTTTATGTCGGAAAATTTAATTGGGCTGAAATTTGGAATGGAGATAGATTATATCCTAGAATCAACTACGTTTTCTCGGGAAAATCCATTGTTTTCGTGATAATAGGGAAAAACAGATATTCATGCGGGAGAAAATTTATTCCATCACGCCACAACTACTGAAAATTTTTGGTTTAAAGTTGAAATGAAGATAGATTTCATGTAAATTAACACAAAGGGTACTTTTTATTCCGGAAAATGGATGGTTCCCGTAGAATAGTTAAAACTAAAATTTACGTGTGCGAAGCCGCGGGTATCTGCTAGTAAGAAATAGAAGATGGCAAGTCAACAAAAAGTGGCCTTTTTACCGCGGTTGCTATTTATTAAGATAATGGTATAGGTGTGGAAACCACATATTTGTTATATATTATAAAATATGTGTATGGTTTGCAATTTTTCAAAAGGAAAATTAAAATTTGCGTGGAGTTTTTTGCGCATGCGCGAGCTCTCACGCGCCTGTTGCTATAGTGTGTCTTGCTATACTGACATCTGTGAGTGTACATGTGTGTGTGTGAGAGGTGTAAAATTAAATAAACCTGATAATAAACTGTGAAGGGAGTATAATGCGCACTGCGTACACTGCATAAGCTGTCCATCCGGAACCAGCGCGTTTTAAGGATAATTTTCCTTCCAAACCATACTTATCCAGACGTATCTACGGACATTAGATAGGTAGGCACTATACCTACATAATCAAGTTTTTAAGTAAATATAAATTTAATTTATTACTTAAGTTTATTGAAATTTGAAACAAACAAAGGCTCAATAATAATATTTGTCCATAAATAAATAACTTTGGTTTAAGAAATGTATAAGTAAAGGTTTCCCAACGAACAGTAAAACAAAAATCTAAGGATCATTAATACCCACCTATCATAATTACTTTTGTTAATAAATTATAGTCTTTTACGCATGTTGTGGGTGACACGTTACTTACACAATTACGAAATTAACAGGATTTCAAAATATTTTAGCAATCAGAAGTAGGTTTGATTAAAAAAAAACAAAATCAAACACGTCTACTTTAATTAACACTTCTTAAATTACACAGAATTAGCTTGAAAAGAGAAACAGTAATCAATTAACACAAAGAACACGAACAGAGATCCACAATTACACAGATACATCTCACCAACTGCAGACTACGTCGTCACCAGACCAACCATCTGCGACCGCTCGCAATGCAAAAGTGTGTCATTCTGAACGAAAGCGCCATATTTATAGAAGTTGGTCTGAGTTGGTCGGGTGACGTCGCAACCTACGACGGTGGGGTTTATTTCCGCTATTACGGCCTTCCTGCGTGCGTGCCGTCCCGGCCACGCTCCCACATTGGGCAGCTTCCTCAGGAGTCCACAACCGCTAGGACCCGGAGGCGCCAGGAGACTTGCACTGGCACCCTGGTCAATGTCAGCATCTGGGTCAGGAGCAGCTGATGGACCTGCGCTGGCATCATCGTCATCACTGTCGGAATCTGGTTAAGAGACACAATGGTTAAAGTATTGAACAGAGAACAAAAACCTATTCTGTCATCCATCACTCATCCGAGGCCCTCTTACAATTCACACACATAGCACACTTAGCTATTGGTTGCCTAAATCATGAACTCATGCGTTCTCAACACGTAAACATACGTCGTCACTCATCACTCAACAGGTATACATATACGGAGTTTTGCAAGGCGCCCTGCTTCAGAAAGGAAATGACGTCATGAAACTGAAGGAAAGGGAAAGACATGTAACCCTCCCTCCTCCGGCCGGAGCCCCCCCGCACCAGAGGTGCGTACACAGGCCGAAGCCACCCGCACCAAGGGTGCGTCACAGGCCGAAGCCACCCGCACCAAGGGTGCGTCACAGGCCGAAGCCACCCGCACCAAGGGTGCGTCACAGGCCGAAGCCACCCGCACCAAGGGTGCGTCACAGGCCGAAGCCACCCGCACCAAGGGTGCGTCACAGGCCGAAGCCACCCGCACCAAGGGTGCGTCACAGGCCGAAGCCACCCGCACCAAGGGTGCGTCACAGGCCGAAGCCACCCGCACCAGGGGTGCGTCACAGGCCGAAGTCCTCGCACCGAGGCGCGCAGGCGGAAGACCTCGCACCAGAAGCGCGCAGGTGGAAGCCCTTGCAGCAGATGCGCGCAGGCGGAAGCCCTCGCACCAGAGGCGCGCAGACGGAAGCGCTCGCACCAGTGGCGCGCAGACGGAAGCCCTCGCACCAGAGGCGCGCAGGCGGAAGCCCTCGCACCAGAGGCGCGCAGGCGGAAGCCTGTCGCACCAGAGGCGCGCAGGCGGAAGCCTCTCGCACCAGAGGCGCGCAGGCGGAAGCCTCTCGCACCAGAGTCGTGCAGGCGGAAGCCTCTCGCACCAGATGCGCGCAAGCGGAGCCCCTCGCGCAGAGGCGCGCAGGCGGAACTCCTCTCGCACCAGAGGCGCGCAGGCGGAAGCGCTCGCACCAGAGGCGCGCAGACGGAAGTCCTCGCACCAGATGCGCGCAGGCGGAGCCCCTCGCGCAGAGGCGCGCAGGTGGAACTCCTCTCGCACCCGAGGCGCGCAGACGGAAGTCCTCGCACCAGATGCGCGCAGGCGGAGCCCCTCGCGCAGAGGCGCGCAGGCGGAACTCCTCTCGCACCAGAGGCGCGCAGGCGGAGCCCCTCGCGCAGATGCGCGCAGGCGGAGCCCCTCGCGCAGATGCGCGCAGGCGGAGCCCCTCGCGCAGATGCGCGCAGGCGGAGCCCCTCGCGCAGAGGCGCGCAGGCGGAGCCCCTCGCGCAGAGGCGCGCAGGCGGAGCCCCTCGCGCAGAGGCGCGCAGGCGGAACTCCTCTCGCACCAGAGGCGCGCAGACGGAAGTCCTCGCACCAGATGCGCGCAGGCGGAGCCCCTCGCGCAGAGGCGCGCAGGTGGAACTCCTCTCGCACCCGAGGCGCGCAGACGGAAGTCCTCGCACCAGATGCGCGCAGGCGGAGCCCCTCGCGCAGAGGCGCGCAGGCGGAACTCCTCTCGCACCAGAGGCGCGCAGGCGGAGCCCCTCGCGCAGATGCGCGCAGGCGGAGCCCCTCGCGCAGATGCGCGCAGGCGGAGCCCCTCGCGCAGATGCGCGCAGGCGGAGCCCCTCGCGCAGAGGCGCGCAGGCGGAGCCCCTCGCGCAGAGGCGCGCAGGCGGAGCCCCTCGCGCAGAGGCGCGCAGGCGGAACTCCTCTCGCACCAGAGGCGCGCAGACGGAAGTCCTCGCACCAGAGGCGCGCAGGCGGAAGCGCTCGCACCGGAGGCGCGCAGACATGCCTCTCGCACCAGCGGCGCGCAGGCGGAAGCCTCTCGCACCAGCGGCGCGCAGGCGGAAGCCCTCGCACCAGAGGCGCGCAGGCGGAAGCGCTCGCACCGGAGGCGCGCAGACATGCCTCTCGCACCAGCGGCGCGCAGGCGGAAGCCTCTCGCACCAGCGGCGCGCAGGCGGAAGCCCTCGCACCAGAGGCGCGCAGGCGGAAGCGCTCGCACCGGAGGCGCGCAGACATGCCTCTCGCACCAGCGGCGCGCAGGCGGAAGCCTCTCGCACCAGCGGCGCGCAGGCGGAAGCCTCTCGCACCAGCGGCGCGCAGACGGAAGCCCTCGCACCAGAGGCGCGCAGGCGGAAGCGCTCGCACCGGAGGCGCGCAGACATGCCTCTCGCACCAGCGGCGCGCAGGCGGAAGCCTCTCGCACCAGCGGCGCGCAGGCGGAAGCCCTCGCACCAGAGGCGCGCAGGCGGAAGCGCTCGCACCGGAGGCGCGCAGACATGCCTCTCGCACCAGCGGCGCGCAGGCGGAAGCCTCTCGCACCAGCGGCGCGCAGGCGGAAGCCTCTCGCACCAGCGGCGCGCAGGCGGAAGCCTCTCGCACCAGCGGCGCGCAGGCGGAAGCCTCTCGCACCAGAGGCACGCAGGCGAAAGTCTCGCGCACCAGACGTGCGCAGCCCAAAGCCTCTCGCACCATACAGATGCGCAGCCTTTGCACACAGTTAGGTAACTGTAAACAAAAGAAAGTCAAAAGTAACACGCATAGGTTATCTGGGGACCGCTCGTCCAGCCTGACCACAGACCAAGGAATAATTTTATCCTGACTTCTACACATTACACAACTTACGAAAATAAACGTCAGAACGAAAGGGCGAAAAGCTCTATAATCTGGATCAACGTGTCAGCTGTGCTTTCGATCAGCCCTCTACGTTTTATCTCACTTCATAGCGGTATGGGCGGACTACACTCGACTCCTTCCACTCACTCTTATAAACATGGACTGCCACACGGGGAGACACAGACAGTAAACAGGCAGTTATACCACTCGCAGGCGCGAGCCGTACACGTCGAAACATGTAGCCACGCGCTGAAGCGAGCTGTACACGTAGAGACACTCGGCACACACGAGGCAACACGAATCGAATGGCGCCGTCATCTAAAGAATGAGTCGTACATAGAACATAACAAAAACACACGTTTTAGTGGAAATAGTCTCTAACTCTTGTACTATTGAACGATTATTTACTTTACGGAATATCTTCGTAGACAAAAAACACGTCATCAGCACGTCTAACGTACCCAAGACGTACACAGGGTGTAGACTGTAGACCTCAAAACATGAAAATTTCAAAATACTCTTACGTATTTTAGATAGAACTCATCAAACCTAGAAGCGCATGACAACAATGTGACGCAGGCACGTAGTCGCACGGTCTGCAACTCGGCATTTCAAAATTATTATTAGCAAAAACTAGTCGTTGAACATCTAATTTTGTTTGCTGCTTTTGCGGGTAGGACGCGCAATCCTTATCGCACCAAACAAAGTTACGTAGTCTAGTCAAGATTGGACACGTAATAATTTACTGGTTTTATTTCGTTTATTGCACCGATCGCGTTTGTAAATGCTTGCGCAGCAACGGATAAAATGCTACTACCCTCACATTGAAGTATATTTTCTCGATTGAAAAATGAAGTTCGCGATATATTAGCTATGCTCGGCAAAATCAAGTCTAGATGTTATTGAAGCTAATGCGCGTTTTAAAGAAATGTCTTTAGGGCCAGAATCGCGAGCACGTGACCGTGACCGCGTATAGGAGAGCGAACGAGAGCGCAAGCGGGACCGCGAGTGCGATGGTGTACGTAATCGCGATCGAGTATTGTGAATATTGTGATCCCCGCAATCGAGGCTTATGTTGATGTCGGCGCGATCTGCTACGAGCGCGCCTAGAACTGCATGATCTAGCACTTTTCTCACGTGAACAGGATGAATTTAGCATTATGGGTTAACTGATCACTGTTTGGCGGGCAGCACGTGGGTTTTAGTTGTTTACGGATCCCACTTCTGATTTTAGCAATCAGAAGTAGGTTTGATTAAAAAAAACAAAATCAAACACGTCTACTTTAATTAACACTTCTTAAATTACACAGAATTAGCTTGAAAAGAGAAACAGTAATCAATTAACACAAAGAACACGAACAGAGATCCACAATTACACAGATACATCTCACCAACTGCAGACTACGTCGTCACCAGACCAACCATCTGCGACCGCTCGCAATGCAAAAGTGTGTCATTCTGAACGAAAGCGCCATATTTATAGAAGTTGGTCTGAGTTGGTCGGGTGACGTCGCAACCTACGACGGTGGGGTTTATTTCCGCTATTAGTAGGTATTTGTCTATTGTCTTGTCTATTTCTAGGGGTGGTTAATTACGTAATTTGACAATAGACTTAACAACGTATCTATTGCAGTATAGTAATAGATAAAAATAGTAAACCTTCTTCGTACAAGCAAACAGTAGCGTCATCTGTCAAAATACCGCCGCCGCCGCTGCCCGAACTACCGCGTGGCCTTATATTGTTGGTAGTAATGACTCCCATAAACTGGCGACATTTTTTCGCGCGGTCCGCCGGGTCTATAGTATAGGTGTCAATGAGTATAGTACAGTAAGTAGGTAGTATTGCAGCTGGGACATTCCCGAGCGCGCGCGGCACTTGGTCGACGTACTGCAGTGCGTGCCATTAGTTCCGCGCGTCGTGTGCGGTGATGCGTCTCTCGGTCCAGCACCGCGAATCTGCTTGATGATTTTTTGCCTCACTCTTATGAGCCTATACTACCTACTATAGCTAAAAGAATTGACAGCCCGGTGGCGATGATGGGCAGTACGGCTGCGTATTCGTATTTAAAGGAAAACATCGCGAGAATGGGTGTTTTCTAACCAAGAAATTCTAGAGTAATCGACGATATTCTCAAAGGTACTAAAAAGCGCGTTAAAAGAAGACTCGTATCCAGAGGTGAACCTAAAAGAAGTTTAAATGAAGTATGATTTTTTATACACCGTAAAAACTAAAACGTAATTTATACGAAACGGATCGGTCTTTAAGACCGCCAGCTTCTGTTTCCGGGTTTCTTGAAGTAATTATTACTGCTGTAAAAAAAAACTTAATTCTCAAACGGTATACAACTGAAATTTCTTTATAAAATAAGTTGGCAATACCAAATTGCAAAAGAACTTTCCCATAGCTATACAGACTACAGAGTCTACACATACTCTATACAATCTGCATCGGTTGTCTACAATCAATTTGGATTTGAATAAAATGCAGAATGACTGATGGCTGTGCTAGCGGCATAATAGATATCTCGCGTTGGCTCGTGGTCATTGGTCGTTGTGCGTTGGTCACGCGTTGGTCACGCGTGGTCACGCGTTGGTCACGCGTTGGTCACGCGTTGGTCACGCGTTGGTCACGCGTTGGTCTCGAGGAGCGGCGCGTTGGTCACAGGCTCGCGGCAGCTGGTGGTCAACGCGCGAATTATTCACATCGCCGTAAACAATTGTCGCTAATGGCTTTATAATGGAGTGCGGGCGCGAGCCGACTCAGGGCTGCCGAATATCAGGCATGCAACCACCAGTTTAGCTATATCTTTCGCTGGAATAATGCTTTTTACACGAGTGGGTGACTAAAAATGAATTGCTTATGATGTATTTTTTTCCATTGTCCTAATTCGAATCTGGATATTATTAGGCGCTGGATACAAGTAGGAGACCTTTTTCCGACAGTGGACGTCCGTCAGCTTAAACACGTAGTTAGGTATACATACCTACTGAAAAAGGAAGATGTTAGAGTTTTGTAAAGATGTCCACAAGGCTTCTTCTTCATCATACAATTATTTATAACCATCGCTTTAGCAAGTTTCAACCCTGAAGTACTCAGGTATACGAGAAGTGATCATTAGCGATTTCACAGCCGCGTGCCGCGCCCGCGCTCGCCGTGACATTTCAATCAGCCACCGACCACCACCGAACACACCTACTATACTACTGTAATACTCAACACAGGACACGCTTCTAAAGATAGATAATATTTATTACTTATGTGCATTCAACATGAAACAAATTAAACCAGTTATAGCCCATTGGTTTAACTTCAGACCTTTGCCTTGTAATGGGTTCGAATCATGACAACTGCTCCAATCCTTCACAATCGTTTATGTTTTAAGTAATTTAGACGGAAATAGGGCACGATTCCGTAGATAGAATTAAGTAAGGTTTTGTACAGGATATACTTTGGACAGTGTGCTCAATAACTCCACAATCTACTAGTACCTACTTCACCTTTCTACCAGTCACCACAGAACGAGAAAAGTGGCATCCTTATGTAGTTGATATCAAGCGAACTCGAACGAAAGTTTCTCTTCTACGTTCCTGCTGATAATATTATGTACCGCTAAGGTGTGGAGCACCCTTCCAGCTTCTGTGTTTCCAGCTAAGTACGGCCTGCTTTCAAGACAAGAGTGAATAAACATTTTTTAGGCAAGAACTTTATCCACTCTAGAACTCAAGCACAACCCTATATACAGGAAGTAAAAAAAGTATATAGACAATGTTATCCAGCACCTGAGTATAATCCCACTCGCGTCTCAATTCATAACCTAACATACTATTTATCAGAAATAAATAAAAAATAAAATAAAATAGTTTTTATTCAGCCAAAAAAAACTTAAGTTGTAACTTAATAATACTCGTATTAAAAAAGAAAAAAACCGGCCAAGTGCGAGTCGGACTCGCGCACCGAGGGTTCCATACCATAAAAGAAGAAAAACATTAAAAGAATCACTTTTGTTCATGATTTTACGAGTATAATTTACATATAGGTATTTTTGTTGGCAAACCGCAAACCTAACTTTGTTTTCGGCGGATTATTGTTATTAGCAAAAAAAGTATAATAGTTAGAGGGTTGATTTTATTTTTCCTTTAAAATATACGTTAGTTTCTATTGATCACATTTATTTCAGATAATAATAATAATAATAATAAACCTGGCAACACTAAATGTCAGCATACGTTATATTTTTTCACCGTTATATTTTCGCCAAAATAAATATTATACAACCGATCCCAACAGAATTTTCGATTTCATTTAATAAAATTATCATACTAAAAACTAATTACAAGAACCAAAACCTAATTAGAAGAATTAGAAACCATGAAGAAAATTAAAATAATCCGAAATGTAACTGACACAAGCTGTCAATAGATGCCTGATATAATACAAAAGAAATTTAAACGAATTAATAATGTAGTATGCTGACACGATCCAGAGCACGGAACGCACAAACACCACCCCCGGACTCGTCACTCAGTCCCGCCTCGCAGCCACCCGGGACCACGCCCAATGCTGCAGTTGCGTCGAGTTCGAGCGACGAGTTTTTCTCCCCGCCGACGTCGCCACCACCAGTACATCGTCGTGGGAGAGGCCGGCCGCCGTCTTGCTTGGGATCCCGAGGACCACCGGGTCCTGATAGGGTCCCCGCTTCCGGCGGTAGTGTGTCGCGCATGAGGTGGACAACATCCATTAATGAAAATGTCATGCGCGCATACTTTGGGGCTACTGAGGGTGGAACCAACATGACCGCGTATCGTATCGTCAGTATCTCGACTTGGCGCACGAGGTTGTCGCTATGTGGAATGTAGACTCAGCAATCATTGTACCGATAGTCATTACGGCTAATGGTCTTATAGCCAAGAGCCTCGACCAACATCTTTCGAGGCTCTCGTTGGGTAGCTGGGTCAAGGGCCAGATCCAGAAGGCTGTACTCCTAGACACGGCTCGCATCGTCAGGAGGTTCCTCTCTCTGGGGCCCTGACCGCCGGTTGCTTGGACCCTGTTCCCGAAGCCGGTGGACCGCTATTTTTTATATTTTTAAATGTTTTTTTTTTAAGTTTTGTAATGAAATATTTAAAAATGTAGAAAATATGAATTAATTTGAATATAAAGAATAATAATAATAACCTGGCAACACTAAATGTCAGCATACGATATATTTTTTCACCGTTAT
This sequence comes from Coenonympha glycerion, assembly GCA_963855885.1. Taxonomy (NCBI): domain Eukaryota; kingdom Metazoa; phylum Arthropoda; class Insecta; order Lepidoptera; family Nymphalidae; genus Coenonympha; species Coenonympha glycerion. Next base: position 16,895,995 of record OY979635.1, read on the forward strand.
ATTTTCGCCAAAATAAATATTATACAACCGATCTCAACAGAATTTTCGATTTAATTTAATAAAATTACCATACTAAAAACTAATTACAAGAACCAAAACCTAATTAGAAGAATTAGAAACCATGAAGAAAATTAAAATAGTCCGAAATATAACTGACACAAGCTGTCAATGGATGCCTGATATAATACAAAAGCAATAAGACGAATTAATAATGTAGTATGCTGACACGATCCAGAGCACGGAACGCACAAACACCACCCCCGGACTCGTCACTCAGTCCCGCCTCGCAGCCACCCGGGACCACGCCCAATGCTGCAGTTGCGTCGAGTTCGAGCGACGAGTTTTTCTCCCCGCCGACGTCGCCACCACCAGTACATCGTCGTGGGAGAGGCCGGCCGCCGTCTTGCTTGGGATCCCGAGGCCCACCGGGTTCTGATAGGGTCCCCGCTTCCGGCGGTAGTGTGTCGCGCATGAGGTGGACAACATCCATTAATGAAAATGTCATGCGCGCATACTTTGGGGCTACTGAGGGTGGAACCAACATGACCGCGTACCGTGCTAGGATGCATGCTTTGTTTCAGGTCCTTGAACCAGCTCTCAATGTGTCGGCTCAGCGACTGTCGGACCAGGTGCGGGTTATTCAGCGTAACCACATGCTGGACAACGCCGTGCTTGATCGGCTTCGCTCTGAACTACAATGTAACCGCGCTACCCCCCCCTCACCGCAAGCTCCAGCACAATCGCAAACTGCTCATGCGATTCCGCTGCAGCCCACTCAAGCTGGTGAGGGACAGGATAGCGAGGCTGCACATGTAAGTACCCAGTGTAGTGAACAATTGAGGAGTGCTTTGGAGAGTGCTATTCGGGAATATAGATCTTCACCACCCGAGCTTAGACCGCGGTTACCTCGGTTACCCATGAAAAATAAGAACAAAGCGCTAATGGGTGCCCTGGATTCGCTGCTGCCGAGTTATTTAGACAGCAGCGAAGACCTTTCCGACACACATTCGATTCTGTACTGCGCGGCTGTTGCGGCATGTCGTGTTGCTAATGTAAAGTTTATTAATAATGATACAGCAACACGACCGAAGCCTGCCGTACCAGCCTGGCAGTGCAGGATCAAACGTCGTATTGATGGGGCTAGGGCACTCATTGGCAAACTACTCTGCTTCAGGGAGGGCAACACTCGCCCTAGAGTCATGCGCTTTGTGAGGCGCGCTTTCTTGGGGACTGATATCAGCCCTCAAGATTATATGGCGCGCGTCACTGAGCGCATTGACTTCCTGAAACAGAAGGTCTCGGCATGGGCTAGCCGTATTCGTAGATACAAAAGCCGGGTCGAGAGATATACCCTGAATCGCACTTTCCAAAGCGATCAGAGGCGGGTATATCGAGGTTGGGAACACCCTGACCAAGGTGTCAACGATGCGCGCCTACCGGATGATGAAGCCATGACCTCATTCTGGCGCAACATCTGGTCGGCGCCTGTCGCTCACACTGAGGGTGGTTGGACGTGGGATTTAGAAAGAGCCTGCGAGCAAATTCCTGAAATGGACCTAGTCATTATCACCCCTGAAGACGTGGCCACTGCAGCGCGTCTCCTGCCCAATTGGAAATCCCCTGGGCCGGACGGGCTGCACAACTTTTGGATAAAGTGGCTACGCAGCTCGCACGCTCGTTTGGCATCCCAATTCCAATCATCTCTAGAGTCAGAGTCGCTACCCCAGTTTCTGACAACAGGTATTACCCTCCTGCTCCATAAGTCAGGTAGTACCACGGAGCCCAAAAATTATAGGCCGATTACGTGTCTGCCAACATTGTATAAACTTCTTACATCCATTCTGAGAACAAAAATTAACGATCATATCAATAGAAAATCCATCATGTCTATTTCTCAGAATGGATGTAGGAATGGCTCCCGTGGTACTAAGGAGCTTCTCCTCATTGATATGGCCATTTGTCAGCAGGTTCGGCGCTCCCGAAGGGATCTGTCGACATGTTGGATAGACTATAAGAAGGCCTACGACTCTGTGCCCCATACATGGCTCATGAAGGTGCTGGAACTGTACAAAATAAACACAGTACTACGCGCCTTCCTACAGACGTGTATGGGACAGTGGAGGACGGTCCTTCACTATCCAGGATGTCGCCGGAACCTGGGGAGAGCGGAGCCTATAAGGATTGAGCGAGGCATATTCCAGGGCGATAGTCTGAGTCCTTTGTGGTTTTGCCTGGCTCTGAATCCTCTGAGTACTCTCTTGGAGAATTCAGGGCTAGGTTACCGGTTGAGGAGAGGTGGTCAGGTTATATCACACCTCCTTTACATGGATGACCTAAAACTCATTGCCCCCAACAAATCACATCTACTAGAGTTACTAAAGGTAACTAAAGCCTTTAGTGATTCCATTAGGATGGAATTTGGTGTGGACAAATGTGCGGTCATGCATGTAAAGCGAGGGAGGATTGTGGAATCTGAGGGGGTTGAGCTCTCGGATTCCATATACCTCAGATCGCTCTCCTCAACTGAAACGTACAAATACCTGGGCATGGCGGAGGCGTTAGGTATCAGAGAGGCCGACATGAGGCAGTCGGTGAGGGAGCGTTTCCTTGGCCGTCTGAGGAAAGTACTGAAAAGCCTTTTGTCGGGCGGCAATAAGGTGCGCGCCTTCAACGGTTGGGTCATGCCGGTCTTAATGTATTCCTTCGGCATAATCAGGTGGACTCAGACTGAGCTTGACGCCCTGGACAGACAAGTTCGTGCGCTGCTGACCGCATATCGGATGCATCACCCGCGCTCCTCGGTGATGAGGCTGTACATTCCGCGGAAGTGTGGAGGAAGAGGCCTTTTGAATGCCAAAACCCTCCACAACCGCGAGGTGTGCAGTCTCAGGGAGTACTTTCTCCACGCCGAGACGGAGATGCACCGCGATGTGGTCGCAGTGGACAGGGGTCTGACGCCGCTCTCCTTGGCTAACGAGAACTGGCGCATACCTGTGGTGCTCAGTACCAATGACCGCAGGGTTGTATGGCAAGGTAAGGAGCTTCACGGACGCTTTTATCGGGCCCTCCACGGGCCTGATGTTGACTTTGAAGCGTCCGTGGCCTGGCTGCGCTTTGGTGACCTCTTTGGGGAAACCGAAGGGTTTGTTTGTGCAATTATGGACGAGGTCATGATGACGAACAATTACAGAAAATACATTGTGAAGGATGGAACGGTAGACATATGTCGGGCATGTCGCCGTCCTGGAGAAACTATCCGTCACATTGTTTCTGGTTGTTCTCATCTAGCTAACGGCGAATACTTACACAGACATAACCAAGTGGCCAGGATTATCCACCAGCAACTTGCCTTGAAATACAATCTTGTGGAATCGGAGGTACCGTACTACAAGTATGTGCCCGACCCAGTTCTTGAAAATGGTCATATCACACTATACTGGGATCGGTCTATCATTACAGACAGGACTATTGTAGCCAATAAGCCTGACATAGTGGTGATAGATCGATCAGAGCGCCGTGCAATGATTGTTGATGTTGCTGTTCCGCATGACGAGAACCTCGTGAAAGCTGAGAAAGAGAAACTCACCAAGTATCTCGACTTGGCGCACGAGGTTGTCGCTATGTGGAATGTAGACTCAGCAATCATTGTACCGATAGTCATTACGGCTAATGGTCTTATAGCCAAGAGCCTCGACCAACATCTTTCGAGGCTCTCGTTGGGTAGCTGGGTCAAGGGCCAGATCCAGAAGGCTGTACTCCTAGACACGGCTCGCATCGTCAGGAGGTTCCTCTCTCTGGGGCCCTGACCGCCGGTTGCTTGGACCCTGTTCCCGAAGCCGGTGGACCGCTATATTTATATTTTTAAATGTTTTTTTTTAGTTTTGTAATGAAATATTTAAAAATGTAGAAAATATGAATTAATATGAATATAAAGAATAATAATAATATATTTATTTGCAGAATTGTGGGTTACAGCAAGATGACAAAAAAATACAATTTTCCTTCACAATCTACTGAATGACAGTGTGCAAATATTTAAATTGGATTAACTTAATTAATTTAATTATTATTGCAGAATACATCAGTCAAATTATTTAATTTATAATAAGAGTAGTAATAAATGTCTGATAATCACATTAGTCAATAAAAAATAAAATTTAAGAACCGAACTACATGCCAATTATAATATGAAATTAAAAAGAAGAAAACCAGCTGTTGTCAGTGTATACAAAAATTCCCAACTTCAGTTCAGATACTGTTGTCCATTAGATAGTCATTTATTTTATAATACATTTTATTTAGCAGGAGATCATATAGTTTACGTTTAAAGGGTGGTAGATGAGGTGTGCTTTTTATGGTTTCAGGTAGTTTATTATAGATTTTAATAGCCATATAGTAAGCACTTTTAGTAAAAAGACTGATTCGCGCTTGAGGTAATGGAATTTTATTTCTTCTACGGCCTTTCATGTTTGGATTGACTAAATTTTCATTACTGGTGTTGAACAAACCTGGATATTTTTTGAGTAGTAAGCATATTTCAAGAATATAGAGACTAGGCAACGGAAGGATGCCATGACACTTGAATAGAGGTCGACAGCTGTCCATCATATTTGCACCACAGATAGACCTCAGACAAGCTTTTTGTCTTCTGAATACTTTTTCAGCGTTGACGGAATTACCCCATAGAACAATTCCATATCGTAGAAGAGAGGCTACATGACCGTGATATGCAAGTAATGCAGTTTTTATACTAGAATTTCTGCTAAGCCTTTTTAAAACATATGTAAATCGATCAAGTTTATCGCAAAGTCTATCTATGTGGGCTTTCCAGTTGCTGTACTCATCAAATATGAGTCCAAGGAATGATATATCTTCTGCCTTTTTAATGATTTCCATTTTATGACTTATTTGTAAATTGAAGGGATAACTATTATAAGTAAGAAATTGAATATATTTAGTTTTTTCCATGTTGACTGATAAGTTATTTAATTCCAACCATTCTATAGTTTTTGACAAAGTATTGTTCGTTTCACTTTCAAGAATAGATTTATCTTTACATTTTATAAGTATAGTTGTATCATCTGCATATAGGATGCACTGATGGTCAATATTGTTAGGTAAGTCATTAATGTAAGTTAGAAATAATAACGGCCCTAGTATGCTTCCTTGTGGCACACCAAAGGGTTTTTGTTGTTTAAAAGCAGAACGAAATGTACTACGGTGTTCTTTATATGTTTGCGTTATCTCTACACACTGCTGTCTATGCCCAAGGTAACTGGCTATCCATTGGAGCACTGGGCCTCTTAATCCATATCTTTCCAATTTTCTTATGAGGGTTTCATGACATACAAGATCGAAAGCTTTTGTCATATCAAGGAATATACCGATAATTGCAAATTTCGCATTCAAAGCCTCTATAATGGATTTATTTATTTATTTATTTATTTGATTTTTCGAATGGTAAACTTCGGAGATAAGGGGGGGGAACGGTATTTTTTTCGACAGTTTGCCCAATAAATCAAAAACTATCAGACATAAAAATAAATAAAAATTGGTTTTAGAATATACAAGTAACGCCCTTTCATATGATACCCCACTCAATATTGTTATCTCATTTTGAAATTTTGGCGAATTTTGGTTTTCCCCCCTTTTTAAATTAAAATAAAAACAATTTTCAAATTTTTACGATTGCTATAACGTCGCGTCATTATTATCTATAACTATTCTAAATTTCAGGTCGATAGCTTGAATAGTTACTGAAATAATCGAGTGTGACAGACGGACGGACGGACGGACGGACGGAAGGAGAAAGTCTCACCATAAGGGTTCCATTTTTACCAAATTGGTATGGAACCCTAAAAACTAAATACAAAAGGTGGACCATAGACCTCAGGGAACCAAGGAGCAAAATATCAATAATAAATCCCCTTGATTCCCCGAGATCCGGGAACCTACCACTTAAATCTAATTATTTGGCTGAACAGGGCGGTGCCTCAGCTTGATGCTGCAGCCGGTGTGCAGTGTCAGGCAGAACCCTCCTAGGTGATGTCACGGGCTGATCGGGAGTGCGGTAAACCGTGTAACTTGTAGTCAATTAGAGACCGAGACAGAGTGCAAATTTCATCATTGCTGAAAACTATACACATATACATATAGATAAATTAGAAATAAAGGCGAAGTTATGAAAACCCTTCAATCCGTAGTAACCACAAGCCACAGCTCAATCTGTAGAGCTATTATTATCAGGCTCGCACATCGATATTACGTCGCCGCGACTCACGTCGTCGGTACGATGTAATTGTTAACTGCTCCTTACCTAGTTTACTGCTATAGTTTACTGGTGTGTTATTACCACGGAGCGGGGGCGCGCCGGGCTGCGCGTGCGCATCGATCAGCGCCGCGGCCCGCGCGCACTCGCCGCGGCTTGCGGCTGCCTTTCCACCGTTTGCTATTAAGCTGACCCGCGTCCATCGCGCCAATAGGATTAGGTGGTTATTATATATTAGCGTATCTCTGGTAATAGGTGATCAAGATGATTGCCACCTTCTATTTCAAAATAGAAGAAGAGAGAGATGCATCTTCATATAGCACATCGTAAGCTTAGCTTTAAATCGACTTGTAGTTATCACCATACGAAACAAATATCATAATGACGTTTTACGAGAGCCTGTACGTTAGGCCTATGTGAAATAACGAAATTTTGAATTTTGAATTTTTGCAGAATATATACCTTTTTTTTTACTCTATACAAGTTAGTACATGACTGCGATCTCACCTGATGGTAAGTGATGATGCAGTCGAAGATGTTAGCGTACTAACTTGGAGGGGGTAAATTATGTCACCCCAACGGTTTCTACACAGCATCGTACCGGAACGCTAAATCGCTTGGCGGTACGTCTTTGCTGTTAGAGTGGTAACTGGCCACGGCCAAAGCCTCCCACCAGACCAGACCTGAGCCAAATTAGAAATTATAAAATTCCAAAGTGGCCCGTGGCGGGAATCGAACCCGCGACCTCCCACTCGAATCCGAGCGTGCGTCCCCTGCGCCACGGAGGTCGTCGAAAAACCTTCCACCTTCTCCTTCTTAGCTTTGGTGGAAATATAGACATGTCATGATTTCACCCGGTATCGCACGACTCGAGTGGAAAGGCAGCCGCGCGGGCACCCGGCGATAACATCTCTCTAAGCTACGACTAGCGATGTTCGGAGTGCATTGGCCAGCGGACGCGGGCGGTTGTTCCGAAACACCTGCGATAAATCAGGGATTAGGGATACCTAGGAACTACAAAATAACATATTCACCATAGCACTAAACTACTCGTAGCATGTATGGCAATTCGCGATGATATACAAAAGTCCAATATACCAATAGGCCAATACTAATAGGCCACTGTTGGGGCATGGACTTCTCTGTAGGAATTAAAAGTTGTCCAATGTCTATAACTTACCACACTCAACACTGGCCAAGTCCGGGTTGGCAGGTTTGACACACTGTTGAGAACGTGTCTCACGACGTTTTATTTCACCATTATGCAAATGATATGATAAATGAACATGAATATATTTATGTAACCTAACAAATCTTCCCAAACTTGGAAGGACGTATTATTTCTCTAAATCGACTACGAAAATTATACCTGTAGTTAGGTACTCGAGGCAAAATCGTTACTGATGAATTAATAAGCTTAATTTATCATTGATATCTTCAAAACTATTGTACCATTAATATGACTTTACCTCTTACCTACCTTCTGCGAGTAGGTAGGTATATCCTCTCATTAGTAACCCACATACGCGGCACGATATTATTGGCACAGCGGTTATTAATATTCTCGTATATAACTCAATTTAAATGGATGCCTTTTCCTTATCAGTCCACGGAATCCATTAGGGTTTCATTAAGATTGCCGATGGGAAAAAATTATATTTGTCATGTGTTACGGGCGGCCATTTACAGCGTAATCGCTGTGTGAACCGCCTTGCAGGAGTTGTTTCATTGAGCACTCCGCTTATAAGGATACTGACCAACGCACCAATCGGCCAGCCAACGCAATCTAATTGAGACGTTGCGAAATTGACGCCTGAAGTAAGCGAAAGTAACCCTGAAACAAGTAACCTGTGACTTTCTATTCTATTTGTACGATTTCTTAGAAAATGTTTAAGAAAAAGAAATTGTCATAGAATATGAATGAGAGGGGTTTGGCGAAAGCCTACCACGCTCACCAAGTACTGGTTGCCGGACTTCACACAAGTATGAGATTTTTGTGGTTAAATCTTAGACATGCAGGCTTCCTCACCATATTTTCCTTCACCAAGCAAATAACATTTTGTTTCTCACGTCTATCTGAATTTTTATACATCAATGCTTTAACCACTCAGATACTCAAAGGATTTCTTCTTATAATGGGTAATTATGTATCTCAGAGGGATACTAAATCTATATTTGAATTCCGGACCCTCGGCCGCTACAGGCACGGCAGCGCGCGGTAATTCCGCTCACGGAGCGACCAATTTATTAGTGTAGAGCCCATCGTTTCCCACCACTCGCCCGCCTCGCCAATTTACTAATCGTAACTCATCTGCGATAACAACTGCATGGCGCACTCGCTCTACAGACGTGCCGACTTGGCCGACACTCGTCATGGGCCATGGCTGAATCTCTGTCAAGAATCTAGCAATGATGAAGGATGAAGCAGCTTTACTCTCTCGAAAATTTGACATTGATAGTCCTCCCTAAAAAAGATCCCGGAGTCCGAAACTATTCGAGCCATATTAGTACCATAAAGCCGTGTACTATTTACCTATGATGTTGTGTTTCACTCACGATAGCATAATTAAATGCTAAAATAACTACTTATTTAGAATACAGAGTACAGTTATTTTAACAATCGTCGTCGTCTAACTTCTGAGTTGGATACACAATGGGTTGATGTTTCGGAAGCGGCCTGGTTGGCACATCTGTAGGAGCTATTCTGTCGCATCCGACTAGATTGGAACGCGGTGCGGTGCGGGAGGCTGTCGGTCGGTGGACGAGTTATCGCGGAAAATACAAACTGCCCCGTGTAATAAGAGGACTTGATTAGGCGCAGCATAGATCACTATAGGATCACAATGTCTACTATTCTTTCCTTATGTTGGCAATTCTTCCCAGTCTCCGCCAAATTATTGAAATTCCTTTTCGTTTACAGGTCCAGGATTGTGAATAAAAGATTCTTTCCACTTATTTATCTTTTTGTATTTTTTCATAAATCAATAATTCAATTAGTAACATTTTTTTTTCGACATATCTTTTTCAATTCCAGACAGAACTAAACTACCCTTCCATTTTCAAATTTCATAATAAAGACAGTACTCGAAAATAGTTTTCTTTCCAAAAATTATACATATTAAATACTTCACGGTGACGCAAAATATCTATTAATGAAAACTTGTACATGAATCTTCTATACGCTAACAACTCGTCCATCCTGATATACATTTCGCGTCCCCGCGAAATACTGTACACTGTCACAAACAAACATGAAATAACCTAAGAATCATATTATCAAAGCCGTATGAAACAAGTTATTATTCAAAAAAAAAATATTTTTTATAAAACAAGCTTTTATACATTTTATCAATATTCTTCTAAACACCAGATCCAGATTACCATAGGCACCAAAGTCCTCGCTAAAACTGATCAAACGAGTCTAAACTCGATGGGGTTGTGTCATTTAACTTCCGAGTTCCTATATCAACTTTCCTGTTCATCATCAGATCAACTCCATGTCATAATAGTTATCCAATTACACATGTATACAAAATTTAAGTTCAATCGGTAACCGGGACGTGGATCTTTAACTTGAAAAATTTGATTACAAACAAACAAACATCAGAACAGGTGAAACTAATAAAAGCTTGTAATTAACATAAACAGAAAACAACAATTACAAAACATTTCAGGTTAACCCACAAGCATTAATTAATTTCATCAGTCATCATATTTTATTTAAACAAATAAACTTGAACACACAATACACTTTATGCACTTTCTATATATTAATTATTTACAAAATTAAACAAATCAAATTATTGTATTGCGTTTAAAGTCCTTAAATACGTGCACCTTGCACTTCTAGGTCTTCCACACTATCATGCTACCTTAGCAGTGTGGGCATAATGATCTTCTACACTATCATGCTACCTTAGCAGTGTAGGAATAATGGTCGTCCACACTATCGTGCTACCTTAGCAGTGCGGAAATAATGGTATTTTTACACTATCATGCTACCTTAGCAGTGTAGCGGGTAAGAACTAAGCAAACGTGCACATTGCACTTCAAATTGTCTGTTACACTATCATGCTACTTTAACAGTGTAGAAACGAGGTGCATATTGCACTACAATTAAACATTTACAATTTTAACTTCATGAGGAACAATCCTTGTTTGCATCAAAACATCAAACAAAAATTACTTTACACTAATTGAAATACAAACTTCCAGTTTGTACTAACACACAATGATGCAGAATTAACATACGATGTTTCATCTCAATACATTGTCTCGCTGTTACAAATTAATACACTATTCCATGCATTAGATCCTATAACATCAACAAATATTTTTAAAGTGAAACTTTTTTTACATCGTCTCAAACTTTTTCGTCTATGTGTTGCAAGTCGCGTGACGGTCGGCCGCGGAGTAGGAACAAAGTGAAAAGCGCTCGTCAGAGCAGCCAAGACCACAAAAGTTTAACTGTGGTTTCATAAAACCACACAATCCTTTTTATAAAAAAATTAAAATTATAATCTCTCTGAAACATATCTAAATCACAAAATTTTATTTTTAACCATCAGTATATCCTCGCAAAGGATGACTCACTACCCTCTCCATTAAAACAGGACCAAGGATGTGCTTCATCAATCGTGTATAATGATAATAATATTATGTTGTTAATCCTTTTTTTTTTGTAACAAAACTATCCTCCAATCCTCATGTTACAATATTTTAGTTACACTAATATAAACATAAACATTTCGGTCTTAATTTTATACTTTTATCGCAACCTTATTAATACATTATGTTCTTTCAATTCTCACTAGATCTCTCATTTTAATATCAAACGGTTTTTTTTGTTTCTTTCTATATCAAATCTATTGAACTTTTTTTTTTGATGACTTTTGCATACCATTACCACTCATGATACTAATAATTACATGGCGTTTTCATTTATTTTTTAGCTCGTGAAATGGCTTCACAATATTTTTAGTCAATATAAAGTAATTCCCTAATCTGTGTTTTTAACACGCGGTAAAAAAAAAATAACAGTGCTAACCCATTTTTCCTTAAGTCACCAGTGGGACATGTGAGGTCACAATATCTAAATCGACCGCCAGAAAAATTAAAATAAAGTGCTGAATTTAATCTAATTACGAAGTCTCACAATTTTGTGAATACGTATCAGATTTAAGTGAAATAAATACAAATATTCCTATAATGACATATTTTTAAAGAAATAGATGACAACCATTTTTATTTCCCTTTTCATCTTTCTCAAGCTCTCTGTTATTAACCTAACAAATGGATTGGACATAATTATTAATATTCGATATGGTATGGGATGATTTTCGTATTTGAAAAGACTATTTGTGTTTTTTTTTTAAATATTGCTAAGGTTTTGCCGTCTGCAACACATTGGCACTACCGTACCTTAATCCATCCTTAGGAACCTTATACTCCCAGATGCGCTTAAACACAAAATTCTTAGGTACATAAATCCATCAATCATCTGCTTCTAAACTGGAAGATTTTTTATATATTCTTGTGTTTTCAAGTTTTTGGTGAACAATCATGTGTCTACCGTTTCAATTAAATATAGATATTAATCAGAATTTTCTTAGTAATTTCTACTGCTGGGTTTTTACTCGTTATAAGATGGTATAAGTAGGTACTTATAGCTTTCTCAAGACGAAATTATTAATAGTTCGTTGAAAAAAAACTGAATCCTATTGTCAAATCTCAATAGTTAGGTTGAACGAACTACTATAGGTATTAGGTATATATAATTCATACTGCCCATCAGGTGTTAGGATCTTTTCTTTTTACTCTTAGTGTCTTGAGTTAACGAAATCTAACAATATTCAGTTAAGTATATTGTTATAAAATAATTCAACAGGTTTTATACAAAATTTCCAACCGAACGATCACTCTATTCCTCAATAAGTGCGTAGCAACGGAAAATCTTACTATATTTCCTTTCTGTCAAAGCAAATCAAAAAAATCTATCACCCGTTCTAAAATAATTTAACCCATACAGTCTTTAAGCGATTGCTTCTATATTTGCAACTTGACTAGTTATTTCTGTAATCATTTTCGATTTTAAAATCATCTTGCCGAGTTAGCCTTCTGTACCTTTAGTACTATTATGTACTCCGTGACCTAGCTCAACGAAATTCTTAGTAAGTAAACAATCACAGTACCAATTCATAATAATAGATATCGAGCAACTTTGTCTTTTGTCCAAACATGCGTAATTATGAAGTTAATTCGAAAGATGAATGCTTATCGCCATAATTTTGAACTATTTGTAAACTTATCCCACAGATTTTAACTTATACTGCCAACACTACTTCATGTCATAATTAAAATAAGATATACAATGATTACCGTTTTTGATGTGCCCATTACTATAATATCGTTTAATCATAGATCGTTACGAAAACAATTTCGACTGGTAAAACTTTTACTATCGTCTAGCTGTAAGCTTTCATACTAAAACCAATAACGTTTTCCTACTCGTAAATATGTACAATCCGGTTTTCATAACTTTTAGAAATGTTGCAGATACAATGAAGTACTTTGTTCATAAGTTTAACTTTTTAAGAAGTAAGTATTGCTTATGTTAAAAGTTATTAGAGTCTAAATATCCATATTTTTGACCTTAAAACTTACTCGAGTATTTTTTTTTGAAATAAAACGTACGAGCCTAGATTAAAATGTACTGAATCTAATAAAACCAAAATTGTCCAATTCAGTAGGTAACGTTTACTGGGTGGATGGGTAAAAACTCAAGCAATATTTCAAGAATAAAATTTAGGTTCTGGACTTGCAACTCTCTCTATACGAGCATACGAAGTATTTTTCAACCGCGTTTATAAATCGTTTTTAGGTGAAGTTAATAAAATATTTATTTCAGTTAACAAAATCACAATTTTTTTAGTAAAGCCAAATTATTCAGTTAGCCATTTTACGTATGACACAATTTCCTTCTCAAAAAATTATTTATTTTATTACATTGACTGCCAGTAGAACAATGACGACTTCCCATTCATAATTTTAGTTGAGAATATTTTCTATTAATATATATATAACAAATATCTTTTAATTTCATTCTGCCTATATTCCTTAACTCATTATTTTTAATTTTTTTTAACATATAAATGTAAAACAAACTCATTTTTAGTTTCATCTATTTAGTTTATCTAAGTAGATATATCTATCAAGAAAAAAGCGACTCTATCCAAGAAATATCCAAAGATAATAGGTATTCAATATACGCTATGGTTAACATAAGTCACTTGTCCTAGGATTTGTTACTATCATTAGTTGTGACTTATCCTTTATAACTATAGTTGTGAGTCTTGAGCAATGTTGCGAGGTACACAATTGTAAATAAATCCGTAGTCAATTAAAGAAAACCCTATTGAGTTGATAAAATAATATCAGATTATGTAAATATGAATAATCGAAAATGCAGAACTACCAAAACAGAATATTAGAAATGAACGTTAGAAATAGTTTTGTCTGAATCAATAACCGAATAGTTGTGTTGATAACTATATAACAAAATAATTCAATAAAAATAACATCAAGTGCACATACTGCACTAACGTTTCCTACAAGTGCTTACTCTTTATCTAAGTTGATTGTAACGTTATTGTAATGCTTCTTTAATATTTTTTTATTTTAGTACTCAAATTTACCCACCTATGTGATTGTGATGTGTTTCTCTATCACATTATCGACATTTAAAATTTGTTACAACTTGCCAATTACAAGCAACGTTGCCGATTACTTTTTGAGTAAACAGTAACAAGTATTTACTAATAACTGCCAAATAACATAAACGTCCAAAGAAACTGTTTAAGCAGAACTGACTTGAATTATAGTATGTGTAGTTAATATGTCTTCATCTAAAACAATTCAGTCATCTAGTCACAATAATATCAATGAGCAGTTTGTTTGCTGACCCAACAATAAATTTCAGCGCTTTCTCTTACTTTATTTCAAGTTATAAATGATTATAATTATTCGATATTTAGATAGAAAATTACAATTATACTGTGTAATAGATTAGTACGAGTTGGATCAATTTCAATTCAAATTTCGATTCAATTCAAACTTTGACTTTTTTTACAAAATTAAATTGTATTGAATATTTAGCATTATTAATGTATTTTGTACTAATCTTACTGGTTACATTATTTTATGAATACATTAATTTTTCTCTACATATTTATAGTTGTTTGATTATAAAACCTCTTTGATACATATTAATTAATAATAATCAATTATCATAAACCAGTATGAGTTATCACCAAATAACATAGTTTGCAGCGATGCAGGTATAATAGCGCAAGTACAAACGAGAATACGCGACCCATTAAGCTCAAGTCTCGATAACATGTGCAATCTATGACGCCTGTGCAATCTATGACTATCTCTAAATCTATTTGCCGCTCATCGGTGCGGTGATGTACGGGGTGTGCGTCGCTGTACCGCAGGCCGTCGTGCCTGCCATCCAGCTGCCAGCACTGCTAAGAGCGACATCCACCGACGTACTCAACACTCGTAGCACGTTGCCGCCAGCGACGACATCGCCTGCACCTTGAAACACCAACTGCTCCACCACCAAGCTGCACCATGAAACAGCAACTGCTCCACCACCAAGCTGCACCGTAGACTCCAACTGCTGCCATCACCAGGCTGCACCATGGGACACCAGGCTGCACCGTAAGACACCAACTGCTGCTACCACCAGGCTGCATCGTGAGACACCAACTGCTGCTACCACCAGGCCGCACCGTGAGACACCAACTGCTGCTACCACCAGGCTGCACCGTGAGACACCGATTGCTGCTACCACCAGACTGCACCGTGAGACACCAACTGCTGCTACCGCCAGGCTGCACCGCGGGACATCCATTCACTCCGGGAACGATCACATGGCATCTCGAGTCACTTACCTGAAACCATTTAAACAACGAGTATCTCTCTCCTTATACCCACACATTATGTACCTACACACAATATGTAGTACATTCTATCTCCTACCATAAACTTATGAAACATGAATCTCTTAGAATCCATAATTACTTTACATGTAGTACACACACTGTGGTAACTGGTAAAGATTTGTAAATCAATCAATCAAACAATTTATTTGCATACATGTGTCAGGTATAAAGATTATAGAGAAGTTGTACAATCTCTTATCTCTTTTGGCAATTTATTGTATATTTTACAAAGATTTAAATCTTTGATATTTTAACAGCCAACACGCAAACACCCTTATAAAAGAATGTGGAATTGTGAATGTCTTGTACATTCTAAAACACAATTATACATTAACATGTACCTTCTCGTGGGCGTAGAATTGCACCAGGGTAACGGTAGTACGTTATAGTCCCTGATGTCGTCCCTCTTCGGATCTGTTGGCAATTCTTCCCAGTCTCCGCCAAATTATTGAAATTCCTTTTCGTTTACAGGTCCAGGATTGTGAATAAAAGATTCTTTCCACTTATTTATCTTTTTGTATTTTTTCATAAATCAATAATTCAATTAGTAACATTTTTTTTTCGACATATCTTTTTCAATTCCAGACAGAACTAAACTACCCTTCCATTTTCAAATTTCATAATAAAGACAGTACTCGAAAATAGTTTTCTTTCCAAAAATTATACATATTAAATACTTCACGGTGACGCAAAATATCTATTAATGAAAACTTGTACATGAATCTTCTATACGCTAACACTTATGTTCACTTAAAAACTGTTGAAAGATCCATCATAAATTCAGAACTACGTATTTCAACATAATCATCTGCATCATACGTTTCTATACTGTTTGTTAGTTTTCATAAAATTTTTCTTAAAAAAAATGCTGTTTAGTACACTAAGAAATCATTGCAATTGCTAGAGATGTTGCCCTCACTGAAATATTGTGACAGTGTAGTGGTTAAAAGTTCGGGCTCATACCTATTTATAAGGGTTCAAGTCCCAAACACTTTTCCGAGGTGCGTTCATGCGCATGGTAAATATATCACATACGTAGCATGTCTGAAAATTTTCCATAACTATCCCACAAGTGTATGAAACCTGTTACAAAGTATTTTCTAGCGTATAGTGGCTACTATAGCATAATTTATAGCAGTTGCCTTGCAATCTGATCGATATCCCATGAAAGTTATAATTAAGTATTATGATGATATACTTCAAGAACTCGGCATTAATTTACATCGTTTTTCGACGTTGGTACAAAGTCACATCCTGAAGTTCGGTCGACGGTTACGTCTCGCGGCGGGTAAAGACTCAATCGAACGACTTCTCGTAAAGAGCAAAGTAGCAGGCACAAGACCACGCGGAAGGTCAGCCATCCGATGGGCTGACCAAATCAAGGCTGCTGTTGGTGGTCATGAGTGGGAGAGCAAGGAGAATCAGAGAGGAGTGGCGTATGCTCGTGAGGAACTAACATTCACCTCAAACCATCCTAAGTAGATGACCACGATCGCTCTGCCAAGAGCGAAACGGCGAAGCATGATAAGTTAAGGTTCACAGGTGTGATGCTTGATTTTATAGACCTGTGAGGTCAGTGACCCGCTGTTTACGTGTAAGTATCACGCTCCTGCTTGGGCGAAGGGCAGTGCATCACGTATAACATCGCCTAGTTAATATTTAAACGCGAGGCACATCCGTCTCATAACACAATCGATTACATTGTCATCGCTCACGAACAATCAACAGCAGGTGGTGAGTGCTACTGCTCGCGTATGCTTACCATTTTGTATTAATAATAATAAATATGTGCTAGACATTTGATGACCTAGATACGTTGGCGTTGGGTTACATGATTACAAGTAGGTACACCTATGAAGACCAGGACGATATCCTGATAGAGAAGATTGAAAAAGGTGAAAATTCCGATTGCTTAGAAAACCTTATCTGATGACAAACATGATCTGCTAGGTGATCGTGCAAGAAAAACGCAGATATTCATCGCTATCGAAGCCGTAACCAAAATCCGTAACCTGATTGGCTGAAAAATTATAATTATTCCAAAGAATATTCCAAAGCAGATTGTATAATACTCTATGAACTCCACAGATACTTTAGTTGTTTCAGTAATATTTCATAATTAAATTAGTTGACAATAATTGACAAACGACCGCCAAATTATTTTCAACGACTTTATCAAATTAACTGGAGTTAGTGGCGCTATGGAATGCGCGCGCGCAGTTCACATTACATTCCATTGTTGTATCATATTTTTAGATGCCCAGGAACATTGTGTGAGAAACAGCATCGTAATTCGATATAAGACGTAATTTAAGAATCCTCGTTATACCTATTGCATTCTATGAAAGTTTGTGTGCCAGTTTGTCAATGACCTAAAACAATTCATAAATATATCTACGTGTCATATCCAATACTCAACACGAATGTTTAGTTTTTTTTTAATTCATCACACATAGTATTCTATTAACTAAGTAAGCGATAGCTTTCGCGTGTATGGGTACTAGAAGATAATATCTGATAAAGATACAAGCTCATGATGGAAAACATTCATGCTCATTAGACAAACATTTTTCAGTTATCGGTCTCGAACCCACGACCTCCGACGCAGACGGCAGAATCGCTACCGCTTCACCATTCGATCGTCTATAATTATATTATAGTCATGTTAATTATCACACCGCATTGGTCAGTTTTGAACAGGTTAAGTCTGGAATATTATGGAAAATGATATCGCGTAATCCTTTTCCATTTAAAATGAGAGGTTAAAGTTCGAAGTTCGTTTTCCCCGCAAATAGGATACCCAAGCTCCAGTTAATCATTTAGCATTGTAAATTAGGACGAGCATTTTAAGTAGGTACCTAAGTGTTTGTTTTTATTAATACCATCTCATAGATATAAAAGATAGACTCTTTAATAATCTACATAGAGCGTCTGTAATTTAGGTAGGTATCAAGGTGAAAAAAAATCACGAATTCTTGACACATTTCGTTTCTACTAATAGGAATTTAATAAAATTATAATACAAATAAGTATTCAGGAGAGGTAGTTCTTTAAACTCTAGTATTCTCTGGACTCTGAAGTTGCTTTTGTCAACGCAGCATTTCACAATCTAGTCTTTCTTCGGATGTGAACTAGTTTTCCATCTCAAAGCGCTGTCCCCAAGTTGGTACAAGCAGAGAAGGGCGCGCGGTCAAGGGCGAGCGGCCCGTGTCATGTGGAACTGTGTCAGATGGCAATAGTAGGACAACAATGAACACCGCTCCAGATACACGAATCAACGACAGTTACCGCCAAGTACCAGGCCATCGTTTCATTGTCATTAATTACTCACTGAGAGCAAGATTACTTCATCTATCAGTCACCTATCTTTCAAAGCATGATGTAAGAAATGCCTCACGATTACAGGTAATGATTAAAAGTCAGTAAGTACAATAAATGATCATTTTAAAAAAGCCAAGTACGAGTCTGACTCGTGCACCGAAGGTTTCATACTACAATAGAAGTAAAATGATAAAATTAAGCTATTGCATAGCTTCTATCGCGGGCTTTGATGGTGCAAACAGAATCCAGAAATTCCGTGATGAAAATAACCTGGCACTCCTAAAGTAGAGCTTTTGGTACTAGGCTACCATGAAAGCAGAGAGCGCAACTCCACAAACTTTTTACTTTTTAGTTTGCCATCTATCGAAAAATATACAGAACTTTTTAATGACTTTTTGAAATATCACGCATTCTGGATTCGGTCTGCACCGTCAAAGCCCGCGATAGAAGCTATGCAATAGCTTAAAAAAACACCTATGTTAACGAACAACTTCGGTTGTAGAGGTTTTTGTAAAAATCAGAAAAACTATGCTATTAAGAGCTGCTGCCGTTAATTTATTTTGCCTATAAAATACATGACGATGAAAGCACCAAGAAACTGATTCTGAGTTGGCAATGAAGAAGGCAAAGGATCTATTTATTTATTGGTTCCGCCAACAACACTTGAACAATACAATAATTATAATATGATTGATTTATAACAAACACAATGAACATATTATATCTATAGCCAGAGCATCAACGACTAGCATCATGAGGTAGGTTATCAATCAGATCAACTAAATTGACACTTACGAAGCTGTCCACTTGGCTGTTAACAGAAGGCAGTAGAAGGAGATCATACACCAAAGAATCACAATCACGATCCTCAGCCATGAGGAAGCCACCCAGATAGTCAGGTATATAAACCTCTTTTGATATACCTAATTATCTAGCTAGTAGCTCTCCGTAACGTTTGTTAAATGTAGTTGAAGGATATCTTAATGTTAAATATTCAATTTATTACCATCTCGGTGGCGCGGCGGCGTCTCATTGATATTCGCGCCGTACCTAATTGGCGGTGTCTTTTTTAATTCCATGTTAATTCCCTTCATTGTCACCCCCTCCCCCCCCTTGCGTTCATCGCGGCAGTTCACACGAGCTCACACTACCGACGGCATCCGGCGCCACGACGCATCTTCTTAGTCACCGACTCAGTTAAACTAATGGAAATTTACTGAGTTTTTGTTATTTGCCACATGTTAACGACATTTCAATGTGTGTACGACATTAAATTGCACTCGTATTACATTATTTTGGAAAGATGCAGGCGAGTCCAAATTTCAAATAAGAAAGAAAGCGAAGTCACTGAGCAAACAATATTTACAAGAACCACTTCTTCACTTATTGCAACATTTTACAAACAAAGTGCCACGCACGATTCGCTCCCACACAATAATATTAATATGATCATCTTCAACAGACAATTAACAATGTATTTACATTTAACATGCATGTTACAATTTCTAGTGTACCAATATTTTTTCTACATTATGGTCAAACTTTACGAAAAATGATTGTTTATGACGACTCATACATATTATATTTTGTTTTCCTTATTATTCAACTATACTTTGGAGGCTTAGGGTTCCACATTATATTTTTGTATATGGACTCTGTCTTTATTTAAAACAAAAAAAAAACGCTACCGTTCAAATAGCGATGATTCGAGTAGTCTTTTCGGCCATCGTTAAATCTATATTTGAGTATTGTCCAATAAAGCGACGTGTGCACAGCAATTAATTACAAGCTGTAAAGCTGTCGCACTGTAGTGTCTCGCATTGTTTCGGCGTGTTGTGTAAACGCGGCACATTGTATGCAAATGACACCAGTCGCGCCCATTAGCGCCTCTGTCTCGCCCTTATACGACCACCACCTTACACCACCATTCGACGACACCTCGCGCGATACCATCGCATGGCCAACACCGCCGGCGAGACTTGCTGACGGAAACACATCCTCGTACTCCGTGTGACGTGGTTATAAAATCGTGAGACCAGCAAACAAGACGCTCACTCAAAGTCTCACGACCTTCTTCTAAATCATATTCTGTGTTAAAGTTTATTGTAGGCACAGTTCTAAAGTAAGAGGAAATAAATATACCAATAAACTTATGTATGAAAGTCTTTGATTCACCGGTGGCGCAGATGTCATCGCGGTGTCCCCGCGGTAACGACTACGAATGTCGGCTGTAGACCCGCCATCGCAGCGCCGCGATAAGCTAATTCGAGCCGCGCTGCCGTATTAAAATTATATCCCGCGTGGAATATTTAAAATTGATAAAAGCGTTTATTCGCAGCATGAGAGGCGCACGCTCCGTGCCAATTACAGCAGCCCCCATCAGATATCACTAACAAGACGATCCTATCTGTCGCCCGCGCCGCGCGCCCCGCCAGCATTCAAATTGCGATACCGAGCACTGCGCAAGCGCAACCCCGCGCACCGCCGCGCGCGCCCCGATATGGACTCTAACCCGCGCGGCCAAGGTTCAAAGTGCGGCGACGCTGCGGCCGCGGGCACTTTGCATGACGGCGGCGGTGGCGTGAATTACGCGGCCGCGGGTCGTTATTGTTCCACGGAGATGCAGCGCGTACGATCGCAGCGATCTAGATCGCATTGCGCAACTACACGCATTAACGACGCGAGCGCGACTCGCGCATTGTGCCGCGCCGGAGTATTTCACGCGATGCGCCGATACCGCGACAGCGCGACAGCAGGAAGAACAAACGGACTCCATGAATCAACGGCGACAATGCAGCCGCGACTAGCTCCACGCGATGCCACAAAGGGCAATTGTACTCCGAGTCCTAACATTTGTTTAGCACGGCAACACTGGTTGGAACTTCTGCCTGCTAAATTGAAGTTTGGACTCCCGAGTATATGTGTTTTAAGTCTGAAGATATAGGTAAAGGTCGTTGGTCAATATCACTAGCTTTAACTGCACTAACTCATCGTGAGGTAACGCTTGAGAATTTGACCTAATCTGCACTGCAAAGCGTGATGGTTATATGTACCTGCGAATGGAAAAGGCGAGCGCAAAGAACCTCACGTGATGCACTGGCGGTGCTGTGGTAGCGGTCTAACATTAGTTTACTGATGGATAGCAGCCGGCGCTCCGGAGCCGGCTCGAGCGGCGCCTTTGAATAATTCGCGGATGATTCGCTAGATTTATGGCCGCTAACCATAGAGCGGCCGGCGAACTGCGACAATTAAATCATTTGCGTACCGCACCGCACATCGCCGCATGATTTGTGCGCTTTTGTCTCTCCTCTATTAATCATAGGCCTTTATTTAGAAAAACGATTGGCTCCAGCGAACTTCGAGGAGATAACCCATCATTACAGAGTTTTTGAAAAGTTCCTTTTTTGTGCAGAAATTATATCAATACGTCAGCCTAGCAGGTAAAAATTTAAGGGATTAGGAGAAGATAAAAAATCATACATACTGCTAAAAGTATTGCGTTACCTTCGTAACTTTACACTCATTTAAAATCTTAACATATTATCAAGATAAATATGTTAAGAAAAGTAACTTTAATTTTACTTAAAAGCTTCACATTACAAGGAATACATGATTACATTTGGTCGCTACTGCCAAGGCAAACATCCTAATTGGTAACCTTTACCTAGTAGGTGCTATTATATTTGGATTTCTCAGTAAATGGATCTAAAACATGGTTAGGTAGGTACCTAATCACCGACATATACTGTATCCGTATGTACAATATATTTCGGTGTACCTAATACCTATTGATACTCACGACAGACTTTTAGAAATTAATTCTGAGCGTCTTTAAAAAACTGTTTTTCCGGTAAGTTTGAGTATACATATAGGTAAGCATAATTTAAATAATGTGAGTTTGGGTAGGAAATCTTCACTCTGCGTCAAAAGTTTATTAGAGCTTAGATGATTGAGACGTATGAACATTCCCAGTAAATTGAAAAAAAAAAAGATAGGATGAGTTAGCAGTTACCGCGGGAGATGGCGCCGCGGTCACAAAACGAGGAGCAATCATCGGTTCCCATGGCGATGTCGGTCGGTTGTGAACTGTAAAGTGGCAAACCGACAAATTGTATAATTGGTCGATCAATTGTCGGTGACTGTCCAAACACCGTGAGAACACTTCCACTCACTAAAAACAACGTCTCCCCATCTGGTTTGTTAAATCGTTTACTAACTGCTACTAGTTTGTAGCTCGCTTTTAAATTTATTTCAATTTTTGCCAATTTGATCCGAATAAGGAAATTATCTTAATTAGGGGCCAGTGACCTATCATATAATAATAATTGTTATATGATAGGTCACTCAAATAATAAAATAAATCAGTAAATTGTTAAATTATTTAACAATTTACTGATTTATTTTATTATTTCAATTTACTCTTCCTAACGGCCTGTAGTTTTTTTTGAAGAATTGGAATTGAATTAAATTGTAGAGTAGGTACAATGAACAAGCGTTTGGCTTTGGCTTAGGTCAAAATCACTTTTAGAATTCCACGCGAAATCTTAAGACAATTTTCTTTAAGAAATTACGAACATACACAAGTACACCGGTACAAAGTTAGGATTGTATAGGTCTTTGTTCACTATACCTACACAATCCAATTTGCAGCCTGCTCTGGACATTCGACAGTTTATTCTCTCAAGAAACTCAAAATATACAAATTAATATTAATTGACTTGTAAATGAATATGTAAGTGTGCTGAGCATTGCAATTTGCAAGCGCTGATAGCCAGCAGATGGTAGGGAGGGGCTGGCGCGGCGCAGGCGGCCGCGGCGCCGCGGGCTGTGCGCAGGCGCAGCCTCCGACACTTGTTAACAGACGCAGTGATGATGTTTATATTACACTTACTTACACACACTTTGTGAATATTTTATCTTACAACAATAAAGAAAACAATATAATCATGATTTATTCTGAACGCAGAAAATGAAAAATTAAAGTTTTTATATTAAAGTGATGTTTTACACATAAAGGCGATTGGTAATATAGAGCGCGAGTAGATACATCGATAAGGATATATTCTAATAGGTTTTGTCTAAATTATTTGCAAAGGATCGACAGAGTAGAAACAAAATAGTCAGTAAGTATCGCAATATTAAAATTATTAAAAAACTCGGAATTCCTTATCGCAATATTAATATTCGGAAAAAAAGATTAAGGTGAGCTTATATTTATCCACTTTTGTTATTTTCTAAGTTTCGAATATTTAACAGGTGCCTGCTTATATTTCATCAGTGATACAGCTCCTAGCGTGCAATTAGCGAAGGTGTTGTCTGCCAAATGTTTCGTTAGCTCATTAATAAGCGAACGGTAATTGCGCATTCGCCGGTCACTCAAACGAACGCTGGGGCATTAATTACTGCGATGAAACAATAAACAATTAGATGCCTCTACTTTGTAGCAGACAGTGAGGCAAGCCGCTAAATATGCACGCACGCTGGTGTTCATTCCGCATTCGTGTTCCTTTTTATTAATTAACTAGCTGTTGCCCGCGGCTCCGCCCGCGTGTATTACAATTTTTTTACATTATACCGTAGAATTCCTTGATTTTCGCGGGATTCTGGTGTGAAGTTGTACAGAAACCTGTTGTTACTTCGCACGGGTTATCTTGTGGTGATTTTGAAAACTCCTTTTTTTAATAAAAAAATATAAAGTTTCATTAATACGTAGTTGAAAGATCAAAAGGACGATTTTAACTGTCGATATTTCGACCCAATGGCACAGGTCGTGGTCACTACGTGACCACGACTTGTACCAATGTATCGAAATATCGACAGTTAAAATCGTCCTTTTCATTGTAATTTTTATTCTGAAACCACGAAATATCTCAAAAATTATTAAATCATGTGAAAAGTTGTACTGGTGGTAGAAATCTTCTTTCAGAGTTCGGCCGGGTAGGTACCACTGGGATAAAATACTCTACTAACAATATTCCCCAGCCCAACATAAGAGTCTGTTAAAAATCTTTGCTTCATCTCAATACAATCCCAAGTATCAGAATGGGCAATATATATTTCTAAAAGACCTATGACGGTCAATCGGTTAGGACCAGTTAAGACCTGAGAGTTAAAAATATTTGTGAACCATTATTTTACTCTTTCCATGTTGCGGATGATAAAAATAGACGTGGCACTCTAGGAATGTCCACAAAAGTGAAAAACAGTGCCATCTTAATATAAAGTCAAGGAACAGTACATGACATGACATTTAATTATTATTAACAAAAATTCGGTAGTACCTATCTCCAAGTTTTACATTCAAGTTCCACATAATTTGTAGAGATGGCGCGATACGGTATAACGTGGTGATAAATTCATGTTTTTTGTTCACCCTAAAAGTGAAAAATCTTCTGCTAAGCATTATTTACGGCTGTAAGGGTACTCCAGTCTGACTTGAGCCCTTACGTCCTAGCCCTAGGTGCTTGTCCATTCCGAGTATCAAGTCACCTACTTGAACTCATCGATTAAGGTTCTGATGTCTATAATTTCTGAACTACAAAAGTGATGATGATAAAATTTATACGGAATAATTATTAAAGAACCTCCTTTCTAACAAAAAAAGAATGAATGAAATCGGACAACGGGTTAATGAATTATAACTTAATACACATTTTGACTTTGATGCCGTCTTCCACGGAAACCATGATGAATTCCGGGACAAAAAGTATCCTATGTCCTACCTCGGAGTATGAACTATAACCATGTCAAGTTTCATTTAAATCCATCCAGCGGATTAGCCGTGATGCGCGGTCGTGAAACAGACAGACAGACAGACAGACAGACAGACAGACAGACAGACAGACAAAAATGAAACAAATTACAGTTTTGGCTTCAGTATCGACTAAATAGTGTCCTCCAACAAAAATATTCAAAATATCTTTAATGTACAGAATTCGACCCTTTACAGTTTTATTATAAGTATAGATTTTTGAATAGCGTTAACTTGCGAGTTGCCACTCTAACGCCGGAAGCGGAACCGCAATAACGGTAAGTGGGTGGGAAATCCTGCACGCTTGACACCTCTTTAAAATGGTTTAAAAGTTGTGTGAAGCCCACACATCCATCTAAGGAGTGTAGCGAGATAATGGCGCCTATCATATGCTGCAGTAGACCATCCATTTTCAGGCATGCAAATTGTTTTATGATGTTTTCCTACATCTACGGGTGTATTCTATACGCATACCTATAGCTCCAACATAACTCCCATTAAAATTTAAAGATTCAGCTCACAGTATTAAGGCCAATACTTATTACTTCATTGCTGCTTTCTGCTTACAGCGTGTGCAAACCTACTCGTATGTTGGCATAGCTTCTATCGCGGGCTTTGAGCGTGAAGACCGAATCCAGAAATTCCGTAACGAAAATAACCTAACGCCCTTAAAGTAGAGTTTTTGGTACCAGGGTACCATGAATCCAGGAGAGCGCACCTTCACAAACTTTTTAGTTTTTAGTTTTGCCATCTATTACGCAGCCGATACAACCTAAAAGGTACAACCTATAGAGGCGATTTGCAGAACTGAAGAGACAAGCGTGATATTTCAAAAAGTCATTAAAAGTTCTGCTATTCATCGATAGATGGCAGAATTAAAAACTAATAATAGCTCTAAATGGTATGCAATAGCTTTACCGCGGCAGTCTCCGAATGCCACGTGTCTTTTTTTTCTATAAAGATTGAAATTTCACGTTTTGATTCGATCACTAATTCGGCATGATCCTCGGCTAAAGTTGCAATTTATACTACTCACATGGAATAATTTCTTCAGTTTTTAGTGAGCTGGGAAACGTATGATCTTGATTTGAATACTCGGTGGGCGGGCTGCCTTCGCGGAGTGGCGTGGCGGGCTCATTCACGCTTCGATTATGTGTTTATTTATTACCGAATGAAATGCATCGAGATGCAATCGCATTACACACGATTTAAATAAAACCACTCGAGTGTTACGAGTTATTGCATCGCGCGATTTTGTAGAGGCGAGTGTTAATGTGGGGTGACCTTTGATTCGTTTGGCATGAACCGTAGCTGATTGATTTGGAAGAGTTCATTCTTTAATATACTCTTTAAGTGCCAGACTTAAAGAGTATACAAATAATGCCCTGTAGTTGAGTGGGGATATTTGAATGAAATATTAAGTAGGTAGATTCTTTAAATAACTCGGTAAATATCTTGGTAAGTTATAAATTAAATCAAACCTGCAACGTAGATTGTATTGTCAGAATTAGCCGTCTTGCTGTGAGTACTGTAGTTATAGTTAATTAAGGAATAATTTAATGCAAATAAACAGAGTGGATGGTAAAAAGTTTTTCAAACGCTCGTTAAAAGTGTAATGCAATTAAAGCGAGCGAGTTAACATTATTCTCGTACAATTGAATTAATGCAGTTAATGGCGGGGACGTAAACCGTTTTCTTAATAACTATTCGCAATTTGGGAGTTAATAAATTATCATAAGTAATGCCTTGAGCTTGCAGTGCATGTTTAATGCAGAGTGCAGGATAATTCAGCCGCCATTATGTAATATAATACGAGCATGATGCGATAACAAAGATTATTATACTGGTCGCGATATTATGAGGCGATGAACGCGCGCAGCGGAACTGAGCCGAGTTGTTAAGAATACCGGCCAAGTGCGAGGCGGACTCGAGCACTGACGGTTCCGCCACCACCGTAACAGGAAATCTGACATAATTTTACGTTGACAGATATTTATCACCACTCTGCAATGACATTAAATTTGAACTGTGACATTTTTTAATGAATAAGGCTGATTTTTCAATCTTCAGATAAACCGTGTGAGGATTCCATACAAATTCTGTCAAAACGTCATATTATTTATTTCTTAGTTATGATTATCTGACGATTGAAAAATCAGCACTGAATCATAATATTTCTTATTGATTTGTAGATTGAAAGTAAGTCGTTCTTGTTTTAACACCCAATAACTAAGGACTTACTTAGTTTTGAATGTGATAGATATATCTACAAATTCATAAATAAACTTTCGAACTTATTAGGCACTTATGCTTCTTATAAATTGCACGATTCTAGGCCAACGAAAGTGTTATAATATACCTACCTACTCGTAGGTATTGATAGATGAGTTTCAAAAGTGTAAAATAAACCACATGACCGTAACTATTGATTGGGCTTAGTACCCAAAAGATAATAATAAACATAATTTTTTAATGTACGGAACCCTAAAAAAGTGGTTATTAATCTTTGGCGCCGACAGTGCCACTAAACTGAACCTATTACACTCATTATTTATGTTAGTTGCATAAACTAGAGGTCAATGAGGTCGGCCTCTTTGATCTGCTCAAAGCATGCGCAGTTTCGCTACAAACAACTAACTGCAGTTTGTTCGTTTCACGTTAAAACAATGTAGTCATTTGTGTTTTTTTGAAATATTTGTATTTCTATGAGCCATGACGCGGAAATTGTATGTCCAAGAATAACATACCTTATCAATGTATCATTTTGTTTGGTAAAAGCGGTGGTAGAAGCATTTTGCAGCTTTTAGCAACGTTCTATTATATTGTGCATAGAAGGAAAAAATTATGACAAAAGCAAGTAGCCGGAGTATACGAGTAATATTCTGGGTGGATTTTTGGACAGACCAGTATGTAAAACCCGTAATTAAAACCAAGTTTCAGGAACATTGATTTTGAAAAAAAAAATGTAAATAATTGTAACAGTGAATGTGTTGTAGGACTTATAGGTACGTACTAGATAATACCTATAACACAAGCTTTTGCTTCAATACTTTAGGGCTAGATTGCAGTGTGTTATGTCCTGATATATTTATTTATGAATGTCAGAAATGTAAAAAAAAATTACTTGTGAAAAAACATTAGTATGGTCAAAATTGCTGTCTGAATTATCTTAAAAGGTAGATTTACCGACGTTCAAAACGACAAATTAACACATTTCGATTCGCACATGAAGACAAAACGCAAGTCGTACCTGCTCTCGTGGGAAAAATGTGCGTTTTTACTCTCGTCCAGATTCGGGCGTCGATTAGCGGCGCCACTTTGACTTGACGCATGCATCTGATTAAGACGAGACGCGGGGAAAGTGTCGGCGACGCGACTGTCGCTCTATCGCTGGATCGTGGGAGCTGCATCTATGGAGATGTGAAGCTATGGAGATGCGGTGATGTGGAGGCAGTTTCGGCGAGATCAGCGCGATCGGCGTGCGATAGCCGCGCCACACGCGCGTCGTGCGAGCGGCTATTTTATAATTTTATATTTTAACGAGACAATGTAAACGACCCGTGGCCCGCTCGTACCAGCCTATTAGCACGGTAGTACTGACCCTCATGTACTTGGAATTTTAAGTAGACCCTCATCGCATGCGAATTTCTTTTTATTTACAAAATTACTGTTGCTTTACTGTTGATATAGAAATTATAGATCGTTCGAGTTTTTAAAGATATAGTCCAGTATCTTAACGGTGTGATTGAAATGGCTCAAACAGTGGAGTCAGAACAATGTAGGAGGCTTCATAGGTAATCTTCCGGGAAAATCCTTGACGCTGAATCTGTTGCAACGGTCTTTATGAACGAGATTGGGAGGGGAGTAATACAATAAATATTATGATACAAGTGACTGTTGCGCAAACTTTCGTTTGTGCTCATTCACCGCCGGGCTACCGTTAATATCTGGGTAAAGATGTGTAGGGGATGGTACCTACTCAAAGTATCACAACGCGACGAAGAAAGATGCAGTCGAGGAATATTTGTAAGCAAATAGGATGCGATGTAAATAAATTTATGACAAAAAATACTACAATATAGGTACCTCACTATACCTAAGTTGAGCGCGGCAGACATAGCGAAATAGTGACTTTGTCATCGCGCAGTAGGTTAAGTAGGAGTTCATGTAAACTTATCTTGATGAAATATTGGCTAAGTTAGCTACACATATAGGTATATTTTAAAATCCCGCAACTTTCAAACTTACTTTTGGGGACGAATAATGTTGAAATAACTTCTGGATACAGTTCGTACGTTCATATTATTTATGAAGTTTTCCAACTATTTACATAAAAGCGACTAGCGCTTTTTGACTCGAGAGGATTAGAATACAAGATGTTCTTTGAGCAACGTCGAATAAAACAATCGCTCTTGTTTTTCGTATCCAGTCGACAAATAGCGTGACTTATCGCGCGATGACAACACTAGCTATTCCCGTACGAATTTCGTCCCAAAAGCATAAAAAGAACAATCGTAGAAAAATAATAGATAAGTCATACTCATAAGGCTATGGTGGTCATGTCGCTAGTCGCATCGCTGCAGCCGTCGCCCGAACCAATGGCCGTAACTCAAGAGTGGAAGTTGGCCGGTGAGTCGTCCGGTCCGGGGAGGCCCGGCACGGCGCTGTACAGCCGGCTGCGGGTGATTTATCTGGCGCGCGGCGATCGCGATATGATGTAATTAAGCTGCGCACGAGCGCGAAATATTACCATACCCTGCCGAGTACAGCGCAGCGCGGGTATACAGCGACCAGCGCGGTATCGGCGCTGCATCGCGGCCGCGCGGTATCGGCAACACCGCTAGCAGCACCATGACTACGAGCTCTTGTGGATTGTTAATGAGTTTGTAGTGGTCTTCGATAGCAGACGATAGATGGCGTTACCAGCGCAATAGCACATGCTGACAGAGCATTCGACGAGCGTTCTATAAATACAACTTCTGACGTCACACGCACGGATCACAAGCGGTCCCCAGGCACAACACCTGCCTGGAGGGAAATTTCCCTATTGCCCTCTGCACCGCTAAAAGTTCCTGAATGAATCTCGATATAGTACTCGGTGACAGGTCTCTTCTTGCGGAGATCGTCCGGGCAGGTGTCACCTCGCTTTTGGCAGTCATTCTACCATGAAGTAGTAATGTAGTATTTCGGTTCGAAAGCACTTAAGGTGAGTACGAAAGTGATTTCCGTACTTCCACTATCAAGTCCGTCGTTGACAAAGACAGTTTTCGTAGGTGTGCCCTACAGAAACTCTATGACGGGGGATATAATATTATGCATCAATCATTTTAATATGTTTACAATAAAAGCCATAACTTAAGAGATAAGAACATGGTTGCTGGAAATCGTTTTTAAGGTTCCATACCAAATTGGTAAAAATGGAACCCTTATGGTGAGACTTTCTCCCTGGGAATAGTCGTAGGTAATTGCGACGCGCCGTTATTGCAATCATAAAAATTGAAAATCTTATTCATTTTTATTTTAAAAGGGGAGAAAACCGGGTCATCAAAATTTCAAAATGAGATGACAATATAGAGTGGGGTATCATATGAAACTTGTGTATTCTAAAACCGATTTTTATTTATTTTTATGCTTGATAGTTTTCGATTTATTGGGCAAACTGTCGAAAAAATATTTTATGCTGTGAGGGAGTAAGTCTCAGAAATAGAACAGAGAGCGTGTTCGCCCTACACAGGATCGACTTTAAAATGCGCAGGTCACGCACGAAAATGATATTCGTGGCGTTTAAAATTAAAAACGGTTTATAGCGCGCTATCTGATGCACTGCACTGTACGCTGTACCCTCTACTATAGACAGTACACAGACACGAGCCGGCAACAGCAAGTCTTCTTAGTGCAGGACGTGTTTGAACTCTCATAATCTTAGCTATAATTTGACTTGTAGTTATCACCATATATTATGTATATGTTACAAATTTCATATTGATAAGAGTGTGTTCGTTAAGCCTATGTGAAATAAGGATATTTCGAGTTGGAGTTTGAACGAGGGTACAGGTAGCGAGCTGAGAATATCATGCGAAAAATAACGTTATTTGGAGATCGTGTAGGCTACATATAGATGATACTCAAGTTTCTCGTCTATAGATAAGTACTGCAAGTATGCGTTTGTGATGTAAGAATTCATGAAAATAGGTTTGTCAAACGTTGTTGCCGTATGATAGCAAGGAAGTTCATGCTTTATGTATAATATTAATATTAATATTAATATTATACAATATTAATATTAATGCAAATTTATGTATAATATTAATATTAATATTAATATTATACATAATATTAATATTAATTTTGTTGACGGCTACAAAAAGCAAATAATTGAGCACGTTAAGCGCAGCGTGTAATGGTGAAATATAAGTGTAATGACATGAGTGATGGCGGTGGTGTGGGACAATGAGCAATTAAACGAGGCTTCTGCATAATGCGTCCGTCTGTCCGTCCGTCGCGGTGGGCGCGGGTCCTACCGCGGCCGGTACGGTGGGCGCAAAAACCCGACATCCGCCATTCATATTCAGAGCGCGGGTTTGCATTTAATCTCGACCCAGCATGTTGATAGAAGGGAGGAAAAACGTTAAATAAGTACATTTATTAAGAAACGACGCTACAGCACCGCACTGGAAGATTGTATCTTGGCGTCGGATGAAAGAACATCGTTTATCTAGATTGAAGCTTATCTATGATCAGCTCTAAATTAGAGTAAAAGTATTAATAAACTTAAACAGCTATACAAAGTTAGTGATAGTAGCTATTTGTATAATTTATATTGAACCTTCAGACCTGAGTCTAATTAGAAATGATCAAAGTGGCCTGTGACGGGAATCGAACACGCGACCTCCCATTCGAATCTGACCTCAACTAGTCGTCCATAATAATAATTCTACCTCTCAGAAAGGAGAGATCAACATCCATGCATAGGATATATACTTAGAAGTAGGTAATTAATATTTTAACAATGTGCCCAAATTAATTTGCGTTGTACCAACTCCGCGATTATCCTCACAGGACAATGGCGGAACAATCAGACCAGTGTTATAGCCGTCCATGTAGGTACACAATATAATGATAATGCCGTGGATGGTCGTGATTGCGAGTCTGCGCGCGCGCCGCACACCTGCGCGCTGCGTGACGCGCATTGCGCGCTCATTGAAACTCATCCACATAACAAGAAACTGATTTTGATGAAACCTTGGCTATTCCGAAAAATATTATTGCGATTCGGTATCTTGTCTCTAAGATAAAGATTCAAAGCACTTATGAAAGGTCTAGTAGCTGTACATATACTTATTAATAGTGACTTAAAAACTAAGTTTACGAGGGTTCCAACGCGCCCTGAACTGAGAAGAAACCCACAAAAAAATCAGCGGGGATACAAGTACTTAGTTTAATAAAGATGAGAATTTGTACCAATGGAAGTGTGCATGTTTGTTACTCCTTCACGCCACAGGTACTGAGCCGATTTGGCTGGGAACAGAGTTAGATTTAACTCTATACTCTATAGTAATGCGTTGGGTAAGCAGGTACAAAAATACTATATATACCTACTTTGATTACAAAACAGTCCATGGTTCCAGAACGCGTTGCAGCAAAACCCGATATAAACAGGGGTGATGCTACAGCAGTACTTACTCATGTTATAAACTACGAATATATACCTACACATAGGCGTGATTTACAAGCTGTTACGAAAACTCTACCGCCAAGTTCGGAGAGCAGGTTTGCACTGAGAAAAAAACTGGGCAAGAAACTCGGCACTTATCTACTCTTTTCAAAATTAAGGAAAAATGCATGAACCACGTATGAAAGGACTCAGTAGTCAGAATAGGTTAGTATAAGAATCTTTTAAAATGCTACCTACGTATAAAACTTGACAGCTTCCCCTTAGCAAGTGGTGTTTGTAAACACGCGACCGCGATACTAATTGTGGCATGATCGCAACATCGACACCTGCGAGATTTCAGCCGCGATAGACAATGCGGCCGTCAGAGCTGCTCTCCGCCCGCCCGCGACCTCTCGTGACCTTGCTGCGTCCGCACAGCTGACCGAGGGCAATGACCTCGACCGAAAACACTTCATACCGACCCCCCGTACCTTATTCACAGGGATGAGCTTTTCTGCAGACTTCACAAAGCTTTGGGAACAATACCGAGAGCTTTCTAAAATATCCAGCAAAGACATACCGCCAAGCGATTTAGTGTTCCGGTACGATGCTGTGTAGAAACCATTGGGGTGACATAACTTACCCCTTCCAAGTTAGTACGCTAACATCACTTACCATCAGGTGAGATCGCAGTCAAGTACTAACTTGTATAGCGTAAAAAAAAATATTCACATGAACCCCTTCACATTTCGGTCGACGTTTAACCCCACATTGAGACAAAGCTACCCTGGCTCCTCGAACACCAAAATCTGTCAGTAAGTAATTACCTAACTAGTTTTTAGCTATCCTTACTCGTAAGTTAAATAATGAAGTAAAAGTACCTAAGGCTGTTCGTGTGACTGTCTGTTAGCCAAGATCGTAGCTACGTACATAGATTTTTGAAATTGAAATAATAAAAGTTTATACATGGTGACTCTCTACTCATAAGTCGTGAATTGCCTTCCATTTGGAATAATAATATAATGGTTGCTATATAAAACATGGATCGATTGCATGTATTAAAAATGGGAAATGCTTTCCAAAAAACCAACTTCAAATGCCACTACAAAGAGTTTTTTTTTTCCTTATTATAAAGTACCATTGCCAAAATGGATACTTTACAATATTATACTACAATCTAGCTTATGAGCTAATTAGTAATATTATTCTAACTTAAATTTCCTATTATTGATTATTTTCATAAATCTAAGTTGCAGTCCAATAACTGTCCTTAGTTTTTTCTATTTTACTTAGAGTCCACTATTTCTATTGTGACCTAGAAAGTATGTAACAGCACACAATACTATTTTGCACTACACTGCATTTTTGAGGTTCACGTTGCTCTTGTGACCTACTTAAGTTGCACACGCACTTTAAAACTGACACACACTGCAAGGCACTATTGCACTAATTCGAACGGTTTCGTTCGTTTAAGTCTTCTTTTGATGTCCGTGTAATCGAGAAGCTTAACAGCCTCCCGATTTACATGGTGACGAAGTCGAAGATGGTGAGCCTCTGCGTATTTTTGAATTATTCTATTTACGAGCTCCATATTCAGGTCCCTGTGGAGGTCGTCGTTTCTAACATACCAGGGTGCATCAACTATTTCCCTGAGTACTTTGTTCTGGAATCTCTGAATGACTTGCATATTGCTCGGTTTGGTACACCCCCAGAGCTGTATACCATAGGTCCACACGGGCATCAGAACTTGCTTATATGGCAATAGTTTATTATGTATTGACAGTTTTGAGTGCCTTCCAATAAGCCAATACATTTTTTTGTAGCGAAATTCTAGCTCCTCGCGTTTCTTTTTTACATGAGCTTTCCAACGGAGCTTTGCATCCAGGGTCATACCTAGGTACTTGGCTGTATTTGAGTGGGGTATAAGTTGCCGATTTAGGTAAATCGGATGATATTTAGGTAATTTGTTGGTAAAATCTACATGCATCGATTTTGATTCATTAAGCTTAATTCGCCACTTTGTCGTCCTACACTGTCACTACAAAGAGTGAAATAAATTTTAATGTACACCAATTCGAAGTCGGGCGATTGTCTATAACTTCGTCGTTTCTACGCACATCTAGTAAGTAAGAAGGACTATTAGTGATTGTACAAAACATTGCCCGACTTCCTATTGGTGTACATTAAAATTTATTTCACTCTTTGTAGTGGCATTTGAAGTAGGTTTTTTGGAAAGCATTTCCCATTTTTATTTTTACTTTTTAGTGGACACAAAATTCACAAGGCGTTGTAAAAATACCCGAATCACTTGAGGTGTGTTTAAATCTGAAAAGTTCCCTCAATTTCACCAAGATCCCATCATCAGATCCTGACCTGATGTTTATAGTCATCAAATCAGTATCGGCTAGCAAATGCACCAGTAACTATAAAAAATACCCAAATCGCTTCGAGTGTACTAGCAAAATTTGAAGAGTTCCCTCGATTTCACTAAGATCCCAGGGTCAGATCCTGACCTGATGACCATAGGACAATTTGGAAAATATTATTCTTTCAATTAATACCCAAATTGTTTCATGTGTCCATATAAAATTAGAGTAGAGTTCCCTCGATTTCTCCAGGATCCCATCATCAGATCCTGACCTGATTAAGATGGGACCATCTGGAAACAAAACCCCTTAAAACAAAAAAAGAATTTTTCAAATCGGTCCACGCGTCTTCGAGTAATCGGTGAACATAAAAAAAAAGATTCAGACGAATTGAGAACCTCCTCCTTTCTTTGAAGTCGGTTAAAAATGACCCTTCATAATGCCATGCACACAGATTTTAGCCATGCAAGATAAAACTGTTGTCAATTGACTTTGCATACATCACTGCACGTCGCACGGCCGTCATTTCTGACGTCAGAGGCATGTAAATCCGCGCGTTGCCACGATGGCAGCCAGATCATTCATCTGGCGTGATTGATGGCTCGCCGTGGCCGCCACCATCGATCATAACCTCCGCTCCGCTAATACAGCTATTAGTTTACTGTTCAATTTATTCGCCTCACTTTACTTCATTGGACGCGCTTTGTGGCCATGAGTGATTTCATTTCAATATTATCATATTTTACCGCGCCGTCGTTATTTTCAGTAACTTTTTAAACTACTAAAGAAGGGAACTGTTTTTTTTTTCTATTAGTTTAATATTATGGAAGTTTCGATAAAACCTGTATATAAAATTAGATTCGAAATATGTAATCTAATTTTTATTAACTACTCAAGTAAGTAGTTAACTTTGTAAATATTGAAATTCCTATACTAAAGCCGCATAGTATAACAGTACCTGTGCACTAGGTATGCGGTCATTCCATGCTAAGTACAGCTAATGAACTAATGATGTACATTTCATTCCGGTTCATCATCCCGCGTGGTTGGCGATCGATTCATTTGAACAATGCAGCGCGGCATCTCGGCGCTTTGATGTGCCGCCGCGCATTTGTTTACGTCAGCACTGACCGCTCGCAAAAACTGTATTATCGTAAGTATCGTAACTAGTGCAATGTGAATATTATATTGTTACCTACCCTGTACATCCATCTACGGCTAGCATTGTTTTTTCAGGAAAATTGCACTTGTCTGCCAAGCTCAATTGGGTTTTTCGCAAGATGTTGGTAATCTAACAGGAATATGTAGGCTTAGGAGCCACATAGCGGTACCTAATAACAGTATCATTTGCACATTGTTTACAATACAAGCGTTTGTTTAATATTTGCATAAGTCCTACAAAATTCCTTTGTGGGGTTGAGTGTACGCTAATACAATAAATGATCCCGAAGTCTGTTGTGGACTTACTTTTGCACAGGTTTAAAGTAACCGTTAAATATCGAATAAATCAGGAATACTATATCGTGCCAATGAAGAATTTCTAAATGACAATGATTCTTGGAATGATAGGATATGCTTCCGTCTCCCCACGAGATATTATAAAAATCATCTTAATTTACTTTCATTTTACTATATTATGTGAGTACCTAAGTAAAATTGTATTTTATGACATTTTGGAAAGAAGAGCCCAGTGCCTCGCCAGTTCTTTAGAATGTCACGACGAGTAAAATATTTTCTCACTGTTTAAATCTCATATTACGGGCATACTGCACTGCGATTAACATTGATTGGTTCATGAGATATGCCCTGTGATTGCGCCCGCGCCGGCTACAACTGAAATACTCTAATGCAATAATAGCTTTACGATAGAATATGAGTGGCCCCTGGGCACACTGCAAAAAGTCCTGCCACCTGCAAAATAACTGAAGGATTTTCATATATTACGCTATGCTAGAGTAAAAAATTCTTATGAACACAATGGAAATTAACCATTTAACATATACCTAGTACCTAGTACCTTTCAATTTTCAAAATTTTCATTTCATTTCATTTCAATGTTTTCTTTCACCAATAAACATGTGTTTAGTTGCATCAAACACACAAATTAGAGGCTCGACATCCGTAGATACTTGTAGGTCTAAATAGGAATTTTACTACGAATATTGCTATTACTATTCCTAATTTAGGAGATCTAGTGGGGTTGTACTCAATTTGCCATAAATCAATGTACAGTATCTACTTTTAAAATAACGTTGAAGTCACAAACGTTAGAGATTATGAATGGAAGCACACTCAAAACATACGACGCGATCAAGGGACACGTGAAAATGAATTATCCCAGCAAAAACATTTTCATGTAAAATGTTGCCAAGACGAGAACATGTGGCTCACACTATCAAAAAGTTATCAGATCTCATGTAGAGCAAGACTTCTAACTCTACACGCCCTAACTCTATAAATCCTAACTTTATAAACTCTACACTTTAGTCAAAATATATTATGTCTTGGCTGTTTCGGTACCGTCACATGGGCGTAAAGTGAAGAATTTATTCACTGTTCAGTACTTTTCTAATAGAGTTTTGCAAGTGGCATAATTCACCATGCAAAATTCAAGAAATTTCACATTAAAATTAAATGGTATCACCATTGTTATGGGAAAAAACTTCCATTTATTAAAAATATCCTCTAAAGCAAAGGAACACACTTTTGCAAAGTGTGATGAAGTATTTGAAACCAATGCAGTTACTAAAACCTAAGTGCAGTTTCTGAGGAGACTCAATACCTATCTAATAAATAATCGTTACTACAGAAACTAGGTATTGTATATCAGAAAAGTACAAAGTCAGTGAATAATATTTTTACTTTACACCCATGTGACAGTAACGAAACAGCCAAGACATAATATATTTTGACTAAAGTGTAGAGTTTATAAAGTTAGGATTTATAGAGTTAGGGCGTGTAGAGTTAGAAGTCTTGCTCTACATGAGATCTGATAACTTTTTGATAGTGTGAGCCACATGTTCTCGTCTTGGCAACATTTTACATGAAAATGTTTTTGCTGGGATTTCACTTCTTTTTGTAAGTTGTTTACGACTATATTTTTTATTTGGTTAATTTCCTTTTCTTTGGTGTATTTCTTGAATATCATTGCAAGGTGGATATTTGTCCGAATCAAGCATCCCCCCTCTATCATTTAAATGAGGGAACCCTACTTGGTTCACCTAGTTCATTTTTTCCTTATTTGTAGAATATGTATTATATTTCTTGCGCATCAAAGGTGCCTTTTTTATAGCCCACACTACCTATCTTCTCGTTTATCTTTTTTAGTTTGGTCTGGGGTGCTATTGAAGTTCAACTATTGATAAAGGGCACTGGGCTTTGGGCAATGAACACGCGGCGCTCGCCTCTGCTGACGTGACATGCGTGGAATTTAGTCTTGCAGTGTGCGTTATTTTGACG
This sequence comes from Coenonympha glycerion, assembly GCA_963855885.1. Classification (NCBI taxonomy): domain Eukaryota; kingdom Metazoa; phylum Arthropoda; class Insecta; order Lepidoptera; family Nymphalidae; genus Coenonympha; species Coenonympha glycerion. The sequence goes on from OY979635.1 coordinate 16,934,822, forward strand.
ATGTTACAATTTAGATTTGACGCTTGGAACTCTCGACGGCTCACTCTAGGCACTGGGCAATCAAAAGTAGGGCTGGGCTTTAGGGACGGGGCATGTATTTATGTAATTTGGGCTTGTCGCATGCGTTTGGAAATTATGCACTTGAGTGCTATAGCGCTGTTAAAATCCATATATTTACTAGCATTACTAGCAGATATCTAACATGAAATTAAGTTTTTATTATACCTATATACTTATGGGAAACCCCATACGAACTTCCAACCCCCTAATTTTATGGATGTGGGGTGATTAACTAAAAATCCTGAAACACGTATTTAATTGTTTATTACAAAGAGTCCCTATATCAATTTTGAGACCTATAGCATCAATATTTGCGGTAATTTCATACAAACTTCCATCCCCTATTTTAAGGGGTTGGGGGGTTAAATTTCCAACTTTTGGAATTTTTTTGTTGGTTGTCTGCTAATACTAGCTTATATACCAAATTTCAGAAATTAAGTTTTTATTATACCTATATACTTATGGGAAACCCCATACGAACTTCCAACCCCCTAATTTTATGGATGTGGGGTGATTAACTAAAAATCCTGAAACACGTATTTAATTGTTTATTACAAAGAGTCCCTATATCAATTTTGAGACCTCTAGCATCAATATTTGCGGTAATTTCATACAAACTTCCATCCCCTATTTTAAGGGGTTGGGGGGTTAAATTTCCAACTTTTGGAATTTTTTTGTTGGTTGTGTGCTAATACTAGCTTACATACCAAATTTCAGCTTTCTAGGTCTTCAGGAAGTACCTAGGAATTTTGATGATCATCAGTGAGTCAGTCAGTCAGTCAGTCAGTCAGTGACGAAATTTGGGTTTTTTAGACGTCAATAAAATCTAAAGTATAAGACCTATAAAATTGAAACTTTATAGGTTTAATAAGTTCACTGGCGACAACATTTTCCGAGAATTTTGATTATCTGAAATAATTCAGGCCTAAGTTATAAGGGTTTAAAAATACGGCGAAACACTTCGAGAAAAGATAGGTAGTGCCCTCGCGCTTCGCTTGGCTCGTCTTGGCGGGGACACTACCGTGTCCCCAGATGAAACAAACACTTAAAAGCGACATTTCAGTCTCATGCCTCTAAAGTCTAAACACTCGATTCATTGTACCATTAATACAAAAACCTAAATATCAACATTAGAATTTTATAGTAAAGTATTGAAGAAACTAAACCATCACGGTAGAATGGATATTCGGATGACCTCGTTCCTTCTTCTATTGCTTCAGGGTGTCGGTAAAAATAAGATGAGTTGTTTTTGAGTCAAGTCTGTGTCTGTGTTGAATCCTCGTTGGTGCGTTACCGAGGCGATTAAGTATGAAAATGATCGTCTATCGCGGGAGCGCCGCCGCGCATCTCAATGCGGCGCGCGCGCAGGTGTTCGCCCGCGGTTCCGAGAGCTGCTTCCTTCCCCGAACGCCCCCGCCCCGCACCGCCTCATTGTGCCGGCGGCTACAGTGAATGAATATGTATCCACTCTGTTATGACTGCCACTGATTTATAGATTGATCCCGCGTTCCGGTGACCACTGCCCTCTGCCTTGAGCCTAGCACACACCACACTATTGAAAAGCGGATAATCGCACCAAGAATCGATAAGTATCCTATACATCGCAAATTTTTAACAAATAAAACGCTTTTAAAACATGATTTCGTTAGTTCATTTTAGCCGACGGACTCCACAGCTGGACAAAAGTCTTGCCGAGCCGCTTGGATTCCTGCGACTCTCTTGATGTCGTCAGTCAATCTAGTTGGAAGGCTGCTTTCTCCCGTACCTACGCGGTCGCCATTCCAGCACTTTGGATCACCAACGTCCATCGGTTCTACGAGCTATGTGCTCCGCAACATCGCGATAAGCTGAGCTATATCCCAGACAAAACTTTACCCTGAAATCCCAAATATTTTTTTGTCATAATGTACAGTAGATTCATGAGAGATTAATACAATCATAAGTTCGATCACGACGTTCATTAAGGATTCATTAGAAATCGTCAAACAGGCAGGTATGCTAAGAGCGACGGATTTTCCCTTCCCAACACCAACAATGATGCGTCATCACGGGCTGATGGTAATGACCACGCTTCCCAGAGCCCTGCGTGACGCCCATGCACAGCGCTCATTGCCTGCGTATTGACGCTTTAGAAATATCCAATCACAAACAACACTCTAACACGATTTAAGAAGGTTACTATACCTATAATGAATGAATTTTCAAATGACTCATTCATCATTTGAAAATTCATTAATTTTAGGTTAGACATTGTAATTACATTGATAGTATTGGTAAGTATATCAGCTTATGTACGTGTGCTCACAATACATATGTTATTATAATCTGATGAAGGTATTATTTAAAACAAAGTTGTAAATTGTGTCGAGTTTCAGCTGTGCTATTCTACAAAATGAAATAGCTGCCAGACAGCTGCCAACCCGAATATGGCATGCAAAATTGTGCTCTATTACAACTGACAGATTCATAGATGCAGAAATGTACGCTCGTCGCTGTTTTGCAGAATAGCACGGTAGGCCCGTGTTCTCCCGTGTGTGTGTTGTAACGATAAGTTTAGATATTTCATACGTAGGCATATTATGTTAGATAATATTATAAACATTTAGATTTAGATTTTTATCTAATATCTAGGTATCTTTACGAGCTTAAAAACTTATAGGTACAACCCAATAAATAATAACAAAGAATTTATAGATCTCTATCGATTCGTAGATGCAACTGAATATACGTATCAAACATTGTATTAATCATGAATTGAATAATCATAAGATCAATAAGTTGTGTATTTCTAAGCGCCTAGGTCGCAGGTGCGTTCGCCAGCTCGAAGCAAGCGATTGGTATGCTGGAGCGGGCTGTTATTAAATAATTCGGTGGCACTTGTGCACTACATTCAAACTGGCCGCATTAATATTAATATCATAATATTGAAACAAATGTGTTGTTAATCCTTGGGACTACATTATATTCTCAGCGTGACTTAGGAGTTCGGCCGTGAGGAGTTCTCGGTACGAATGTTAGTAGGTATCTTAGAACACATGGTATAATTATTGGGATCCAATGCCTTGTACCTACTACTATTGTTTAAACTAGCATTTAATGATATTGGACTAAATACATGATATTATTCGGAACCAATATAATTTTAAGCAATATCGCACTGCTCGATGAACAACCCCATCTTAAAATAATTTTCTCTACATAGCTTTTTGAAAAGCCTCGACTGGTATTAGTAAAGTGCCGAGTTTCTTGCCAGTTCTTCTCGGTACAAACCTGCATTCCGAACTTGGCGGTAGAGTTTTTGACATTTCATGGGCGCCTATTATTTAGGCCTATGTGAAATAAAGAATTTCATTTCATTTCAATTCCTAGGTACATACCTACTATAAATCATTATAATGACAGTTCTCTGAAATATCAGCAATTCAGATGTTCTGTGCGATGAGCAAAGGAGGTGTGGGTAACGGTAACGTTAACTGTGTCGCTAGTTCAATAGTTTTTTCAAATCTCAAAAAGTTCATAACGCATCTAAATAAGGAGTAGGTGTCGGTAACGATAACACTAATGTTTTTCTCATCTCAAAAAATGCAAAACTTGCTTAAAAAGTTTAAACATCATTTAAAAGACACGTCAGAGTTAAACATTTGGCAGAACCGCCTGCCAAATGTTTAACTGCTGATGTAGTGAGTAACGAGTAATAAACTTACATATATCAATGCAAATAACACTAATGCACTTATCACGTTGCCCCGCTGGTCTAGTGGTGAGAGGGTTCGCCTGTAGATTGCGTGGTCTTGGGCTCCCTCTCAGGAAAGCCCAATACTCGACGTATTGAGCTTTTATATCAAAAAAATTCTTAATACCAGCCCGCATTTAGAATAGGTACGGTGGTGATTCGCCCCCGTAACTTAAGAAGCATGTTAAGCCGTAAGTCTTGCGCTTGAACTCTATCCGATCCTATTGAGCTAAGCTGCTGACCTATTGGATTATGACAGTGATGGAACAGAGAGTGAGTCTACGATGCGCACTTTTTCTTTTACCCCCGCGTAGCTGGTAAATACCTGTGGAGATTAACTACAGGTTTAGATTGGTTTGGGGAACGCAGTATTTCTGGATAATGCACACAATGCAATGCGTCGTATGACATTGCAGTGCAAAGTCCAGAGTATTTGACACGGCAGGCTTATCACTTAACATCAGGATGTACGTCTTCCTCATACTTAATATCTTCAGTATTTTATTTATGCATAAAAATTAAGTGCAATAATAATAAGCAGCAGTAATTCTGTGACTCAGACGGAACCGCTGAGTGCGGTTGTAAATCACGCTCGTTAACCGCGTCTCGTCTGATGGAGCCTTAATTTCCTTTTCGTTCATCAATTTCATACATTAAATGTGACCTGGGTTTGTCTGTCGACTGGTGGGAGACTTCGGCCGCGGCTGATAACCACCTATCTACCTGCGATACTCTGTAGCATTTTATACAGGGTTAACAAGGAAATGCAATTAAATTTTAGACTTCTATTAACGCTCTAGGTAAACGTACCTATTTTTTTAATGTCCAAAAAAAGGAGGGGATAATACTATTATAAGTGGTAAGTCCATACGCCTGTCCATATCAAATGGAGTGCATCCTACGGCTTCGCGTTGCAATATCACGTGACGCATGTACTGCGTTCATCAGCCTGAGGCAGTAGTATCTGATCTTAGGTATCATGTTGGTCAGTACATCTCGAATTGCCTTACCTTAATTTGAAATAGAGTAAACACATTTCTGCTTCAGAGTAGAATTACTAACATTGCCATGGTATACCCGGACGAACTTCGCAAGAAGAGTCCTAAAACCAGTAAAAACTACTTGAAATCGCTAAAAGGAGAGAAATATGTTTCTCCAAGTTTCCGCAAGAAATCTTACAGATTTCCTAGAATAAAAGTTTACTTAGGATAGGTTATCTCTGCATTAAATAATTTGATAGATAAGTTGTACTTACATATTATAGGTAACAGCAAATAAGCTGACGAACCTACCCTTTTAACATTTATTTCACATGTTATGAAAGTATGAATATCATACGTAACGTAAGTACTCGTGTTTGATATGCAAATCACTTACACTTGCAGGCTAATTGTTATGTTCAACAAGATCTTGTTAAAAGATAACCCTCACAAAACACACGCCATTATAACATGAACAGAGCAAGATTAATTTTACCTAAATAAGTTGTTCTTTTGGAAACAGCACAATTAAATAACACTTTTTACATTATTTATCAGTAAGATAGATATTGGTGCCAATTCTGTTGCGCTAAATCTCTTAAACTAAACGAAATTTACGCCTCTTAAAGCAGTGCTTTATTATGATTTTCAAAATGCTACCCATAGAAAAGGATAGTAACTAGGATTTTATAACGCGTAAAATTGTTTCATTTAGACATTTTGTACAACTGCAGAATTAGCATAAATGCGAGTTATTTCTAACCGCTAATATTTCTAGCATAAATAAACGTAAATAATCACAATAAGGTCATATTATACGATCTCTGTCGTTAGAATATTATCTTGTTTAAATAATAAGTATAATGTATTGTGTATACGCACCTATGATATTGGATGTGACCGTTAAAAGTCACTGTATTCCACTTCACTACACTTTCTATTAATTTAACTAATTAATTGGTACTGCAAGAAACAGTTATATACACTTAACAGTAAACCGATGACGCGTCACTACTGACTGATGACTCTCTCTGACGAAGTTCTTAAAAAACTGAGTTCACAACTCGCGCCAAAACTGACCTACGAGGCAGTGGAAATTAGTGTAATGAGGCCAGAGCAGACCCCAGACAAGACAACTATACAGCGCTACATATTATTCCGTATACATCAACTAGTCAAAGATACGAATAATATTATAATGTCTAACATTTGATCAGGAACTTTCAAATTGTCCAGAACTCACTACTCGATTCCTGGCTACTAACCTAAAAATCATTCGTGTGCATCAATGGTTTTTGGATTAATTATTTTTACGGTTTACTTTTGGACAGATACCTAATACTTGGGGTTTTTTTTGGGAACGAAAACATTATTCCGATCAAATACTTTTAAGTACCTATTTATAACTTAATAAACATGCGCCTTCTCATGACAAATTCTCACAAAAAATATTTAAATTAAAAGGAAATTCCTGACGTGTTCATTCATTCTTTTACTGACTGATATCAAATCTTTGAATACAAGAAACTGGGTAAATTTCTCACGGAACCACCTGACCACACCCGGTTAGTATACATGAAATATGTAAAGTATTATAAAGATCAGCAACATTTGTCGCCCGTGTGCGGCGCCGAGGGTGGAGTGAACGCCCCCCCAAGGCCGGGAGTCCGTTACGTGCCCTTTGCGTTGCCCTTCACCTTCCCGCGCCTTTCCTTTCCTTTCTCACGTCAGCTCCTCGCCCTCAGCCCTCAGTCCGCAGCCGCCACCTGAGCTTGGCTCTTTTAATTACTATACCATCACAAATGAACTCGAAAAAGCCGTCGTTATTAACAAAATGGTAATGTAGTTTTTGCTAGACCGCTGAGTTTGATGAGGGCCGCTTTTATTGAGTTTCGTTTATTATCACTTAGTATACCTAAGATAAGTAAGTTTTATTGCAAAATTTTCAAGGAAACATAAGCAAACAGGCGATTACTATTGATTATTAGTGCTTCTCATTTATTTACGATGTTATTTCTAATAGATACAATTTGAATCATTCAAAGATCTCTATTTTAAACTAGCTGTTGCCCGCGGCTCCGCCCGCGTGCAGTTCGTTTTTTTACAAAAATGTTTCCCGTGGAATTTCTTTATTTTTCGATTTCGATTCAATTGTGGAATAAGTTTATATTGAACTAGTAGGGCGCGTGGGAGCGCGGGCCACATGTGGCCCGCGGGCTGTCTTCTCACCTATAAAAGAATCGCCGTCATCTCCATCGCCAATTGGAATCCGATTGGCAATGGGCTAAAAGAATTACCTCGGAGCACGGTCATGGATTTAAAGATAGTTCAGGGCTGTTTGAATAAAAAATACACTGAACCTCATGATGAGGTTCAGTGTATTTTTTATTCAAACAGCCCTTACCTATCTTTAAATCCATGACCGTGCTCCTCAATCATCATCTAAATCGTACACCATCATCTCTTCTCATACTTTTCATAGTTTTTCATAGGCCTTGTCACACTCCATGGAAAAATAAATTCAACCACTTTGATTTTTTTTTCATTCATCCCGTAGACCTTGAGATCCTAATTACGTCTTGCAAAGAAATCATTCTTTTATCTTTTATACTTTCCGAGGTAGAACAACACGAAATTTGTATGGCGGCCATCTTGAATCCGCCATTTTGATTTTTTTTACAGCTAACTGCCAATTGGATGACGTTTCGAGTTACATTTGGTCGAGCACCCCCCACCTATCTTCGATACCCTGGCTGTGCTCTTCACCCGTCTCCGAAATCCTCAATCATCAGCTCTCTCCATATTTTTCTCTAGTTACTCTCCGAAAAACCGCATCACAACCTTGCATAATTACCAACTGTTAGTCTCTTCAACATTCCCCATACATTTTCTATGGAAAAATAAATTCCGCCATTTTGAATTTTTTTTCTATCCATCAAATAGACCTTCGGATCCTGATCACTTCTTGTCGAGAAACCATTCTTCCCTCTTTTATACTTTCCGAGATATTGACGAAATTCAAATGGCCGCCATTTTGAATCCGCCATTTTGATTTTTTTTTCACCTATCTGCCAATTGGATGACATTTCAAATGACATTTGGTCGAGCACCCCCCACCTATCTGCAATACCCTTGGCTGTGCTCTTCACCCGTCTCCAAAATCCTCAATCATCAGCTCTCTCCATATTTTTGTTCTTAATGAATTTTTGCCCTCTATACAACAACGTCCTTCAAAAAAAATTATTTCATACAAAATTGTTCAGGAGAGGTGATCAATGAGTGAATGAATGAATCAGCACAAGCAGCTATATATATAGTAAAGAAACTAATAAAGGCCTCAATGACGAAATACAATGAACCTGAGAAGATCTGTGAAAATATTTACATTTCAATGGACGCTGTGCAATGGATGGAAATAAACAGCTTTTCAGTTTTCGATAAAGCTAGCCGTTAGGACTCTTTCAGCGACGAGTGGACTTTCACAGTGTGCTATGTTGGAGTGTGTGTGTGTGGTGTGCATCGGAATATCAAGAGCGGTGCGGCGGCGGCCGAGCGGAAGAGCCTTATCGCCCGCGCCCAAGAATTTACAATGTAGCCGCCCCCCGCGCCTCACCCCCGCGCTTTCCACCACCCGACCCCCTCGCCGCGCGACACTGGCCCATTTCCCCCAGTGAACAAGACGAGTTTTCGCGTGAAACTCACAGTGTCAGCGCGTCGGTGTGCGTGAAATTTTCTCGCCTGGAAATTCTAATGCGCCGCGCGACTGCGATAAAAAATGAGTGGCGCAGAACCGTGCATACATTACCGACAGAGACGGCGAGCGTCGCGGCGGCAACGCCCCGCTATGTGAGCCGAGCGCACTACCCGCACATTTACATGCCGGCTGAAAGGGAGGCTCCGGCGCGATGTGGACTATTTAACAAGTGTCTCCCTCGCCCCCTCCCGCGCACCCGCACGCTTGAAAATACCGTATTCAATGCGAAGTTTACAGAATTAGGCGCCACCCCGAAGCCTGTAGCTGCCTGTAGCTATCGGTGTCTGTATTTTACACTGCTCGTATAACGAGAGGTAGGGCGGGAATGGAGTTATGACGTTTTCATTTCGATGACGACTGAAGTGTATTTTATGATGGGCGTATCTTTAAACAAAGGGCTGTAGCCACGCTGTAGCGTCATCAAAGATGATTTATATTTTGCACTAAAGTTGTACCATAATCAAAGTACCGACTTACTTTACTGAAGCTGTAAACGAAACTTAAGTCTCTCCAACTACTTTAGTAGATAAAACTTAAAATATTATTCTAATAAGTAGTCTGTTCCCAAGTTCGTTTTACTATTATAGCTACAATGAAATAAAGGTAGGTATCTTACAGCCCAGAGATCTTTTACAATTATATTATCATGTACAGGAATAGATACGAACATAGATAGGCATCTATTTTTTACCCATCGTTTTCCCCTAACAGGGTCGGTGTTAGAAGTAATAGAATTAAATGGTTTAGCGTGCGGTGTAACGCGGGGGCTAATTGTAAGTAAATAGATACTATGTTAATGCGCAGTTGTCACGCGGCGCTGTCACCCGCAGCCAGTTAATTATTACTGAAGGGTTCAACGCAGCAGGAGTCGGTGACACGCGCTAGTCAACGCGCGGAATCTAATGCCTCTAATGCGCCGGGAGGTAGTGGGCCGGATACGGGAAGCAGTTAAACATTAAACATAATCTACTACAGGATCCCTATAATCACTAGCAAAAAATTTGAGTGTTTCGGTCATACTAAAGAAGCCTCACTATGTTCAGTATATTATTCAGCGACAGTGGAAAGCAATAGGTACACAGTATCGCTTCGCAAAAATTCACCGTAAAATATCTAACACTATCTGTGGTATCTATCCAAGTGGACTATGCAAACCAGTCACTGCCGCCCGGTCAAAACATATCTTACACGAAAAGTTGTCTTCGGTCAAGAAATTAAAATGTTCATGAATTAATGTAAATGTAGATGACTTACAATCGCATGTTCAGAGTAAAAAACCGGCCAAGTGCGAGTCGGACTCGCGCACCGAGGGTTCCATACCATAAAAGAAGTAAAACATTGAAAGAATCACTTTTGTTCGAGGTACTTTTGTTTGCAAACCGCAAACGTAACTTTGTTTTTGGCGGATTATTGTTATTATCAAAAAAAGTATATTAGTCAGCGAGTTGATTTTATTTTTCTTGTAAAATATACGTTAACTTCTATTGATCATAATTATTTCAGATTTTTTGATTGGTAAACTTCGGAGATAAGGGGGGGAACGGTATTTTTTCGACAGTTTGCCCAATAAATCAAAAACTATCAGGTATAAAAATAAATAAAAATTAGTTTCAGAATACACAAGTAACGCCCTTTCATATGATACCCCACTCAATATTGTTATCTCATTTTGAAATTTTGTCGACCCGGTTTTTCCCCCTTTTTAAATAAAAATAAAAACAATTTTCAAATTTTTACGATTGTTATGACGTCGGGTCACTATTACCTATAAATATTCTAAATTTCAAGTCGATAGCTTGAATAGTTACTGAAATAATCGAGTGTGACAGGCGAACGGACGGACGGACGGACGGAGAAAGTCTCACCATAAGGGTTCCATTTTTACCAAATTGGTATGGAACCCTAATTACCAAATTGGAACCCTAAAAAGGATATATCCAGAATCTGTTCGTTGGTTAAATGTAAAGGATTGTACGCGTATTGTTTGCATTTATTTACTTCAGACGAAATGAGGATAATATCTCGTGAGGGTAAAGTAAAAGGCACATGAAAGATCACGCGGAAGGTCGCCCATCCGATGGACTGACCAATTTAAAGCTGATGGTGGCCTACCATGAGTGACCAGGATCACGACAAGCAGGAACAAGTCGCTTATTCTCGTGAGGAGAATACTTGACAACTGCTTTATACAGCGTTTCCTCATCAGATGACCATGACTGCGAAATGACGATGAAAATGACGGTGGTAAGATAGTGTATCAAAGATCCCCGTCGGCTCTGCGGCTACGCGTGCGGCTCGTTCAGGTGATAGAACGCAGTGTTCGTCGCTTGCGATAAAAAACCGCGCGACACGGGGCTCGCGCGTTTTTTGCGCGCTCGCTGGTTGCTCTAATGGTTTTTGCGTCTAACACCTGCGGCAACTCATGCGCTTCATTGATGACCCACTGCCGGTGACTACTACACACTAGTGACACACGAACGTAATACATCCTTACACTATGTATCCCGAAATATACCAATACTTAAAATCAACCAAACAACCAAATAGATCGATAGATAGAGCTGTGTAGATCTAGCTTGCGCTAACGAGTTTCTCATACCAAATCATATAGTTGATTGCAAGCTTATATCTAGATACAATAAACGGAAGATGCAATATACGAGTAGGTATAAGTGACTAGGGTGTATGAATCTTTCATTTAAGAGTTTAGACGTAGGATTTTCATTATTTCGGGGTTTTCGTGATGAAAAAATCCATTTTCTTTTGCCTAACCCCACTGTACATATTCCGCTATACCATTCAAGAAGAAACTTTGTTTCAAAAATCTAAAATTCTTGTGAGTATGGTACAAATAAATTGCTGTTATAAAATTAAAAACATAAGTATATTTTTGATAGAGCAAGTGTTGCGTTTTTTGCCCATCATCCCGAGAGTAAAACAGTTTTGTGAACATTTTTGTTTTCATTTTATTTTAATCTTAATAGCTCTATGGTGGATTGTCTCAATGCATGGAGCATCAAAAATCTTGGCAGCATGTCAATATCGTTTGTAATTATTGCGCTTGTTTTTCACAGCGCGGCGGCGAGTCCCGCTCGTGGCTGCAGTACCCGGCGTCGCGCCTGCAGCGACTCCTGCGCAGCGCGTGCCCGCCGCACCCGCCGCGTCGGCACGGTGAGCACTTACACTAACGAGTCCCGCTCGTGGCTGCAGTACCCGGCGTCGCGCCTGCAGCGACTCCTGCGCAGCGCGTGCCCGCCGCACCCGCCGCGTCGGCACGGTGAGCACTTACACTAACGAGTCCCGCTCGTGGCTGCAGTACCCGGCGTCGCGCCTGCAGCGACTCCTGCGCAGCGCGTGCCCGCCGCACCCGCCGCGTCGGCACGGTGAGCACTTACACTAACGAGTCCCGCTCGTGGCTGCAGTACCCGGCGTCGCGCCTGCAGCGACTCCTGCGCAGCGCGTGCCCGCCGCACCCGCCGCATCGGCACGGTGAGCACTTTCACTAACGAGTCCCGCTCGTGGCTGCAGTACCCGGCGTCGCGCCTGCAGCGACTCCTGCGCAGCGCGTGCCCGCCGCACCCGCCGCATCGGCACGGTGAGCACTTTCACTAACGAGTCCCGCTCGTGGCTGCAGTACCCGGCGTCGCGCCTGCAGCGACTCCTGCGCAGCGCGTGCCCGCCGCACCCGCCGCGTCGGCACGGTGAGCACTTACACTAACGAGTCCCGCTCGTGGCTGCAGTACCCGGCGTCGCGCCTGCAGCGACTCCTGCGCAGCGCGTGCCCGCCGCACCCGCCGCATCGGCACGGTGAGCACTTTCACTAACGAGTCCCGCTCGTGGCTGCAGTACCCGGCGTCGCGCCTGCAGCGACTCCTGCGCAGCGCGTGCCCGCCGCACCCGCCGCATCGGCACGGTGAGCACTTTCACTAACGAGTCCCGCTCGTGGCTGCAGTACCCGGCGTCGCGCCTGCAGCGACTCCTGCGCAGCGCGTGCCCGCCGCACCCGCCGCATCGGCACGGTGAGCACTTTCACTAACGAGTCCCGCTCGTGGCTGCAGTACCCGGCGTCGCGCCTGCAGCGACTCCTGCGCAGCGCGTGCCCGCCGCACCCGCCGCATCGGCACGGTGAGCACTTCCACTAACGAGTCCCGCTCGTGGCTGCAGTACCCGGCGTCGCGCCTGCAGCGACTCCTGCGCAGCGCGTGCCCGCCGCACCCGCCGCGTCGGCACGGTGAGCACTTACACTAACGAGTCCCGCTCGTGGCTGCAGTACCCGGCGTCGCGCCTGCAGCGACTCCTGCGCAGCGCGTGCCCGCCGCACCCGCCGCATCGGCACGGTGAGCACTTTCACTAACGAGTCCCGCTCGTGGCTGCAGTACCCGGCGTCGCGCCTGCAGCGACTCCTGCGCAGCGCGTGCCCGCCGCACCCGCCGCGTCGGCACGGTGAGCACTTACACTAACGAGTCCCGCTCGTGGCTGCAGTACCCGGCGTCGCGCCTGCAGCGACTCCTGCGCAGCGCGTGCCCGCCGCACCCGCCGCATCGGCACGGTGAGCACTTTCACTAACGAGTCCCGCTCGTGGCTGCAGTACCCGGCGTCGCGCCTGCAGCGACTCCTGCGCAGCGCGTGCCCGCCGCACCCGCCGCATCGGCACGGTGAGCACTTCCACTAACGAGTCCCGCTCGTGGCTGCAGTACCCGGCGTCGCGCCTGCAGCGACTCCTGCGCAGCGCGTGCCCGCCGCACCCGCCGCATCGGCACGGTGAGCACTTCCACTAACGAGTCCCGCTCGTGGCGGCAGTACCCGGCGTCGCGCCTGCAGCGACTCCTGCGCAGCGCGTGCCCGCCGCACCCGCCGCATCGGCACGGTGAGCACTTCCACTAACGAGTCCCGCTCGTGGCTGCAGTACCCGGCGTCGCGCCTGCAGCGACTCCTGCGCAGCGCGTGCCCGCCGCACCCGCCGCATCGGCACGGTGAGCACTTCCACTAACGAGTCCCGCTCGTGGCTGCAGTACCCGGCGTCGCGCCTGCAGCGACTCCTGCGCAGCGCGTGCCCGCCGCACCCGCCGCATCGGCACGGTGAGCACTTCCACTAACGAGTCCCGCTCGTGGCTGCAGTACCCGGCGTCGCGCCTGCAGCGACTCCTGCGCAGCGCGTGCCCGCCGCACCCGCCGCGTCGGCACGGTGAGCACTTCCACTATATTATTATAGCTACGTTATATTTTTGCAGCCCGCCTGCCTGTATCGGGCTGGAGTGGAGGGTGTACGCTTTGAATTATTTTTAGGTATATATAGGATAACTGAGCTCTCTCATTAGAGAGAGTGAACAGTCATACCAACAATTTTCCTATTTCAGATTCTTGACCTTGAAACGAAAATAATTGGTCAAATGCGATTCGGGCTTGCGCATTGAGGGTTCTGTTTTACCCAAGACCAATTGAAATATTTATTTAATTCAATTTTTTTGTATTAGTTATAGTGGCAACATAAATACATTATCTGTGAAAATTTCAAATCTGTAGCTACCACGTTTCAAGAGATAGAGCCTGGTGACAGATGGACGGATGGACGGACGGCGAAGCCTTAGTAATAGGGCCCCGTTTTACCCAAAGATAGGTACCTACCAGTAACAAATATTTTGTAATAATTTATCTTTGTATACACATAAGTCATTATACAAATTGCAGATACACATTGTCGTGATTCGAATTGTTGATTGTTTCGGGCTGTCAATATCTATATCAAAAATCATGTGTCAATATAAATGGACGCTAGTAAAACTGCTAAAATATGTCGATAATACCACAGCTATGTGTTAATTCTTCTAAGCGTACGTTGTTAGGTACACTGGGAACGTTACATAATACATACAAACATACATTTAATATGTGTCAAAGTAACAAATTGTGACACGTAAGATCCGGAGTTTTAAGCGTTTTATGTCAAGAAAATCGGTTTTCAATGCACAAGGAGGAGGACTAAATGAAATGTGTTACACGTTACGTTTTTAATAAACGGAGAAAACTTCATCAAAACTATCGAAATCCTAATTTGCTTGGCAGTACTGCTACCAACCAAGGAATAACTTTAATACTGACTGCCAACTGTAAAACAAATAAGAGTAAAATAAAAATTTACAAACCATTTGTGGGTTAATAAATTGATAAGTTAATAATGCCTCTTATTACTGTATTGTCATCAGAACTAATGTTGATACTAACCTAAACTCAGATTTATTTGCATCAAAAGTAACTAACAATGAATACCGCCGCTGACACATAAGAACTTTAACTTATATCCCGCAAAAGAAGTTTTTTATTCATACATCGTACCTACATAATAGCTTTATTATTGAAAATTTTGCTACTTAAACGAGTACTGCTCTATCAACATTTAACGTTCTATAAAACAAACGGTTGAGGGTGTTACATTGCCCCTATAGCTATACTTCAATTTGATTAATTGATTGTAATCAATGAATGTAACGTAAGAGATGTGTATCTAGTCGGAGATAGACTGCAGAGTGGTCGCGCTCGGGGCATGGGCTCTCTCGTGTGGTATCGCACCTTTGCGCGGGTGTGTTGTACGGGGTTGATGTGTGCACCCTCAAACCAGGGGCACCGGGACATTCGGGACACATTGCCGTGCCACTGGACATCGCATCTGACGCTTCTACATCGATATTGGTACCTATATGACTATAATACTGGAAACGGCAAGTCTTATTAGATTTTTGTCAGTAGACGCTTTTTTGAATAGCAAAATCATAAACAAAATGAGTTATTCTTTTACATAGGCCTAAATAATATCACTTATGACATGATAGACTCTATGCTGATACGTTCAGAAAACTATTCTGTACTCGAAAAAAACTACATAAACTGTAAACTTGAAACTTGCTCTTTCAAAAAACTGAGTTTACACAATTTTGTTATAAATCAGTGAGAACAATAGCGAAAGTTGGCCTTTAACTCCTTAAGTTGTTAATATTTTTCGCAGAGTCAATCTGGTAAGATATGCAAATTAGAAGGCAAACATTCTTTTATTTTATTTGGACGAGTCAGACATTTTTTTCATAACGTCAATCCTTCCAAATTAGGGTTGAAAGATTTCGAAGTTAGCAAAATGAATTATTATTGGCCACGTCTCAATCTCTAGGCTTTATAAAGCTTTTTCGAATAAAACTATGCAATTAAATTAGTAAAGAACTACACGAGAACTACGCTCAGTTTAGCTATTCCATCATCTCAATATCTGTGCGCATAATTTCGGTTGAGCTATAAATCTGCATCTCTGCGGGAGGCTGGGGTGCGGGGGTGCGGGGGTGGTCGGCGGCCAGGTGCGGGGGCGGCAGATGTCGCGTGACGTCACTGACCCATATCTCACGCGCTTTTCTGCCAAAACAACCTCTATTAGCGGCGGCGAAGGTGGCACGAGGTCGCGACGGAGTGTTGGCACGCGCGGGACCGGGTCAAGCGCTGCCGGCACACAATGCGTTGCTGCACCAGGCACGAGCATTAGCTACAATAGCCGTTGTTATTAGAGCTATGCCTTTTCACACTGTGACAAAAGTGAGGCACTCTCTATTGATTTATTTTTGAATATCATCTGTATTACCACAAATAAAGCGTCACTACCCACTGATTTGTTTTTGAAATGTTCAGTATGATACCTATATCTTTGCCATTACAAAGTTCTGATGGATTCCTTAAGAGGATTTATTGAATTTATTTTTGTCTTTGTCACTCTCACGGATAAGTTGATGGGTGCGACATGCAGCGTCGCGGAATAATATAACAGAAAAACGACCTTTTACGTAATTTCTCTAAAACTAAGCCAGTTATAAAAAATCTGTTTCTCAACGTTTCTAGATATTATTATTACCGCCACATTAAAACAAAAATTACAATTACACTCATTGTACTTTCGAAAACAAAGAAGAAAAACTGAGATTTTGGAGCAACTTTTGGGAGAACTTTCTATCGAGAAAATTTTTAAGATACTAAGCCGTGCAAACCTGTGATTGCCACAACGCGTTTTGTATTAGGTAAATTTATTATTAGGTAACATTAGGCAACAATAAGCGTAACTTAGGAAGGTTGCTTTGGTTTACGTTATTATTATCTATCAGAAGTGGATCACTCAATATCTGGGTTGTTCCCTAGGGCCAAAAATGGCAAGTAACTACAGTTGAATTTATCATCTATACTGCAAGTAAACATAGATATTCGCTATTTAAAACTTATGTTAACTAACAGTTGTTTTTAATATCTTTTTAGGGACAAATTAAAATGACTACCACTCTTTAGAGAAATGACGTAACCGAGGCTGGGGTAAACGAACGCAGGTTTTTTGTCACTTTTTTACCGGTAATTTATTTATTTTTAAAATAGACTCGTTTTTGGTACCCGGTACACAATAGAGCCTTTATCTGCTGTTCCTTTCGAAGTGATTTGTAACCATTTCAAATTATATTAGGCAATGCTGTTTATTATTGAAAAGTGGCAGTGATTTTTTAGTCTTTGTTGAAAAACGTAACGCATTTTTACTTTGCACAGAGTCAGATTGAATTAATTATTACGTAAGTTAAAGGAGAATGACCAAAGGTGGTATCAAGTTTTCTCATGAACCAAAATAGTCTAGGAAAATAAAATAGTGTTTTTTGAAAACCATAGGCACTAGGAATTTGTTTCTAATATTCGGAATTTAATTTTGCATACAAAAAGTTACTTACTTTTTAACCGACTTCAAAAAAAGGAGGAGGTTCTCAATTCGTCGGAATCTTTTTTTTTTTTTTTTTTTTTTTTTCTATGTATGTTCACCGATTACTCGAAGACACGTGGACCGATTTGAGAAATTCTTTTTTTGTTTAAGAGGGTTTTGTTTCCAGATGGTCCCATTTTAATCAGGTCAGGATCTGATGATGGGATCCTGGAGAAATCGAGGGAACTCTTCAAATTTTATATGGACACATGAAACTATTTGAGTATTATTAAAAAGAGTAATATTTTCCAAGTTGTCCTATGGTCATCAAGTCAGGATCTGATCATGGGATCTTGGTGAAATCGAGGGAACTCTTCAAATTTTGCTAGTATACTTAAAGCGAGTTGGGTATTTTTATAGTTACTGGTGCATATGCTAGCAGATACTTATTTGATGACTAAAATCATTAAGTCAGGGTCTGATGATGGGATCTTGGTGAAATCGAGGGAACTCTTCAAATTTTGCTAGTATACTTGAAGCGAGTTGGGTATTTTTTATAGTTAATGGTGCACTTGCTAGCAGATACTGATTTGATGACTAAAGTCATCAAGTCAGGGTCTGATGATGGGATCTTGGTGAATTTGAGGTATCTCTTCAGATTTTATGAACACACCTCAAGCAATTTGGGTATTTTTACAACGCCTTGTGCATTTTATTGTTTTCCACTAAAAAGTATAAAATAAAAATGGGAAATGCTTTCCAAAAAACCAACTTCAAATGCCACTACAAAGAGTGAAATAATTTTTATTTAAATTTTAGGTACCTACACCAATTCGAAGTCGGGCGATTGTCTATGACTTCGTCATTTCTTCGCACATCAAGTAAGTAAGAAGGACTATTAGGGATTGTATGAAACATTGCCCGACTTCGAATTGGTGTAGGTACCTAAAATTTAAATAAAAATTATTTCACTCTTTGTAGTGGCATTTGAGTTGGTTTTTTGGAAAGCATTTCCCATTTTTTCGATGCTCATTTCGTGTTACACTGATTTTACAAAGAAGTACAACTTGTCTGCTTGCCTATAACTTTAGAATCCGGATGGTTATCATTGTAGGAGTTAATGTGGAGACCGTAGTCTATTAAAAATACAGTTTGGGATTGATTTAGCTTGATAAGAGATACCATACATCCATGGTCATTATCCTTTAGAAAAAATATTTTCTTGGTTAGGGATTTTTAAATTTCGTTATGACTTTACTTTCTGTTAATATAAGGCAAAGTAGTCTCATTTATAGACTATTTAGTTCCATTGTTTTGATTTTTTTTTTAACACGAAAAGATATAAGTTTTATTGAAAACTTGAATGGGAATTCAATAAAAAAATAGCAATAAGTAGGTATTTATTCCGTTGTTCCAATAAACTTTAAATCCATATTTAATTAATTGTTTGCTTTGACTCCTGTTTAACATTTTACAGACGACACAAAACGGGGTTTGTATACCGATTACACTGACATTGATGGTATTTATAGATACACGTAATTTATGAATGTCTCTACCTCGTTGGCGTAAATTCAGCCTGTCAGTAAACACGCAAGTAATTGTTGAGAATTCCGTTAGTCAAGTCAAGTCAAAATATGTTTATTTCACATAGGCCTAACATACAGGCTCTCGCGAACGTCGGCATGACATTTCTGCATAATAATGGTGATAACTACAAGTCGACTTAAAACTAAGTTTACGAGGGTTCCAAACGCGCCCTGCCGCTGAGAAGAAGCCCACAACAAACTCCGCCGGGTTTTTTTTATGTTATCACCATTTAACAAAATAAGTATAAATACTAAAAAAAGGCTAGCAACGACAACAGAGCAATCTACCACTTATCAGTCAATTCCAAGGGTTTGTGTCGCTAATATAGTCCTTAATATTGTAATATGCCTTTTGAATGAGTTTAGGCTTGACAAACCCTTTGAATTTACTAAGTGACATTTCAGATACATGAAATGGTAACTTATTATAAAATCTTATACAGTTGCATGCAAATGATTTGCTAATTTTAGATAATCTTGTGCTGTTTAACACGAGCTTATGCTTGTTCCTGAGATTAATGGTATTCAGGTCACATTTCTTAGTAAACTTATTAATATTCTTATGTACATAAATTATATTTTCATAAATATATTGACTATGTATCGTCATAATATTAAATTCTTTAAATTTATCTCTGAGGGATTCTCTTGGACCCATTCTATAAATAGCACGAACAGCCCTCTTCTGCAGCACAAATATCGTATCAATGTCAGCAGCATTACCCCATAACAATAAACCATATGACATAATGCTGTGAAAATAACTAAAATACACCAGTCTAGCAGTCTGAATATCGGTCAGCTGCCGAATCTTTTTAACCGCGTATGCAGCAGAACTAAGTCTGTTCGACAGATTAGTTATATGAGGGCCCCATTGAAGTTTGGCATCCAACGTTATTCCTAGGAATATGGTTGCATCTACTAGTTCCAGTTCCTCATTGTTAAGTAGTACAGTCGTTTTGACCTGTTTAACATTAGGTAGAGTAAATTTAATGCACTTGGTCTTTTTACTATTTAGAAGTAAATTATTAGCCTCAAACCACTGTACCACTTTATTGAGAGAGTTGTTTACATCGTCAAAATTAGTTTTATGTCGATTAATTTTAAATACAAGTGATGTATCATCAGCAAACAATACTATCTCATGATTGTCCTTAGTAATATAAGGAAGGTCATTGATGTATATGAGGAACAGGAATGGTCCCAATATGGACCCTTGAGGAACTCCCATTTTCACACTCGACCCACAGGATCGCTTTCCATTAACTTCTACTTTCTGAATCCGATCACTTAAATAGGAGCTCATCAACTCTAGAGCTGCACCTTTGATACCATAGTGGAGTAGTTTACTGACTAATGTTTCATGCTGAACACAATCAAACGCCTTAGATAAATCACAGAAAACGCCAAGTGCGTCACGTGATTCCTCCCAGGCTTCAAATATGTTTTTTATTAACTCGACACCAGCATCGGTTGTCGAGCGACCCCGTGTAAAGCCAAACTGTTTGTTGTGTAATAAATCATTCTTCTGAAAGAAGAAAAGTAATTGATTTAATATGAGCTTTTCAAAAATTTTACTAAATATTGGTAGTACAGATATTGGTCTAAAGTTGGTGGGGTCACTGGTACTACCTGATTTGAACAGGATTTACATTTACAGGATTGTTTACATCTACAAACTACATTTGTTGTCCACAGGAAGTGGTGACATTTCACATTTGAATACTTGTCTTTATCACATGGAATAAAAGATTTTTTTTTCCAAAAGAAATATTTAAAAAAAAATTTGAGCCGAAGATCGAACCAACTAACACTATAAGAATAAATATGGCTTTTAGCTGGTTCACTTCACTTGAATAGATAGATAGAGGTTACCTAACATAGGTTTAAAATGTCTCTATTAAACGTTTTACCTACTCGTATATAAGGTATATTACTATTAAAGAAGACGACAAAAATTTGTAGCTATGATTGTTGGTGCGAGTCGGTTTCAGAAGTCTTAATTTAGCGCATCTAAAAATAATAATTTTACAAGACATTTTTTTAAATGTCTTGTAAAATTATTATTTTTAGATATGACACATCAACCACTACATTTTTCTAGCATTCAACTATCTTCTTAATAAGATTTTTTCTCAACAGGTAAGTAGCAATACATTTAAAGTTTTATGGTCAAAATCAGGTAATTTAATCCTTTTCCTTGGGCATCAGATTGGTGAAAAAAAAATTGAAACTAGTCCTGTAGGTGCACATTTAATTTTAAGCATTCACAAATACATATATTATTATTGACTTGTCAGAGTGTATCAAACTGTTTTATATTTGTGGAAAACTCTTGTACCTACAGTCACTTTAAATTGACTACCTATTAAGTACTATTATACTGTGTTTACATACCTAAAATAAAGTCAACCTATCTTCATATGCACGAAATAAAATTTAACATAACAAGGGCTTTCGTTTATTGAGTTTTATTATTTCTTTTGCTTGTTGGTTTTCTTTTAGATATTTACGAAGTTGTTTACTTTTCTTTTTAACCGACTTCAAAAAAAGGAGGAGGTTCTCAATTCGTCGGAATCTTTTTTTTTTTTTTTCTATGTATGTTCACCGATTACTCGATGACGCGTGGACCGATTTGGAAAATTCTTTTTTTGTTTAAGAGGTTTTATTTCCAGGTAGTCCCATTTTAATCAGGTCAGGATCTGATGATGGGATCCTGGAGAAATCGAGGGAACTCTTCAAATTTTATATGGACACATGAAACTATTTGAGCATTATTAGAAAGAGTCATATTTTCCAAGTTGTCCTATGGTCATCAGGTCAGGATCTGATCATGGAATCATGGTGAAATCGAGGGAACTCTTCAAATTTTGCTAGTATACTTAAAGCGAGTTGGGTATTTTTTATAGTTACTGGTGCATATGCTAACAGATACTGATTTGATGACTAAAGTCATCAAGTCAGGGGGTCTGATGATGGGATCTTGGTGAATTCGAGGGAACTCTTCAAATTTTGCTAGTATACTTGAAGCGAGTTGGGTATTTTTTATAGTTACTAGCATAGCATTTGCTAGCAGATACTGATTTGATGACTAAAGTCATCAAGTCAGGGTTTGATGATAGGATCTTGGTGAATTTTAGGTATCTCTTCAGAGTTTATGAACACACCTCAAGCGATTTGGGTATTTTTACAACGCCTTGTGCATTTTATTGTTTTCTACTAAAAAGTTTAAAATAAAAATGGGAAATGCTTTCCAAAAAACCAACTTCAAATGCCACTACAAAGAGTGAAATAATTTTTATTTAAATTTTAGGTACCTACACCAATTCGAAGTCGGGCGATTGCCTATGACTTCGTCATTTCTTCGCACATCAAGTAAGTTAGGGATTGTATGAAACATTGCCCGACTTCGAATTGGTGTAGGTACCTAAAATTTAAATAAAAATTATTTCACTCTTTGTAGTGGTATTTGAAGTTGGTTTTTTGGAAAGCATTTCCCATTTTTATTTCTATTAAACTCCGATCGAACAACAACAGGGACCTAACTAAATAATGAAAACACGAATACTATAAATTATTACCGATGAGGTTCAAATAATATGACTATAATAGTAATTATTTTGAATGATTATGTACCAAAGTAATAATATTAAACATTCAATAGGTTAACGCAAGTGTTAAAAAATAATTTGCGACGTTTTTACCTAACTCTAATACAATAACAATTAATTTTCATTCACTGCAGGCAAAGAATAATATTAGTATAAATCATTTTATCGATAAAACCTATCCAACTAGGTATCGATTGTTGTTAGGTATCTATTTATATCGGCTGTTGTCTATTGCTACCTTGTAAGTAGTAATAGGTAGTCGTGAATGATCGGTGCAAAAACAAGGAGCTGCAATTCAAAATTAATTGTAGAAGCGTTAAGTTATGTACTTTTCAATAATTTTATAAATTGGATTCAAATTGGATACACGATGAAGGCTATACAAATTAAATTCAAATGATTGATTAAATAATTCCAAGTTTTGCAAGATTTTCTTCACCATCTGGATTATGATTGTTATTTCATAGGTGGGTGTTATTTATTAATCACATAAGTTTATTAGGATAGGTACTTAATTACAAATATAAGTCTTAAATTATATACCTACCTACGCAACTAATCTGTTGGCAAAAATACATAGGTACAATATGTTTAAGAACATGCCTGCCTATACTCATAATTATCTAAAACCCGGTAGTAGATAATTGGATATTACTCAATTTTACACCTGGGGTTGAATTTTCAAAAATCCTTTTTTAACGGATGCCTATTTGCCAACATCATGATAGCTATCAGCTGTCATCTGTGTGCCAGTTCTATTTAGAACGATCCAACCAGTTTCTTTTGACCTGTGCATTCTCGTGCATCAGTCAGTTAATCATCATTTTTGATGCTTTTACAATTTACAAATAAGTATATTGCCTATTACAATTTACCTAAGACTCTTGCTTCGGACCGTCTTTTCATCTACTACCTAAGTACCTACCTTCCCATTAGTAAAGTAGGTAATTTTACTGCTGTAGGTACACTAAGCAGTTGCATTTTTTACTATCGTCATCAGATATTTTAATGCGATCATAATATTTTAATGAATTTTATTAATATTTGAGAAGTGTTAACATCAAAGGAGCCGTCTTATTTAAAGAATGTTTTAACTTATTAATTATTTGTTTAAGTAGTCAGCTGTTATAGCACTCAAATGAACTGAGCATCATTTATCGAGAAATGGTTGGTTTAAAAAAATATGAAATGTAAGTCAGATGCAGTAGTGCGTTCCATAATTTACTCCGAAGTAAGAGTCCTACCAACAGTAAAATATTTTCGAGGTCTTATAATATAATAAGGTAACGTTTTGTGTTGAGTGTAAAAATATTTTTACCTATACCTACTTATACCTACTTTATTATACCTAGATAATTATAATATTTTATTGAAGTTTTAATAATAACTGCTTGAAAAGATTTTGAAGACTTTGTTTCTTAACGTTAGATGACCGTGTGACTACACTCACGAGCCCATGAATGCTTGTTTGGGTGACGATAACATATCGCCTCGTTGAGTAGAGCGTGATTATCCAGAGCTTTGGTCGCGAGCGCGCCAAGGTCAACGACCCGCGTCCTGCCAGCGCAGCCTGCGTCCACACGTCGAGTGTCTACGCAGATTTGCTCTACGAAGCTACGCGCTACGATACTACTCAAATCATTCAAATAGACCAAACTGATTACTTCTATTTACATTGAAATATGAGTAGGTAGGTAGTAGGTTAGGTACTTATAATTGTGATGATTATACCTACTTGTGACATAAATAGAAGTGAATAAATTAAAACAAATGTTAATAAAAGCAAAACTAATAAGACTTCTTATGCGGGATTTTTTTCGTTTTATAGAGTCATCGTAAACAATGTTGATTCAAGCACCACTCTGCAGCAATGAGTTTCTTTTATCAGCAGAACGTATTATAGCCATTCGACTGAGGTAGTACCTAAGCGGTGAGTCGTTACCTCCCGAGTGCTGCGAGTCCCGGCGTGCTGTGCCCGTCCCGGAGCGCGCGGCGGGGCGCGGGCCGTATGTAAAGCGGCTCGGAAAATCCATAACGGGCCGCGGAAAACCCTTTTAATATACGGCACGTAAATAAGCCGCGCGGGGCGGCGCGCGCGGGGCGCGGGCGGCGCGCGCGGCGCCATTGGCCGGCGCGGGCCCGCCCCCGCGCGCGCCTGAAAAAACCTCGGAAAAAAGCGTTTAGCGCGCGGCAGTGCCTCACGGACGCGCTCGGTGGGCGGACGTCGTTCGCGATAGAGAGACGGCGCGACCCACGACCGGCGGCCGCGGCCGCGCCATGCCCGCGCTGGCCCTGCGCGACCAGCCGCTCGACTGCTCCATGCGCCTGCGCGAGCCCCCGGCCTGGCCGCCGCGCGCCCACGACCACGGTCAGTGCCGGCACGCGCCGCCAGCGCCGCGCCTTGCGGACCCTGTGTCGGTAGGCCTATTCGTGCCTGTGTGTATTGCAGTGTTGTTCCGTACCTCCCGTTGTCCGTTACCCCTCGCGTACCCTCACGATGCGCCGAGCGAGTGAGTACTTAGAGTAATAATATTATGTTTACGCGTTCCCTTCGTCCGGCGCCGGCCGGAGCCCGCGCGCAGATGTGTACGAACCTGAAGATAAACGACTTAACCCGGTGACCCTCGTGAAATATGACGTGCGCGATATTAGGCGGCGTGTACCCTTCCGCGCAACCCTTACCTTCTGTTGACACACACGCATTATGTCAACGAGTCGCGAGCGGCGGCAGGTTGCAGCTCCCCTCGGAAAGGTCGTGTTAAATGTCTCTACAAAACGTCTCCGGTGACACGCCCCGCGCGCCACGCGACACGCGTGACACGCGACGTGACAGGTACCTGCCCTGCGCTTGCGATAGGGTTAACAATTAGCAGGTGACGCGGGCTCTGATTTTTTCATTTTCTGGGTATGTTGATTTTCGTTGAATAGGCGTAATACAATAAAACATCAGTGATTTTAAGCATACTCGTCACAATTAACCTATGCCTACTTTAAAGGCCATTCAATGCAAATGCCTTTAATTACCTAATTGAAAATGAGCACTTTTGACATAGACCAATAAGTATTTATAAAACGTGCAAAACTAATAATAATAATAAATAATTTATTTGATTAAAACACGTAAATACATTAACAAAAACCTTTTTCACAATAAGTACAGCTAAAATTGTGTTCTACGAAGTTTATAAGGTTAGAAAGGTATAAGAAGTTAGTAAGATAGGTTAAATTAGATAGGTACAAATAATTACAAACATCCATTACATTTAGTACTCATAAGTTTATTAAAAAAAATGTGTCATATCGCGCAAATTCCAACCCCACATAACCGTTTTAAAATGTGATTTTTGAACGATATTTAACACTCACTATACTTACCAATAATCATTTTAACCAAAATCATTAACCAACTAATTCATTTTTAATAAAAATTAACTTTAGTAAATAGGTACCTACTTAAGTTAGAAGTTACCTATTTAAAATTTGAACAATACTTCGACCCTAGAACTGTTGTGATAAGTAGCAGAGAGGTCGACCCTAATCTAGTTTTTTATCGCGGCTCCGAGCGCGGGGTCAGCACTCAGCACTCGGGGAGGGCCAGGGAGGGAATCATTCAATTTGTGTAGTAGTGGCAATAATGCGAGGCGAGTGCGACAGACTCCGATAACATCGCCCCGAGCCGCGCCACCGCCACTGAGCCATAGGGGTGCTCCCGTTGGAACTGACAGCAGGTTGTATACAACATTATACCTACCGATGTCTTACTTGTTGCCCATTCTGAGGAAGCTAACCGCTTATTTGAGACTAGGTTTAATTTAATTTAGCATTTGCCTGCGACTCTACCGCATATTTTTCTGCTTTTTGTTGGACTCGCGAAAAACCATAATAGATTTATTCGGGATTATAATGAACCTGTGTTCACCCAGATTTTGAACTATCTTCATTCTAAATTTCTGTAATTTCAGTAGTTGTGGAATACCTAAAGGAGTGCCGAACATGCACTCTCACCTCTATGAATTATTATTTTTCGCTTCCTAATCAAAATATCTTAATAATTTATCGTATTTGTTGAATAAATTACAGTAAGATAACAATTTATCGTGTTCAATATAAATAGAATGATAAATTATAATCATGAATACCTAATTACTTTAATCAATCAATCAAAAGTTTAACATTATATTTTGAGTATTTTACATTTTAATCTTATGTGATTATCGTTTGGCAAAATTAAATACATGTTAGGCAAAAAAATGTATAACTAATTACTCATTTAAGGATCGTTTTCACCAACACTTTAAGAAACGCTTAAGCCGATAAGTGACAGTTTTCACTTACAACAACTGGCTTAGGTGTCCCTTAAAATGTTGGTGAAGACTAACATAAAATTGTTTATTTCATGCAGAGAGGTTTGCTTGGCATAATTAAAATGAGAAAAAAATCAATTTTATTATTATAGTCGAATTAGGTAGGTATTAGATATTATATATTCGTTGCTATTAGGTGGATTAGTTAATGCTATATTACTAGCCCATTTGTGAAAATGCAATCATAATATTAGTTGAGTGCGAGTAGGTTAGTGTCGCGGCATTAGTGTCGTCTCGGCGCTCCGTCGTTATTTCCAGACAGCGGCGCGTAACGAGATGATCAAAACGCCATCAAATTATGGTAAAATGGCGCGCATCGCATCACCTCACCACACTACACAGCCTGTACGGTTAATGCAATAAGTAATGACCTATGATTATTATTTGTAGTTCTCACACTCAAGCTAGCGGGCCGTCAATCATTGTAATATCGCATATTACATGTAATAACATGGTTATTTGTTTTATATTAATGTCAATTATTTTTTGCCGCATTAGAATGCTACGAACTTTATACGCATTACTTTGTAATACATATTTTTAGCGATAGTATTCTTCTGACGTGTGAGAAACAATTGTGTCCAGGTGGAGGCTAAATTTCATCAAGATATTTGAAATTCAGTATTTGATAAAGGTACTTACTATCATTATAAATTCTGAATGCTCGCATTTTTAGCATTTTTTGGTCTCTATGAAGTTATTAGCAAATCACTTACCACAAAAAGCACTGAAATGTATGTGACAAAACTATCTCATATTGATTATAAAATAAAATCAGAAGTAAATAATAACAGATTTTCGATAAAATCGGTCATAAATTACACTTGCGGGTAAATACTAGTAATAAAATTAAAATATACCAGTAATTTAGCTGCAAATGTGAACAGCAGGCAGTTGTTCACGCTTCTAGGAATTAATTGTGCAGTTTGGCGGATATTATGCCTAATTAGTGGAAACAATTTAGGAAGTTACATTTATTTGAATCGCGATGTACATCGCTGAACGTATTTTTAATAAGTTATTTTTAAGTTATTCGCAGTAACGGCGCGGGATTTCGCATGCAAAAATACTTAGAACAAGTCTCTTGACTAATTAATGAGATTCATCACAACAAACAAGGTAGAGATGTAAATAATATTAGTTATATACCTATTATAGTTTTGGCACATTTTTATAACCGTCTAAACACGTATCGATAACAGATTAATTAGTTTAATGACATAATGTCCGATGGCGCGCTTGTCATGTAACAATTGTGCCATAGATTTACACTAGCTAAGCTGTCTAGTATGGGTTCTCGTTGCGGCCTACTTGCAGAGCCGCTAAGCGCGTTAAGCTGATTAATCGACAGGAACAAATCGCATCAAATGTTGCTTACACCGTCTGTATCAACTTACCAGTGGATTATAATCAGACTGCTGTACATACGACATCAAGCATTAAATACAATGTCTCCTCAATACCTATTTGATATACAACTAACTTGTATTCGAAGTTTTACTAAATAGCTTGTGTAGTTGAACTTACCTTTGGACAGGTTTAAAGTAACTAAAGTGCTACTTTTGCGGAGAAATAGACACCCCAAGGCATGCGATTTTCGAGTGCATCGCCTGTGCAGATTTAAGATCAACGGCACAGGAAGCAGACACTGATGTAGAAGCACATAACCTTATAACCCGCATACTGTAAAGCGAAGACGCATGGCAGCGATACAGCCAAATGCTGAGGGGCATTATGAGGAGAAGAGAAAGGAGAGAAAAGGAAGAAAAGGAAAAGTGGAAATAGAGGTCCGGCATGAAGTAATGCTCTGCGGTTCCGTGCCGATGACCCAGAAGACGGGGAGGTTGTTTTAGTCCGTGCGAATCGGACATACCCTGCCATTGGCAGGAATCCGTTAGGGATTTTTTCCTCCTCGAGAAAAAAAAAAAAAAAAAAAAAAAAGGTTTAAAGTAACTGCCAAAAAACATCTAATAACTTAGTCATCAGGGTTAGGTACTATATCATAGAAGTGTATTTC
The DNA here is from genome assembly GCA_963855885.1 of Coenonympha glycerion. NCBI lineage: Eukaryota > Metazoa > Arthropoda > Insecta > Lepidoptera > Nymphalidae > Coenonympha > Coenonympha glycerion. The sequence goes on from OY979635.1 coordinate 16,963,634, forward strand.
TTAATACAATATTAACATTTTTGAAAAGAGCAAGTGCCGAGTTCTCGTCAGTTCTTTTCAGTGCAAAATGAATACTTAACTTGGTAGTAGAGTTTTTCTTTTCATAAGAACTTGTAAATTAGACCTATGCGAAAAATAAATTTTCAAAACAATAAGAGTAGGTAGGCAACTACCAACCTATTTAATTTTTTTTATTTTGTAAATGGTAATTAATGGTTTAACTCCAACAAATACGTTGTCCATCAATCATTCAAAACGCCTATTTTCATGATAATAACAGCATTTAAGAAGTAATATGAAAATAAAAGATTTAAATGAAGATATAGTTCTAGGTTTCTTGATAAAAATACTGCAGTAAGAAGGTACTTTTCTTGAGATAAGTAGCAATAATCAATATATCTAGGTTTTCAAAAAAATATATATATTGTAAAGAAGATTTTCACCAATCGTTATAAAATTACTGTCGAGAACATTTTCACCAATCGTGTTTTAAAACACGTAATTCAAGATATAGGTTTGAAGTAGTTTTTCCCTAAATATTAATCATTGTAACTTATACAAATTCTGAGGACATAAAAAGCATATTGCACGCTGTTAAATTTTTTTCTGTAAACAAATCGACAATGAAAATGAAAAATCTCTATTTTTAACATAACCCTAAATAGTAGACTTTTATACGAAAACTCAAAACTCTACCGCCAGGTACGTAAGGCAGGTTTGCACCGAGAAGAATGGGCAAGAAACTCGGCACTTGTTCTTTTCAAAAATGTCATTACAAACAAGTTTTATTTTAAGGTATGAAAAATTATGACATAAATATTCTGATATCTTGTGAGGAGATGGAAGCATATCCTTTACATTCCAAGAATCCTTGTCATTTAAAACTTTTTCAATGGTATAGTAGCACTGATTTATTGGGTGTTTTGGACAGTGACCTTAAATCAGTGCGAAGTTAAATCAAAGACAGACTTCGAGATCATACTCGTATTATTAATGAAAACCGTCAGGTAACATAGTGATCCTATAAACTATAAAGGTTCCGTACCTTTACCTTAAAAAATGCGAAGATTGTAAAAAAAAAAAAACAGTTTTTACTAACATGTCCGATGTCACTTTTGATGACCATTATTAATTCAGCGTAAGGTGTTATCAATTTCGGCTAAATGACATTTGAATTGATCCGCTGATTGCGGGTGTGTGTATTGTAATGGTCGTACCAATTAATTAATGGCCAGCGTCCAAATTACTGTTATCTCGATAAAACATAATTAACTTCATGTTGTATGATATTTTGCAAAATTGATAATTCAAGAAGATATACACTTCAATTCATTACAAGCATAATTGACTGTCAATAATTCTTCTTATGAATATATTTGCAGAAAACCAGCATTTTTCTTTGTTTCATATACCTAGGCTTAACTTGCAGGCACAGAGAGTCAGCAGACTGGTTGACTTGTTTTGGTGATTTATCTAAAGTATACCCGTTTATATTTCAAATAATTAAAAATATCGTTAAATGTTGTCGCTTTATACTTGTGATTTCTCATTGTGGGAATCCACTTATTGTTATCGTTGTGAGGATCCACTTTTGCTTATGCTCAATGGTACGGAACCGTGTGTGCGAATCCAACTCGGACTTTGTCGGTTTATTTATAAACATAATTCGCAAAACAATAAAAACATTAGTAGCTAAGTATGTGGTATGGGGAAGCACGTACGTAATCTTTTAGTTCATAAGGATTTTTAAAGCTTATAACTATATAAAAATGGGAAATGCTTTCTCGAAAAACCAACTTCAAATGCCACTACAAAGAGTGAAATAATTTTTATTTAAATTTTAGGTACCTACACCAATTCGAAGTCGGGCAATGTTTTATACAATCCCTAATAGTCCTTCTTACTTACTTGATGCAAGCATAGAAATGACGAAGTCATAGACAATCGCCCGACTTCGAATTGGTGTAGGTACCTAAAATTTAAATAAAAATTATTTCACTCTTTGTAGTGGCATTTGAAGTTGGTTTTTTGAAAGCATTTCCCATTTTTATTTTTTACTTTTTTAGTGGAAAACAATAAAATGCACAAGGCGTTGTAAAAATACCCAAATCGCTTGAGGTGTGTTCATAAAATCTGAAGAGATCCTCGGATTTCACCAAGATCTCATCATCAGACCCTGACTTGATGACTTTAGTCATCAAATCAGTATCTGCTAGCAAATGCACCAGTAACTATAAAAAATACCCAACTCGCTTCAAGTATCCTAGCAAAATTTGAAGAGTTCCCTCGATTTCACCAAGATCCCATCATCAGACCCTGACTTGATGACTTTAGTCATCAAATCAGTATCTGCTAGCATATGCACCAGTAACTATAAAAAATACCCAACTCGCTTCAAGTATACTAGCAAAATTTGAAGAGTTCCCTCGATTTCTCCAGGATCCCATCATCAGACCTGACCTGATTAAAATGGGACCATCTGGAAACAAAACCCTTTTAAACAAAAAAAGAATTGTTCAAATCGGTCCACGCGTCTTCGAGTAATCGGTGAACATACATAGATAAAAAAAAAGAAAAAAAAAAAAAAAGATTCCGACGAATTGAGAACCTCCTCCTTTTTTTGAAGTCGGTTAAAAAGTAATATTGTTATGTAAGGAGAAATGAGCTATCAGTTCAACAGAAGTCATGCGGTTATGGCATATTATATACAAAAGACTTACGTGCATATTTTGTATTTTTATGCATATTGCCCTACAACACGTGTGCTGAGTTGCAAGATGTATAATTTTATAACTAAGTTCAGTTTTGGTGGCGTTTGGCATCGCGCAACTATATCACGCGATCTGCTGTCGGCTGTCACTGCCACCTGTCATACCTGTCATCCATTTCCGGTCATCGCCGCGATTTACGAAAGGGTTGCATACAATTTTTGACGCTTTTATAGACCCAATTTTTTTTACTATTGACTGTACTTACAGCTTTTTTAAAAGAGTGAGTACATAATAAAAAATCCTGGTCCTATTTAATGTTATTTATATTGTTTATCAATAGAAAGTTAAACATTTTTTGTTTAATAAGTATTGATGTCGCTTATAAAATATTTTTAACCGACTTCAAAAAAAAGGAGGAGGTTCTCAATTCGTCGGAATCTTTTTTTTTTTTTTTTTTTTTTTATGTATGTTCACTGATTACTCGAAGACGCGTTAACCGATTTGGAAAATTTTTTTTTTGTTTGTAAGGGTATACTTCCCAGATGGTCCCATTTTTTTTTGGTCAGGATCTGATGATGGGATCCTGGAGAAGTCGAGGGAACTCTTCAAATTTCATATGGGTACTTGAAACAATTTGGGTACTGTTTGAAAGATTAATATTTTCCAGGTTTTCCTATGGTCATCAGGTCAGGATCTGATCATGGGATCTTGATGAAATCGAGGGCACTCTTCAAATTTTGCTAGTATACTTGAAGCGAGTTGGGTATTTTTATAGTTACTGGTGCATTTGCTAGCACATACTGATTTGATGACTGAAGTCATCAAGTCAGGGTCTGATGATGGGATCTTGGTGAAATTGAGGGATCTCTTCAGATTTTTTAAACACACCTCAAGCGATTTGGGCATTTTTTTCAATGCCCTGTGCACTAGTTGTTTTCCACTAAAAAGTAAAAAATAAAATGGAAAATTCTTTTCAAAAAACCGACTTCAAATGCCACTACAAAGAGTGAAATAATTTTTCAATCTAGGTACACCAATTCGAAGTCGGGCAATTCGTACAATCATACGAGTATAGTCCTTCGTATTAATCGCCCGACTTCGAATTGGTGTACCTAGATTGAAAAATTATTTCACTCTTTGTAGTGGCATTTGAAGTCGGTTTTTTGAAAAGAATTTTCCATTTTATTATACAAAAGAAAGTACAGACTGAGTTTCGTTTTCAAAATATTCATAAATACTTTATTAGTAGTCAAGTTAGTATATTATGTACGGCAATAATTTGACCGTACGGTTTCTGTGCAGCCCTAACTATGAGAGAAGCTATTTTTTTGGTTCATTAATTTTAATTGCGTTAAGTCTTTTGTTCAGAGTGCTCTAAATGTGATAATTTGTGAGTTTAAATCACTTTGCTATGCTTTTATTAGTACTTCTCGCTTTTTATGCAAAATATAACTAAGAGCATAATATAGTAGGAAGCGTCTACTTATCTTATAATGACTACCTTAGAGAACAGTTAATTAAATGAATTTCATTTTGCAAGCGAAACAAAATTTGTTTTTAGAGATTGGATATTATTATTTTATTCTTTTATTGAATTTCTTTACAAACTTTTATTATCTTGCAATGTACT